>OY728151.1:1895732948-1898232948 GCA_963277665.1 Viscum album
AAATCAACCAATTTTCATAAGCACACCCCAAATGAATGGAATTGGTAGTTTTCCAAAACTCACAAACCAAAACCATTCCAAATATCACAATTCATTCAAAATGGGTTTTATCAATTAAATTGAAATAATTTTTTTGAAATATAATTTAATTAAATAATTAATATAAATAAATTACCTTCAATGATAATAAATTTTCTTATACATGATTGAATCCCATAACTTTACCCAAAAAAATACACTGACAAAGACACAATTCAATGAGAACAATTGTGTAGAAGACCTCAAAAACCTATAGATGAAATCCTACAAATAAATAGAATATATTAACCAATTTTATGACGATCTATTGGAATTATAAAGGAGAAGAAAGAGATTTAAATGAATAATCTGAGGAGGTTTCATTTTCAGGAATACACCTCAGGACCAATAATGATCGAATTCTAAAGGAATTTGAGTGCATCAAGATCACCTGGGGAAGGATTTGGGTTAAGGGAGAAGAACCTACAATTAGAAGAGAAAAGAAATCCTACTCACGATTCCAATTTATAAAACCATTCCCAGGGTATTACTTAACGTGTAATATTATTTAATTTCTTGAAATAGTAATGTTTTATAACCACAAAAAAATGAATTGTAGTAAATTTATAAACTATTAATTAAATAATTAATGATGTATAATGGAGTGCCATGATGTGTATCCTTCACATGATGAATCCTTTCATGACATGCCTCTAGAAACAATTACACATTGTGTAACCTAGTTAAATAACATGATACCTTATAACATCCTATAAGAAACACTAGTTAATGCTAAGTGTCCAAAAAATATCTATCGTCACCGTTATATGTATCATTCCAATTCTCATTCAACCATAACCAGTCAATGAAACAGATAATATACCATAAGGTTAATGTAATACCTATCATATCGAAAATGGGTTGTGACATGCTGAAAAATATCATTCCAATATATGCTATCACTAGAAAAAACAATTGCATTTTAATAATCCTTATAAAAAACTCTTGGTATAATTTTAAAAAATATAACATAAGGCTACCTGTTTTATATAACATAACTAATTAATAATTTTACAAGTCAAATCAATAATATTTTCAGGGACATCAATGATTATATTTAACTCATCCAATATAAGAACTCTAATGGAAAAAATGCATTGAGGTCCACACACATTTATATTACAACCGTGTTATCACTATACATATCATTGTTTTCTTTATCTGATCCTTATAATTTTAGTCAAAATTTTAGGATACCACATCTCAATGAAACTACTTCATCCCATGTTATAAAAGAAACCTATCATATAAATCACTCGAATCTCACCAGTGAATATATATCATCACTTAAAATCACACAAGACCCTACTAGTTTATTCAATATACTACTCATAGATAATAACACTCCATCAGTTATGTATTAATTTACAACATGGAAAACATTCATAAATGTGTCAGAGAGAGACTCAATAACATAGGGGATTGCACAAAACATACCCAACATGACTTAAAAAGGTATTAACAATTTTATCAAAGCTATTTAATCATATTCAATGTCCCCTTAGTTTTATTACACCCTCTTAAACAAGAATTTATAATATAATGTAAATGAAATATAAAATAAAATATTTGAAAATACAATTTAATGCCTAACATACATTGTATGGTAAGTAATTCCCATGATCCCTGAAGATTAAATAAATCCAATGGAACATATTTAATTAAAACTTATTATTTATCAATTCCAAAAATATAAATATATATTTAAGTAATTAATGTCAAATTGGAATAATTTTCAAAAATAAATCATGTAGATTCCCCTTTTCTAAATTCCATCTTGTGACTAGATACAACAATTATTGTGATCGATATACTACTATTATTAAAATCACAAAAAACCGTGTAATGTTTTTTTAAATTTCTCCCAAAATTTGTCATAATAAATGTACTAAAAATTAGGTATAAAACCTCTTATAAAACGACATTAATATACACACATTAATCAACCCTTCCTCCAATATTCATAATAAGAAATATTCCAAATCTAGTCAATCTTATTTCAACATTATCAGGATAAATATTACATAATTTATTAATTAAAATAATTTAAAAAATATTTGGATTACGAATGAAATATACAATGGGAGTCAATAGGGGAACCTACCTAAATCAAAATGTAAATCAATCTAGAACACCATAAATTATTGGTGGGTGTAGTGATGATAGATTGAGTAAGAAATATGGAAACTCTTTCTCTATTATCTTGTTATTGAGGAAGAACCTTGAGGGGGTATTTATTATACCTAATTCTAAAATTTTCCCTTATACTTAATTTTTTAAATATAATTTCTTGGAACATTGAGTTCTTGGTGGCCATCCACAAAAAACACAATTTAACATAGGTACTTAGTCGGTATGGAAAAAAGAAAATTATATTATATTTTCTAATAAAAAGGACTAAATTATTTAAAATAATATTTTACAACTATTTCATAGTAATATTAAATGTTTTAACGAATCTATAAAAAACAATTGTCCCTATTTTGATCTTATTCAATGACATTATGATTCTCCTAGATTGTAGTCCACTGGAATATGATTTTTGGAAGATCCATTGAATGAAAATGATGTTATTCCTTACAAACTCCCAACTAAAAAAATTATATTTATAGATATGTATTGTCCTGAATATGTTTTATCTAAGACAATATATCGTTTTTTCATCACATCTATTGTGATTTTTTATTATTTCAATAATATAATAGATGGTTATTGATTTATTTCTCTGTCTCTCGTTCTCTAGGAATGTTATTGGAATCCTCTTCCCATCTGTAATTCCCTTCGATTAATAAATTTAGGTTCTAGTATCCCTCAATCGATGATATAGACTTGTTTATTAACTATTAATGAGGAATTTATAATAATATAGGTGTGGTTTTTCTATATTATTATAACAACAACATATATATTTATGAGGAAGAAAACATGGTTCTCTTGTTTTCTAGAGGAATCATTTCATTAAAACTGAAATCATCAATCTTCTCAAACAATCAACTAACTTATATTTCAAATGTGACCAACAAAATTGATAATCATTGGTAGTCTTCCTAGTACCCCCCCCCCCCCCGAAAATTTCATAATCTAATTGTCCCCATGAAGAACTAAAATCTATTAGATATATATGTTTTCACGTTTCAATGAGTCCAATCCTTTGTTCATCAAATTAACATTGTATCATTGAAAATATTTTTGTTTTTAAAAAACCATTGATATTATTTTAGATAAATATAAAAGTATAATAATGAATAATTAAGTGTTTCATGTTGATTTCTAGTTGTAATTTTTTTCTATGAAATTATCAAGGTTTTATGTCCCAATGGTGTAACTAATGTATGTATCCCTAGGTATGTCGCATTAGGGAGGACCTGAAAAACTGTGAAATATATGTAATGACATTAATTTTTTTTCAAATTATGTTCATAGGGGACATGACTTTATTAAAAAAGAATAATTGGATGAGATAATTTTTCATTAGGAGATCAGGTCCTCAGGACATGGTTTGACACTGAGAGATGGATTCAATAATTCATTTATTAGTCTTCAAAAGAGGATGTAAAAGAATAATTTCAATATTTTATTACCCCTCTAAACGGTAAATTATATGTCTAATATTCTTCAAAATGAGTGTATTATGACCTGTAATAGATAAATTTAGTTACTAGGGAGGTCATAGTTTGTTGATATTGGGTTTGAATAATTATGGGTTTTGAGGAATGTTCTAGGTGAAATACTTTTTGGAGGGGAGCATCACAAATATATCTAATGTTATAGATATGGATGGGATGATGAATAACCATAGATTAAACTATAATTATCATTTAATATAAATTTTTCTTTGTTGGTATAAAAATAACTAATAATATTGCTCAATTATGTGAGGATTTATTGGGTATGAATGAGGCCAATGAGTGGAAATTAACTAGAAATAGTTACTAAAAGAGGCATGATTGGGTGGTCAACCATGATCCATGAAAATTAATTTTCCTTTACATTTGGACTCCAAAAACAAATTTTTATCCTATTTATGAGGATGAAATTGAGAACTAATAGTGATTTGGGTATAAATAGTGGTGTCTATTAGATTAATTTCTGAAAAATGAATATCAGTGGAATTTAATTTAGAATTGACATTGATTATTACACATTTTCAAATCGGTTGAATGTTATAAGATTTAATAATATTCAATTATACAAATACATTTACAACATTATATGTGGGTGAGGTATGTAAATACAAAAATATTGTTCAAACACTAAAATAGATATCAAAAAAGTTCATAGAGCCCAATTAGATTAATCCATCATTATTTTATGTTTAGAAACTACCAACCAACAACAAGGTTTTATGAAACACCATATTCATGTCGATTAATAAGAGTATTTCATTGGGTATATAGGTTTTCAACAAAAAAATAATTTTGGTGGTGGCAAGATGGGGGGATTAATAAGTTAATATGAGGATGGAAGTCACAAACCATCTTTTATGTGACATTTTCATTCAAAAGAGGAGTTTCTTTGAATCTATATATACTGTTATTGTCTCATAATAAGACCCAAAAATGATGTGAATATGGAATATAAAACATAGAGACATCTAATAAAAATATTAATAGATTGATAAAGAAGATCATATAATAACCCATAACATTAAAGAAATGAATATTGACATGGAGGAGTATATTAATACATGGGACTATTTTTCTTATGCTTTTGTGTACCACATTCAAATAGAAAATGAGTGAAATAACTGCATTATTGATTAGAATGTAATTGGGTTTCAGGATTTGAATTAATTAATATTTTTATAGAATGGTTCAATCATATATTTTTACTGTATTATTTTTTCTGTTGATTATTGAAAAACAGTATTACACATAACCATTAAAAGTACTTCTCCTGAAATAAATTTTTTGAACACTGATTCAAAAATTTTATATCATATTTATTTAACTAGTTATAATAATGTAACCAGTAAACTAAAACTGATAAAATTAACCATTTTATGAATATATCATTATCAAATCTATATGATATTATATTCATTTTTCATATGAAATAATAAGGTCAAATTCCATGTCATTTTATCAAATTGCAAGAGATACCCACTAAATTTTCACTAGTATATAAAATATATAACCTTCAAAACTAATACAAACTAGCTCATCTCCCATTGTGATGGTGTACCAATAAGTGAAACATTCCTAAATAACCTATTCCAAAATAATAATTTGACAAATACAAACATTTTTTTATTCTACACCCTTTTTCATAGAGTTATTTACCTAATAATATCATGATAATCATTATCAAAAATTTATTATATTTTTATATAGACTCTGTTAATAAAAACCCCATGTATCATTTCATCTATCATATTAAATCATCCTGATAAAATTATGTGTATCTATGGATCTAATAACATAGTTTCATTTGATGATGCTATAAACATAAAACCCAATAGCACATGTTGTGTAATACCAAAACCATGAATAATATAAATCGAGAATGGGTACCCTTTATTCTAGATGGTTGTTATTATTCTATTCAATCACATTTAAGAACGTGATACCATACGATCATTTAATGGGTGCCTCCATCCATTGTGTATCAATTAGATATTATGAATCACCAAATGTGTGGGTGGGAATCATAACATGTCTGACTGTGAGTTAGTAACTATTTTAGAAGTGGGATTAAGAGAAAGAGCTGTTATAGTAAGAGATATATTTTATTGATAGAATGTTTACAGATTGAACACCATTATTTTTTTTACTACCTCTATTATATAGGTCCAAGAATACATCACAAGGTTCCAAAATATTTACACATACGTTCATAAATTATAATTAAATAGATTATAGTTATCTCTCTTAATATCCCTTGACCAAAAAACATTCTCAAAAAAATATCATAACATGCTTGTTTATATTTAACTATTACCAATGTCAATTTGATCCCCACATTAACTATATAACTTTTAAATACTCTAATTAATCATATATTGTAATATAGATCATATAATATTATAAAAAATATCTGATAATGTGACCATATAATTTAATTTGGCTTGCCATGGAATCTAAAAAATGATACCACTATATCTTATAAAACAATATTCCCAAATATGTAATAAATTACTTTTTATTATGGATTTAATATCTTATAAAATCACTATGTCATTAAATATTAAAAATCACAAAATAAAACGAATGTTTATAAAATTTATGATGTATGTATATGAATATATAATTATAAAAAATGACTTATATACATTGGTCCATTCGAGAATATATTATATCATATATAATAACTTGTGATACCAGGTACCAAAAACAAATTGAAAAAATTATAAACAAGTTCTTGAAAAACATTATTAAAGGAAATTTGTTTTTAAAAATAGTAAATAGATTGTGAATATCTATATAATATTCATTTTGGGCCAATTTAATAACACATTGTATAGAATAATTGTGAGGTGTGTAAAACACAATATCATTTTAGTGAAATGTATGGTGTGGCCCCATATGAAATTGAACAATTCAAGGAAAATATAAATTGTAAAATTAATAAATTTAGGAAATGATTGTAATATTTTAGATAAAAAATTATTCTCATGTAAAAAATGGATCTGACATGATATTCATTAATCACATGTATATTTACACTAGTTTCCATTACCTGTGTCATATTCAATTATGTATAGTAACATATTCATCTTTTCTATTTCAATGACTGAACAGATTATTTTTATTATGTCAATCATATACGTCCGACTCTTATATTATTTATTCAATGACTATATATTTGAATATAGAAATGAATATATCACTTTTCAATCTTTTTGTAAGATAACAATATAATATCGAATCATATATGAAGATATTCACATCAAATATACCTTCACTATGTTAAAACCATTATATTCAAAATATATCAAAATTGAGAGCCTAGATGTAATAATGATCTTATGATAGGAAAACTGACATATAAGTTAATGCATAAGAAATGGGACAATCAATAAAATAATTGACCACCCCCAATTAGCTTATCCCCAAGGCTTAAATAAGAATGGTGTGAATATTGTATAGTTCTAATGGTAGGTTACATTCTATCCTCATATATGTTTATTGAAAATAGAGACATAAAATCCTCAAATACCAAATTCATTATGTATGACACTCATTACGGCGTACAAGGTGGACAATATAGCATAGAAAAATCATTTAATACATAACATGAATATTCTATATGTCTATATGAATCCATACCCTCACTAACATTAACAGATAATCAAAAACAAAGTATACACTGGGATAATCATCGGTTATGGATAACTCAATGTCTATCATTGATTGGTCATATATAATTCCACTAAATGTGAAATATTATGATGACATGAATGATGGATAAATTGCAGAATTCCATTAATATAAAAAGAAACATTTTATATTATAAAAATATTTTATCTATACATAACAAAACCAATTTTTTTTCCCAATTTATCATATCACATATGACATACCAATATAAAGGAATTATTTTTACATTACTTTTGACATTTTTTTTAACAAGGTACATCTCTACGATAAGCATACTACAGATCTATGTGACCATTTTTTAAAACACACCCTTTAAACAATGTATTGTGAAAAATATATAATGATAGATAGCTTTAATTATGAGACATTTTTTAATTATATTTACAATAAAAAATCATTGAATGTAGTACTAAAACACTATCGATTATTAGAATCCATTTTTAAAGTGTAAATAACGTTTTTTGTCCCATTTATACCCATTATTTGTTCTTCCCTATCACCATTCAAGTATCTTTAAAAAAACGTTTCTCTTAGATAATCTAGAAACTAAACTTAATTAATTAACTTATTTGTTTTTAAATAAATCCTCTACCCAATTGGGATAGAAAGTGAAATTAAATTCCTTTTTGTAACAGAATTTAATTGTATAAATTTTTTTACTTTACCAATCTCACCATAAATCATTCCTATATTAAGTTACATTCACATAAAAAAATTTCTAGAGTAAAATTTTATTTCTAATTTCAACTTTAATTCTTCCAAACATACTCAAATTTTTATTTTCTCCTGAATATAATTTAATATTATATATGTTTCATTATGTTGGGAAATAAATTTTTCACATTAGTTAAAATAATAATAAATAAAATATTTAAAACTATGAATTTAGTGTTAATCTATGAGTTTGGAGTAATATAATGGAAAGGCAATTTTACTATTTATTATATTCCACTGGTTTTGGGATGGATTAAATCCATTATTATTATATATATGGCTTGTTTAGACACTTTTAAACAATATAGATATCCATTTATATTTGTCTTCATTTAAATATTTCTTTTAAGATATATTGAACTACAATACTTTCCTAAACTAATAAACTCATATTATCTAAATCAAATATGTTATTAAAAAAATATTTTCTCACAAAATAATGGAGATAATAAAATATATACATTATTTATGCCCATTTTAACTTTAAATACTTATCTTCATTCCAACTCATAAATCAATTATCTTTCGATTCACTATTTGAATAAAAAACTGTAATCATATTCAATTATTATAGTGATTTTTAACTTTAGTCTATAGAAAAATTTTATAAAATAAAAATTAATAACAATGAACATATTTATATAACATAAATATATAATGTGGAATCTCATTAATTTTTCTCTAACAAATTAATGTTTCCTAGAAAATGTCAACATATGTTGAAATATTCCACCTCCATCCTAAAAAATCCATTATGTTTTAATGAAATATTCTATCAATTGAAAAAATAAAATCTTGTATATGTTTTAACCTATATCCTTTTGTTTTTTTAGCAATGTAAAATAATAAGAACATCATATTCCTTTACATATATCCTCAAAAAAATTATGAAAATTGGGTTATCTTTTACCGAACAAATTCATATTTTGTAATCATTTATAATTAATTTTCATTAATGAATATATAGGTAATATATTTTGGGATCATAATAGTTTTATAAAATAATTGGGAAACTCAATCATTATGACTATATCAATGGAGACCAATGTAATTATTTTATTTTTTATCAAATGAATTTTAAACCATTGGTGGATTCATATGTTCTTTAAATAACCACTAGATCCACTTGTTGAATGACCCCATATTTTGGTTACATCGGATGGAATAACTTTAATAAGAATAACATTCATATTTATTTTGAATTGTTCTACTGTTTTTTATTAGAAGAATGTACTAAATTCATATTCTTATTTATCTAGGAATGATATGAATGTAATGTTTCATATTACTGTTTCTATTTTATTTATTATGTAATATTTTATGTGATGAGTATTGAGTTTTAGAATCATTCAAAATTAATTTTTATACAATGTTTTCTGAGAAAAACGATGAACCCTTATTAAAATCCATCATATCCCTTACTATTGAATGATTTGTATTTTAATATTTCATGTGTCATCTTTAGTGATGATCTCATCATTGTGTTATTTAGGTTTGAGATAATACTAAAATAGTCATATATGACTATTTTATAGTTATGTGGATACCTCATTAACAAATCCATTATACAGATAAACTAAAAAATTCTATCATTGTTTTTAATAATGGTTTCCAATCAATTTTTATCCTAATGATAAATCTAAAAATATAAAATCTAATCATATTTCGGTCACCCATTTCATTATTTCCAATAAAATATAATCTAGGGATTCAATCCATTATCATGAAACTGACTTCATGGATAATTGAGGTCTTGTAATATGTATTCATTAAATTGAATATAGGAAGTATTATTTTAAATGGGATTTAATATCACCATCATATCTCAGTATAACTTATTGACACATATGGAAGCTTATAATTATTTGTAATTAGATCTGTATTTATTGCACAAAATAATTATGTTCAATGAATATTGTTGTATAAAACTTCAAAAAAGTCCTCAGAAATCCAATTTATTGGTTAAAAAATATAATTCAGATATCATAAATGGTATGAAACCTTTTAATTACTATATGAATAGGTAAATGATTATTTTTACTTTTTAAAATAAATATTACATAAATTAATAATAAGAAAAAATATATTTTTGATTAATTTTTTGAATGAAATTAATAAATGAATAATTCATATATATATATATATATATAATGATGAGATAAAAATTTATGAAAAAGTCTGAAATATGTCATAAAATTTTAATAAAATTGGAAATTGAAAACCTGAAAAATTAACTTTTATCAAATATGAATTTTCCATATTTTCATTTATGTGGTATTAATTTGACGATGATTACATTTTAAAATTGAGATAAATTTTTGAAAAACATTACAACCAATTAATAATCACATTATAAATTATGCAAACATTTACAAAAAGTAAACATATCAAAAAAACATTTACTAATAAAAAATGTTATATTGAAATTTATGATATATTCATAATTCAAAATAAACACATTAATATTTTATCATGGTTTATCCATATTATTTTTAAATTAATCATATCTATTAAAATATTTTTGAAACATTTTATATCCCCCTTCATATTCAATGTGAGTCCAAAGGACCCATATCTACAATGGACTATAAAAATTATTTCTATTAGATAATTATTTATTTACTAATTGAAAACACCATAATAATTAATTAAAAAACATATCATAGTTAATGACCATTAATTTACATAATAATTGATTAGATATCTTGAAATACTTATAATAATAGTTATAAACATTTTATAAATCATAATCCTATATTCAAGGTTTAGAAAAATTATTTATTATATCTATTTATAATTTCTAAATATTGATTATATCATCAAACTTGAAAGATGATAATATTTATGAAATTTTATCTAAGATATTCACTAATCTATTTTATTCAATCCCCGCACTATCAATCATGTTATAAAATATATATTTTTTATTTTAGGGTGGGATATAGCCCTTTTCTACTTTATTGTTATGTTACATTGATACACATTGATATCATAGAAAAAATAAAATGCATTATTTTAATGTTTTTTTAACAAAATAAACTGATTATATCATATAATTTTGTTGGGAATATCATATAATATGATATATCAAATAAAAATAGTCATACTATATCATTTTTTAAAATATCCAATATCATAAAATTTAATCCTAACATATCATAGAATATCACATAATGTGAAATTAGAAATAATTTAATGTGAATATTTTTTCTTATGATATATAATTTTTTAATGAATTATAAGGAATTTATTCTATGCCAAATTATATGGAATTCAAAATGATATCAAAATTCATTATTATTTAGACATTATTTTATGAATTCAATGTATTGTTAATGATTCAATAAAAATGATTATGTTTTAAGGATCTAATAATAATTACTCAATATACTAGAATACATTCGAATCCAAAATTCCTATATCACCATGAAATGTGGATACAATAACACATATATTACAAATAAAGAAAATATTCCATTAATCAAAGATAACTGCTACATTTTTCATCAATCATATTTCTGATAATGAGCCCATAAAAGAAATAATCATGGTCCCACTTCAACGGTGTAACCAATGGTTAATCGTAGTAAACCAATGATTGGGATTTATTATCCCTAACACCCATGGTATTCTACTTTCCATTAGTTTAACCTTGATGTAGAATGAAAGATTCTGTAGAGAAATACGGTTCCCAAAATGAATTCTCAACGATATCCCACAATTTAATAATCTAATTCCTATATTATATATCCTATAAGGACACTCTTCAAGCCTCCTTATAGTTTTCTCATACAATCATTACCTACAAGTAAATGGATTATGATGAAAAAAATTTATAACCACAATCCTATATAATCTCTATAATTGTATGTCATATTTATCATTTATAGTTAATTGTTGAAAAAATTAAGGAGATATTGTCATATTATAATTAATACCTAAATTCCATAATCAGTCTCTATGTTTAATATGGATCATCAAACAAGATTCACCAGAAATTATGACAAATCCTTCTTACATATTTTGAAGGGTGACGTTAGTTGTAATATGATATTTCTATATCATTTGAAATGACATCTCAAAATACCTACAATATACATTTTATATAATGGATATAATACCTTATTATATTAATATAGCATATAATATGGTGTGGATTAAAATATATAAAATATATACCAAATTTAAGGAATATGCCTGCAAGAACATGTCCCCTGGGGCCCGTGCCGTGACTACCCCAAGCCCACCTTCAATAGGCCAGGGGATATCCACTATCACCAAAGGATTAAATCCCTAAACTGGGAAGGCATTTCCTTTAAAACATGAAAACGCACACAACAGAGTATGAGCTGGAAGAAACAAACTAAGTAAAATTGTATACAAAGAGTGATGAAACTAAAAGGGCCAGAATCCAAGCTCAACAGGAAAATACAAGTACAACTGAAAAAAAGTACAACTAAAAAGGACAAAATAACTGAAAGGTGAAGAGCAGCTCCTAGATCGTCCACCAGGATCATAACTAAAGTGTAGGTATTGATAGCCTCCTCAGCACTCTACGCCTATCCGTCTCCTCCACAAACTGAAAGGTCGTATAGTCCACCTCCGAGTACCGTCGATTCCTGGTACCATCATCCTCATTCAGCGTTGTCTGTCTTCGGCAATCAACACAACGTGGTGCAGGAAAAGCCCATGAAGGGGTGAGTATAATGATACTTTGTAGGGACCTTGTGACCATCATGTTCTCACTAAATCCAACAAGGATAAACCAAAATGTATGAAATCAACATATAACCCCACATAGGTATATTCCTATACATATATCTAAGTTATCAAGTAATCCATTACAATCCTGAGATAAATACAAAAAGTTACAGACTCATCTCAACCAGGATTTTATTATAGGGATAGTATAAAATAACATACCGGTCACATTTTTGAAACCTCACATGCTGGAGAACTCATCCTCTATCAAGTATAGTGGGCCTCCCCTACAAACAAGGGTCACGCTACAGTATTCACAGAGAAAATTCACTGACTAGAAAAATAGAAAGGGCTGAGTCTGAAGAAGTCATCGGGTAACCCATTGCCCATCCCAAATAAAGGGTAAACCTTAAGAGGTCTTCAGGTAACCCACTGACTAGCCTAGCTGGAGGGTAAACCATACGATCAACGGGTAACCCACTACCCAACCCAGCTGGAGGGTAAACCCTAAGTGGTCGTCGATTAACCCATTGCCCAGCACAGCTGGATGTTAAACCCTAACGGTCAATGGGTAACCCACTACCCAACCTAGCTGGAGGGTAAACCCTAATGGTAAATGGGTAACCCACTGCCCAGCCCAGCTAGAGGGTAAACCCTAATAGTCAATGGGTAACCCACTGCCTAGCCCAACTAGAGGGTAAATGCTAAGATCAAAAGGTAACCCACTGCCTATCCCTGCTGGAGGTTAAACCCGTAACTGGTCTGATATCTCCCCATTATGCTTGCTCATCTCCCAGAGGATCCGATCCATGAGATACATGTTGATACTCCAAATTTCACGAAATTCCATTTATAAGTATCTCAAAATTCCGCTTCATCATAGGGGTCTCAATGCAACATACGACGCATCAATAGGACGCCCGTTCTACGAGTTATTAGTTATTTAGACCCAAGGGCCCGATTGGATTCATGCACGATCCAACCTGACCGTATTTCAACATTACCCCAATCTCAAGGGGGTATACTCAAAGGTACTGTCACACTCCAGGAAAACCAGCGCCACTGACGGTTCGCCAAATGGTATTCATGTTCCAAAGAAATGGCAAAAGAAAGTAAAGGGGTCAGTAATAGGTCAGGGTCATGTCCGAACCAGTCTGGGCCGACCCGGTCTGGGTAGACCCGGTCAGACCTGATTGGTATGCCCTGGCCCATTGAATGAGCTAGTCTGTTAGGTTCAGCCCGGCCTGCTGGGCCCCACCAAACCGGCCATGTGGGCGGTTCGGCCATGGCTCGGGGATGGTTCAGCTCGGAGCGTCATGAGGGCGCTACCCGGTGTGGCTCGGCCCGAAAGGCGCAGCCTGGCTGGTTCAGCCAGGGGTCCACGAGGGGGGTCGTGGCCGGTTTGGGAGGCTGGCGCGGCTTGGGCACCACTTCGGTTGGGTGGTGGCTCGGGTGTCCGGGCGGGCCGAGAGGTAGGTAGGACGGGTGGTGGCCCGGCCAGCGCAGGCCGGCGGGCAGTTAGGGGGAGGCTCGGCCAGTTCGGGCCGGTGGGTTTTGGCAGGGCACACGAGAATCACAGAGGATGGGAGGATAAGAGGTCGGTCTGGTGCAGTTTGGTGTGGCTCGGACCGGTGCGGGCCAACGGTGTTCGGGCAAGGTGCACGGGAGGTCGGTGGTGACTGGGAGAAGGGCGGCACGGGGTGGTAGCTGTGAGGCTGGGGAGGCTCTGCTGAAGGGCCTCAGTTCCGCCCGGAGCACCGTAGTGCCATGGGAGCGGCGCGGTTCACGGACTGCATGAGTAGCGCGGCCTTTGTCATCGCAGCCTTCATCGTTCCGTCGGTTCATCGACATGTCGATTTTCATCACAAACAAGAACGACATAGGGGTCAGGCCTTGTTGGTTTTGCCCGCACCCTCCGTGTTTAGTATGGTAGAAATTATCTCTCAAGAACAAAGTATAACAACCCACCTTCAAAGATTAATCCCAAAACCCACAAAAGGGAAACATATCCATACTTAATTTAAAAATTAAGGATGAACATGGGTGTAAATCATATTCAAAATAAAATCCCTACCATTGATTTTCAGTCATCAACGTTGAAGTCGTGGAATGAAGATGAAGGAGTTTTTCATTCTCCGCGTTCTCCATGAACTTAAAATATTGAGTTGTGTCATCTCGTTGATGAAAATGCATAACTTGGTCATCAAAGATGTCTCAAAATGGTTGAAGCTTCACGGAAGAAGTCAAAAAAGGTTGGCATTCTTCGTTCTTCGTTATTCTTTGGGAGATGGGGTTCTTCGTTGGGAGATTTCTCCCAAATCCTCCCCTCAATGCTGCCAACAAAATGAATATGCCAACAAAATAATATATTGTAATATCCTATTATTTTGTTGGCACGATATTAATGTTGGTATAATTTATTAGGTAGGATCCTGTTAATTAATTCAAGGGATTGTCATAATGAATTAATTAGGGGAGGTGAAGAGGCTCTCCTTCATTAATGAGGCAGAGTTGAGATGTTTTCCACTCCTCCCATTAATATGGGGGTTTAGCCCAGTGTTGTCCCCAGATCATAACCCCTTACGGGAGGTTAGGTTCAGGTGGGCCCCACCACCATCATCTCTCATGGGAGGTTAAGGTGTGGTGGTCCCACCTCCAACTTCCATGAGGATATTCTAACTGTCAAATAAAAATAATTCCACACACTTTATTTTTATTTAATTCAAAATCTAAAAACCCCAAAATGTACCTTTTATTATCGACTCACTACCGTCGAAGTAAAGGTATCCTTAAGAAAATATTAGCACTACGATTTCAACAGTGCCCTCTAATATAAATTACAACCACCTGTTCAAAAGTTACAAAATTCCACTCGCGCGTTTACTGAACATACCCAATAAAATCTTTGTAAAATTATTATCAGTCACCCTCGACCCATACCAGATGATGTTAGGATCTGCCTAGGTGAAATACACCCCAACAAACATAATGGACCTCTCAGATTTTTAATCCAAGTTACCGTTTAGAAACTATAAATTTTACTATAAAATAAATGTCACTTATTTATTTTATTTGTGGCCAAAAACTATCTTTTTCTAGTGGCTCGTGACTGCCAATGTTAGTATCCTCTTATATAAATCTTTCCATTACGAGTTCAATTGTGTTATCGGATTTCTAATCTGAGTTACCGTTTGTGAGTTATAAGTATTTCGAAAATAAAATAATTTATTTTATTATTTTATTTACGATTAATAAATTTTGGAGTTTTCTCACAGGAGGCCCACACAGACTATTCATTATTCACGTCTAGGGTGAACCCGTGATCCTGACCACAACGATGCCCTCATATTTCTTATTCGAGTAATTGTTTAAGTGTTCATCCAATTTTTCCTGAAAACTGCTTACACGCGTTAACTTAAGCTTAACAAAACATTGATGGATCATTCAAAGCACTCTCGGCCTCGAAATCGTGCACCGTAAGATTTTGAGGACTTGTAAATTTCCCATATATTTAAAAAAATTACATGGAAATTCTAGGTCTTTACATTCTCCCCACCTCAGGGCTATACATCCCCGTAATCCAAAACTCAAACTAAGGAAACAAATGGGGGTAATGTGCACACAAAGGATCCACCCGCTCCCATGTGCTCTCTTGGTGGTACCCACGCACGAGAGGTATCGAATGTCCATGAAGGACCCACTCATGTTGATCCTCAATCTCTTCTGGAACCACCGTAAAAGTCGCCCCATCCTCAATGACCAGCACTCTGTGGTCGATGAGGTTAGAAGGGTCATGCACGTATCTCCTCACCTAAGATATGAGGAAGACATCGTGCACCTAGTGAAAATGAGGTGGATGAACTAAGAAGTATGCTACCTTTCAAACTTTGCTGAGAACCTGAAAAGGTCTGATGAATCTCGGATATAACTTGATGCCTCATCCAAATCTCTGCAAACCTCATCAAGGTGAGACCCGTAGATAGACATGGTTTCCATCCTCAAACTCCATAGGTCTCTGTCTTCTCTCTGCATAAGAATTATTCATGCTCTGTGAAACCTTCATCCACTCCTGGATGATATTCACTTTTCTTGTGGTAGCCCATACCATCTCTACTCCCATGAGTGCTGACTCACCTAGGTCAGTCCAGCTCAAAGGTGATCTGTAAGGTCTCTCGTACAACGCCTTGAAAGGTGCCATGTTGATGGTGGTGTTATAGTTGTTGTTGTATGAAAACTCCAACAAGGGTAAGTGATCTCCCAAGATACGATTGAAGTCAAGGACACAAGAACACAACATGTCCTCGAGGGTCTGAATGGTCCGCTTAGTCAGTCCATCCGTCTGAGGATGGAAGGCAGTGCTCAAATGAAGCTGTGTCCCAAAAGCCTCCTCCAACCCCTTCTATAGGTGAGAAATAAAATGTTCAACATGATCAGATAAAATCATAAAATTTATTCCATGTAGTCACACAATATCCTGCACATAGAGGCGTCCCAAGCCCTCTACTGAAACCTGCTCTCTCATCAGTAGGATGTGGGCCGACATAGTGAGTCGGTCGATGATCACCCGAATTGAGTCATGTACTCTCGATATATGTGGATGTCCTTTATGAATCATATGGATATCTCGTCCCACATCCACTCTAAGACCTCTAAAGGATGAACTAAGCCTACTGGTACCTGATGTTTCGCCTTCACTTTCTGACAAGTGAGGAACTGAGAGACAAACTCTACAACTGCTTTCATCCTTCCCGGCATCCATTGTTGTCATCGGAGGTCCTGGTACATCATCGCCACTCCTTGATGTACCACTAGTAGGGATGTGTGTAACTCCTTCAAGACCTCCCCCTGAAGTGACACTGGTACCATAGTACGTCATCTAAAGAGGATGACGTGCGCCCCACCTTCAGAAAATCCATCAACTGCCTTCCATGTGTATATCTGAGCACGTCGTGTCTCGTAGTTAGTTTCCCCATGTTGTGCCTCCCCGAATCACTGAAGATGTGTGGGAGTGACGGTAAGATACTGAAGGAAGGCTGATCTATCCCAATCCACAAAGGATGTCTATAAAGAAGCTAGTTGCTCTGTCACCTCACTCAGCAGATGCAATCCATACCTCTTTCTGAGTGCGTATGATACAATGTTCCCCTTCCCAGGAGTATAGACTATCTCACAGTAAACTTCTACTACCACAAGGGTGAAGTTGTCCGACTCATGAGTGATTGGCTGAACCCTCCTATGCATGAGTTTATCCATTGCTTACTAGGATTCCTTTTTCGCCGACCAAAGAAAACCCCATCCCAACACTGTAGATAAACCACAAAATCTATGCCTAATACAGTTAATCTGAGTGTGAACTGTGGATGTCAAGTATAAACCCAAAATAACGTTGTAATGCCTCGACATTACTACCAAGAGGTTCCAACTGAAAATCTCGCCTCAATGGTCATATCACATAGTCGGTGTAAGTGTGATTTTCGAGTCTCCTCCCAATGGTATCTCTAGATGTGAGGGTCAAGTCAATGGTTTAACTGGAAACTATAGGTCCAGGATATGATTCATGGACGTAAGGAATGATTGGTACCTATTTATATTGAAACTTCACAAAGTAGTGGGAATTGAATGTACCTAGAATCATTCCTAGAGCCCTTCGGTCGCATTCCATGATCGTATGCAACAACTCTCGTCCCATGTCCTCTAGCTCCCTGAGGTTTTCGGGGTCTACAAAAAGGGGGTGGTTGTAACATGTAGAAAATTACACCACCACATGCTTCTCTCCTAGCTCTGCTTCCACGTTTGTTTCCATGAAGATTCATCTGTCCCTAACACATTTTACACCCCCAAGTCTCTGAGACGGGTGCCCGTTCTCTGCTTTCCCAAAACTAACATTCACTGGCTGTATCCTTTCAACCAAATAACATTCAACCATAAATGTTATCTATAGCACCCCAGCATAAGTAGGAAGGCATATAGGAATAGTGTTCACTCAGATTTCCGTTAAATAAACCTCTATTATAAGTTCGATCCTTGAAGCCCGGATGTTATCATATTCATCGAGTACCAGGAATGATTGGTACACCTCGATGAATACTTAGCTACCGAAATGTCATCCGGACGAAGCTGTAAAAGTACTGAGAACACTCAAACACCTCCTCAAGCTAGTCATCAACTGACTATGAGTCGTCCTTGCCTCATAACCTGAGGGGTATCTGATACTGAAATACGTTTAAGGAATTAATCCTACATGTGTCCTCTACCGGTACTGCAGGCTGTAACTGCGGACCAACGAGTAGTGATATATCCGGAACACTACCCAAAGGTACTATCTCAGGAAATGGTCCACATTCCAAAGCCTCATCACTAAGATGACCATCCTCATGGTAACTCGTTGAAAAAGAATATTTTCTAAGATCACTGTCTTCTCTATGGTTGTCTCACTAGAGGGGAAACTCTAGATACCGCCTCCACCAAGACCTCGGCTGTGTGGGAATCAGTATCGCCTCGAAACCATAGAGGCCTCTGCTACTGGAACTCGTGCAACACGCTTAGTAGGCGTGCACCATTTTCCAATGTGGCTGGTGGTATCTGCTTCCCAGCGGGTGGTGGTGATGTTGGTACACCACCCGAAGGTGCCAACATAGAAATAGGGCCCTCCACCGGAGCCTCGTCGCTCGGTGGGCTATCAGTGCGATCAACTTTCATAAATCTAACTGGATGTCTCCGTGGAGATATTCTAAATGAAACATATGTGACACAGTCTAGGATTACACCGGATTAGCTGACCTGGTTGAGCTGACATAATGAAAACTTTTGAAAACAAACCCAGAATCAGTGTTTTCATGTACTAAGTTGAAAATCAGTAGTCAGGGTCATGGTGTATGGATACGTCAGCCGCCACACCGACACTGGACTCGTTGAACTAAAAACCACACTGAGAACCCTTAAAACTATATATTCACGGAAAATAAAAGCAGAGTCCTATGTTCAGTGGTTGAGACAACTCCTCTAATACCAATTTGTCACGACACATCCCCTAGGGCCTGTGTCGTGAATACCTCAAGCCCTCCTTCCATATGCCAGGGGCTGGCGACTAGCACCAAAGGTGTAAATTTCTAAACTGGGATGGAATTGCCTTTAAAACGTGAAAATGCACACAACAGAGTATGAGATGGAAGAAAAACACTGTTTAAAACTGTATACAAAGAGTGAAAAAGTAGAGGGGCCGGAATACAAGCACAATAAGAAAAGACAAGTATAACTGAAGAAAAGTACAACTAAAAATGAGAAAACAGTTGAATGTTAAAGAGAAGCTCATGGATCCTCCACCACGAATCCTACATTAATTGTAGGTACAGATAGCCTCCTCAGCACTCCACACTCGTCGGTATCCTCTGCATATCGACACGTAGTATAGTCCACCTCCAGTTATCGTCCAGTCCTGGTACCCTCAACTTTATTCAGTGATGTTTTTCATCTGCACCAAACACAACGAGGTGCGGGTAAATCCCATGCAGGGGTGAGTATAATGATACTAAGTAAGGACCATGAGATCATCATGGTCTCACTAAATCCAACAAGTATAAACCAAAAAGTATGAAATTATCACATAACCCTACTTAGTTATATTCCCATACATATACCTAAGTTATCAAATAATCCATCCAAATCATGGGGTAAATATAAAAAGTTACTAACTCAGCTCATCCACGATTTTATTCATGGGATAGTATCAAATAACATCTCCAGTCACATTTTTGAAACCTCGATTATTGGAGAACATTTTTTTCTATCAAGTATAGTGGTCCAACCATACAACCAAGGGCCTTGCTCCAGTATTTGTGGATAAAAGATACTGACTAGCCACATCGAAATGGCAGAGAATGATGAAGTCATCGGGTAACCCACTGCCCAGCCCAGCTGGTGGTTAAACCCTAAGTGGTCGTCTGGTAACCCACTGCCCAGCCCAGCTGGAGGGTATATCCTATGGTCCACGGGTATCCCACATCCTAGCCCAGCTGGAGGGTAAACCCTAAGAGGTCGTCGGGTAACCCAATGTCCAGCCAAGTTTGAGGGTAAACCGTAATGGTCAATGGGTAACCCACTGCCCAGCCCAGTTAGAGGGTAAACCGTAATGGTCAAGGGGTAACTCACTACACTGCCCAGCTGGATGGTAAACCCTAAAGGTCAACAGGTAACCCACTGCCCAACCCACCTCTATGGTAAACCATATGATCAATGGGTAAACCACTACCCATCCCCACTGGAGGGTAAACCTGGAACTGGTTTGATATCTCCACAATATGCTCCATTGTCTCCGGGAGGATCCCCTCCACGAGCTATAGGTCTGTACTCCAACTGTCATGAAGTACCACGTAGAAGTATCACAATGGTCCGCCTCATCGTAGGGGTATCAACGTAATAGACGACACCTCAATAGGATGCCTGGTCTTTGAGTTATTTGACTTTTAGTCCTCGGGGGCTAGTTGAATTCGTGCACTATCCAACTTGACCTTATTTAAAATTTACCCCAAACTCTAGTGGGGTATACACAAACGGTCTGTCATGCTCTAGGAAAACTAGCGCCGCTGGCGGTTTGTCAAATGGTCGTCTGGTGTCAAATATATGGCCAACGAAAGTAAAGGGGTCAGTAATAGATCTGAGTCCTGTCCGACCCAGTCAGACTGACCCGGTCATACCCAATCTAGGCCAACCCGGTCTGGGTCGACCTGGTCAGACCCGATGTTTCCGCCTGGGCCAATTGGGTAGGCAAACTTGTTAGTTTTGGCCCGGCCCGCTGGGCCCCGCCCAGTCGGCCGTGTGGGCGGTTCGACAGGGACTCGGGGCCGATTCGGCCCAGAGTATCGCAAGGGCGCGACCTGGTGCGGCTCGGCCCAGAAGGGGCAGCTAGGGCGATTCGGCCAGGGCACCGTAAGGGGGGACGTGGGATAGCTCGAGAGGCTAGCATAGCCAGGGTGCCGCTACGGTCGGGAGGCGGCTCAGGAGGCCGGGCTGGACGAGAGGCGGGCTAGCAGGCGGCCGGGGGCGGCACGACCAGTGCATGCCAACGGGTGGCCGGGGTGTGGCATGGCCAGCGTAGGCCGGCGTGTGTGGCCGCTATGCACGGGAGGCGATACGACTGAGAGGCCGAGCCGGTGCAGTTCAGCGCGGCGTGAACCGGTGCGGGCCGGATGTGTTTGGTCAGGTCACAAGGGAGGCCAGTGGTGGCCGAGAACTGGATGGCGTGGGGCGGTGATGGTGCGGCTGGGGGTGGCTTAGCTGAAGGGTCGTGGTTCGGGCGAAGCAACAGAGCATCGCAGGGATCAGCGTGGTTTGTGGAGGCCACAGGTAGCGTGGACTTTGTTGTTTCTTCCTTCATTATTTCTTCGCTTCATCACCATGTCGATGTTCATCACAAACAATAATAGTGGAGGGGTTGGGCCATATTGGTTTAGCCCGCACTCTCCAAATTTAGGGTGATATCAATTGGCTCTCATGAAAGATGTATAACAATCCACCTGGAAAGATTAATACTAAACCCCGCAAAAGGGAAATATACCCATTCTTCATTTAAAAATAAATGAATAACATGGTTTTAAATCATATTCAAAATAAAATCCCTACCTTTGATCATCGGTAATCGACATAGAAGTTGCAGAAATAAGAAGAAGGAGTTCGTCGTTCGTCTCGTCCTCCAGACACATTCAGTCTAGGGCTACATCCGCTCATTCATGACGAATAGGAAGTCTGTTGTCGAAGACGTCTCACGATGGTTGAAGATTCGAGGAAGAAGTCGAGGAATGTTGGCTCTCTAAGTTATTCATTCTTTGTTGAGAGATAGAGTTATTCGTTGGGAGCTTTATAAAAAATCCTCCTATCAAAGCTGCCACCAAAATGAATATGCCAACAAAATAATAGATTGTAATATCCTATTAATTTGATGGCACAATATTCAAATTGGTCTAATTAATTAGGTTGGCTCCCCTTAATTAATTCAAGGGGTTGGCACAAGGAATTAATTAGGGGAGTTGAAGAGGTTTTCCCTCATTATTGAGGGAGATTTGAGAGGTTTTCCTCTCCTCCCATTAATAGGGTTGTTTAGCCCTGTGTGGTCCCCACATCATAACCCCTTAAGGGAGGCCAGGATTGGGTGGGCCCCACCACCATAACCTCTCATGGGAGGTTAAGGTGTGGTGGCCCCACCTCTAACATCATTGTGGATATTTTTACCATCAACTCAAAATAAAGCAACACAATTTATTTTTATTTAATTCAAAATCTAAAAACCCCAAAAACTATCATTTATTCTCGACTCACTACCATCGAAGTGAAAGTCTCCTTAATCGAATACTGGTGCTGCGAGTTCAACTGTGCCCTCAGATTTCAATTCCAAGTACCAGTTTAAAAGATACAAAATCCCACACGCACGTTTACTGAACGTACCAAAAACAAGTTTGGAAAATTATTATCAGTCACCCTCGACCAGTGCAGGTCGGGGTTAGGCTCTGCTTAAGTGAACCACACACCAAAAAACACAACGGTAATCTCATATTTTTAATCTGTGTTACCGTTTATATGTTATGAATTTTACCATAAAATAATTATCACTTAATTATTTTATTTCCGGCCAAAAACTAACTTTTTTTAGTGGCTTATACCAGCCAAATTTAGTATCTTATTAAATAAAGCATGCCCTCACGAGTTCATCGGTGGTCTCAAATTTTAAATCAGTGTTACTTTTTGTGTGTTATAAGCAGTTGAAAAATAAAATAATTTATTTTATTATTTTATTTACGACTATGCCATTTTTGGGTTTTCTCATAGGAGGCTCGTGCCGACTAATCTTAAGTCGCACATAGGGTAAACCCGCCATCCTGAGCACAACGGTGCTCTCAAATTTCTGATATGAGTAATCTTTTAAGAGTTATTCCCTTTTTTTAGGAAAACTGCTTACACATGTTACCTTAAGCTTAAAAAAACTTCTACAGATCATTCCAGGCACTCTAGGCCTCAGAATCGCATGCCATTAGATTTTGCTAACTCGTAAAATTCTCATATATTAAAAAAAATTACATTGAAATTATGGGTCTTTAAAATGTCACTAAGTCGAAATCTTTTCGTACGAAGAACAAATAAATTAGTTTATTTAATTCATTGTATAAAAATAACTCATTAAACATAAAAAAATCAGATTAATGAACCACATAAATTCCCAAATTTGGTTATCTCTAACCAAAAATATATATCCATCCAAATTATTCCTAATCGTCAACTTGATGACTCGACGTCATATAACATTGGTTAGAAAAGAATTTAACCACAATGTAAACTAAAATTCACACAAAATAAGGGTCATAAATGTATGTAATATCTGGACTTCTCAGGTGCTATAATATTTTAGTTTCAATAAATCATTGACCATTACAGTCCAATAATCCATCTTTCCACAACCATAAATACTCATTAGGAACACTATTCATATCCCAATACAATTATCACATGTAAGTATCCATATGTATTAATAAATTACGGTTCTACATGAATTAACTTCTTGAGATTTTAAAAAAAAGTTATTGAAACACCCAAACATTGTAGAAACATGATATGTCAGAGACAACTCACTATTTATATAAGATACCCATATTCATACCTACTTAGGAATCTGTAACTCCAAATTATAATCCATGAAAATGTAACTAATTAATCACTCAATCATTTTATAGACAGTCATTTCATTCATTTTCATATAATAAAACTCATACAGTATCTCGAGGCATGTATTTCCATATTATTATCTCATATCTTATCAATGTGAATTGGCCTATTTATACTAATATTCAATCAAAATAAACTCTAATTTATCTGATTGAATAACCAAAAATATCATATTTCTGTTACCAATAATATTTATTCCTTTTCCCTCACCTCAATTTAGAAAAAGATATATCGAGATCAATTTCCACTCTAACTATTAAATGTGGACAATTAGAGGATGAACTCCCAAATCCATATTATAATTGATAAAAGACTCCTCATACCATTCCATTATTATCACATTCCCCAAACACATCATAAGTTTGAACATTTATTGATGTCACACACAACATCCAAAGTATTATATTTACTTTCTAATTGGAAGGTAATGAGTACAAATATATTCCACTCTCATAGACCCTAAGAGATTCATTTATCACCCACAGCATGAAATCCTTTTGTGCTACTAATATAAGAATTTGACTTAAATAATGAGAAATGTAAGCATTTAATGGTAATTTTCGTGTCATTTTATCCCAAAAAACACATATGGTAATTGCATATTCACAATATTCTACAAATTAAATGTGTCATAGAATGAAGTAATAAAATAATGGTTCAAAATCATCATCATTTTCAATAAAATTTCATTCACAGGAATTTAAACACACTTGTACTAACCTTTTACATATCTCATCTATTTCATTCATGAGTCATATCAAAAAAAACATGTCACACACACATAATCAGTAAATGAAGTATATGTACTCATATTGGGATACATTCTTATAGAACCCACATTCCTAGATTAGTCCCTTAGTGGGAGATCTCCCCAATAAGAATTGAAAATTTTAAAAATACTAGATTAAAAAAATCATCATAATATGAAAGAGGAAAATATCCCCACAAATCTACAATTTCACACAACTCATTCCCTAATAACTAGTGAATGTTCATTACTTTTCCCCATTTAATAATCTAGAGAACATTATTCTAATAATAAAAGCATATCTCTGGAACTAGGCATCCTTTATTCTATTGTCACAAAGATCAGTCCACAACCTCATCGAGAAATCATGATATCCATTATACACAATATAAGGATATTCTTACACCCATGTGTACAAAATAACAGCATTATTAAAAAATAATTATTTTATAAGTTATAAAAGAAGTATTCCTTTATTTAATGTTACACTAAAAATATATTTTAGAGTAAAACAAAAAAAAAATTGTTTATTTTTTATCCAAAATAAATATTTGAAATTATTTTTTATTCCCAGACATGCTTGTACTTTTAATGTGAACATATGTTCCCATTATGAATTATCTATTCAAACATAATTACTCCCTAGTAATTGTTTTATTTAATAAATTATTGACCTAATATCATTATTAATTGATAAAATCACTCACTTAAAATAATAAAATTCTACAACTCTAAACTTAACATCATGAAAACATGGAAATACACATATATGGGTGTAGGTGTGAAATATGATCATCTTCCATTCTATGTTTTGAAAAATAAAATTCACCATCCACCATTTTACAACATCATAAAACAAATAAAAATTTATTTGATTCCATTTTGAAGTGCCATAGTTTAATTTTTCATATTTATTGTTTTTTGGAGAATGAAATGATCCCAACTATACGTATATGTATACTCAATGAATTTAATTAAAGGTACGGTTCAAATAATATTTCATTGGTTAAACAAAAATACAATAAAATTACTATAAAATAAGAACCAATAATTATAATGACCATAAAGCATATAAAAACAAGTGTTTAATATATAATTACAAGGGATGGATAAATATTATAAATAATATACAATGTGTAATAAAAACTAAACAAATGGAAGTTTTTATAAGTCATAATCCATAAGAAGTTATCCAATTTGGAAGAAAATATTCTTCTCATAAATAAAATAATAAATAATAAAATTCAGTCACTCTAATAAGGATCATAGACTCACATTGGTATGGTCTCAACATCTATATGATTCTAGTTAAACTAATGTACATTTGATAGGAATACAATACCAACCAATTTGTGAAACATAGTGGTTCCATATCCACTTAGGTATACATGATGGGTGTTTGAATAAAATAATTTGGACACCACAATTTTACCTCAAATATGATCTATAAAATTTAATAATTCATTTACATTATAAATTTAATTTCCAAATAATCACACGTACAATAAACATGTAATCTTATAGATCTCACATGGGCACCCTATTTATCAATTTTAATCACTACTTCAACATATTACAGAATATATAATCCAGAAATCCAATATCCTAGATCCAGTTTATAATTTATTACATTGGTATTATATAAATGTTATCTAATGCCAATGGAATGATCATTTTATAAGACGTGATGTATTACATAGATATATAATTCACATATTATCTATGAAATATAAACTACATATGATAATACTGTTCCCCCTTCCAGAATATTAATCATAATATCCTTATTGGAAATATGGGTAAAGGGAAAAATAGAATAGGCGAGCTTAGATTATGTGTAGTAGTAACAAAAAATAAAAATCTATCTTGATTAAATAAGGAAAAATCAATTCTATATGGTAAATAACTGAAAGAAATTCCATGTCGTTAAAAAATTATAAAAATAGTCTTGAATTATAATAATAATATATTGTAATTTATAATAAAATGTAAATTATAGATGAATAAAATTATTATTATTTTATAATATCATCTTATATATCATGACATATTTACCATGAAATCATTGTGACAAGAAAATTTAATTGATGTGTGGGTGTAAAACAAAAAATTATTTCACACAGTTTGCCAACATATTTGAATCATGATACATATAAGTGGATAAATGGATTATTTAATTCTAGGGCCCATCTATAAATGAATTTCTAATGAAATCCCCATAAATTGAATGACTAATTTATTTTAAAAATCAATTTTCAATATCAAAAAATGTCTATAATAAGTAAGTACTACATCATATTAAGATTCCCAAGTCTAAAAAATAAATATTATAGTATAATACCACATTTTAAATGGTATAGGGATTAAGGAAAAAATCATATCAATGATTCAAAAAAATTGATGTTTAAGATATATTTAATTTATAATTAAAATAATCACCTCAAATTGAAGGATTTAATGAATAATTTCATGTACATAAATTTTGTAAGATATACCATAATACCGTCAATTCATTTAAAATATATATTTTTTAATAAAAAAGTTTCCCATTGAGAATTATTGGAAGTTAAATAAATATTTATACATATGATTTCAATAATATGTTTTATTTTTAATCAATTGGAAACTACAAAGAGAAGATCAGAATCATAAAAATATTATTGTGTATAGAAAGTCAGTAGATACTCTATATGTCAAAAAACATTCCATTTGAAATGTTTTAAATGAAATTAAAAAAATAAAACAATTTTAAAAAATTTAACTAATAAATCAACACCATCTAAAAATTCATGGATAAAATAATTTTTACATAGTAAATAGATTTAATAAAAAAAATAGACTTTTGTAATTTCTTTTTGAAAATTATTAACATAAAAGAAACATAAAACAAATAAATATAGAAATATGAACAAATTTAATTTTAACTATATCTTTTATTGACTCTAATAAAATTTGTGGAAAATTACTAAATAAAACATTAAAAAATTTTCATTGATGATATGAAAATAGATGGAATCTATGAATAATTTATAATAATATTACTTCAAAAAAAATAAACTCAATCACAAAAGTTTACATTTTAAAATATATCCTTAACTCTATTATGGAATTGAAATTGAAACATCTTGCATGTGTAAAAAATAATTGAAACATTAATCATCATTTGTAAATATATACGAAACTAAAAAAATTGATGGAGTGGGATATACACCAATACAAAATATGTCTCAATAAAGTGAAAATTTAGATAAAGTCAATTATAATGATCTTAGAACTGATGTAAGGATTAATTAATTTATATATTATATATAAAGAGTTTGTTTCATTAAAAAATAATTTGAAATTAAACATAATAAAATCAAATGTTATTTTACATATAGATATCAAATAAACTAGTTAGTAATGTTGATGTAAAACCTAATGAATGGAGAAGGAGTTAGAAACTCCTTACCTCAAGTTTGACCTGCATCATAATTTCTTTTACCCAAAACTATAATTTCATTTAATTATTATGAATATATTATTTACTATATTAATATTTAAAATATCAAATGCAATCTATTTATAACATTTTATAAATCATCTATTATCATAATTTTCTTATTATCATTATTTCATGTGAGAACTAGTTCATTTTTATTAAATTTTGTAATTATATAGTTGTAGTCCTTGGATACTGTTCATGGTTCTATCATTTACAAAGTATTATTCATTAATAAAAATAATATATACACCATATTTTTTTAAACTTATATATTCATTCTTAATCGAATAAAAAATTGAATTTTTCTTTTGTTGGAGATAGTTGACTATATGTACAGATAGACACTGTTTTCACATTTTGATCGATGAAATAAAGGAATTGTAATTAATTTTTCACATTTTTATACTAAACAATTATATCATAAATACACATATTATATATATTTATAAAATTACCATCTTTATAAACATCAATGTAATGTCATGATGAAAAAAATTATAAATCTATTTGGAGAGGGTTTCTAATAGGTTCACATGATTGATTTTTTAATTTATTAGGGTTGAAATGGAAACAGATAAAGGTTATTACATTGTCAAAAAAATTATACGTATATTTATGGTACATGATTTATCATTTTAGGATTTTAAAACATTTTTATAAAAACATGAATAATGATGTTGTTTTAATGAGTTGGTAATGACGGTGACCTCTTCAATATAAATTATTAATTTTTCTACAATTATGTTACCAAATGATGGCCTTCTTGAAATAATTTAACATCAAAATCATATATGAAAATGGAAATAAGATTTTTTATTAGTTTTTGGTAGAAACATGTTTCTCAATGTTGATTAAGGAAAAGAGGGAAGGTTCATCCTTTTATAACAAAAATAATATGAGGGTAAGATGATAATTATTTGGAATGATATATCCAATTAAAAAATTTATATTTTTAGGTGTTGTTACTAACCTTATCACTTCGTTTTATCCTCCCTCATTATCCCTATTGACAATTATTATGAGAACAACGTTTTTACACTATAGGAACAAATAGATTTATTATAATTGAAAAGTTATCCCATAAATGGTTAATTTAATTTAATTTTCAACATATCCCCTGTACTATTTCAATATTTTTATGATTTTTATATAATTGAATAAAAAAACTATTTTTCTGAAATATAGTTATCGTTATTTTTGATGATATTAATTTATTTTGAATTCATACATGTCAATATAAATATTGAATTTTAATATATTACGTTAACATATCCCTAAAATGATATAATATTTTATAAAACATTCCATAATAATAATTCATCCATATTTTGTAACATTTAATATTTTTAAAATAATTAATTGAATTTTCTTATTAATTGATTAAATAATTATCATTTTTTCAAAAAACAATTAATGTAAATATTTATTCACAATTTTTTTGAAAAAATATAAGTTAGAATAGAAATCAATCTATCCAAATAAAATCTTAACTAAACATATATTTATTCTTAATTATGTAAAAATATTAAAGATAATAATGTCAAGAGTATTACATTTGTTTTGAATTCCATTATTAATGTATTATAAATGCAAATAAAAAAAATTGATTCCCCATTTGGCCATATTTTCATGAATTGGATTGAAATTTGAGAAATAAAATCATCGAACTAGATAAAGTAATGTGTTTGAGGAAATTTAAAGCCTTAACCAAAAACTTTACCCTTTTTACCTCATTTACCCTTACTAAATTGAGAAATATTTTCTATCTTACTATTCATCCTGAAAAAATATAATGGGGCCTATTTACTAGATTTTAATATCCATATTCCAAATATAAAATCCATTATATCAGATTTAATTTATATAATTATTTAAAATTAATATAAAATTGATGTGGATAATGCAATGAAAAATGGTTTTTTTGAAAAATTCAATTTTATGTCCATAAATGAACTTATACAAAAAGCTAGTGTAATTTTTATACAAATTTTAATTAATTTTATATTTTAAAAAGATATTATAAATATGATAATGTGTTTTAAAGTTAATGCATTAATGGGTTTTTGAATTCAAATAAATTGAAATTTTAAAAATATTTTTACTTTTATATATTCAATAAAAATTCAAACCTCTCAAAAAACTAGAAATTTAACCCTAATATAACATTTAAATATGAATTGAAATTTAATATAATTTACATATTATAATATTTAAATATTATTTGGATCATTTAAACAAGGATTTGAGAGTATAAAATGATGTCAATGGAATTTATTTAAACTGAAATACTTGAAAAAATCTTGGTCTATTTCTTAGAATATGGAACAATTTTTTCTAAAATAAAAGTTATAACTACGTTACCCAATCTATAATAATACAAATTATGACTAGATAGGTGAAATATGAGATTAACTAAACATATTTTAAGAAAGTTGTAAATGTAATAAATTCCTCATAACATTTTCAATCACATATATAGGGAGAGCACCAAACAATTTGATTGAATGTTATACCATTGGTTGCAATAACACCAATTCCATGTATGAAATGTTATGATAAATGATTGAATAGTTCCTAGAACAATAAATTATTTGTTAAACTAGTAAATGAGTGGCTCCATATGTCAATAAATTATATGCTGAACTATGTGTTTGTAAAATACCAAAATAATGGGAATATATATCAAAATGCATTTAAGAAGAGAAACTTTTTCCAGAAATTATTTTCTGATGTATTTTATAGTAGAAAAATATATATATTAAATAAGACAATAAAAATTGTTAGCTAATCACAAAATCCAATAAATTAAATATCATATATTAATTTATATATAAAATAGTTTAGAAAGGGTTATGAATATCACATATTTGATATAAATATAAAATATTCCATTGATGTCTCAAAGGGTTAGGAAGATATGTATTGTACATGATGAGATGGACTAATTGTAAGAGAGATTCATTTAAAAACATTGTTAAACGTTACACTTCCATATTTTATTACAGTCACAAAAAATAATATTTTTTCCAAAATAAAACATGAATAGAATTTTCCTTATTTTATGTTTCAATATTTTTTGATTTTTACTCTACAGAATTTTAATTTAATATTGGAATAAATTTTTTTAATTTTTCGGTGTAAATATTTTTAAAATTGTAATGTTATTTCAATATGGAAATATTATTTTTCTTTTTCCCTTGTTTTATTTGTTAGGATCATGTTATGGTTCATGAGAATATTATATATATAAGGGTGTTTCCATGATAATACAAGGGGGTGAGACCGTGATATATCTCCAATTAATTATGTAATGTTGAAGTGTTAATTAGTTGGGTTTCTCTGAAGAGATTATGGAAATACTCTGCAATGGGTATTCAAAATTTAACCTGAAGCGTTAAGCATTATATAGTTACAAAAGCTATAGTCTAATAGTGATATTTATGAAAAATATTCCTTTATGATTTATGATTTCTATTATGTTTTTCCTTAATTTTATTATTTCATGCGGTAAAATAAAGAGATAATGTTTTATGGGTGAAAAGAATAAATTTTTGGAAATATTTTCATGATTATTCTTGGAATAACAGGTTTTTTTTCTTCTTTTATGTCCCCAACTGAGCTTTTTGTTCCCATACAGTGCTTTAAAATGTATTTCAAAGATTTTAAAATTGGTGGTGGAAAAGAAGATGTCATGGTGAAATAATTCAATATGTGTCTCAACAAGAAGTCATGTTTTATTTAAAATGGGTATCCCTTGGCATTAAAAATAGATACTATGCATAAGTGTCCAAAAGTAATATATGAGTCTACATTGTATAATTTTTTTCTATTTATCTAAATCAATACACTAAAAATATCATTGAATATTATTTATAGTTAAAAAAATATTATAATATGTAATGAATAAGGTTGTTTCTTTACATAACATATGGTGCTGTAAACCATACGCTTCATCCATCACTCCTTCAATATATTAACTGAAATAGAATACTAATATTTATAAATATTAACCATCATATCTTATACTTTTAGAATATCAATATATAATTTACTATAAAAAGTCAAACCAATTATAATAACACTAATCCAGGATACATGATACACCTTTTGGATTACCCAATTCATCTTAACCTACAGAAGAAAAATAATAAATTCCCACAAATTGATCACAAGTCACTATAAATCCTCGTGAACCACCACATAACACCTCATAAGGTTAATAAGGATTACACTCATAGTATGAAATTCTAAAAGTGTACTTGGTCCAATTATATAATGGCTTTAGGTATTAAAAGATTCATGAAGGAAGTCTAAGTATTGAGGGAAAAATTCAAAAAAAAATCATCTATGACATTATTATAGGAAAAATATTTTCTAAAAAATATTCAATTTGTATAAGTGAATTTTAATATTCCTCCAATAAATTACCCTATTTCGTGGATGTTTTACTTTTTAATTACATTTAATACAAGGAAACATTTATGCTATGGACAAACTCATGAATTTAAATAATAAATTATCATGATAATTCTCAATTCACATCACAACATATCTTTTATTTTATCAATTTAGTAAATATATCGAACTCTAAAATTATATATTAATTTAGAAAACTAAATCAAATAATAGAATAATCTGGTTGAACTACAAAGGTAGTGTCTCTATGATAATTACCAATGAAATATCCTGACAATAAAATAGTCAATTATCCTTTTCATTAAAGTATTGAAATTACAACAAGCCCATTTCAATTTGGAAAATAAGTTCAAATAAGTTTAAAAAAGTAAATGAATAATAGGAAGCTTTACGTTACTATATTAAAATGGTATTCAACCTATTTTATTCATTTTCCCCTTTCCTTCTCTGGCTATAAAATTGAAAATATGAATAATGTTTAATAGATTTCAACATGATCATGTGAAATATGAAATAAATAAAAAACCAAATACTATAATATTATTAGATAAATGATTAGATACTGAAGGTTATATAAATATGTGATTCACTTATATATATGATTTTAGGGATTATGATACATATATGATGTAAATAAATGGGGGATCATGAATCCCTGGAGGGTATTTTTCTTTTAAAAATCAAAAATTAGAATTTGTAACATATTTAGAAGACAACGAAACCAAGGGACCATTAGGTAGTCAATGGCTCTAGTAACAATATTTTGTCTCCCTAAGTGCTTGGTAAAAGACCATTGGCCAAAAAGTGGCAAAACAGAAGAGATACTCTCCCATGTTATTTAATACAATACTACATGGAATCATAACAAATACTAGTAAATTATAATATAACTTCCATAAGATTTTTTTAAATAAAATTCCATAAAAAACCATCTATTTTATTTTTCAGATAAATCCTATCCAAACATATTATTTTAGATAAAACATTAAAATCCAAAAATCTATACCTATATCCAATTCCTAAAATATAAATATCTAATTGGATATGCTATATCGGTATATGAAATCCCTTAACTCTACAAAAAAAACAAACAAAATGGGTCTTAAAACCCATAATAAAAAAGAAATATTAACCTTAAGAAGATTCACCAATCATCTCAATTGTTATAAAACATCAAGAAAAAGTTAATTATTTTTTATAAACTATGTGGATTATTTAACAATTTATTTATGTTATTTATTAATTATTTCTTATATATTTAGTTATACTTATAATATAAATTATTTTTTTAGAATTTTATTTTTTTCACATTTATTTTTAATTCACGTAATCATAGAATAATGATTCTCGTATTTATATATGATTACAGGGAAATGTTTGGGGTTCCAAAGAAACCATGACTTGATAACTAACATAAAATAAAATAACGAGGAAGTCATTTTATGTTATACTTTCAAGGGATTTGTAATATTTTTAGTGATCTTAAATTTCTTATTTGAAAAATACATTTAATAAAATATAAATGGTTTCTTTGTCATAGTGGAGTATAAATCTTACTACATAATATTGAGGAGAACCAAGGCAAGAGTTCCTTGATCAAACATAATGATAAAATGCATGGTTGTCACCACATTATGTTTTTGAAAATAAAAATACTACGATTTCAATAATGAAGACATTTATTATTCTAAATGATTATAAAAAATTATGTTGTTATTATATATTTTAACATTAGTAAAGGTGGTATAGAAAACATATTTGGTTCTCGATACTATAATGTGGTTGATAAGGATTTTAAGAATAATTTTAATATATATATATGATAAATATTGAATATATAATCTATGATTTTATGGAAGAAGTTTCTATTTTTAATGAATTTTTGGAATAAAGTAATTTTTCAGACCATTTAAGATGTTTTGAGTTATTAAATCCAGTTAGGGTTGATTTTAGAAGACATAAATGAAACTATTGAAACCATTCCATGATTATTAATAGTATTTTGTTTTATTCTTGTTTATTATTGATATGTAGTATTTTTGGACATAAGTTCCAACAAAAGGGTAAATGTACAATTTTTTAATCGAATGATCAATGATTTGTGGTATTTTTGTAGATTTTAACATGTTTATATCTCCCAAAAATACTAAATCATTGAAATAAATAATGGGAGGAATTTATAATATCACACTAATATTTTTTGATATTTTACACCAATTAAAATTGAGAATAAATATGTATATGTAAGATATATAATGATTCATTGTGCCAATAAATGGAGGATTATTCATAAATTATTTACATTAAACCAAATAAAAAATGAACATAAAAAATATTTTTTTCCTTCGTATTTTTTTGAGTATGAATAATGTAGTCAGAAATTAGTTTTATATTATTATCACCTTTATGTCAAACATGATTCAATCCATTGGTTCTTGGAAATTCCGAAACGGGTGAACACTTTTGTCTAGGTTATTAAATTAAAGGATTGGATAATTTTGTTTTTTATGGTTATTATTGATTCTTATATGGTGTATCTGTACACCTATTATCCCACATCCTACTTTGTTATACATGATCATCGTCAATTCATCAATTAATATAAATTTAATTTCTATCATAGTTCTCTAGATAAAATCGTGATTACGTAATAAATTTCAAGGTAACTTATTTAAATATTATTTTTCTAATAATTTTTTAGTGAATATATGTAATCGATCATATTGAAAATGGTATTGGATAATTTGAGTGCAAATACCTTACTGCGATTTACATAGATTTTAATTTTATAAAAATAAATATTATTCCACAAAAATATTTAAAATCCAATTATTTGAAGTTTGTATGTTTATAAAAACTCTATAATTTTTCATCTTGTGTACACCACTATTTCTTTACTCTTAAACTAAATATTATAGATAGTATTGTAGAAAATTTATATAAATCTGTCATGATAAATATCACTTTTCATTGAGGGTATGACCTTCAACTAGTGATTTAGAATTGTTTTATGGATTTTTTTAAATGATGAATTTTAAATTAGAATTTTTTTTTCATGATGGATGTATCAATTCCAAACTAGAGGAATCATATCTATTGTACTACACTAGTAAATAATATGTAATTCTGTCTAATTATATCTCATTTCTCTACTTGTTATTTTAGTTCTATATCCATTCATGAAGAGACACAAATTCATTTCTCTTTGATTTTATATGACACAAATATATTTTATGTAGAATTCACCACAGTTCAAAAATACAATTGTCATATTGAAGTATATTATACATGATCATGTGTATAAATTTAATATTGATAAATCATTTAATATGATTCCACCAAAAAACTGGTGAAGAATGAATAAAACTGAAATCAAATTTTACTCTCATAACTAAAATTTTCGAATAATGGAAGAATTATTGAAATACTAAATCCCATATACTTAAACATGATACATGAAATATCTATTGCTGTGTCCCCAAAGATCCAACAAATTAGGGAGGTTTTATATTATCAATTAGATTATTTATAACATTTCATAACTTAAAACTTATATACATTTTTGGATATTTATCATGCATATGTGAAAAAATATATTCAACCAATCAGTCATGAGTTCAACTCATATCCACATTTAAATATCATAAATGAATGTATTAAATTATATTTTAATGGTATTTGATGATATTTAATGGTTCAACAATACTATTTTATATATATGGTGACAAAAATCAGTAGTGTACTGATGCATAAAAACAAAACAATCGCGTTTTTTGTGGATAAAAATGCCATGATTCCTTCACTCTCATTCCCTATACCTATAAATTGTTTTAGGTTATTAAAACTATAACCTAAGACTAACTAAAATTAATACTACTTTTAAATAATATATGGGGAAGATGATTCATTTTATTTGCAAACATGTAGTTCAGTATATGATTACCAGAAAATGTTTAGCAATGTTATTTATTAATTCTTGATAAATGTGATATTATTTTTAATGAAAATTAATTTAATTACTTTTAAATATATTAGAACATCCTATTAGAGTGAGTGTTGATTAAATTTCCTAAAAATCATATCATATCATCTAATTTGTTTATAGATGATGATATTTCATGTTAGTTCAGAAAACATGGATTTAAATAATTTATTAATCTCATAAATTAAAAAATACAACTGAAAATTTGAAACAAAATCCATTTACCTATATATTTAGTGTGATGGATATTATTAATAGAAATAAATTATTTTAAAACAAATGAAACCATTTATCCATAATCTTTCCCTTATACCCATTTTCTATACATCTCATATTAGATGCTAATATTCAAAAATTAGGGATTTGAATCAAATGAAAGGTGTGATATCAAAATATCTATATGGGAAAATAAATATCATAAATATTTTGTCATAAAAATTATGGTTAATATCAAAATGTTATAATTTACATAATAAAATATAAAAATACCATTTTTAATAATCATAATACATTGTGTAGGAACATAAGATCAAAATAACATCCCTATGGAAACATAAACGAAATGACCAGGATCAAAATAATATCAACATTTATAAACTTCAGAGTATGGAATAAAATTGTGTAATATTTTAAAAATAATTTATAATATTAATGTCATGGAATTAAATTATAACCATAATGGAAAGGAGGCCCAATCATAAATATTTTATTTTATATACATGTGAACCTTGTTTCTCACCAATTAGTTCACATACAAAATTCTAAGTAGAATGTAAGGAAATAATTATCAATCATTGGTAAAATGGAAAACATTAAACAAGTCCACATATAAAATTTTGAATAGTTATTAAATCCTTCACACTCAACCATTGGTAAACATGTTTCTTTCTACCCAGTTAACATGAAAAATTGTGAGTAGATCTTCTTTACATCACACTAATCATTTTTTATCATCATAACAATATAATCTTATTAATCAAAATTTATACATATTTAGATATATTTATTATACCAATTAATTATATGGAAATATAGGTCCAACTAATTTTATATTTCATACCATTATATTCCCTAAGAAAATTAATCATTCATTATATAATAATTAACTCATTAAAAAATAATAGATTTCTTAAAAAATAACAAAAATCATATAAAATTAACGTATAAAATTATGTAATATTAGAATAATTATTTTCAAACCCAAATAAAATCATAATAACTTATAAATAGTGATCAATACGTCACATCCTGATAAATAAATTTATGTTGTAGAATATTTGTAAAAATATAAATGTATTCACAACACCATATGAAATATTTATTGTAAAGATTAGAGTAAATTAATTCAAAAAAATATAAATTTTTTAAAAATATTACTATGAATACTTCATAATTTTTTCTTGAGAAATTATAAAATTTTATAATAGGTGATAAATTAATACATTTTGAAAACATTTTATTTCAATAGAAACTGTAACAATGTAATTTTGAAAAGATACAATGTATCTAATAAAAATATTAAATAAAGTTGTTATTTTTTAGTTTTAAATTAATCATTAATAATGTAAAAATGGAAAATATATAGTAAGAATTAAGATAAAATGATTTTTGGATCGTAAAATGTAAATTTTTGAATGATAGAATAATATTTTGAACACTTTTTTGAAAAAAAAAATTCTGGGATCCAATATTTCCTAGACTGTTTAAAAAATCAAATTAAATATATCATAAATTTAAATTTAATTTCCATAAATTTATAAATTTTAGTGAATAATTATATATACTTCACAATTTATTATCATTCAAACCCCCTTGATGGATTTTCACATTTGTGAGGTCTCAATTTTTCTGAATAAAGGAGAAAATAAATAATTATGACTTTTGTAATATTTAAATGAAAATAATTAAAGGATAATGATCTTGAAATTGAATATATAATAAGAAAAATTATGAATTATTTGATGATATAATATATCTTATCAGAATAACAAACGAAAACTAAATGCATATGGGTGTGTAATACATACTCTGTCACAATGATGGTGAAATGGACATGAAAATACATTACTACTTATAAATCATTTGATTAAAAACCCATAGTTGTAGAGACCCTGAAATTGGGTTTAAAATTCAATTATAAAATGGATTGAAGATATTAAATATCTAATATTTAGTATAAACAACATTTAGATAAATTTAGCTACATAAATAAGGTGTGTCATGGAATTTAATTTTCAAATGAAACCTATAACATATTTCCTTTTTGATTAGTTCACACTATAACATGTTGAAGACAATAATAACCAAATTATTATCATATTTAATAACCATTTTGATAAATATTACCCTTTAAAAAAAATTATTAATGGTTTACATCATCTGAATATGAATTATTTATTGCTTATTAGCTCTATGAGGTGTTAATAACATCTATTATTGTGCACATGTTTATTGATTTTTATATCCTTAGAAATATTATTATAATCAGTGAACTATTTTTATTTCGTATAATATTATATAATATAAGACTTATATTGATTTTAAAAGACAATATTATATTTCATATGTGTTTTGGTAATGTTATGTAAAAAATTAATTCATAACGAATTATATTACATTTTTAATGAAAGAAAATGTTTATATAATAATAAGATAAATAATTAATAAATTTATTTAGTAAAAATATAAAACAATTTTTTATTAATATATTATAATAATGTTTGTTTTCAGGATACCATATTAGTCCATAATAAAATTTTTAATGAATTTTTCGTGTTGGTTGATAAACTGACCCAGACCTGAAAACACATAAACTTGATTGATGAGTTTGGCTGATGATGTATCTATTTTGAATAAATATCCTTATATCATAAAAATAATGATATATATATATATAATTTTTAATGACTGTGAACAATATTTGAGAATTTTTAGGTAATTTATAAAATCAATATGGAATACAAAAATGTTTCATCATTGAGGGGGTAATCTGAATGTAAGAACGATTATCCTTATCATTTATCATATCATGAGAGGAGGTGAAGTTTGATATTAAATTTATATTACAATATCATAAACATACTATAATATTTTATTAATTTAACCATTAAATCATATTGAACATAAATTAATGGTCGGGTTGAAAAATAGATGATGTTTTATTGTGGCGATTGTAGTACACAAAGGACACTAATGATGTTGTTTTGTTTTTCTAAAGTGAATGAATATGAATAATTAAGGGAACTACGATTATTATAATGATATTTTGATATAGAAATTTCATATTATTCATTATATTATTATGGGGATTTATATTATTTGAATAATAATATATATAATAAATATTTAAGAACTATAAAATACTTACATTGAATACAAGAGATATCTCTAAAGAGTACCTTTAAATTTGAATTGAATATCACAAATTTGAGTGGCACGGGGCTTATTTTTTTTACTGAAATTTCTAGGGAGAATTAATTTATTGAGTTTCAAGGATTAATTATATGTATAATTGTTTTTTAAAAATTGCTGAAGATGATCCCTTTTTGTAAGAGACGGACATTATTCTTTTATCGAGAGAAGAAAAAAATTTAGAATTCTAAGATACTACCCATGGAAATTTTGTGAAATTATATGAAATTATTGGATATTGGGTGAATTTGGATCTATATAGTCACAACCATGTGTTTAACACTTCTTTTAAATATGTTACATATGTTTTACATTTAATATTTAACACTTTACATTTTAACTATTAAATTAGGTATTTTTTTAAATATTTGATTCTATGTTTTATTATAATTATAACAAATACAATATATAATTTTTTTTGTTCTGAATCTAAAATTAAAATTTATTAAATCAAATTTTATTTCTTAATATAAAAAATTAAATTTTATATTTACTTAGGTAAGGTTTAGAAAAATATATTTAATACAAAAATTTTATTTTAACAACTAGGGATTTGTAATATTAAATATTATTTACTACAAGTTAAAATATTGATAAAATATTTATTTATGTTTTTAAAAATAATATTATATTCATTATTTAAATTATTTAATTTTGACTATTTTGATATTAATTTAATGATACTAATATAAATTATGTTTAAAATAATTATTTCCCCATTATCTGGATAATTTTCATTAACACTAACAATCTAAATTTATCCACAAAAAGTATATTTAAAAAATTAAATAATATTAACATTATTATATCAAATATTATAACTATTTAATCACAAAAAATATATATGTTTAATAATTAAAATTGAAGTGAACAAATGTAATACCCAAACACCATTTTTATGATGCTTGTTATTATTCAAACTGATTTTCGATGAGTATATAATTATCTATTAAATTAATTTAAATTAATTTAATATAAATATTATCTGTCAATGTGTATTTTAATTTTTAAAAAATCGAAATAATGACATTTAATATTTTTTTGTTAGAAAAATAAGGGAAAATAGTTTTCATTAACTCTATAACATTTTTGGGAAACTGCTAGTCTACAGTATTAAATTTTTTTAAATTTATTCAAAAATAATATTCTAAATTATAATATATAATTTTATCAAAAGTGGAAGAAAAAATTTCAACATATTTATATAATATAATAATTTCGTATAAGTAATAGAATTAATTAGTATTTTCAACATTCAACTGAAAATATATTAGTTTGGAAAAAATTAAAATATATATCCTTAGATAATTATCATATGGTTAGTTAAAAAACTAATTAATATTTAGCAAATATACTTTCTAAAATTCATAATTTAAAATTTAGAAAATAAATTATAATATATATAAAATAATTTTTATTTGAAATATTTTCATCTATATTAAATCTCATTAATTATTTTCTTTATAAATCTGTTAACTATTAATCATTTATAATTTGTATGTGTAATATAATTTGGTTTTATTATTTTGGGTGTGTGGGTGATAGATGTTTTCTAACACATAATGTATTTTAATGGATCCAAAATCCCAATTCATCAGATCCCCCCATAAATAAAATACATCCTTATAATTTTAATTATTGTTTACTAAATGATGAATCAATCAGAGCTATGGAAAATTCATCATTAATCTTATAATGATATATCCAACTAATTACCCTTGGTATTAAAAGGAAAATAATTAGCCCAAACCTGAAACTTTGGTATTCTTAGGGACATACAATTTATATAATCATTTCTAGGATCATGATTTAACCAAAATATTTTACAAACAAGGTAATGATAATATCCCCAATATTTAATGGATGTGAATATTAATGTCAAATAATTATTATTTTTCTAAATCAAAACATTCATTTTTTAAAGACCCAAAAAGTTCAATTTAATTTAATTTAAAATTTATTTCTGATTATTACGAGTTTGTGAAAATTGATGGTGTCTGATTCTGAGGCCCAGTGTGCCTGAAATGAATTTATGATCTTTTTAATGTATGTTTAGTAAACACACGATTGGAGTTTTATATCATTTGAAATAGTGCTCGGAATTGAAATATTGGAGCACCATTAAATCCGCAGCACAAGGATTCGCTTAATGAAAGCTTCACTTTGACCATAGTTGGTCAGAAGAAAAATATTGCTTTTGGACTTTTAAAAGAATAATAAAATAAAAGGTAATTATTGTTTTATTTTCTTTTTCTCCAACATATGAGCGTTAGTGGCGGGACTGGTGACATGTCATGACATTTAATCTAATGACTCATCAACTGCGTAACTCCGCCATTATGAATTTAAAAAGGTTCATTAATTCATTTAGTGAACCTCATTAATTTCTCAATGTGTTACTCACATTTCCACCTATTATTTAAATAGATATCGGGGTAGGGTTTTGGTACAACTTCTTCAAGATATGATACTCTAGCGTATTTATAAAGCAATATCCACTGACGGGGGATGAAATCTTGGGTAGGAATGATTCGGGATCGAAGAATGCTGACAACTTCGTCCAATATGGACGCACCTCCCGCCACAAACGCAACACATCCAACAGATCATGATGCATGGGGTTTAGGTTGGGTTTTAGTTAATCATTATTTAAATTAGTTTATTTTATCTTCAATGTTTGATAAATATTCTCCCGCTTTTTATATACTTAACGCGGAGGGTGCAGGCCAAATAAACAAGGCCCGGAACCTACGCCGCTTCGTTCATTTTTGGTTCCTAGGGGATAAATTTCTTCAATTTTGACGGCAATGCTTGGCAAAGGGTCAAGTTGTGACAACAGTAGTTCAGTAGATACGTAGGTACAGACTAAACAAATAATGGAACACTAGAGCACGTCATGTGGCCCGTGGGAAGAACTTCTTGTGCAAATTGATGGTTGTGGCCAGAAGAGGCCCACGGCAACCGCACAGGTGGGGTGGGAAGGCGGCGTGCCTTTGCATGCCGTGGTTTCCTGAGGCCATTGTCCTGAGCCTCCCGCAAGGTAGAAGGGTGGCGCTCACAGGTGCCTCTAATGGTAGCACCCGTGACTAGTGGGACGCAACAGGAGGGGCCGGTGCTACCCTAGGTCATGCCTCGTCGGCTGGAGTCCAGTAGGCCATCTGGCCAACCGTTACACGTGGTGGGGCAACGAACCACCGAATGGATGAAATGACCTCTCATCCTAATAGAAATATGGAGGAAGTGGTCTCCCTTTAGGCAGACCGGGCCAGATGAGGGCTGGACGAACGAGCCAGACCCGCCAGCGGGTCGGGCCGGAGCCGCGTCGAAGGTGGACATCACGGGTGGGTTGAGCCCCACCTGCTGGAAATGGACAACCGTGGCCCGACCCCGCATACATGATGGTATGACCACGACAAGATAGACCAAGAGAACTAGGCCGCCCCATAACTGGCCATACCCGGGTGGGGTAGGGTAGACCCAAGGACCCGTCGCATCGGACTCGCATGACCGAGTCAGACCGGGCCCAGACCCAACTGGCCACCGAATAAAGAAATTCTTGTAAATGAAAAATTAGGTGTTCATTTTCTATTCTTCTAGTGGGGTTGGGAACACTTTTGGGATGTGGTCCCTTTGGGAATATTCCGTCTAGAGGGACTGAGCCGGGCCAGACCAAATGTGTAATCACCCATGTTTCATGGAAAGGGGTGTTACTAACAGAACATGAATCTGATCAACACTCAGTTTGTGGGATAAGGACTCTCGTGAAAAGGAGGTTCTTTGGAAATACTCTATGTGAGTATGACAGAGCATTAAATGCAACTTGGGTTTGATTAGACTTGAATTCAACCATGTCCTTTTTACAAAATTACCAATATCTAACAGACCTCGAGTCCGATCGACGCGCCGTCTGTAAAATTTTGACCCATAAAATGGAGTGGTCAATTGGGTATTCTATTATTTGGAATTAGTAATGTATTAAAAATAACTTATTACATGAGGAGGAAAATGTTCAAGAGATTAGGCATGCTCATTTTGGGAATTCAGTGGCTAGTTGTGGCATGAAGAAGAAGAGAAACCAATACGGGTCAACATCAGAAACTCCAGAGATTGATCATCTAGTTGAATGACTAATCATCCCTACCTCGGTAACAATGACCATTATGGGTCAGTATTAATGACCAATACGGGTCAACACCAGTGACCAATACCAGTCACCCAGAGTAACCAATACTGGTTAGCACCAGCGACCAATACGGGTCAGCATTTAGCGTCCAATATGGGTCAACATACAATGACCTATATGGGTCATCAGTGGAGTTATGACAAATAGGATGATATGTCTTTACGACATTTCATCTCTATCCTAGTAACCATTATGTTATACCATTAGAGTGTGATGTCATTTTTTCTTTGGGGTTCGTGATTTAGATCATTATTTTGATATTACTGTTGTGGTATTTCATGTGATGTTTATCTTTAAAGATTACTGAGAGACCATTGGGGGTCTTGGGTACTCTACTAAGTAGTTATACTCAACCCTACATGGGCTCTATTCACATGTGTGTGTCTATTGAAGACTATTTAAGAGCCGAGGAAAATATTGGAGGTTCAGGACGTGGTGGAGCTTAGTGTGACAGGAGCAGTCGAGATCCTCTTCTTCGACATCAGACATACAACCACTCCCCTCCAGGTATAGCTCCAGGGTAACTGCGAATGCTGTTGGCATCCTTTTTAGTTTCTAGGGATTGGATTCTGGACAAATATTCTGAGTGTTCAGTTTATAGTTGTACTTGTGGTTGTACATTACTCACGTGGTTATACCTTACTTTTGTTGGTTGTTAACATCAGTTTTCCTTTTGGTGTGAGTATAGATATTGAAGGCAATGCCTTCCCAATTCAGGGGAAACCTTTAGGTTCTAGTCACCAACTCCGGTACTATGGAAGGCAGGCTTGGGGTTGTCATGGCAGGGGCTAGTAGGATGGGTCGTTACAAAGTGGTATCCTAGGGAGCTCGGTTCTACCAAAAGATCTAAGAGTATAATTTTTACGAGGAAATGGTGTAAAGTGTCTTGAGATCGATTTTCAATATAGGGAGTCTAGTGTTGGTGCGGTGGCTGACATATCCAAACACTAGGACCCTAAATTCTGTTTTCCGACTCGGTACATGAAAAAATAGGTTACTTGTGTTTTGAAATGATTTCTTGACCTTCTTGAGTCATCCCACTAGTGATAACCTTTTTACTATGGATCATATGTTTCATACAGGATTTTTCCAAGAATGTAGCTAGCTAGGATTTCGGTCAGTGATTGTGACAGTGGCCCACCGAGCGATGAGGCGTCAGTACATGGACCAATCACAATGATGGTACCTTTGGGTGGTGTACCAGCAGCAGCACCACCCATGGAGAAGAATATGTTACTAGTGGATCATGAATTCCTGTTAGTGCATTACATGAGTTCTAGTGATAGAGGACTCTGAGTTTTCGATGCGAGACGGACCCCCAGTTAGTATAGGATTGTCTTTAGGTGGTTTCACTAGTCTTTCTCTTAGTAGATACACCCGCCGAGTAGATGGAGACCTTGGCTGCAAGACTTATTTTGGGATCAGGACAATGATGGATGGTCTTGATACTCAATGTGAATTAGAAGATGACCCTCAACTTGGTAGAAAATGTGAGCCTTTTCAGGGGAGGATTTTGTGCCAGCGACACTACACTCTGTGCCTTTTCAAGATCTACTGCATCTGTAAAAGGGCAGCCAGACTGTGGCTCGGTACTAGTTGAGATTTACTGACCACAACCGATACTCCAACGATAAGGTATGAGACACTTACATCTGGGCATGAACCATTGAGAAGGGGCTCTGACAAATGATTAGTGATGTGATAGTTTCTCATAGCATCTCAATGCAGGCTGGGGTGATAGAGAGAGTTTTGCTGATAGAGAGCATCCTTGATGAGAAATCACAAACATTAAAAACCCCTACTAGAAGAAAGGTAGAAAATTTATCTGCATCAGGTAGAAGACAAATGACACAGAAGCCCAAGGAAGATAGACATTCTGAAGGGTGACCCAAGGAAACAGGGTTAGAGGTTTGAGTCTTGAGTCGACGATGGAGCCACCAATGATACATGATCTATTGTTTCCAAGAGGGACAAGGTCACAGAGCTCATGACAATCTAACACCCCATGAGAATGATCGTATGATGGTGGAGGGGCCACCAAGGCAGTTGCAGTTGCAAGAGCAAGAGAGTCAGTCAGGTGGTGGTGAGGCTAGGAGCAGGACGTGCAATTCGAAGTGTACGGGGTCGCCAACTACTACCACAACCCCCCGAGTGGTCCACCATGAGCTCGGTGGCAATGTGAACAGGGACATGCCCAGCTTCAGGCAGTAGAGGTTCAAGATTTTGACATCCTCGAGATAATATGAGGTATGCTCTGTATCTTCTCTACTCTAGTAGAAGTGCTTATCAAAACATGTTATATCAATTCAGTCCTTTCTGTGTACTTAGTTCTGGACTCTAAAATTCTAACTGATATTTTCTATCAACCTTTGTGTCTGGATACTCTTACAGGAAGAGATTTAGCGGTCACACACTGGTGTCGACACTGTGATCTTACACTCTAAGGAGAGATTTTCAGATGGTATCTTCTATCAGCAGAATTGAAGCACTACAACATCATTCTAGGAATGGACCGGCTATTAGAAGCTTACTACTAGATTGAATTATTGAGACTAACATTGCTATTTATGTGCAATGGTGGAAACTAGTTTTCCTTTGTTGGTGAGATTGAAAATTGAGCAGCACGAGATGGACTTTCGCTTAGGAGGGTAAAGATGATTACATATCCTCGGTCTTGTATTCCCTTCTCCATATTGTGTGATGTCAGTAAATAGTTCCCAGAAGTGGTGGACGAGTATCATGACATCTTCGCAAAATATTTCCCACGACTACCTCCAAGTAGACAGGTTGGATTCTGTATTGACTTGTACCCCATAACAACAATGATATCTACACTAGAATATCAAATGGCCTCTTCGGGGCTATGGAAGTTTAGGGTATATTTGGGGGACTTGTAGAGGACGCGATTTATAAGGCCCAGTGTTTCTCAATTGGCATCCCTAGTGTTGTTTTCCAAAAAATAGGAATATTGAGGCTATTCATGGACTTTCGGTGCCAAAACCTGGTGACTTTGATGACAAAGTATCCTCTTACAAGGATTGATGGCCTATTGAAACAGTTGAAAGGAGTTCAGTGGTTCTCGAAGATAGGCATCAAATCAGGCTATCACCAACATAGTGTACGGGATGAGGACGTATTGGAAACAACATTCAGATGTTGGTGTGGCCATTATGAGTACTTGGTGATTCATTTCAGCACTAACAACTCTCCAACAATGTTCATCGGGCTCATTAATAGGATCTTTTAGCCATAGATCAATCTCTTTGAGGTGGTCTTCATCGACGCCATCTTGGTGTACTCAGTGTTTGAGGAAGATCGCACTGTATAGATGAGGATTGTTCTGAACATAGAATAGGAGAACCAATTATATGGGAATCTCTTGATGTGTGAGTTCTAGATATGGAAGGTCAACTTTTTTGGACAAGCCATATCATAGGCTTGATTTGCAGTGGATCCTGGGAATATCTAGGCATAACATTCATGGAAGCCGTCTAGAAATGTTACTATGGGGCGGAGGTTCCTTTTATTATCATGCTACAATTTGAGGTTTGTAGATGATTTCTCCATAGTATTAGCTCCATTTAATACCTTGAAAAAGTAGGGGGAACACTTCCTATGGTCTGAGACATACCAGGGGATATTTTAACAATTGAGGTAGTGCTTGACCAGCACTCCCATCCTGACGTTGACGGAGGAGGGAACTAACAACGTGGTTAACTTTGATGAATCTGGGACTAGACATGGTGGCATCCTGATTCCATGTGATTCACTGATTTTATATGGCTCACAATAGCAGAGGCCTCATTAGTAGAATTATGTTACTCATCACTTGGAGTTACCAGTAGTAGTCTCGGCACTGAATATATGGCAAAAATAATTTATGAGTGAGTGGTTCATTGATTACATAGACCACAAGAGTCTCATATATATCTTCACAGTGAAAGAAATGAATCTAAGACATTGACATTAGATTGAGTTCCTCTAGGAATTTGACATTGATATATTCTATACTCATAGGAAGAGGAACATATTTGCAGATGCACATAGCTAGAGATCGAGTTTGCAAATACTAAATGAGGCTTTGGGTAGTTCGCCTCGCTTCGGATATCCTTCGTAGATAGAGATGAGACCGTATACATACATTTGATAGTAGTATCCCATCCGCTCCTTCAACATGTCGGGGAGGTGCAACATAGATATATGAGCAACGAGACTACACATGCTCAGATATCCTCAGGCCATGCACCTGATAGATATTCTGAAGGTGGATATCACACTATCCTATTTAGAGGATGTACATTTCTACTAGTGGTGCTATGAGATTTGGTTCTAAAAGAGTTCTATAAATCCCCATTGGAAAAACATCTAGGGATGATGGAGATGTATTAGAACCTCAAGCGTCAGTACTGGTGGACAGGGATGAAGGAAGTTGTGGCAGAGTTTGTTAAAATATGCCTCAATTGCTAGGATGTGAATGTCAAGGACCAGGTACCAACAATCTTGAACCAACACCTTGAGATACCAGTGTGGAATTGGGAAGGGATTTCAACGGAATTAGTGATGGGTTAACCACATACATCCATAGGGCATGTTACCATCTGTGTGATCATTGACCGACTCACCACGTGAGCCTACTTTCAAGCGATTTGATATAAGGGTTCCGTAATGAGATTGCGACGTCTCCATGTTCATGAGATCATGCAACGTCGCATGGTACCTTTTAGGATTGTCTCATATCATGACTCACACTTCACATCTTGGTTGTGGAATGGATTGCATGATGCTTTCAAGACCTATCTTTTCTTGAGCACAAATATTTACCCGTTGAAAGATGGTCAGACTGAGCAGACCATCCAGACCAAGGAGGTCATGCTTCATTCATGTGTCCTAGATTTTGGTCATAGTTGGGGGGACCACATACCATTGGAGGAGTCTCCATACAACAATAGCTATCACTCAACAATTGGTATCACCCCTTTTTAGGTGTTGCACGAATGAACATGCAGATCGCCCTTGTGCTGGATGGATCCATGAGTGCCAAAACTCGTGGGGCTAGAGATGGTACGTGATACCACTGAGAAGGTGCAGGTCATCTAAGAGCAGATTATGACTACACAGAGTAGAAATAATTCCTATTCTAGTAGGAGACATAGACCAGTGGAGTTCTAGAAGGGGGACCACATATTATTGCGAGTCTCCCCTCGATGGGGACTATAGAGACTTGTCTGAGGTGGAAAGCATTCATTGATGTTTATTAGAAAATTTCATATACTTCAGAGGAATGGCAAGGTGTTTTACCGCTTGGAACTTCCCCCATAGTTGGAGAGGGTTCATGGAGTCATTCACATATCACAATTGAGGAGATACGTGCATGACCCATTTTCTGTCTGCAACCATGGAGAACTAGAGATCGATGACTGGATAACTTTTTCACAGTACCTGATAAAGGTATAGGATCGACAAGAGGTATATTTCATGGGAAGACAATGCCTTTTGTGTGTGTTCTATGGTACCACAGAATCTCTAGGAGAGAACATGGGAGTGGGAGGCTCATATGTGTGCCCAGTACCACTCTTTGTTTGTGTAGACTTGTTTGGATTTTAGGGACGTAAAGCCCCAAGGTAGAGAGAATGTAATAACCTGAAAAATTTAATTAATTTTTTTTAATTTTTATTTTTATTATTATTAGTCTGTGAAAATTGATGACACATGATTTCGAGTCTCAGTGTGCACTGAAATAGTTTCTGAACATTTTTTAGTTATGTTTAATAAACGGGAAGGCTGCATTTTCTATCATTTGAACCGGTGATCAAAATTGAAATCAAGAGCACCTTTGAATCTATAGTGCATTGATATGATTATGGGAGGAATCAAATTGACCGAAGTATGCTGGGGGAAATGATAGTTTTTTGACATTTAAAAGAATATTAAAATAACATGTTATTGTTATTTTTTTTTCTCCAACAGATGAGTGGTAGTGGCGGGACTAGTGAATTTTCAATCCATTTAATGGATTGAATCATCAAAAGTGTTACTCCACAAATGAGAAGTAAAATAGGTTCAATAATTCAATTATTAATCCTCATTAATTCCACAACGTGTTAGTTACATTTCCCCATCCAATTTAAATGGTGACCGTAGTGGGTTTTGGCACAAATTCTTCAAGCTAGAAACTATGGAAGTGTTCTGTGGCAACATCCATCGACGAGGGGCGGATGTTCAGGCAGCAATGAACAAGAATTGATGACCAATGACGAATTAATCCAACATGGATGCCCATCCCACTGCAACTACAACACCTCCAACGTATCTCAAAGTAGGGGGTTTAGGTTATGTTTGTTTTAATTATTATTGAAATGAGTTTATTTCAAATTTAATATTAGATAAATATTTCCATGCATGCTATATTTTTAACATAGAGGGCGTGGCCCTAACAAACAAGGTCTGAACCCTCCACCCCTTTGTTTATGTTACATTATTTTGGGAGGACCTTCCTTAATTTTTACGACAACACGAGATAGAGGGTCACCCATTGACGATGGCAGTCTAGGAGGCTCATAGGCACATAAATCAATATGAATGGAACATAGGAGCAATTTCGATGGCATGCGGAATGAACTGACAACGCTCAATGCTAGTGGTAGCCAGAAGGGGCACGAGGAGGCCCACAACAACAAGCTATGGTTAGTGGGAAGGTGTTCCACTGTCGCTTGTTGTGGTGGGTAGAGGAGGTCTGCCTAATCCACCCACATGAAAGAAGGGTGGCGCTCATAGGCACCACTGAGGGCAGCTGTCATGGCTAGCAGGCTACAGCTGGAGGTGGCGGCGCAGACCTACGCCACAATATATACACTAGTGACCTATCATCCATCTGGTCATCTGTTTCGTGCATTGGGGCAGTTCCCCACTGGCCTAACGAAAATTCTGCTTGTCCACAAGGCTATCTGGAGACATCGGTCCACCTTTAAGGAGATCAGGCGAAATGCGGGCCTGTTGAACGGGCTGGACCCAGAGCCCAACCACCCATAACCACCCATTGGTATGGGCCGGACCCGGGTAATGTTTAGTAAATCTCAGGGACCTATTTCATTAGGCTAGCCTGACAGAGTCGGACGGGGCCCAGTCCCCTCCATCACTCGAATAAAAAAACTCTTGTAACTCAAATACCTTGTGTCTATTTGACATAATATTATTGGTGTCTGGACCACTTTTGGGAAGCGGTCATTTTGGGAATATTTAGGTGGGCCTGACATAGCCAGGCCAGACTAAGGTTCAATCACCCCCTTTTCATGGAAAGGGGTGTAACTAGCATACTGGGCATTTGACCAACGTGTCGTCTATGGAATAAATTCCCTTGTGACTAGGTGGTCATTTGGAGATACTCTACGTGTGTTTTGACAATGTTTGATGTGCATCCTGAGTTGGATCAGACTTGAATCCAAATGGGACCTTTTTACAATAGTGCCCATTTCTCACAGACTGGGTGTCTGATCGACATGTCGTCTGACATTATAGGACCCCAACCACAGTTTTTTCCCTTGAGAATGATTTTTGTGGGTCTTCGTACCAGTTGAAATATTACTGTTGTCTTGAGAAGAAGAATATTCCATAGATTAAGCATTCTTCATGCATGAATTCAGTGGATGGCTATGACATGAAGAAGAAGAGTGACCAATACGAGTTAGCATAAGAAATTATAGAGTGGGATGATCTATCAGTACAACTAATCATCCCTACCTTTGTACAAATGGCCAATACAGGTTAGCACCATCGACCACCATGGGTCAGCACCAATGACCAATACTAGTCCACACGAGTGACAAATACAGGTCATCACTAGTGACCAATATGGGTCAACATCTAGTGACCATTACAGGTCAGCATACAGTTACCAATACCGGCCCATAGTGGTGTTACTACGAATACGATACACTGGATTTATGACTAGTGATCCCATTCATAGTAACTTTGAAGTTATACTATTAGAGTGATATATCTCTTTTTCTTTGTGATTCATGATATATATCTTTCTTTTGATATTTCCTTTGTATTATTTTTTTTGATGTTTTCTAATGTGTATTATTGAGAGACCTTTGGGGGTCTTGGAGACCCCTACTAAGTTGTTATACTCATCCCTACATGGGATCCACACAAACGTGTGTGTCTGGTGTAGAAAATTTATGCTCGGAGTGAGACTTTGGAGGATCGGGACATAGTGGAGCTTGGTGAAATGGGAGCAGTCGATATCATCTTCATTAACCTTAGACATATAGCTATTACATTATATGTAGAACTCCAGGGTAGATGCGATAGTTGTTTAAATTATTTTCAGTTTTTAGGGCTTTTATTGCAGCCCACTTTTTTCTGTTTAAATATTTACTTATGTTTTTACATTAATCTCATGGTTATACATTACATTAGTTGGTTTCATAGTTCAGTTTCCCTTTTTGAGTGATTATAGATCTCTAAGGCATTTCCTTTCTTGTTTGGGAAAAGCCTTTAGGTTCCATTCACCAAACCCTGGCCTATGGAAGGCTGTCTTGGGGTAGTCACATCCGGGCCCTATAGGATGGGTCGTGACACATTTAAACCAATTATTATTTCACCAAATCTATATCATTATTGATTATAATTTTGACTCTCCTTGTTTTACATAGGTTTTAATAGATAGGTCTATCATACAATCTTGAAAGTAACTTGGAAAAATCAAACCTTATTGTTTGAAAAGAGTATATAATCAATAAACTAATTTCAAATTTGAAGTTCATATCTATTTTTATATCCTTAGGACATCTCATCATGCATAAGGGTGCTGATTGAAAAAATTCCAAACAAACAGTTTTCGAGAAATTAGAGCTCATTGGATTTGTGCCACAACCGCATCTACTTCTCAGTTTCAAGATAAGGATGTCTTTTTAGGGAAACCATTTACTCTATAAATAACCTATATTACAGTATATCATCCTATTTAAGGATTTTTCTACAGGTTTTTATTATGGTTTTATAACCTTAAAACCATATGTCGATAAACTATTCACCAAATGTAGTTACACTATTCTAAAAAAAATAATGATACCATGAATTAATACCAAATTAATTGAACCAAGATTATGATTATATAACTCATACAAAAATGTTTTTTATTTTATAACATGTCACAAAAATAATCACAAAACCCATAGTATATTGGTTTTGTGTCTAGAGATTAGCTATATATATATAAATTATATTTCAACACATAAAATATTTTATCCATAATCATGTTCTTCTAGAAACATTCAGAAGAATTTAAATGATACAGTAATCTTCAAAACATTCATATTGAAAAATATCATGATGTAGTGAGATAAGGAAATTGGAAAAGGAAAATTCAAATTAAAAATTATTAGATCATATATTTGATTGAAAATCTGAGAATGATATAATTAACATAATAAATTCTCAAAACACCATAGAAAATAATCTAAATTCATTATAGAGTAACATAACATAATTATAAGATCCATAAGTAACCATATAAAAAATTTAATATCTTAAAAAATGTAAAAAATAAATAAACATGTCAATATCATTTAAAACATGAAAAATTTAAAAATGGCATTATCATGGAAACATGGAATAAAACGATAAACAACCTAAAAAAGTAGAAGAACCATAGACATTGTATTTTTTCACTATGAACCTTGATACTCCCGAACTAGTTACAAAATAAAAAAATCAATAGATATCAACACTTTCAAACTCACCCTTCATGATCATATTATTATATTATATTGTTCACAAGTAAAAGTGTGAGTGGAGGTAAATTCAATCATGCTCACAATATGTTAACCAAGGGACTTGTAATCCAGTTGAGATGAAATTTATATAATGTGAGAGATAATCTCTTTACCAATTGATAACTAGTTGATACATTTCCTTCTATTCTCATTATTAATATATTTGTGATCCACTAAATAATAAATCAGTCATTATCTGAGAAATAAGCCATGGAAAAATAAGGTTTCTTTAAAACAATTATAAAACTAAAATAACTTTTAAGATACCAACATTAAAATTAAATTAATCATTATTTATGACATGAATTACCATTTATGATATTTTTAGGGTTATATTTTAGAGAATTTCATTATAACTATTACATATGAACTCAAATATTACCAAGTGGACACTTCTACCCACTATCTATTTTTTCAAAAGATAAAACCCTTTAAAACATGAATTTTTCATGATATAAATATTCATAAAATTAATATTGAATTATAATTTTCTAATAACCATCAAAACACCCTATGGAAAAAGTTTCAAAAACATGGGATGAGAACCAAAATATCATTATGTGATATAAAATAATGAATGAAACCAATATTCCTGGAATATTTTATCATATTGAAAATATTTTCACTAAATCATAATTTCTAAAAATAAAACATATGTTCGTAAACATAGATATTGAAATCATAATATTCATGAAAAACTAATTATCAATCATAAATCATAAAGGTAACTTGTTCCATCCATAACAAATTTAAATTGTAACACTCACAGCTACATAGGGAGTAACCTATATGGTTACATTTGGAATGGCTATCGTGGAAAATTACCTAAATATATGAGGAGAAAAAAATATCATTTAACTATATCTAAATACCCAATGAATTAGATTACTATGAAATGCTCACCCTTCCTTATTTTATCATAGAACAACCTGTATACCTAAAAAAATAAGATCCAAAACAAAATCCTGACACATAAAAAATGTATAAAAACACAAGATAGAATTTCATGATATTGAAATAATCAATCCATTATAAAAAAAATTTAATACCAAAATATCTGAAAATGGAATTTCATATTAATTTTCTTCTAACAACATTAAGGCCAATATAGGCAAGTAAATATCCAATAATGGTCACAACGGAGGAGAAAGTCATTTTCACATTATACCTTCACAAATTATTTCTTCTTTTAGTATAATGATTTATATAAAATTCTTACTTTATATTACCTTTTAATGAAATTAAATTTCATAGATGTTTATTATACACCTTTTAGAGGATGACGGGGAATAATATCAAAATATTCCTTAATGAAATGGGATTTAAACGAAGTCACTTACCTCGAGTCTGACTCATTTCCTACATTATTTATCATCCTAAAAAAAATTATAGGTTACTTTTTACTGTTTATATACATTTTCAACTTTATTATGACCCTCATATCACTTATTTATAATGATATAACAATTACACAATTATTTAAGTTAACGTTGGTCGTTTTGTCAATATTCTGTACCTGAGTTCAAAAATGAACATTGTATGATGTAGATAACAGAAATGGATATATATCCATTATAAAGTAATAATATTCATGAATTAATGGTCGATTTATTACATTAATTATAACTTTCAATCAAAACATTAATTATGGTTATGAAGAATGAACAACGTTATAACCGTGGAGACGGTATGTCGTACATACATAAGAGTAAGTTTTTAACTTTTCATTTATTATTTTGAAAATAAGTTAATTATTATTTCATCATTAAATAATGATAATAAAATAATTATCATTATATCATTCATGTAATATACCCTTATATATCATGTATGTGATGTAATTAATAAAAATGAATTGCATCACTTCGTATATGTGGTAGTTTACATGTACGCACAAACGATACAATATATTTTATATGCATGGATATTTCGAACATTATTGATATATTAATATCATATATTGATTAATATAACATTAATTACACATATTAACATTAATTACATCGTTATAACCCATCATGAAAGACAATTATGGAAAACGAATTGAATTGGTTTGTGGAGGGAATAGTTCACACGTACGCATGAACGGTTAATTTCATTCCTAATTTTCTTAAGTGAAAATGGATTTAATTTATTATATAAACATAATAAAATTTTAGTATACTGAGTATACAGGATTTATTATGTCATCATGTATGGAGGATATTTTTTGGAAGTGGATGATGAAATTAAATAGAAACACTAAAATAAAATCATTACCTTTCATTCGGATAATCACGTTTCTTAACACCTAAACGCCTATAGGAATGTTTTTATGGAAAAATGAGGCCTCAATAATGTTGTGACGTATTATATGAAGGTTTTTGTCTAGATCTAGGAAGATCCATAATTTTTTATGTGAATTAAATTGGGATGAATGGGTGACTATTTATAGTAGGGGATAGGGGAACTCTTGGAATTAGAAAAAGAACTAAATTAATTTAAATTTATTATCTATTCCTAATGGATTGAAATTGATTTATTTATAAAATATGATAATTAAGTCTCTAAATATTATCATCCAATGGAATTTATAAAATATTGAAAAAAAAATTATCCTTATCTTTTTGTTTTAACCCTTTTCACTCTTATCATTTTTTTATGTAATTCAAAATTTGAGAGTTCATATAATTTACATAACATGTTAAATGACGAATTAACTAGTCATTAATGACATTTAGAGACATACCACAACTATTTTTGTGAATCTTGTTTTTTATAAATTTTATTTCTTTTAATTAATAGTTTTATATTTTAAAATTTGATATTTGTCAATTTTTACACTATTCAATACATGACATTTTAGGAAGTTAGAAACCCCATTTTACTTAGAGAAAATAACATTAAATCATCAATAACATGTCATTTTTATCCATAAAATTAGTTTACGACATAAAATATTTAAATTATATTTATTTTAATATTATAAATATCATTTATGGAATTCTTCATTTAACAAATCAATTACACCATCATCATTTTATAAAAATTAAAAAGAATTATTTATTTTATAAAAACTATTAATAATTTAACATGACATATTTTATCTTTTTATATTTATATGGACTATTTATAGTCAATGATATATCTTATATAACCCAATATAAATATTATTTTAGTAATAAAATACTTTTTTAGGACATCTCTTTAATTACATTAAATTAAATGTTGTAAATATCATAATCACACCCAAGTGGACCCCAATGGCCGAAATTTATTTCATAGTATTTCATTGGTCGACAATAAATTATCCAAATATATTAAGATAAGAGTTAGGGTAATTTTAATATATTATAATATTATTTTTATCTTTAAATACTAAATTTAACCTTACCATGGCAAATAATATACTAAAGTTTCTATTAAAAAAAATTATTTTGATCCTATTAGTGAAAAATTTTCAAAGAGATTAATACCATTTATTTATATTTTCTTGAATTAAATTCACTGAAGTTGATAAATTAGGTTTAAAACTAATCCCATAGATGAGGTAGAATGCTGGTAAAATAATCAATCTAAATTTCAATATGTTTTTATTTTCTAATTTCAATATAAAAATTATTCTAATTACCTAAATAATATTTATAAATTTATTATTTATCTATTTTGACCTAAACTATTATTTAAATTATAATATTTATTTAAATTAAAAATGTGTTCTAATATATGTTGTATTTTTGAATTTCCATTAAAAATGAATTTGATCGAAAAAACACCAAAATTTTAAAAGAGTTAAATTTTTATATCCCATATACAATGAAGAAATTTGCGTTTATAAACATAAAATATAAATTTTTAATGAACTATATTTAACAAATGTGTTCCATTAAAAGTCCATAAAAATGATTTTTTTTAAAAAAAACCACCTTTTATTCATAAAACTGAATTTTCTAATATATCATATCTATAAAACATACAAGATGAATTTTAAATGTTATATTTATTTTATATTGAATTAATATAGTAAAAAAATAGTGATTTTAATTTTTTATAAACACAATATTTTGCACAAAAATATTTTTTAATAAAAACACATCGTTTTTATTCAATTGGTTTTTTATTTTCATTTCAAAATTATTTTCTAATTAATGAATCATTATATAAACATATTAATAGCCTATTTTCATTATTTAAATAATACTTTTCATTACAGAAATTCTAATGGCTTTGTTATAATTCTATCATCTTAATAATAATTTTTGGTTTATTGTTAAATCTCAATATGGAGTATCATGTACTGCATTGAACAATGTATTTAGTTTTTTATAATGATGTTACATTCCACCCATTTTGGAAATTCCATCTTCAAAATTTTGAAATTGGTATCAGTAAATAAGGTTTTCCTTTTCCAAATACATTTATGTCAACCCCAAATTAAAAAAATATTATTAAAACTTTTTTCTTAAAATAAAGAATGAAAAATATGAAGGTCACATGAGATAACACGTACTAGTATTCAATGTAGAAAAACATGTATATGTAATGAAAAATAACTATGATGTTCATATAGAAAGTGGTAGACAACATTTTTAGGAAAATTTTATCAATAAAAACACAATAAATTTGTGATAGGTAAAACAATATTTGATTTTGTAGTAATATACTTATGCAGAAAATATTTCTTTAGGATACCTTTCATAAATATAAAAAATTATTCTAATAATTAGAATTTGAAAATATTGAAATATAATGACTATATATGTTGAGTTTCATCCATTAATCAAAATAACCCCCAAACTCATCTTTTTCTCCAAAAAATGAGTATAATTGTTTCATTTATAAAGCACTATAATATACTTATATAGAATCACAAATCACAAATTAATAAAAAATATATTCCTCCAATAATTAAATATTATCCAAAACCAAGTTTTAGAGGATAAGATAAACTCGTTATCAAAAAATAATAAATCATTAGATGAGGAAAGACTAATTTTTATATAGAAAATTCAAATACAATATGAAAAGATACACATAGAACAATACATTAATAATTATCCTCAAAATCACGAAAAATAATACATAATATATATGAATCCAAAATCATATAATAATTTGATGAAATATTCTTCCACGATAAATTTTAATATAGTCTAAAAATATCATCAATCAATAATAATGTCTCAAACAAAAATTAAATTAATAAAATTACATATTCTTTAATATAGGTTAATTGTTTCCATAAATTCTTTGAATGACCATAAGTACACAATGAAATAATAGAATTAGGAAAAATATAATTCAACCAATACTTCCCAAATAAAATATCATAGTATTATATTTACCATAATCATATAATCTTCCCAAAATAGATAATGTCCTATGAAATAAAATTAACCATTTAATCAATAAGTCATTTACCAATATATTTGTAATCTAATCGATAAAAATTATATTCCAAATATAATCTTTTTCTTATTCCATCAATTAATTTAATTAAAAATAAATTGTCATACTGACTCGAGAATTCACGTTGGAAAGTGGTATCTATTTCACTGTTGTCTCCCTTTGATTTTGGGATAGATTCCCATATCCTTTACAGATAAAATGGGGTTTCCCCTATCATATGGGATGTACCTTTTAATAAAACAATTCAATTTTTGATAAATTTCCAAAATATGGAATGTTAACAAAAATCCAAATTGTAACCATAACTTATTTTAAACTCAAAGGTTGTATTATACCTATTATTTTTATCCCAAATCATAATTAAACCATAATTTAATTAATAAAGTAGTATATATATTATATGTATTATTTACCCTCCATATGACTTAACAAAATTGTTCCCAATTGAATGGACATCATACCTTGTTCATGGTGTCCACTGGGTTTCATCGTCATTTTGGTCATGTAGATAAAAGTTTAATGCTTTACAACATTGATTTAATGATAATTGAAAATAAATTTCTTCCATTATCCAAATATACCTTTTAAAACATAGGTCATATAGGTGTTCACAGAAAAATAGTTTAGGAAAATAATCATGTATGACATATAATTTCAAATCATCTGAAAAAACATGATTTTTATAATCCATCCAAACTGAGTATGAATTGAAAATTTCAATCAATGGTCCTTTTTAAAATACTATATGTATTTATTGAAATAATATATTTTAAAATAATGCATGAATAGGTTGTTCAAGGGTATACTTCTTCAACAACTTTTTCGAAATCATTGAATGCATCAAGATCATGTGTAAGTTAAAATATCCAAAAATTATTTAATAATATTAATCTTTATTGGAAATAAGATAGTATTGAGAAAATATAATTAAAAAAACATCTGATGATCCATTCTAGTTTCATGGTAAATAGGAGGAGGTTGATATCACATACAACTGTCTGAAAGAGATTTTTAGGTTATAAAATGGGTCAGAATCACATGGTCGTGACTTTGTAGTAATTATTGAAAGAAAGCCATTTGGAAAAGACAAAAATTTCATTTTAGATACTCCACTATCTATTTATATGTGAATTTTATCTATCTAAAAACATTATAGAGCAATGATTTAATTAACCAATATATATATATAATTAAAATATGTTTAACAAAAACTCATAATCTGAAAAGTTGTCTAAACTATTCCTTTGATAGAAACTATATGGCCCTGGACTTTACTGATAAATAATCATTATTTAAGACAATACATTATATTGAGGATATTTTTAGGTTTAGTTACATGGAGAATTAGACAATAACTATTACATAAAAGCTGAAATACTACAAAGTACACACTTCTACTTACTATACATTTTTTACACAACATAAAACTCATAAAAACATGATTTTTTTTCTTCATAAATGACTTCATAAAATTCATCTAGACATTTTCCATTATCTTACCCATACTAATACCCTATGTAGAACATCTAAAAAAATAGATATGCACAGACCGCTTGGTAAGGGTTATAAAATAACGAATGGCACTATTAATCTATGAATATTTTAATGTCATGAAAACATTTTAAAAAAATCATATTTTCAATATTAAATTATAAGTTATATAGTATAAATCATGAAATCATAAAATTCATGAAAGAAAATCATAGAAATAATAATTCATAAATGCATCTTTTGGATTCTATATCATTCTTACATTGTAGCTTTTATATATATAAATGTAAAATCCATTATGGTTACATTTGAAATACTCACCATAGTATATTAACCATATATCATAAGAGAATCACTATAATATAACTCTATCACATTAACCAGTTCATTGGAGAGCTATCACAGGCTCTTCTACACTAATTTTATCAAAAAAAACCACTTGTATACAGAAACAATACTGTAGAACCCAAACAAAATCATAGCATGCCAAATAAGAATAAAGGAAAAATAATATTTCTAATTTGAAGTAACAGGATATCATTTCATGATATTGAAATAATATATCCTTTTTTAAAACCATTTTCAATTCCAAAATACCATAAAATGGAATAAGGTATTTATTTTTCTTTTAAAAACATTACTTCTCATAAAGGAAGAAAAATATCAAATAATCGTCATAGTATTGGAGAAAGATATTTTCATCATATAAGTTGAAGAAAAAAAATCGTTTTTTATTAAGAAATAGAATTCAAATAAAAAATATCATTTGATACTATTTTAAATGAAATTAAATTTCAATGTGGTTGATAATACTAATTATAAATGAAGGAGGTGTTTAACATCCAAATATTCCTTAATGAAAATAGATTGAAATGAAGTCCCTTACATAGAGTCTCACATATCTCATACATTCTTTATATTGATGAATAATATATGTAAGCATATTTTATACATTCTTGAGAACCTTTTACAATTTTATTATTACCTTTATATCACTTATTTATAATTTTATAACAATTACTTAATTATTTATGTTTATGTTGGACATTTTGTCAATATTCGGTACTTATGTTCGAAAATGAAAATGGTATGATTGAAATAGTCAATTTCCCCATTCATCCATCATTTTTATAATAGTATTAATTATTTAATGATCAAAATATTAGATTAAATATAATTTTTAATCAAACTGTTAATTATGGTTAAGAAAAAATAATGACGTTATAACCATGGAGATGGTAGGTTGTATGTAATCATGAGTAACAATTTGATTTGTCATTATTCATTATAGAAATAAGATAATTATTATTTTATCATTTCATAATCATTATAAAAATATTAATATCAAATAAATATTTTAAATATTCCTATATATATCATACAAGTGATGTAGTGGATAAAAAGTAATTATATCACATCATGGAGGTAATAGTTTACATGTACGCACAAACGATGTTATAATTTTTTTGTGCATAAAAAGTATGGACATAATTGATATATTATTATATTATAATGTTTAATATATCATGAATATAAAATATGTTCATTAATTCTATCACTATAGCCATTCATGATATGCATTTATCAAAAAAATTTATGGGTTCGTGGAGGTGATATGTCAAAAGTAAAAATGGAAAATTAATTCCTTTTTCCATTTGATGTTAGTGGAGATTGATTTTTGTGTCAAAATTGACATAATAACTTATCATTATATTGAGGAAACTGGATTTATTATCTCATCATAGTTGGAGGTGATTTGATGGATGTGGAAGAGGAAATAAAATAGGGACACTTGAATAAAACCATTACCTTTCCTTCAGATAATCACATATCTTAACACCTTAACACCAATAAAGAGAGTGTTATGCCTAAAATATATCCTCAAGAAGTAGTGGATATATTCTAAGAAGGGATTTTTTAAGATATTGGATAAACCAAAAGGCTTTTTAAATTTATGGAATAGATATGAATGTGTGTCCTTTTATAGTTGAGGTGAGTGGAACTTTTGGTATTATTAAATTTATTACCTGAATATAAAATTTTATAATATTTAAAATGTGTCCAAATTTATTTTTTTAAAATATTGTATTAGGATATCTTGAAATATAATCATCCACTAAAAATTATAAAATATTGAAAATATATTTATTCCACATCTATTTGTTTTAACCATTTTAACTCATACCATTTTGTTTTGTAATTTAAAATTTGAGAGTTAAAATAATTACCCTTAATGTGAAAAAAATGAGTCATTAATGAAATTTGGAGACATTTCACAACTTATTGAATGATACTTGAAATTTCATAAATTTTAATTCATTTAATTAAATATATTGTATTTTTTAAATATGAATTATGTAAATTTTTTTACACTATTAATTAATTTTGTTTTAAAAAAACAAAAAAACATGATAACATAATAAATATACATTAACTCATAAACAACAAGTCATTGTAATAAATAAAATTCTAATATGACATCAAATATTTAAAATTATATTTATTTTAATATTAATAATATTATTTATGTGATTCCTTTATTAAATAATAAATTATTTCATCATAATTTAGTCACAATTAAATTTAATTATTAATTCCAAAAAACTACATTTCCATGATTTATGAAATATTTTTCTCTTTCTCTTTTCTATTTATAATCAACGATATCATGTAACGCCCCACAGTTTTGAAAATAAATGTGGAATTCATGAAACATTGAGTCTATATAAACTGAAATTTTTAATAGTCGTGCAATTAAACACAACATTTCCTCAATTATGATTTGAATTTTGAAAAAAGGCCATCTAGAGTAGTGATCAGTAAGTCATTTGGAGCCTGATAGAACCAACATGATTTTTTTTGAATAGTAACACACCCATATGAATAGTAATATGAATAGTAATATAACCCTTATGAATATTAAATATTAATATTATTTTACATTCTTAAGGTTACATGATAATGATATCTTATTTAATTTTTTTAATGTGATATAAAACTAATTACATCATTAAAATTATTAATTTTCAATTCAATATTATTTTATGAAAAAATTAAATTAATAACATTTAGAAAATTATATTTGAAAATTGGAGTTTATTTTTGAATTATACATGTCAAAAAATTGGTAGGCAGAATTTTTGGTATTTTTAAAAACTCACAAAATTTTGGTGAATAGTGAAAGACGGTAAAATACCATATAAAACAACTATCTTCTTAATACACTATTTATGACATAAAAAGTGATTTATGGCCTATTGTTACGAATTCACATTCACTTATTACTATTAGGGGTCACATGACACAATAATCTTGGTTGTCTTGTGTGAAATAATGAAATAATGAATAAAATATTCAAAATTTACACCTCTTCTCCACTATAAACCCCCCCTCAATCCCTCTTCAATTCACTACTCAAAGCATTGAATATCCTCAATGTTCTTCCCAGATACCCTTATATAGTCACTCCCCACGTCCCTGAAGGTCTTGGTATTTCGAAATGACCAAAAACCCTTCCCTTAAAGAGATTATCAAGGATGTGGATTGAATAGGTTAATTGACATTTTATTTCATTCATTTTCATTTCAAGTTACTTTATATTATTATCCTCTCCTAACATCTTCTATTTAAAAGTCCATGATAACTCTAGTATCATCAATAGTGTGTAATTTTATCTTGTGAATGGAATAACCATCATCAATATTCTAACTCTATCTATTTTATTTTATAAACGAAATCATCATCCGTGAGGTTCCAATTTAGATCCTTTGTGGAAGATGATGTTTTGTTCTTCAATTTCTCATTCATTACTGACCATGAAGCCATTTTGAATATTTAAAAAGACTATAATATATTTATTATAACTTATTAAACCTTCCAAATTAGTATACATTCATATTATTAAATCATATGACTAAACTAGTTCTTAATAATCAAAATGCCGCTAAAATAATCGATGTTAATGTAATTAATATTTCATCTAATTATTATCATCTTTAAATGTACCTAAATTATATAAATTACCATTTACACCCATTTATGTTCAAAAAATATATTTAAATTCAATTATGGAGATTTATATCCATTCCACATGGACTCCATTACATTAAAAAATGATCTGATTATGAAAATCATGAAAATGAACACTTTGGAACTATGGAAGTCAACATTATGAGAACTAAATAAGGAAAAATTGATCTTAATAAAATCTTGATAAAATAAATACATGTCTAATAGGTTCTGAATTAATTTATTAATAAGTGTAATTTTATATTCCCGTACCTTAGGTTTAAGAGCAAAACACATTCGGACATAAGGTAAGGGTTTTTTCCACATGGACCTCCATTTTCATTCCGGTTAAATTTATTATCTAATTAACTAAATGAAATTTTTATGTATTATAATTTTCTTATCATAAATTTTACTTGATTGTTCTATATATGTTTACCAACCATAACCCTTCTTTATTTTATGGGGAGTTACACATTTTAAAAGGAACATTCAAATTTCATTCCGAAATACATGCTCATTTCAAGGGTATTTATCAAATTCTAAAATATTTTCAAGGGCACTATATAATCTGATTTTGGAAAACATTATATTTATAAAATAAATCAATTATTATTCAAAATACTTCCTTACTTCACATCTGGTTTTATAGAAATACTATTCCTTAATAACTCTTCTTTTCAAAATAAAACAGTATTTATCCTAAGAATTACTTAATGATTTTATAAGAGTATTTTACTTTGTTTCAACATTAATCTAGATGATTATTTATTATTAGGATTAATAATTTTTGTTTTCAAATAAATTATTTAACTGGATGATTTTTACTTGTTTGATTGTGGATGTGCTATATTAAAACCATTCACGAATTTACTCTGAATGGTTAGTGTTTAAGATTATTGTTTAGGGAATGTTATTTATATTTCATATGTGAGCTTAAATGTTAATTTATATGTTGTTTATGTTTATCCCAACTCATATGGGGAATTAATTAGACTTATTATGTCATAGATGGGGCCTGTTTTATCCCCTAGATTTATCAGTAGGTCTCATGAGAGAAATAGACATGGACATAGACGAGGCCTTTCTCTTTTTGAGTTAAGGTTTTGGGACAAGGAATTAATTCTTTGTAGACGTCTTGGTAGATTCCTTGAAAATTTATTTCCGAATGTCTGGAATATTCACTTACCACATTATGAATATAGTAATAGAATGTTTATTTGGTTATTCGATTAGTATAATACCCATGATTATTTTTTAATATTGAATTATTTACTCAGCTCATATACCTTCCATATTGTGTTCAAGTTATTTATTTTTAAAGTCATGTGTTCTCAATTATTCACCATGACTAATTTTTATGTTCATTTTACCTTCTCCTGTATTTCTTAATATTACTAATCAATTGAGCTCTCCCCCCTCTTTTGCTTCATTTTCCCAGGGTATGAAAAGTTAAATTATGAGTGACCTGCATGCATAATCTAGGAGGCATGGATTTTTCTATTTGAAAAAAATAGTGTTGTATTTACATTCAAAATATAATGTTGAAATTATATAGATCTGATGATTCCAGATGTTATGAAACTACATGGTCCTTTAGGATTCGTATTCCATGTTTATATGTCAATGTGATGTAATATGGAAGCACCTCGGGTAAACTATGGTCATCTCCTATAGTTGGTATAAGAGGATGTATAGTAGAAAACATATAATCTGGTTTTAGAAAACATAGATTAGGTGGAAAACCCTATGATAGTATTTGAGGATCAAAATACAAAAACATCCTGTAATATGGAAAGGAATAAATTATGTGGATCTTTCTAGAAAATACATCCCTATATGTATATTACAAGTAGATGATGATCTTCCACAAATGTACCTAGGAGGTTGAACTCAGACCAGGATTTTCAGGCATGTCTCGGGATATCCTGGTACATGAAAATGGGCCTTACTGTTCACCATGTTAGACACTCCCAGAGGGATATGCATATGATAAATGATATTTTTGTAACAATCCATTATAAAGTATTTAAATGTAAATTTTTCTCAAAGATACCATTTTGTTTATTATGGGATCAGTCACACGTAGGATTAATATTTATTCTATGAATTATACTAAGTTAATATTATAAATAATGATTCATAAACTAGTCTATAGTATGAAATTTTCTAGAAATGTCGCATAGTGGAAGTAATGGAAACTCAGTGAACACATGTATCATATGTTGGGATTGTGCTCCGATGCACGAAATTGATGTTGGCTATAGTATTGTTATTGGTGAATTTCATCTTATAACTATATTGGGATAACATACTCAGGTTAGGGACTATAACCTTGCCTGTTTGGAGCATCTCGATCGACCACATGTAGGATCTTTGATTTTTTTTTTGTGATAACAACCTCCATAATTCAATGGTACTATGAACCCATTTATAGTAGAGAAGTTAATAAGTTCTCTAGAGAAGACATTTCTATCTTTGGGATGTAATGAAAGAGATAAGGTCGTCATTGAAGATTATCATCTATTAGAAGACACATATCAGTGGTGGTTGTTAATCCAAAAATAAAAGAGTTGGAAGAGATTGATGAGATGGAATGGAGAGACTCTAAGGAAATCAACCAAGAGAAATACATTCCTAATGAATAGTGTGGTGATATAAAGAGGAAATTTATGGGTTTGTGGGAAAATGATAATGATATTGTTTCCACGTATGAAGCTAACATCATAAGGATATAATGTCATGATTTGGACTACTTACAAAATCCAAGGAGAAAATTGAACGATTCTTTAATGGCCTAAAATCATTCCTTCGGCGGGCACTAGTCTCCCATGGTTTTTCATCCAATTAGTATTTATATTCATATGATATCAAGACATAAAAGTAATTATCTTTGACTTATGACTTTAAGGGAATGTATTGGAAGAACATGGCTTCTGAAAAAATCTGGGAAAGTAAATAAGGAAAGAATGGATAAGGGTAGAGTTGAATTTCCACCCTGTTTTTATTGTAGAAGGAAACACCATGTTGATAGCGTAATGGGAAAAGTATTATGCTACAAATGTGGATATAATTTCCATCAGGATGGTGATTACAAGTGGAATAAATAATCTATTAATATTCATTGATATAATTGTTAGGTGATGGGACACTATGCAAATGATTTTTCAAATTTTTAAGGAAACATTCCAAAAAATAGGCCATGGGATTAGAGAGAAGTTTATGTGATCACTACCATGAATATTGAAGTTCTTAAGGATATGGTGGATGAAACTTTTACTATTTCCTCAAACATAGAAAATGAATCATTGGATTCTGGATCATCGTATTGTTTCATATCTTTTCAGTTTTCCACAAAAAATAGATATTACAATATTGATTTAATATGGTATTTTTCTATCAAATCTACTTCTAGAAATATCATTGTAAAAACGTTTTTTGAGGTAGTCTCCATTATGGAATATAAATGCGCTTTATCTAAAAATTTAATTTTCATTCACAACATAAACATTGATATAATCTTCAATATGTAAGGAAATTAGATCTATGATGTAGAAATTAAATTTAAGAAGAAGGAGGTTATAAATTTTTAGGATAATGTGGAATCCCTTATCTTTATGGAAAAAATATCACCATCTGATTCTCATTTAGATCCACACACATTATATATATTGAATACAATTTTTTGGGAAGAAGGTAATGTTGTAAATATTGGTGAGGAAAAGAATGATCAAATATAAAATGTACATATTCTTCAAGAATTAGTTGACATCATTCTATATGATTTTCCTTGACATCCTATAGAGTAGGAAAAAGATTTTTTTGTTGACTTAATTACTTTTTCTAGGCCCATATAAAAGATCCCATATAGAATGGCCACTGGGGAATTAGTGAAACTTAACAAAAAACTGGAGGAATATAGTGATAAAGGATTCATTCTCCCTAGGGTTACTCCATGGGGAGCCTATATTCTAATCATTAAGAATAAAGATATATCTATCAGGTTATGAATTGGTTATAGGGACATCAATTCTATAATAATAAATAACAAGTATCCCATAACCCTCATTGATGATTAATTTGATCATCTTCATAGAGACCAATATTTTTTGAAGATTGATCATCGATCTAGATATCTTCAGTATCATTTGAAGAAGGGATACATTCGAAAAACATCATCTCGATCTAGATATGGGCATTATGAGTTTACAGAAATGAATTTTGGAATTACTAATTCATCATCTGTTTTCATGGATCTATGGAATAGAGTTTTCAAGGAATATCTTGATGAATTTGTGATTGTATTTATCTACGATATCTTTCTATACTCAAAAAGATGTCAAGATCATGAAAATCACTTGTGAAATATATGGAATAATCTTAGATGAAATGCATTATATTGGATTTTTAGAAAATGTGAATTATGTCTTCAATTAAATTCCATTAAAGGCCACATAGGTTCTAAGGATGGAATATATTTTGATACTATGAATAAAAATGCAGTGCAAGAATGGCTTACTACAACAAACATAACTGAGGAATGTAGTTTAATTGGTATAGTGGGTAATTATTGTAATTTTTTCAGAGCATTGCTCATTTTTTCAACCAAATCTCCAACCATACATGTAAAGTGTTTATGTTTATATGGAAAAAATAATGTTAGTACTATTTTGAAAAATTGAAGCGGATATTAGTGAAATCTCTAGCCATAACCAAACCATTGGGAAATGATGGGGTTTTTACCTATTGCAATGCATTAAATAAAGGACATGGTTGTGTCCTTATGAAGAATGATAGAGTTGATTCCTTTAAATAAAGATTGTTAAAAATTAATGAATAAAACTATCCAACTCATGATCATGAGTTAGTTTCCATAATCATTTATATGAATATGTAAATACATTATCTCTATGGAACAATATTTGAGATATATATAGATCACAAGTTTCTAATGTATATCTTATCACTGAAATAACTCAACATGTGGTAATGACAGTGGACAAAACTACTCAAGGAGTATGATAGTACTATAAACCACATCCCAGGGAAGGAAAAGAAGGATGCTGATGCACTAATCAGGAAGGATCATGGAGTTCTCAACAAAATAATGACTGATAATGATCCTTTGTACATGGATCTAGTGTGGATGAATATGTGAATTACCAATAATGGTTAAGTATAACTACATTTTTAATTTGGATGCCCACCCATTATTATTATAAATGATTAAAATCTCTCAGCTATATGAGAGAACCTTCAAAATTAATTTAAATGCAGTGAAATCTGTTAAGACGGATGAAGTTGTGTGTGATATTGCTGTTATGAATTTTTTTTAGAGTTTTGTGGTCCATCTATACTCGAGCTAAAAAGGGAGTAATTGGATAATTCCCATAATTTGATTCCCATTATATGTCTTGGAACCACCAAAATGTATACAGATTCGAAGGAACATATCCAGTGGGACAACATTAAGAGGGAAATTGCAGATTATGTATCATGATGATTAGTCTATCAACAAGTGAAGGTCGAAATCCAGCATCCAAAAGGAGTCATGAAACCAATACCAATTTATATGTGGAAATGGGATGACATCACCATGAAATTTGTCACCAGATTAACCAATACTTCAAGGAATATTTATACAATACGTGTGATTGTTGATCTACATACAAAATCATAAAATTTCTTCGCTATAAGGGACGATTCTCCACAGGATCACTTAGCACGACTCTATATCAATGATGATGTGAGACATCATGGGGACCTCTCTTAATTTTGTTGGATCATGACCCATAGTTTACATCAAAATTCTTGAAAATACTTTAGAAATATTTTGATACTGAGCTTCAATTGAGTACAGCTTGTCACCCGCAGATAGATGGTAAATCAAAAAGAAAGATCCAAACATTAACAGACATGTTGAGATCAAGTCCACATGATAATAATGTTATGTGGGATCAGTATTTAACATTGGTGGGATTTTACTACAATAATTATTTCAATTCAAGTATTCAAATGGCACTATAAGAAGCATAATATTGATAGGATTCCATAAACAATCCTTTTGGGATGTAGTAATAGAGAGGGATATTTTCATCCTAGAGCATATAGAGGAAACAAAAAAAAAGGTAAAGACTATTAATGGTCATATGAAAAAATCTCAAATAATTGAAAAGTGATTTGATGATAATAAAAGGAAGGATGTAGAATTTCATATGGGAGATCATGTTTTGTTGATTTTATCTCCATGGAATGATGTTATATGATTTGGGATGAATAGGAAAATGAGCCCTAGATATATAGGACGTTTTTAAATTCTTGATAGAATTTGTATTGTTGAAAACTTTTGGGATATTCCACCTATCCTATACAAAGTACACAATTTTTTCCATGTCCCATTGATTACAAAGTACATGCCAGAACCAACATTTGTCCTCACTTTTTGGTGGTATTGAGTTAAAACCTAAACTATCTTACTATGAAGAGCCTCTCCGGATTATGGACACTAAAGAACAAGTGTTGAAGAATTGGGCAACTCGTCTGGTAATTATTCTTTGGATAAATCATAAAATAAAAGAGCCAATAGGGGAGCCAGAGGAGCTTATGATAATTACCTACCCAAATTGTTTTGTGAGGTAACATTATATGAATTTTGAAATAATGTTTTTGTAAGAAATGGATAATGTAACACCTCAAGGTTTTGGAAATAAATATTGAATGCATGAAACATTGAGTACCTACAAAATAAAACACATTATTATCTGGTTGTTAAAAACAACATTTCCACTACTATGTTTTGAAATTCAAGAAACAGTCTTCTAGAGTTGGGATCAGTAAGTCATTTGGAGGCTGATAGAAAAAATGTTATTTTTGTTGAATAATGACATAACATTATGAATAGTAATATCAATATCAATATGCCCTTTATTATTATTACAAAATGTATATTTTTATTTTCTTACGGTTACAATATTATGAGATCGTAATTAATTTTTCAATTTGATATAAAATGAATTATACCTTAAAACATAAATTTTTCGAATTAAATATGATTTTATGTATAAATTAAATTTATTAAATTTTGAAAAATAATTTCAAAAAATAGAGATCATTTTCTATTTCTAAACACTAATAAATTATTAGGGGAAAATTTTGGGAGTTTTCTAGAATTTCAGAATTTTATATGGATTGTGAAATACGGTAAAATTCCATATATAAAAATTAACTATTAAATACACTATTTATGACATAATAATTTATGTAAGGACACTTTTATGTAACTGACATGCACTTATTTATATTAGGGGTCCCATGAAACAACATTATTGGTTTTCTAGGGTGAAATTATAAAATAATGTATAAATTATTAAAAATGTACTCCACTATAATAACCCCCTCACATCCTATTCTATTCACACCTCTAATCCTTGAGGCTCCCCAATGTTCTGAACAAATACCCTTTCCTAGTCACTACCCACGTCCAAGACTCTCTTGGTCATTCAAAAAATCCAAAACCTCGTCCCTTAAATAGATTCTCATGGAGGTGGATTCAAGAGTTTAATTCACATTTTATTTATCTCATTTTTCTTTCATGTTCCTTTCTATTGTTATCCTCTCCTCACCTCATCATTATAAATTACCACGATAACTCTAGTAACATATATATACTAGAATTATATCATGTTAATGTATGAACCAACATCAATATCTTTACTCTCTCCAATTTATTTTATAAATGAAATCATTATCTGTGGGGTTGCAATTTAAAACATTTGTGGACGATGAAGTTTAGTTCTTCAACCAAACAATAATATGTGGAAGGTCACCACATTATCTGGAAGTAAATTGGTCATGTGTACAGTATGCAAGTGTATATTTTGGGTCATTGGTCGCCCACATTGGTGACATGGGTTGCAACATATATTGTGTTGGTGACATGAGATGTGGCCTCATCAATGTCATGGGGGACTAAACAACCCCGTATCAAGTGGGCCAGGTTGGAGCTGGCGGGTAGTGCTGGAAGCGAGCTAGACTAGTAGTGGGATGGGGATATCTAGGGTGGGATGGGGCTAATGGGTTTGGTCAGGGGACCACTGGATGGGGCAGACCAGACCCAGACCCAACTGACCCCTTCTACTAAACGACCCATAACATCTGAACCTGTTTGAGAAGATTTTTTTGGTGTTTGGAATGTAAAAACGAGGTAAAACATTTGAGATACTAAATGTATGTTTTTATGGATGTCTAGTTATTACTTTGGGATTGATTAATTGGTTCTCCTAGATCATGTTCACTAAGAGTGTAATCATGTGACTAGCTATGACGCGAAGAATATGTGACGTGAATACTACAAGACCTTTATGCTACAAGAATCACTGGTACAAAGTGTCTCATCAGGGAGAAGTGCCTCATCATGAATGCGTTCCTCATCTGGAATATGTGTCTCATCTATAGTGGGTGTTTGTGGATTATTCCTGATAATCATGTTTTTATTGTCATAGATGAACTCCTCTATGAGCAGAAAATACTTCTTGTATACTTTTATATTTTGGACTTTCCTTTTTTGTTTTAAGGAATCCTAATGAGTACATTATTTATCACCCCAACATGGGATTTTCCAACATGTAACATGTCATGTGTAGATGATCGATGTTTTGATAGTGACCTAGGTTTCCCATGACCAAGTATTTCCCAAGGAGATCTGAAGGATGGGTCATACTCCAACAATATGAGGAAACTTCCATTTTCCTTCCCATCATGTAGGGGTTTATACTGATGAATTTCCTATAACTTGTGTACTTTATTTGTTACATCTTTTATTTTTTCATCTTGTATACTATCCTCCTATTATTTTGATTTTTTACTATGAATATCAGTGGTTTTATTTATGGAATGCATGGTTTAGTCAGTGTTTTACATTTTAGAATTAGAGGGAATGGAGATGTGTGTGTCCGTACATGTACATTGGAAATGTATCTCATTTTAGTGATAAGACTTATTGGATCTAGTCAATATCCCCTGGACTATTAGAGGTGGGGTCGGGGGAGCCAAAACATAGTCCAATCTAGGACGGGTTGTGACAGATTGGTATCAGAGCGGTTTGGATCCACATTTAGACCAGAAGTCTATGAGATTGGTTTGGGGTGACAATTTTAAGTATTTCGAGTTCAAATTTCATGCTGGGGACTCTAGTTATGGTGTAATAACCTATTTATCCATACACTAGGAATATAGATACATTCATTCCATCTTGATAGATGAAAATAATGGTTGTAGGGAAATAAGTAGTATATGAATTAAATATGACTTTTATATGTGTCCACAGATCCTTCATGAGTCATCTTACTAGGTATATTCTATTGAATGTGGTTTATATTTATCTTTTTAAGGATTCCTCCCCATAGTCATCTTTCTGGGATTCAATAGCAAGTCCGTGATGATGGTACTCTTAAAGATGAGGCATCAGTATATAGACCAATACCAGGGATAGCCCCACTGGGTGGTGAACTATTGATACCACCAACCATCTATTATCAGTTACTACCAGCACTACAAGTAGAGGATGTACACATGCTTAGTGCATTACATTAGTTCCAGAGGAAGAGAAATCCCAGGTTCATGGGTGAGACTAACCCCCAAGTATCAGAGGATTGGAAAGTGGTGGTCACATGTGTCTTCTTCCTTTAGAGGAAAATCCCCAACATGATGGTAGTCGTAGTCATGATCCTTCTTCAGGGATCAGCATGATGGTGTTGGATCTTAGTGATCTATATGCATGATGAGGCTACCCTATCATTGGTAAACTTTGGGAAACATTTAATGGAGGACTTATTACCTACTAAATTATGCTCAGTATGTGTACATGAGATCCTACACTGACAAGAGGGAATATAGAAGGTAGCAAAGTACTCGAAATGATTCATGAACCTATCTAGCTACTCCACATACATGGTGTGATAACCATTCTTCTAGGCTTGGACCTTCAAGTAGGGGATACACAGGGAGATTAGAGAATTGAATAAATCCAATAGAATATTATCTTAATGGAGTGAGCTCTGCTCCTGGAGAGATTTGTTTTAAAGTAGGTGATAATGTTGGGAGGTAATAGCAGACACATGGTGGATTAATCTTTAGCAGTGGGTAGCTGAATGTAGACACAGTGAAACACGCTAGTCATGAACTACAAAAGATGACCCCAGGACAAAGGGATAGTAGTATGAGGCTCCCATGGTAGAGGGAGTCATTTGAAGGACATGTTGTGCCATGCATTCCCGGTTGGAGACACATGGCTCATGATTAAAACACTCACCACACATACAATATGTAGATGGTTGAGGGACTACTAAGGAAGAGGACGAGGATCCATGAATTTGTTCAATTGGGTAGAGGATGTGGTACGGAAGCAGGCACAGAAATAGATTGTGGGTGGAGGATTGAGGTACAACCACCACCACCCATATGTGGTATACGATGGCCTTCAGGAGCTAGTGGGAAGGGGCAGGCCCAACATAAGGTGAATTAGGCTTATGATACCGATGCTCCAAAGATGATTTGAGGTTAGATCTATATCTTCTCTACCCTTGATTCTATTATTATAGAAAAAGGTTCTAGTAACTCCTTCCTTGCCACCATCCTTGTTCAGATCATAGAGCTTCAGGTGGATTCATTGGATCAATGATCACACATTACTAAATGATGTGTGGGCTTACTAATTGAGGATAGAACTTCAGATAGGATCTCATAGTTGTTTCCCTGATTCATTTCAACATAATTCTGGGTATGTACTTGTTAAATACAACCCACACTCAGATTGACTATTTTTGGAGTAGAGTATGGTGTGTACAGGGATATGGGACGAGGTTTTCCTTCTCATGTGAAAAGTAAACTCATGTAGAATATGATTTACTTTCTTATAGGATGGTTAATAAAACTAATCACTAGTCGGCTGGTCTTACCATTATTGTGGTGGATGAGAAGATTACTCAATTTTCAATAATAGTGGATGAGTATTATGGAATACCCCTAATGATGTTCTAGGGTTACTTCCTCAGTGGGAGGTTGACATCCGAATTGACCTATACATAGGGATGACACCAATATCCACACTGGTATATACGATGTCACCCATAGAGCTTCGTGAGTTAAGGGTATAACTAGAGGAAGTGCAGAAGAAGGTGTTTTTAAGGACCATTGTTTCACCCTGGGTAGCAATGTTATTGTTTTCTGTGAATGAAAATTGGAGCTTGAAGATGTAGGTGGACTACTGGTGCCTAAATCATGTTACTGTGAAGAAAAAATATCCACACATAATAATTGAATTCATCTTCGATCAGCTGAAGGGTTAGAGGTGGTTCTCAATGACAAACCTTAGGTTTTTCTATCATCATATTTATGTATGGGATGTGGATGTATCCAAGAAAGAATCCAGATATTGGTATGGACACTAAGATTACATGGTTATGTCATTCGGTGTGACTAAAACCCTGGTAGTGTTCATGAAAATCGTGAATTGGATCTTCTATCCTTATCTTGACTAGATGATTGTGGTATCAATTAATGACATCTTTGTGTACACAACATCTGAGGAGTATAAGGTGACACATATGAGAATGGTCCTAGACACACAATGAGAGGACTAACATTATGGGAATATCTTATAGTTTCATCAATAGATTCAAGAGTTCAACTATATAGGTTACGTCAATTCAGAGGAATGAGTTATGGTGGATACGATAATGTTAGTAGAGGTTCTCTCTTGTTAGCCAACTAAGAGCATGATCGAGGAGAAATGTTTCTTGGGTTTGGATGGATAGTGTTTGTCAGAGTGGATCCTCAAGAGGGGGGTGAATTGAGTTCTAATTAATATTTCTGTTAAAAATATTTCTCTTTAAATCCCTTTATTTAAAAACAATGTTAAACTGTAGTGAATTTATATAGAGTGTAAAAGTTAAATTAGTTTCTGAAATATTGGTTAGGTATACGTTAAATTAATCAGAATATGATATTAACTTTTGAAACTAACTTACTGGTTTATAATAAGTATAAACACTTGATAATTTAACTATCAAAGTAGCGTTAAAATAGATTTTTATTTCAAATTAGTAAGAAGCAGAATATGATATATATATATATATATAGAGTATAATTATTATTTAAACTAAAATGCACAGAATATGTAACCAAGAGGTTCAGTCTCAAGCCGAGACTTAGTCCTCTCAACAATTTACATAAAATGATCCACACCCTGGATCAGGGTAAACAACAGTGAACACACTATCCAGGTACAAAGACCTCTACCACAGTTCTACGTTGGAAAAAAACAATTTCTCACTGTTTTCTAGGTATTACTCGACCTCTACCACTATCCATAGTGGGAAAAAAAGTTTTGGAGTTTGAGTGAGGATTTAAGAATCCTCCAGTTTAGCTCAGGAGATAGTGTGTGTGTAAAATAAACAGGGTACACACAATTATCGAAATGTTAAGAAGGAATCACTAAAGAATATGTGAATGAGTTTAGAAAAGATTTAGTGATTGGCAGTGCAGCTCTGGACTGGTTTTATTGGTCATAAATGTTTCTGAGTCCTTCTCTGGTTTTTCTCTGAAAAATACTGGGTCATTTTCTTCCTTCTTCCAGGTACAACTTATCATCTTGAGTGCATGAAGTGTTTGTTATAGATATTCACTAAAGATGTGGCTTGTAGTTTCCTTCAGAGGAGTGGCTTCAAGTATATCCAGGAATCTTAGAGTATGGATGAAGTCTTGTGTGAATGCACCACCTTTGAATGTTGTTGAGACCACTTAGTTTATTGTTCTCTCTATATGCAATCACTTCACTTTGTATCTCTGTGTTATTTCGGCTAGGTCTTTATCATCCCTTTTATAGCATTCAACTCCGGAAAAAAGGAATGATTAATTTCTGCATTTGTACAAGGTACGGTTCCCTGAAATGTCAACAGATATCATTAAATAACATTAACTGCATTAAAAACATCAAAGGTAACTGTTAGCATTAATAAATAAATAGTATTGAGGGAATAGAGTTTGACTGTTTGGTCAATAATTAGTATCCTTTTGTTGGTAGACGTGTGCAGTGGAATTTTTACAGCAGGACCTTCCATCAGTATCTCTTTTGAACTTGTATTGGTAGCTATATATATCGGTGACTTCATTCTATCGGTAGATTTTGTTATCGGTAGCTCTTAATCCGTCAGTAGCTCTTAGAATATCGGAATCTCGATGCATCGGTGACTCTGTACTTGTATTGGTAGACTATGTCTATTTCTTCATATCAGTCGCTAGTCTGAGTATCAATAGGCCGGTCGGTAGCTCATATCGGTAGACTTACTCTATCGGCTAACTTCTATTGGTAACTGTCTGTGAACTGGTTCTATCAGTAGACTTATTCACATCGGTAACTCTATACATACCAGCGATCAAGTGTATACTAGAAGACATAAGCATACTGCTAGAACTGATGTATCGGTAGCATGGTTTCTGTCAGTAGCTCTGTTCATATCGGTAGCCTTAGCTTATCGGTGAATTTGGCTATCGGTAGACTAAGTAATGGTAGCTCTGTTATCAGTATCTATATGAAGTTCAATGACAAACACTTATCCGTTTTATGAAAAAAATATCCGATTTGGTTAGAATTACTTCAGAACTTATACAATCATGGATAAACCATGATTAACATATCTCAAGAATTATTTTAATATTATTATCATCTTGATAACAGAATATCATAGATTAAGAGAATTAGAATATAGATAAACATTAATTGGGATTATCAAAAGTATGTAAAAGCATAATTGGGATTATCAAAACAGGTGTGGTCGACAATCTCCCCCTTTTTGATAATCACAACATATGATATTATTATTTTAAAATAGTGAGTAATTGTATCAGATGATCCAGTAGTAAATTCAATTGTATCAGAGAAAACAGTATATTAATGACCATAAAGTATCAGAAATAGAATTAAAAGAAATGGTATCAGAAAATGAAATGTAATAGGATCAGATAATTAAATGAAATGATATCAGAGAATTGAATGTAATAGGATCATAGAATTAAATGCAATAATATAAGAGGGTAAAAGCATGGTAGATTTTCCTTAGATAATATGTCCCCCCTAGGTGAATATTTGTCCCTCTTTGATAATTAGTAATATTTTTCCCCCTGTATAGAATCTTTGTACAATATTTCTACCCCTTTGTGATAAACAAAAAGTGAGAAACAAAAAGATAGAGAAAGGAACACAATAAAAAAGAAAGGTACGCCACTTGTATTATATTTTTTAAAAAGGTACATAAATAGAAAAAAAGACAAGGGATTCCTATCAAAAATACTGGCCATTTTTTCAAGCCATATCCTCAATGTGAGATTTTACCTTTGAATCAGAAGAGGATTCAGGGGGTGTGGAGTCAGGTGAAGGCTTAGGAATTCCATAGATGATCACAGCAGGCTAAGCCATTGACACTGTTCTGGGACTCTACTGAGGAGTTCATTGAGTGATCATAGGTTTGAGTCTTTGAATTACTTGGGGAGGAGTCATCTGAGCAGGAGAAGCAGTAGAGGCAGAGGCAGGTAAGGCTGGAGGTATAATCCCTGGCCTAGAATCCACATTCTGGAATGAAAACAACATATTTATGAAATCCATAATTATTCCTCCTCCACTCTCCATAGTAGATATGATGTAATACTTGTTCTCCATAAAATTTTCAAACGATGGAGTCAATTCCCTTAGTTTGATAACTTGTTCTCTGAAGGCTTCATTGACATGAGGTAAATTCAGGTTTTCCAATAGATGTTTAAAATGATTGTTTAGTTGATGACTTGTGAAAATCCTAGATAAATTTGATTCCACCTTATCTTTCACTTCTTTCTGAGAGGAAAAATCATCTCTCATATAGTCTTTTACTATCTTCATTATTTCTCTGGATGAAACTCTAGTAGAAAGCACAACTTTTCTCAGTTCGGATGAGTCCACAAAACCACTGGTTGATGCTCAACCAATCTCCTCCTTCATCACAGCTCGAAACTGATCCAAATCCACTGAGGATTTAGAAACAACAAAACCAATGGAGAAGGATACTGTTTCATTTACATTTTTGGTCAACCCACTGATATGATTTTGGACTTAAGAATACTGGGTTTTCACATGATCTTTCATGGAGGATTTAAAAAATTCAAACACTGTAACCATATGACTTACAACAATTTTGACACAGGCTAAGTCCTTGTATGCTTGGGATTTTGAACTCATGTAAGTGTCCAAAGAGACAATAGATTTCATTAGAGCTTCATGATCTACTTCCAGTCTAGATATTTGAGTTTGGAAATCTTTAAATTCTTCAACTATTTATGTCATAAAGGTTGACAAATTACAACCGAGATAGAGTTCAAAAGATACTTCCAACATACTCATCTCTTCAGAAAAACAGTGGTTCATCTCAGCAACTGAATCACTAAATGATTCTTTCAGCTCATCCTTTAAGAATTCAAGGTCAGCCCTGGTGATCAAATCAGCAGGAGCAACTGCAGTAGGTACTCTTTTAGATGTTAAACTCACAACTGATTCAGTCATGATCGATTGAATTGATTATACCAGAGAGACTTCCATCTTATTTACCTCTTCCATTAAACATTCCTCAATATTTTTCTTCTAAGTATCCAGGTCACGCATTCTGACCACATATTAAGGTGGCAGTTCAGATTCAAAATCATAAATGATTTTTGGTCTATTTTGAGATGCTTCATTCTCAAAATTAGGATAGTCTAAACCACAGACCACAAACCCTAGGTCTTCTTCCCAGTCATCAATATCAACAGCCATTGTAACACTTCCAAACATGGTTTGATACTCCCCCTCAACTGGTGCATCCTCAAGTAAAACAACAGCATTCTCAGCAGGTCTTCCTTTTTCAGGAGAATCTTCAACTATCAATTCTTTCTCTACAATAGCTGGAGGGTCTTCCAAAATAGGCAAGGGTATGTCAACTTCATTTGCATCTTTAGAAGGCGCTAAAGATTGTCCAATCACTGGACTAAGGCTCAAATCAGCTGACAGAGATGCTTAAATTTCATGATTATCTTCTTCATTCCCTACAGCAACCACTTCAACATCCTCTAAAGCAGCTTCTTCTTTATCTGGTTTATTTTGATCAAGATTTGATGGAGCTGGACTAGGAGGTAAGTCAGTGTCTCCTCCTTCATCAGTAGATGACTCTTCCTCTTGTGAATCATCACTGTATTCTCGATCCTGTTCATCAGGTCCCAGACTGGGATCCCTGACATCCTTCGGTCTTTAATGATGATCCATAGGATTTAAATTATCATACCCCTTCTTGTCATCAGTGAACCATTCTCCTCTCCATGGGTTCCAATTTATTTTCATGTATTTGCAAACTGTAATGGTGACATATAAATTGTTCCTTACTACCACTATCTCATCTTTAGACTCAGTTATTCCTTTCACTTTGATCATTACTGAGATCAATGTGGCAAAGAACAAGGATTTAGTTTTTGACTTGGGCCTAATCATATCCTCCATTTGAGTCGTCATCAATCTACGTAGATCCACCTTGACTCTATATCTCAAAATATGCAGGAGATAGATATCTGAATATCTTAAATTTTCAAGGTCTCATATCATTGGTATTAAGAAATACAGAACAAACCTGAACAACAATCTATTCTCTCCATCCATTTCAGCAACTACTACTTGCCTTTGATTTCCATCGACGATGAGTTCCTCCAAAGAAGTATCATAATCAATGATATCACTAGTAAGTGGTATATATCTCAATACATATCCAGATACACCATCATGGGGAACTTTCATACATTCATCCCACTTAGTCGATGAAAAGGACCACACCTTTCCATTCACAAACAAAGTTACTCGGTTATCATCTTTAGATTTCTCAAAACATACATAGTCATAAAATTGTTTCACTAGCTTCAGATAGTAGGGACCATTGTTTTTTCAAAAAACTATCTAACCACTGTTGATATTTCAGAACTTCGAGAACTAACGATTTGCTAGGTAGTAACCATTCTACACACAACTGTTCTCTATCACAATAACTCTATTCTACAAATGAGGGTTCACTGGTCTCCTACCAGACCTAGTTCTTCTGACACTATCACTTTCTTCTGGAATGGAATTCTGCGTCTTATCATTCGGCTCATCAGTGTCATCTCTGATGGTAGGAAGTTTGGTTTTTTCCATCACTGGTTCGAGGGATTTAGGGTTTTTGAGAGATTTGGGAGAAAAGGTTTTAGGGTAAGAGTTTGATGATCGGTGGATTGAGAGGTAGCTTGGACATTATTTCTATCATTTAGGAATCATAACATAAATAAATAAAATACGATAAAGTAAAAATGATTCATATTTTGGTGGCAGAGAGATGGTTAAAACAGTGCACTCATCAGTAGAGTTTATCGGTGAGAATTTCTATCAGTGAGGTTACATCGATGAGGATATAACGGTGAGGTTACATCGGTGAGGTTTCATCGGTGAGGATACATCAGTGAGGTTACATTGGTGAGGTTTCACATCGGTGAGGTTACATCGGTGGGGTTTCACATCGGTGAGGTTACATCGGTGGGGTTTCACATCGGTGAGGTTTCACATCGGTGAGGTTTCACATCGGTGAGGTTTCACATCGGTGAGGTTTCACATTGGTGAGGTTGCTACCGATCAAGGTTAATCATTCCTAACTCGTGTCTGATGTAACTTAACCTATCCGAACTCAAGGGTTTGGTGAAATTTTCAGCTAATTGATGTTTAGTACCAATAAATTCAAGAGTAATATCACCCTTTTGATAATGATCTCTCAAGAAATGGTGCCCTACATCAATGTGTTTGGTCCTAGAGTGAGACACAGGGATCTTTGAAATTCTTATTGCACTAGTGTTGTCACAGTTTATAGATACATTCTTAAAATCATATCCATAGTCCAAAAGAGTGTGTTTCATCGATAGAATTTGTGATCAGAAACTATGAGCAGCTATGTACTCTGCTTCGGCAGAGGACTAAGCTACAGAATATTTCTTCATACTACACCAAATGCTAAGGATTTTCCCAATAAATGACATGTTCCTAATGTGCTTTATCTATCCAAATTTCAAGCAGCAAAATTAGCATCTGAATAACTCGTTAACTCAAAGGATTGTCCTTTTGGATAAAACAAACCTATGTTTATAGTGTGTTTAAGATACTTAAAATTTCTTTTAAAAGAAATTAAATGAGATTATTTTGGATTAGCATGAAATCTTGGACACATACATACACTAAACATACAATCTGGTCGACTAGAAGTAATGTAAAGTAAGCTTCCAATCATACCTCTGTAATTGGTTTGATCCAATGGTTTCCCAGTTTCATCTGTATCCAATTTACAGACTGTACTCATAGGAGTTTCACTTTCCTTAATACTATCATGAACAAAAAGTTTTAAATGATCCTTTGTATATTTAATTTGATTCAAAATAATACCATTTTAATTTTGAAAAACTTGAAATCCACGAAAATATTTGATTTCTCACATTAAACTCATTTCAAATATATTTTGCATACTTTTTGAAAAATCAGCACATAAAGAACGTTTAGAAGACCCAAAAATAATATCGTCAAAATAGATTTGAAATATTAAGTCATCTTTAGAAATAATTTTAATAAAAAAATTGGATCAGAAATCCCTTTAGTTAAACTCTTTGAAATAAGAAAATTACTACGTCTATCATACCAAGCTCTTGGAGATTTTTTTAAAACATATAAAGCTTTAGATAGCTTGAACACTTGATTTGGAAAATGAGTATTTGTAAATCCAGGTGGTTGTTAAAAAAAATATTCATCAATTATAAAATAATTTAGAACATAACTCTTAACAACCATTTGATATAACTTGAAATTTAGATGAGAAACATAGGAATGTATAATTCTAATAGCTTTTAATCTAGCTATAGGTGCAATGGTTTCCTCATAGTCTATACCTTCCTCTTGACTATATCCTTGTGCAACTAGACTAGAATTGTTTCTAACTATGTTTCCTGACTCATCAACTATGTTTCTAAAAACCTATTTTGTTCCTATTGTCAATGTTCCCTTGGGTCTGTCAACTAATTCCCAGACTATGATTCTTTCAAATTTATTTAACTCTTCTTGCATAGACATTACCCAAAATTCATCATTGATTTCATCATTGACATTTTTAGGTTCTAGTTGTTAATGAAAGGCTTGATGTTTAACCAGGTTTCTTAGAGAAGATCAATTCTATGTACCTCTATTAGGATTACCAACAACAGCATCCAAAGGATGACTCTTTAGAATCCTTGTTGATCTAGTAAAGGTAGGACTAGAAATTTCAGGTTCATATCTAAGCTCGGGTTCAATAAAAGAAGATTCTATAATATGTTCATAACTGGATGTTTTTACAGCAGGTTCTTTATATTTATCATCAAGGTCTAGAACAGTAAAATCTTCTTCAACATTTTCAAGACAGGTTTTAGGCTCATGTGGATCAGTTTCATCAAACTTGATGTGAACAAATTATTCCACACATTTGGTTCTTTTATTAAAGACTCTATAGGATTTTCAAGTTAAATAATAACCAAGAAAAATTCCTTCATCACTCTTAGAAGCAAACTTGTCAAGATTATCCTGTGTATTAATAATAAAAACTTTACAGCCAAAGACTCTAATGTAACTAAGTTTAGGTTTTCTATTATTCCATAGTTCATATGGTGTCTTCCTAGGAATAGGTCTAATGAAGACTCTATTAATAATATAACATGATTTATTTACAGCTTCAGCCCAAAAATAAGCAGGCAAGTCAAACTCGTTAAGGATGGATCTTGCAATTTCTAGAAGGATTATATTCCTTCTTTCTACTACCCCATTCTGTTGAGGTGTCCTAGGAGCAGTAAAGTTGTGACTATAGCCTTTCTGTGAGAAATAAGATTCAAACTCATGATTTTCAAACTCACGGCCATGATCACTTCTCAGAGTTTTAATCTAAAGTCCACTATGGTTTTTTACATATTTGGAGTGTTTGATAAGTTAAGAACAAGATTCACATTTGTGAGCTAAGAAGTATACCCAAGTATATGTAGAAAAGTCATCTACTAGGGCATAGACATAGTTCTTCCCATTTAGACTAGAAACTCTAGAAGGTCCAGAAAAATCCATTTGAACCAACTCAAGAGGTTGAGAAGTTGAAACTTCTTTACTTGATTTAGATGAAAAATTATGTTGCTTTCCCTTTTGATAGGGATTACAAACTTTGTCTCATGGGAATTCAAGTTTAGTTGGGTCTCTAACCAAGATCTTCCTAGTCAATTTTCTATGTGAATAGATGTTGCAATGTCCTAATCTTCTATGCCAAAGCCAAGACTCTTTATTAAAATCATTTAAACAAGTAACATTTTTCTTAGCTAAAGAATTCTGATCCACAGTATAAAAATTTTCATTTCTTAAGGCAGAAAATACTAAAACATTTTTAGAGTTAAAAAAATTACAAGAATCATTTTCAAACGTAACATTAAATCCATCATCACATAATTGATAACTACATAAAAGATTTCTTTTATGTCCATCAATAAATAAAACGTTAGAAATCAAAACTGAATCAGTGTTACCAATCTGGCCTAAACTGATGATTTTTCTTTAGAATTATCACCAAAGTTGACATGGCCTCCATCAACATTTATTATGATTTTGAAGCATTAATAATCTCCAGACATGTTCCTTGCACATCCAATATCCAAGTACGATACCTTCTTGTGAGAATGATTCAAGATGGTTTCCTACAAAACAGATTTAAACAAAAAATGATTTCGGTACCCAGATCTTCTTGGGTCCATAAAGGTTAGAAATCAAGGCTCTAGGTACCCATATTTGTCTTATGGGTTTCATATAATTTATAGAATCAATAGATTTTTAAATATAAAAAATATTTGATCTATAACCATATGAATAACTAGTTGATGAATAGGAATTTCCAGAACTGGAATAAGCATAATTTTGACCAGAATTAGGAATAAATCAAGTTTTAGTTAACTGTCTTTGTCCAGGTTCGTATCCCAAAGTAGTAGTTTATTTTGGTGTAACATGTTTGCCTATCATTTGAGTTAGAGTTTCATTTCCATTTGTGAATTTTTCTAAGTCCTTTCTAAGTTGTTCATTAGACATATTTAGTTTAGTATTTTTCTTTAACAGTTGAGCATTCATTTCTTTTTCTATATCAAAGGCAGATTTAACATTGACAATGAGAGCATGTTATTTCTTTAGTGACTTATATGTGTCCTTATGTTCATTGAATGTTTTTTTCCAGCATATTACAATATTCAAACAATTCAGCCTTAGACATATTTTCATCATTGTTGGAATCACTGTTATTTCCAGAATAAAAATCACTCAGCATAGGGGAAATAGGTACCTTAGAGGTATTAGCCATGAAGCACATGTTGGAATGATTATCTTCAGAGTCAGAAACTTCATATTCACTTGTGATGTCCTCTAAAGCACTCCATGTAGCTTTCATGGATTTCTTGTACTTATTTTCCTTATAATCATGTTTCTTTTTGAATTTTAATTTTGGACAGTCAGCCTTGATGTGTCTTTTACTCTTGCACTCATAGAAAACTATATCGTCTTCCTAATCAGATTTCTTCAAATCATTCTTCCAATGAACCTTGTTTCCATACATTCCTTTTTATTTAGATTTTCCAATGAATTTATTTTTCCTATAAATCTTCTTGAATCTCTTGGCTATTTGAGCCATCTCAGCATCGCTGTCATAGTCTAAATCTTCACTGGTTGAACCTTCATTAGGTACATGTATTTTCTCATTTTCTTTGCTCTTAGAAGATGTAGACTTGAATGACACTGATTTTCTCATGGGTTCATCATATTATTCTTTATTTACTTTATGTTCCTCCTCACATATCATAAGCTTACCTATTAATTCCTTATTAGGGAGTGTGCTGATGTCGCTTGACTCTCTAATGGAAACATAAGTGCCCCTCCATCGATCTGGTAGACATCTCAAGATTATCATGATTTGTTCCTTTGCTGGAATATCCTTTCCCAGTGAACTAATTGTATTGACAATCTCATTGAACTTGAGATACATGTCAGAAATAGGTTCATCATTTTTCATTTTAAAATTATCATATTTAATAGTATAAGTATTTAATCTCATTTCTTTACCATTGGATGTTCCTTCATGGGAGACATCCAAAATATCCCAAATTTCATAAGCAGTTTTGCAAGAATATATTCTATTAAATTCTTCATCTCCTAGAGCACAATACAGGGCATTCATATCTTTACAATTATTATTGTATGTAGTCTTTGTAGGTTCATCCCAAGTTGTTCTTTCAGTTTTTGGAATTTTATATTGATATTCTATAACAGTCCAGATATCAAAACCGATACTTTCCAAATGAATTTTCATTTTCAGTTTCCATTGGTCATAATTGGTACCATTGAAGAAATGTGGTCGGTTAGTAGCAGCACCCTCTAGTCTATTGTCCATATCTAGAGTTTAGAAAAGATATTTAAATAGATAAAATTCAGAACTAACAGAAATTTAATATCTTTAAAGATGCCACTAAAATAACAGTTGAAAACAGAGTGTTTTGAAAATTTGTATTAAATATATAAGCCTCTGATACCAAATATTGGTCAGAGTGGACACTCAAGAGGGGGGTGAATTGAGTTCCAATTAAAATTTTTGTTAAAAATATTTCTCTTAAAATCCCCTTATTTAAAATCATAATTAAACTGTTGTGAATTTATACAGAGTGTAAATGTTCAAATAGTTTCTCAAAGATTTATTAGGTCTCAGTTAACTTAATCAGAAGATGAAATTAACTTTTGAAACTAACTTACTGGTTTACAATAAGTATAAACACTTGCTAATTTAACTATCAAAGTACCTTTATAATAGTTTTGTATTTCAAAGTAGTTAGTAGCGGAAAATGATATATATATATATAGTGTACTTATGATTTAAACTAAAATGCACAGCAGATGTAAACAAGTGGTTCAGTCTCAAGATGAGACTTATTCCTCTCAAAAATTTACATAAAATGATCCACACCATGGATCGAGGTAAACAAAAATGAACACACTATCCAGGTATAAAGACCTCTACCATAGTTCTACATGGGAAAACAAACAACAACTCACTGCTGTCCAGGTCTTACTCGACCTCTACCACTATCCACAGTGGGAAACAAAGATTTATAGAGTTTGGGTGAGGATTTAAGAATCCTCCATTATGGCTCAGGAGACAGTGTGTGTGTAAAATAAAAAGGGTACACACACTGCTCAAAATGTAAAGAAAGAAATATGAAAGAAAATTTGAATGAGTTTAGAAAATCTTTATTGATCGGCCATGCAGCTCTGGACTAATTTAATTGGTCATAAATTCTTCTGAGTCCTTCTCTGGGTTTTCTATAGAAAACAATGTTTTGTTTTCTTCCTTGTTCCAGGTATAACTTATCATCTTGAGTGCATGGGGTGTTTTTTGTAGATCTTCAATCAAGATGCGGCTTGTGGTTTCCTTCAGAATAGTGGTTTCATGTATATCTAGGAATCTTGGTGTATGGATGAAGTCTTGTGTGAATGTACCACCTTTGAATGTTGTTGAGCCCTCTTAGTTTATTTTTCTCTTTGTATGCAACCACTTCACTTTGTATCTCTGTGTTATTTCGGCTACGTATTTATCTTCCTTTTTATAGATTTCAGCTCCATCAAAAAGGAATTATTACTTTCTGCATGGGTACTAGGTACGGTTCCCTGACATGTCCATAGATATCAATAAATAACATTAACTGCATTAAAAACATCAAATTTAACCGTTATCTTTAATAAATAAATAGTATTGAGAGAATATAGTTTGACTGGTTGGTCAATCATTAGTAGCCTTCTATTGGTAGACGTGTGCAGTGGACTTTTCTTAGAAGGTCCTTACATTGGTAGCTCTTTTGAACTTGTATCAGTAGCTATATATATCGGTGACTTCATTATATCGGTAGCTCTTGTTATCAGTAGCCCTTAATCCGTCGGTAGCTCTTAGACTGTCGGTAATTCGATGTATTGATGAATCTGTACATGTATCGGTAGACTATGTCAGTCGATTCATATCAGTCGCTAGATTGTGTATCAGTAGGCCAGTCGGTATCTCGTATCGATAGACTTACACTATCAGAATAATTCTATCGGTAACTGTCTGTGAACTGGTTCTATCGGTAGAATTATTCATATCGGTAAATCTGTACATATCAGCGATCAAGTGTATACTAGAAGACTTAAGAATACTAGTAGACACGTTCTATCGGTAGCTTGGTTTCTGTTGGCATCTCTATACATATCGGTAGCCTTAGCTTATCGGTGACTCTGTTTATTGGTAGACTAAGTACCTGTAGCTCTGTTATCAGAAGCTATATGCAGATCAGTGACAAGCCCTCATCTATTATTTGAAAAACATATCCGATTTGGTTAGAATTACTTCAGAACTTATACAATCATGGATAAATATTGATTAACATATCTCAAGGATTATTTTAATATTATTATCATCTTGATAACAAAATATCATAGATTGATCGAATTAGAATATAGATAAACATTAATTTGGATTATCAATGGTATTTAAAAGCATATTTGGGATTATCAAAAAAGGTGAGGTAAACATATAGTATCAGAGCATCATTACTAACTTTTACAGGGTAGCAGCACCCATATTTTATTTGATGCAAAATGGGGAACCCTTCTTGTGGAAGGAGTTGTTCCATCATAGTTTCTATGAGTTAAGGCCGATTATGATGAGTGCCCACATATTGAGACAACTAGAGGAGGGTGTTGGGAATGTAGTGTTGTTTGATGCGTTGGGTAATGAACAGGGTTTTTTCCAGATTTAGGGGAAATAACTGATTTCTTACAGTTCACAACAGCTGAGGAAGCATGATTATAACAATGAGACAAATGAACTTGATCTAGTAGTAGTGGTATTCATATTTAAAATGTGGTGGTATGACATGATGGATGATCTGTTTAGTATATACTCCAAACAAAAATTTCTCATGTATATATACTCCTAGAATGACGTGAACATGATCCATAGGCGGTGGAAAGAGTCACTCAATGATTATGTCTTAAAGATTCTCTATACATCTTGGATGGGTAACGTCGTGACATATGCGCTCAGTATGAGATATGGCTTGTAGCGGTAGAGTGAGACATCCAAGCAGTTAGGAATGATGTATATATCTTATGTGGATGGTGATATTGAATCATAAAAGTTATTGTTGGTTTTCCGAAATCCTCTCTTACAACGAGTTAGGGAGGCACATCTTCGAGATGTCAACATTGAGACCAGATGTGCTCAGTTATCCATAGGGCCATAACCTGATGGATATTAATTAGGTGGGGAGAATCCTATCCTTTTCAGATGGTGAATGGTTGTACTTGTAGCATTGAGATAAGAGGATTTAAGGGAGTTTCACACATCCCCTTTGGTGGAACATTTGGGTGTGGAAAATATATACCAGGACCTCCGACCTCAGTTCTGGTGGCTAGGGATGAAGAAGGATGTGGTGAAGTTCTTTTATCAGTGTCTCACTTTTCAGCATGTGGAGGAAGAGAATCATGTTTTAGTAGTCTTGTCTTAGCCACTTGAGCTTCCCGAGAGGTAGTGGGATGGAATATCGATGGACTTTATGATGGGTTTTCCCCATACGTCCAGTGGACCCTATACAATCTGAGGGATCATTAAACAAATCACTATCTCAGACCACTTCCTACCCATCTAGAAGTAGGATTCAGTAGAGATCTTGCGGTGATTCTATGCTTAGGAGATAGTTTGGAATCAAAGGTTGTTGTCGATGATTGTTTCAAACCATGATGCTTGCTTCACATCTCGGCTGTGGAGGTGATTGTAGCAATAATTTTGGAATAAATTATCCATGATCAAATAATTTCATCCCTATATGGATGGCCAGACGGAGAATACAATCGAGGTTCTAGAGGATATGTTATTTTCCTACATCGTGGAATTTGGACTTATTTGGGAGGTCTAACTACCACTGGTGGTGTCTGTATAAAACAACAAATTCCACTATACCATTGATATTTTACTCTTTTAGGCCTTCTATGGGTAACCATGAAAGTCACCGCTATGCTGGACAGACCAAAGGGTGTCAGCACTCATGATTCTAGAGATGGTACATGATAAAACTGAGAAGGTGCAGCTGATCTAGGAGAAGATGTGGATTGCAAAGAGTAGGAATAAATCATATACGGACAATACATGAAGGTACATGGAGTTTTATTATGGATACCATGTCTTTATTTGGGTATAAACTCCTTGGGATTTCAAATATTTGGATTGGGGAAAAAATTATCACTCAGATTCATCAGACCTTTTCAAATTATGAGCAGAGTTGTCGAGGGGGCGAACTAACTACCTCTACAACCACAGATGCATCAGGTGCATTATGTATTTCCTATGTTGCATCTAGGTAGGTATATGAATGATCTATAACATTCCATCGAAGTGGGTGTGGTAGATATTGACGATGGATCAACATCAGTAGAGTTCCTAGAGGAGATAGAGGTTCAACAAGAGAGGATCAACTATGGGTGCTAGATTCTTCTACTGCTTATTCTGATGTAGCATGATAATATCAAGGGGATCACTTGGGGAAAGTATTCTCAAATTCATTCCCAATACCCTCACCTTTTTTATCATATTTTTTGGCATTCGGTGACATAAATCCCTAAGGCGTGGAGAATGTAATGACTCAAACATTTTCCAATCAAATTTAATAATTTAATTTTAAAAAAACTAAGACTGAGAACATTGAGTTCTCTTGATTATATGGTTCATTGCGAACAGATGGATTTGTTGAATAATGTTCAGTTGTTAAATTAAAAATGATCAGTGGCTAACATTGAACATTAATAACATCTAAAATATTGCCTAGAACAAAAATATGATGGCTCCATTGCATCAATAATATTTTCTTTACCTTAAGAACAACCTAACCTCATCTTATATTGGTCGTGGAGAATGTTAAATTTGGGATGTCAATGTCATTAAAATATTCATTAAAAATATTATATTTTTTCATTGCACAATGGAACAATATCATTTATTTTTTTGTAAAAAACCAAGTAGAATGGGTCCAGGGATACAATTTACATCCTTGGAGTTCCATGAGGGTGCTTGAGGGAGGCTCCATGTTTTTCCTCTCAATATATAATTATGACAGAGACTCATATCAGGATCGTTCATTAATGGATTTTCAATGACAATGAATTCACCGTAGAAAATGATCATTTAATTGGAAGAGGATTTATTTCTATGTGATCTCATTACTAATTAATTATTTCTAAAGGTTGTATGTGTAGTAACCCAATAATAGGTTGATCCATGGTTCGATCATCCATGCGGGATGGGAGTTATCATGAGGGGGTTAAATGGGAATTTTATGTTTTTGATTATTATTTTTGTTCTTAGTGATCCTGCTAAATAGAATGAATTAAGGATGACATGACCAAAGGCATGTATCAATATTCTGGTGTTCTTGTTCTTCTCATTTCCCTCATTATTCACATTCTTCATTATCTTGATGATGATTTCTGTTTTTGAGTTCAATTCATAGCCCAAAAAAACAAAACTGAGAATCGACACCCTGGCGATGCTGCGAAGGTGCAATGGCAGGAAAAACATGTGATGAGGTTCTTGGAAGAGCGTTGATTGCAGAATAAAAATTGATATTCCCATTCTACTAGGCTAGGTGGACAACATCTAGAAAGTTAGCTGATGGTGGTGTGACAACCCTCTCCAAGGGGTCGAGGGTGGTTGAAGTGAAGGTCTCTAGCTCGACGACCAGTGGCGGCGTAGTCACGGGTAAAGATGGGAACCACCATCAGGGTGGGCCACAGTGGTGCAGAAAAAAGACCTTGTAAGGCACTGTGTCATCTGGTTGGCAAGCGGTCCCATGGACCACATGCAGAAGGAGTGGCTGGATCATCAATCTGCCTTGATGGCGATGCAGGACGTGTCATCTACCACATCCAGGTGGACAAAACAAACCCACATCGGGCGTTATGAAATGGATTTGATGGGAGGGGCCTATATTTGGATTGGACGGTAATGTGATGAGCCTAACGGGATAGGTCAACGTACCTCGGGGCAGGTAAGTTCGGGTTGGTATGACCAGGTCAAACCAGATCCTAAACCAACCAGCCCATGTTTACTAAAAAAACCATAACATCCAAATAATATGTCTAATTGATGATCCATTTGCAATGTTGGAACCCTCGAAATGAGGTTGTCCATATGAAATACTTTAAATACGTTTTTATGTAAATTGATTTATGACTATTGGTGTTAGGAGTAGGTTTTCCATAATCTGGCGTGCCAAGTGAGGAATCTTCTTGGATTGTTGTGACATGATGAAAATGTAACTTGAGGACTACATGACAATGTGGCTAAATGACTCATTGAGAATAATTTTATCTTGGGGAATAAGTGTCGCATCAGGACTAAGGGTCTCAATAGGATTGAGTGTCTCATTAAGACTAAGTGTCTCATTAATATTTTGTGTTTGTAAACTATGTCCAATAATCTTTCTTTTAGTGTCATAGATTTATACATGTGTGAGTTGAAAACATATAATATGTACTTTTATTTTGTGACCATTACGTTTTGGTTTCTTAGATTATTATTGAGTACTGTATTTCTCACTCCAGAATGGAATTTTCCTGCATGTGTCGTGTCTTGTGCAGATGACCATCATTTTGATAGAGAGATAGGTTGTACCGAACCAAGTGGTTCCTTGTGAGATAAGACATATTAGGAATACTATTATGGATTTAGGAAGCTTACCTTTACATATAATTCAGGTTTTATTTTATTTTGATGAGTTTTTAGTGACTTGTGTATTTTATTGGTTACAACATTTCATTTTTGGGCTTGTATATTGGGCCCCTTTTCATTATATTTTGTATAGTTACTCAAATTGATTGTATTTGGGTTATGGATTGTTGAAATAGTTTTTTATATTTCAAAATTTAAGGGCTTGGATTTGTGTACATGTATATATATAGTTTGGAAATAACTCCCATGTTAGTGATATAACTTCTTGGAGATAGTCACTTTTCCTTGGCTTATTGGAGGTGGGCTTGGGGAGTCACAAGACGAACCCCACAAATATAGTTCAAGGCATGAACTTAATATAAAATTTTATAGACATACACACAAATTCTATATTTTTATAATCCTTATAATTAATATTTATTATGATTACATTAATTAGTTATATCATATTATTTCCATAGGGTGTTAATATCTTTTACCCTTTTCACATGTTATAATATGTTGACAACATTTCTCATCAATTTATATAAATTAAAAAACTTTTAAAAAATTTATGATTCTTTTATATGTAACTTTTATTTATTATAAATGTTTTTATTCCATTACATATGTGTTTTGGTCCGGTTATATGATGATTTAATTCACAACTATTTTTTCTTTATTTTTTGAAAATGAAATTTTAGCCTAATAATTTATTAAAACATAATAAAATATTTATATAACTCAAAAATAATACATAATTTATTTTTAGTTTATAATATATTATATTTCCTATTTCCATGTTCATCCATAATCTTATTTTAATGAATTATTCGAATCGGTGGTTAAACTGACCAAAACATGAACATATATTAACTTGAATAGTGTGTATGGTAAAGGAGGTGTTTTTTAGGAAATAATATAATTTAAATGGATTATTAATTATTTTTTTTCAATTATTCAAATCCATATTTTATTATTTAATGTTATTGTATTTAAATGTAAATTTAAAATAAAAAACTTTTCATCAGGGAGGTGGTAATCCACACATACACATGATTAGCATTTTCATTTATCAATTCATGAGGGTGATTATAGATGACATTATATTAAAAGTTAAGAATAAAAAATTACTTTATAGATATTTTATTAATTCATCCAAAAAAACTATTTTTATCATCCATGAATATAGGGTTTGAAAATCATGTGATGTTGCTTCATGGAGGTGGTAGTCTATGCAACACACTAAGGATAATATTTTTTTCGTAAGAGGATAAAAATGAATAAATAAGAGTTTCTAAATTAATATGGAAAAATATCACTACAATAATGATAATTCTGTGACATTATTACAATTTCAAGGAGATAATATCATGAGTATCACTAGTAATAAAAGCATATTAATGTGAAAATGCATATGTTAGATACCATATTTAATCTTCTAAATATACTTGATTATGATGGGAATTTAAAAAATATGAGTAATAGAGGGATTATTTTTGAGGAATAGAAATAATTAGATATTAAAATGGAAGAGTTAAAGAGTGTAATTAGAGAGAATATTGTCTATCTGGCATGGTTTATGTGACCCCAATTAATAACATAGTTAAATAGAATTTAGAAAACTAAAACTAAAATTTTATAATTCTATGACAATATTCAATGGAATATGGATTCATAGATTTTAAATAATTTCTTGTGTAGATTATTTGGGTCTCTAAAGGAACATAAATGTGTATCGGTACATGTTTTAAATATTTTATATGGTTTTTACCATTATTTTTTGTCATTTAACTCTTCTAATTTGAAACTATGTATATTTTTTGTCAAGGTGAATTTATGTATTGTTAAACATATAAATGAACCTATAAAACCAAATTTGGGTAATTTGGTACATCATTTACCATATCATTAATTTAATTAATTTTATTTAAAATAATAAACCAGTTTTTATATTCAAACAAATTTTGTGTATAGAAAATTTTCAAGTATAAAAGTAAAATATTGAAACTTATGGATTATTCATTCAAATTAGAAATTAACACGAATTAAATGAGAAATATTATATTATTTAAATGTCGTAATAATCCATTATTTATTTTAATTCAATTTAATTGGTCTGATATAAATTCCATGTTATAAATAAAATAATAATTTTATAATAATTATTTATACATTATCATGGTAAGTAGTTTTAATAATGACAATCTAAAATTTACCACCAAAAAAGTTTATTAAACATATTAAATCATATGCTTAATAATATATTAAATAAGGGGTATGATTAAATAAAATTATATTTCACTGTTTATAGAAAATAATCATAAAATTAGTGCACTATATTCGTAGAAGCCAATTTTTTGAAATTTTATGTTTTTCTGGAAAATTATTTACTATTAGGATTGAATTGTCATTATAATTTATAAAAATAAATTTAAATTAATTAATATAATTAAATTAGTATTCATCAAATAATATATTCAATCAAAGTCCTCACTTCATCTAATAATAATCAATTTAAAAACGTTGTCGAAAAATATATTTCATTACAACGCTGCATAAATTTAAAATATTTTGAGAATGTTTTTGTAAATAAGAAATAATTTTATACTAATTTATTCAATTTTATAACACATATTTAATAATAAAATTATTTTTCAATAAATAAAAATATTTTTATAATAAAATATTAACATCAAAGTGATGATATTAATTAGTATCTTCATTAATCACTTTAAATTAGGTGGTATAGGAATTGTTTAAAAAAAATTACCTGAAGATAAATTTTTATAGGTAATTGAAAAATGAAACTGAATTTATAAATTTCGTGTTATCAAATTTCTTAATTTGACTTTATAAAAGAACATATATAATATATTTAAATGTGTTTTTTAGGAAATAGTAATTTCAATATTAACTATTATTAGTTATTTAACTTATAAAGGTAATGAATATTAATGGTTAACAAGATTATTGATTATTATATCATTTTATTTATTTTATGGATAAAATGTTGTTGTTTTCTTATTATATTTTTTGGAAGGTTACTAATGTTATAGAACATGTAATTTATTTTATTTGGTAAATAATCTCATCATGTTTCATTATCCCCACATTAGTAACTTGTGTCCTCTCAGTTTTGTTATCATGTATTGAATGAAAAGGACAAGTGATCAATGAAAAAATAAGTATATATATTATAGGAAAACATATATCTCATTATCCTTGGTATGTCGTGGAAACTACTTATCACAAATATTCATCACATGTGTTCTTAGGGAAATAAATGTCATTGCTTAATTTCCTAGATCTTGGTTCAATGAAATATTTAAAAAATCTTCTGATTATATCAAAAAAAAAATTAATGTTTTAAATATGATAGTTCAACCCAAGTTTTTTCACTAATGATTCCATTATTTAATCCAAATATAAATTCATTTAATCTATGTCATACATGAATTATCCTATAAATCGTTATGTTCTACTAAGGTCACAATATGTTTGTTAATCAAGGATTAATGAAATTAAATAATAATTGAAAATATCAGTGTTTTGTAAAGAAGATATTGTATACTTAAGCATACCCTTATAGTGTTTATCTTGGTGTTCTATCATATAATCAACCATTTTGCATCAGGTTAATGGTCAATTCAATCTCCATTTAATCCATGATGATTCCCATGAGGTTCATTAGGGCTAAATCCACATCCACATTCAAATTTCTATATAGAGATACATTTCATGGAAAAAATATAACATAATTGTTTAAATATATTTTTTTGGATATCATCATATACTTAAACTATTAAATTTTGTTTTTTATAAGGTTCTATTACCCTTAAATCGGTGGTGTCTAAACAAATCTCAAAAAATAACTCAACTAACATTGAAATTCTCTAAAACGTACTATGAAACAATTTAAATTGAACATAGATAAATAATACATAAATAATAATTTAATTTGATGACTTAAATAATATATTTCACATATATTCATAGAAACTATAGAACCTAATGGATTTCTGCATTTGAGATTATATATATATAACATATTGAAAAGAAATTCAATAATTCATTTATTATTGTGATCATCTATATATTTTCTATATTTATAAAATGATACTGTAATATTCATATAATAGAGATTGGAAAAATAATAAATGGGTGAGCTCAAATAATCCATATTAAGAGAAAACATATCATAAAGTAATAGGTCATAATCAATATGGGGAATAAGAAAAATATATAAAACAAATATTGAATATTGAATGACTCTGAATAATAAATATATCTGTTTATAGATAAAAACAAGTTCATTATAATATCATAAGGAACCATTAATAAAATAGCTGAGCATAAAAATAGTTACCAATAACCATAAAATAGATTCTCATGATATGAAAGTGTTGGATACATTAAAAATAAAGAGAAAGCATTAAACTATGTAATGAAAATATACATAGAATGAATAGGTGGAATAATCCTAAAAATAAGAATTATTTTGCTTATGATCATTGATACTCACAAACCTCTTCACAAATAAAATTATGAGTAACATTTAACTCCTTCAGAGTCACGTTTTGTGAACCAACAGACCTGCTGACCTGTTAACATTAAAAAAATTTGATAGAGCTTAACACCATCTTAGTCACCATGGTTAGACCTGGTATCTAATTATATTGTTCAAATAATATTTATATATCATGATATATAATCACTTAGAAATATACTTTTAGTGATATATAGAGTCCTTCCACAATATCAATTTATTTTTGTTCTACTTTAAAATAAAAGATTCATCTTATCATAAATTACCCAGCTAAAAAATAATGGGTTTCATAAAACATTCATAAAAACATACAGCATGTACTAAAATAATTATAGAATATTCAAACACCAATTTACCAAAAGTAATCATATTACAATAATATATAAATTATGATCAAAATATCACTTTAGGAAAACATAACCGTAGAGTGTAAATATATTTGAAAATAAAAAAGTTTTCACATAACTATTTTAAAACATTTGTGTCAAATGTATATTAAAAAAGATTATGAATGGAATGAGAAAAATTATGAATATTTTATTTTAGAGTTCTTTAATAAAAAATTCAATGAATAATGTTTTTTTATAAAAAAATAAAAATACATTAAAAATTATTTCTTTTATGATAATTTTTATTCCTCTGAACATTATAAAGAAAAAAATTTACAATAAAAGCTTTTAAAACATTGAAAACTTTTAATAATGAATTTAATATATAAAAATATAAAATTTAAAAGAATATGTGTATTCATATGAAAATATGAAGTGGATGATAATATTTTTATTTTTTAAAGGGTGAAAAAAGAATTTTTACATTTGGAAAAAATAACATTTTCTAAAACCTAAATTTCATGAATTATTTTAAAAAAAATATTAAAAATATGTATATAATTTATTGAAAAAAATGTTATTAAAAGGGGATGAAAATTTTGGAAGCTTTATAATGAATGATCATAAAAATTATCTAAAAAGATTCAGACACTTGAGTGGTCCTTACTTTAAGGATGGTTGTTGAAAATAAATCCTGATATCTTCTATAACATTTAAATGAAAAAACAGAAGGATTTTTACAGACAAATTAAACCTAATATTCATTGTATGAAGAATTTTTTTATTATAAGATATATTATATATTTGGTATACACACCACCTAAATTGAAATTAGGGAATAACATAAAATTCCTAATAAAAGGGAAATTGAGGTAAAATCCCTCAGACATTATGAAATGTACCAATAAAAAGGCCTATAATGATTTTTCAATTTTATTTAATATACAATTATAATTTTTATTAGTTATTTAATTCAAAAAATCATTTATTATTAACACCATTTGGATAAAATTTCGGTTATAATAGAATGTCTATCTCATAGAAGGATAATTTTGAATGATACCATTACCTTGAATCCATTCTTCATTGATCACACAGTAACATCATATAAAAAAATCCTAAATAAAATTATACCATTTCCCATAACTATATTCTTAAATATTAAACATTTTTAATAAATAATATATTTTTTATATTGAAATAATTAATTAGTTATAATATTTCATATTCATTAGGCTTTAGTAAATTAAATTGATTTTCAGATGTTTAATAATATCGATATCATAACACATAGTTTGATACCATATTTATTATAGTTTTATCATGTATGAGTACATAATACTTATGTTATATTGATCTTTAAATTTGTCATTCCATTCCACAAGTATTTTGGTTATGTTATGATAAATTCTAATTTATAAAGTTTTATTTCAAATATTTTTGAAAACCGAAATGTAGAATTATTAATAAGATAAATATATTATATAATATTTATAGAAAAATAATGTAATAAATAATTTAATAATATTTTATAATAATATTATTTTTCATTTTCACATTGTCCACCAAACTATTATTTTTATGAATTGTACACATTGATGGTTAAAATAACCAAAACATAAACACACAATATATTGAGTGGAGTGTATGGATAAGTACAAATTTCATTGAATAGAATGTATTTATAATAAAAGAATAAATATAAATTTTTTCTATTTTCATGATTTCAATTAGATTAGAATAAGTTTAAATAATTTTTTAAAATCTAAATGATAAAAAACATATAACAACAGAGCCGGTAATCCAGCTATATGAATTTTTAGTATTTCTATTACTCAATGCATCTGAGTGAGGAGTTTTGATGTTAAATATATAACTATGAATAAAAATTAATATTATATATATATATCATATTTATTCATTCACTACATCATATTGATGATCCACGAATAGATTTCTTGAAAAAAACTGATGTCGCATTGTGGAGGTTGTAGACCACACAACCAAACAATAATGATCATAAGATTACCTATGTTAATGGAAATGAATTAATAATGAATCACCAGAGGATTTATATACATTAATAATACATATTAATAGGTAAATTTTAATATTATATTACAAAAAACAATTTTAAATTGCCATATTTTTAAGTGTATTGGGATATTTGATACACAATAAAATTATTCTATGAATTATTTTCAACATTTTCTATAAGTATCGTCCCACATAATTGACATTTTATTCATACCCTACATAAAATATTAATTCATAAATAGGGGAAACGAATCCTGAAAAAGGTTTAGGTAAAATTCCCAATAAGGGTAATCAGTGGTGATATTAAGGATTAAATTAGAATAACATGAGTATAATGGTATACGAGCATGAACATAACATTTTCCAACCACTACCTGCAAAATAATGTTCATAATCCTGTATCATGGAATAAAAACGTGGTAGTTTATATTGTATTATTCATAAGAAATAAATTTACATAATCTATTAGATAATTTAATATGACAGAAGAATTTAAAAAAACAAAATCTTATAATGTTGGGAACAAGTGTAAATTTAAATTAATTCCCTCATTATGAAATGAACACAAAGAATTTCCCTCTATTAAAATTATAGTGATAAAAATATTTCCACACATAACTATTTGTATATGAAACCACGTCTGATAATAAATTTTTTATGTATATGCAGGTCCTAACATAACATTATGGTCACAAAACCTAGACCCATGATTAATATTATGGACCTAAAAATAGGTCAACACAAAACATTTTCATCATAAAATAATTATCACCCATAAAAATATTACTAATGATTTATCTATCAATACCAATGCATTCGAGAGTGATATATGTCACAACTTTCACATATTCACAAATATGTTTTTGAATTGTTAATAAAAAAATCATCAAATAATAAACCTTAAATAAATTCTTTTTATAAACATATTTTCATAGAATAACAAATGGGAGTGAAACTGCTATAATAAATGTTTCATTATTTTCTTATAACCAAACCAATTTAAAAGGAAAGAGTTTCACAAACAGTTGAATATAAAAATATTAACCATTGTGATAAATAATTAAAAAAATTTCATTGGATCATATCAATATTAATAGTTGAGTGACATCATAAGATGTCATCATTGTAGGAAAATGATATTGAAAGATCACTTGGTAATTTTATTATGTAAAATTTCATTTTCTATTAAAATAACACCTATAAAATAAACAAATAATCTTGAATATTAAGGATAAATTTTTTTTAGAAAATGAAAATGGGAACATATAATTCATTGTGTTTTTTATTAAGTGGTAATGGTGTTGGGAAATTCCATTCAATTCGTAAATTTTGTAACAATTATTCAATTCACATTACATGTAAAATCTAAATGGAGGATGTTTGAAAAAATGAAAAGAATATTCAATTGAAACAATTTTTCAAAAATCAAATCATTGGTAAAAAATTATATAAGAAATCATTTTTTAATAGTAAAAATAATTTGTAAATTATTTTTTTGATAAAAAATGGTATAGAAGAAAATTGGAATTCATAAATTGTGATAAATATATAAAACTTTAGTTATAATTTTTTTTGTAACATTGACTACAGAAAGAGATTAATGTATTCTCCCAAGTGTGGCTTTTCTAACCCTATAAATGTCTACCACCTATCCATCATTATCAAACCTCTCAGAAAACATAAATTTAGAAATTATCATTCCAATCCACTTTCCATAATCCATCTCTTACTCCTATAATAATTTATTTTGGATGAAATCAATCATAAGAATCATTTTGGAATGAAACAAAAGGATTTACCCACCTATGAGTTAATGTCTTCTCCCAATATCTGTTCTTTTTTTTCATTATCCACCCTCTCTACAATATTTATACCATTATTGTAAAAAACAACTTTATATTAAATATAATAAGATTTTATATTCCATTATGTAATCCAAATCATAAACAAACCTCCTTCTAATGGGTATCAAATATATTGTTTATATGTATAGGGATCTACCCCTTTAATAAGGATGATTGTCCTTTTTTCCATTAATTCCTATTCTGGGTGAAATTATGATGGAAATTATGGTTATATATTTTATATATAAAATTAATTATGAATTAATGATAACTTATTTCTCATACAACACATATATTTGTATTATCCTTTTGTTGAAAATACAATAATTTCATTTCAAGATGTTTGGATTACCTCCCCCTCAAATAAATTTGATTCTTTCAAAGACTCATTGGATTGTATAAAGGACATGTATAGTGAAATTATATGATATATATGTATAATAATTCTACTGAAATATTAATATATATACAAATAATAACATATATGTCATATTCATTATTTCATTCAATAATATAATTAAATTGAAACACCGTTCATGCATATATATGACCTATTGTCTCCATGAACGGTGTATTTTGTTCCATACTTCTATATTCCACTTATTATTATAATATAAATATAATTAAAATAAATTTATCTAAATAATGGTTTAAATTATGGATATCATGATATATGTACAATGACTAATGTGACAAAAAATTAAAACACATGCGAAGAATAATGTGAATATTACCCAAAGTGAATCCTTAACATAGAATTACTAAAAAAGCGTAAAATTTAGTCATAATAAAACCATTAATGATATTAGATTTAAGAACATGTTTCTGTGATATATTTATATTAAATTTATATTTATTATACATTATGTTTATAAAAGTATGAATATTGTCAAGACACAAGGTAAGGTGATTTCATCTAACTTTTTATTTCTAGAAGATACATGCATTATTCAGCACGAAATCCTTTTTTGTGGTGTGTATACATCCCATTGATGTATTAAAAAATTATTATACTTAAATTTATAGGTATTTAAATATCCATTTTTCATCTTAAATTCATTGTGTTTAGGTTTGAAATGTTACCCAATCAGTAAATAGTTTGGTCTCAATTTTCATTTTTTGAGACTCCTATTTTGTTATGCACCTAAATTAGTTTTTGAAGTTATTGTACTTCCAATTGACATGTTATATCAGGAATTTATGTATTTTAATGATATTTTAATCTTAATTCACATTAATTTTCTAACATTTAGTGTATTTTCCAATGTTTAAAATTTAAAGGTTTTCATTGAAAATTTTTCATTAAATTTTGAGATTGTTTATGTTAATGCGTACAATAGTGAAATATTATGATCCATAACTTATAAACACTCATGGGTTTCTTTATGATATATTTATTCAATACATATCAATTTATTTGTACTATTTTATAAAATTTGTTAATTAAATAAATTGTTTTAGGTAAAATTTGACCATCTCTCTCTCCCCAGTATGAATTCTATTTTATCAAAAAACCATGTTTTTTTTAAATATAGTCGACAGGTATTTGAAGAAATTTGTTTAAGTAATGAGGATTGTAATAATAATTTATGGTCTTAAATTATTTCCTTATATGTTTTCAATAATATATTAAATGAAAATGTTTTTAAATTTTTTTATCTTATAAAGATTTTTTTCAATTAAGAAGGTTAATTACTTCAATATTTGTTTCTAAAAGATCTATCAAAATTATTTTATATCTAAGATAAAATCTTTTGGTGTTTTTAATGAATTTATAAGGAAATTATACAATTATTACATTCATATTATTTCTCTGAATTGATTATTTTTTGATGGAATGATGTTTTTGAATAATGTATCTATATAATATATTATATTCTTTTGAAACATAATTTTTTCACTAGTTATATTTATAATGCAATGATTCTGAAAGGTGTATTTTTTTCATTATTTATGATTTAATTACATGTTTATAATACCCAATTAATTTCAATGGTTATGATATTATTATTTAGGTTCTCGTATAACATTTATGTAAGATTTCATTATGAGAAGGGTGGGACCTGTATCTCCCTCCACTATATTGGGAAAGGACTTATACATCATTAGATAGACTAAGATGGTTTTGTACATGAATCTAGACTATCATGATTGAATGGGGAGTGATATATAATTATAAATCAAGTATATGGAGTTATCTCATGCAACCAATATTTCAATGGTAGTGAAATATGACTACCAATAATGTTTGGGGAGTGAACTCATACTACTAAGATGTTCTTGGAATAAACTCATTTTCTAATATAGAAATAAAATTATATAATTTGTTTTCCACAGTTCCATGTTTTATTCATATATTATTACTCCATAGATTATGTTCTTGATTTATTTAATAATCATGTATTTTGAATATTCGTGATTTTTCTAGGATTCATGAATATTACCATTGATATATTGGGTATGATCATATATTTTCATGATCATGTTCTTGTCCCCTTATTCTTATGATTATTCTTACATATCTCCCTTGTTAACCAATTTTGTGATTCTAGATCACTCATTTTTTCCCTCCCCTGGTTATGAATAAATGTTTTATTTTGTATGTGTCTAAAAAGAATCTATTAATGATGAATTTATTGGGGAATAATGTATCTCACTTATGTGTCAATCTATTTGATTCATGTTTACAATGGAATTATCCTAGTACGTTCATTGGGAATCTATATTTTTATGTTTTAATTATTCTAAAAAAGTTTTTTAATGATAATATATGAAACATTAGGGTATCTATATAAGATATATGGCTATATATTAAATAATGATATTAATAGTAAATAATAGTTAGGTTAAAAATCAGTGTTTTCTATAATGAATGATATCAATGAAATTTAATTTATTGGAAAAAATACTTCATGAAAGCTGTTTGTGTCACGTTATACTACTAAAAAAATAATTTCATAAAAAAATTCATCACTCTCAGGACAAAATAATCATTATAAATATGCCTCATAATATCCTCTTGTTCTAAATAATCTTCTAAAAATTGGTTGTTTCCCCATAAAACATTGACCATGTGAGTGGTCTTGTTGCATAAAATGTTCACTATATAATCTAGAATCCCAAGGTTGTTCCTCATAAGAATGGTATTTGTCCAATTTTTTGACCTTTATTTTCTACACATGTGATGTTCTGGTTATATAATTCCTCTGTAGGGATACATAGAACACATCATGAACATGAGATATGTTCATTATATCCACTATGTGATAAGAAACCATCCCTAAATAATCAAGAATCATAAAAGGGAAATATTACTCGGACACTATTTTTTTATTTTTACAAATCTCATAACCTTATTCAAAAGAGAAATTCATATAAACACATTCTCATCAATATCATATTTCATATGACGTCTATGAAATTCATTAAACATTTTTTTGACATTGTGAAACCCTATTTCATTTATAAATTGATCTAACCATATCTTCCATTTCTTAAGCCATATCAATTTTAAATAGGTTTATTCAACCAACTATATCCAAACATGTTATAAATCTATAAATTTTTCCATAAAATGATTCATTATGAGTAATTTTAATTCACTAGTAGTAGCTACTATTGTATAGATATTACACAAGAGGGAGGTGTCGATACCAACCAATATCGACATACATAAAACATGATATCACCATATTATCTAGTGTTTAAATTATTCTATCTTACTTTATATATTTCTACGGATGATATGTAGTAAAGAAACTCAATTTAATATTAAGATAATTCTAAATACATTACTGAAACATCGAGATAATCCTCAGATCCCGATCAAATACAAAAAAAAACGATTTACTCCATGAAACCATAGGATAAACATAATGAATATTTTGGAACAGTAATCTAGCAAAAAAATCTATTATCTAAAGATAAATTACTCTGAAATTGTAAGGTTAAAGACAATAACCAATATTGAATTATGGTTTTATATTTATTAGGGGGTCGAGTGAAAAATACATGCTAATTTTTCACACATCCATTCTAGTATGAGTAATGTTATTAAAATCCCCTTATAATTTTTTCTCTCTTCCTTAAAATGATAAAATACACATAATGAGATACAAACATATTAATATATCTCTTTATTATATCCCATATAATATTAATTATTATATCCCTTTATACCTTTTTACTTCAAGGATAAATATAGAATGAATAATTATTGGCTTCCTTAAGAATATCCATTTTCAGATTATTTATAGAGTGAAAGCATAAACAGTTCCTAAACCATGTAATTGAATCATAATCAATGATAAAATCACAATAAATTCCAAAATTATTCTAAATTTTTATATAAACCTTATGTTTCTCTTTAGTCATTACTTTAAATGATGGTTAAATGCTCATTTGAGACTGATAATATTTCTCCTACACCATCTAAATTCAATAATCCATTATTTTAAATCTAAAAATATATAATATTTCAGGATCCACATCATATTTAATTTTTAAAAATCCTTCCATAATAAATAAACTAAAATCGTGATCCATTTCTCATGGTGTTAATGTATTGGGTAATCATAAACACTAATTATCTCATCTATCTTTTAGGGAACATGGTAAACTATTTCAGAGTGAATATATACATTATTATTTTATAATTAGTATATGTATCACTATTTTCTCTATAATGATGAATATGCCAAATTATTAACTAAAAATTACTACAAGTAACTCCAAGTCATGATTTGTGTAATTTCCTTAAGAATATAAATTTTCATGAGTGATAATCTACCACCATATCATTTTTAAATCCAAAGGTTATCTCTCAGATTAAACATATGTTCCCAAAAAATAAAATCCATTATTTTTCTTATAATTTATAAAATTTCATACTCACCACGAAATCAAATAGGTTAGTAGTAGGTGTTTTTCCCTTCGCACCATTAATTAGCAGGTTCTTTCCCCATAGACTTTCATGGTGTTTCTTTTTATCCTTTTTATAAATATATATTAAAATAAATCTCCTAACACACCCAAAAATATTCCAAAACAACATAATCATCAAATGATAATATAAAACCTGAATGTTATCAATAAAATTAAACTGATGAAGTTTCATTCATCCTAATATAGTAATTAATGTTGAACATGAGAGTTACAAATACAATATTCGAATAAAAAATCTCAATAAATGTCATTAATCACTTTAAAATAAAATAAAATCAGAAGAAAAAGGGGGTGTATTTGAAATTGATCCTTTTATTTACATTAAATATACAAACCCTTGATGTTATCTCTTACCCACTTTTTGATCGTACATGGTGGAATAAATACATCCATAATTTATGAAATCCTTTGATGTGTCATAATTCTTAAAACCAAAATACCATTGTTATAAATGAATCTAAAAAATTATTATATAACACCAAGATATAAATAATTAATTCCTTTTAATGAAATAAGTATCTATAATATTGCTCCTTCGTTAGGGTTTTGGGTAAAACCTATTTTAATCAATTAAGAAGGATAAATAACATGTTCCCAAAATAATAATACCAAGAATTACTAGGATGTATATTTCTATATGATGTTTATTTACAGAAAAACAAATATTACACTCAATATGATATATTTTTAAGTGTAGTTAATTCAACCATCTGGACATGCATGAATCCAAATCTACTTTATTTTATTTTAATGACCATATGAGCATTTATAATAATTATTTTTTCTATAATTTGATGTTCTAGGATGCTCACTGATGTTTATTTTATTAATCATATATTATGATAGCTAGTGACTAATAATAAAAATATATTTCTATCAATTCTTTATCAAAATTTGTTTAAAATAAAAATAAAAATTTCCCTTACATTTTCGGGTTAACATGATTCCTCTTGGATGTATCTAATGACATACACCAAAATACATAGTTTGAGAAACATTAATCATAGTTCGAAACCACATAACAATGAAAATAACCTATAGGATGTAAAAATCGCAATTGTTTTTTCAAAATAATACACCTAAGACATATCCAATGTCATTCATGGTCATTATTTGAATTCTTAATGATTTTTCAATTTCGGTTTTTAAATTTCTAAAACATATCTCATTGGAGGTTAAATCTGAGTGTGCAGAAAAGGAAATTTTCATGAACTATGTGATGATCAAATCTTTGTCAATGCACCATTTTCAATGTTGTTAACCATGTGGAAAATTTTGAAAGAGACACATAATATTGCATTATATAGACAGGGTTTTAGTTTCTTGAAGACCACTGACTGTATCCTTTAATAAATTTCTATGATATTTTCCTATATTTAAGATTACAATTAGAATAATCCTTATACATATAATTATATATGTGACTAAAAATCTCTCTAGGAATATCACTAATGTTTTCTCATCCAAGTGTCAAATGTTTAACTAAAACATTCCTCTAATACCATGGGTAATGACCCTATATTTTCAGACATTAATATTATGTATTAATTGGTGTATATTCATATCGTTTTACAAAAAGATGACTTTGGGCCACAAAGATTTAGTGGCACAGGATACAAGTAACACAATAATCTTATATCATGATTTATATTATATATTTCTGATATTGATCAACCCACATAGTACTATAGTTAGACAAACTATTCCCAAAACTATTCTTTATTACACAGGGAATGGAAACCTAAGAAAGTGTGATATTATATTATTATTAATAATTAACAAGGAGGTTATCATTGACCACATAATAATGACCTAAAGATAATGGAATAATAATATGAACATAACATTGAAAACCCTTACCCTTTAAACAAAGATATAATTTTTTATTCACGAAACAATGCTGGGATGTTTATAAGATATGAATCATAATGAAATAAAATAATATAATACATGAGATAATAACATTGATATACGAATTTTCTAAAATAATTTCTTATAAAACTGTAAAAATTTACAACCAGTAATAAGTTCACTCATTATGCTATTAAAAAAATCAAGACCTCATAAATACATATGGACATGATTTTAATGTCACTTATAACCTTGTGGTCATTAAATAGGGTCATAGCATAACCTAATGGAAATGAATGTAAATACACACCTATTCTTATAGAGATAAATGAAATAAATATTCTTAATCATTTATATTTGAAATAAGTTCCCCACAAAAAATTTTGAACATAAAATCAGGGTCAAACATGACACATTTACTTTTTTGTTTCACAAAGTACCCACTGAATTATATAGTGATATTAGTGCCACCCACCAAATAATATAATAATACTTTTCACTCAGATCCAAAAAACATTAATCAAATCAAAACCAATTAATATAAATGTGTTTAAAAATCATTTCTTTTTTTCATAACCTATAGGAAAATAGATTGTTCCTTTAATCATTTCTTCAATTACTCATAACATAAACTATTAAAAAATGAATGGGTTTCATTTTAGTAAAAAACCCATATTGAGAAATTACAATAATGGTTTTATTAGATTAAATCACTATTTCATTATGTAACATCATAGGATTTAATATTATTTTGAAAATGATATTTAAAGATTAAATGAAACATTTAATGGGTAAAATATCCATTAAATCTTGAAATCACTTGCTAAAATATAAAATATACCAAAATAATAATGAACAAAATTCACTGAAAATTTAAAAGAATTTATTTAATGAATTATTTAAAAAAATATCATCATGTCATTGGGTTATAATTGTAATGCCTTAAATGATAAATGGATGATTCATTTTACTTTTTTAGTAATATCCTTGTTGGACTTTTTTGGAAAATGGCATGAATATTGTTTTTAAAACATTTTAAAAATGTATAAAATTGATAAAATTTTATTTCAAAAATCATTAGATAATGGTAAAAATACTATTTAAACCATTTTTTGGAAAAATATATAAATGGATGAAAATGGGTTTTGACCGAAAAGATAAATTAATTCAATTTTTCTTTAATTTTTTTAACTATAATGTACATAATTGGTGAAAAATGAAAAAAAAACATAAAATTTACGTAAATAGACATAGGGTATTTAAATTAATGTATTTCATTAGATATTTATTTTATAATTTTCTCCATGGGACATAATTACAATATATCCCTGATAAAAAAATCAGGTTGTAATATAATAAGCTTACCACATTGGTATATTTTAAATCATAATCCTTATGAAATATTGAAACTGAGTTGGTACTTTATATCACAGTATTTCATAAGACTAATAATAATGGGAATTATTTGGTATTATATACACCACACAAATGAAACATTTGTCATCTAAGTCATGTGTCCCATAAAAACAAATGTGATCTAACAATCCCATGCCTCATGTATTGAAAAATGTCATAAGTCATTAAAATTAATTTATAATAAATATAATGTCATTATAAATATATTAAAACACAATAATAATATTTATCATAAAATATATGATTTAATTATTACCATTTATTACCCTTTCATTAAAAATTCTTTGTTTAGATCACATTATTGTTAATAACTCCATAACATTTATTATGGTTTTTGGTTTTATATTATCAAACCTTTTTCTTTATTCATAATTTCATAATATAAATATTATTAAATATTATATAAATATAATTTATATTACATACATTTTTTTCATAGTAATACACTAATGATACTAGAGGAAATTGAATTACACTATACATGGAGATGGTAGGTCATGTGTACACATAAATGTTGTTTTCATTTGCTCATATGATGGAATAAAAGAAAAAAAATTATATATCACCAAAAAATTAATTTTTTTGTCACTTATATCATATATATTATCTAAATATACCTTTATTACCAGTATTGTTATATTAAAATGGTGAACATTTCACTTCACTTCCTGGAGACGACTCTCCATAGGTACACCCAAGTGATGATATATTTGTTCATATGATTGGAATGAATAAATGAATAAGTGATATTATATTTTAAAAAGTACAATTATTTCAGAAATTTCATACTTTTATGTTTAATTAATTATTATATTCATCTATGATAGATGGTGATGGGAAATGTATTACATCGGCCATCGAGGTGGTAGTCCACCAATCACACGATGAACATTTTATTTTCCAATTTAAAGGTAGTGGATATGAATATAGGAAATTATAAATATATAATTGAATATCAATATTTGGGGGATAATTTTTGTTATTACATCATATTTTGTTATCAATATTTTAAGGGGTTGTAAGAATAATTAACGTGAAACTCTTATTTATGAATAATAACTCTTACATAGAGAACATCGATAGGTTTCCACCACAAGATTTATTAGTCGAATTGTATATTCAAAAATAGTCCTCACAAAAGTGGGGAGTTAGGAAAGGAAAAAATTAATGATATTCATGTCTGATCAAAAATTATTTTTATCGTTTATGTGGAGAGGGGTGGTTTTCCCTTTTTTAAGTAGGGAAAGAAAATACATAAAAATATAAAAAATAAAATTTTGTACCCATGTTTTAAAAATTGTAATAGGATCCAAAAAACATAATAATAATAAACCTTTAGATGACATAAAATCCTAATATTTAAATAAGATGTTATTTAGGTATGATAATATGTCATTTTTAAACTTATATTTTCATATGAACTCCATTTATACTTGTTTTATCCGTAAGTGTGATAATAATTTTCAACTATTTTAACAATTCTTATTGATCAAAAATATTGATGAAAGAAATATATATTTAATTATGGTTATTTAAAATATGTTATCCATTTCATAAAAAATATTTTTTTCTATGTGGAGAAATTTAATTTAAAATTAAATCCACAATCCAGAGGAATGATCTTTATTCTAGGATTAAAATATTCAGCTCTGAAGAATGTTTTTATATAAAAAGTCAACATAAATTCGATTCCAACAATAGAAATCTAATTAATTTAAAAATAATTACTTTAATTTTAGTTTTATTAATATTAAAAAACTATATATTTCTCAATAAATTATATGAAAATTTTCTTTTCATAATAATTTATATTTTCTAATATTAACCGATATAATTATCCTATGAAAATATTCTAAAAATTTTACATTATTGTAATTTATATATGATTATTTTAACAATGAGGTTAATTATTTTCAAATATATTTGAAAATAGATTGATGTTTAATTTTATTATATTTTCACAACATGAAATAATATTTTTTTGTGAGAAAATAATTTTTTGAAGCTTATAAAGACGTTAAAAAATATAGGCTCATTTATAAATTTTTTTTATTTATCAAAAATAATATTAATATGTTTTAAATATTCTATTATAATTAAAAATTAAATACTAAATGATATTTCTTAATGTAAATGAATAAATAATAATCTTTTAACCATATCCCATTTCATTAAAGCTAAGTGTTCTGTTGGGCGCAAACTATTGATGAAATTAAATTCATTTCAAAAAATATTTCAAAAAACAAGCGATGTTACAAATTATAGTTTTACTATTATTATAATAATATACAATTTTAAAAATTACATTTTTTTTTTCATATTATCAATATAAATATGGGGTATCTGGTAGTGTATGATTATGAAGAAAATCATAAGAATAATATAATTCATATGTTTCCGACATGACTTTTCCCTTGGAAGTTCCCTTGAATATAAAGGGATTTAGGTATCAGTAATAGAAACTGTGATTCATGATTTTGGGAGAGCGTTCTAGGTAGAGTAATATTCAATATTTTTATGAACAAATTCAAATGGGAGGGTTTTTTTGAAATATTGTATGTTATCTCCTTTAGAAGTGATGATTTTTTAAAAAACCCCTTTATAATTAAATAATTTAGTGACATTATTCAATAGTATATGGCCTGAATTTTTTCAATTTATTATGTGTTGGTTTAATTTATGTAAATAATTACACATACATATGTTCTCACATGTATTTTAATAATGTTAATGTATTTAAATATAAATATTTTTTATATTTTACCATTATACTTTTCAACATGGTAACTAGTTTTAAATATTTGATTTTATATTTTATTAAAAATTTAACATAACACATAATACCATGATTATATTTTACTGAGTTAAATATAACACATATATTATCCAATTAAATATTAAATTTTATAAAATTAACATTTCAATTAAAACAGATAATGTGTAGAGACAACATTTTCGTAGGAAAATGTGATTTCTAGAAAATTAGATTCTTAATTGTATTTTATATTGAAAACCAATTTTTGAGTTCTAATATATATATATATATTAAAATAATATTATATTAATTATTCAATTTTGTTTAACTTAATTTATTCTATTTAAATTAATTATTATCTATAAAAATTAGTATTAAATTTACTATTCCACTATTATCATGGTAATTTCCAATAATCCACATAAGCTAAATTTTACATTGAAAATAAGAATTGGAAATATTAAATAATATTAAAATAAATATATTAAATATATATTTAATTTAATAAAATTAACATTATATGTGTTTATATATTAATTTTAACTTCAGCATAGAAACCCAAAAAAACTTTTTCTTGAAAAAGATTAATTTTATGAAAAAAGATTTATGATTTTTATATATTTATCGATGTTATTGAAAAAAAGGAAACAAAAATATTATTTTCATTTTAAGAGTACATTTTTAAAAATAAAATAAATTAGAGGGCATGTTTTCATCATGTTTTAATAAAATATATATAATAGTTAAAAATATTTTTCATTACAATGATACCTATTTTTTTCAAATATTGAGTATTGGAATAACAATTTAGAATGGTATTCTAAAATAAATTATTATTCTTTATAATAAATAATTTTTAATGAGAAATGATTAAAAAAAAGCAATTTATTTATAATTTAAAAAAATTTATTAAAATGGATGAAATTAATCAGCATTTTCATTATTCACATAAAACCCTATTATCTATGAAATTTCTTAATAATTCACAGTAAGATAAATTTTCGTTGGGAATTCAAAATTATATTTTAATTTATTAAATTTATCTTAAAAAATTGTTTAATTTATCTTTTTAAATTAAAAATTTAATATAAAAAGAACAATAATTTGGAAAAATATTTTCAACATTACCATTCATTACCTATTTATCTTCTAATGGAAAAAACTATTACTTGTATGCAATTATGCTACAAATTATAACTTTTTTAATAATTTCTTCAAAATATGTTATTTTTTATGTTATATATATAATTTTAAAATGATTATAGAATATATAATGTGTTTTAACAGTTCCAAAATCTCATGTTATTACAATAGTACCACACATGAATAACTCGGTATTTTCCCTTCACTCAAATAGTAGTTATATGAATGAAAGTGAAATAACATCAATCCTTCTCCTCAAATAAAATTATTATTCATCATAGAAAAAAATATTTCTAGGATTGTATGAGTTCCTTTTCTCTTGATATGTACATGTATCATGGAATCTCATTTTTCAATTTTATATCTTCTTTCATCCCTATCTCTCTCTAGTTTAACATGAATAATATAATTATATATTTTTATTACAATGAGATCAAACAAAAGCAGCAATCTATATTTTAGTTTACTCTTTACTTTTCACAGTAGTTATACTTCATAATGAATATTGAAAAAAAAATTACGATATTCTACACTAAATTTATAATGCCACAACCTTCTCTTTCCGCACTCTTTTCACAAAATTGGTGTGTGTATAGTGAAATATATCTCTATAAAAGAAACCAAAGTATTGACTCTAATAAAATAAGATAATTCTTGATTATCACACCTTAATTTTTATATTTTTTGCTATATTTACATCTTGTATCTACCACCATGATAAATTTTCAATATCAGTGAAGATGGAAAAATAAAAATGTCCTCCTTTGTAGAGTGAAATATAATCCATAAAAAATATCACAAAAAATTCATATTTATTTAGTTAAAACATGTATTTCAAACAAATCCTGATGATATTTTAATCATGGAGGTTTAGGGCATTCATGGTTTTGAAATAATCAAAAAGTATTCAAGAGATTCTCCAATTAATATTTCTGTTGTGATCAAAATAATATCCCATTATGCTAATCTTGAACATATATTTTTATCTAAGAATAATTTACCACATAAATCATTAGAAATATTCAATCGTGAATATATTATAGATTTAATACTTTATTCTTATGCATTCAATCGAACATGGAGATAAAACACATCATGGTGTTGTATAAAAAACATCTCAAATTATAAGGTGACTCTAATGAAACATAATTATTAATAAACTATTATCTCTAATTTAGGGGGAGTCATATATTGAAAACACATGACCCTTATTCCTCCAGCCATGAGATTGAAAAAATGTTTCCATAGAAAATACAAATTATACTCTAATGTATTGTAACTCATACAAAATATTCACATGACTCTTACAATTTCCATAATAATTCTTTTTTCCCATATTAATCATTCAATGAGAACAAAAATAGTCACACTCCTGTTGGGAAGGTATCTTATTTAGTGGTTAGGATAACTCATATTTTTTTTATGGAATGAATCATATAATGTGAAAATAGATTTTAAACAACAATGATATCACCAAATATTCCATATCATTATCAAAAATATTATTCATTGAATTAAACTATGACACATAAAAACTACATATAGTATTCAAAATATGAATTTTTAACACTTAAATTGTAAACATGCCTATCTAAGATTGTTTTATTAAGAATTAAATACAATTGTTTTATGTATAAAAATGCTCTAAGAATCAATGCTCCCTTTAACATCTTTTTATGTAGAATGACACCAATTTCTACAGACATTCTATGTAATATTCCAGGTCAATATTAAAAAAATGTTGATAAAAATATATATAGAATATATTTTACTCTAAGAATAACCATTGTACATATTTTCATTAATTCAAATAATAAATTTTTATTTAGGAAAATATACCCTTTCATATTTCATTGAAATTATTTAATATCTATATATCACTGAAATTTAAATCCCCTTTTTTCAAGGAAATAAAAATGTAGATGTCCATACTATGGGGATTTTAAATTCTCTCATATTATAATTGAGTTCTATTGGAAATACATTCCACTTGTACTCCTCTTTTTTCATCAATGTGTTAGAGGGTATACATATTATCTTTTAATCCCCATTTATTTTCTAAATATGTTGGAGGAAAATTTTATTCTCTTGATAGTTATAGAATCCACCTATATAAATAATATCAATTCATCATGTCGATGAAACCACTATTTGATTAGTCATATAGTAATTTAACTACTTTCTTAAAAAATAAACCTTTTTTGGATGGACTATCCAACTCTAGAATTCGATCTTTTCATGATTTGTGAAAATTTTCCAACTATATATATATATATATCAAAATGAATATTTTTTTGAGTTAAATTACAACATAGGATTTGGAATGTCAAAAAAATCCTCTATGAATACTAAGAGTAGGATCAGTGTACTGTACATGTGTTTGATCTAAATCTATCAAATTTATCCATGTCATCCTTCAATTTTTAATTAATAATACCGAAAGAAAAAATAATTCACTTAGAACAAAAAAACACATCTTATGATATCATTGAATCATTATATGCATCCATTTTTAGGTAAATAACAAACCCATATGTTTAATAAAAATACCAATTTCTTGATGAATATATACCACTTTTTATTTATGAACATGTCATACCGTTAGGATTTTATGATCCACTATACTTTATTGGGATCTTCAATCCCGAGGGAGATTAAAAATCCATCCAAATTTAGTGCCAACCAAATTTTACAAATATATAAATATTTTAATAAATGTACATTTGTTTGATGAAAGATTTAATGAATTGAAAAAGTGTGCCTTCATTGCTAGTGATAAGCCTATTTCCCCCAAGTACATCACTAATCATCTAAGGGATATAGAAAATCACCATATAAGAATATTGCAGTCATATGAGCCCTTAGATTAAGGTTTATGTACAAAAACAAAAACCAAAATACCAATACTATGGTAAATTGAAAAATACAATTGTTACCAATTAATCCATTAATCTACACATCAAAATCACATAACTATAAAAATAATATAATGAATATAGGAGAATATAGATGACAAAAATAATAGTAAAATATTTCCAACATTCTATGAGGGGATTGTACTCTAATGCATCACCAGAAATGGACCAAATTATTTGAAGATCAACTATGATATCGATTAACATAGTCATTTATGGTCTCCATCCAATGGATTATTGTAGGAATATGTCATGAAATCTGTAAGAGGATCTCATGCATGGTAGGGTATAAAAATTACAAACAGGATAACACAAAATCACCAAACATAATGAATTAAAATAGTAGTTGTCTTATAATCACAATGGAATGTCATTATGAATATGAGACATATAATAATATTCCATACTTTCTCACAAAATTAACTATGTATTAGTTTATTGTCAAAAATGAAAATCCAATATAATATTACCATATGACTTTTGAATGTAATACTCATTTGGGATAACTAAATCCATCAGCCTTAGAATACCAATGGATCTATTTCAAGTTGTTATAATAATTGGACCTCATTATAAAGAAGTACATTTTGGATCATGGAATAAGTTGATAAAATGATATTGGATCACAACCAATTTCTTTGGGAACAATGGAAACTCGAACTAGATTAACCCACTAATATGGGGATCAATGCCCAATTAGGATGGTCACAGTAATTTCAATACCCCTCCTAGAGAAGACGATATGATAAGGGATCCCGACTGAGGCTTGATGGGGGATTCATAAAACACTATGATTTGATGATCATATAGAGGGGATCAAATTCCATGTTCAAGACATGATGCACCACACCGAACTCGTTGAGAATGAACCATTGGAACACAACCTTAAAAAACATGTCAATGTTGAAGAGAACAAGGGCCTAAAATTTCCATATAGAATGTAAATGAAATATTCTAGGTCTACGTAACATGTTTATCATTACATTAGAGTGAATATATGATTTTTACTATACCCACATACATAATTATATGTCAATGTACATTGGTCATTCCCAAGAACATTTGTTTTACCCATGTACATGGTTATACTTATACAATAGTGTTTTCTCATATACTCTAGAAGTTCCCGTGTACAGGGATATTTCTATACCCATTTACACCAAGGGTAAATTTAGAACCACCGTCAATGGGTAACAAAACCTGTGGCTTGTGTTACATTTTGTAGTAAATAACATTTCATGAAAAAATCCTACTATCATTCGATGGAACCACACAACATGTTCTCTTCAAACCTAATAATTTTTTTTTATAAATTTCCAAATTTAATTTGTTCTTCCTGTGTCTAATATTTTTGCGTCTATCATCAACTATAGTCCTAATAGTTCCCCATATTCATGTATTTGGTTTGATATAGTCAAAAAAACACTGGTATTCAAATATTATCCCTCAACTACAGGAAAAAATAACAAAACCATGGTTCTAAAAAATGGTGGGTATATGTACCCCCTATACCCGCAATATTTAGAGATACATGGGTATCGGTTTTGTGGGAACAAAAATTTGTGGAATGGAACCATACCCCCTTATTTTATAGAACCCATTGAAATATTCCATCCCTATACCCATGGTTATTTGAGAATCATGGGTATAAGTTTCCTGGGAAAGAAATTTCTCTAGAGGACATATAACCATGATTTTTACCACATGTGATAATATGTTTCATGGGGAATTCATTCATTGGTAAGACTGTACCCATAGTTTGTCCAACCTGTGGGTATAGGCTGGTCCAACAATTATTATTTTCAATATAATTTATAAAACAAATAATAAAAAAATACATATATCTATAATTAAATTTAAGAACAAAAAATGTGTTATAGGGTAGTGGTAATGTGGTTAGACTATTTGAAAGAGGTGTTGAGATCAAATCCTAGTAGATGATTCTTTTTAATAAATGAAATATAACCATGGTTTTTTCAATCTATTCCAATAAGTCGTGCCATTAAAATTTCCTACACCAATAATTTAAGAACCATGCGTATAGGTGGCTTATACCCACTGTTTGGACAAACCGTGGGTATAGTCCTATACTGACTCCTCCCAATTTCAATTTTCCTAAAACCAAGGGTATATTCTATACCCATCATTTAATTTGATATAACAATTATTCAAAACCATGAGTACATGGTGTTTTTATAGTATTGATCCAATGTATTTGGAAAATGCCTTCCATCACACTCTATTGGTGTTGCCCGACAAATAATGAATCTGGAAAAAATGATTTGATCCCAGTCCAACATCGATCATCTAAAATTATTAAGAAAAATATATCACTACATTAATAATGAAAATGATCCCATCGAGATATTAATTTTAGGGAAAAATGATTGAACAATGATCGATCACCATGTAATTATTAAACAGATGGCCAAGGAAAATACCATAGTTGAAAATCAAATAAATAAGGTTAGATTAGTATAAGAAGAAAGTGATACCAACCCATGACATTATTGTTGTTGTACAATATTAGGTTCCATGATAAAATCATACAAATAAACAAATATAAAATGTAATACCAAATTCCCATGACATGGAAGATAAATCAATACATACAAACATGTCCCACCCCAAAATCAATCTGTTTATATTGTTGATTTTTTTATAATGGAACAAAAAAAATATATAACCATTTAAAAATATCCTTCCTTGATTTGGGATATATATTTAATTAATAATAGTTTTTCTCCATTTTTGTTGATGAGATCCCTGAGCACTATTGGAAAACTTATTTCGAAATCATGATCCATTATATATAATCCAAGAAATCTCCCATGAAACCTTATATCAATCACAATAGTGATACATTTAACCATAGTTATACAACAAAATTGTTCTTTTCTGGATGTGATTAGGTTTGGAATATTAAATATAAAAAAAATTATTAAATTAATTTATCAATTTATAAAGTCACCCACAATGTTTATTATACCAAAAACCTGATTCCAATATTGATTATAACATTCCTAAGGTAAAAAAAACATATGAATTTAATATAAGTATCAAATATATTATCCAAGACTCAATTAAAGAATTATTAAATTATTTTTAAAAAATTATGCATGTGATATTTGATATAAATAATAATGTTATTATATAAATTTGAGTCTCCTTAGACATTAGAATATCATGCTGACTAAACACCAAACCTCAAGAATATTATATATTATTTATAAAACCATTGAAAATAGAAATGAATTTTGTTGCGTTATCCCAAAAATAGGAATTCTCTCAAAATTAAGAAATACTACTAAAAAGGATTAGGGAACATGTGCTCAAATTTGGTTCTCCTGCTACTAGATTCACTCCCAAGGGTTCTCATGCCTCCGTCGAAGAAACACCGATGGATTCATTAATCCATGAAGGTTCCTCAACTATCAATGCCCAATACCTACTAGGCTATCGACAATGGTACCTCCAATATTGACGTTCAAATCACCCTTTTTAATAACATGTTAAATGTTATGAACATACCTCATTCAATTGAGCACATGGAATGCATCATGTACTATATAAAATATAGTCAGTTGGTCTAAGAGGTATTCCACCACACCAACTCATTTTTTATATTAAAATGGTTGATGATTCATAGAGATAACTTGTCACTATATGAAAATATATATACTCGTCATCGTTGTTACTCCTTTATGAACACATTGTATCCCACTTTTAAATCCAAATGACTCATTATTAAATCTACATAATATATTAGTTGGCTCTAGGATGTTTATATCCCATGTTGGATGGTATGCATCTTTTCTATTATAACATGTACCCACACTAGGCCCATAAGTGCATACTATCAAGGATTAGTCAAATATATTGGTGACCTATAAGGTCGTTTATAAAACTAAATGTATGGTGAAAAACTAATAGTGGAGTGATTTTATTTTTATACACATAACCCCCGCATGGGTAGGTAATCCTCAATAATATGGCCAAAATCAATAATAAAATCTTTCAACATGTCCTATATAAAATAAATTTTATTCATAGTCTAGCCACCAATCTAGGGATGGAATCCCATGAAAAATATAGTTAATTCAAAAAGGCCTCCTACAATCCAATCGAAAAAAATCACATTAATCAAGCATCAAATACTAAAATGATCATCAAGGTTACATTATGAAGCTATGATATCTATTGCATGTAAAGGCATCCCATATTCTCCACAAAACTCTTCTATCATATAGATGGGAGGTGAATGACATAGGAAATCAATCTACTATCACTTATATGGAATCCTATACCATACAAGTTAAGGTAAATCTCATTATAAATTTCAAAGAGAAGACATCCCACTTATACTTTGGTGCATCAAGGGGTTGGGATAAACCCACTAGAGAATAGTTCTCATCATTCACCCATAGAAAATTTAGGCATTGAGAGATAAAATATGCCACCCACGTCATCATTTCTATCCATTATTGTTGACTCCAATGGTAAAACTACATATTTGAAACACCATGATGGGAAACTAAAGATGTTTTTGAAACACCCACCAAAACACCTATAATAATGTCACATATACCATAATCAAACCATAGAAAATGATAACATACTCCCCACCATTATAAAACCCATCTTGAGGATGTATAATAGATATTTTAATATGCGTGGACTCAAATTCAGTATAAATATTCTATGCCACCGTAATAATTTATTGTAGTGGAGGTGTGAAAACCAACACTAAGAGGTTTGTTAAACCATCTTCACTGACTATGTATAACTATAATGAGGATAACTACTTTGATTCATATATAAACATCTATGGAAAAGATATATTTATAGGAAAATATTCTAGCACATTTCCTTTCATATGAGTATAGATTATATCAACATCATAATATTGGATTAACTATAGATATTTTCACTATTTAATATTCACATCCTTCAACATGGATATATAATTAATACTTTTTTGTTTAGAATAGATGATAAAAATATCACCAATATAATCATGTCATTACACTATTAGGGAAAGGACCACCAATACCAGCTCTAAATTTTGGGTTATGTAATTTTTCTCATGTGGTCACAAATATCATAGCCCAATGCGGGTCACTTAATGTATTTAAATCCAAATTAAATAAAGACTTGTTTCAGAGGAATCACATAATACTACATACTCAACACCCTCATATGTGAGTCCCATGATGTGGGGAACTTCTCAAAAACATGTAGAACTCCAGGGAGGCCTAATAGAACAAATATTTACACACAAAATCCACACCAATTTATGTAAAAATAGTCAATGGTTCAAAAATATAATATAAATCAGGTATGAATCTCAATATTGTCCCCCCGACATACGAAATATATAAACCTCAACCTCACTCCTATTTGGTTCCCATGATAGCACTCCCTCAATCATTGATGACTCTATTTATACTTCAACTTATTAGATGATAACTCCCAGAAATTATACCTATTTAATACCTAAATGAAACATTTATTGCTTATTATTTACTAGGTTCTATCAGAGTAGGTCTAGAACCAACTTCAAGTGTTTCACATTCTCCTTAATGGATGTCGATTATACTCAAATATAATCCATGAAGACTACCACACATGTATTATAAAATGTAAAGAGATATGTTTCATGAGTCCCATAAAATATTATTTTGAATCCAACATGCTAAAATGAATAATCATGTAATCATTGGAACCATCGTGAAATCCAAATTTCATCCTTGTTATATCTTCAACCCAAAATTAGAGTTGGTGATGTTCTTGTATAAGTTCAATATTTATGAACCGTCACACCCCATTTACCTAGTTGAAGAATTCATCAACCAATGATAGTGGATACTTGTTCATCATTGTCACCTAATTTATAATTCTATAATTTACACACATTATCATGCTCTCTTTCACCTTTCTAGAGAACAAAATTGCTGCTATTTATGGTGACACACTGGGTCTCATGAATCCATTCATATAAAACATCGAAATCAAAACCATAATGGATAATTCCCAATGAGAGATGATTTATATTTTATAATATGTATTGGATCAGTCCCTAAGTGAATGTATATTATTAATTATGTCTCTTATAGGGTCTGTATTCCTGACACATCCTCTATAAATTCATCATTTTACTCTTTTACCACTATATAAACTAGAAACAATGTTTCATCTACTACTCAAAATTAAATTCAATAAAAACAATGACTGATAAAGTATATAATCTTATATATGATCCCATAATTCTATACCAATGTTTCTTTCTCACAAACAAAGGAAAAAATTATCTCAAGAATATACACACACTATATCATCCTCACGAAACAATCAATCATTTCATTAACTATATATAGATAGTCCATACCTAGTATGACCTCATAATTCAACATAACATCTACATTGAGATTACAAAGGAAGATATATCATCTATGAGTCATGTAAGACTATTGAAAGAAGTGTGTTATCAATGAATACCCTCTTGTAAGAGTATCTAAATGAAATTGTTGATCCATTGTCTCAAAATGAATATTTATGAATAGATAATTTGTTTTTAAAGGAAAAATAGGGGCACTCATGTGTTTTTTCATATTGTAGCTAATTTTGTAATGACATATTTTGTACCTCTAATAATACCTAGAGACCCTTGGTCAAAAGAATCCACTTCTTACAACTATCATGATCATAAAATTCATCCATATCCTACTACCCTATTAGATCCTCTACCACATATATTTCCATAACATCGCTATTCTCAAACAACTTCCTCTACTTGGGTGATCTATCCACTATATCTCTTTTATCTATACATTTTTTTGGACAATCTCACATGAGATCTCCATATCTAACAGAATATTATCACTACCTCTCTCTGTGATGGGTACATCCAACCTGAGATCAGTGAAACAGAGTACATATTTCATGATATCAACTCATGATGTGTCTCAAATTTTCCATGATCATGTTTCTGAATCCATCTAATCGTATCTAAGGTATTAGCTCATGTGTTCTAACTTTGAGCTCCAACTGTTATGGTCTGATGGACCAAAATGACACCCACTACCAAACCACACTCGATAACTTCTACTTAACTATGAATTTAAAGTGGTATAACAATAGACTATATATATATATATATACCATTCATTAAATTCCATTCCTAGAAGAATACATGAAAAACTATAAACATAGAGTATTGGGAGATATTGGTGAATGTCAATGAATACTCTACCACAATAATACTATGATTTGGATGATATATAACCTCATAGAAATGATAAAAACAAAATATTTATTGTGACAAGTAGTCTATAAAAATATAATTAAATTCCCTCCATGGAATATACATATCATTATACAATAAATTTTCCATTCCCCACATTATCCATATATAGGAAGGAAAAATTCTAACCAGTAGGACCTCCATTAGATCATAGAATGTTCTAATTAGGTGGGGAATCATATATGCACATCAAAAAAATCCAAAAATTATATGGGGATTAGAACACCCTAAAACTAAATTCTCTTTCACTGAATCTCATGATGTGAACTTAACTTGTGCACCTCATCTTCTAGTACATGTGGTGATACAAACTGCACACCATGTGGCGTCAAAATTATTAAGTCACCCATATGATCCACATACTGAATGGGTCCATGTATTTAATCCTAATAACTATATGGGCCATCACATTGATCATATAATATAATCTTATTTGGAAATAATCGTAGAGGAACCGTCAAATATAAATGTTGTACCATGATCAAGAGTATATCTTAGTAAATGACTATAAGAAAAAAATGAAAACTGCAACACATTCTATTATGATGTGAGATCAAATGTTTTCACTATCACTTGTTCTGACATATATAGAGTTAACAATCATTCTATTAGTGTCATGTTGAATAGATAAGATGGACACCACACAAACAGTAGTCATCCTAGCTTGATAGATAAAATTAAAACACATGAAAAAATATTCCCAAATTTAAATGCAAAACTCAAATCATGAAAATATCTAATTTATAACCCTATGATAAAGACAATATTATAATAATATTTTAAAACCTGACCACTAGGACATCTTAGAAATTCATAAAATCAGGGTGACTCCCAAAGGCATCAACAAATAGGACTAGGGTGGGTAACAAGAACTATATAGGTATATTAAAAACATGGGTGGTCATAGCCTATGGTACTTGGACAAACATAAACATTTCCAAATACCCATAAAAGGATTACATGATGAATAGAAATGACACTGATACATGAACAAATAAATATTTATAAATAAAATTTTGATGAATTGCTATAAATAAAAAACTGATGAAATATAATCCCAATAATATATTAAATAATGTCCAAAATTATAAACTGAGGGAAATATAATCAAATTAAATACTATTATAAACCATGGCCAGTCTTGTTTATTTATTCATTTTCTACTCCACGTCCGAAAAAACATTTTTGAATGCCTTTTCGTCAATATAAGACATTATGAGTGCTACAAGGCCCATGTAATGGGGGAATAACAATACCTCCTTAGAATACCCGATATATCCAAACATAAAAATAATAATGATAATAATCCTCCCATTACTGCATGGAAATTTTAATAAAAACACTAGATTAGAAATACTAATTTTGATAAAAACAATATTATCACTGTGTCTCAGGTTATGTTAAAAACGTCAAATCCATCATAGGATTTATACTCAAGGATTCAATGTAATGCTCTTATTATACAACACATTAAAAAATCATGATAAAGCCAATAGTTCCCCTTTGGGTGGTCATCATAATTGATCCACTCCATGAATAAGAATATTCTATAAAATAATGGAGATTGATAAAAACAAATGGGGTCAAACCTATGTCCATGGTAGAACCAAAAAACCTAAATATATTAACCCACTATATAGGGGATCAACTCTCAAGTGTGATGATGATACCAATTCCAAAAAACCCTCATTGGAAAGAATATATGATAGAGGATCCCTTTGTAGGCCTCAGGGGGGATCCATAAACCTCAATCCAAGATTAATCAAATAGAGGGGTTCATAGCCAATTTTTCAAACATGATGCCTTAATCTACACTAATAGGTGATGAACTAATGGACTCCCTAAAATGAATCTTCTTGATTCTTATGAAAAAAGGTCTTAAATATACCCTAGAGAATTAAAAATTGTTTACATGGAGAAAATGATGTTTTTTCCTACACCTGGTCTTCCCATATGATATGACCCATGAATTTGTAACTTACGTCATGTCGCTATACATTTTTCCATGCTCTTTTATAGAGATGGTGTTGGTGTGTACCTAGATATTACCGATTGTTTGGTTGTTACCATGTAGTCTAGAAATTTTCACCATCATGTACACTTATGTTATATTTCATACTTATAGCCACATGATACAGTACATGAGAAATGTATCACAATAAAATTAACAATTATTCATCTGAAAACCCATAAGTAGTAGGAGGGGACCACATGATGTGTTTTCTTTATAATTCACACCATGTATTCTTGAATTTTATAATAAAATGGGGTTATCTACACTTACAATTGTAAAAAACAAACCATTAATTTGACCACAGGTATTTGCATAAATATACCGGAATTGGTTGATTGTGCCTTATAGTCATTGGGGTCAGATTAGAGCAGTCTAATCTACTTTGAACATGATTCAAATCAATCCATGTGGACAACACACACTAAACCACAAAATGATAACACATATTTGATATCAATAAACAATATAACATTCAACCTCATCATTAAACTAGATTTTCACTATCAATTAGAAACCCTAGCCTGTATTAATGATCTGTTGTGCCAATGATTGATTATGAAACAATATTAGATCATTTATTGGTCAAACTGTTGACCAATGAAAATACCAATAATTAATGTGTGATGAATTGGGGAATAAAAGAATAAAAAAAAGACAAATGATACATATAAATTTTTTTTAATGGCCATGATTAGTAGACATTATAATGATTAAAAATAAACAAATATAAAAACTAATACATTGTTCCCATTTAAAGGAAGATAGTGCAATACACACAAAAACTCCTAACACTTGACTCATTATGTTATTATATTTGACTAACGTTCGACATGAGAAGTTTAATTGAAGATAAAACTAATGAAAAACAAATTAACCACCCCTAGATTTGATAAATAATTAATAGAGGATGTTTTTGGACATTATTGTTCATGAGATCAATAAAATACAATGGAACACCAATTTAAAAAGTTTGATCCATAATTGATCATACCAAAACCCTCCCCCAATGAACATCTCTCAATCCATAGGGTTGTATAGATAACTCTAGTTATTTTCATATTAAAATTAATATATATAGGTTTTTTAGTATTGAAAATTAAATAAACATAAATTAATATATAAATTTTCAGATTATAAACCATCCCACAAGAAATCTTTTATGAAGTAGTAGACACTAAAAATGGTAGTCTCGCTCCTAAGGTAAAATTGTGGATCCGTATATAGTGGAGGTCTTATATTTTTATCCAACACTGAATTCATGATTTATTTTATTATTTTTTAAAAACTATTTTAATGGGTCATAAAATTATTTTAATATCTATATTATATTAAAATTGAGCTTCCCTGGGCATGAAAATCCATCACTAACTCTGTTTTTGTCCTAAAAAAATAATACATCAATGAATCCAATTAATTTCATTAGAAAAAATACTTTAATAAAACTTTTTAGGATTAGATAAAATGTTTAAAAAATAATTGAGATACTATAACAACAAATACTTTAAAATTATATCTAAAAAATAAGTAGATATATATATTTTTCATCCAAAGTAGTGCTTCCATCATTAAATATTTTCTCAATAATGTTTTAGATTAGGTTTTGCTAAATAATTCATTCTCTTATGAACAACCATAATTAACTAGATTGTTCATGGATATTACATTTATCAATTCTTATTTCGTATTATGCCTCAATTTTGTCTATGTATGTATTTTGGAAAATTTATTTTCATGATTAATTCCCTTTTATATTCTATTCAAAAATAAGTAAGGGCATTCCCCCATTAGCTTATAACATTAGATCATATGAGGAAATATTATGTTATCCTAATCTATTCTCTTCATTGTAGTAGGTTTTCTCCTTATAAGTATGTATTATAAAAACACACGATTCATTGTAGAATAAATAAGATATAACTTATCACAAAATATCTATCTAGAAGAATAGTATTTCTACTAAATCAAGAAAGTAATCCATAATATTATTTAGATAAAAAATCACAATATATGAAATTAATATTTATGTAGTTCTAATGAAAGCAATGTGCATTTATAATAACAAAAAAAATCTCCGACAAATCAGATATCTAACTAAATTGTGTATATATTAAAAATATTCTAAAATATTTATTATCATATGGTGATGGGTACAAAATATTCCCTCAAGCTAATTAATCATCCTAGTAATTATGAACTAAAAAATTAACTTCCCTATTTCCTTTCCCTTTTTTAGGTTTAAAAACAGGAATTGCAATATATCATTAACAAAAATATATTATTTTCCTGTATAAATAGTGACCCAAAAATATGATTTATAGGTGGATTTACATTGGTTTAATATATATATATATATATAATCTCAAATTATATATGAATACATTTTTACTCATAGATTTTTCCTCATTTTCATTATGAAACTAATCCCACTTGTAAATGTTTCATCATTTCATGTTCTACCAATTCATTCATTATAATTCATTATATCCCATTGCATCACTCTTAAACCAATATATATCTAATTACTTGTAATATTTCATATGAGAATATATATAAATTCATTTTCTGTTGTGGCCATTAATACCTCATTAGATATTTCCTTCATTGATGAATCTGTCATTCTATTCATTCTCGCAACTAGGGAAGATTCCATTTTTTTATTCCAAATTTTTTTCCAAGCATTACTGTAAGAATCAATTGAGTATAATCAGTATGGTGATTAAATCACCCTCTCTTGAAATACATAATTGTTCATAAATTGGTAAAACTATATTCTAGCATAGTGGGTTTTAATATAAATCACACTCTTTCTATTTATATAATTGGAGTGGAGATTCACCTTTTTAATTTCCCTTATCCCTTAAAAATAGAGTTAGTTTTCATTTGATTAGGATTATAATAATTAAAACAGACCCCCATAGAATTTGAACATTATGTGAATTTTTTTGGGACTGTAGCATAACAATATTGTATTCATCATGTGACCGTCTAGATTAAAATAAAGTTACCATAATATGATCACTAATTCCCCAATAGTAAAATTACATGGTATCATTATTCTGAGAAATATTATCTATATTCATTTTGTAATTTTTTTATAAATTCATTATTTTATTGACTAGTTCATCATAAAAAAATTATTATTTAGATCTATTTTCCATTTCACTTCTCAATGCGTCATTGGGATGGATCTATTACATTTCATTTGGGGTTTTAATCCTCCCTCAAAACCCTTGAATTCAAAATAATTCCATTTTATACATGGTGTAAACACTGTTATTTTGGAAAATAAATTAATCATAACCCATATCCTCTAAACAAGTAGTATTTAAAAATTAATAATTGTTAAGTTAAATTCCTTTTTAGTGGCCATTTTCTTTTAGTCATCATGGAACATTTCATCATTAAAATAAATATATTAATTTCTTTTCACTACTCTTCTTGATATAATTCAATAAGAAACACTTTATAATTATTTGGAATTCATTTAGATAGATATATAATGATTGAAATATTCACTCCATTCATGAATTTATATTTATTCACATATTCATGTAAGGAATAGAGATATTTTTAGTGGTTATATAAATGACTTACAGGCTGTATTCTTGATGGTGGTTCTGAGTAATCATTGGGATCACTCATTTTAAATACAATGAGAGAGTCTCATATAAGGATTTGAGATCTTTCATATGATTTTTTCATGAAAATATATTCATTTATATTACACTTTAATACATTCTCTAATGAATATTATATCCTACAGTTATAATTATTACAGTAAATTTATATTAATTTTTAAATAAACAAATAACTACCAACAATAATTTATGAGTGACATGCCCGCATTATTACTTGAAAATTATGAACAAATTTTTATACATTTTAGTTTTTTCACATTCAAAAATTAGGAGATCAAAAAAGAATTAATTTTTGAATGGAAAACAAAAAAGCCCTTGTTATTGAACATAACACTGATCCAAATGATTTAATACCATGATTAATGTCCCCAAACTACACAAAGAATGTGGTTGGATAATGTAACGTGTAATTAATTTAAACATTATTTACCCTCCAATATTGTTTCACAGTTTACATTTTATTCCAACATTTGATGGAATTATTTTCAACTTATAATTCCAGTATTTTTTTTAAAAATGTACATGATATATTATATTTTATATATGGGAAATATATACACAATATACATGGGTACATGGTACCCTTTTTCTATTCTAAATTCATAGAGTATGTAATTAATATTGTAATGATGCAAAAAAATCAGAATCGCAATTTTTTTGGAAAAAGGGCCACTGTCACCCCACATATTGGACCATTTCATTTATAAGGGTTTTAGGTTTGCCTAATATCACAAAAGTCCTAATACACATACTACTCCTTTTTAAAAAATATTTATGAAATTTATCTGTATTTTTATTGACTTATTGTTCCAGACATGATCATCAATAAATATATACAAGTGTTCATTCTAAGTTTTGGATCAAATCGATATTTATTATCTTAAATTATGTTTTTCTAATATATAAATTGATTGTATAAACATCTTAGTTCATGTGCTAAACAAATTTCCTGTAATAAATTCAAAAATAACTCATTTATCTCAAAATGAGGATTATATGAACAAATAATGATCTTGTACACAACTTTTGTTAATTTATAATTCATGGTAGTGAAAAATAACTCCATATAAGACTATATTTTTTTAACTTCTTCTCCTTCGTAGGAAAAGAGTTTTCTCGATGTTGGGACTTATTTATCACTCAACATATAGATATTTCATGGATGAAATTTTTGTGATAATCTCTATCGATCAAACATTTCTATACACAATTCAATAGGTCTAAAATATACAGATACTTTTATTTCAATGGTATTTGAAAAAAACCATTTTGGAGTGGAGTAAATTCTTTATTCCAATCAAAAAAATTCTTCTCCTAAATACATAAAATTAATCATTTCACAATTTTCGTCAAAACATTTTATTATAAAATAGTAATACTATAGAAGAAAATCCATTATGTGACACCGTATTTTCACCACATTGTGGTATACATTGTCAAATCCATTTCCGCAAAAACACAATTATCATTCATTAAAAAATGTAAAATATCCTAATTATATCACATACACATATTTATAGTTCATAGTCCAACATTTTCTATTATATTAGTGTGATATATTTTATATATAATGTAACATTTAAATATAAAATTTTCCTCCTCCTCTTGGTGATATTTAATCCAAATGAATATAACAAAAAATTACTACAATTTCATATTGAATAATTGATTTCTATTAGAGATCCATGAATCCTGATTTATTAAGGACCATTATATGAGTCATCTAAATTAATGAATTAGTATTATAAATATACTATAATTTATTTTTCAGTTATGTAAAAAATAAAATCTCTTAAAACATTGTATTATGTTTTGTTTTTCATTTAGAGTAATTTATTCCACTAATCTTATAAATTTTTTCAATTTTTTTTATAATACACGTGCGATAATTCAATATGTTTCATTCATAATGATATTGAATTAATACATATAAGGTTGAATGTATTACGAATTTCAAAAAGTTTGAGATGAATCTTATGTAAAATGTTGACACATATGTTATTTCATTCCCATTATAAATTCAATTAAATAGATAAAAAATGACACATATATATATTGACATGCCTTTACCATATAATTATAACTCATAAATAATTACTCAAACTCTACATCCCTATAATTATTCAAAAAACCCATAAACATTATTATCAATCCATATATACTCATTATTCTCGGATGAATGAAATATATAGATCATAATCAGTAATATGAATCCATTGAATAAACTATAATATGTTCTTAGAATTGCCAATACACATGTCTAGAATGACCTAAATATAGTGAAAAATGAATCACACTGAATTAATACATATCCATATTTCAAAAAAAATCTCTTAAAATATTAATAAAACCTATTTAAGATCATTACAAGCTTGGTAAAACCTTAAAATATAAACTCCCAACTATCATATAAACTAAAAAACTCTCTCAAATATCCCCCTTATGAATGAATTCAAAATAATGAAACCATAAAAAATATCCAATAGTCCCAGCTATCTATTATTACTACCTTATCATGCATGAAATCCATTTTAGACTCATTATTTTTAGTATAACAATAAACTGATAAAAATAATAGCAACATAGATATGGAATCCATATTTCCAAATAAATCCATCATTATAATTTTTTTAAAAAAAATATAAAAACTCATATGGTTTAAACACATAGTCTACCCCAGATTCCTAATCACTCTATGCACATGTTAATCTCAAGATTTTCAAAATAATGAATTTCTTTTCAGATTCCTATGTCTATATCTATAAAATAAATGCATAAAAACAATCAATTATTTATAAAACTATAACAATTAAGGTCATTCAATAGTATCAAGAAATATACATATATATTTCATATATTCCACATCCCCCAGTCACAAAACACACAAATATTTCTTTAATTTCATAGATCTATTATTGAATATGGATATATTTCTCAAAGAATATTATTAAATTTATATTTTACCAAGTAAACAAAGAATATCCCTAACCATCACTGGATGGGGTTAATTATTCACTTCTAAAGATACATATATAACACTAGACTCGAGAAAAGGGTCCTACAATTATGAAATAATTTGAGTGATCCCTTGATTTATATTTTTATATTACTGTAGATTAAAATACAATAACCTATAAAAAATCTATATTCACCTATAAATTGATGGTCCGATGAAACTCAAGTCTATTCCTTATATATCCATTAAATAAAGAAATCTCAAGTGTATAAGACATCATGGTTCCCAATTGTAACATATCCAAATGTTATATGCAATTAACTGTAACAACAACTATGAATTTAATACATATTAAAGGTTAGAAACCTCTATTCATATCGCCATTAAACCAATATTTTTATTTTTTAGTTTTTTCTCCTCTATATTAAAAATTTTATATAATAAATTAATATGACACTTATTCATATTTTCATCACTATTTCACTACATCAATAGTTCATATAATTTTTTTGGCATGTAAATGAATACCTTACCCAATGATATGTTACAACTACCATCAATATTAGATGAAAATTTCTGCTTAAATAAATCTCACATAATTCCTTTAGTTAACATCAAACATCAGCAAAATGATCACATTTTTCAAAACAGTCCATTTAATTCCATCAAAATTTTTTAATCAGACTATATTTAAATATACATATATAAACATATATTCTTACACACACATGAGGGGAATCATGATGGGTTACTCTCTTATTCCATTCGAGGTAAAAAAGTGGAATCTCACACTGTTACATGTTCATTCCATAACCTCAATCACTGAATATGATTAAATATTAATAGAATAATCCAATGTATTTTAAGGAAACAAATTAATGAATTTTGGGGATCTAAAGATAGTTATATTTTACCATTATTACACTCCACATGTAATTAATTTAATACCATATTTTTATTATGTTTTATATAGTTCGGATGATTAGTTATGCTAGAAAAACTATTATCTCTGTTGGAAGGTATAGATAAGGTTATACTATTCGGTTTATCGATTATATTTTGTCAATAAACACTCTATTTTCTATAAGAAAAATTGTATTTTCAATAACCACTCTAATAATGGTTTATATTTTCCATTTGTATGATTCAAATTATATTCATAACTTTTTACACAATCTCATACTTCCTGACTATAAAATTTGTTCCCAAACCTTCTTTATTTTATTCTATCAACATGAATAATGTATAAAAAATACATACAATTATAATTGTTTCCCTCATTATCATATATTACTAAGGCTCCCACAAACCCATACTTACTGTAAAAACCAAAAAATCCAAAACATACCCTCTTTGGAGGGGGTGAATTTTAGTGTGTATTTATTTTTTGTATTCAAACAGGCATTGAATCTTATTCTTTTGGTTTTATGAGAATCATAAACCGTTCACACACAATCCACAGTACCAAAGTATCCATGTAGATGACATAAATGTAATAATACATGATCTTTTTTATAAGACTAAAAACCGTTATTCAAAAGATTATTCCCAGATGGTTTATCAGAATACCAAGGGACATCACTATATAAAATATAAGAATTATAAATTCCTGAATTATATATAGTAAACCATTGGGACTCCTCCCCTTTATCCCTCTCCGCACACTTCATCATTATATAGTTTTATGAAATGTAGGATTACATGGTAACTTATAAGAATCAATAGAAAATTATTAATATCTATTAGTAGTGATGTTATAATTCGGATTCTATTTATCATTCCAAATAGTAATATTTAATGAATCCATTTTTCTATTATAATCCTCCTACAGTTTAATAAATTATAAATAGTTAGGTACTTTTTAAATCCCCATTTATGTATAAATTAACAATTGGCACTGCAAAATTCAAAAAACATGTTTTTCAACATTCATATATTAATGATACCATATAATTTTCTACATTAATAATATAGAAACCCCTAAATTTTAATAAAATTCAATTAATTTGGTGAATTAATTTAATTTTTATAATCAAATTGAATCCCACTACAACACAACATGAAATCCAAAACATAAAGTGTGATTTCAACATACATCAACATATTTTTAACTATGATGGATTATATTTTACAGTTATTTTTCAATATATATATTTATATATATATATATCAAATCAAAGAAAAATTAAATTTTAAATTCATTTATAAATGTGACGTGATAAATTAAAATATATAGATAACTCAAACTCATTCCCACATGGAATCACTGATTGTTTTGTGATGTGATGTAACTAGCCTAGATATAGCTACACAAAAATTAAACATCATTGGGTAACATAATTTATTCTATTGACAATCTATTCAACAACAGACTTTATATCTTCATGTAACATTATCTATTACCATTATAATTCAGGTAGAACTAATATGCACAATTTATTATTATTACCTAGTCTCATTGTTGTGTATTATCCACCATTGTCATTTAATAAATAATTTATCTCAAGATTTAATTACACTAACATATTCTTATATGTGGAATAAGATCTATCTCTGATGTGTCTCAATAGATATTAGGATTTGACTGAAAATCAACAGCATCATCTTTCATCCAAAAATCCCCCTTCACGTCCTGATAATCATAATTAGATTATGAATGTGTTTCCTTTAATAGAAATAGAAACATTTCACCTCAAATAATCACCAAATAAATTTATTCCATTTTAAACATAATAAAACCACAAATGAATCCCATTTATAATGATTTAAAAACTACTACAAACCAATATATTTTTTCTCCAAATGGTCATTAATTACATTATATTTAAATATAATTAAACATGGCTCCAAAATTTCCCTTAAATTTTTTTGAAATAAATGATCTATTTAGTTATATTCTACTCTATATGGAATTAGACTAAAATTTAGTTTAATAGATCAACCAACACTATAATTCATTTATTACGTTGTTATTGTAAAAAATAATTAAACAAAATATATTTTTATCTCTACCTATAAACAAAAAATCAATTCTATACCACTCAAACATCCTACTATACATTTTTTCTAACATATAGATATCCATCAATATAATCTCCAAATTAAATCAATCATACATTAATTCATAACAAATTATCCAAAAAATAAAGAACCTCCCTTCGGTGGAGGGCCACTGGTTGAAATCATTGATGTTCCAAAAATATTCCATTTTATAGTTTGTTCTCTAAGTACTTCCATAAGAATAAGTTCTCACTCATTGAGTTATTATAAAAATATAACTTTTTGTTTACTCCCCTTTGTTGACATACAAAAAATGGGAATTTATTATCACAAATTAGAAATTTAACCCTATAAGGTGAAATGGTTTTTTGAACCACCTCATTTCGGGGGATTTGTTAAAACACTAAGGGTTGTAATATGATTCACAAAATTTAATGTAGATAGTGGATTTTCAAAATTCACACCATAATGATCAATTTTGATATTTACTGGTTTTACATTTTAGTTAACAAATTATATTAATTTTCATTATATTTAATACATGAATGTTATATTATGTTTTTTATCATCTCAATTTCATAATATTTTTTCATTGAATTTCTATAGACATTTTAAAAAATTAAAAATGGAACTTAATTGGGTTCTTTATCAATAAATGTCAGTTTAAAACCTTTTTAGAAAAAATACTATATAATTCAATTGTTTTATGATATTTTATATATTTCTTCTTTACCTATTAACAAATGCACATTTTTTTGATAATGATATATCCCATGATTGTAAATGTTCTCTTAAAAATCTCTCCTGAACATTAATTATTTGAATTGGAATATAATTCATGATCATTACCAATAAAATAGTCCAAATCATATCCAACTACACTACAAATAAACATCAATGTCTATTTATAGGTGTAATGTGTTTCTCCTTTTGATTATTGTAATATCAACACTATAAATGGGAATCATATAGATTATCTATAAAAATTTCTAATAAATAATAAAATAATTATTTAATATTCCAATGTAGTGTTTGATGAATTTATAACTTATTATTCTTCCCGTGAAATGTTTTATCATTTATTGGTGTTGAAATCATATTTACTCTTATTGACCTAAAACATCTACAATAACTCCCATATATATTTACATATTAAATAAATGTGCTCCCATTATTTTAACACAATTTTAACCTATAAAAATATGTAATATAATTAATAACATCTATATTGAAAATCAATTTCATTATTATATAACAATAATTATTAAAATTCCACATTCCTCAACAAAATATCTTATCATTGATGTAGATATTCACCCTGAGCTCATAATTATTTGTTTATTTATCATATAGGCCCTTATTATCATAACATATCCAAATATAATTTTTTTAAAAAATATGTCTTCAAATTAGAATACCAATATCGAGGTTACATCTAAAAAATAAATATACATAAATAATTAACTAGATAAATTTTTATTTATAATTTTAAATTATAAAGTGTATCATATTTTAAATATTTACTACATCACAGAGCACACTATGAAATAATTTTGAGTTAAAAAATATTTAAAATACCTTCAATGATATTTGAGTACATGAAAAAGAAGAAGATAATTTTAAGGACATAGAAATTCATTGTAATTTTATTAATTATTTGGGAATTTTACGAGTCCACAAAAACTGACTGCACGTCATTCTGTGGGCCTGTGTGCCCGGAATAAATTTTTAAATTTTTTTCGGGTATGTTCAGTAAATGTGCAAGATAGTATTTGTATCTTTTGAACCATTGTTTGGAATTTAAATCTGAGGACACCATTGAACTCACAACACCAATATTAACTTAAGGAGAGTTTCACTTCGACCGTAGTCAAAGAAGGGTGATAGTAAGATTTTTTTGTTTTTCATGGAAATAAAAATAAAATAAAGAACAAACCTTTATTTTGTTTTTAACATACCATTTGAATGTGTAGTGGTGGGTACCACATGAGCTTAAAACATCTAAATTTATAATTATGGTTGGGGACACCTGAACCCCTATTAATGGGGGAAAACCATTCCACTCTTTATTTAATTGATTGAGCCATCTATAATTATTTTTATGTGTAAACATTAATTTTCCAAACATGGAATTAATTTTTTAATCTTATTTCTATTATATTGGCTCTTCTTTACCATTGAGAGGATTGGTCTGCAAAGGAGAATGGGGGGAGAGTCTTGGAGAAAATTTGAGAAAAATTTCTTCCTAATGAATAATTCCCTCTCCAACCAAGAATGTCCTTCAGAATCAAGAATGAGGATGATGCATGAGCCCGACTTCGGAAGCGTGTTGCGGAAGCGACGATCGATGACACTCTCTTCGTCTTCTTCCTCACATTATCTTCCAACGATCATTTGTGGAAGGGTTTATTGTTTTTTTAAATACCCCTACCCATTTTGACATTCTTTATGATTCAAGAATAATCAAGCCTCTTGCAACCATTTTTACGCGGAGGGTTCGGGCCAAACAAACATGGCCCGACCTCTCTACAACCTTTTGTTAATTTTTCTGGTCTTGAAATGATGGTTGCATAGAAATACAAGTGCCTTAATTTTTTGGAATGAAGAACATGCCACCGAGGCACACCCAGTGACCCATAGAATGTCTTCGGGGACCGTGCCTATAGCATCCCGCCTTTTTATAACATAAATTGTCATTACATTATACAAAACCTAGGATATTTAAGGTTTAGTGTCTTTGAAACCAGGAACTTATTACATGAGAAAAAAAACATTCTCCTTAAACACTTGAAAGGATTATTAATTTGTTCATCCTATGTTCATTACTGCATCTCATAACCTGGGAGCATAAATCAAAGGAAAATGGTGAGCAAAAGGCCCAGTAAGGGAAACAAAGGAAACATTTTACATGAGAACTTGAGATACATCAAAAGTCATGAAAAATAACATTATGGCATGAGAAAGAGATCATGTTGCATATCATAATTAAAATAACGTGTCTCATAACATGAAGATGTGGCTACAAAATTTTACATAGAAAATAATTTCTGTTTCACCAAGGTCCATCCCCAAGGTGTCATTAAAAAACTACCACTGTTATTCACAAAGGTATCAGTCAAAATGGTCATCTATAGAGACTAAGTCTTTACCCAATGCATTGGAGTACTATCAGGTAGCACCCTTAAATTTGTCTTTATCATAATTTGATCCACATATATCATCATCAATCATTTCATAAACAACCCATATAGCATAAAAATATTTGGTCTCATTTCATAATCATAACGTTTTAAAAACTACTTTAAAGACATGATCTTTTTGTCACTTTAAACCCACGGAAAGGGAAAGTGGGTATCATGTATGTATGTCCAAGAATTTAAAATATAAAATTTTGGTATATATGTGAATACCCCTTTAGAAGAAATTTCTTTGAGTATTCACTTAATAAAATTAATGAATTTGAGAATAAGATAGAGACATTTTGAGACGGGAATTCTACACCATAATGGCTATGTTATGAGGATTTAGAAAACATTGAAAAGAGAGGGGAAATGGGTCACCCACTCATAAATGATCCATAATAAAGTTTGGGAACAAAATATAAAGGATTTAAGAACATGTTAATGAAATTTTAAAGAAATAACATATGAAATGAAGAACATGAATGGAAGACAAAAATAAGATTTCTCTTATGAAAATTTGGCAACCTAACGACGTCACTTAAACTTCAAAAAAAAAAGAATTGTCGAGATCAAATAGTGTATCTCATCATATGAACATAAAATATCAGTTTGATAGATATAGATATCATACCCCGACATAATAAAATGGAAGTTGAAAGACTTGACATGAAAGTAGACCTTCGAAAAAATGAGAAAGGTGAACTAATCCCTTAAAAATCTGGCAGCCGAACGACGTCACCTAAACTTCAACAAAAATGAATTGATGAGATAAAATAGGGTCTATCATAATATGAACATAAATGATCAGTATGATTGATATAGATATCATACCCCCACCATAATAAAAAGTAACGTGAAATACTTGACATGAACGTAGAACTTTGAAAAAATGAGAAAGGTGAACGAATCCCTTAAATATTCGGCAGCCAAACGGCATCATTTAAACTTTCATAAAATGAAATGATGAGGAAAATAAGGTGTCTGTAATCATTTGAACATGAAAAGGGAATTAAGAGGAATATAAAAGAACATCCTCCAACATAAGAGAATGGAGCATAAAAGAAATGACGTAAAAGAGATTACTTGAAAAGAAAGAGAGAGGTATGATCCCTTACCTTAAACGTAACACATAAAACATGAAAGTTGGGACCTTCAGGGCTTGGGGGCACCTTGGGAGGACTCCTTAGGAGGTAATGAGACTAGAGCTTCGTTGGGAGAGAGTTGGGAGTAGAATGGATGAGAGGATGGCTTGGTATTTATTGGGAAAGTGAGCGGACAAGGCATTAATGGCCAAGGGACACCTCACAAGTGGTTTTCTCTAAACCATGGGCTCTCCCATGGTATTTCCCATGGAGTTAGGTCACATGGGGCCCCCATAAAATAATTCATCACCTTTGGTCGGCCAACCCTTAAAATATCTCATGACATCACCATGACACAATTATGATGTCATTAAACATACAGAAACCCTAAAACTGTATTTTTACTATTCCCTGAAAATTTATCTTTCTCAGAAAAATCCCAAAATTTCACCTTAACCAAATATCGATGCTCTGATTTCAAAAATGAACTACAATTTATAAAAATAATTTTCTATATATTTTTAATTTAATTTTTAATTAAATACACTATTTACCGAAAATTCAATTTTTTCAGAAAAATCCCCAAAAATTACCTTAACATAATATTGATGCTATGATTTCAAAAATGAAATAAATTTTGTAAAAATAATTTTCTAAATATTTTTAATTTAATTTTTAATTAAAAAACAATATTCACCCGAAAAAACTAATACTTGACTAATAATTTCTAAAACAGTTATTTAGCTATTTTATTGAATCTCATTACTTAATCAAGGTGGCTAGATTATATTATTACATTCTTTAAGTGAGATTACTAATAAATTTTGTCACATTACTAATCCTAAGCATAAAATAACTATTCATAATTTACTATTCATCAAAAATTAAGTTGATCTTATTAGATTATAAATTTCGTACTGAACATAATTGTAGAAAACCATTTTTTAAAAATAATTACACATTTTTAATTATTTAAGATTTACATAAATATTTTTAAAATATCCTTTCTCTAAAATTAATCAATAATATGCATACTATATTTATCCGGACATTTGAAAATTCAAAAACTTTATCATAAGAATTAATCAAAATTTTTATTTAAAACAAAGGATTACACAAGGCAGTTACGGTCTCTTTACATAGCCCCTTATAACCCGAGCATGGGACCTAAGTGTAATGTGTGATAAGGAGAGAGAATCATAGGGCGGCTCAGCCAACATTGCACAAGTAATAATTTCAATCAGTTTGAATATCTCGCGAAGGCGATTCTGTTCTAGCTTCACACGATGAAGTTCGGCTTGGGTTTGGTCCAGAGAAAATCCCAGTGGTGCTACCTCCTTCCCAACCTCTGTTATATGGGCTTTGATTGGCCCGAGACTACTAGATGAGGCCATCAAATCTTCTTTCTATATTAATTAACCAAGATCACTTGTATTTAGAGACAATAATAGAAAAGTTTAGTTTCCAGCGGTCATATTGACCAGTGGTCATATAACATAAAAACCCTACGGTCTCATTTTAATTATACTCATGTTATAAAATGAAACAGTTTTGATTAGTATAAAAATAAAATAACACACAAAATTAGGAAAAAATATTTATTCAAAATTTCGGGTCGTTACAGTCTTCCCCCCTTAAGAAATTGCATCCTCGCAACTTTCAAATTTGGGTTTTGAAATTTCATTGAAATTCCCACATTGAAAAAGGATTCAGTAAAACTATTACTTTAATAGAATGAAAGGGAAGTGCAAAGGTCACCCGAGTGAACCCACACTAGGATTCCATATAGGAAAACTTTCTCATGGAGGAGAAAACAAAGGTTCATGTTCTGAGGGAGAGTGATAGAAAACATGATTAGAAGAAGGTTAACCACAAGAAAATCAAAAACTTATGATGTGTGTAAATGGTATTTGATTACCTAGTAGTAAATGTAAACCAACAACATTTTTGTATTACGTTCCTTTTCATAATTTTGAGGAATTCATTTACTATATATAATAAAAACACAAGGAAATATATTTACCTTTATGTAGAGTTTCATCCTTTAATAAGATTCTACAAAAACTAATCTTTTCTCCAAACGATGAGTTTTCAAAAACAAATGGTCTCATCAAAACACAAGAATCATCAACTTGAGAGTCACGTAATCCACAAAAGATTAACTATCAATTTCTTCTATCTTTAAACATTATCCCAAAAATAGAAAGGGTAAGATAAAACAACTCTTCAATAAGAAAGAATCATATAGGAAGGGAAACAACTTTTAAATCTTCAAATTTCCATGGTACTACCCAAAGTTCATCATTGAACATTACATAAATAACTTTCCTTGAAATTCATCAAAATAAACCAAACTAATATTGAAACCCAATTATAAGAACGATCTCATAACATAGTATTCCAAGATTTACTTTATCTTTCATCTCCAAACAACATCAACCACCCTTATCATCTTATAACAAAATTAACTAACCTAATCACATTTTCCCCAAGATAGGTTAATCATTTCCTAAATTACTATAAGATCGCCTCAAATTCATCGATACTTCAAAATATAATTCAAACTTTACTCCTCAATGAAAATACCGTAGTAATCTATTTTCCTCGATCAAATAGGAGTCCCAGAATAGTGAACGTCTTCCAAAATAATAATCATCCTTAAATCCCCTAATCAACATTATCAGCAGAATATCCTTGGGACTTCATCTTCTTCATCCTTGTTGAATTTGGTCATTCAACTAAGTAAAAAAAAAATAATTGTGATTTTTTATAGCTGGTTTGGCATAATCACAATATGTTCAAATTGATCTCTTATCATCTTTGTCACATTAATATGGAAATCGTCACATTTCCTATCAAAATTGTTGTTGGTGAATGTTCTTCCATTTCCCTCCATTAACTATGAAAAGAAAGTATAATTATGGGGCTTAAATACTTAGCCAATAATCATGAAAAGGAAACATTAAGCATAGAAGGATAAACTTGAAGAAGAAAATTATATCCTAACTTTTGATCCCCTAGGTTCCAAACTAGGTTATCCATGATCATATATTCTTATGTGAATCTTTATTTTATTTTTTCTTTGATCCTTTAATTATGGTTCATACTAAGCTTATGAATTTACCAAAGCATATCCCCCGGGAGTGTCATAACCAATAATACAACAAGGCCCGTTGTCATGTACCAGTTCCCATTCGAGTCTAGCTCAAAGTGGTGTTTTCGGGATTTACCCCTATGTACATTTGTGCCAGAGCCACTTCTACCTGCTCGTATCTAGACAGGGATGTATTTGCATGGAAACCCCTTACTCAATACTCACCAAAATACCAAGAATATTTCCAATATTTAAACATTTATATAGGTTTTGTTCCAAAAGTTTTCATATCAGAATTTCCACAAATAAATAAACCATCCTTTGATACCAACTCTAAAATCCCGCCTTTTTATAACATAACTTTTCATTACATTATACAAAACTGAGGATCTTTAAGGTTTAATGTCTTGGAAAACATGAACTTATTACATGAGAAAAAAAACATTATTCATAAACACTTGAAAGGATTCTTCATTTGTTCATCCTATGTTCATTACAATATCTCATAACCTGGGAGCATACATCAAAGGAAAAGGGTGAGCAAAACTCCCAGTAAGGGAAACAAGGGAAACATTTTACATGAGAACTTGAGATACATCAAAAGTCATGAAAAATAACTTTAAGGCATGAGAAAGAGATCACGAGGCATATCATAATAAAAATAACGTGTTTCATAACATGAAGATGTGGATAGAAAATTTAACATAGATAATCATTTCCATTTCACCAAGGTCCATCCCCAAGGTGTCATTAAAAAATTACCAAGGTTATTCACCAAGGTATCAGTCAAAATGGTCATCTCTAGAGATTATGTCTTTACCCAATGCATTGGAGTGCTATCAGGGCGCACCCTTAAATTTATCTTTATCATCATGTGAGCCAGATATATCATCATCAATCATTTCATAAACAACCCATAGAGCATAAAAAGAATGGGTTTCATTTCATAATCATAATTTTTTAAAAACTGCATAAAATACATGATCTTTATGTCACTTTAAACCCACGGAAAGAGAAAGCGGGTCTCATGTATGTAAATCCCAGAATTTAAAATAGAACATTTTGGTATATATGTGAATACACCTTTAGAAAAAGATCTTTGAGTATTCACTTTACAAAATTAATGAATTTGAGAATAAGAGAGCCACATTTTGAGACGGAAATTCTGCATCATAACGGATATGTTACGAGGTTTTAAAAAACATTGAAAAGAGAGGGGACATATGTCACCCACTCATAAATGATCCTTAAAACTGTAGGGGAACAGAATATAAATGATTTAAGAAAATGTTAATGAAATTTGAAATATATACCATATGAAATGAAGAACATGATAGGAAGACAAAAATATGATTTCTCTTTTGAAAATTCGGCAGCATAACGACGTCACTTAAACTTCAAAAAAAATGAAGAGATCAAATAGGGTCTCTCATCATATGAACATAAAAGATTAGTATGATAGATATAGAGATCATACCACAAAATAATAAAAAGGAACTCAAAAGACTTGATATGAATGTAGAATATTGAAAAAATGAGAAAGGTGAACGAATCCCTTAAAAATTCGACTGCCTAACGACGTCACCTAAACATCAACAAAAATGAATTGAAGAGATAAAATAGGGTCTCTCATAATATGAAAATAAAAGATAAGTATTATAGATATAGAGATCATACCCCAACATAATAAAATGGAACTTGAAAGACTTGACATGAAAGTAGAACTTTGAAAAAATGAGGAAGGTGGACGAATCCTTTAAAAATTCGTTAGCCTGACGACGTAATTTAAACATTCTTAAAATGAATTGATGAGAGAGAGAGGGGGTATATAATCATTTGAAAACGAAAAGGGTATTAAAAGGAATATAAAAGATCATCCTCCAACATAAGATCCTGGAGCATAAAAGAAATGACATAAAAGAGATTACATGAAAAGAAAGAGAGAGGTAGGATCCCTTACCTTAAACGTAACTCTTAAAACTAGAAGGTTGGGATGTTGAGGGATCAGGGGGCACCATGGGAGGACTCCATGGGAGGTAATAAGACCAGATAATCGTTGGGGGAGAGTTGGGAGTCGAATGGAAGAGAGGATGGCTTCGTATTTATAGGGAAAGTGAGGGGACAAGGCATTAATGGCCAAAGGACACCACACAAGGGGTTTTCTCAAAACCATGGGCTCTCCCATGGTATTTCCCATGGAGTTAGGCCACATGGGGCCCCCCATAAAATAATTCATCATCTTCGGTCGTTCAAACCTTAAAATACCTCATGAAAGCATTATGACACAGTTTTAATGTCATTAAGCATTCTGAAACCCTAAAACTGTATTTTTACTATTCACTTAAAATTCAACTTTCTCAGAAAAATCCCAAAATTAAACCTTAACCAAATATCAATGATCTAATTTAAAAAATGAACTCCATTTTATAAAAATAATTTTCTAAATATTTTTAATTTAATTTCTAAATAAATACACTATTCACCGAAAATTCCCTTTTTCAGAAAAATCCCCAAAAATTACCTTAACATAATATCGATGCTCTGAGTTAAAAAATGAAATCCATTTTGTAAAAATAATTTTCTAAATATTTTTAATTTAATTTTTAATTAAAAAACACTATTCACCCGAAAAATCTAATACTTGACTAATAATTTTTGAAATAGTTATTTACCTATTTTATTGAATCTCATTACTTAATCAAGGTTACTAGATTATATTAATACTTTCATTATGTGAGATTACTAATCAATTTGGTCACATTACTAATCCTAAGCATAAAATCACTATTCATAATTTACTATTCATCATAAATTAAGGTGATCTTATTAGAATATAAATTTTGTACTGAACATAATTGTAGAAGACCATTTTTTTTAAAATCATTACACATTTTTAATTATTTAAGGTTTACATAAACATTTTCAAAATATCCTTTCTCTAAAATTCATCACAAATATGCATACTATATTTATCTGGACATTTGAAAATTATAAACATCACCGTAAGAAGAAATCAAAATTTTTATTTAAAACAAAGGATTGCACAAGGCAGTTACAGTCTCTTTACATAGCCCCTTATAACCCCAGCATAGGACTTAAGTGTAAGGTGTGCTAAGGTGAGAGAATCTGAGGGCGGCTCAGCAAACATTGCACGAGTAGTAATTTATATCAGTTTGAACTTCTCGTGAAGGCGATTCCGTTCTAACTTCACACGATGAAGTTCACATTGGGGTTGGTCCATAGTAAAGCCTAGTGGTGGTTCCTCCTTCCCAAGATCCGTTAAATGGGCTTCGATTGGCCTGAGACTACTGGATGAGGCCATCAAAACTTTTTTCTATATTAATTAACCAAGATCACTTGTATTTAGACACAATAATCAAAACATTTAGTTTCTAGCGGCCATTTTGACCAATGGTCATATAACATTAAAAACCCAACAGTCTCATTTTAATTATACACATGTAATAAAATGAAACAGTTTTGTAGAGTATAAAAATAAAATAACACACAAAATTAGGAAACAATATTTATTCAAAATTTCGGGTCATTACAGTGCCGGCGACCAGCACTGGTGGAACTCAGGTGCGGCGGACGGCACCCCGACCGGCAGCGACGATGGCAGCGGAGCGAGGGCGGAGGCCAGTGGCGGAACGCGCCCACACCCCCAGTGTGATGGTGTTGTAGTGGTGGTGGATGGGCATCTGGATCGATGTCGGTTTCCGGTGGTGGCGCGGAGCGCGACTGCGCCGTGCGAAGGAGGCTGGCCATCCAACAAGCTGTGGAGCCAAGCAGTCCGCCCTAGGGGACTGCACCATAGGCTACTTCACCTCGGGCCATACCATGCCGACGGGAAGGGCCTGAACTAGCGGGATGGGTCGACCAGAACTGGTTCGGGTCAGCCGAGTCCCGGTCGGTACGGGTCAGTCCTACCTGGTCGGACCGGACCCATACCTACTTCGACCCTTTTCGTTCGGTTGGCCATATCTGGAGCTACGAGCATCCATTTGATGAACTGTCTACGGTTCCAGAAACCTTGGATCAGGGCAGTTCTTTTGGTGTACCCCCTTGGCGTTTTGAATAAATTGGGGTACAACTGGGTTGGATCCAATATGAATCCAACTGGGCCCTCAGAACAAAAAACCAATAACTTACAAACCGAGCATTTGATTGACGCACCATCTATTGCGTTGAGACCCCTTTTTTGTGGTGGTACTTTGGGAGACATTTTCGTGGGACTTCATGGTAGTTGGTGTATCTAACTATGGCTTGAGGGGAGGACCCTCCCGAAATCATGCGAGCTTAGGGAGGGAATGTTGTGGCTGGCTATAACGTGAGAATGGGATCCAGTGTGGGTCTGTGCTTTGGGATCCTTTGTGGGTCTGAGTTTCAGGATCCCACTTGGATCCACTCTAGGAATCTATGTATGACTAATCTAGAATCCTTCCTATGATTACATTGCTAGGATCTTATGTGGGTCTACTGTACTAGGATCCTTTGTGGATCGGATGATTAGGATCCTACATGGGTCTGATGATTTTTGATCCTTTGTGGGTCGACCTCTTAACAGAGTAAGGTGATTCAGTAGTTATATATAATCATCATTACTATCATATATTAGTTATTCATAGTGTGAGCTGAGTCCTTAACTTCGTTGGAATACCTTTGTGTATTTATTCTATATGGCGTACCATTATGGTACTTACCTTCATGGTAGGACCATTGTGGTATTCTTCTATAAGGTGTACCATTGTGGTACTTACCTTCGTGTTGATAACTTTGGGGTATTATTCTATGTGGAATACCTTTTTGGTAATTACCTTCATGGTGATACCATCATTTTATTGTTTAGTGTGGAATTATGTTTATGGTACATTCCCTTGAGGTGTGACCTTCATGGTATTATTTCCTACGAGGAACAATTGTACTTTGACTAAGATTTTGGCCTTGTATTTTTTCATGAATGAGATGGGTATACATGATAACTTAGGTAAATATATGGGAATATACCTAAGTAAATTTGTCAGATTTTTTCAAGCATTATGGTTATCCTTTGTCGGTTTTGTGAGACAATTGAGGGTCTCGGGGTCCCTACTGAGTATTGTTATACTCACCCCTGCACGGGCAATGCATGCACCTTGTTGTGCTTTGTGTAGACGATGGAAAACACTGACTAGGGACGAGAGTACAAGGACCGGAGGTAGCTTTAAAGTGTAAATTAGATGAGTCATACCACAGAGGCGAAAATTCAAGAGCATTACCTACCATTCAGGTGGGGCCCTTGGCAAGGGTTCACAAGAGCTATTTCAGTTTACTTTTACTTTTTAGTTTTCTTGTACTTTCAGTTGGGCTTGTATTCTGGACCCTTTTTCTTACATTACACACTCTTTTTTACTATACAGTTTACTTGGGTTTTTATCTTGTTGTGTTCTTGGTTTTGTGTGTTTATAGGTAATAAAGGAAAATGCCTTCCCAGTTTTTAGTGAATATGCATTTCGGTGTTATTCGCCATCACATGGCCTATGGATGGCGTGCTTGGGGTAGTCACGTCACGAGCCCCGAGAGACGGGTCATTCCAAATTGGAAATAGAGGAGTCGGTTCTACCATATAACATTGGAATCTGATCTTTTAACAGTAATTGAGTTATGTGTAGTGAGTGTGGTAATCAATTTATGGAATCCAGTGTTGGTGTGGTGGCTGACTTATCTATACACCAGGACCTGGACTTCTGATTTCTGTCTTAGTGCATGAAAACACTGATTGTGTGTGTGTTTCGAAAAGTTTTCTTTCTATTCATTTTGAGTCAGCTCACTAGGTATATTTTATTGATCGTGGAGCACCTGTTTCTTTTCAGGATGCCTCCACTTAGAAAACCATCTAGGCTTCCGGGTATAGTACGCGATGATTTCCCACCGAGCGATGAGGCCTCGATACATGACCCTTTATTAGTAGGGGAACCAGCAGAGGAACCAAAGGTACCATTACTCATTGTGCCACTGATTCCACCATCCCCTACAACATATGGTGCACGCCACTTGAGCGCATTTCACGAGATCCAGTGCCATTGGCCACCTTGGTTCAGGGGCGAGACGGACCCATAGGTGGTTGATGATTGGTTGGAGGCCATTGTGAGAGTCTTCCTACAGGTAGGGACACCAACTGATCTCATTACGATCCTTGCCACCAGTCTTCTATAGGTATTAGAAGGAAGATGGTTGAATGTGATGCTTTAGGTTCATGATGAGTTGACACTTCTCTAGGAAGAAAATGAAAGCCTGTTTCGGGAAGAGTTTTTCCCAGTGACCCTTCACATAGTGCGTATTCAGGAGCTTCTTCATTTGCAGTAGGGCAGCATGTCTGTGGCTCAGTACTCAGCGATGTTCACCGACATCTCGCACTACTCCACTGGTTTGTTCCAGGAATCATTCTTTAGGGCCCAGAAATTCATGTAGGGACTCAGTCAGGAGATCAGGGCTTCAATAATTTCTCTCAACATCCTGACATAGGTGGGGGTGTTAGAGCGAGCCCTCATAGTGGAGAGTTTTCTTGCTGAGAAGTCACCAGCAGCGAGACTCACCACTGGGAATCACATAGAGGAGTCTTCTACAACTGGTAGTAGATAAATTTCACAGAGGTCTAAGATGACCAGACCTACAGGTGGACGACCGCAGGATTCAAGGTCAGTTTTGTAGGGCTCTGAAGACAGTTCTAGTCATGAAAGGAGCAGGTAGTGTTACAAATGCATCGGGCATGGTCACATTGATCTTGAATGTCTGAACATCCATACGGATTATCAGAAGATGGTCGAAGGACTTCCTAACTAGAGACAGATGTTCGACCGTGGAGGTCCATAGGGAGAAGGTAGACGTGGCAATGGAGCTGGCCATGTAGCTGGCTGTGGGGAACGATTCGAGGTGTTACCGCCACCACCACCAGGTGGTCCACCCCTACCACATGGAGCATGTGGATAGGGGAGAGCTCATATCTAGATTCCTGAGGCCTATGAAAATGACGCTCCAGAGATGATACGAGGTACGATCTGTGTCTACTCCACCTTAGTTGCAGTACTTATGGAAACATGTTTCATTCATTATTTTATTTCCACTTCCATCGTTCGGACCTCGTAGATTCTGATGGAGCCGTTGGCTTGATCCTTAAGGCTAGAGACTCCTACAGGAGTGGATTCGATGATTAAACACTGGTGCTGATAGTGTGAGATTACTCGAGGAGGTGAGAGATTCGACTGTATTCTCGTAGTAATGGAGACGAGGCCTTAAAAAGACATCTTCTGTATGGACTAGTGATCTATAGTCCATGCTTACATTGACTCTATTAGTTGAAAACTACGGGGTATCTATGAAGATTGGACTAGGTTTACATTCACCAGCATGGAAGGATCCATTGTAGCACAAGATGGACTTACCCACAGAAGAGTGCAGCTTCTCACTCATCAATTGGCTAGCCTTACCCTCATAGCAATTGATGTGGAGAATCCGAGCTATCCTATAGTGGTTGACCAGTTCACTGATGCCTTCCCTGTTATGTTCTGGGACATCCATGTCGCAGATAGGTGGACTTTTACTTTGAATTGTAACCCGGGACGACACTGATATCTACACCAGCGTATCAGATGGCTCCCACGGAGCTTCGTGAGATGCTGGTATAACTAGAAGACTTATAGGGGAAGGTATTCATTCAGACTAGTCTTTATCCAGTGAAATACCTCATTATATTTTCCAAAAAGGTGGATGGAATCTTAATAAATTGTGTTGACTATCGTCACTTGAACTAGGTGACTGTGAAGATCAAGTACCCACTCACTAGGATTGATGACCTCTTTAATCAGCTAAAGGGAGAAAAATGGTTCTCAAAGATAGACCTTAGACTATGCTATCAACATATCAGAGTATAAGATGAGGATGTGCAAAGGACGACTTTCATATGTCGGTATGGCCACTAAGAGTTATTTGTTATGCCATTCGGCATGAACAACCCATTCATAAGTGTTCATGGACCTCATGAAAAGGATCCTCCAGCCATACCTTGATCACTTTGTTGTATTCTTCATCAACGACATTCTGATCTACTCGGCTACTGAGGAGGACCAGTCCTATCATTTACACATAGGTCTGGTCACATTCCAAGAGAACATGCTTTATGGTAATGTTTTGAAGTGGAAGTTATGGATCCGAGAGGTTCACTTTCTGGGTCATGCCATATCGGAGGTTGGATTTGTGGTGGATCCATCGATGATTGAGGCTATTCTTGCTTGGGAGCCAACCAGGTGTGTGACGGATGTATGGAGTTTCATGGTTTTGGACGGATACTACTAGCATGTTGTGCAAGTTTTCTCTATAGTTGCAGCACCTTTACCAGCATTGACGAGGAAGGGGCCACCGTCGTGTGGTCAGAGATATGTAAGCAGTGTTTTTATGAGGTGAGGCAGAGGCTGACTAGAGACCCTATTTTGAGGATTCTGGAGGAGGGCATTGGGTACGTATTCTACTGTGACGCATCAAGGACTGGGCTCGGAATCGTCTTGATGTAGGAGCGAGGAGTTATCACATATGGTTCTCGACAGATACAACAACATGAGTGAAACTATGATACCTATGACCCAGAGTTACCACCAGTGGTATTCACCTTGAAGATGTAGAGACATTACTGTATGAGAGAACTTTTTACAGTCTACTTGGACAACAAGAGTCTTAGTTATATCTTCTCTCAAAAGAACCTGAACTTGAGACAGTGATTTTGGCTCGAGTTCCTATAGGGAAATGAATTCGAGATAGTTTATACTACTAGGAAGGGGAACATTGAAGCAGATGCACTCAGTAGGACATCTGGTATACAACTGCTAGGTGAGGCGATAGAGCAGCTGGCTGCCTTAAAGATATTCTTTAGGGAATGACATGGAGTATCTTTTCTTTGGTCTCTTACCATCACACCCCCACTTCTGCAGCGAGCCATGGAGGCACAATGTTGGGACACTGACTGTGAGGCTCGACATGTTTATATATCCTCAGGGCTGGCACCTGATGGATTTTTTGTCAAGGTGGGAGGATGTCATGCTTCTCAGATGATGTACCACAATATCATTGTCTCTTTGGGAGGAATTGTTGTGGGAGTTCCACACATCACCCCTAGGGGTATATCCAGGGGTGGAAAAGATGTACGAGGACCTCCGGAAACAACCCCGGTGGTCGAGAATGAAGAAAGAAGTAGCAGAGCTTGTCTCTCGGTGCCTCACTTGTTAGTAAGTCAAGGCGGAGCATCAGGTACCAGCATGATTTTTTCAGCCTTTAGAGGTCCCAGAGTTGAAGTGGGACATGATATCCATGGAATTTGTGATCGGTCTTCAATGTACATCTAGGGGTCATGATTTTATTTGGGTGATCATCGACCGACTCACCATGTCATCCCATTTCCTACCGATCAGAGAGAAGGGATCAGTAGAGAGCATGTGATGCATCTATGTTCAAGAGATTGTATGGTGACATGGATTACCCTCGACGATTGTCTCCGATCATGATGCACGTGTCACTTCATGTCTATGGGAGGGGTTATAGGGGGCTTTCTGGACACATATTCATTTGGGAACCGCCTTCTATTCTCAGACGAATGACCGAAATGAGTGGATCATTTGGTCTCTCAAGGACATACATCATGCTTGCATCCTTGACATCAGTTGTATCTGGGAGGATCACTCGCCCTAGGTGGAGTTTTAATACAACTACAACTATCACTCCACCACTAGTATGGCACATTTCGAGGCACTGTACGACCGAAATTGTAGATTGCCTTTTTGCAGGACTGACCTAAGGGAGTCAGCACTCATGGGAGCAGATATAGTACAGGCTACCACTAAGAAGGTGAAGATCATCCAATAGAGGATGAAAACTGCACAGAGCAGGCAGAAGTCTTATTCTGACATGATATTGAGACCTCTGGAGTTCGAGGATGGTTACCACATATTCAACAAGTGTTATCCCTACGTGGTTTGCAGAGATTTGTCCGAGATGACAAGTAATCTCCAAGGATTATCGGACCCTTCTAGGTCCTCAGCAGAGTTGGAAAGGTGGATTACTACTGACCTCTTCTACTTCAGTTGCACAGGATGAATGACATATTCCACATATCCCAACTGAGGAGATACATGCATGAACCTTCACTCATCATTGACTAGGGAGAGCTAGACATCGACAATGGGAAGATGATTATATAGGTTCTAGTGGAGATTGAGGATCGATAGGAGAGAGTCTTTATTAGGTGATCGATACCATTACTATGTGTACGCTAGCAGCACAGAAACCTCTAGGAATGCACATGAGAGCGGTACGTTTAGATTCGTGCATAGTACCTCTACTTGTTTCCCTTGTGTTAGTAATGTGACGTTCGGGGATGAAATGCCCTGAGGTGGGTTTATTTTAAAGGCCTGGAAACTCCATGTAATTTTTTTTAAATTATATTGGAATTTTACATGTCCGTTAAAATTGATGGTGCATGATTCCTAGGCCTGCTGTGCATGGAATGAAATTATGAACTTTTTTTAATGTACATTCAGTAAATGTTCGAGCTAGTTTTTGTAACTTTTGAACTGGTGCTCGAAAATGAAATCTGAGGAAACTGTTGAACTCACAATGCTGGTATTCTCTTAGGGATACATTCACATCGACCACAGTATAAAGAGGGTGAATGGTAGTTTTTTTGTGGAAATAAAAACAAAATAAAGAACAAACATTTATTTTATTTTTAACTGCCCATTTGAATGTGAAGTGGTGAGGACCACATGGGCTTAAAAAATCCTAATTTGAAATTATTAGAGGGGACCACCCAAATCACTCTTAATGGGGGAAAACCTTCTAACTCTCCATTTAATTAATTGATGCAACCACAATTAATTAAATGTATAAACTTTTTTTGTGCCAACATGGAATTAAATTGTTAAAATTATTTCTATTATATTGTCTCATCTTTACCATTGTGAGGATTGGATGGAATGGGAGAATTGTGAAGGATCCTTGGAGAACATTGTAGAAACATTTCCTCCAAACAAATAATACCCTATCTGACAAAGAATGTGGTTCAGAATCATGAATAAGGACGATGCACGAGCCCGACTTAAGAATCATCTTACAGAAGTGACGATCGTTGGAAACCTATTCGTCTATATCCTCACATCATCTTCCAACGAGCAATCGATGTCGGGTCGAGTCGGTCTGACCGGGATGGACCGCACCAGGACCAACTTCAACCTTTTTCTTTTTTCTACCATATAATGAGCTACGAGCGTTTGTTTGATGAACCGTTTATAGTGATGGAATCCTTGGATCGAGTTAGTCCTTTTGATATACCCCAATAGATTTTTAGATAATTTTGGTGTATGGCCAGCTTGGATCGAACAAAAATTCAACAGGGCCCTCAGAACAAAAAGGATAATAAATTACAGACCGGGCATCTGATTGACGCACCGTTTATAGGATTTAGACCCCTTTTATGTGATGTTCCTTCAGGATTCATCTTCGTGGGACATCATGGTAGTTGGAGTATCGACCAGCGATGTGAGGATAAGACCCTCCCCGAATCAAGAGGGATTAGTGTGGGAACCCTGTAGCTGGTTGTAACATGAGAAATGGATCCTATGTGGGTCTGTGCTTTAGGATATTTCATGGGTCTGAGTTTGAGGATCCAATAGAATTCTACTCTAGTAATCCATGTGGGACTACTCTAGGATCCTTTGTGGGTCTTCTTTACTAGGATTCTATGTGGGTCTACTATACTAGGATCCTATATGGGTCTGATGATTAGATCCTACGTGGGTCTGATGATTTAGGATCGAATGTGGGTCTGCCTATTAGTAGTGTAAGGTTATTTAGTAGTTTCATATAATCATCTTCACTACCATACATAGGGTATACAAAATGTGAGATGAGTCCTTACCTTCATTGTAATACCATTGTGGTATATCTCTATATGGTGTACCATTTTGGTACTTACCTTCATGGTAATAACTTTGTGGTATTCTTCTTTATGGCGTACCTTTGTGGTACATACCTTCATGGTGATACCTTTGTGTTATTCTTCTATGTGGAATACCTTTTTTGTACTTACCTTCACGGTATTATTCATTGTGGATTTACCTTTGTGGTACTTACCCTTGTGGTGTTACCTTCGTGGTATTCGTTCCTACGTGGAATAGTTGTACTTTGGCTATGATTTGGGCCATGTGTTTTCACATGAATGATATATGTATACTTGATAACTTAGGTATATGTATGGGAATATACCTAAGTCGGGTTGTTAGATGTTTTCAGGCTTTGTGCTTATCCTTTGTGGATTTTGTGAGACCTTAAAGGGTCTCGGGGTCCCTACTGAGTATCGTTATACTCACCGCTGCATGAGCTACGCCCGCACATAGATGTGTTTGGTGTAGACAACGGATAGAGCTGACTGAGGATGAGAGTAATAGGAAATGAGGTAGCTCAGAGGTGGATATTAAACTAGGATTACCACATCGATGACCATTATAGATCTGTAACTACCCTTTATGTAGGGTCCTTGGAGGGAGTTCCCATGAGCTATTTCTGCTTACTTGTACTTTTTTGTTTTCTTGTACTTTCTAGTTGTGCATGTATTCTAGCCACTTTTTATTACATTACACAATATTTTTAATATATAGTTTACTTGTGTTCATATCTTTTTGTGTGCTTGGCTGCGTGTGTTTACAGGTTATAATGGCAATACCATCCTGGTTTTTAGGGGATACTCCTTTGGGTGCTAGTCACCAGCCCTGGCCTATGGAAGGCGGGCATGGGGTAGTAATGGAATGGGCCCCATGGGATGGGTAATGACAATAATAATTGAAATATGTCTCACTATAATTATGATTGTTTCCACTTCCTCAATTCCATTTAATTTTTATATACCTTTCACACAAACTTTTCCTTAATTATTAATATTATTTTATTTGTAATTTTTTTAATCATCCACTTATTTCTTATTTTATTACCATCAATGAATAACTTTAGAAGATCACAATTTTGGTATAATGTAATTTTCATGTCATTTTTAGTGTTTTTGACCATCATATCTACCATTATAATCTCTTCAAAAATAGTTTTCTCCACATGAGATAATAGAGTAGAGTGTTTTATATTTTTCATTTCCATTGTTTTGTTGGTATAGATTTGTCAATGATAAATTTTTATTCATTAACCACGTACAATATATTCCTTCATTGAGTCAATGATTAGGTCTTTTTTTATATTTTTATTCTTAAAATTGAACCACAATGTCCTTTTACATTGATATAAATTGAGTACCTACATAATTTGGGTGAAAATCACTATCAATATCACATTTTTTTTCCAAAAATGAATTTACAAATTTGATTATAGATTTATATTTTATTATGGTCACTTTGTAACACACCACAATCTCAATTGGCCCCTTATTTAGGTATTTATAAAATTTACTCTTACTTTTGTAACATTAAAATATTCGTTCGCCCAATATATATATATATATATATATATATCCTTGTATTCATTCCATATTATATATACTACACTTTTTTTGAACACTCTAATGTGTTTTTGTTTTACCTTTCCTCAATAACACATATCACATGGAATATTCTTCTATCTCTAGAATAAATAATCCATGTTTAATTACATAATAAAATAATATTATTCCATTTAATATTTTTGATAGACTCCCACCATGATAAGAAAATACTTTTCAATTCTTTTCAACATCCCATTTCACATTCCCACAAAATAATTTAATTAATAAATTATAAAATATAAAATATAATGATTTATTCTATGATTAAATAGATAATTATACATATTAAAAAATGTGAAATCTTTTTCATTATTTAACCATATAATAATGAATCAACTTCTATTTTGAATTTCCTTCACACCTACCATATCATTTGAGACACTCTAGGACTGACTTATTATTTTTTGGAAAATTTGACAATCCATTTATCTATATTAACATAAAATATGAAATATTTTCTTTTATTATATGTTTTAAAATTAATCACTATTCTATATATAGTTGTGTGAACAAACTCAAGCTTGTTTTAGGCCCACATGTTACTATGCCGATAGGTACTTCACAATATCAATTTTCATATACATTTATCACATGTTTTCTCATAGGAAATATTTAATCTGGTTACACATATATAATCCTCAAAATTATATATTTTTCCATTATTTTGTATTGAATATTTGAAATCCTTATCTGATCATAAATGTTATCCTATTAATCTTATTGAATTAAAGTGTTCCTATTATCTCAATCTTTTGTATATAAATATTTTTTCTCCAACCCTTCGATGATTAGGTTTTATTCTCTAGTTTTTTCACAAATTCCTATTTAGATTAATATATAAGAATTTTTTTTCATAGTTATAAATTATTATAATTTTAATAGTTCATTAATCAATTATTAAATTATTTGAAATTATATTTTTGTAATAGTATATAGAATATGATTTTTTATAATTCTTCTATTAAAGTCAAAATGTGTTTTTTACTATTGGGATAAATTTTGGAGATGTTCCATGATTTTTATATTATTGTAGATACCTAATATGGGTTCTATAATTGGGAATAGGAGTAACTCCCAAATATTAGAAATGAAATAAATTATAAAGTCATTGTTTGTATATTGGTTTTCTTCTATTTTCATTTTATATTAATTTTTTATGGGTATTGAAAACTAAACAATGAATTTTCATGTACTTTTTTGAAACATCAATAAATTATATCTTAATATTAAAAATTGACATATCTCTTTTATTCTAATTTTGAATAGTGAATTATATGTAGAAATAATGTCATTAGTTGGATAGTTTTTATAATAAATATTTTTGGTGGAATTAAATATTTTAATAATGTGAAACTATTAATGTAAATATATTTGAGAATTACTATATACATATAATGGTTGGAATAATTCATCAACCAATGATATATCTTTCATTATAGGATATGTTCATTTCCATTTTATTTCCCTATGGGTGGGAAAAAAGTCACTGGCGGGATATCTTCATGTCCTAAAGTAATAAATTACCACACATCACATTAGAATGAAAAAAATTAAATTATTATAACTTAATACATGTAAGAATAAGGAATTAATATCCATGTAATTGAATTCAATCCATATAGTTAACTCCCAATTATATTTTTAACATCTCTTATTTTTTTATTCTGTTATTTTCTACTCATGTTTGACTCAAACACATTTATCTGACTGATTCAATAAATTTTTTATATATGTGAATAGAATTTATAAATAATGGAAAATAGTATATTTTTTTCTTCAATATTACTTATTTAAAAAAAGGTGTATATTTTCATTGTCTGAATTAAATCAAAATTCCAATAATTATTTAATAAGATGAAAAAATTGATTTAAATGTCTCAAATCCAAACACTTAATGATGACTAAATAAATTATTTCACATTTACGTATATTTTCCTTAAAACGTTGTCCCAATTTATAAACATGATGAATAATTTTTGTAGTTATTTTTCTGGTCATTTAAATGAAAATATTTGATTAAAATTTTAATTATTTTATTTGGATTATTTGTATTATCAAATGAAAAATAAGTTTCTTTATATTTTTGGATCATGAAAATATACATGGATTATTATAATTTAAAATTTATAGAAAATTATTTTTTAAAATTTATTATTTTGGATTATTTAATACACCATAAAAATTTGTTTAAACTTAAATAATTTTTAATCTACCATGTGTAGATGATAATTCACAAATTATGTTATTAAATTGATTGATCAACATGGAGTTATTGTTTTATATTTTATAAAAAGTTAGTTTATTTAATAATTTTCCATAGATAGATTATCCTAAATAATTTGTTCACGAACATGGATATTTAAAATAAACTGATTATAAAATTTATGAATGATGGAATGATTATTTTTGATTAACTATAATTGTTTGATCACAATGGATGAACTTTTATTCCCTCCATAAAATATTTGTCTTGGTTGGATATTTTCATGAATCCATTTCTGTAGGTTTTAAATTCTACTAAAAACAAATATGAAACAAAATTTACACATTATATCATAATTATTTTATATTTGGTTTGTTTGGATACATAAAATTTGAGATAATATTAAAGGTTTTCAGTAATAGGGGACAACATCATGTTTGGATGCCTTTTGTGGTGTGGCAGGTGTTGGTGGTGAAATCAGAATTTCCAATGTGAAATAAATGTTGAAAATATTATGTAATTTATTCAATATCATGATGTGTAGATATTAATCACAAGCCATTTTTATTATTATTAAAAATTAATAGTTCTCCTTAAAATTCAAAATACATTTATCTCTGAGATGCACTCCACCAATTTTGGTAACTATGATGAAAATGTAAGACTATATATAATAAAATATTGAAATCAATGTGAATTTTAGTCACTAACTATATAAAATTAGAGTATATTTGACTATAAGTAATCAATTTTGTTTTTATTCCATTTTTCCAGAATCACTCATCATGTGATACATCACACATGCCCTAAAAATTTTATGTATACAATTGGTGCTTATAAGAAATACATTTCTAGTAGTCACATAGGCGCATATAATTGGTACAATAAAGAGATTATTTGTAAATTAAATAAAAAATAAATATTATGTAGATTGAATTCCAATTATCATATATTCCAAAGACATCACATACAATGCTTGACTTTTGAAGTATACAGATATTTCATGGATATGTCATTAGTAGTACATTACATGTCTACCAAAGTGAGTGACATGACCTATACACTATAGGTTCATACCATATGATATATGTATTTTAGTATTCTTTATATCATCATTTTATGAGTTCATTTTGTTTGGAAGAATATGATAAGGAATATTAGCTTGTTCAGGTATTTTCTTTTGTTGTAAAGGATATATATGAATAATATAAATCACATAACTTTTTAAAAGAGGATTATAATATTTACCATCATATTAATAAAATCACCAACAAAATTATAAATAAGTTACCTTCGGTTTAGAAAATGTGATCTAGAAGAAAAAATTCATTAGACTCACCCCGAGTCAAGAAGAATGAAATGTCATAATGAGGTAGATAATCTGATTCAGAATAGATCTCAATTAGTACACGACTGTTCATTTATATTATTTTAATTTATCAAAATTAGTATTCATCTTGTGAAACATGTCACATTAGATTTATATATGAATGGGAAAAAATGATATTTTCAATCATATTAAAGTAGTTTGAATGAAATAAGTTATATTTTTAATAGGATGTTGAAATAAATTATATTACTAGTCAAACAATTTTGAAGATGATATTAAATTTTTTCAAAGTGAAGAAGAAGTGATTATTAAAAAAATAAGTTGAATAAGTGGAAGGATTGTGTAAAAAATCCGTTCAAGACTCCGTTCATTGGGATGAGATTACCAAACACATAATTGTTTAATGATTAATGATGTTGTCCATAAGGAGAGAAATCAATGGTATAGATTTTCAGATATAAATAAATCCAAAAGATTTAAATATTTAGATATTGAAATTTTTGAGCATATAAATAATAAAATAGAAAGACATTTATTTATTAAAGATGATCAATATCAAATTCAGAATAGAAAGAAGTTTATGAAGATGATGCTACTAATAAAATTACTTAATAATTGGTATAACATCATAATCATCAGAGGTATATTTCATTTAATTCAAAATTTTATGGACCAAATAATAAGATCATGAAATAAATCCATTAGGGGGAGTAAAAAAATGTTATAGATCCATAAACATTATATTCCACAATTATAATCAAGATAAATTGATTATTGCCATTCTTAAAAATCCATGTTTGAGAAACATGAACTCTTATTATATTTTTGGTACATTATTCACATTTGGGTTACGAGAAATCATATTGAATAATATATTATCATCATCAATATATAGAAACAAAAGTGATAATATTGGTTTTCCAATTGGTATATAGATACATAATGGGTTGTCTTCAATTATGATAAATTTCTACATAGTTATTGAAAATATGAGTGACATAATGAAATCATTGTAATTTTGAAACTGTAATTGAAAATATGAATCTGAATTATATTGATGATCTATATGAATATTGAATCAGTATATTTCATTGTATATTAAAGTGGTAAGGAGAATTCTAATTTATAAATTTTATTGGGAAATTGAAATGAAGAATTGGAATCAAACTGAGATTTTTAAAGAAATCATAAGCATGATTATGTTGATAGAATATTTCGGAAGGTTATTGAAGAGTTTAGAATCATTAAAGAAGAAAAAAATACAGCTAAAGTTCAATGATAATTTATGTTTTATGAAATATTGGATGAGTGGGAAAAAATTTCATAATCCCACCCCAACCAATATTGGTCCCCCTATAAAAGTAGAAAGTACTTTGTACTTTCTTGAAAGGATGTACTATTGAGATGTGTAGATAAAATATCTAAATTTCTAGGGCGAAGAGTTATGGGGATTGATAATTACATAAGGATATTTCTTGATAAAATAATAATTTTGATGAGTCATGATCATATTTAGTTGATCATTGTATTTTGTTGGACTATCAAACTAAGAAATTAGATAGGGTATTATGGACTGATGATAAAGAATTTCAGACTTATTTTTTTGTAATATGATATATTTATACTTTTCGTATTGATAAATCATTCTAGGAAATCAAATTTAGAAATTAGATTGACTATTATTAGGAAGTCAATGATATTTTTACTAGTTGTTGTGTAAGAAAGTAAATAATTTAAATGAAAGAACATAGACGAGAAAGTATATCCAGATGAATTATAACGTGTTTCTTAAAAAAACTATCTTACATTAATTCATGCTAATTCATGGATATGAATAGTTGAAATAATCATATTATTGAATGTGTGAAAGGGAATACCCTACTAGGTGTATTCCAAAAAGGTATTATTTTTTTGTAGAATATAAGGTATTGGATTGTTTCTATACCATACCATGGACATTGATACTCTTGTTGAGTAGTAAAAAATAATAAATATTGTGTTCCTATGGATGTGAATTTCTTTTGTTTTAAGTATATATTGACATATTTAATAGGAAGTCAATGTATTTTCATATCTATGGGACGTTATAATAAAAATACATCCTTGATTCACTCCATCACCCTATTAGTGATACAACTATCTTGACTGGGCATTTACAAGAGGCATATGAGAGAAGGTTACCTTATTTTATTATTTACTAAATTATCTAAAGGGACTTTGTGATGGAGAATATCAATACTGTGAATAGAAATGGGATTCTATACATCAATTTAAAGAGTTATTATATATATAAAGATTGAATGTTTCTTTATCTTATGTTTGTTGACTTTGATATTCATGATGCTGAAATATATGGATTTCATTAAATGAAGGAGAAATTTCTCTTAAAAATATTTATTATAAGAATTATGAGAATGAGGGAAAGGCACATATTTCATTACTATCATCAATTTTGAAAGTGAGTTTTTAATGGTGATGGTTGTTACCAATACAGAAGGTATCTGGGGTAATCATAATAAATTATATGAAGGAAATACAATAGTGAATATGGAAATATTATCAATATGGAGTCTAAAGAATCAATATCTCATGAAATGTGAATAAGTATATATTATAACTTTTGTTAGGGGTTAATGGAATTTTTTTCACTATTAGATGTATTGATGACATGTTAAAGGATTCTACAGTGTTTAAAAAGATCTGGAAAATTCACCTAAAAAAGTTTGATTCTATAGATTAATCATTTAATAATTGAGATCTAGAAAAATTATATCTGGATGATTTTCATAAAACTATCACTACATATGATATGAGAAGGGAAAATTCTATGAAGGGAATAAAAAATTATTATAGAGTAATTTTGTTCAAATCCTCTAAGAGATATATATTTAAAAATAATCCTAAAGAATATGATTTTTCTGAATCTGACTCCAAAAATGATATATATACAAATCCAGAGGTAATTTTATCATTATTATCTAAAAATTTAATAAGAGGTACATGTAAATGAAAAAAAATAATATTCCCAGGAAGTTTTTTGAATGTGTTTCCACTTGGAACATTTCAGATAATTGTCCTCAACAGATGAAATAAATGGATAGTGATGAAGAAGAATGAAGGCCATGAATGTCACAAAATGAAAATGGAGATAAGGATAAATTGTTTCACATAGGAAAAGATATAAAATTATCTAAATCCAAAAGAGTTGGATTCATATTTATATTATATAGATGAATATAGTGAAGCTGAATAAGGAAAATATTTTTTTCATGATACTGAGAATACTTTTATTCCAAATGGAAAGGTAGAAGTGATCTGAAATATTAGGCATGGTTAAGAAGAAACCCAATTAAAATTGAATCATAATGAATAGTTGAAAGAATATATTAGTAATTTTTGAAGGATTAAAATGGAAATCATGAAGCAGAATGGTGAATAATATTCAAAAAATAATATAAATGTTTTTCTATAGGAATTGTTTTGTTTTTAAAAGAGATAATTGATTTGAATACATATCTGGAGAAAGAAAATAATCATAATTAACATTCTGATTTAAATCTGAAAGAGAAAGTTAAAGTGTTTTAATATTTCCAATAGAAAATTTCTAAATATGAACATAGAGGTCCATGTTTTATGAACTCAGTAATTGAAGTTGGTGAATTTTATTGTTTGGATGAACATATTAAGGATAAAAATTTACATTAAATGGATGAAAATAAAGATGAAATTTTTTTCTGTAAAGAAAAAATCCATTAATGATTCAATAGAGAAGTAAGGTGTGAAATTTATTTATGTGGATTATAATAATAATGTCAATAAGATATATGTTTCTCAAAACAATTTGTCCAAAAAAATATCATATTACTTATTTTTCTAATAATTCTAAAAAATGGTCAAATGATTTATATTATGGGTGATATCCTAATTGTGGTTGTTCAAAATATTACATATGAATATTGAGAAGGTTATTGAGAAATAAACTAACAATTTAAGTTGGTATGGAATAATTAAAATAATATATTTTTTCTAGGGATACAAAATGTATTATGGTGGATTCATACATATGGAAAAAATGTGTTGGTTCAACAAAAAACATTACCAATATACTTAAAATTATAAAAGTAATATTTTTAGGGGAAGTTAATACCATCAGTGTATGAATTCAAAGATGAATGTTAAGACGAAATCTGAGAAGGTTAGTGTGAAAATAAAAAATAGGAACCAACCTATATAAACTAATTTTGAATGATGTGAAAAAATAATAAATATTGAAACAAATTTCTTATTTTTTTACTGGCACAACAATGTTTTTTTAACAATTCTCCAAATCTAGATTAAAAGAAAGAAAATGTGAAAGAAAAGTATCTTGTTAAGGAAATCACATTGATAGCTACAAAAGGAGAACAACAATGGATATATAATAGTGGGATTTCATGTCCTATTATACTATATTAAATGGTTTTTTATGAATTTGAATGACATCAAAGAAGTAAAAGTGAATTTTATCAATGATTAATCTCTAAGAATCATTGGTTTTGGATAATCCATTATTGAGAAAGAATAGATATAATCCAAGACTAATTTGAATGATGCTGGGATAAAACAATTGTTTCTATTATTTTCAAAACATTGTGATGAAAGAATAAAATTTATAGAAAAGATAGATTTTTTATAATATGTTATGAAGATAGAAAATAGTGACAAGAGGCCAATGTAATAATGGAAATATATTTAAATATGGTGAAATAAAAAATTCTTGTAACATGGTTATGGTGGAAGGGGATATATTGTGGAATAAAAGTTTGTTAATCATGTGTTAGAGAAAAATGAGAAGGTAATAAAATAGAGATATTTTTGGTGATATTCCTGATATGTTAAATGAAGAGATTGGTGTTGCACTATTTTACTAGAAGGAATAACTTCTAATTATGTCCATATAAAATAAAAGTAATTTTCAGAAAAACAATGTATATTATCCATTCAATAATATATTTTCCAATCAGAAAAAGTCATGTAATGGAGGAATGTTATTCATCAAATTCATTGATTAATTTAAGATCAATAATTTTGTTATATATATGAAACATATTTTTGATGCACTAAAAATGATTAAATTTTTTAGGGTTTGCTGAATGGATGAAAAAAAGCTTTTAAAAATGGGTAGAACTATATTTCTTGATCATAGACATTCTCATTACTTTTTGATGAAATCCATGACAACTATTTTTTATATCAAATACCAATTTTTATTTAGGAAATTTTTAGATATGACTTCATTTTAAATTTTTATGATAAACTCATTGTTCAAAGAATTTATTTGTTTTTGGGATTCCTTTCATCAAAGATAATAAATGAGGAATCCTTGGAATGTTTGAGTAGAAAGGTGAAGATGAAACTTGTATTGGAAATGATCTGGTAGGAAGAGGATATGTATTTATAAACTACTAAATAAGAATAATTGTTGATTCTGATGATGTAAACATTATTGAAAGGATGTAAATGATAAAAAGACATGGGATGATAATGTTTTTGATAGGGATAAAAAAATTTAAGTGAACAATTTTGATATAGATTCAAATTGTCATAATTATACTCAATATGAATGATCAAAAATAGTTGTATCATGTGGAAAAGAAGAAACTAAAAATTATCATCCCAGGATAAGGAATCTTGTCAAGGATCAAAAAATTGTTGTTGATCAACATCAAAAGGTTCAAACCATAAGAATATCAAAAGTTGTTACACATACTTCTTCGTACCCAAATGTTGAGCATAAGGATGTGAATTAAGCATTCTAGTATCCTAAATGGGTTCATACTATGAATTAAGATCTTGATCATATCGAAACAACAATACATGGGAACTGATAGAAAATTCAAAAAAAATATTATTGGTATAAAGGGGGAGTTGTGGGTAAGATGTGATTATAATAGGGCAATGCGGATGATATTCATATTCAATATGGATATAAATTGTAACCATATTATTCATTTATGTTGTATATTTATCACAAATAATATGTATGTTTTAAAATTTTTCATTCTATAATGATAATAGAATAGGTATAAATTTTGTTTCCAGTAGTATTAAAGTGGTTGGAATGAAATATGTTGCTGATAGAATGATAATTTACAAAACATTTCATTACAATTAATATAATGTTGAAGATGACCTTAAATTTTTTCATTGTCGTATAAAATATATTCTTACCATAATGAAGTTGATAAATATGAAATTTTGTGTGAAACCCCCAATCTGGTGTCAGTCTATTGGGATGTGATTAATAAACATCGATTTGATTAAAGGGTAAAGAGGTTGATCATGTTGAGAGAAACAAAAGGTGATGGTTTTTAGTCAGACAAAAATAAGATTATTAAAATATTTTATGAAATTTTTTTAGGATCATCGTAATCAGAAGAGAGAATGAAGTTGAGTGCTAAAAGATTATAAGTATCATACTCTGTAATGAATTAAGTCATAGAAGTCTAAGCTATAGATATCGAACAATTATACTTTGTATACTCTCATAATAAGAAGAGTTATATTTTTTTTCATAAGTTTTGTATGGACTAATGAAAAGGAAAAATAATTAAACATTATTTGGGGACAATACAAAAATAATGATTGAGATTAATCAACAATTTAATTAACCATTTTCATCATGATGAAATGTTGGATGTGTTTCATAACAAGTTGGTATCATGAAACAAGTAACATGATTTGATTTTAGTTATTTTATTCACATGTCGGATAAGATCCATAGTATTTAGGAATATAATATCATTATAATTATAGATAAATAGGAATGGCTAAATTAGTTTTTCAATTGGATTATAACAATGTAATGTGAAGTCATCATTTTTTATTTATTTTCATGTGGTTCAAGAAACATATATTGAAAAAATAATACATAACAGTATAGAAATCTTAATGTTAAATTGAAATGGATTCATAATGATGTTTTCATTGAATATTAATTTATTTATTTATTCATATATTTAAGTTGTACTGAGCATCATAATGGATATTTTTTAATGGGAAATCAAAATAGAGAATCAGAATCATAATGAAGTTCGTTAAAGAAGTCATAAGTGAGATGATGTTTTTATAAGAATTGAGATGTTTTGATAATTGTTTTAACGTGTTTCATAAGTAACAAATTCACCCAAAAAACAAGGAGAAATTTTTTGGTAAAATTCTATTGAGTGGTAAATATTTTCAGAATCATGACCAAACTTATTTGGCACAATTATAAAATGGTAAAGTATATTATTCATTCATACACAGATGTACTACTGGGATGTAGAGAGGGAAGCTTTAAATTTTAGGGGAGAATAATTTTTGAAGTTGAAAATTACATATAGATGATTTTTTATATAAAAATAATGAATAGGATACTTAATCGTATTCAGTTGATCATCTTATTGGGCAGGATTATTAGTCTGAGAAATCACATCAAAATTTTTAAAATGATTAAAAAATGTTATAAATTGTATCAATGGTATTATAATAGAACTATACTTTTCTTATTGAGAAATCATTCTATGTAATACAATTGGGATATCAGACTTTGTGTTATTACAATGTTTGGGATGCTCTTACGAGCTCATGGGTAAGAAAGTAAAGAAAAGATAGATTTTTTTTAATTTTTATCATAAATCACTATAACCTGATTATGAAAACAATTATCTTACATAATATCAAGAATCATAAATATCATTCATTATTGTAATGATCAGATTGTTGCATGTGTGTATGGCGATATCCTAGAAATTGTATTCTATGTAAAAAAGACTGTTTCCGTCTAGATATTGTGGTATTGGTTTGTTTCCAACCCATACCGAAGAATTAGCTATTCTTTTAGAGTACTAAACCTTTTAAATTCTTATATTCCATTTAATGTGTGTATATTGATTTAGAACGCGATGACATATTTTACTGGGGTGAAGATTGATTAAGATGTAAGAAAACATAAATGAAGAAAATATCATGGATTCACCCCTCCCCTTATTAGAGATACAATAATCTAGAATAGGGAATTATATATTTTTATTCATATAGATATTTTATTCTAGAGATTTAATGATGCATAATGTAATGGTGAATATATAATCATCATCTACAATTTATATTCATTGTGTTTATACAGTTGAAATTTCATTTAATAGTGAGGTGATGATGATTGTGGGAATATGATTAAAACATCCACACAAAGGAAACCCACTTGAAGTATATTTACATAAAATATGTTCCCACTATATATTTAGTTAATTATGTATTCAGAACCTGATGATAGGGAATGATTCCTATACTTATGGAATAGTAAACACACATAGATAATGAACACTAAGGCTTTATTTCCATTGACATGTTTATGATCAGTCGCTCCTCATGTAAGGGGAACACCCTATTCTCCTCATCTACAAGAATCATAGGTGAAGTCCTGGTCATTTTATAAAATTTATGTTTTCTTCAAATATTAATTGATAATAATTTCTCCCATGGTATAACATAGGTTTCAATGACACCTTTCATATTCATCTCAAGAATATTCTCTCTTTTATACTCCACTTTTATTTTCATCCCGGCCTCCACCACCGAATTGTATTAACACCATGATCTGAGAGTTCAGTCATTATCAATTAAATCCATATCATAATGACCTCTCAATGGGTGGGTCAATTATTAATCTACTAAAAAATCCGAAAAGCATGTATGGTGTCTAGCTAAGCGTGATTTATTTTAAAAAAATAACATTTTAATGCTACTGTATAAACAAAATTATATCAAACATATATTTTGAAATGGATTTTCAATTATATATCTATCTTTTTATTATTTATTATATTTTACAACATGGATTCATTGATCACACGATCCTCATGGATCTCATTATTTCTTCTTCCCACAAAATCAAATATAGTAATATGTGTTAACTATTTATCAGTTATTCTATTAGAAATTTAAATAAAATCATTGAAACTTCCAACACATGATATAATTGTTGGTATCAATAGTCATTCCTGAAATATTAAAATATTAATTAATTGGTCCCACATAAAAAAACATGACTATAGTTTTATTTCCTCTACTCTAGTGTAATATTATATAAAACTAATATCCAAATAATCATCTCTTATATCATTGAAAAATTTATCAGATTCAGTGAGTTGTCATTATGATCCAAAAAATATCATAAATATTCTATAGAATCATTACCATATTCATGGACCAAAACACATATATTCTCTTTAAAAGAATACTTCTGGGGTTTTTTTCAAATCAACCCTCAACATGATAGTGTTATCTTGTCTTGGAAATACCCTCATAATTATCTCTAATGTGGTATGGTATGGATGAAACAATATGATTTATATAAACTACAACAATCTATAGGCACCACTATTTTTCCTATCCTCCCACTAAAACATGTATTTTTCCCATATTATCCTCCCCATCATAGATTATGGAATGTTGAAACCAACTGTTGCATATAATGTTATGAATTATTATTTAAAAATCACTTATATTACACTATGATTTATTAAAAAACTAATAGTTGGTCTTAGATAAGATTTAAAAACTATGGACTATTTTTTTGGTATCAATAATTATTCAAATTTTTTATATCATAATCAAATTGAATCTAAGGAAAAAATTTATCATATGGAGTTAATATTATATAGACTTTGGTAATTCATATTTTCTCAAAAACAATGATCTATTGATGTTTAGTATCAACCATAATGAATCTATGTATTATTCATCACCCTATTTCACTACAAAAAAAAATTATTTATATACAAATGTCATTTTTAAACTTATACCATCAATTACATTTTTAATATAAATTTTTCAACAAGATATTCAGACTCATAATAAGAAAAAATACTATAGTTTTTTCAAATAACTAAATTCATGATAAAAATTGTTCTATAAATATAATATACATTAATTGAAATTGTTTTCTATAGTAAATAATAATTAAATTAAATTTAACAATAACATTTAACACATGACCAAATCATATTATGGAAAAGATATATAGAATAATTAACATGTTTCCATCCACCACAAAACTATAATAGTGGATTCATTGACACCTCATTAGATCAATCCTGGTTATTCTTATACTTAGGTTCCTTGACGAACTTTGATAGATATTTTTCTAATTTATTCTATGCATTTCAATCATCATTAATTAATTACATAATATGTTCCTTCTTATGTCTACAATCAATATATTAAAAAAATCATGCACATACTATAAAAAATTAGCACAAAAACTCATTTTATTTAACATTATTTCCATTTATAACATGATGAAAATAAATCTGTAAATATAAAAAATTTATATAAATAAATATTCATAAATATTGTGTATATATGTATTGTTCATTATCTACACTCCCTCTATATCCATAACATCTATATAATCAAATTATTCCTGATTTAATATTTCACTTTCTCTATATTTTCTTCACACTTTCTCCATTTCTATCATTGAACTCAAATGGGGTCCATTCATGAATTCTATTCCCCATTAATTAACACTAATATTCATCTGTATTTTAAAAATTGTGAAGTTAAATATTGATATATTATTATATACTATATATTTTTAGGTTAGTGTACAATATACTCCACTTGGAACCTACCAAATTGGTCTAATTAGAAGAATATTTATATTTTTTATAAACACCTTTTGGACAAAAATACATTTTTACTAATATTATATTATTATAGTTGACAGTAAAAAACATATATCTTGCAACCACATGAATATTATAATCTAAATCATATGGATCATTCAAAAAAATTTGGTAATCTTCAGCTTGAATCTTTAAATGTTTAATTATACTAAATTTTATATGAAACTTTTTCTAGGATTACAATTAATTGTACATAATCTCTATAGGATATTTTCACCTCTTTAAATATATTTCCAACATAAACTAATTCCACATGATTGCTAATATTTCTTAATATAGATTCCATGATCTGTAAAATATACCACAAAATATTCATTCCTTTTTAGAATATTGACATGTAATTTATTAAAATAATTGTTTAGAATATAATCCAATAATCCTAGTGTATATTTTATCGAGATCTGTATTGTTCATGCCACACACTTATATTCGTAATAAAATATTGATTTAATTTTTAATTATTCCAAAAATAAACATGGTGATGCCAATAATATATAAAAATTAATATAAGTGGATATAAAATAATACGAATTTTTTTGATTCGTACAATATATAATTCCAATTTACACCATTCATTACGATAACTCATTATATCACTTGATATCATCTTTCTTGTATTAGACTATTCTTCTCCTTCATTATAGGATTAGTCAAATTATATATATCAAAAAATTTGTATACACAATTGGATTGAAATTTAGAGGAAAAGTTAAATTTCCATAAAAATAATTATAATATAGTAATGTATGATTGTTAACATATAAAACATGATCTTCCTCGATGACCTTTAATGTTCCTCCCATGAGCATTATTCTTATTCACTAATTTATTAATACCATTTGAAATATGGCCACAAAAATATTTTTGATCAAAAAAATAGATTAATACTATTATATATTTATATATTAGTATTTTGAATCTTATTATATTCATATCAGGCCTCATACCATTTACATTTCATCATCACAACATGTAATAAAATATTTATATTTTGTATCAAAATACGATACCCATTAAATTTTTTTGATTTTGACTATGAATTAAAATAAATAGTTATTTATCAAAAAAACATTACCCTGTATTTCCTTTTAATGTGTACATCATATTTTAGATCATAGAACCGGGAGATTATATATCAAATTTAGATTAGAATAATTTTTTAAAAATTGAAATATTTTTTTAAGAAAATGGAGAGATTAGAAAATCCACGTAATCATCAAATAAATGATTGTATATGTCCTTAGGGAAACAATACTTTTACTATATATATCATAAAAACATTCAATTTTACCTTTTTAAATGACATTATAAATACATTCTTCTAGACATTTCCATTGGTTCAATCATTTAAGGGATTGACCATCATCATTATTGTGATACTATTTCCAATTGTGAATGTTTTCTCCATTTATACTAAATAATTTCTTCCATCCTCATTCATGATTAAATACAATAGGGGTCTTCGTCTAGTTGGGATGTCCTATCCTAGTTCACTCATATTTAATTGAACAAGATGGCCACATTGCCTCTATAGAATCTACAATTATGCTTGAGGATACCTACTATAAAATTAGATATATTTGCGTATAGTGGGGAGACTGTAACAACACTATCAGAGTGGATCAAGAAAGTTAATATTAAAAAAATCAATGTATTTAATAGAAAGATAGAAATATAAGAAATCATTCCAATAATATATGGAAGAGTTGACTAGAATATGGTATCAAGCATAGATTGTGACACGAGGACACAAAATGGGGTAGAATGACATGGTGGCTTACATAAATAGTATACCGAGGTATAAAAGATGTAGAAGGAACGAAAATAATTATATCTATGAGAATAAAAATTAATGTATTTCTTATATTATTCAAATCTCCCACACATGGTAAATAAATCACCCATATCATTTAACGTATCTTTATCATTACCTATATACATATAGTGTTCCAACATAACAAATTGTATTTTATATATGGTGTGAGTAAAAATAATTAGCCCACAACAAATTTATAATAATGTAATACCAGTATAAGAATAAAAAATATAACATTGTTCATATATAATAAATAATTTTATAAAATAAATATAAAACATGAAAATAACATGATCTATACGTGTAACTCTTTTGAAAATACTTAATTCCACCTAAAATAGATGTATCTTATCAAAATAACTCTAATTGTTTGTGGAACCAAGGAACATAGCTAAGCCGTCTATTTATAATAATTATAAGGTATCCATGAGGCACTAGTGACATTCATGAACATATAAGGTTGATTCCACTCATAGTAATCAATTGAGTTCTTAGAATAGTGATATAAGTGAAATCAAAGCCCCTCTTGTTGCACTATAAATTGATTGAAAACAATACCAATCATTTAAATTTAACCTCATTATATAATTTATTATACCCCAATGATATTAAAAACGGCAGTTCATGTCTAAGGAAATCAAGATAAATCAAAGCATTTGATGTAAGTAATTCTAATTTTTTTAATCAAGTCAATCTTCAGTTAAATTCTATGGTATTCATGTATATGACACATTTACTATCACAAAATATGGTATCTCACATTTATATTTAATAAATTCATCATTCATAATCCTATGAGAATTCCCAAGGAATTCTAGGTCAGGAATATAATTAATACTCAAGATAGGCCCCACCCATAAAAGTGTCATCATGGTTCATGAATAATATTATGTTCAATAAAGGGACAAGTTATATATCTATTTAATATCATATTTCAATTTTTACATTACTTGTTTCACAATCATGTTATATAATCGGATAAGTGATGTGTATATTATAATTAAAATTTCATTCAATTCAATTTTTTATTTATTTTTAATTAAATCAAACAAAACACACCATAGTTTTGTATTGTTCACAATAGAATCAAGTTTTGCAATGATACCTAATCAAACACTTCTATATAGGTGTTTCAGGTTATATTAATCAATTTTAAAAGATTAAAATGGGATCATAACACTTTTCGGTACATGTATAGATAAACATTTAATGGAATATTAATTTTAGGAGAATCACAGAGAATGTGTTGTGTGAATTATAAATGAAAAAGTAATAGTCAACAATAATTTTATTTAAATATACTATATCAATTACGTTAAGACTAGTTTTGTCTAATCATCTATTATCAACATCATATAAGATATAGAATGAGAGAATACATCAAAATCGATAAAACCCCTTAAAATATGGAGTATTATGTTAATCATATATAATGTAAATGATATAGAAGTTCACTAAATGAATAAGGAAATGTATTACATGACTTACCAGGGGTAATCCAATGAAACTAAAACTTATTGTAACGTATTATTAATGAGGGATATGATCTAAATCCATGAATTGGAAGATGGGAGAGCTCTCACACGGTGGATGATTTCTAAATAGGATAGGAAGAAGAAGGAAATAATGATTAAATGAAGAGTGGGGGGAAAATGAAATTAACATGAATTTTATAAGGCACATTATTTATCCACATGGATTTCTAATCCATTATTGAAATATACACACATACATTCATGATGCACACCCCTCACATAGTTCATGATTATACTTAGAAAAACAATGTGAATAGCCAAAAATTGGCATTATACAAAAGGACACAACACCCATGATTTAGGCACATAGTTAAGTAAACTACTCTCAAAGCATGAGTTCTTATCCCTTGATAAACATTATATTTTTCATGTCTAGGTTGTCTCAATTGAACTATTTGAAAAACTACACCTCACCCGCTTAGAAAAACACAGTTGATGTGCATAGTTAGCACTCTTCATGAGCTAATGTTGTGCCTCGACATGTTTCTTATTAAACAAGAATTATAAACTATAAATAAAATAAAAATAATACTACAACTTATGGAACCATTAAATATATTCCATTTATATGAATCGGGTGTTTTTTTATATCAAATTAATCTGTACCAATATGAAAAATAGGGATCATACAACCACCCCTTCATAAAACATATTTTCCTTCAGTGTCCCTGTAATTCCTCAACCCAAGTTACCTAGATTCGGTGCGTTATTACCTATCATTGGACTAATAAAAATAGATCATGTCTCTAAATATAGATTAGTTTATTAGAATTGGAATCACTAGATACATAAAAATGTTTAACATTACATCATGAAATAAAGAAAAACAACATTATGTCCCCTTTGAACACTTTCATGTCCCATTACCTATTCCTGCTGGTTAATTATCATATACGTCATCACATACTATGAAAAATAAAACATATAATGGGGTGAGCTCATATGATTATTAAAGATAACAATATGGTGGAATGATTCATATATAATCTTAATCATTTAAGGAATGTACAAGACTTAATCCAATGCAATTTAATCATAAACATCATTATAATATGGCAAGTATAAATCAAATAATGACATTTACTTATTAACATGGATATTATAATAGTATAATAATCACATGTAATATCTATATCCAATTTCATAATGATTGAATGCATAATTTCAGACATCACAACCAATTGTCAAGTCCTTGTGCAATACTACAAAATAAGATTTTTTCAAGGCCTTGTACAAATACACTAGTTTGTCGCATTATACCTACTAATGCATTGAGTAGCTATAATGGGATCCACCCATCACATACTAAGTCCAATTCATTCCTCATATGAAAAGGTTCAATATTACATAAACAGTTGTATTTAAACTAGAATACTAAATTGTAATATTTTAATCACACACCATGAATTGCAAAATAATAGTGCATCCACTGTCAAAAATAAATCATTAAATACAATATGGCATATTTTATTACAATATATCATACTCAATTACTATTAATTATGGATATTTAAAAAATATATAAATAGAATTTTTAACTATTTGAGAGAAATATCCCCCTTTTCTTGAAAACATTGAGAAGTCTAACTATTTATCAAGAAGCTGTTAAAAATATATTTTAATAGAAATTTTTCAATACCACCTAGAAACAATTAAAAGGAATTTTAATTTTAATTCATTACTTCCATTTAAATTAATCCTTAAATCCATATTTAATACATGGTCATTAATGAAAATGTTTTAGAAGAATAATTATTTAAAACATGTAAAATGATATTTTAGTTTGAGTTCCTATCCAAATGAGAGACGTTTGAATACAAATAATTAAGGTAATAAAAAATTTATAATATCATTAGAGTTAATGGATTCATGATATAATAAGTCAACATATAGTATATAAACCATATAAAATTTTATTGGTGCATAACAACAGAGAAGTCTCAATGGAATGTAAATTGAGATGAAATCCATTATAATGACTGTACCTTTATGCTAAGGATAAATCAATGACCTAATTATGTGTGAATAATATAATTACACTGAATATTATTTGATATTAATTTTAATTCAATCATAGGATATTCAAAGAAATTCTTGTAAAAACAACACCAATGACTTGTATGTTTAACTCAATGAATCGAAATTGTGTTAAGATTACTCTTCTCAAGTTCATATTGATAACATGATAATTTATCAATGGAGTGATTATGTGTATAAAAAATTTATCCACAAAATATGGAGTGTAAATTACTACATAAACAAATAAATAGTGATTTAACATATAATCATGGAGTAAAATAATCAAAGAAGATTGCACAAAACCCAAAGAGTTGAAATTGAAATTAGATATTCCCTTACCGATTTGGTATCCTATGATACATACATACCATTAAAGAAGGATCATAAAATAGAGATATAAATACACATAAATTAAATTATATTACACAAGTAATAAAACCATTGTATGTACATACACCACACAAAAAGAAATAGTGGAAAATATAGCATGAATCTCTCAGGAATACATGTGAGATGAAAACCCCTTACCGAATTGTAATAAATAGAGTCGTACGACCAAAAGATTATAATCACCAAATGAATCAAATAATACCAAGAATATAAATAGAATAATGATAATTTATATCAAGTGGATGTACACAATACACCACATGAAATAAATAAGTGGCGAACAATGGAAATCTCATAGGAATTAAAAGTGATATAAGATACCCCTTACCTTTTACTTTTACTTTGTTGGGTGTGCATTAAACTCCTATATAATGGTGAAATAATTGTTATTAAATTATAAAAGAATCATATACATAAATATTATATCATATATTATCTTTTAATATTGCTTTGTAAATTATTTTTTGGAAGTATCATTTTTTCGAGTGTTAACTAACTCTTATATATTTAGTTGTTTTGTTAAATAAGTAATCTATATTATGGATATAATGTATTTGGTTAATATACGGAATGATATTATTTTCTAAAAAATTATTTATTAATCAGAAAATGATATTTATTCTTGAATGGTTACAATGGAGAATGAATCTGATTGTGCTAGTGGAGACAGTAATCCGTACATACGCACGAGCGACAATACCATTCTATTGATGATGAAATCATATGTAATTGGATGGTATTTAATTTATAAAAAATCATTTACATGTCATATTTATTATTTAAATCAATTAAAATAATTATTATACATATCCGAATAATAAAGTGTTGAATTACAATCTACATCACGACGTGGAGACGGTAAGTCGTATGTAAGCACGTATGGTTACTTTGTAATTCATAGGATCGATAAAATAAATAATATGGTTGTAAAATTATTACAATAACATCACATTATATAGAAGGTGGTAGAGTTATTATTTTGGTATAGACACATCAAAAAATGTATAATTGGAAGAAGAAAATTACATTGAAAGAGGTGATGAAATAATTACCACTTATTTAGATAATGCCTTTTGATTTGATCAAAAGGGATCCTTAGGATGGCTTTCTGATCAATGTATTGCCTCTAGTATAAAGTGAGGGTAGTTGAGATGATATTTGGGAAGGTTTTGGTTTATCCAAATGGATGTGGAGGTGTGAATATGAAAGAAGGGGAAGTACCCTTTTATAAGAGTGGTGATGGTCACTTTAGGAAACCATTGAAATATTATTTTATTATAATATCATATTCAGTTTATAATGGCTCCAAAATAATTTATTTTGAGTATATGGTGGTGATGGGTTGAAAACCTCTCAACCAATAGGTATTATATTGGTTTAGGTCACCATATTGTCCTTATCTTTTAGATTTAACTCTTGGTTTAATAGTTTAACATTTACTATGTCTTCTTGTATTTTTTTATAATATGGTTAATAAACCAACTCTAAAATGACAAGAGAACCAAAATTGGGTCATTAATGACATGTGAATTATTATATAAGTACTATTGAAGAACCATATATTTTTAGGATTATTATGTCATTTAATAAAATATTATTTGTTTTAAAAACTCATTTACAGAAATTTTGACATTATTTAGTATTTGATTTTTCTGAAAGTCAAAAAAATATGATTTATTCATAAAAAATAAATTAAATCAACACTAAACTGTAATATTAACCTTGAAAAGTTTTTTAATTATTCTTAATTTACATTTATTTTAATATTTATAAAATCAATTATTTTAATATTTAAATAATAAGGTAATTACAGCATTGTCATTGTGTCATAAATAAAATACAATCATATAGGAAATATTTTTATAATTCTAAGGAATAATTATTGTCAGAATTATCCTATGAATAACCCTATAATGTTTTAGTTTTTTCAAATTGAATTTACAACTTTTTATTATTCATTGAATAAAAAAATTATAAATGTCCAAATCTAAACCATGTGAACAAAAAGGATCATATTTTATTCCTAAGGTTGATTTTGGTCTAAATAAATTTATCCAATAGAATTATTACTTGAGTTATGGTAATTATAATATAATTTTCCCCTTTAATTACCATATTTACTTTTAGCCCTGGTAAATAAAATTCAAAAATTACTATTCACTAAAAAATATTTTCATATTATTGAACAAAATTTTACTTAATGATTTCATTCATATCTCTCAGATTTATGAAATTCAATTCACAAATGCAGTATAATTATATTTTATGCAAATTTTCTAACAGTCCTAGAAGGTGGGTAAAAGACGTTAAAATATTCAATAAAATTATATACAACTAATTTTTTTATAAAATAACTACAATGAATTAAATTGATCAAATATAGGTATTTGGTATGTACATTTAATTAGAAAAAATTTATATTAAATAAATAATTATTTAAATAAAAAGTCGGGTTTTAAACAATAACACAGGGTTTTTCCCTATTCATCAAAAATTGAATGTTTTCAAAAAAATACCTAAAATAAACCCTAAGATAATTTTCAAATTCTGAATGCAAAAATGATGTCTATATTACCAAATTAAAAACATATATGTAGCATTAATTAATTTAATATTAATTCCTTTTGTTAATACCGGAAAGCGTGATTTTGAGATGTAAAAACTATCAAAAGATTGATAAGTGATTATGTCTGGCTTAAAAGTGAAATTAAATCCATTAAGAAACAATATATTAAATTATAAAAATATAATCTAATTATATTTTAAAAAAATCAGATTTATAGTTTTACTGTATAAATTATTTTTAATAAAAACATTTATTTCAATTAAAATTTAATATCTTTCATTATTTTTCAAAATATGAAATCTATCAGAAAAACATCCAAAACATATCCAAAATAAATTTTTATTTCCTTCTTATAAATAATAATTTTATTTCATCAAATTGAATTTATAAAAGTGTCAAATATTCAATTTATGAAGGGTTCTCCGTTAAAAGGATGAAAAATTGCATTTTTTGAAAAAACAAATTATCTAAAAAAATTTATTTATCCTTATATTTTAACTAAGAAAAACAAGAAATAAATTGAAATCTTATATGATATGTATATAAAATTCAAAATGTTGTTATTAATATTCATAACCTTTTTATGAATAGCGTGTTTGATAGGTTGTCGTAAGCTTGAACTCGGTGTTGTGTTCATCGCACACTATTTTATTATTCCAAAATAAGCATACCATGGATGCATGGGGTGTTACATTCTTCCCGACTTCAAAAATATGTGTCCTAAGAATTTGAAATTTTTTTTGAAATAAAAGGTAAAAAAATTATAAAATACCTTTGTGGAGAAACCAAATCGGAAATTGGGTTAATAAAATTTAGTCTTAATAAGAAGGAATGGTAAAAGAATAATTCACCTCCAAATTATGATTTTGAATAGAAAAACATTGGGTGCAATTATAATTTGAAAAAAATGTAAATATTTATAAGGAGTTATTGAGGTCATCAATCACAAACAATTGAATGAATGATCGAGAGCCTCAAAGCAATAAATCAAAGATGAATAACATTAGGATAACAAATTTTTGGATTTATGATCCTTTACCTAATGTTTAAGAGTTAATTTATTCATAGAATAAGAGAGAAAAAATGCTTGATAAGTATAGTTCCATCCTTTAACTAATTTCTACCATAAACTCGACTTTCACTCCAAATGATGAGTATTCAAGATAACTTGGTCATTCATGAAGTGCTACAATCAACCTATATAAAATAACATAATCCACCAAGGATGAACTATATATTTCCCTTCCAATTAGATATTAACCAACACCAAAAGGGTTAGTACAAATCAAATGTTTCCCAAAAATGATAATCCTTTAGTGAATGAAATATTAAAATTAATTTAAAAAATTAAACCAACAATGTTTAAAGGTCAATAAATACCATCAAATAAAAAATTTCCCTTAAAATCATTCAATTTAATCCAAACTAAGATAGAAACAAAAAACTCAGTAAAATTTGATTATTTATTCTTCCACGTTTAATTGCATCTCAAAATAACACCAACTACTCTTAAATTTATATATAGAAAAGTAAATAACCAAATCACATATTCTTTATAATAACTTAATAATTTCTATAAATAACCCAAATCGATATAAATATACATTAAAAACATTTATAAAAATCCACTATTACTCCTCCTGAAATACCATAGTATTATATTTTTCATTGGCATATAGTGTTCCCAATAGATAGAACGTCTTCCAAAATAACATTTTTTACATAGTCACAAAATCATTTTTATATACTACGGATTTATAATTGATAAATCATAAGATCCCAAATCAACATATTATTGATCAATAAAATCATTTAGCTAAAAATAATTAGACACACTGACAAGGGACATCACGTAGTCTAGTGGTAGGTGATAAATCCTAGTCTCACTTTGGTTTGTGGGTTTGATTCCCATAGATTTGTCCAACGCGACGGGTTGGCACACTGTCTGTGTGTTGTATTTTTTCAAAAACTATATTTTATAATATTCCCAAAATGATATAAATTCCTAAAAATAACCAAAAAAATAATTTAACCACTAATGTTATCTCATACCTCTCATTTTCATCCAAAAAAATTAATAACCTGTAATTATCTCAAATTCAAGGATCATATAAACTCAGATGGTTTTTTATAACTATATCCCCAAGAGAATCTATAATTATTTCATGAATAAAATTTTCACACACAAAAATGAAGGATTACTCATAGAAGAGAAAACTCTTCCAATGTAATCCCATCAACATATAACACCAATACATTTAAACATTTCATCATCCATTTATTTACACATAGTTTCTTCCATGAATAAGATGTTATCCTATAGAATAGGTAATGGAATTGGGTAATTATCATGTCCCCAACATTTATTAAAAAGGACTATAAATATATTCTCTGGATCATTTTTATTTTCATCAATAGTACTCTTCATTTTTCCTTGGGAATTCTTTAATTTATTTCATTATTTCCTACACAGTAATCATTTATTTTTTCAATTGAGAAACATTCCTTGGTTTCTCCTTCTACATTTCCTGCATGATGGAAATTGAGATTTCTTTTCTCTATGGTCTCCACTACTATAACTCTTATCATCCACTGCCTTTATCTTCATTTTTGATCCTGAGAGTTGGTTAATATATATGTTTTTGATCATATTTTTGGAAAAAAAGATTCATAATAAACACTATATGTTTTATGCTTATCAACATTCCATTTCGCTGCTCACTTCCACCATCGTTACCACCTTGTACATCATGTTAAATATTATTTTAACTTCCATGGAATCCATTAATTGACTAAAACTAAAATGAATTGTTTGTGTAACAATAGTCATAAAATAAATTTGAGAATATCATGACACCTTATATGAAATCTATATCCCCTTATGATTAACCAAGGTTATTTATTAACATTTTATATTTAAATCATTAAAATAAGATTGTAATGAAAATGTGAATTATCATAAGCACATCCCTTGGGAGTGTGGTAACCAAGAGTGCAACAAGGACTGTTTTCGTGTACCAGTTCCCATTATAGTCAAGCTCAAAGTGGTGTTTTCGTGGTTTACCCAAGGGTACATCTGTACGAGAGCCGCTTCTACCTATTCGTATCTATACATGGATGTATTTTTTTGAAAACCCATAGAGTATTTACATTACCAAAAAAATTATTTTCTTATATACTAATCCCCAATGTCTATCTTTGGGTAATGTTCTCTAATCAGATTTTTTTTGTACATCTTGTTTCCAATGATTGTACTAAACATGCTCTGATACCTACTATAATTCCATGACCCTAGTTACCCAGAGTCAGTTCATTATTACATATCATTAGCATGATCATAATATATCATGTCCCAAAAGGCCGATTAGGTTAGTAGCCTTGGAAGTACTAGAAACATACATATGTTATACATTACATCATAAAAAAAGAGAAAAAACTTTATGTCCCCTTTGAACACCCTCATATCCCATAGCCTATTCATTCAGGTTAATCATGATATACTTCATCACATACTGGGAAAATAAAACATAGAAATGGTTGATATTAGATTCTTAGTAAGGATAATAATATATTAGAAACTTTAATTAATAAGCATTAACATTTAAGGAAATGTATAAGACTAATACAAAATCCATTTAAACATAAACATCAGAATAATATGACTAGTATAAATGAAATAATTCCAATTACATATTCACATGTATATTCTACTACTAAAATAATCACATGTAATATCAATAGTTATTTTCATAATGGTGGAATACATAATGTCGGACATCAGAACCACATAGTCAAGGCCTCGTTCTATGACTACAGAATAAGTTTTTGTCAAGGACTTGTGTCAAGAAACTAGTATGTCCTATGAGACCAACTGATGCATCGATGAACTATATAGGGCTCCACCAATAACATAATAATCCCAATCCCTTCCTCATATGAAAATGTTGAAACATAAAAAATCATTTGTATTAAAACTATCATACAAAATGTTAATATTTTTACCACAAATCATGAATGGTATAAAAATAGCACATCCAAAGTCAAATATAACTCATTCAATACAATACAGAATATTTATTATAAAAGATAAACCATAGTTAAGATTAATGAATGATATTGACATGGATGAAAATACCATGTAAAACTATTTGAGAGAAATATCCTTGTTTTCTTGAAAACATTTAAAAGTCTCATTATTTATCCCGATGTTCTTAAAAATAGATTTTTGAATAAATGTGTCCCATACCAAATTGAAACATTTAAAATTAATTTGAATTTAAAAACATTCTTATCCATATAATTAAATCCTTAAAAACATTTTTATTACATGGATTATAATAAGAATGATTCAGAAGTATAAATATATAAAACATTTAAAATGTTATTTTTTTAGAGTTCCAAACCAAATAAGAGACGCTTGAATACGAATAATTAAGGTAATAAAATCATTATAATAACTTTAGAATAATGGTATGCATGATATGCTATGTCAAATTATAGTTTGTAGACCATATAAAAGTGAATTGATGCATAACAACAAAGAAGTCTCTATGGAATTTAAATTGATATGAAATCACTTAAAATGATTTTATACTTAAGTAAAGAAAAAATCAATTACATAATTATGTGTGAGAAAAATAAACACACTAAATATGATTTGATATTCAATGTAAATCAATCAGAGGATATTCACACATATTTTATTTAATAACCACACCAATGACTTGGAGGTTTAATCAACAAATGGAAATTGAGTTAGGATTACTCATATCAAGTTTAAATTAATGACTTGAGAATTTATCCATGGAGTGATTATATATATCAAAAGTATATACACACAAAGTTGAGATGAAATTACAATATAAATAAATAAATAATGATTTCATAGATAATCATGGAGTAAAATAATCTATGATGTGTGCGTAAAACCCAATGAGTAGAAATTGAAATTAGAAATTCCCTTAACGATTTGGTAAAATACGAAACATCCATCCCCAGAAGGAAGGATCATAAAATGAAGATATAAATACCCATATATTAATGTAAATTACCTAAATAATACAATTATGGATAGTGCATAAACAACACAAAATAAAATAGTGGAAAAAATAGCATGAATCTCACTAGAATAAAAGTGAGATGAAAACCCCTAACCACGTTGTAATATTCTAAAGAATAGTAAAATTAAAGGAAAATATTTTATTACTTTTCTTTGGGATTTTACAAGAACACAGTTTCTGACGACACTTGATTCTGAGTCCCGGTGTGCCCGGAATTTCTATCCGAAGTTTAGCTCGGGTACCTTCAGTGAACGAATGAGCAGGAATTTTCTATCTTTTGAACTGGTGCTCAGAATCGAATTCTGAGGGCACCGATGGAACCATAGCACCTGTAAATTATTATAAACTCCATTTCTGGAGTTGCGTTTGCATGATAGAAGATGATAAAAATTGTGGAAGTTTAATTTATAATTAAACAACAATTTTTATTTTCTTTATGTGGTTTAAGGCTTTGGGTAGATGTTGGGTAACTACCCAACTTCCCAGGGGAGGTTATGAGGGTGGTGCGGCCCACAAAAACCCCACCCCTTCATATTCTTCAGCCCCTCTCAACTCACCATTAATTTTTGACAACTTATGTAATTAATTAAGTGAGTTAAGTGTGGATGTTTGAATTTCAAAAGCTTTGTTGAATTAATAAAATAAGGGAGGTGCTTATTTTATTTGGGGACTTGTTGCTTGAGAGGTTTGGGGAGAAAAGCTAAGTGAAGCTAGAAGTTCTTCATCTTCTTCGTCGAAAAACACGAAGAACGCGAAAAACACATCGAACTCCTTCTAAGAACACCGAGTCCTCGGAGACCGAATATGCGACGCCGTATACCGCGACGGTTCTTCCGCGATGTCTTCTTCTACGACGTTTCCTTCCGCAATATCTCCTTCCGCGACGTCTTTTTCCATGACGAATCCTCGTTCGATGAACCTCTGTTCAAGCTACGCTCGAGGTAGTGGTTTAATTTAATTATTTTTTACGTGAATACTACCTTGTCGTTCTTCGTCAAAATATGACTAATTGTTATCGATTAACGAGAGGGGGTCGGACCGCACAAACACGGCTGACCCTCCTCCCTTACCTTTGTTATGGTTTTTATTGCGGATTGGAACAGAATGGCGTGGTGTCGTCGCACCACGAGGGATCATGCAGCAAGGAATGCGCGGCGCCGTCGTGTCGCGCCGTGAAATAGAACCAAGTCGTGGCGCCGTCGTGCCGCGCCAGAGAACCACAACAGCACCGCGGCTGGAACGGGGCCGCGGCGGTGGTGTGCGGCGCCGTCGTGGCGCACCGGATGAAAGAAGGTCGCGGCTGGTACCGGGCCATGGCGGAGCGCGAGAACCAGCGGCCGAAAACCGGGCCGCCGGCATCGGAGCAGGGAGGGGACCGTCCGTCGCTAGTACAACGGCCCCTTTAATGGGGGCCGCGGTTACAAACCAGGGGGCAGGCACCCCCCACTCCAAACGGCTCGATAGTTTGGCCGAGTGCCTGGCCAGCGCGCTGGGCGTGCTGCACCCAGGCCGGGCCGGGCCGTGCCGGCCGGGAACGGCCGCACCCCAGCGGGCCAAACCCGGACCCAGTTTGGGCGACCCGGTTCGGGCCGACCCTGGGGTTATCGGGCCAGGTCGGACCGGGCCCGAACCCCTTAATACCGAATTTTTCCGGTCGGACGCCCATAACTTGTGCTACGAGCCTCCGATCGACGCACCTTCAGTTGTGATACGATCCTTGGATTGAGACAGCCGTTTCGGTATTTCGCACTCAAGGTTTCGGAATACTTTGGTTTCCGCCGAGTTGGTTCGTACACGAAACCAACCGGGCCCTCGGAGCGGAAACAATCATATCTTAATCCCCAGACGTCCGATTGACGTGCCGTCGACTTTGTTGGATTCCTCTTAGTGAGACGGATCTTTTGGTTTGCTCCGCCTGAGGTTTGGACGTAGGTGGAGTACGGTCGGGTTGTTTTTGCCTAAAAAACCAATCGGGCCCCTAAGACGAAAAAGCCAATAACTCTCAGACCGGGTATCTAATTGACGCGCCGTCTGCGACGTTGAGTTCCTGTTGACGATACGAAACTTTTGGATACATCAACTCTGGACTATGTTTCAGTTGATGTATCAGCCTCTCGGCTCGTGGAGTGGAACCTCCCGAACGAGCTTGCTGTGTGCGAGAAACCTAGTGCTGGCTGCGTTTGCGACTGTGATGATGACGACGACTGTACAGAGATCCTCAGTGGATTCGACTGCGACGACTACAGAACTCAGTGATCCTACATGGATCAGTGCTACCGATCCTGTGTGGGTCTGATCCTATGTGGGTCAGCGCTCAGTGGTTCTGTGTGAGCCAGCGCCTACAGATCCTATGTGGGTCCGATCCTATGTGGGTCTTTGCGGGGGTTAGTTACCTATTGTTCCTTTGTGGGTCAGATCCTATGTGGGTCATTGCGGGGGTAAGATACTTATCGATCCTGTGTAGGTCAGATCCTTTGTGGGTCATTGTGGGGGTTAGTACCAATCTATCCTTTGTGGGTCCGACGACTTAGATAAATCAGTGGAAATATCTGATCATCTCTATCATCATATGAAGAAGTATAACTGTGTGAGCTGAATCCTGTTTTGCTTTCCTATGTGGATTGTGTTGTGCTATCCTATGTGGATTTATCATTTTTCTTTCCTATGTGGATTGTGTTATGCAATACTGTGTGGATTTACGTTTTTCTTTCCTGTGTGGACTGGGTTGTACTTGGGCTCGGATGTTGGAGCCGAATGAGAATTTTTGACTTAGGTATATGTATGGTCATATACCTAAGCGGTGTCATATGTTACTTCGTGATTGTATCTTTCCTTTTTGGATTTTGGGAGACCTTCAGGGGTCTCAGGGTCCCTACTGAGTAGCTTATACTCACCCCCGCACGGGCTATGCCCGCACTACGTTGTGTGGGTTGCAGACGACAAATAACGCTGATCGTGGTTGAGGCTTGTGGAGCAGGACGGTACCTGGAGGTAGACCACTGGGCGGGACGTACTCGGAGCGGTCAGATGGACCCAAGGAGCAGTGGAGGCTATCTGTACCCACCCTTCAGGTGGGATTTCTAGTGGACAGCTCAACGTTGTGGCTTTAATTTTCAGTTGACGTTTTCCCTTCCAGTTGTACTTTACTTTTAGTTTGGGTTTGTATACGGTCCCACTTACTTTTCCGCACATACTGTTGTACTCAGTTTGACTAAGTGTTTACTTCTACTACTTGCTTTCTCTATGGTGTTTGTTTACTTTACAACGGAAATGCCTTCCCTTTTTACCCGGAATTACGCCTTGGTTCTAGTCGCCAGCCCCTGGCCTATGGAATGCGGTCTTGGGGTAGTCACGGCACGGGCCCCGAGGACGAGTCATGACAATTGGTATTAGAGCAGTTCGGTTCTACCACAACACTTGGGACTCTGATATTTTTCTATGTGAAGCAATAGTGTTAAGCGTATTCGGTGTGGTTATCAGTCCAGGGAGTCCAGTTTTGGTGCGGCGGCTGACGTATCCGTACACTAGGTCCCTGACTTATGATTTCTGACTTAATGCATGAAAACATTGATTTCGTGTGTGTTTCATGTTTTCTATGTTATTACTTGTGTCATCTCACCAGGTATACTGTTTGATCATGGCGCACCTGTTTCTTTTCAATATGGCCCCACGACAGCAGCCAGCTAGGGTTCCGAGAGTTGAGAGTGACGGCAGCCCACCGAGTGATGAGGCCTCAGTCCAGGGCCCTTTGACAGTTGAGGCACCTAAGATACCTTTACCCGCCAAGCCACCGATGCTTCCAGCCCGAGCCTCTGACGATGCATGTCGCCTTAGCGAACTGCATGAGTTCCAGCACCAGTGACCACCTAGGTTCCGCTGGGAGGGGGACCCCCAGGTAGTCGAGGACTGACTGGAGGCAGTGGTACGAGTTTTTTGGTTAGTAAGGACACCAACAGTCCTCATGGTGATCCTTGCAATGAGCCTACTGCACGCGGCAACTGGCCGATGGTGGAGCTTGATGCTCCAGGTGAACGTTGAGGCATCTCTTCTCTGGATGGACTTTGAGAGACTCTTCCGCTAGGAGTTCGTCCCAGCCACCCTCCGTGCGGTGCGCATCCAGGATCTTCTTTAGCTGTGGCAGGGTAGCTTGATAGTCACCCAGTACTCGACGATATTTACCGATCTCTCGCGCTACTCGACCGACATGGTATGGGACCCATTATTCCGGGCCCGGACCATTGAGCAGGGATAGAGGCATAAGATCAGGGCATCGCTGATCTCCCTCAGCATTATGACTCAGGCAGAAGTACTGGAGCGTGCTCTTCTCATTGAGAGTTTTCCTGCTGAGTCTACACCAGCGGCGAGACCTACCGCAGGGCGACACATGGATGATTATTCTGTAGCCGGCAGTAAAAAGATGTCGTAGAGGTCCAAGCGGGCCAGGCAAACGGGCGGAAAACCACAGGATACTGGCTCGGAGGTGCGGGGACATGCAGCAGAACCAGTATTACGAGTGGACGACAGTGCTATGCATGTGTCAGGTAGGGCCATATGGCTCATGACTTCCTGACCCGCCATGCAGAGGAGCAGTAGACAGTTGAGGAACCACCTAGGCTGAGGTAGATGTTCGACCGTGGCGGTCCGCAGGGAGCAGGTGGACGAAGACGAGGAGCTGGTCGAGCGGCAGGTGGTGGATGACGTTTTGAGGCTCTACCACCACCACCACCAGGAGGTCCACCCCAACCTCAGGGGAGAGCACAACTTTACGCAGCTAAAGCTTACGATCATGGAGCTCCGGAAGCGGGTGGACTAGGGCGGGACTAGCTCCAGGCATAGAGGCCTTTTCCCATAATGCCTCTAGAGTCGTAGTTTGTGTTTCCTTGTGTCCTTGTACTTTGATGTGAAGTAATAAATGAAACTTGCAATGGTGACGTTTGATTTCTTGTATTTTGTTTGTTATTACTAAGAGGTTCCGGTTAAAAAAATTGTTGACTTGACCCACACTTGTGAGATTTTTACTTGAGGAGACCCAGTGACCACACACTGATTTCGACAGTGTGGCTCAACCCTTAGAGGCGAGAGTAACGGTTGGATCTCTTGGTAGCAGCGTCGAGGCCTTACGACGTCATCCAGGCCATGAATTAACTAATCATGACGGGATTGACTGTATTAGGCATGGAACATGGTTCATCCAGGGGATGAGACCAGATTTCCCTTTTCGGCAAAGGAGAAATCCTTTGCAGCTTTGCAAAATGTTAAGGAGGAAGGGGAAACCCTCTGTGTGGTCAGACAGATGTCAGTGATCGCCTATGGATCACGTCAGTTGAGGCCGCATGAGCAGAACTACGCTACCCATGACCTGGAGTTAGCACCAGTGGTCTTTTCTCTAAAGACATGGAGACACTATCTGATGGGCGAGAGCTTTACAGATTTTTCTGACCATCAGAGTCTCAGGTACATCTTCTCTCAGAAGGACCTAAACCTGAGACATCGGTGATGTCTCGAGTTCCTCCAGGATAATGAATTTGAGATAGTCTATACTCCTGGGAAGGGGAACAAAGTAGCCGTTTCTCTCAGCAGGAGGACGGGCATTCAGCTACTTGAGGAGGCGACAGAGAAGCTATCCTCTTTGTAGATATCCTTCGTAGATAGAGATGGAGAAGCCTTCCTTCAGTATCTCACAATCACTCCTCCACTACTGCAGCGGGTCCGAGAGGAACAGCGTGGGGACGCTGACTGTGAGACACGACGTGCACAAATATCCTCAGGACAAGCACATGATTGTTTCTCCTTTGGAGTAGATTATGACGTCATTTTCAGAGGATGTACCTTGGTACCAATTGCTTTACGAGAGGAGGTGTTGAGAGGGTTTCACACTTCTCCCTTGGTGGTACATCCCGGAGTGGCGAAGATGTACCAGGATCTCAGACAACAGCACTGGTGGCCAGGCATGAAGAAGGCTGTGGCAGAGTTTTTTTCTCGATGCCTCACTTGCCAGCAGGTGAAGGCAGAGCACCAGGTACCAGCATGCTTGGTACAGCCCTTGGAGGTCCCGGAGTGGATATGGGATTGGATATCTGTGGACTTCGTGACTGGACTTCCACACACTTCCAGAGGTCACGACTCCATTTGGGTGATTTTCGACCGACTCACCAAGTCGTCTCACTTGTTACCCATCAAGGAGCAGGGCTCAGTGGAGAGCTTGGGACATCTCTACGTTCAGGAGATTGTATGGATTCACGGTGTGCCATCATCCATCGTCTCTAATCGAGATGCTCACTTTACTTTCCAGATTTGGAAGGGTTGCAGGAGGCGTTCATGACGCAGCTACGTCTGTGCCCCGCCTTTCATCCTCAGACAGATGGTCAGACGGAGAGGACCATTCAGACTCCCGAGGACATGCTCCGCACATGTGTCCTCGACTTTTGTCGCAGTTTGGAGAACCAACTACCCTTGGTGGAGTTCGCATACAACAACATCTACCACTCCACCATCGGGATGGCACCGTACGAGGCGTTGTACGGCCGAACTTGCAGATCTCCTTTGTGGTGGACAGACCCTGGGGAGTCAGCCCTTGTGGGACCAGAGATGGTCCAGGCCACGACAGAGATGGTCAAGGTCATCCAGGAGTGGATGAGGACAGCTCAGAGCTGGAAGAAGTCTTATAATGATAGGAGACAGAGGCCACTAGAGTTTTATGATGACGACCAAGTCTTCTTGCGTGTCTCACCTCTATGTGGATTATATAGATCTGGTCGAGGCCGTATGTTATCTCCATGCTTCATCGGACCATTCCAGGTCCTCAGCAGGATTGGCGAGGTGGCTTATCACCTGGCCCGACCACCTCAGTTGCACCGGGTGCACGGAGTATTCCACGTATTTCAGTTGAGGAGATACGTGCATGACCCGATGCATATCATCGACCATGGGGAGCTATACGTCGATGATGGGGAGACTTTTACGGAGGCCCTAGTGGAGATCGAGGATCGAAAGGAGTGGGTCCTGCGTGGACGGTCGATTCCTCTGGTGCGAATCAGATGGCAACACGGGAACCTCTAGGAGTGCACTTGGGAGAGGGAGGCTTAGATGTGTGCTCAATACCTACATTTGTTTCCCTAGTCTTTGATGTATCATTACGGGGACGTAAAGCCCAGAGGTGGGATTAATGTAAAGACCCGTAAAATTCAAGGAAATTTTTTTTTCTTAATTTTCATTGAGATTTTACAAGAACGCAGTTTCTGACGGAACTTGATTCCGAGGCCCGGTGTGCCCGGAATTTCTATCCGAGGTTTAGCTCGGGTACGTTCAGTGAACAAACGAGCGGGGATTTTCTATCTTTTGAATCGGTGCTCGGAATCGAATTCTGAGGGCACCGATGGAACCGAAGTGCCGGTAAATTCTTATGAACACCATTTCCGGAGTTGTGTTTGCACGAGAGAAGATGATAATAATTGTGGAAGTTTAATTTATAATTAAACTACAATTTTTATTTTCTTTATGTGGTTTAAGGCATTGGGTGGATGTTGGGTAACTACCCAACTTCCCAAGGGAGGTTATGAGGGTGGTGGGTCCCACACGAACCCCACCACTTCATATTCTTCAACCCCTCTCAACTCACCATTAATTATTGACAACTTATGTTTTTAATTAAGTGAGTTAAGTGTGGATGTTTGAATTTAAAAAGCTTTGTTGAATTAATAAAATAAGGGAGGTGCTTATTTTATTTGGGGACTTGTTGCTTGAGAGTTTTGGGGAGAAAAGCTCAGTGAAGCTAGAAGTTCTTCATCTTCTTCGTCGAAGAACAAGAAGAACACAAAGAATGCATCGAACTCCATCGAAGAATGCCGAGTCCTCGGAGACCGACTACACGATGCCGTATACCGCGACAGTTCTTCTGCGACGTCTTCTTCCGCGAAGTGTCCTTCCGCAACATCTCCATCTGCGACATCTTTTCCCCCCGACGAATCCTCATTCGACGAACCTCCATTCAAGCTACGCTCGAGGTAGGGGTTTATTTTCATTATTTTGTACGTGAATACTACCTTGTCTTTCTTCGTGAAAATATGATTAATTGCTATCGATTAACGAGAGGGGGTCGGACCGCACAAACACGGCCGAACCTCCTCCCTTACCTTTGTTATTGTTTTTATTGCGAATTGGAACAGAATGGCGAGGCGCCGTCGCACCGCGCGGGATCATGCGGCATGGAATGCGCGGCGCCGTCGCGCAGCGCTGTGAAATAGAACCAAGTCGTGGCGCCGTCGTGCCGTGCCGGAGAACCGCAAAAGCACCACGGCTGGAGCGGGCCCAGGTCGGAGGGGTGCGGCGTCGTCGCGCCGCACCAGATGAAAGAAGGCCACGTCCGGTACCGGGCCACGGCGGAGCGCGAGAACCGGCGGCCAGAAACCGGGCTGCCGTCGTCGGAGCAGGGAGGGGACCGGCCGTCGCCCGTCCCGTGGAGGCAGAAACCGGCCAGCCGGGGCAGACCGGCCGGACAAGAGGAAGTTGGGGGTTCAAACCCCCGGCCGGCCAGCACAACGGCCGCCTTAATTGGGGCCGTGGTTACAAACGAGGGGGCATGCACCCCCCACTCCAAACAGCTCGGCCGTTTGGGCGAGCGCCCGGCCAGCGCGCGGGGCGCGCTGCGCCCAGGGCGGGCCGGACCCAGCCGGGCCACACCCAGGCCGAGCCGGGCCGTTCCGTGCCCAAGCGGGGCGAACACGGACCCGGTTCGGGCCGACCATGGGGGTATCGGGCCGGGTCGGACCGGGCCCGAACCCCTTAATACCAAATCTTTTCCGGTAGGACGCCCATAACATGTGCTACAGGCCTCTGATCGACGCACCATCAGTTGCGATGCGATCCTTGGATCGAGGCGGTGGTTTCGGTATATCACATTCAAGGTTTCAGAATACTTTGAGTTCAGCCGAGTTGGTTCGTACACGAAACCAACCGGGCCCCCGGAGCTGAAATACTCATATCTTAAGCCCCGGACATCTGATTGACGTGCTGTCAACTTTTTTGGATTCCTCTTAGTGAGACAGATCTTTTGGATTACTTCGCCCGAGGATTGGATGCAGGTGGTGTACGGTCGGATTGGTTTTTCCTTAGAAACCAACAGGGCCCATAGGACGAAAAAAGCCAATAACTCTCAGACCGGGTGTCCGATTGACGCGCCGTCTACGACGTTAAGTTCCTGTTGACGATATGGAACATTTGGATACATCAACTCTGGAATATGTGTTAGTTGATGTATCAGCCTCTCGGCTCATGGAGCGGACCCTCCCGAACGAGCTTGATGTGTACGGGAACCCTAGTGCTTGCTACGTTTGCGACTATGAAGACGACGACGACTGTACAGAGATCCTCAGTGGATTCGACGGTGGCGACTATAGCACTCAACGATCCTACGTGGATCAGTCTACCGATCCTGTGTGGGTCCGATCCTGTGTGGGTCACCGCTCAGCGGTTCTGTGTGAGCCAGCGCCTACAGATCCTGTGTGGGTACGATCCTTTGTGGGTCTTTGCGAGGGTTAGATACCTATCGATCATTTGTGGGTTAGATCCTATATGGGTTATTGCAGGGGTTAGTTATCTATCGATCATGTGTGGGTCAGATCCTTTGTGTCTCATTTCGGGGGTTAGTACCTATCGATCCATTGTGGGTACGACGACATAGATGAATCCGTGGAAATATCTAATCATCTCTATCATCATACGGAGAAGTATACCTGTGTGAGATGAATCCTGTTTTTCTTTCCTATGTGGATTGTGTTGTGATATCATGTGTGGATTTATCGTTTTTCGTTCCTATATGGATTTTGTTGTGCTATCCTATGTGGATTTACGTTTTTCTTTCTTGTGTGGACTGGGTTGTACATGGGCTGGGATGTTGGAGTCGAACAAGAATTGGTGACTTAGGTATATGTATGGGAATATACTTAAGCGCTGTCGTATGTTACTTCGTGATTGTACCTTTCCTTTGTGGATTTTGGGAGACCTTCAGGGGTCTTTGGGTCTCTAATGAGTAGCTTATACTCACCCATGCACGAGCTATGCCCGCACTACATTGTGTTGTTTGCAGACGACGGATAGCACGGATCGTGGTTGAGGCTTGCCGAGCAGGACGGTACCTGGAGGTGGACCACTAGGCAGGACGTACTTGGAGCGGTCGGCTGGACCCGAGGAGTAGTGGAGGCTTTCTGTACCCACCCTTCAGGTGGAATTTCCAGTGAACAGCTCGACGTTGCGACTTTAATTTTCAGTTGTTGTTTTCCCTTCCAGTTTTACTTTACTTTCTATTTGGGTTTGTATACTAGCCCACTTCCTTTTCTGCACATACTGTTGTACTCATTTTTACTTAGTGTTTACTTCTACTACTTTCTTCCTCTGTGGTGTTTGTTTACTTTAAAATGGAAATTCCTTCCCTTTTTACTGGGAATTACTCCTTGGTGCTACTAGCCAGCCCTTGGCCTATGGAAGGTGGGCTTGGGGCAGTCACGGCATAGGCCCTGAGGACGGGTCGTGACAATTGGTATCAGAACAGTTCGGTTCTACCACATAACTTGGGACTCTTGTATTTTTCTATGTGAAGAAATAGTGTTAAGCATATTGAGTGTGGTTATCAGTCTAGGGAGTCCAATGTTGGTGCGGCGGCTGATGTATCCGTACACCAGGACCTTGACTTCTGATTTCCGACATAATGCACGAAAACATTGATTGCATGTGTGTTTCAAGTTTTCTATGTGATTACTTGTGTCATCTCACCAGGTATACTGTTTGACCGTGGCGCACCTGTTTCTTTTCAGGATGGCCCCATGATGGCAGCTAGCTAGGGTTCCGAGAGTTGAGCGTGACGACAGCCCACCGAGCGATGAGGCCTCGGTGCATGGCCCTTTGACAGCTGAGGCACCAATGGTACCTTTACCCGCCAAGCCACCGACGCTTCCAGCCCCAGCCGCTGACGATGCACGTCGCCTTAATGCACTGCATGAGTTCCATCTCCCGCGACCGCCCAGGTTCCACAGGGAGACGGACCCCCAGGCAGTCGAGGACTGGCTGGAGGCAGTGGTACGAGTTTTTTGGTTAATGAGGACACCAGCAGACCTCATGGAGATCCTCACAGCGAGCCTACTGCAAGCGGCAACAGGCCGATGGTGGAGCATGATGCTCCAGGTGAACATTGAGGCATCTCTTCTCTGGACGGACATTGAGAGCCTTTTCTGCTCGGAGTTCGTCCCAGCCACCCTCCGTGTGGTGCACATCCAAGAGCTTCTTCATCTGCGGCAGGGTAGCTGGACAGTTGCCCAGTACTCAGCGAGATTTACCGATCTCTCGTGCTACTTGACCGATATGGTACGAGACCCATTCTTCCGGGCCCGGACGATTGAGCAGGGATTGAGGCATGAGATCAGGGAATCACTGATCTCTCTCAGCATTCCGACCCAGGCAGGAGTATTGGAGAGAGCTCTTCTCATCGTGAGTTTTCTTGCTAAGTCTACAATAGCGGCGAGACCTACCGCAGGGCGACACGTGGCAGAGTCTTCTACAGTCGGCAGCAGACAGATGTCACAGAGGTCCAAGCGGGCTAGGCCAATGGGCGGACGACCACAGGATACTGGCTTGAAGGTGGGGGACACACACAGTTGAACCAGTCTTACGAGTGGAAGATATTTCTATACATGCAGTAGGTAGGGCCACGTGGCTCGTGACTGCCCGACCCGCCGTGCAGAGGAGAAGAAGACAGTTGAGGAACCAACTAGGCTGAGGCAGAGGTTCAACCGTGGCGGTCAGCAGGGAGCAGGTGGATGAGGCCGAGGAGCAGGTCGAGCAGCAGGTGGTGGACGACGTTTTGAGGCTCTACCACCACCACCACCAGGAGGTCCACCCCGACCTCAGGGGAGAGCATAGCTTCAGGAAGCTGAAGCTTACAATCATCGAGCTCTGGAAGCGGGTGGACTAGTGTGGGACTAGCTCCAGGCATAGTGGCCTTTTCCCATAATGCCTCTAGCTTCGTAGTTTGTGTTGCCTTGTGTCCCTGTACTTTGAGTTGAAGTAATAAAAGACACTTTCAATTGTGACGTTTGATTTCTTGTATTTTTTTTGTTATTACTAAGAGGTGACGGTTAAAAAAACTATTGACTTGACCCTCACTTGTGAGATTATTACTAGAGGAGACCCAGTGACCACACACTGATGCCGATAGTGTGACTCAACCCTTGGAGGTGACAGTAACGGTTGGATCTCTTGGTAGCAGCGTCAAGGCCTTACGACGTCATCCAGGCCATGAATTAACTAATCACGACGGGATTGACTGTATTAGTCAAGGAACGTGGTTCATCCAGGGGATGAGACCAGATTTCCCTTTTCCGCAAAGGATAAATCTTTTGCAGCTTTGCAGAACATTAAGGAGGAAGGGGAAACCCTTTGTGTAGTCAGACAGATCTCAGCTGAGCTTCCAGGAGCTGAGACAGTGATTGATTAGCTCCCCTATATTGAAGTTGTTAGAGGAGGGAGTAGGTAACGTAGTCTACAACGATGCATCAGGGACCAGACTCGGATGTGTCCTGATGCAGGAGCGGGCAGTGATCGCATGTGTATCACGTCAGTTGAGGCCGCATGAGCAGAACTACGCTACCCATGACCTGGAGTTAGCAATAGTGGTCTTCGCTTTGAAGACATGGAGACACTATATGATGGGATAGTGCTTTAAAAATTTTTCAGACCATTAGAGTCTGAGGTACATCTTCTCTCAGAAGGACCTAAACCTGAGACAACGGTGATGGCTCGAGTTCCTCCAGGACTATGAATTTGAGATAGTCTATAATCCTGGGAAGTGGAACGAAGTAGCCGATGCTCTCAGTAGGAGGACGGGGCATTCATCCACTTGAGGAGGCGACAAAGCAGCTAGCCTCTTTGCAGATATCCTTCGTAGATAGAGATGGAGCAGCCTTCCTTAAGTCTCTCATAGTCACCCCTCCACTACTGCAGCGGGTCATAGAGGCACAACGTGGGGACGCTGACTGTGAGACGCGGCGTGCACAGATATCCTCAGGACAGGAACCTGATGGTTTCTCATTTGGAGCAAATCACGACGTCCTTTTCAGAGGACGTACAATGGTACCTGTTGCTTTACGAGAGGAGGTGTTGAGATAGTTTCACACTTCTCCCTTGTCGGTACATCCCGGAGTGGTGAAGATGTACCAGTACCTCAGACAACAGCACTGGTGGTTGGGCATAAAGAAGGCTGTGGTGGAGTTAGTTTCTCGATTCCTCACCTGCCAGCAAGTGAAGGCAGAGTACCAGGTACTAGCAGGCTTTGGTACAGCCTTTGGAGGACCCAATGTGAAAGTGGGATGGGATATCTATGGACTTCGTGACTGTACTTACACGCACTTCCAGAGGTCACGACTCCATTTGGGTGATTGTCGACCGAATCACCAAGTCGTCTCACTTCTTACCCATCAGAGAGCAGGGCTCAGTGGAGAGTTTGGGACGTCTCTACATTTAGGGGATTGTACGGCTTCATGGTGTGCCATCATACATCGTCTCCGATCGAGATGCTCTCTTTACTTCCCGGCTTTGGAAGGGGTTGAAGGAGGTGTTCGGGACGCAGCTACGTCTGAGCACCACCTTTTATCTTCAGAAAGATTGTCAGATGGAGAGGACCATTCAGACTCTCGAGGAAACGCTCCGTGCCTGTGTCCTCGACTTTTGTTGTAGCTGGGAGAACCACCTACCATTGGTGGAGTTCGCGTACCACAACAGCAACCACTCCACCGTTGGGATGGCATCGTATGATGCATTGTACAACCGACCTTTCAGATCTCCTTTGTGCTGGACAAACATTGGGGAGTCAGCACTAGTGGGACCAGAGAAGGTCCAGGCCATGACAGAGAAGGTCCAGGTCATCCAGGAGTGGATGAGGATAGCTCAGAACCGGCAAAATTCTTATGCTGACAGGAGGCGGAGGCCACTAAAATTCGAGGATGGCGACTACATCTTCTTGCATGTCTCACCTCGACGTGGATTACGTAGAATTGGTCGAGGCCTCATGTTATCTCCACACATCATCGTACCATTCCAGGTCCTCAGCAGGATTGGCGAGGTGGCTTATCTCCTGGCCCTACCACCTCAGTTGCACCGGGTGCATGACGTATTCCACACATCTCAGCTGATGAGATACGTGCACGACCCGACACATAACATCAACCGTGGGGAGCTAGACGTTAATGATGGGGCGACTTTTACGGAGGTCCCAATGTAGATCGAGGATTGAAAGGAGTGGGTCCTGCGTGGATGGTCGATTCCTCTAGTGCGAATCAGATGGAAGCACGGGAACCTCCAGGAGAGCACATGGGAGCGGGAGGCTCAGATGCGTGCTCAGTACCCACATTTGTTTCCCTAGTCTTCGATGTATCTTTACGAGGATGTAAAGCCCAGAGGTGGGAGTAATGTAAAGACCCATAAAATTCAAGTTAATTTTTTTCATAATTTTCTTTGAGATTTTACAACAATGCAGTTTTTGACGGTACTTGATTCCGAGGCCCGGTGTGCCTGGAATTTCTATCCGAATTTTAGCTCGGGAACGTTCAGGGAAAGAACGAGCGGGAATTTTCTAACTTTTGAATAGGTGCTCAGAATCGAATTCTGAGGGCACCGATGGAACCATAGCACCAGTAAATTCTTATGAACGCAATTTCTGGAGTTGTGTTTTCATGAGAGAAGATGATAAAAATTGTGGAAGTTTAATTTATAATAAAACTACAATTTTTATTTTCTTTAAGTGGATTAAGGCATTTGGTGGAAGTTGGGTAACTACCCAAATTCCCAAGGGAGGTTATGAGGGTGATGGGGCCCACACGAACCCCACCCCTTCATATTCTTCAACCCCTCTCAACTCACCATTAATTTTTGAAAACTTATGTTATTAATTAAGTGAGTTAAGTGTGGATGTTTGAATTTCAAAAGCTTTGTTGAATTAATAAAATAAGGGAGGTGCTTATTTTATTTGGGGACTTGTTGCTTGAGAGGTTTGGGGAGAAAAGCTAAGTGAAGCTAGAAGTTCTTCATCTTCTTCGTCGAAGAACACGAATAACATGAAGAACGCATCGAACTCCGTCGAAGAACGTAGAGTCCTCGGAGACCGACTACGCGACGTCGTATACCGCGACGGTTCTTCCGCGACGTCTTCTTCCGCGATGTCTCCTTCCACAAAATCTCCTTCCATGCCGTCTTTTTCCGTGACAAATCCTCGTTCGACGAACCTCCGTTCATGCTATGCTCGAGGTAGGGGTTTATTTGAATTATTTTGTACGTGAATACTACCTTGTCGTTCTTCGTGAAAATATGACTAATTGCTATCGATTAACGAGAGGGGTCCGGACTACACAAACATGGCCGACCCTCCTCCCTTACATTTGTTATTGTTTTTATTGCGGATTGGAAAGGAATGGCGTGGTGCCGTCACACCGCGCGGGATCGTGCGGAAAGGAATGCGCGGCGCCGTCGCGCCGCGCCGTGAAATAGAACCAAGTCGCGGAGCCGTCGCGCCGTGCCGGAGAACCGAAAAAGCACCACGGTCGGTGTGGGGCCGCAGAGGAGGGGTGCAGCCCCATCGAGACGCACCGGATGAAAAAAGGCCACGAACGGTACCGGGCCGCGGCAGAGCGCGAGAACCGGCGGCCGAAAACCGGGCCGCCGACGTCGGAGCAGGGAGGGGACCGGCCGTCGCCGGTCCTGTGGTGGCAGAAACCGGCCGGCCGGGGCGGGCCAGCCGAACAAGAGGAAGTCGGGGTATCAAACCCCTGGCCGACCAGCACAATGTCCCCCTTAATGGGGGCTGCAGTTACAAACCATCGGGGCAGGCGCCCCCCACTCCAAACGGCTCGACCGTTTGACCGAGCGCCTGGACAGCGTGGTGGGCACGCTGCGCCCAGGCCGGGCCGTGCCCAAGCTGGTCCGGACCGAGTGGGGTCGCGCCCAGGCCGGGCCGGGCCACACCCAAGCCGGCAGAACCTGGACCCGGTTCGGGTCGACCCGGTTCGGGCCGACCCTGGGGGTATTGGGCCGGGTCGGACCGGGCCCGAACCCCTTAATACCGAATCTTTTCCGGTTGGATTCCCATAACATGTGCTGCAGGCCTCCGATCTATGAAACTTCAGTTGAGATGTGATACTTGGATCGATAAGGTCGTTTTGGTATATCGCACTCAAGGTTTCGGAATACTTTGAGTTCGCCCGAGATGGTTCGTAAACGAAACCCACCGGGCCCTTAGAGCAGAAACACTCATATCTTAAGCCTCGGACGTCTGATTGATGTGCTGTAGACTTTGGTGGATTCCTCTTACTGAGACAGATCTTTTGGCTTACTTCTCCCTAGGTTTGGATGCAGGTGGAGTACATTCGGGCTGGTTTTTCCTTAAAAACCAACCGGGCCCTGTGGGACGAAAATGCCAATAACTCTCAGACCGGGCGTCTGATTGACGCGCAGTCTGTGACGTTGAGTTCCTGTTGACGATACGGAAATTTTGGATACATCAACTCTGGAATATGTGTTTTTTGATGTATCAGCCTCTCGTCTTGTGAAGAGGACCCTCTCGAATGAGCTTGCTGGGTGCGGGAACCCTAGTGCTGGCTGCGTTTGCGACTGTGACGACGACGACGACGACTGTACAGACATCCTCAGTGGATTCGACGGCGACGACTACAACACTCAGCGATTCTACATGGATCAGTGCTACCAATACTGTGTGGGTTAGTGCTCAGCGGTTCTGTGTGAGCCAGTGCCTACACATCCTGTGTGGGTCCAATCCTATGTGGGTCTTTGCGGGGGTTAGTTACCTGTCGATCCTTTGTGGGTCAGATACTATGTGGGTCATTGCGGGGGTTAGTTACCTATCCATCCTGTGTGGGTCATATCCTTTTTGGGTCATTGCGGGGGTTAGTACCTATCGATCCTTTGTGGGTCTGACGGCTTAGATGAATCAGTGGAAATATCTGATCATCTCTATCGTCATACGAAGAAGTATACCTGTGTGAGATGAATCCTCTTTTGCTTTCCTTTGTGGATTGTGTTGTGCTATCCTATGTGGATTTATCGTTTTGATTTCCTATGTGGATTGTGTTGTGCTATCCTATGTGGATTTATGTTTTGCATTCTTGTGTGGACTGGGTTGTACTTGGGCTCGAATGTTGGAGCCGAACGAGAATTGATGACTTTGGTATATGTATGGGCATATACCTAAGCAGTGTCATATTTTACTTCATGATTGTATCTTTACTTTGTGGATTTTGGGAGACCTTCGGGGGTCTCGGGGTCCCTACTGAGTAGCTTATACTCACCCCTGCACAGGCTATGCCCGCACTACGTTGTGTTGGTTGCAGACGACGGATAGCGCTGATCGTGGTTGCGGCTTGCGTTGCAGGACGGTACCTGGAGGTGGACCACTGGGCGGGACATACTCGGAGCGGTCGGATAGACCCGAGGAGCAGTGGAGGTTATCTGTACCCACCCTTCAGGTGGGATTTCTAGTGGAGAACTCAACGTTGCTGCTTTACTTTTTAGTTGTTGTTTTCCCTTCCAGTTGTACTTTACTTTTAGTTTGGGTTTGTATACTAGCCCACTTACGTTTCCGCACATACTGTTGTACTGAGTTTTATATAGTGTTTACTTCTAATTCTTTCTTGCTCTGTGGTGTTTGTTTACTTTTCAAAGGAAATTCCTTCCCTTTTTTACTGGGAATTACTCCTTGGTGCTAGTCGCCAGCCCCTGGCCTATGGATGGCGGGCTTGGGGTAGTCACGACACGGGCCTCGAGGACGGGTCGTGACAAATAAATTGAGTCGTATGACCAAAAGTTAATAACCACAAAATAAATGGAAGAATGAAATGAATATAAAGATAATAATGATAATATATATCAAATGGCGGTATAAAATACACCCCATCCCATAAATAAGTGGCAATCAAAGGAAATCCCACGGAATTAAAAGTGAGATAAGAAACCCCTTACCTTGTACATTTCCTTAGTTGATGGTACATTAAACTCCAGTATAATGGTGAAATAATTGTTATTAAATTATTAATGAACCATATAAATAAATATGATCTCATATATAATCTTTTCATATTTCATTATTAATAATATTTTAGTAGTATCATAGTTTCGGGTGTTAACTGATTCGTTTTTCTTTACATGTTTTGTTACGAAAGTCTTGTTTGTTATGTGTAGGATGTACTTGATTCATATCTATAATGATATTATTTTCTTAAAAAAATGCAATCATAAATGGTCTTTATTCTTGAATGGTTATGATGGGGAATGAATCTCATCGCCTTCATGGTGACACTAATCCGTACATTGGAACGAACGGAAATACCATTCTATTGATGGTGAAATCGTAATAATTGGATATTATTTGATATATACAGAATCAATAAAATTATATATTTATTATTTATAGAAATTATACTCATTATTATACCTATCCAAATGATTAAGTGTTGAATAACAAACTACACCACGATGTGGAGACGGTAAGACGTATGTACGCATGTATGTTGAATTTGTCATTAATAGGATGTATAGAATAATGAATATGGTTGAACCATATTTATAATAACATCAAAGTATGTATAAGGTACTTCTGTTATTATTTTGGTATGGAAAAAACAATGAATGATGAAGTGGAAGAAGAAAAGACACTGAAAGATTTGATGAAATAATTACCACTTCTTCGTGTGCTTCCTTTTGATTTGATCAAAAGGGATCCATAGGATGGATTTATGAACAATGTATTACAAGATACCACCCTTAAACATTTAAATAATATTGAATTAAATGAAAAATTCACATTGAGAATCTTCATAGGTGTAGAGTTTTAGATAATTAGGACATAACTATTACATTTCATTTCAAATACAAAGTAGACACTTCTACACAATTTACATTTTTTCATAAAATATAATGTCTTAAAAAAAGTTTCATTTCTATTTCCATGTTTTAGATTGCATGAATTTTCCTTGATCCCATCCTTGACCCTATTCATCTTTAAGTCCTGTGAAAACATTTCAAAATATGGGATGAGCATAAAAGGCTCAGTAAGGGTTATAAAAAATTGAATGAAAACATTTTTTCAAAAACACATACAAAACATGAAATCTATAACTTACCTCATGAAATCATAAGATTTATGAAAGACAAATAGAAATCATAATCCTTAAAGGAAACTTTTGGCTTCCATATCATACTTACTTTGTATCTATCACAGCTACATAGGGAGTTACATTGGAATACCCATCACAGTATATTACCTAAATCTCTTAGGAGAAACATTCACGTTTACCTCCCTCACATTACCCAATGAATTAGAGAGCTATCTCGAGCTCAACCTACCTAGGTTTATCATGGAACCACCCGTATATGTAAATAATTCCTAGAACGATTACATGATCATAACACATTACATAAGCATAAAGGAAAGATAACATTTCCACATTGCAATAAAAAAATATCATTTCAAGATATTGAAATAATAAATCTATTATCAAAATCATTTTCAATACCAAAAGACGTAAATATAGTATATAGTATTTATTTTTCCTTTTAAAAACATTCCAACTTGTTAAGGAAGTCAAAGATCAAATAATACTCGCAGCGGCGGAATGTTCGTTGTCACCGCTTAATTAAAAATACATTCCTTTTTTTAGTTTTTTAAAATGATTCTTATAAAAATATCCCCTTTGAATGAAATGAAAATTCGAAGTTGTTTATACTGAATATAAAAATAAATCTTGTATTAAAACAAAATATGCCTCAATGAAAGGAGATTGAGACAGAGTCCCTTACCTTGTGTCCAACTTGACTCAAAATTTCTTTAATCTTATGAATAATAAAATAAGGTTAATTTCTAATTTCATAAGAACCTTTTTAAATTTTATAATTCCTTTTATATCACTTATTACCATGTTATAAAAATTATGTAATAATTCAAGTTAATAATCTTCGTTTTGTCGATATTTGATACTTGAGTAAAAAATGAACACCTCATATTTACAAGTTGTCCATGTGGTCAATACTCCATTATATCCTGAATGAAAATAATTATTTAGATATCATATATATCATATATATCCATTATATACAAGTATTTATTATAGTACAAAAAATTTGGAGGTAAGAAATGAAATGCATCGTTCATGGAGATGGTAAGCCGTACGTACGCATAACCAATACATACATTTCTATTTCTTATTTTAATGGAATTAAAACATAATTATACATAGGTATATTATAATTACAGTATAATATCATATATAATATCATTAAATCCATTTTTTATACATCCCACATATGGCATTAAGGAATCACATCACTTTGAGGGGGTAGTTGTCCACACTTCCTTAAATGAGATTATCTTATTTACCCAATATGGAAACCATAAAGGTGTGATATAAATGGGAAGTAAAAAAGAATAATGAAATCATAGACATAATATATATCACATATAAATAGAGTTCCATCATAATGGCCACCATGAGAGGCAGTAATATGTAATTGAACAGTCATCGTTTCTTGAGGTGTTAGTTTGACATCCATATAAATATTATGTTCTTCATCCATTAGATGGAGGTGTGTTTATGTGTTGTTTGAATACTTCTCATAACAACATTATAGTATGTTTATGATACATGTATTGTTAGAAAATAGGGGAATAAAAATAGCTTAGCGGTGTAGAAGTAAAATAAAAAAAAATAAGATAAACTGTTACCTTTAATTTGGGTAACTTCCATTAGTTTGAACAAAAAGGACATTTTTAACTGCCTTCTTCCTAAGGTAAGGCTTCTAGGGGGAGGATATAGATGTATGGAACTTAATTGAGAAGTTGTTGGACGAGCCAAATGGCTTGAGAGGAGTGAGTAATTGGATAGATATGGTCTTCTTTTATATGGCATATGAGGGGCTCTTTAGGAAACTGTGAAAATATTTTTTTATTATATAATTATATTCGATTTATAATTGTCAAAAAATAATTAAAGATGAATATAAGATGACTAATGGTAGAAATAAAATCATCCGATAGGAATTGGATAGGTTTTGGATAATATTTTAATCATTATATTCTTATTTATTTAACTCATTTATTAATGAGGTAAATACTGTATCATTATTGTGTCATAAATAATTTAATTTATTTAATGTCTAAAAATTAAAAAAAAATACTATCATGTAGAAAACCTTTTTATGTTTCCAATGAATATTTATAGTCGAAAATAGTACTTATATAACACCATATAAAAATTTATTACTAAAAGAATGTTGTTAATGTCAATTTTTGCATTACATTAAATTAATTAATCGAAATTGTCATTATCACACCCAAGTGGATCAATGGGGTCCCAAAATAGACCCAAGTATTCCCATGGTCGTTAATGACCCAGCCAATAATGTTTGTACTAGTGATAAGGTAATTTTATATTATTATAATATTCTTTTAACCTTGAATTAACCTATTTACCTTTAACTACTGTAAATAAAAGTCAAAAGTCACTATTCCCCAAAACTTATTTTCTTCTTAATAAACCACAATTTACTACTTTATAACTACCATTTATGTTGTATCTGTGAAATTCAATTCACAGAAGTGGTAAAATTTCATTTAAATGAAAATTTCATATTTTTTAACAACCACTATGTGGTTTAACTATTCATCAAAAGTTGATGTTTTTCATAAAAATACCAAACATTAAGCCTAATATTTATTTCATATTCTGAATTCAAAATTTATGTCTATTTTTTCAAATTCATAACATAGATGTGGCATTAATTAATTTAATAATTAATTCTCGTTGTTAAAACAAATAGCGTCTTTTTAAGAAATAATAACTATCAAAAGATTGATACTTGTTTATGTCTAATTTCAATGTGAAATTAATTCCAATGATGAACTTAAATGGTAAAAATATATTTTAATTTCAATTTAAAGCAAACTAAAAATATAATCTATCCATGTAAATAAATTTGATTAAAAGGAACTTTTGAATTAAAAAGCAATATTTTCCACTATTCATTAAAAATGAACTTTATCAGAAAAATACCAAAAAATTACCCAAAGTAAAATCTGATGTCCCCATTTTAAAGAAGGATTTTATTTGTCCAATTAGAATGTATTAAAGTGAATAAAACTATATTTAAATAGGGTTCTCCATTAAATGGCGATAAATCGGCCTTTTAATGTAAATTATGCTTAAAATTAGATTCATTCACATTTTAGGCCTCTAACTTTTTATTGGATAATGAAAATACATTAGACAAACATGTATAAACATATTGTAGTTAGTTTCATTCATTCACTCCAATACAACGAATAGGAGTTAACTACCGTTTAAAATAATAATATTATATTATTAGTGTGCAACGTAAGATTCCAAAAAAACCTATTGTTGCGTATCAGGTACGCTATCGAACATAGAAACCCCTTTAAAGTAAATTAATATTTAATTCGAAAATATTAATATATATTAAATATTTCTTCTTCTTCATTTACCTGGGATGTTACATCCTTCCCCCCTTTTGGGAATTGCATCCTCACAATTTTTATTCACTTAACAAAATAAGTGGGGTTATTTATCCCTCATAGCATTTTCAAATTCCCACATTGCCTCTTCAACCATATGGTTCTTCCACAAACCCTTTACCTGGTTAATTAACTTATTCATCAAAAATTTCTTTCTACGGTCAAGAATCTGGACTGGCTGTTCTTCATAAAAGAGTTTGTCTTCCTACTGAACTACCTTTGGGCTCAAAACATGAGATGGATCTGGCATATACTTTCTCAACATCAAAAAAATGAAAACCATTGTACACCTGGGATAAAATTGGAGGTAAATACACTCTTTATGCAATTGATCCAACATTCTCTAGAATTTCCTAAGGTCCAATGAACCTCAGACTCAACTTTCCCTTTTTACCAAAACGCATCACACTTTTCCATGGAGAAACTTTGAGAAAGACATGATCACCGACCTCCAAAAAAAGATCCTTCCTCCGGTTATCTGCATTACTTTTATGCCTGCTCTGAGCTATTATCATGTGCTTCAGAATCAACTGAACTTTCTCTGCCATCTCTTCTACCAATTCTGGTCCCATCAGCTTCCATTCACCTAATTCATCCCAAAAATATGGAGTTCGACACTGTTTTCCATATAATAACTCAAACAGATCCATCTGTTTACTGGAATGAAAACAATTATTATAAGAAAATTAAACCAAAGAAAAATGTTGGTCCCATCATCACTGATAATCCAGTGAACAAGAACGTAGAATATCCTCCACGGTATGTATTGCTCATTCTAATTTCCCATCTGATTGCGGATGAAAAGCTGTACTAAAATTTAATTCAGCACCCAAAGACTTATGAAGGCCTTTGCAAAAGTTAGAAGTGAACCTGTGATCACGATCAGATACAATGGAGAGGGAAACACCCTGAAACCTAACTATCTCTTTATCATACCACCGAGAAAGTTGATCTAGAGACAAAGTATCTCGAATTGGATGGAAATTAGCATATTTAGTCAATCGATCAACAATAACCCAGATTGCATTATTACCTCAAGATGTATTTGGTATTCACACAATGAAGTCTATGGATATATATTCACATTTCCACTCTGGCACTGGTAGAGGCTAAAGCATCCCTTTCGATAACTACCGCTCTGCTTTAACCTACTGACAAGTCAAACACTTCACAATAAAAGCATCAATATCACATTTCATTCCATCCCACCAATAATACTCCCGAAGATCGCTCTACATATTAGTACTACCAGGATGAACTGAAAACAGAGAACTATGAGTTTTACATAACAACTCATTCTTCAACGGTGAATCACAATATACACATAATCACTTTCAAAATCTTAAAACACAATCATTATAAATGTTAAACTCATGCAACTTATCCTTCTGAACCTACTCTACCTTTTTCTATAACTCAATGTCCTCTTTCTATACTTGTATTATTCTATATAATAGAGATGATCTCACTAACACCTGATACAAAATAGAATAATTTCCTTTACCAACTATTTCTACTCCAAAGTTCATCAAATCAAAAACCAAAGGATCTCGTTCCAAACATAACATGTTTAATTAAGTGTTAATTTTTCAACTCAGAGCATCAGCCACATTATTTTCTTTTCCCGGATGGTAATGGATCGTGCAATCATAATCCATGATTAATTCCAACCACATCCTCTATCTCTTGTTCAATTATTTTTAAGTGAATATATTCTTCAAACTTTTTTGATCATTATATATTTGAAATTTTACTCCATACAAATGTTTCCTTTAAATTTTTAAAGTAAAAAATAACAAAAGATAATTCAAATTCATGTGTAGGGTAATTTAACTCATGAGGATTCAACTGACATGAAGCATAAGCAATTACCTGATCATTCTATATTAGGACACAACCCAGTCCTTTCAACAAGGCATCACTATAGATCACAAACTCACCATTTCTGGATGGCAGTGCCTAAACTGGAGCATTCACCAATCTTCTTTTCAATTCCTTAAAACAATAATCACATTCTTCTGTCCAAACGAAATTAACACCTTTTCAAGTTAACTTAGTCATTGGACTAGATAACCGTTTAAAATTTTCAACAAACCACTGGTAATAACCTACCAAACCATGAAATCTATGAATCTCAGGTATATTTTTGGATCTTTTACATTCTGTAACAACATTCAATTTAGCAGGATCAACAGTTATGCCATTTTTTTAAACAATGTGATGAAGGAAATAAATTTGTTGCAGCCAAAACTCAGACTTTCTGAATTTACCAAATAGTTTAGTTTCTTTTATGTTTTTCAAGACAACCCTTAAATGATATTCATGTTCATGCTTAATTTTTAAATAAACCAAAATATTATCAATGAACACAACCACAAACTTTTCCAAGAACTCACGGAAAATTCTATTCATATGATCCTTGAATACATCAGGTTCATTGGTTAAACCTAAAGTTATAACTACAAATTCATAATGGCCATATCTAGTATGAAACGCGGTCTTTGGAATGTATACTTCCATTACTTTCAACTGATGGTACCCCGACCTCAAGTCAATATTCAAAAACTACTGATCTCCCTAGATCTGATCAAACAAATCATCGATATGAGGTAAAGGATAATTATTCTTAATAGTAATTTTATTCAATGCTCTATAATCAAAGCAATGTATCATTTAACCGTCATTATTTTTAACAAAAAAGATAAGATCACCTCATGGTGATGTTCTAGGTCGAATGAAACCTTTTTCTAATAACTCCTACAATCTCTTTTTTAACTCTAAAAGTTCAATTTGAGACAATAGATAAGGGGGTTTTGAAATTGTCTTAGCATCAGGATCTAAGTCAACAGTATATTCAACTTCCTGAATAGGTATAATACTAGGAAACTCATCAAAAAACATCATGGAACTCATTTACCACTGGAACATCATTAATCTGAACAGTTCCTTTTTTTCAACAATATGTGCAAGGTAACATTCATTTCCATACTTTACTAGTTTCTCCGCTTTCTGATATGTTATCAACTTAAAGGGTTCAATTTTGTATACAAACTGGAAATCATTCTAAAAAAACCTCTTTAGAACTAAAGTCAATATTAGCATGATAAACAGAAATCCAATCCATGCCTAATATAACATCAAACTCTAATAAAGGACAAACAATAAGGTTTGTAGGTAGATTCTTTCCGCACACAAGGACATGAATGTTCTTATGTTTTCTTTTTGTCTCAACATTTACACTGGGCGTTTTTACCATTAGTTCAGTATTCATATCATGAGATGGAATTCCCAATTTACTAGAAAACTTTTCAGAAATGAAAGAGTGTGTAGACCCTTAATCAAACAACACATTGGCATAATCTGAACAAACAAACAGTGTAATTGATAATACTTCGTTTGATGGCCCAACATCTGCTGAAGTAGTTGCAAAGGATTTCACCACCCCTTTCTGCATGTAGTCTGGCTTCTTTCCTTCGTTTGAGTTCTTTTTTGGACACTCATTTGCATAATGACCCATTTCATTTCACTTAAAACATTTTACTGACTGTAAATCAGATTTTTTCGTACTGTTACCCTGATCATTTTCAGTGTAATTACGAGCCTTATGTCCCATTTTACCACATCGGTGGCACTTACCATAATTCAAAAGACATTCCCCAGCATGCATTTTACTACAATTTTCACAAACTATAAACATAATATTCTTACCATGAAACTTTTTTGAAGAGTTATTACCTTTCACCTGCCAACTCGACCTCTTATTCTATTGTATTTCAAATAATACCTGATCATCCTAAAATTCCATTTCCACCTTCTCTGCACAATGAAAATGTTTTTCCTAAATTTTGAACTCACGAGAAGATAAATCCCTTTGATACTTTGGATTTAATCCTGAGTAAAAATTGTTGATTTTACTATCAAGATCTTTCATGAAATTTGGAGCATACCTTGCCAGTCGAGTTAATTTTTCTTCATAAGTAGCCACTGAGTCATCATCCTGCCTCAATTCTAGGAATTTTCTTTCCATCCAAAGATGAACCACCTCAGGAAAATATTTCTCAACAAACATACTTTTGAATTCATCCCAATAAAGAGCATTAATCTTCTCATTATATCTAATATTTTTCACCATCGACCACCACTGATCAGCTTCACCTTCAAAACAGTAAATAGCGAGACTAGCCTCTTGATGTTATGAAAAACCCAGGACATCAAAAATCTTCTCCAGCGCTTTAATCCACCCTTCAGATAGAACATGGTCAGATGATCCTCTGAATGATGGGGTATGTTGCCTCATGAAATGATCCACTATTGATATGTTCCTCTGCGGGTGATATGGATGATCTCGTACATGGATACCACCACCATTTATAGCCTAAGTCAAATGTGCCATCACTGCAAAAAACATTTCAGTTCCGATTCTGAACATCTCAGGTTGCGGATTTGGAAGTTTATCTTCCTCCTGATGTTGTCCCAATATAGCGGCCCTGTTTCCTCTATGGAAACCCATTTTGAACACATAAATAACTTACGCGAAGAAACATGGTAATCTGTAAATGATATATGATTTCAATATTAACATAAATTACTTTATGGATATTAATTTAACAATAAACTAACTCCTAAAGTTATCTAAACCGACCACTAATACCAACTATAAGGATCCTTCCTTAATCATTTACATAATATTGAATTAAACTAATAATTCCCATTTAGGATCTTTTTAAGATTAGAGTTTTAGATAATTTGGACATAACTAGTACATTTCATTTCAAATACAAAGTAGACACTTCTACACAATTTACATTTTTTCATAAAATATAACCTCTTAAAAAAGAGTCATGTATAGTTCCAAGTTTTAGACAACATGACTTTTCCATGATCCGATCCTTGACCCTATTGATCTTTAAGTCCTTTGAAAACATTTTAAAACTTGGTATGAAGATAAAAGGCTCAGTAAGGGTTATAAAACAAGGAATGAAAACATTTTTTCAATAATACATAAAAACATGAAGATTTTTAATTACCACATGAAATCATAAGATATATGAAAGACACATAGAAATCATAAATCATAAAGGTAACTTGTGGCATCTATATCATACTTACCTTGTAGCTATCACAGCCACATAGGGAGTTACATTTAAAAACCCTTAATAGTGTATTCCTTAAATCTCTTAGGAGAAATATTCACATTTACCTCCATCAAGTTACCCAATGCATTTTAGATCTATCTCGAGTTCACCCACCCTAGGTTTATCACGGATACACCCATATACGTAAATAATTCCCAAGATCCATAACATGATCATAACACATAACATAAGCATAAAGGAATGATAACATTTCCACATTGCAATTGCAAAATATAATTTCCAGATATTGAAATAATAAAACCATTTTCAAATTCATTTTCAATACCAAAACACATAATGAGAGTATATGGTATTTATTTTTCATTTTAAAAACATTCCGGCTTGTTAGGGAAGTCAAAGATCAAATAATACTTGCGGCGGCGGAAAGGTCGTTCTTATCGCTTAATTAAAAAAACATTCCTTATTGTCATCTATTAAAATGATTCGCATAAAAATATTCCCTTAGAAATAAAATTCAAAGGTGTTTATAAATCGTATAAAAATTAATCGTGTATTAAAACAAAATATGCCTCAATGAAAGGAGATTGAGACGAAGTCCCTCACCTTGTGTCCGACATGACCCGATCATTCTTTAATCTCCTAAATAATAAAATAAAGTTAATTTCTATTTTCATAAGAACCATTTTCAAGTTTATTATTCCTTTTATATCACTTATTACCATCCTATAAATATTATGTATTCATTCAAGTTAATAATGATCGTTTTGTCGATATTTTCTACTTGAGTAAAAAATGAACAACTTATATTCACAAGTTTTCCATGTGGTCAATATTCCATTATATCCAGAATGAAAATAATTATTTAGATATCATATATATCATATATATCCATTATATACCTGTATTTATAATAGTACATAACATTTGGAGGTAAGAAACGAAATGCATCGTTCGTGGAGACTTTAATCCGTACGTAAGCATGTACAGTACTATCATTTCTATTTATTATTTTCATGGATTTAAAAAATAATTATAAATAGGTATATTATAATTAAAGTATATATCATATATAATATCATTAACTCCATTCTTTATAAATCCCACATAAGACATTAACGAATCACATCACTTTGAGGGGCCAATAGTCCGCACTTCGTCAAATTAGATTATCGTATTTACCAACTATGGAAACCATAAAGGCATGATATAAATGGGAATTACATAAGAATAAAGAAATAATAAACATAACATATATCATATATAAATACAGTTCCATCACAATGGCCACCATGAGAGGTGGTAAGATGTAATTGAACAATCATCGTTTCGTGAGGTGTTAGTTTTCCATCCACATAAACATTATGTTCTTCATCCATTAGATGGAGGTGTGTGTAAGTGTAGATTGAATATTTCTCCTAAAAACATCATAGTATATTGATGATTCTAGTTTTGTTAAAAAAGAAATGAATAAAAAGAGTTTAGGGGTTGGATAAGTAAAATAAAAGAAAACAAATTAAGAGAAATTGTTACCATTAATTTGGGTAACTTCCTTTGGTTTGAACAAAAAGGACTTCTTTAAGTGCCTTCTTCCTAAGGTAAGGCTTCTTGGGGGAAGAGAGGGATGTAGGGAGTTTAATTAGGCAAAGATTTTATGAGCCAAATGGCTTGAGATGTGTGAGGAATTGGATAGAAAAGGTCACCTTTTATAAGGGAGAGGAGGGGCTCTTTTGGAAAGTGTGAAAATATTATTTTATTATATAATTATATTCGGTTTATAATGGTCCAAAAATCATTAAGAATGAAGAAAAGATGAATCGTGGTCGAAATAAAATCATCCAATGTGAATTGGATAGGTTTTGGAAAATATTTTAATCATTATATTCTTATTTACTTAAATCATTTATTAATGAGGTAAATACGGTATCATTATTGTGTAATAAATAATATAATTTATTCGATGGCTAAAAATTATAAAAAACTACTATCGTGTAAGAAATCCTGTTATATTTCCAATTAATATTTATTCTCTAAAATAGAACATAAATAACACCACATAAAAATTAATTACTAAAAGATTTTTGTTAACGTCAATTTTGCCTTTACATTAAATCAATTTATCTAAACTGTGATTATCACACCCAAGTGGCTCAATGGGGTCCCAAAATTGACCCAAAGGTGACCGTGGTCATTAATGACTCAACCAATATGTTTTTTACAAGTTTTAAGGTAATTTGAAATTATTATAATATTCTTTTTACCTTGAATTAACTTATTTATCTTTAACCGAGGTAAATAAAAGTCAAAATTTACTATTCACCAAAAATTATTTTCATCTTAATGAACCACATTTTACTTCTTGATAAAAGCAATTTATGTCGGATTTTTTAAATTCAATTTACAGAAGTAGAAAATTTTCATTTAAATGAAAAATTCAGTTTTTATAACTACCACCAAGTGGTTTCACTATTCATCAAAAAGTGATTTTTTTTTGAAAAATACCAAAAATTCAGCCTAAGAATTTTTTGATATTCTGAATTCAAAATTGATCCCTATTTTTATAAATTCAAAACATAAAAAGTGGCATTAATTAATTTAAAAATTAATTCCCGTTGTTAAAACAAATAGTTTGTTTTTAAGATACAATAACTAACAAAAGATTGATACTTGTTTATGTCCGATTTCAATGTGAAATTAAATCCAATGACCAAAATTGGATTAAATGGTAGAAATATATATTAATTTCACTTTAAAACCAACTAAAAAGATATTCTAACAATATAAGTAAATTATATTAAAAGGCACTTTTCAATTAAAATAAAATATTTTTCACTATTCATTATAAGAATAATCTTTATCAGAAAAATACCAAAAAAATTACCCAAAGTAAAATTTTATATCCCCATTCAAAAGAAGGATTTTATTTGGTCAATTATAATGATTTAATGTGACCAAAACAACATTTAAAGAGAGTTCTCCACTAAAATATAATAAATCATCCTTTTAATGTTTATTATGCTCAAAATTAGATTCATTAACATTTTAGGCCTCTAACATTTTATTGGATAATCTAAATACATTTAGAAAACATGTATTATTATATAGTAGTTAGTTTAATTCATTCCCACCAATAAAATAGCTAGGAGTTAACTACCATTTAAAATAATAATATTATATTATTAGTGTGCAACGTAAGATTCCAAATAATCTCATTGTTGCGTATCGGGTATGGTATCGAACATAGAAACCCCTTTCAAGTAAAATTAATATTTAATTCACATATATTAATTAATATGAAATATGTAATATTCTTCACTTACCTGGGATGTTATAGGTATAGACTTTAGTTTTATTTTAGGGTTGTTTGTAGGATAATTGAGTAGGGTTTGGTTGACCCAAATGGATTTGGAGGTGTGATTTTGAGAGAAGGGGAAATACCCTTTTATAAGAGGGGTCAGGGTCACTTTTGGAAACCCTTGAAATATTATTTTATTATACCAACATATTCAGTTTATAATATCCCCAAAAAGTATTCATTTTGAGTGTATTGTGGGGGTGGGACGAAAAAATATCAACCGATAGGTTTTAGATAGGATTTGGTCACCATATTAATATTATCTTTAAGATTTATCTCTCGATTAAATAGTTTATCATTTACCATGTATCCTTGTATTTTTATGTTATTTTGTTAATAAACATACTATAAAATTCCCAGAGAACCCCATGTGGTTAGTTAATGACATATCAATTATTATATATGTCCATTGGCTGAACCATAGATTTTTTTGAGTAATAAATCATTTAATAATACATTATTTGTTTTAACAACTCATTTTTGACTATTTTGACATTATTTAGTAATTTTTTTGTGAAAGTCGTAAAAATCATATTTATTCGAAAATAATTAATTGGATCAACTATAACCTGTAATATTAACTTATGAAAATTTTTTAATGCATAAAATGCCTCAATTTTAATTTATTTAAATATTTAAAATATAATTTTTTTATTCATTCATTAAAAAGTTAATTATTGCATCATCATTATGTCTTAAATAAAATTATTTATATAATTACAATAAATAATAAATAAAATATCATGATATATGAAATCTTTTTATATTTATAATGAATATTTATAATTGAAATTATCTAATGTAAAATCCTACATTAATTTTTTTTACTTATTAAAATGTGAATCTAACACTTTTAACTATTCTTCAAATAATATAATAATATGTGTCCTAATCTAAATCAAGCGAACGAAAAGGATCTTATTTTATTCCCAAGGATGATTTTTGTCGAAATACACTTATCGAATATAATTATGACATGTGTTAGGGTAATTATAATAACATTTTTTCCTTTAATTACCTTATTTACTTTTAACAGTGGTAAATAAAATTAAAAAGATACAATTCAGCAAAAATTATTTTCATCTTATTAAACCAAATTATATTTCCTGATGTAAAATGTGTGTCTTGGATTTTAGAAATTCAATTCATGGATTAAGTAATATTAAATTTAATAAAAATTTTCAAACATTCCTAGAATGTGGTTAAAAGACTTTAAAATATTCAAAAAAAATTATACATATAATTTTATTATAAAATTACTACAATGAATTACATTGAACTAATATAGGTATTATGTATCTATTTTGAATAAAAATAAATTTAAATAAACTAAATAATTATTTTAAACAATGTCGGTTTTTAAATAGTAACGAAGTGTTTTCACTATTCATCAAAAAAATGGATGCTTTCAAAAAAAATACCAAAAATTTTCCATAAGATAATTTTGATATTATGAATCCAAAAATGATATCTATTTTACCAAAATAAAATATATAATTTTCATTAATTAATTGAAAATTAATTCCCATTGTCAAAACAAGAAAGAGGGTTTTTGAGTTGTCAAAACTATCAAAAGATTGATATGTGTTTATGTCCGGTTTAAAAGTGAAATTACTACCATTGACCAAAATTGGATTAAATGAAAAAAATATAATATAATTATACTTCAAAAACATTATAATGTATAATTTGACAATATAAAATATTTTTATTAAAATAGTTTTTTCAATTAAAATTTAATATCTTTCATTATTCATCCAAATATAAATGTTATTAGAAAAACAAAAAAAATTATCCAAACTAAATTTTTATGCCCTTATTATAAAGAAGAATTTACTTTCATCAAATTGAATATATAAAAGTGTAATATATTGGAATTAGAAAGGGTTATTCATTAAAAGGTTGAAAAACTGCATTTTTTTAAAAAATTTCTTTTATCTGTAAAATTGCATTGGATTTCATATTATGTTTCAAAAAAGATGATTGTTAAAATTATATAGGATATATATAAAATTCAAAATGCGGTTATAAATATTCATAATAGATTTCTAAATGGCTAGTTTGATTTGATGTGGTATGCATGATCTAGGTATTGCGTAAATCACATGATATTGTATTATTCAATGAAAAGCATAACATGGATGATTTGGGTGTTAAAATCTATTATGAGGGTGGTTTATCTATATATAATAATAACTATAGAAACTGAGAATTTATTTTAGACTCACATTCCTAGTTCCAATCTTGTATATGCTAATGCATTAAAACAATGTGATCTATGGTAATTTTCTTTTCCATGAGATTATTGATCCTACTATTAACGATATTAGTTGGATGATACCCATATTTTCAATCACCTATAACACGACATATCTATAGTAAAGATAATTTGATTTGTTAGTTTGACTATAATAGTGTTTTGAAACAAAAAATAAATTGTGCATTGACTTATATTATCGATGAAGGGATTTCTAACACACTATCGGACCAAACCTCTGTATGCTATCAAAAGGCCCGAATGAATATAGGAGATAGCATACCATGAATCAAAATATGTTGACAGACCAATCTGGGTGATACTTATAATGGAACAAAGTTTAACACCAAAAACTACATTAAATAGTGTTAAGAAAGATATATGACTTCTCCCTAGAGAGATCAATTCCAATAAATTTATTGATTAGTTATACATTATTATGTGTATCTTGAATGATATTGGAACCAAATAGAACTACCTACCCTATCTCTATCAATAATAGAAATAAATGACATGAAGGAACATAAAGATCCATGTATGATGCCATTTGGATAGACACAGATAAAATATTATTATAATAAAAATTATCATGTTACATGTTTAATTACCAAGATCCTCCAAACTAACAGACAAACAATTAAATCAAATTCATGAGTTCCAAAAAAATGTGTTCAAACTGACATTTGGTCCAAAAACTACTAAAACACTGGGTTTATCTAGTGCAAGGGTTTTAATAGTGCCCGCTAAAAGAACAACTAAAACCCCATTTCTTAGTACTAGAAAAATAATTGTTAAAGGGGTTCTTTATCAGTGATAAAAAAAGTGCTCTTAAAGGGGGGATGTTTTAATCACAAGTGAAAAATAAGTAAAAAGGCCCCCCTTTTATCTGTGCAAGTAAAATAATGCAGATAAAATAGGCATTTATCAAAACAAAAAAAATCCATTGATAAAGGGGGTCATTTTCAACAGTTCTAAAATATCGTTGGTAAATAGTGGTATTTATCAGTTATTTTTTAGAATCTATGATCAATAACCCCGCTTTATGAGTGTTATTTTAATGTCACTGATAATGGGTTTATTGAAAATGAAATATTCCATTAACGAACTATTGTTTCATAACTTATGTACATTTGGAAACCTTATGGGAACTTTGGCCTCAAGAGAGGTGATATTGGGATGATGTGGGACATCAAGGAATATAATTCATTCCATTTTAGATTTTAAATCTGGTAGAGGCAATAAAGACACACGGTTCAGAATTCATGGCCGTATTAAAGGCCGTCGAATGTAAAAAACCCTTAAGAACTTTAAAACACCCCAAAACCCACAATACCTACAAGGGTCATGACATTAAATTTAAGAGTCTATTTAAAATCCTAAACCAATGTAATTGAATATTATTAAATGATCTAAAATAACATTAGATTTAAATTGTGTAACAAAAAACGGAATAAAATATATCATAGTTTAAAAAAAGGTCAAAATCGAACATAAAATTCAAATGATCATAATTTTTGATCTCATTGTTTGTTTTTTCTCTACCAAATATAAAATATTATCTTGCAATGAGATCTAGGCCATACGAGGAATGTGATTTAGTACTAAAATAATTATGGAATTTAAACACCAAAAAGACCCAGAAGGAATTTTAAATTATGTTTTAGTCACTAACCGTGGATTCATAAAATTTAAATTTCTATAACCTACAATTATGGTCTCCTTATAGCTTGTAAAACATATCATATCAAAGATAAATTCATGAGCTTTTATGTGACTATTTCAACCTTTGAAACTAACTCCCATGCCAAGTTTATCAACATTTTTTTCTAGGGTTTTAGGGGTTTTAGGGTTTCTTAATGTTTTAATATGTTTTAAGGGTCATTAGTTTTGATATCCATTTTAATATATATATATATATATATATATATATTTAATATATATATATATATGTATTTAATATTTATATATATGTGTGTATATTTATAAATATAAATATAGACATATATATAAATATATGGAATATATATATATATTAATATATAAATATATATATATATATATATATCATAAAATGTAAAAAACATTATATTGGAGTTAATAAGACAATGGTGTATAAGATGTAATTCCAAGGTTTGAAACATGATGGAGGTAGGGGAATGTGTTAAATAACTGAAAATTTGATGGATGAATTACTAATAATAGAGTGAAATTGTGTGATGCACTGATAAAGTGGGGGAATGATAAATGGGGGTATCAAAAAAATAAAACCTTTTATCAGTGAGGCCTTTATCAACAATTTTTTATCACTAATAAAGGGGGACATTATCACTGATTTTTATGTGTACTATTAATGAACACCCATTAACATCTATTACATTATTTGATCTTCAACAGAAATGATAATGACTTATTATCATCACTGTTAAAGGCCTGCTTTGTAGTAGTGAATAGTGATACGAAATAACAAAAAGTACCTATGAATGAAAATACTTTAGTAACACATTCATGAAATTAAGTTAGAGTAATGAATCCATGTATGATACATTAGAACATGGAACCTCATAAAGTAATATAATATAACTAACATAATGAATCATAATTTTTTCCACTATGATGTTATCCCAGAATGGGAATAAGTGTGTGTACATAAAAAACCACTACAAAATATCCCATAAAAATGTACTTCCTCGATGCAATTTTGATAAACCCATAATACAATCTATAGTGAAATTTTCAAATTTCCACACCAATATGGGTAACAACTCGATGATAACTACATTTCACTATTGTTCAAATTGATGTTACCAATAGATGGAACACCATGTAAAAAATCACACAAAAACCTTTTTCATCCTAGGAAAAAAACACTGCATATGTAACTCATAGTACATATTTTTGGGTCCTGGATGTAATTACAACCTAGAATTGTGATAAACTCACATAAACTCCCCTTCTATGTCTATAAATACTTATAAAAATCCACATACATGTAAGATCATATACACATCAATAACCAAACAATTCAGTGGGTCATCTCCAAAAATACATTCCCTTTTGTCTACTGGTTGAAGACAATAATTTTGTTCCCCTTCACAAGATCATATGTGAATTATGCTTCATCTAATTCCATGAAAAGGCAATACTCTTGAAAATCATGATCTTCTAGATGAATTTTAGAATTAAATTTTTTTATTTTAACATTATCTACTAACCACTTAAAAAAATCATTTTTCAATGTCATTTTGTATCGATTTTATTCCAATGAATTGAATTTCCAATGTATAATTAATATAAATGTTGTTATAATGATATCATTTAACACATCACCTCCATTATAGGTTCATCTCACTCTAATTGATTAAAAATTTTTGGATGTTATGATCCTTTTATAACAAAAACCATTCCCTTGGAAATGAATATCTCTATAAATTTTTGAAACGATCAATAGATACTGACTATATATTGTACATCTAGTAATTACACTCATCATGAATCAAATTAAGAGACATGTATGCTACCATGCATTTCACATTCATAAAAAGAGGTACCAAGTTCGATGTTTTATGTATCATAATTAACAATGAATTATCTTCATGGATCACAAATAATCTTGATCGACTCTAATTTTAATATTCCTTTCAACTCATTAACATTTGTCACATAATTTTTACTCCATATTATATTTACACCATTCATGTGGATAACTGTATAAAATTCTTAAAAGAATGTAAATTTCTTAATTAAATATACATAGTAACCTTGTTTTGAAAATACACTATATATATATATTATTCATTCATATGAATGTTTCAAAAAACAATAGTTATCTCCTTCATAGGATCTATATATATACTTATAGTTCTCATATAATGTTACCAAGGATTTTAACATTATCAATCCAGAATTTAAATTTTGATTGATTAACATGAGTCCTAAGAGGTAATAGTGTACTAATTATGAATTCATGGTGTATATAATGATCATTTACAATATATGAATACCCTAATAGATAATACATTGAAACAAAAATAATAATAAATGAATGTATAGTTAGAAAACATGACTAATCATATTCATAAATACATGATAAATAGTTGGTAAACCAAATGGAATTACTAGATATTAATAAATCCACTATCTATATCTAAAATAATTACATGTTATAATTAAGTGTGTAAGCTTTAACTGGTGTTATCCTAACCTCAAATAAATCATTTAGAAGAATATATATCCTCGAAGCTAATCAATTTTTTCATCAATACAATAAAGTTGAAACAATTAGTTAATTTTTAGATAATTCCACCACATGTAATCGAAAAATATACTTAAGATACTATCCTAAATCATTGAAAAAATAATAGGTGAATTCCTAGGTGATGTAATAGATCAAATAATCCCTTTTTATCCAAGTTCATACAATTCAACCTATGTCTCTGAATCTCAATAGTATCCCTTCCATATATAGTTTTAGACACGAATTCTATACCCAAAACAGCATAATTTGTGAACTCTACGTATCTGTTAAGTGGTATCTAAAAAAATATATTAGGTAAAATATATTTGATTTGGATTAATATTGATGGAAAATAGAAAATCACACTCCCTAGTCAGCAATAAAAAGAAAAAAATATGGGTCAACACCTTCAAAATTCATTAATTCATATGTATAGATTAGAATACCTATACATCCCATTATTCTTTATGAACAAAGAATCCACCAATAAGTGATTAGAAATAAACCTTGTAATAATAATTGTCGATATGTGATTGATAAAAATCTATATAGTATATCCAATTAATAATGAAAAAACATTTTATCTATAAGATGAAAATTATCGCTATGAAATATTAACCTCTAGTCCCTAGGGAAAACTCTTTAAATTGGTGAAAAATTATAAACCATGATAAAAAAAGTATCATGATTAACTTCATTATAAATTTAATCAATTTATAAACTTATAATAAAAACTAATGACCCATGTTTTCATGACTATGAAGTGGTCATGTTGAAAAATTAAGATTCTAATGTCAGGGATACTATGATCGTACATTTCACTATAGATGGCACAAATAATTTCTCCATAGTTATTGGGTGCACTGAATATTACTAACCAAATCTAAAACATTGTGATACAACCTAACTTCCCTAATATAGCCTACAATAATTGTTCATTATATCATAATAATGGATTATTAAACCTCAACCACCTCCTCATCATGTACAAAATATTGAAAAAAATCCATTATCCTATCATAGTCCCACTCACCCCACTCCAAAATGTAGAGTGGCTGTAGATCCTCTTAGATTTGGGACCATTGGAACTGTCATGAAGAATATATAAATACGACCCATTGTTCCAAAATCTCAACACTCTACAGGGTCTCTATTATACCGGGGTTTAAAATGATATGGTCTTCAAAACTAATGGAATAATATGTAACTTTTAGTGACCACACTATTATTACCACTTCCCTATCAAGAAGTCTCAATGAGTGTATCCCAACCATTAGATGAATCTCATCAATGCATAGGGGATGGACCACCACTCCCTAAACCATTAGATTCAATATTATTATTCATGATGATATGATCCTCATTAAATATCTTCAAAATGGTATAAAAAATACATTTTCCTAGGATCAGATGGAATACCTAAGAACATCCTCAAAGATTCACACTGAAGATTAATCATTACCAGTTAGAGCGTGTGAAATGCATTGAAGATAGGTGAAGTGATCGAAATGGACAATGCAATATAGTATATCATAATCATGGTGTCTGAATTCCTATAGAAAATCAGTTCTCAAATTATATGATTAATATTACTCTCAATTGGTAGTATGGAAATCCCACCATAACATGCCTCGATGCTAATATTTTTGTTTAAGAACAACCCACCAGCTCTTGGAGTTTCCAAGATGCCTAAACATCGTCGAGCACCCTCCATAGACTATAGTGGGAGTAATATTAGTAAAATATTTTTAATTTTATGACTACAACCATGTCTAGGTAGAATGAGTTGTATGATTAGAGTTCCAAGTAGTAGAAATACTTTCAGATCATCTACCTCCATCTCAGGAATATAGTCAGCACCTTCATCCTAGCACATGTCTCATGACCAACATGAAGTTATATATCTACCAAACCAATGAACATGCATTGGAAAATATACCATGAAAAAAATTTATTAATAGGAATCATGAATACTATCATTTTCTTATGTCAAGATATCACTAGACAAAATCATGTTTCTTGTGTTAGATAATAATAAAATATTAAATTTTTTCATCTGAGTGGTCCTATTGTATTGAGTTTTAATTCCAAAAAATAGAGTAAAACAACTTATATGTTTTTCATGGAAACCCAATATATTTTACACCAAATACATATAGAAATAAAATTTATTTATATTATATATAATGTTTTAGTTCTCCATAACCATGTAATAATGACATGTGCTTTATAAGCTACAATTTCCACACCATATAACTCATACAAGTATTTTTCATCTGGATATTAATTGAAATAAGTATATAAATAAAATCTCAGTTATATGGATATTAAATACTTGATTATAATGATAGAAACATTGTAAATTAATATTTGAATATATTAAATCACAAATAAAAACTAACGTTTTAGCCAATGTAAGTAATATTTCATTAAATATGATTGTAATAATTGGTTAAATAGGGTTCCGAAATATATCTATTTGGAGTATAAGTAATTAGGTTGATAAAAAAACATTAGTTAAATAATTATTAGTTCTTTTTTCATGAAGTAGATGTTATAAAAAAATATTAAAAATAAAAGTTCATAAATTATGCAGTATAAAATGAAATAAACATTGTAATGAAAATTTATGTTATATATTAACCTGGGGTACAATGGGGATGTGTAATGAAATTCTCCCCAATCATTGTGGACCAATGTTAACTATTAATAAGAAAAAAATTATTCAAAATCACGTTCACCACCAAATGGTTAATGCAGTGATACTATAAGAGTTGGAATTAGGAATGTCATGTTTGATCTATCGTAAGGTGGATTTTCCCTCATACATGGATTAGTTACTCCCATGAAAAATGTATTATAATGTTCTTGAACATCTAATTCTAATATAAACATGCATAAAATGTAATGAAAAAGTAATGGAGTCTTATGATAAGAAATTATGAAGTCATAGGACCAATTTTCTCATATCTAATCAATTAAGAGGGCCCCATGGCCTCAAGTACACCTCCACAAATGTAGGAAGTTATCGACTAAAAGTGAGGGTCTATGGTGGTATAATAGGGAGACTATACCATTTTTATTATAATAGAAAACAATAGTGAATAATAAATAAATAAATTTTTGTATGTAATGGAAAATATATAGAAATGATAAACAATCTTGATATTATACAATAATGAAAATTCGTCAAATGAAGAAAAAATAGATTTTGTCATGAAGAAATAAATTATTGTTGGAAGATATTCTATATGGAATACATAAAATATGAGCGAATAAAAAATATAAATAAAAAATAGATATAACCATTTTTATCCTTAGTTATAGCTAAGGAGTCTTCTAAAATGACCCAATAATAGGGAAATCAAGAATCAAATGTTATGAGATTTACCTTATCCTTTACCTCATCTATGTAATTGTCCATGGTAGGAAACAAAGGCCCACATAGGGTGTGATAAAACTGATAATTCCACCAACAATGGAGTATAAAATAAATCCAATCATTAAATTTGAAATGTAATAGTGTTCATATATGAAAAATAAGGTAGAATATTATGCATTAACCAGGTCAAGATCTGAGTCATTATTGGATACTCAGCTACCCCAACCATTTTGTAACTAATTAAATGAAAAATAATTTTTTAGTGAACCAACTGTCATATCCATGAATTCCTTATATATTAATAAGAGGGGATTCATCAGAGACACATGGAATGCATGATGCTAGATGGTCGATCTCACTGGTACTGCTCATTTGTTGCGTTATGCTATGGGTAGTAGTGTAATCAAAGGGATAAACAATATTTCATTACGACATAAACCATTTTTAACAATTAATGATCATAATTAAATGTTAATATCATGATATGCAATATTATATAAGTTTTTTGTAATCCAAAGAGTATTCTTTTTTAGTACATCAAGATGTATTGATGGAGATGATTTAAGGAATTCTAATTTCCAGATTATAAAACTGAAAAATTGGCATATTGATGAGACATTCACATATATAGAACATTGAAGGATCACAATTTTTCTATCAGACTAGGAGATTAAATAAATGCCTGAGGTGGGGTGATATGATTTATGACAATGATTTTTAGTTAGAGAATCCTTATCATATAGATGAAAGTCCATGGAATTAATATTGTCATCATGGTTTATAATAATAAGAAATAAATATATGAGAGTTCATGATCCATTTAAATTATGAAATTCATTTAAAAATTCAATTACACTGTTAGTAATTTATGTAAAAATTTATAGAAGTGTTCAATGGAACTTTACAAGAAAATTAATAATCCATTTAATTCACATTTCCATTCCTTACTTCATGAATAAAACCAAGAACACCTTAGCAGTGTATTTGGTTACAATGGAAGGGAGGATTTCAAAGATATTTAATTGGATAGAGAAAAGGGATGGTTAATGTAGATTTCTTCATGATCCGATGATGATAATTTGTCTCCTAACACTTCTAAAAAATATTTAATGGAATGTTAATTTTATTATCAGAATGTGAAATGTTAGGTGTGTGATATAGTGAAACATTTAATAATCAATAATACATTTAAGGGAAAGTACATGATATAGACCCATATCCATGTTCTAAAAAACTAATATATTATCCACCACATATATCATCTTGAATGGAAAAAATTGAAAATTGGAGTAACACATGGAAAATATGGTTTCATAGTTCACATGAGGATAATACTGATGATGGAAAATAAAAATGATTAATGAATACAATATAGTGATAGAATTAACCAAGAGGTCTAATTCTGCTGAAGGGGATTGAAAGAGAGCACCAATGATGGTGATACCCTAGAGACTATAAGATAAATAGGGCAGATCTATCACATTATTGGTTCTTTTTATATGAGGAAGGATGATTGAGAATGTATGCTTTTAAATTCAGAGAGGTCCAAAATTGAGTTTTCAATGTTTGTAATAGTGTTCTTTGTTTGGATGCATAAAAATACAAAAAATGCACAATACTTGAACACCATCATTGCAAGTGTACATTCCTCACACCATCCATGAAATAGTTCCAAAAAATATTATCAAATCATTTGTAAATTATGAATATGGAACATTCAGAATTCCCACACCCCACACTGGAAAAGAGAATGTTAGAAGAAATTGAGAAAACATTTTTCAGCGCACCTTTAATAAATTGTATGATTTTACTGGTCATGTGGTCTATGTTTCATGGCTTGTAAACCCATTCGTGACCTTCTCAAGGATTAATGGATGAGGTTTACATTTAGGAATAACCATTCACATATCATGATTCATAAAAAGTTTCCCCAAAAAAATATAGCTTTTTTCCCTGATCCAATTCTTGAATAAATAAAAACATAAATTAAAATTTAATAAATATTTGTTTATATTGGATATGGTTTTATATAGAATTCAATATAATCTAAACCTTTATGAAAAAGTTGGAAGTTACACTAGTATTCAACTCATTCCCTCGAATATGTTTTGGGATAACTCATTTTCATGCATTAGGTTTGTCCAATATGATATCCAATTGAATAACATTAGAATACAATATACATGAAATTCCTTAGTTCAATACACTATCTTTTATAGGACCATTTTAATTATATTTCATTATCAGTCTATATATTATCTTCCACTCCATCAAGGAATTTTTCGAATAGAAATTTTTCAATGGTTTTTAATTCCTTATTTATTTGTTTCCATCCTCATATACTAATATCACACTAAAAATATATTTTTTCAAAAGAAATCATATTTATTCTTATTTTTCAAATTTTTTTTACTCCTCCAAATAGATCTATAATTCCCCTTACTATAATGAAATTTCATATTTTCTAGATAACTTATATAAAATGTCTCCCATTAATGGTATTCCTTTTTTATCATTTCTTCATTTGAGATATATTTGTTTGTTTTCACCTACTATTAACCATATGATATATTATACACTTATCCATGGTGTATCCTTTAATTCCATAATTATATTACATCATGGATACCACCAATTGAAATTTTTTACTATATAATCCTTGGGTTGGTTTAATTATTGGTAACTGGGTCTTGTTATCCACTTCTCTTGATGAGCACCACCCCATTTGTGTGAAAATTTGGACATGTAGGCATAGTATAATTTACTATGGTGGGATGAATATTCCCTCATTTCTAGATGGTATCTCAATTTTATAATTAATAATTGGAGTGAAAACAAACTAAATTAACATCAATGGATGTGAAACATCCTAATCATATAAAAACACATAAGTAATATTATGAGTCATATTTATATAAGTATAATTATTTTAGGATAAATAATAGAAAGAACTTGATTATATGGTATTAGGAATCCAATATAGTACATGTATAAAAAAAGTACACAAGATAAAAATCAATCACTATGAATTTGGAGTCAAAGCATGGTCCATAGCTCTTAATCTCCCATGATATACAAAAATTAGTCATCATTTTCCAAGATCATTCCCTTGTTGTAATGCCCCAACCACAGATTCCAAGAGTCTGTGCATTATTACGTATTATTGGTATGATCGTAAAAGATCATGTCTCTAATGACCGATTAGTTTAGTATACTTGGAAGTAATACATACATTCATAAGTTCTAAATTACATGATAAAGTGAACATCTACAACAACATAGTCTCCATAGTCCACACTCATATCACCTTAGACTATCACTATAGGTTAGTCATAAAAATAATGTTCACATCCTGGGAAAAATAAAAAATAGAAAGGGGTGAGCTCAGATGCTGAATAAGGATATCAATATAGAGGATACATTCATAAATTAGCATAAACATTTAAGGCAAGGTATAACTAAAACAAAAGCCATTTAAAATTGAACTTCAGCATAATATAGAAAAAATGAAATGAAATAATTACATTTTCTTATTCACATGGATATTATACTATTCAGATAATCACATGCAGTATCAATAACCACTTTCATAATGATGGAATGCATAATGCCAGACTATCATAACCACGTAGTCAAGGACTTGTGCCAAGAATACTAATATGAGTTTGTCAAGACCTTGTGCCAAGACACTGGTTTGTCTCATGAGACCTACCGATGCATCGAGAAGCTATAGAGGGCTGCACCCGTCACATACTAATTCCAATGAATTAATCATATGAAAATTTTGAAACATAACACAAACATTAGTATTAAAACTTAGATATGAAATGCCAATACTTTATCCACAAACCATGAATGGTATAAAAATAGCACATCCACAGTCAAACACAACTCATTCAATACAATATGGATGATTGTATTGCAACAGATTAACCATAATCGAGAATAATGAAGGATATTGACATAGATGAAAATAATAATCAAAACTATTTGAGAGAAATATCCACCTTTTTCATGAAAACATTTAAATGTCACACTATTTGTCAAGAAGCCCTTTAAAATAGATTTTTGAATCAAAGTGTCCCATACCAATTTGAAAAAATTAAAAGGAATATTAATTTTAAAACTTTAATGTTCATATAAAGAAAACCTTAAAACCATTTGTAAAACATGGACATTAATTTGAATGATTTTTGAATAATAATTCATTAAAACATTTAAAATGATATTTTAGTTAGAGTTCCTAACCAAAATAAAGACACTTGAATAAAAATATTTGAGGTAATCATAACATTATAATATCATGAGAATAAAGGGATTCATGATATAGTATGTCAAAGTACATTATATACACCATATAAAATAGAATTTGTGTAAGACAACAAAGAAGTCCTAATGGGATATAAATTGAGATCTAATCTCTTATAAAGATCGTATCCTTAGGTTAAGGATAAATAAGACACATAATTATGTGTGAAAAATATAAATACACTCAATATGATTGGATATTCAGTGAAAATCAATCAGAGGACATTCACACATATTCTGGTAAAAACAACACCAATGAATTGGATATTTAACTCACAAAATGGAAATTGAGATAAATTTACTCTTATCAGGTTCATATCAATGACTTTAGAATTTATAAATGGAGTGATTATGTGTATCAAAAGTATATCCATAGAAATAGGAGTGGAAATTATGACATAAGAAATCAAATAGTGATTCCACACATAATCTTGGAGTAAAATAATCAATGATGTATGAGTAAAGATGAATGAGTGGAAATTGAAATTTCGAATTCCCTTATCGATTTGGTAACATACGCAACATACACCCATGAAAAAATGATCATACAATGATTATGTAAATATACATAAATTAATGTATATTACACAATGGATACAAACATGGGCAGTACACACCCCACATGTAATAACTAAGTTGTGAACAATGGAAATCTCACGGAATTAAAAATGACATGAGAAACACCTTACTTTGTACTTTTTCCTTGGTCGAGGGTAGTTTAACCTCTTTTATAATGGTGAAATATTTTTTATTGAATTATAAAAAAATTATATACATTAAGATGATATCATATATGATCTTTAAATATTGATTTGTTAATTATATCATAGTATTATCGTCGTTTTGGGTGTTAAAAGATTCATTTTCATTTATATTATTTGTTATGTTAGACATATTTGTTATGGATGTGATGTATCTTAATCATATAAAGAATTATATCATGTATTTATACATTATTTTTAATCATCAAATGAAATTTATACTTTAATGGATACGATGGGGAATGAATCTCATTGCGTTCGTGGAGACGATAATCTGTACGTACGCACGAGCGACAATATCACTCTTTTGATATTAAAATAATATATAATTGGATGGTATATCATATATATAGAATACTTATCATGTTATATTTATTATTTACATGAATTACTCATTTTTATTATACCCATCAAAATAATAAAGTATTGAATAACAATTACACCGCGACGTGGTGACGGTAATCTGTACGTACGCACGTATGGTGATATGCCATTCAAAGTATAGATAGAATAATGAAGATGGTTGGACCATATTTATAATAACTTCACAGAATATAGATTATACTGGAGTTATTATTTTAGAATGGAAATAACAAAAAAGATGATGTGGAAGAAGGAAAAAATGAAGGAGGGTGGTGAAATTATTTCCTCTTCTTCGGGTTCTTCCTCTTGATTTGATAAAAATGGCTCCTTAAGAAGGATTTCTGACCAAATTAGGGCCTCTATGATGAATTGAGGGAAGTTTATAGTATATTTGGGCAGGGTTTTGACAAGGTAAAAGGCTTTGATGAAATAAATTAGTGAGTAGGGGGGTTCCCTTTTATAAGAGGGGTGAGGGGCACCATATGAAAAGCTAGAAATATTATTTTATGATAAATTCATATTCGTTTTCTAATGGCTCAAAAGTGTTTTCTTTAAAGGTTAATGTGGGTATAGTTCTAAAACCACTCAACCAATAGGTTTTAGATAGGTTTGTGTCACTATATTAACATTATCTTTTTTATTTAACTCTTAGTTAAATAGTTTGATATTTACCATGTCTCTTTATATTTTTATATTATATTGTTAATAAACATACGATAAACTTCCAAGAGACACCCAAGTGGTTAATTAATGATTCAACTATCATGATATAAGTCTTTTGGACGAAACTTATATTTTTATTAATATTAAATCAATTTATAATATTTTTTTTTTAAAAACTCTTTTATATCAATTTTCACAATATTAAATAATTTCTTTTTCTTAAAGTTTTAAAAACATTATTAATTCGAAAAAAAAATCATTTAAGAAATCCAAACATGTCATATTCACCAATAAAATTGTTGGATGTTATCAAAAATTTAAAATTATATTTATTTTAACATTTATATTATCAATTACTGGATTCGTTCCATAATAAGGAAAATACTGCATCTTTATTGTGTCATAAATAAATTTTATTATTCAATTTCTAAAAATTGTCAATAAAAAACCATTATGTAGGAAATCCTTTTAAATTTAAAATGAATATTTATAGTCTAAAATATAACATTTATAACCCTATGTAAATATTTTTTTCTATATGATACATTCTTATGTCATTTTTGTATTTACTTTAACTTAATTAATATAAAGTGTCATTATCACATACTTGTGGCTCCATAGGGTCCCAAAATCAACCCAAATATACCCATGGTCTGACATGTATCAACCAATAAGGTTATGACACGTTTTAGGCTAATTTAATATTATTATAATATTATCTTTTACCCTTATTTATTGTATTTACCATTTAACCTTGGTAAATAAAATATTTACTGAAATAATTATTCAAAATGTCTAAAAATAAAAGTTACCTATTTACAAAATTTGGAATTCCTGATTCAAATATGGAATCCATTTTTCCGATCCAAAAATTATAAGTGGTAGGAACTAATTTAAAATTAATTTTTGTTGTCAAAACAAAAAGCGTGTTTTTAAAAAATAATAACTATCAAAAGACTAGCACTTTCTTATGTCTAGTTTAAATGTGAAATTATGTCCCATGACCAAAATTGGATTAAATGGTAAAAATATAATCTAATTATAATTTAAAATCAATCATATTTATAATTTATCACTATTAATTATTTCTATTGAAAAGTTTTTTTTAATTAAAATTTAGTAATTTTCACTATTCATCAAAATATGAAAGTTATCAGAAAAGTACCAAAAATTTACCATAATCTAATTTTGATATTCCAAATCCAAAAATCAAGTAAATTATGAAATATTAAAATTATAAAATTCAAAAAATTTGTATTACTATTCCTAATGGCTAGTTTGATTGGTTGTGGTGTATTAGAACTCGAAATTGCATACAACACACGCTACTATATTATTCAAAAATAAGCTTACTGGGGAAGCTTGGGATGTTACATTCTTCCCTACATAAAAAAATTACATCCTCTCAATTTTTAAAATCGGGCTTGGGAATATAATGGAATTTCTAAATCTGAAAAAGAGTCAATAAAACAATCACTTTAAAAGGAAGAAAGAGAAGTACAAAGGTCACCCGATATAACCCACACTAAGATTCCATGTAAGAAAAAATGGATATAGATGATAAACTAAGTGTGAATTTCTGATGTATAGGGATAGAAATCATGATCAGGAGAAAGTTAACAATATGAAAACCACAAACATGTGATGGGACAAATGGTCATTAGTCTCCCAATAGGAAAAGTAAACGGACAACATTTTTTTATTTAAGTTTCATTACATAAAGATGAGGAAATCATTTATGAGATTGACTAAGAACATAAAGATATATACTTAATTTTTAAGTAGAGTTTCATTCTTTAATATATTTCTACCACTAACTCATTATATTTAAATAATGAGTATTCAAGAGGACATGGTCACACTGGAAGTGCTAGAATAAACCTCAATAGAATCACATGATCCACAAAGGATAAACTATATAATTACCTTGTCTTTAGAGATTCATCAAAACCAAAACGGTTAGTATAAGATCTGACGATTCCCCAAAAGGATATTCTATTTGATAAAGAAACACTAATCTTAATTTCTAAAACTAAACCAACAATACCCCAAAGTTAAATAAATACCATTCAATAAAAAATTGTCCTAAAAATCCTTCAATATAATCCAAACTAATATTGAAACCCAAAACATTGAAGAATTTGGTTATGTAGTCTTCCACATTAAATTTTATCTCCAAATGACATCAACTACTCTTAAAGTCACATACTTAAAAGTAATTAACCTAATCACATATTCTCTATTATCGGTTAATCATTTCCAAAAATAACCCAAATCAATATAAATCAACAATAAACATAGATAAAAATCTACCATTACTCCTCAAATGAAATCTCATAGTATTCTATTTTCCATAGACATATAGTGTTCCCAACAGAGCGAACGTCTTCCAAAATAACATTTATCACTTAATCACCAAATCATTTTTCTATAATAAGGGTATTCATTTAATATGACATAAGATCCCTAATCAACTTATTATTGATCAATAAAATCATTTAACTAAAAATAATTATTCACACCAACCAGGTACTTCACCTATTCTAGTGGTAGGCGATAAATCACATTCGTACTTTGGTTGTCGGTTTGATTCCCACAAGTTTGTCCGACACAACGGGTTGTCACAGGGTCTGCGTGTTGTCTTCTTTCAAAAAATATATTTTATAACATTACCAACATGAGATAAATTCCTCAAAATAATCATAACATAATTTAACCACAAATGTTTTCTCATACCTTGAATTTTCATCTCAAAATATAATAACTTGTAATTTCATCAAACCCAATGATCTTATAAAACCAAATGGTTATTTATAGCTATATCCACAAGAGAAGAGATAAGTATTCCTCAAATATAATTCTCACATGGAAAACTGTAGGGTTACAAATACAAGAGAATGTTATTCCAAAGTAATCCCATCAACAAGGATCACAAATACTTTTAAACGTTTTTCCAACCATTTAATTCCAAATAGCTTCTTTTTTGACCAAGAAAATATCCTATAAAATATGGAATTCACTCAGGTAATGGCCAGCTCCCCTACATTTAAGGAAAATAAATGTAAATGGATTCTTGGGACTATCATTATTTCCTTCCATAATACTCTTCATTTTTCCTCGGCAATTCCTCACATTATATCCTTCTTTCCTACACGTAAAGCATTTCTTGGTTCCATTGATACACATTCATGTGTGTCTCCTTCCACATTTCTTGCATGATAGAAATTGAGGATTCTTTTCTCTATGGTCTCCACTGCTGGAGCTCTTATCATTTATCACCTTTCTCTTCTTTTTTGAGTACGGAAGTTGGTTAATATATATGTTTTTGATCATATTTTTGGAAAACTGATTTGGCATGAACATGATATCATTATTCCTATCAAAATTCGAGGTTGTTTCTCATTTCCACCACCATTCCCACCTTGTACATCATTATCAATGTTACTATGACTTCCTTGGAATCTATCCATTGACTAAAACTAGAAAGAATTCTGTAGGAAACAGTAGTCATAAAATCAATTAGAGAATATCATGACACCATATTATTAATTTGAAACACCTCATGTTTAACCAATGTCATTTATTCTTATTTTATATTAAAATAATTCAAATCGGTTTATAAAGAAAATGTAAATTATCCAATGCATATCCCCCGGGAATGTCGTAACCAAGAGTGCAGCAAGGCCCGTTTTTGTGCACAAGTTCCCGTTTGAGTCTAGCTCAAAGAGGTGTTTTTGTTTTTTACCCCTAGGTACATATGTTCTAGAGCCGCCTCTACTTTCTCGTATCTAGACAGGTATGTATTTCTCATAAAACTCAAAAAATCTCTACAATATCAAAATTCTAGGATGTTCTTCAATACTAATCATCAATGTCCATATTAGGTCTATGTCCTCTAATCAATGTTTATCTAAATCTAGTTTCCAAGGTTTGTACTAAACTTTCTTTGATGCCACCTATAATTCCCCGAACCCAGAAGCCTAGAGTCAGTGCATTATTACGTATCATTGGCTTGATCATAAAATATTAAGTCTCGAAATACTGATTAGTTTAGTAGCCTTGGAAGTACTCTATACATTCATAAGTCTAACATTACATGATAAATAGAAAAACTAAAACAACATAATCTCCATAGTCCACACTCCTATCCCCTTAAACCATCCTGGTAGGTCAGTCATAAAATACATTACATCCTAGAAAAAATAAAACATAGGAAGGGTTGAGCTTAGATACTCAGTAAGGATATCAATATAGTGGAACCATTCATAAATAATCACAAACATTTAAGGAAATGTATAACTAAAAAAATCCTTTTCAAATTGAACATCAACATAATATTGAAAAAATGAAATAAAATAATGCAATTTACATATTCACATCGATATTATACTAGTCAAATAATCACATCCAGTATCAATAACCACTTTTATAATGATGTAATGCATAATGACATACTATCAAAATCACATTTTCAAGGCCTTGTTCCAAGAATACAAATAATATTTTATTCAAGGATTTTTTACAAGACACTAGTTTGTCTCATGAGACCAACTGATGCATCGAGGAGCTATAGAGGGCTCCACCAATCACTTAATTAGTCCAATTCATTCGTCATATTAAAAGTTTGAAACATAATATAAGCATTCGTATTAAAACTGGCATACAAAACGTCAATACATTATACACAAACCATGAATGGCATAAAAATAACACATATACAGTCAAACAAAACTCATTCAATAAAATATGGAAGATTTTATTGCAACAGAATAACCATAATCGAGAATAATGAAGGATATTGACATAGATTAAAATAATCATCAAAACTATTTGAGAGAAATATCCACATTTTTCTTGAAAACAACTAAAAGTCACAGTATTTGTCAATAAGACCTTTAAAATAGATTTTTGAATCAAAATGTCCCATACAAAATTGAATCTTTTAAAATGAATTTTAATTTTAAAACCTTAATGTTCAAATAAATAAAACCATAAAACCATTTTTAAAACATGGACATTAATGAGAATGATTTTGAATGATAAATCATTAAAACAGTTAAAATGATATTTTAGTTAGAGTTCCTAACCAAAAGTGAGACACATGAATAGAAATATTTGAGGTAATAAAAACATTATAATATCATGAGAATAAAGGTATTCATGATATACTATATCAAAGTATAGTATATACACCATATAAAAGAGAATTGGTGTATGACTACAAAGAAGTCTCAAAGGATTTTAAATTGAGATGAAATCTCTTATAAATACCGTATACTTAGGTTAATGATAAATCAATGAAATTTTTAGGTGTGAAAAATATAAATACACTCAATATGATTTGATATTCTGTGTAAATAAATCAGAGTAAATTCACACATATTCTTGTAAAAACAACACCATTGAATTGGATATTTAACACAACAAATGGAGATTGAGTTAAAATTAGTCTTATCAAGTTCATTTCGATGACTTGAGAATTTCTCAACGGATTGATTATGTGTATCAAAAGTATATCCACAGAATTGGGAGTGGATATTATGACATAATACAATGAATAGTTATTCCACACATAATCACGGAGTAAAATAATCAATGAAGTATGAGTAAAGCCGAATGAGTGGAAATTGAAATTTCATATTCTCTTATCGATTTGGTAACCTACGAAACATACACCAATGAAATAAGGATCATAAAATGATGATGTAAATATCCAAAAATTAAATTATATTACACAATGAAACCAAACATGGGTAGTATACACATCACATGCAATAAATAAGTGGTGAACAATGGAAATCTCACGGAATAAAAAATGAGATATGAAACCCCTTACTTTGTACTTTTTCCTTGGTTGAGGGTATGTTAACCTCTTTAATAATGGTTAAATAATTTTTATTTAATTATAAAAGAACTACATACACTAATATGATGTCATATATGATCTTTTAACATTGATTTGTTAATAATATATTAGTATTATAGTCATTTTGGGGGTTAATTGATTCATTTTCCTTTATATTCTTTGTTATGTGAGCCATATATGTTTTGAATTTGATGTATATATTTTATATCCAGAATAATATCATGTCTATAAGAATTATTTTTAATCATCAAATAAAATTTAGTCTGGAATGGATATTATGAGGAATGAATCTCATCACGTTCGTGGAGAGGGTAATCCGTACAAACGCATGAGCGACAATATCACTCTTTTGATATTAAAATAATATATAGTAGGATGGTATATCATATATAATGAATAATTATCATGTTATATTTATTATTTACATGCATTAAACATCATTATTACACCCATCCAAATAATAACGTATTGAATAACAATTACACCACGACATGGAGATGGAAATCCGTACGTACGCACGTTTGTTGACATGTCATTAAAAGGATGGAAAGAATAATAAATATGGTTTTAATATATTTATAATAACTTCACAGTATATAGATACTACTAGAGTTATTATATGAGATTGTAAATAACAAACAAGAAGAAGTGGTAGAAGAAAAGAACTTGAAAGAGGGTGGTGAAATTATTACATCTTCTTCGGGTTCTTCATTTTGATTTGATCAAAAGGGATAATTAAGATGGATTTCTGACCAAAGGAGGTCCTATAGGATGAAGTGAGGGAATATTGGGAATATTTGGGCCAGGGTTGGCTGAGTGAAAATTCTTTGAAGGTGCGAATTAGTGTGTCGAAGGAGTGCCCTTTTATAACAGGGGTGAGGGGAACCTTAGGGAAATCTAGAAATATTATTTTATATAAACTCATATTAGGTTTTTGATGGCTCCAATGTGGATTATTTAAAGTTTAAGGTTTGTATAGGTAAAAAACCACTCATCAAATAGGTTTTAGATAGGTTTGGGTCCCTATATTAACTTTATCTTTTTTATTTATCTCTTACTTAAATAGTTTGACATTTACCATGTATCTTTGTATTTTTATATTATATGGTTAATAAACATACTATAAACCTCTAAAACACCCCGAAAAAGTTCACTAATGATACAAAAATAATTATATAATTCTTTTGGCCGAACTATATATTTTTAGTAATATTATATCAATTTATAATATAATATTTTTTTTTAAAAAAATTCCTTTTTGCAAATTTTGAAACTATTTAATAATTAGTTTTTTTAAAGTCTTAAAAACATTATGAATTCAAAAAAAAATCCATTTAAGAAATAATAACATGTAATATTATCCAATAATATTCGTGGATGTCATCAAAACATTAAATTATATTTATTTTAACATTTATAATACCAATTCTTAGATTCTTTCCTTAATAATGAAAATTCTGTAACATTATTGTGTCATAAATAAATTTAATTATTAAATGTCTAAAATTATAAATAAAATATAATTATGTTTGAAATATTTTTAGATTTCTAATGAATATTAATATTAGAAAATATATCATATATAACTCAATGTAAAAATTGGTTTTCTAATATATATATGCTTATGTCATTTTTGAATTTACTTTAACTTAATTAATAAAAAGTGTCATTATCACTTAAAAGTGGCTCAATGGGGTCCCAAAATCTACCCAAAGATGTTAATGGTATAAAATGTATCAACTAATAAGGTTAGGACACGTTTTTTAGTAATTTAATATTATTACAATATTATTTGATTACCCTTATTTACTGAATTTACCCTTTAACCATGTTAAATAAAATATTTACCGAATTAATTATTCAAAATGTCTAAAAATAAACGTTACCTATTTTCAATATTTTTACCTCCTGATTCTAAATATGGAATCCATTTTTTTAAATTAAAAACACATAAGTGGTTGAAATTAATTTAAAATTAATTCCCATTTTCAAAACAAAAAACGTGTTTTTAATAAATAATAACTATCAAAAGATTGGCACCTGCTTATGTCCAGTTTAAATGTGAAATTATTTACAATGACCATCATTGGATTAAATGTTAAAAATATAATCTAATTATACATTATAATCACTAAAATTCATAATTTATCACTTTTAATTATTTAGATTAAAAAAGTTGTATTTAATTAAAATTTAGTAATTTTCCCTATTCATAAAAATAAACAAGTTATCCGAAAAGTACCAAAAATTCACCCTAATATAATTTTGATATTCGGAATCCAAAAGTAAAGTCAATTTTGCGAGATAAAATTTTTTAAATTTAAAAATGTGGGTATTACTATTTATAATTGCTAGTTTGATTAGTTGTGGTGTGTTAAAACTCGAAGTTGCGTAAAACAAACCCTACTGTATTATACAAAGAGAAGTGTACCGTGGAAGCTTTGGTTGTTACAATTTTCCCCACCAAAACACATATTTTATGTCTAGTTACTCACTAATGAACCAAACTAGTTCTTAGAAAATCACAGTAAGGAACCACTATTGGTGACTATAGAAACTAATTCCTATGTATAAAATCTACATCCATGCACATGTATGAAATGTAATGATGTAAAATTAATGGCATATATAATCAATACCCTTAGTAAAAGAATAAATATAGATTTTCCTATAAATATATAGGCATGAAATAAACTACTAGTGTCAACATGCACTACATATAATAAAATTAGACTGGTTTTGGCTAAGTCCCAAGGAAAAGCCCAATGTGTCCTTATTATGAACATGAAACTGATCTAGGGTTCATTCAAAATAGTGTATACCAACATAGTATAAAATCACATGGACCATTGAAAAGGATTCCTAACATATGGAGAGATATATAGCAGGTTTGTAGGATTCCTACGTCAATCCCCCTTCATGATTCAATATTGGTAATCTATGTCACATCCATAACAATAATCATGTTCATGTAATTCCATTTTACTGAAGGATCCACTCGATGATGCTGAATATTAATAAATTAATATAAAAAGGAAATGATACAAGTATTGTTTTAGTGTTTTAGTCCATCCAACCAAAATCGATGGAACATTCCATGAGATCATCCATCACATTGAAATGTATTTATTTAAGTGATTAATTAAACAAAATAAATTGAATTTTATGTAACAATAAAAATTTAATAAACCTTTTCTTATCTAATTTAATTTAAATTCATATTCCACTAATAGGAAGGAATATTACTCAAAAACCAAGGATTACTTTTGTTTTTTGGGTAGATAAATGATGCCACCTTGGGAGAGTTTTAGGTTGGGGTTCATAACATCATAATATATAAAAGTGATTCAAAGGATTTAAATTAATGTTTAATAATTAACATATTAAATTTAACCAATTTAACATCAATATAATATATGTCTGTTTTGTTGAAAAATGTTGAATAAATATTAATGACATGACCATTAGAGGAATGTTATAGATACACTAACTTATGGTGTCATAAAAACCCCTATCTAGTATCATCTTCCAATTTGTGATAGAATATAAGAGATCAGAATAGTATACCAAGAAAATAAAGAATAATATATTTTCTAGAAATTACATAAAATTGGAGAGATAAAACAATAAATGAATTTAATGGAATAAATCTCATATAGATACACTTTAAAAATGATACATAAATTCCATTTCATTATTCACACTATGAAAAAAAATCAAATAAAAGGGATGGAGTGTTTGAATGCTCTATAATAGGAGTGATGACTTTTGATGGATGATGGGGTAAAATAAGTTTTATTTATTAAAATAATAGAGGGGAAAATGTGATTTTACCCAATATTAATGAGGAAAAAAAATGGGTCCATATTTTCCCAAATAATGTTCCAACCATGTTCCAACACTATCCAAGAATTAAACCTACTCAAATGGTTAGGTCACATTTAGTGAAAACATGAAGAAAATATTTTTTTCATCAACAAAAATGGTATATGTTTTTTCAAATGAAAATATGCAGTCACTCGCATGGTTACAAAAATTGTGCAACCATATATATGGGTCCCATGGTTGAGCTGAACAGTTTCTACTCACCGTAGGACCAATAGTATATAATCAAAACCTTGAGATTCTTGTTGACAACGAGTGTGAGATTCCCCTAGACCCTTGTTTAAACTCACAATAAAATTATTAATAAGAAAAACTAAAATTTAATATTTATATATAATGGTTTATTACCTTATTGAAAAATTAATTTGTTACATCATTCCCCTATAAAGACAACTCATCCATGAGTTTTCATTCCAAGGGTGGTAAAACATCATCTAAGAATAACTCTTAACAGCATGCATGTAATAGACCTCCATCTCACCATTATCATCCTGTATATATCCATGTCACAATAGAAGCTACAATAGAGGAACTTACCTACAATAGAGATTCATTATGCTCTATGCTATAATACATATATGATTCTACAAAAAGGATTCATATTCCTCTAACTCAACCACCTTGGGGTGAAGATTAGGAGTTATGTCAAAATTTTATTGATGTTTCAATGAAATGTGAAAGAAATCATAAATAAATTTGTATCTATGAGGTATTTTCAATCAATATTCCACTAATCCAACAAACTGTAGAACGTAAAATGTTATATCAAAATGTGGTGTCAATATAACTTTCCACCTAAATAATAAATTCCCCAGTTTAGTCAAAACATGAATAAATACTTGATCCCCATCCTAAAACTATTGGGATCATTTATGGTAGTCCACATATTATTTATTTCTATCATATTATGTATACATACACATATAGATCACCAGATCCTATACAAAGTTATCCTGAATGGGAGGAGGTCCATGTAGTGCTACCTCCCCCACATCAAACCAACATAAAGATAACCGACATAGAAAACCATATATATAACCTAAAGAATCCATATTAATAGACTAATGAAAATTTTAATTGTATAGGAATTCATAGAGAGTTATAATTTTCTATCACGAACAATCAAATTCATGTTCGCATTCTCTATACATTTTTCAAATACCATTATATTTTTATCGGATTGGCTTTTGGTCTAAGTGTGGTGTCAAGAAATGAAAATTTATTTGTGTATCAAAAACCGTCAGTAACTACTCAGATAACAGAGTTGTGACACATGCATATCTATCCAATATAATAAAATTACATTATTTTGGTAAATCGGTCAAAGAAATATCCTTCATAGACCATCCTTTGAAAAGGTATCCATTAATGTAAAAATGTGAACAACCATTGTTATCCTATAGAATATCACCCATACTACCCACAACCATGAGGGTATCTCTGTTATCCAGTCAAAAAATCCCTACAGACTTCATCCAATTTTATTTATAGAATAGGAAATGAACATAAAATTTCTATTCATCACTGGTGTTCCATATTCACCTACTGATAGGTGTTAGACCATGTAGAAAAGCCAACTATATTCCTTTTCATAGAAAACCACCATTATTGGTTATGTATGTTATGAGATATCCTTTTAAACCTGGTGTGTGACTTCCTAATAGATTCATGTGATTCGTTTATCAATTTCTCTTGAACATCCCCCAAAACCCAAACACATCCTTGAATGTGCATGGTACCAATCTCATTAATAATGATAATCAGACGATGGTTCCGAATTGATACACTATCCATTAGTACTAATCCTAATGGGTATAAACATTTCCACATAATCAATCTCTATACAAGTGAATGGGAAACTAATAGAGCTGTATGAATGGGTTTGATCTGATGTTGTTGTACCTCAATGTTCATCTCAAAAAATAGGGCCATCATCTAACAATAACTACTATAATCTAGAAATATATGTGTCTCAGACATCCTCCTCAGAGTTCCAGCTACATTATTTCCCTTACCATCATTATTGGAAATTTAATAAGTCGAATGACTATAGTTCTTCCACCCATATATTCCATTTTATATTTAAATCACACAATTTGAAAATATTCTTGACAATTTTCTGTTCTACGAACACCAAAATCCACTTTCAATTAGATTAAATCCTCTAAATATTAAATACATGAACTCAATTGACTAATAGTTGATAATTTGTTGGATAATTCTTCTCATGTGTCCTCAACTAGGAGACCCAAACACTATCACTCACTCTCCCATCATTAGAAATACCACTTTCATGATGCTTGAAACATCACAATAAATTTTATATCTCATAACCGAGATTATAATAATCCGGATCATAAAAAAATGATCCACCCTTTCATCTCCTGGAAATATTTCTCCCAATCTTCATACAATATAATCATCACACCCATCATGGTCATGAATGTATGTGGGGCTACAATGATATGAGAAATCATATATAAATGTTTTATTATAGTTTGTTCACCACATGAATATGAACATTTAAAAAAACATCAATGGATTCTTATAGCTAACTACAACTCTCATATTATGTAGGTCAAAATACATGATCAACATATAGAAACATTTACCCAAGATGTGACCATTTTTTGACCAAAAATTTGAATTTTTTGGGTGTACCATATAGAATGCTCCCTCTCAATGTATTCAGAAGGATCTCAATTTGTTTGGAATAGTGTCTGAAAGTATTAGAATATATTAAGATAGACCCAATAATGAATCCCATAATTGTATCCAAATATGGTTGTAAAAAATAATTCATCAAATCAATAAATACGTCTAGAAAATTTTTATCACTGAATGACATATCCATATTATCATAAAACCATACCATCTACATATTTAAATATAAGATATATTGGATTGTCTAACATTGAACTAATAATAACCCAACATTAAATCAACCATGAATAAATCATGATATACTAGAATCTGACCAATGAAGTAGTGTATGTGATGTAAGGTATGATTATTATTCATAGTTAGCTGATTGAACTTCCGATAATCTACACAATGCCTGAGTATTCCCCCAATATTCTTGGGGACAATAATGTTGTAAATTAAGGGAAACATTATGATAGTATTAACCCCATAGCTTTTATGTCATCTAACTTCCTATTGTACCTACGAAACACAACATTAGTGATACTACAAGATGAATAAACATTGGGGATTCTATTAGAACTAGATTAATAACAAATTTAACCTCTCCAATGTGGAATTACTATTTTTTTTTTCAAGGAATACTTCCATTAATTGAACAGAAATGTGAGGGTAATTGAACTGAATCACTATAGAATCCTCCATAAAAAGGAAACAAATATGGGCTTCCACACCTCCAAGTTCATGATGCTGAAGTACATTTCTACTTTCCTAGATATCAAACTAACCCTTTTGAATAGAAGTCCCACTATCCTGTGATGCAATCAACACCCGAAGGTGAAAAACATTAATATTAAAATGTTAGCTAGCCACAACTTCCATCTCGAGATTAATTTCAAATCATACTATCTTGAGGTTGAAGATGCCCCATATGAAATTATATCCACCAACATCTAGAGGAATTTCCTTACATTGGTGTACACATTCTAGTAACACTCAAGATAGTGTTTCCAGTGTCACCACCCTATATAAATATTATATCTAAATAGCAAATAATTCCCTGGTAGTTATTGAATCAAATGAGTTTGAATACCCAATATCAAAAAATAGATACATATATAGATACTACAAAAATTATACCTCGAATAATTGTTGGGATCTAATTCAAATCGACATGTGTTGTATGTAATTGATATATATGGACTGATCAATGATTCTACGTTACAACTTGATGACCCTATTCATTACCTCAATGATAGAATTTCTAAATGGTGTACGACTCCCTCAGACATGACCACCCCTTGGGCTTGGTTGGCGGGCCTCACTACATCTTCCAAACTAAAAAGGATCATCAATTAATTTTCATGAACACATAGATGATATAAATACTTTATCATGATATTTAGTATATAATTTCATGAAAATTTAATATATAAATCCCACCATAGAATAGGCTTCACACATAACTGATTTTCTCTCACACCAGGGCTTCATTTTCCAATACCTTCCACACTACTGATATACTATAACATTAAAAATATTGAAAATCTAAGTGGTCCAACACACATAACAGCTCAATAAATGGTCATTCCTTCCATTATAAACTACCCCACTCAACATAGATGTTTTAACAGTTTGATATGTATCCTTACATTCCCTAAGAATATTTTTTTTAATTATGGTAAAATTTATAATCTCAAGAATGATTGTAAATCCAAAAACAAATACACCTTTGGTTGAATAGGATTATTAAGTCCTTAAATTATCTCACACATCATGGATTATAACATGTAAATATAGGCCTAAAGATCTTATGCTATGTTAATTGAGCTAAATAATCCATCAATGATATGGTACTCTACTCCATGTGCATAAACTCATAGTATCGATCATTCCTCACAGGATAAGAGAATTTTATTCATATATGATAGATTGGAAATCCATTAATAAATGTTCCTTATACTAACCATCCTATATCGTGATAACCCACCATTTCTTTTGGATCTATGAATCATATAAAATATGGCCATGACATTCTAATTGTTAGGAATTTCCAGACTCTCAAAGATAGAAAAAAAATTTCTCAGTGAATAGCTCAGTAGCATGGGGTCAACCATCCCCTGATAAATAATTTTTAGGATCTAGTCTTTTTCAATTTATGTATCCCTCTTAGATATACATTAATACTTTCACACATATTCGTTTTCATCCTGAAATTCTATTTTTTCAATAAACATAGTCATATGATTAAAATTACATAAATTCCAGAGAGTATCCACAAGGATAAACATCTTGTAGGAAATGATATAAAATTATGGGGACATATACTTATTTTAATTAATATTTTATGGTTATAAATATGTTAAGTGATTTATTAGTGAATGGTTATTTTAGAAATATTAAATTATGTTTAGATAAGTATAAGAGGAAAATTGGATGATAAATAATCTACCAATGATTTACACATCATGTAAAGGGATTAAACATCATGTAATTATTTGACGGTTTTTATATATAAAAATTTGAGGCAATTAGTTTTTTGGAATAATCCACTAAAAAAATTTCCAAACCAAGAAAATTCTTAACCCACTATTTTAAACTTATTTTCCATAAAAAATATTGTTGTTTTAGATGCAACTCCTCTCCTCTTTCACCTCATGCTTTCTGTTGATGTTTTTTGGGTGCTAACATCCCTACGTCATATCTTGTTTGTGTGAGAGATCCAATTTAGGTATTTTTGGGTAGGTTTATATCATCTCTTCTGCCGACACAAGCTAATACAAGGAAATAATTAGACCAATTAAATTATTGGTTTTTATCTTGATGTGTTATGATATTAGAACATCTTTGAAATCATCTCCACCTTTATTTTCATTAATCTTGTCAATTGGAAGCATTGTTGGATAATTCTTTAAAGGATGGATGTCTAAATATTACCCTTATAGATTGATAATTACCATGTCTATGCAACATTGTTATTGTTCCATTTCTATGTGAACCAAAATTAATAAAATAATAAATTGGAATTACCTTTTGACTTCCTTTGGTTTAAAATGGTGTTTTAGCTGGCTCATGGATTCCCTTAGGGTGAGTGAACCATGATTATAATTTAATTGTCCAATAACGTAATTCTTGATTAGAATGACATGTTTCCTAGGGTGATTTCTTGTTATAGAATACCAAATTTTTTCTCTTATTACTTATCAATATATTAATTAATCTATTGGGAATTTAATTTCATGTGTAATATGAATTATGTTGGGTAATTCTCATAATTAATGATTTAGAATTGTGATCTGATATTTTGGTATCCATGATTTATGATTGGGATTGTTTTCATTGCTGTAATTCAAATATATCGGGCTCATCCATAGAACAAGCACACTTATATGATACAATATTGGTATTGAGTAGGCTCGACCAAGTCTTATTCTTTATTTCTTATATACAGAGGGGAATATTTCTAGTCACTTGTTGAATCAATTATAGGGAATATCATAGCAGATGTAATTCATATGGGGAATATAGCTGGATTATTATGTTCGTACAATTATTATAAGTTTGTTTCTGGAATCACTGTAATACATGATCGAAGATATTATAGAATAGAACCAGAGCATAATCATTTACCTTGGTTATATGGTTTTGTTTTGAACAGTCATAAGACATTCTCATAGATATTCCTATATATATATATAAAGAAAAATGTTGTTGATTTTTTTTAATTGTTAAATTAATAAATACCCTCGATAATAAATAAATTTCATATATTTATTATCTGATAGGTATTATTAAGACAAGGAGGTGTCGGCCTTTTATGTTATACTCATGCAAAATTTGGGCTACCATTTGGTACCTGAGAAGATTATTTGGATTCAGGTTTAGATAAGGGAAATGGACATGCTGTTAATTTCCTATTTTCGGATGGGATGAGGTTTGGAGATGGGACATACATGGGGTTTGGGACCCCAAACATTGATTAGTTTATTTTAGTCTACTAATATTTCTATCAAATTATTCTAGGATTACATGTACATACATTCTAATATGTCATTGCAAATATTCCTTTATGATTTATTTGATTATTAAGTTGGATTATACAGGAATCAGTATCTATGTATCTATATTGATTATTTATACTCTATCATGATTTTTTTCTATTTCTATGACACTACTTATCAAAGGGTATAGAATCCCCACGATACATATCACCCCTTGACTTTGTGTCGGCAACCTCTGACATGTGGGGTGGCATGCTTGAGGTCTTGAAACAAACCCTTTATATCAATGTGAGAGAGTTCCATATTGGGGGTTGTTAAAAAGACGAATCCTCGGTGAAATATTTATTCTCTTATAATTACTATTTAGGAAAGGAATAAAGGAGACTAGGATGTGTAGAGACATTGTAATGAGATTGTTAATAGTTGTTGGTAACCCATGTTTTCCAGAAAATCATGGTGACCATAGTTGTGATTACTGATTTGATGTGTTGTTGTTATAATTGAGGTTATTTCACCTTGGGTGATTCATATTTTATGTAAGGTTACTATTTTTTTAACGTATTATTTCATGATATTTGTACTTCTAGCCTGAAATGGTGAAATATTAGAATACATGCATTATAATAGGCACATAGAGATATATTAAAAATCCATTTCTCATCATAGGAGAATATATGTTTTTGAATGTGATATATTATTTCCTAAAGAACTATTATATCATATATCTATTTTAAAATATAAATTAAATGATTTGTTGTTTCCTGATAACATACATATAATCTATTACCAGAGATGCCCAAATTTAGTGGTTTTCTATTTTAGTCACCTGTTTGGAGGACCTCAATGTTGTACAGTTCATTAAGGTGTACTCATAATCATTAGCATGACCTTCCAGAGACTAGAAATTAGCACACTTCTAAAATAATTGAACCATAGATTCCAACAATTACTGAGGGGAATATGTATGTTCATCATCAAAAAAGCTTCATGATGGTCATGTGACCCATATAAAGTGAGATTTTTTGTACCACATTTTCAATGTTTGAGATGAAAATACGGTTTCAACTAAAAAATATTCAAATGTTTAATGGGGAAGGGGCCCTATAAATCTCTTCTCTTTATTTATTCAGTTTATAAAATTGTCAACCATATCGAAACACCCATGTATAAAAAAGTGAACCATAACGCATATATGATTCGTGGACATTCCAATAGTCGATGGGATGTTTGGGAATAATATGGGAATTATGACGAGCCATAATCGAAGGACTTCAAGATGATGTTCTAGATCTATTTCATCTTAATACCATGTGTTATGAAAAATATCATGATATGAAGAAATTGACGCATGATGCTTTTTTACTACAAGAAAATGATGATTATTTTTATAAGCCCCCAGCCTTAAACCTTACTTAATCTTGAGTTAATACAAGATTACACATTGAGGATCTTTTCAGGTTTAGAGTTTTAGAGAATTAGATCATGAAACTTGCATTACATTCCACATTTAAAAAAAGTGGTTACATAAAAGACAGTATTCATTCTTCCCATCAATGGAAACATATTTAAAATATAACACGGATTCTTTCTTGACACATCCTTGACACTATCATCACATCATGTACCTTTCCCTTGACCTGTAAAAAACATTTTAAAAACTTGGGATGAGCATAAAAAGCTCAGTAAGAGTTATAAAAATATGGAAAGGAAACATGAGTTCATATATACATTAGAATGAAATCACACTTTACCCATAAAACATAGGCACTTTAACATTACTCATAAAATAATGAATAAATCATAGAAATAATAAGACATAAAGGTAACTTGAGGCATTCATAACATTCTTACATAGGGAGTAACCCTCTTGGTTACATTTGGAATACCCATCACAGTATATTCCCTAAATCTCTTCGGAGAAACCTTAACGTTTCACTCCTTCGCGTTACCCAATGCATTAGAGAGCTATATCGGGCTCACCCGCCCTTAGTTTATCACAGAACCACCCGTTTTCATAACAATTCCCAAGAACCATAACATAAATGTATCACATAAAACATTCATAAAGGAAACATAACATTTCCACATTTCAATCACAATATAACATTTTAGTATATTGAAATAATGAATCCATTCCAGAAAGAAACCATTTCCAAAACCATTTAAAACATTTAATAAAGAGATTTTCGAATCAATGTGTCCCATACCACCATGAAGCATAAAATTTTAAACCATTAATATCCATATAAATAAATCATTAAAAACATTCTGAAAACATGGATATTAATAAGAACAAATAATTAAAACATTTAAAACTATATTTTGGTTAAAGGGGTTCTACCAAAATTAGAGACACTTGAATACAATAATTGAGGAATAACATTTAGTCAGAACTTTATAATATCATGAGAATAAATGGATTCATGATATAATACTCCAATGGACAGTATATACACCATATAAGAGTGAATTGGTGCATAACAACAATGAACCCTCAATAGAAATGTCAAATGTGATGAAATCCCTTATAAAGAAGGTATCCTTAAATTAAGGAAAAATCAATCTAAAAAATATGTGTGACAAATATAAATACACCCAATATAAGTGGATATTAAGTGTAAAACAATAAAAGGTCATTAACACATATTCAATGGATGACATATTCAATGACTACATGTTGAACCCAAAGAAATCGAAATTGGGTTAAAAAGTTCCCTTGACAGCCTAACGACATCACATCAAAATGAGTTGATGAGAGATAAAAAGTGTATCTCATCACTTGGACATAAAATTTACATCAATAAGGATATATTAGAACATATCCCAACATAACAATATGTAAATTAAAATACCCAACAAAAGAAGTCTTTTAAAAAAGAGGAGGGTGAAATGTTCCCTTACCGACTTGGGTATCTTTCAAGACATACACCCCATGAAAGAAGGACAATAGATCATTGTTTTAAATACTCATAAACGAAAATATATTACACAAAGAGTATAATAATGGGAAGTACATACACCACTCAATGGAATTTGTGGAAAATGTAGCATAAATCTCACGGGAATAAAAGTGAGATGAAAAATCCCTTACGAAAACTCGGCAGCCTAATGGCGCCACATAAAACGTCCGAATATGGATTGATGAGATAAAATAGGGTATCTCATCACATTAAAATAAAATGTACAGAAAGAGGAATATAAAAAAACATCCCCCAAAATTACAAAGAGAATCTTAAAAGATGTGACATAAAGTAGAGTACTTAAAAAGAAAGAGAGAGGTTAGACCTCTTACGAAAGTTCGACAGCAAAACGGCGTCACTCAAAACTTCCAAAATGGATTGATGAGAGAGAATAGGGTCTCTCATCACATGAACATAAAAATTACAGTATGTGTAATACAAAAGATCATCCCAATAACAAGAAAGATGAGCTTTAAAAGGAATGACATAAAAGTGTGTACTTAAAAAGAAAGAGAGGAGTTGGATCCCTTACATCGGGTCCGACTTGACTCGATCGTTCTTTAATCTCCTGAATAATAAACTTGAGTTAATTTCTACTTCCTTAAGAAACTTTTTAAAGTTCATTATTCCTTTTATATCACTTATTACCATGTCATAAAAATTATGTAATCATTTAAGTTAATAATATTTGTTTTGTTGATATTTGGTTCTTAAGTCGAAAGTGGACTTCTTACAATTACATGTTGTTCGTGTGGCCAAATGTTTATTATATCCAGAATTGTATTCATGATGTAGATATCATATATTTCATATATATCCAGTACATTCATGCATTTATAACATTACATAATCATTTATAGGTAAGAAATGAAATGCACCGTTCATGGAGATGGTAAGCTGTACGTACGCATGAACACTACTTTCTTTTCTTTGTCATATTAATGGAATTAAAACTAAATGAGAGGTATGTATATTTTAATTAAAGATTTATATTCATCATTTAGATGTATCATTCATCATATATATCCATTATATACATGTAATTATAATAGTACATTACATTTGGGGATAAGAAATGAAATGCACTGTTCATGGAGACGGTAAACCGTACGTACGCATTAACGCTACATTCATTTCCATCTCATACTTTAATGGAAAGAAATAATAATTATATAGAGGTATATAATAATTCCAGTATGACATCATATATAATAACATTAAATCCATCCATTAAACGTCCCACATATAGCATTAACGAATCACATCACTTTGAGGGGGCGGTAGTCCGCACTTCCTAAAATGAAGATATCGCGTATACCCATAATGGAAGCCATAAAGGTAAGACAAAAATGAAAAAATACAGAATAATAAGTAAAACGTAAACATATTATATATCATATATAAAAATAGTGACATCATAATGGCCACCTTTGAAGATGTTAAATGAGTATTGAACAATCATCGTTTCGGGAGGCAGAATTTCGCCATCCATGGAAACTATATGTTCTTAAACCATTTGATGTAGTTGTGTGAGAGTGTAGCTCGAATAAATCTTATAACAACATCCTAGTATAATGAAGATACTTTTTTTGTTACAAAAGAAGTAAATAAAATGAGTTTATGGGGTTGGAGAAGCAAAATAAAACAAATGAACATGAGAGAATGAATTACCTTTAAAAGTGTAACTCCTTTTGATTTGAGCCTAAAGGCTTCCTTTGAAAGGATTCTGCCCAAAGGGAATACTCTAGGATGAGGAGACGGATGTGGAGAGAGTAAATGGGCAGGGTTTGGCCGAGACAAAGGCTTGAGGAGTGTGTGAAATGAGGTATAGGTGGGGGCCTTTTATAAGAGGAGAGGAGGGGCACTTTTGGAAAGTAAGAAATATTACTTTATTTGAAAATGTGTTTCTGTTTTAAAAGGTACCACATTGATATAATTCGTGGATAAGGTGATAAGGGTTCGATATCCACCCATCCAATAAGTTTTGGACATTTGTAGGTCATAGAGTTTACATTATCTTCTCATTTTATTTAAATCGTCAGATAATGATGTCATTGCTGCATCATTATGATGTCATAAATAATTTAATTTATTTAATGTCTAAAAATTATAAAAAAATTACTATGATGTAGTAAATCTTTTTATCTTTCCAATTACTATTTATAATAAAAAATCTGACTTGTATAACCACAATTAAAAATTGTTTTCATAAAACATATTATGTTTGTGTCATTTTTACTTTTACATTAAATAAAAAGTAATTTATGTCATTTCCCAACCAAAGTGGATCCATGGGGTACCCAAGTTCACACATGGATTTTAATGGTCGGCCATTACACATACAATTAGGTTAGGACATGTTTCAAGTTCATTTCATATTATTAAAACATTATTTTTACCTTAAACTACACTAATTACCTCTAATCGCGATTAAAAACGTAATAAGTTACTATTCACCAAAAAATTATTTTTATCCCATTGAACCAAATTTTACTTCTTAATAACAACCATGTATGTCATATTTTTGAAATTCAAAACACAATGATGGCAAAATTTTATTTAAACAGAAAAATCAGTTTTTATAAGTACCACTTACTGGTTTCACTATTCATCCAAAATTGAAGTTTTTCAGAAAAATCCCAAAAATTCACCCTAAGCTATATTTGATATTCCGAATTCAAAAATGAAGTCCATTTTACAAAATTCACAACATATAAGTTGAATTAATTAAATTAATAATTAATTCCCGATGTCATGGCAAATACCGTGTTTTTATGAAACAATAAGTATCAAAAGATTGACACTGGTTTAAGTCTGATTTCAAAGTGAAATTAATTCCAACGACCACTACTGGATTTAATGGTAAAAATATTTTCTAATTTCACTTTAAAACCGATTCAGAATATAATCTAATCATATAAATAAATTAGATTAAAAGGAGGTTTTGAATTAAAATACAACATTTTACACTTCATTAAAAAAATGAACTTTATCGGAAAGATACCAAAAATTTACACAAAGTAAAATTTGATGTCCCGATTCTTAATAAGAGTTTTATTTGGTCCAAAATAATGTTTATGAGTGAACAAAACTATATTTAATGATGGTTCAACATCAAAAGGTGATAAGTGAACCTTTAGTTAAAACTACGGCATAAACGCCAAAAAATGAATTCTTTCCGTATTTTAAGCCTCTATCCTTTATTGGATAAATGTAAAAACATTTAAAAACATATATAATCATATTTTAGTTATTTATATCCATTCCCTCCAATAAAACGGCTACATGTTAACTACCATTTAAAATAATATTATTTTATTATTAGAGTGAAACGTAAGATTCTCAAGAAACTCGTTGTTGCGTGTTGGGTACGCAATCGAGCATAGCGTCCCCTTTAAGGTCATATCAATATTTTATTCACAAATATGGATAAATATGAAAATGTAATATTCTTTATTTACCTGGGGTGTTTCATCCTTCCCCCCTTTTGTGAATTGTCTCCTCGCAATTTTAAAAATTGAGCTTGGAAACATCCTTGAACGTCCCACATCGGAACAAGAGTCGGTAAAACAATCACTTTAAAATAAAGAAAGATAAGCACAGAGGTCACCCGAGTTAACCCATACTAGGACTCCATGTAGGAAAACATGGACATGGAGGAGAAAACATAGGGTCATGTTCTAATGGAGAGTGATAGAAAACATATTTAGGAGAAAGTTAACAATAAGAAAATCACAAACTTATGATGGGTTAAACGGTGTTGGGTTCCCCAGTAGGAAAAGTTAATAGACAACATTTTTTCTTTAAGTTAATTTTTATTGAGGAATTTATTCATAAGGAAACATAATCACTTATCATGTTGACTTTCAACTTTTACTAGATTCCTTAATCAAACTCATATTTTTTCCAAAAGACGAGTATTTATGGAGACTTGTTCGCATTAAGAGTACTATAATCAACTTCTAGAGAATCACCTAATCTAAAAAAGATAACTATATACTTCCCATGTCTTTATACATTAACCAAAACCAAAACCAAAAAGTTTAGTTCAAGATTAGATAATCCAGAAAAGGATAACCCTTTATAAAAAGAAAATATATTCTTAATCTCCAAAATTTGTCCAATAAAACCCAAAGTTCAACGAGGACCATTAGATAAACAATTTTTCCATAAAATTCTTCAACGTAAACCAAACTAAGGATGAAACACAAATATTTGAAGGATTTAGTCACATAGTCTTCCAAGTTAAATCGTAACATTTATCTCCAAACAACATCAGTTGCTCCTAAAGTCTCGTATTGAAAAGTAATTAACCTAATCACATATCCTCCATGATAGGTTAATCATTTTCCTAAATAACCCAAAATAAACTTACTCTTAATTAATAAAATCATATAACTAGAAAGAATCAGTAAAACTAACCAGGGACTTCACGTAGTCCAGTGGTAGGCGATAAATACCAGTCTCACTTTGGTTGTGGGTTCGATTCCCGCGGCTTTGTCCGACGCGACGGGTTGTCACATGGTCTGCGTGTTGTCCTTTTTCCAAAACTATAAAATTCTTAAAACATTCCCCAAAAAGAGATAAAATCATCAAGAATAATCATAACATATTTTAACCTCAAGTTTATCTCATTCCTTTCATTTTCCATCATATCATAGAGTAATCCATAATTACCTTAAAAGTAAGGGTCATATAAACCCTAATGGTTACCTTCTTTATTATTACCTGAACTTCCACATCGATTGGTCATCTCGTACATGATGCATTATAGAACATACCACGGTTCAAGTGGTTGATCATGACTCCTTGATATTTGGTTTAGAACAACCACGAGTTTCCTCATTGAGTACCCCATTTCATCGAGTCTCTTAATAAGGGAACCACCACAGTTTCCTTCAAACCAATTGTCACTTTGGTGCCTGCGAGATCCAGCCATTCACTAAAAACAGAAATGTCAGTGTGAGTATATCAACAAAACCATCATGTGCTAATGAGGAAGGTAAAAACTAAGATATACTTACTCAATCACTTTATCTAAAACTAGGACTCTTTCTGAAATCCTAACCATTATGGTAATGTCACTTATGCTTAAAGAATACCCTAACCTCTAAAGTTATCTAAACCTCCCTTTGATACCAACTATAAGGCCCCAGCCTTAATCCTTACTTAATCTTGAGTTAATACAAGATTACACATTGAGGATCTTTTCAGGTTTAGAGTTTTAGAGAACTAGATCATGAAACATGAATTACATTCCACATTTAAACAAAGTGGTTACATAAAAGACAGTATTCATTATTCCCATCAACGGAATCATATTTAAAATATAACACGGATTCTTTCTTGACACATCCTTGACACTATCATCACATCATGTACCTTTCCCTTGACCTATGAAAAACATTTTAAAAACATGGGATGTGCATAAAAAGCTCAGTAAGAGTTATAAAAATATGGAATGGAAACATGAGTTCATATATACATTAGAATGAAATCACACTTTACCCATAAAAAATAGGCACTTTATCATACCTCATAAAATAATGAATAAATCATAGAAATCATAATACATAAAGTTACTTGAGGCATTCATAACATTCTTACGTAGGGAGTAACCCTCTTGGTTACATTTGGAATACACATCACAGTATATTCCCTAAATCTCTCGGAGAAACCTTAACGTTTCACTCCTTCGCGTTACCCAATGCATTAGAGAGCTAAATGGGGCTCACCCGCCCTTAGTTTATCACGGAACCACCCATTTTCATAACAATTCCCAAGAACCATAACATAAATGTATCACATAAAACATTCATAAAGCAAACATAACATTTCCACATTTCAATCACAATATAACATTTTAGTATATTGAAATAATGAATCCATTCGAGAAAGAAACCATTTCCAAAACCATTTAAAACATTTAATAAAGAGATGTTTGAATCAATGTGTCCCATACCACCTTGAAGATTAAAATTTTAAACCATTAATATCCATATAAATAAATCCTTAAAACCATTATGAAAACATTGATATTAATAAGAACAAATAATTAAAACATTTAAAACGATATTTTGGTTAATGGGGTTCTACCAAAATTAGAGACACTTGAATACAATAATTGAGGAATAACATTTAGTCAGAACTTTATAATATCATGAGAATAAATGGATTCATGATATAATACTCCAAAAGGACAGTATATACACCATATAAGAGTGAATTGGTGCATAACAACAATGAACCCTCAATAGAAATGTCAAATGTGATGAAATCCCTTATAAAGAAGGTATCCTTAAATTAAGGACAAATCAATCTCAAAAATATGTGTGACAAATATAAATACACCCAATATAATTGGATATTATGTTTAAAACAATAAAAGGTCATTCACACATATTCAATGGATGACATATTCAATGACTACATGTTGAACCCAAAGAAATCGAAATTGGGTTAAAAAGTTCCCTTGACACCCTAACGACATCACATCAAAATGAGTTGATGAGAGATAAAAAGTGTATCTCATCACTTGGACATAAAATTTACATCAATAAGGATATATTATAACATATCCCAACATAACAATATGTAAATTAAAAGACCCAACAAAAGAAGTCTTTTAAAAAAAGAGGAGGGTGAAAGGTTCCCTTACCGACTTGGGTATCTTTCAAGACATACACCCCATGAACGAAGGACAATAGATCATTGTTGTAAATACTCATAAAGGAATGTATATTACACAAATAGTAGAATAATGGGCAGTACATACACCAATAAAAGGAATTTGCGTCAAATGTAGCATAAATCTCACGGGAATAAAAGTGAGATGAAAAATCTCTTACGAAAACTCGGTAGCCTAACGGCGCCACATAAAACTTCCGAATATGGATTGATGAGATCAAATAGGGTATCTCATCACATTAAAATAAAATGTACAGAAAGAGGAATATAAAAGAACATCCCACAACATTACAAATATGAGCTTAAAAGAAGTTACATAAAGCAGAGTACTTAAAACGAAAGAGAGAGGTTAGACCTCTTACGAAAGTTCGGCAGCAAAATGGCGCCACTCAAAACTTCCAAAATGGATTGATGAGATAGAATAGGGTCTCTCATCACATGAACATAAAAATTACAGTAAGTGTATTATAAAAGATCATCCCAATAACAAGAAAGATGAGCTTTAAAAGGAATGTCATAAAAGTGTGTACTTAAAAAGAAAGAGAGGAGTAGGATCCCTTACCTCGGGTCCGATTTGACTCGATCGTTCTTTAATCTCCTGAATAATAAACTTGAGTTAATTAATACTTCCTTAAGAACATTTTTCAAGTTCATTATTCCTTTTATATCACTTATTACCATGTCATAAAAATTATGTAATCATTTAAGTTAATAATATTTGTTTTGTCGGTATTTGGTTCTTAAGTCGAAAGTGGACTTCTTACAATTACATGTTGTTCGTGTGGCCAAATTTTTATTATATCCAGAATTGTATTCATGATGTATATATCATATATTTCATATATATCCAGTAAATTCATGCATTTATAACATTACATAATCATTTATAGGTAATAAATGAAATGCACCGTTCATGGAGACGGTAAGCTGTACGTACGCATGAACGCTACTTTCATTTCTTTGTCATATTAATGGAATTAAAACTAAATGAGAGGTATGTATATTTTAATTAAAGAATTATATTCATCATTTAGATGTATCATTCATAATATATATCCATTATATACATGTAATTATAATAGTACATTACATTTGGGGATAAGAAATGAAATGCACCGTTCATGGAGACGGTAAGCCGTACGTACGCAAGAACGCTACTTTCATTTCTATCTCATACATTAATGGAAATAAATAATAATTATATAGAGGTATATAATAATTCCAGTATAACATCATATATAATTACAATAAATCCATCCTTTATACGTCCCACGTATGGAATTAACGAATCACATCACTTTGAGGGGGCGGTAGTCCGCACTTCCTAAAATAAAGATATCTCGTATACCCATAATGGAAGCCATAAAGGTAAGACACAAATGAAAAAATACAGAATAATAAGTAAAACATAAACATATTATATATCATATATAAAAATAGTGACATCATAATGGCCACCTTTGAAGGTGTTAAATGAGTATTGAACAATCATCGTTTCGGGAGGCAGAATTTCGCCATCCATGGAAACTGTATGTTCTTAAACCATTTGATGTAGTTGTGTGAGAGTGTAGCTCGAATAAATCTTATAACAACATCTTAGTATATTTAAGATACTTTTTTGTTACAAAAGAAGTAAATAAAATGAGTTTATGGGGTTGGAGAAGCAAAATAAAACAAATGAACATGAGAGAATGAATTACCTTTAAAAGTGTAACTCCTTTTGATTTGAGCCTAAAGGCTTCCTTTGAAAGGATTCTGCCCAAAGGGAATACTCTAGGATGAGGAGACGGATGTGGAGAGAGTAAATGGGCAGGGTTTGGCCGAGACAAAGGCTTGAGGAGTGTGTGAAATGAGGTAGAGGTGGGGGCCTTTTATAAGAGGAGAGGAGGGGCACTTTTGGAAAGTAAGAAATATTACTTTATTTGAAAATGTGTTTCGGTTTTAAAAGGTCCCACATTGATATAATTCGTGGATAAGGTGATAAGGGTTCGAAATCCACCCATAAAATAAGTTTTGGACATGTGTAGGTCATAGAGTTTACATTATCTTCTCATCTTATTTAAATCGTCAGATAATGATGTCATTGCTGCATCATTATGATGTCATAAATAATTTAATTTATTTAATGTCTAAAAATTATAAAAAAATTACTATGATGTAGGAAATCTTTTTAGATTTCCAATTACTATTTATAATAAAAAATCTTACTTGTATAACCACACTTAAAAATTGTTTTTGTTAAACATATTATGTTTGTGTCATTTTAACTTTTACATTAAATAAAAAGTTATTTATGTCATTTCCCAACCAAAGTGGATTCATGGGGTACCCAAGTTGACCCATGGATTTTCTTGGTCGGCCAGTACACATCCAATGAGGTTAGGACATGTTTCAAGTTCATTTAATATTATTAAAACATTATTTTTACCTTAAACTACACTAATTACATCTAATCGCGATTAAAAACTTAATAAGTTACTATTCACCAAAAAATTATTTTTTATCCCATTGAACCACATTTTACTTCTTAATAACAACCATGTATATCGGATTTTTGAAATTCAAAACACAATGATGGCAAACTTTCATTTAAACGGAAAAATCAGTTTTTATAAGTACCACTTAGTGGTTTCACTAGTCATCAAAAATTGATGTTTTTCAGAAAAATCCCAAAAATTCACCCTAAGCTATATTTGATATTCCGAATTCAAAAATGAAGTCCATTTTAAAAAATTCACAACATATAAGTTGAATTAATTAAATTAATAATTAATTCCCGCTGTCAGGGAAAATAGCGTGTTTTTATGAAACAATAAGTATCAAAAGATTGACACTGGTTTAAGTCTGTTTTCAAAGTGAAATTAATTCCAACGACCACTATTGGATTTAATGGTAAAAATATTTTCTAATTTCACTTTAAAACCAATTCAAAAGATAATCTAATCATATAAATAAATTAGATTAAAAGGAGGTTTTGAATTAAAATACAACATTTTACACTATTCATTAAAAAATGAACTTTATCGGAAAGATACCAAAAATTTACACAAAGTAAATTATGATGTCCCGATTCTTAATAATAGTTTTATTTGGTCCAAAAGAATGTTTATGAATGAAAAAAACAATATTTAATGATGGTTCAACATCAAAAGGTGATAAGTGAACCTTTAGTGAAAACTAGGGCATAAACGCAAAAAATTGAATTCTTTCCGTATTTTAAGCCTCTATCCATTATTGGATAAATGTAAAAACATTTAAAAACATATATAATCATATTTTAGTTATTTATATCCATTCCTGCCAATACAACAACTACATGTTGACTACCATTTAAAATAATATTATTTTATTATTAGAGTGAAACGTAAGATTCCCAAGAAACTCATTGTTGCGTGTTGGGTACGCCATCGAGAATAGCGTCCCCTTTAAGGTCATATAAATATTTTATTCACAAATATGGATAAATATGAAAATGTAATATTCTTTATTTACCTGGGGTGTTACAATTTTACCATCCTATAGTTATTTGATACAGAATTGGAATCCGATGAGATATCCATGGAGTGAAAATTTTGAGGAGGGGCTTCATTATGAGATTAGGTATATTGTAATTAATATATTTAAACATTTTTGTATATGTGATAAATCATCCATTAATCACAGAATGGAATATAAAGGAGGCCCCGACTAGTGGAAATTATAATTTAGCAAGGTTATTTGGTAGTTATTATTTTAGTGGTATGAATCACTATTACACTAGCTTCTACCAGTGTAGTAGTGGTAAGAATAGTCAGGGTAGTTGAAAACCATTTCACTATTTTATTTCATTGTAGTTCTATTAGTGTGGAATGTTTTCCCACTAGCTCCCATATTGTCATTACCCCATCGTCGAGGGTCTTATCTATGGTAAATTGGGTCATCATCAAAGATTATGGGTGAACATTCCATATAAGAAAAATGGAATAGGATCAAGACATGAACTATAGTGAGGGAGGGGATTGGTTACCCTAATGTTTGATGATAATTATAGTTACATAGGCCATTAAAATGAAAGCTGAGAACATGGTATGCTGGTGCATGAGATATTTTATAAGGAAAGGGATATTGATTAGAGTAGTTATTATTTATCACTAGATTTTGGTACAAGTCAGTTGAAAGTTACATAGGCTAATCCAGTTAATGTGGATGTAGGACTATATAATAGCAGAGGTGTGATTATTATATCATCCACCATAGCTTCTGTTTAGTTTTATTTAAGATTATGTTATTCAAATCAATATCCTCCTTTTGAAAATGGTTTGTTCTTGAATAAGGAAATCATAGAAAGTTTTTTAACTAGTGACATACTATTTTGAGCGTGGTCATTAAAAATCAAAAGTTTCAAGGAATGTTCTCAATAAATTGGTGGTTACAATTTCTTATAGAAACCATTCATGTTGGAAATGACAATATAAAACATTATTCTTGATCTGTATTGGTTTATTCTATATCTGGATCATATCGACTATTCTAGGAGAAGAGTTACATTATTATCTTTAGAAAGAGGAAACTATAAACACTAGGGTTATTTGAATATTCATTATAGTTATACAAGACCAATTAAGTGTTTATTGGATTGTATCATTGCTCATATTTTTGAAATTTGATCAAGATAATGGTGGAATGAAGCATGAGTATTTTCCTTCAGTTCTAGGCCATTTTCAAGGTGTTTTACATGATGAATTATGTTCCTTTTTCCATAGTGAGAGATTTTGTTAAAAATAATGTTGGTATAGGGAGTACAGATGGTTTCTATCCCACATTACTAAATGGAACCAGAAGAGCTTTCAGAGTTGACAGATTAGTAGGATGATCTGGAATGTAATGGATTCATAAAACCTAGTACATTTCCTTGGGGTTCTACCATTCTCTTCTCCAAAATGGCTGGTGGATAATTTCCCTTATATTAGGATGATCGAAAGATGAACTAAATGATGGTCAAGAACCAATAACCTCTACCTTTAATTAATTTTCTTTTCAATTAGTTAAGAGGTGATGAGATCTTATCTATTATTGACATGAGAAAAGGACATCCTATGTAAAGGGTAATAATGTCTAATATAACTTATACATATTTTTTGAATAGTTATGGCTTGTAAGATTTTTTAGTCATGCTATTTTATTAATAATGTTCATGTTGTATTCATTGACTTAATGAATTTGATATTTCATCATATTCTAGAACATTTTTTGGTTGTTTTTTTTCAAAGATAACATAGTGTACACCCAATCATAAGATGAAAATGCTAATCCTATTTAAATTATCCTAATTACATTGTGTCAGTATCATCATTAAACAAAGCTATCCAAATGGAATTTCTGGATTAATAAAGTGCACTTCTTGGGCCATGTAATCTATGATGTCGGAGTCTCAGTGGACCCAGATAATATCGCAGTTATTCTATCTTGGGAAGAACCCAAAAAATTCTTATAAATTTAGATCATTATCAAATTAAAAAATGATTATTGGGGTTTTATCTATGATTTTCCCATATAAAATCATCAATGATTTGAATAAACAGGTATGTGGTTATTTTTTTGTTTCTATGTTTGGAAGATATCTTTCTAAGAGATAAAAGTTAGGATAACCTCAACAACTATTATCACATTATATGTGTCGTGTAAAACATATTTCATGTATTGTGACACATCTCATGTTAGACAAAGAGTAGTTATGACGAAGGAGGATATATTGGATATTTATTGGTCTAGGTAGATGATATCACATGAGTAGAATCACCCATCTCATGAAATAGAATTAAAAGAAATGTACATGCCTTGAGATGATGGAGAAACAATTTCATTATTAAAGTGGTTTTTTATAATTTATGTAAAGACCCGACCACAGGTTCCCAAAGCCGGAACCTTATTACATTACACATGGCATGATTACAAGAAATTCATAACCTGAAAGAATGAAAAGATTATTAGATTTTTAAAATATAGATACATATATAAGTTGAAAATTAAAACAAGAAATGATATACAATATATAATCTTTATTAGGGAATTCCAAAAATATAATTTTATCTCATCCAGTCATTCATAATAAACTTCTTCATGTCCTGAAATGATAAAACATAAGAAATGGATGAGATCAAATGCCTCATAAAAGTAATAAATAAATTGGATGAAAACATAATCATATACATTAGTAATGGTGATTATTGAAAACCCATGCCTTCACAAATAATAAAGTTGATCACATTATGGTCGGAATATGAGCTGAGTAAAAAATTCCATAATAGAACATAATCATGGGTATTATACTAGTTGAATAACCACATGAAATTTAGATTACATTCTTCATAATGATGGATGTGAATATTCCAAACATTCGAAAACATACCATCATAGCCTCATCCTAGACGTCTACAAATGAATAAGGCCCTGAACAAAACCAGATCTCAAAATAGATAAGGCCTCAGCTGAGTCCACATCATATTTCCTAATGAGACTTACCGATGCAAAGAGATACTATAACAGCCCCCGCTCATCACATAATAACATTAGTTCATTCTTCATATGAGTTATGATAAACATAAACACCATATTAAATCATATTGAAACTAGCATATTATATGTAAATAACATTTCCCTAACATTTAGCATAAACACTAACCGTTCAGCGTAAATTGGTGAAAGATTATAGGACATCACATCCATAATAAAAGTATAAATAAAAATTTAAATTATACATGGAAGATAGTATCATACAATATTATTCCCAATAATACATAATAATCAACAAGAGTGTTGAATCATATGATGATACTCTTATAAAACAACCGAGTAATTATTTTGATAAATACACTTTTATTTGGAAAATAATAGTTCATTTGGAAAATTATTTGTAGAAAAACATATGTGATGTAAAATATTATTTTCATAATAAAATTAGTGATTTATAAAAATAAAGGTCTCTAAAAATAGATTATAGGGTTCCCTTGAGTATAGGTTGGAATTTGAGAAATTCCATTTAATAGGGCTTGTATTTAAGAAATATTTTTGAAAGTTCATTTTATGAAGTGTAAATTACTATAAAACAATGAATGATTGTGTTTGTTAAAAATATATAGAACACTCACATATAATAAATGACGAGTATATAACAATAAATAATAATTTAAAGAGGTTATTAGACAATAAATGTAACATTAATGAAAATGGTGGTTAGGGTGGAAAATCTATACCATAAGTCCGAATGTGTTCCAGTCTTCAACATAAGGTCCTGGAATATGAAATTAGACTTATTAATAACAGAATTCATAACCTCTTATACAATCCTTTATTTTATCATAATTAATTTTAGTCTATTTATTTCCATAATAATTAGTTATAATATTGAATTACGTCATTCTGAAGTGTTTTTTTCTTTATTTTCATAATTGGTTCACTTGTAATTATGTAATGTAGCTCATGTGAAATGGTTGTAAATATCCATAATTGAATTTAAATAATATTTAGAACATAAATATTTTTTAAGGGTCATATACATCATTTGGTCACATGACATGAGGATGAATCATTAGACTAAATATTAATGACAATACTTTATATTATTTTAGCTATATTTCAATTATTAATAACTAGTTTGGTCAAATGATTTAATATTTTCTACATATACTAGTAACGTAATATTAAATAGGATATAATTAATATATTTTAGTCTGGTTCAACCTTTAAAATGGCATCAGGACCAATAATGAGTGAGAAATTTAAGAACCAAACATAGGCAGTCATGAATGTTGTAAATTAGCACCTCACTGAGGATGATTTCTTTTATAAAAAAGAGAGAGAGCCCTAATAATGATGATGTTTCTTCCATTTAAATAATATAACTCCATTATTTAGATGTTACTGGAGTTTTAATGGTCATTTGGATAGAGGATGTAAGGATAATATAATAATTGAATGAAACATGAAATGAAATTGAATGAAATAGAATGTGAATTTACCTCCTGAATCCACAACCTTAAGGGATGGGGTATTGGACTTTTGGAAAGACCAAGAGCTCTTGGACGTGAGGAATTACTATATAATGGTATTTGGGCAGAACATTGATGTGTTTCAAAGCTTATAGATGTGAAAAGAATAGGGGGTGATGGGAGGTTTTATAGTGGAGGATAAGAATAATTTTTGAATATCATAATCATTATATTATTATTTTTCAGATGACAACCAAGAATATTGATTATTATGACCAAAAAATGTAATATTTTCATGTGAGTAAGAATCATTTTTCCTCACATCAATGTTACCTCTCCTATGACTCAATAAATTATTTATCTAGTATTTATTGTAAATTATCATAGTTTTTTATACATAAAAATTTAATGTATTTCCGAAAAAACACAACATTTCACCCTAACCATTATTCATCGTGTTTAATTAAAAAATGATCTCCATTTTTAGAAAATAATTTTCGAAATATTATTAATTTAATTTTTATATTAAATAATATTTTATTCAAAAAATGAAAATTTTAAAACTACAATTCATCACATTGAAAAATTAATCAATATCACGGCATATTATTAACATAAGTTAATTAAATATTATCATTATTTTCTGTTAAGAAGGATAATACTACTATTCATATTAATATTAATAATGGTTTGTTACTATTCAATAAAAATTATGTTTGGCTTATCAAAACCTATATATCATACTGAATGGAACCGTGTATGTCATATTTTTGAATTTCAAATCAAAGAGGTGGAAAATTATGATTTATGGCTAGTTTATAACATAGTGGTGTTTTATAGAGACTCAGTGTTTCATGAATTCAATATTAAATTATGTTCAAAATAATGGGATGATACATTCTCCTATCCTTAATAAAATTTCATCCTCAAAATACACAGAATGTTACCTTAGAAGTAGATTTATGTAGGTCTTCATCATAAGATCCCCAGGATCCAAAGTTTACTCTTAAATTATATAATTTTTCTAAAGTATCTTTACCTGTTGAGTAGTATGATTCCTTAACACCTATTCTAATGATTCTATAATCCAGATAGGATCTTCACAGAATGATAAGTCATGTTTCAATTCTATACCTTCAGAAGTGCGGACATGTGTTGGTTCTGGCATGTACTTTCTCATTAGTGAGAAAAGGAACCCATTTTGTAATATTGATAGGCAATGTGGCATACCCAAAAGATATGCAACAACTCCAATCATCTACATAATTTCAATAGGGAATATCAACCTAGGTATTAGTTTCGATTTATTACCAAATCTTATAACACAATTCAATGGAGATACTTTAAAGAAAACTATATCTCTCACTTGAAATTCCAAATCCAACTGTAGACTGTTAGTATATCTTTTTTCTACTTTTAGATTCAGTGATATGTGATTCAATAGTACATAACTTTTCTATTGTTTCCTCCATCTGATCTAGGCCTAGAAGCTTCATTTCTAAAACCTCAACCTAAAAAGATGGTGTACAACATCTCTTTCCATACAGTCCTTCATATGGTTCAATTTGAATACATGAATGGAAAATATTATTGTTGGAAAAATACACTTATAGTAAATATTGATCCCACATAAATTGAATGTCATGTGAACATGATCTCAACATGTCCTCTAATTTGTATCTCATCCTCTCTGATTTCCCATTAGTTTGAGGGTGATAAGTCTTACTCAATCGATGTTTGGTATCCAAATAGTGTAGAATATTTTTCTAGAATATCGATGTAAATCATAGATCATGATTACACACAACTGAAAGAGGTGCTCCAAGAAGTCTTAAAACTTCATTGATATAGAGTCAGTCAAGACGATCTAGTGGAAAATCCACCCTTATAGTGTGGAAATGTGAAGATTTTGTAGGTAGATCAAAAGTTACCCATATTTCATAATTCTTTCTTGGTTTTATGGGTAATCTAGAGACAATGTGAAAAAACATCTTGATACATTATTTTTAATTTCCCTCTTTATGTAATCCCATCAGAAATGTTCCATCAAATCTGTATACACCATAGTTCTAGTAGTATGTATAAAGAAATTCAATCTATGGGAATCATCCAATAACTATCTTTTTAGATCAGGTATAAATGGAACACAAATCATGTTCCCAAATTTCTGAATTCTATCTTCACATACGAAGTCGTCCAACTTCCCCTCCATCACGACATTATTTTTTTGAAGGTTCTAATTATTGGTATGAGAGATTTTTATCATTTATAATAAAGAAGGAGGGAAAATAAAATGAAAAGGTATTGATGATAGTCATTCACTTATAATTCCCATATCCATCCTCACTAGAACCAGTTTCAAAGGATCCTTTTCAATCATCATTTTGTTGAGAACTCCATGATCCATATTACTCGAAGCATTAGCTATCTTATTAGTCATTCATGGGTGGTAGTGTACTGTAAAATCATTATCATTGAGTAGTTTAAGCTATATCCTTTTCCTCATATTGAGTTCGTTTTGTGAAAAATAATTTTTTTAGACTCGTGTGATTCGTATATATCTCACATCTTCCACCATATACATAGGGCATCTATATTTTTAGAATAGAGATTATAGAAGCTGACTCTAGGTCATAAGAATATGAGTTTTGTTCATGAATTTTTAACTACTTTGATGCATAAGAAATCACTCTGTCATTCGTCATATGGACACAACCAAGTAATTTCATTGATTCATCACTATATATCACAAACCCAACATTTTTCAATTGTAATGTTATAATTGAGGAATTTTCTAAACTCTTCTTCAATTCTTCCAAATTGCCCTTACATTCTTTGGTCCATATGAAATTAACCCATTTATACGTAATCGTGGTCATTGGGTTGGGTAAATAGGGAATGTTCTAAATGAAACACCGATAATAACCTTCTAAACATATAAAACTACATACCAAAGTTATGATTGTTGGAGTATTGCATTCTTGCACATCCTTTTTCTTTGTAGAATCAATAAATATTCCTTCCTTAGAGACAATTTGGCCTTGAATAGAAACTGATAGAAGCCAAAATTCACACATGAAATACATAACATATAATTTATTTCCACTTAGAGACATCAAGATAGCGAGGAATTGAATTTTAGGATCTTCGTATATTTGGGACGATACTAAGATATCATCAATAAATACCACCACAAAGTCATCAAGATATTCCATGAAAACACTATTCATTAAATCCATGAATGCAGAGGGTTCATTAGATAGTCCAAAAGGAATTAAAGTAAACTCATATTTCTCATACCTACTTCAAAATGCTATTCATTGGACTATCTTCCTTCCTCAAAAGAAACTGAAGATATTCAGATCAAAGGACAATCATAAAAAAATATTGGGCTGCATGAAGATTATCAAATAAATGATCAACACAAGGTAGGGGATACTTTTTCATTATTTATATACCATTGATATCCCTGTAGTTTATGCACAGCCTCATAGATCCATATATCTTCATAATGAATTGAACATGGTCTCCCTAAGGAGAAACAACAGGGAAAATAAATTTTTCATTCCATTATTCCTATAAATGTTTCTTCAGTTACACTAACACCACAATGGACATTCTATAAGGGGTCTTTGATATGGTCCTTGAATCCAAAATTATGTCAATGGAAAATTCAATTTCACTCTCTATAGGATGTCAAAGTAAATCCATTAGAAACACATCATCATTTTCGTGCACAATAGGTACGTCCTCTATCTGAACATTCACTTCCTCGCCCATAGTTATTGCATTCCCATCAACAAGGATCACTAATACTTTTAAACGTTTCTAAAACCATTTATTTCCAAATAGCTTCTTTTTTGACCAAGAAAATATCCTATAAAATAGGGAATTCACTCGGGTAATGGCCAGCTCCCCTATATTTAAGGAAAATAACTGTAATTGGATTCTTGGGACTATCTTTATTTTCTTCCATAGTACTCTTCATTTTTCCTCGGAAATTCCTCACATTGTGTCCTTCTTTCCTACACGTAAAGAATTTATTTTTTCCACTGATACACTTTCATGTGTGTCTCATTCCACATTTCATGCATGATGGAAATTGAGGATTCATTTCTCCATGGTCTCCACTGCTGGAGCTCTTATCATTCATCGCCTTTCTCTTCATTTTTGAGTATGGAAGTTGGTTAATATATATGTTTTTGATCATATTTTTGGAAAAATGATTTGGCATGAACATGATATCATTTACGTCTTTCAAAATTCGATTTTGTTTCTCATTTCCACGACCATTCCCACCTTTTACATCATTATCAATGTTACTATGACATCCTTGGAATCCATCCATTGACTAAAAATAAAAAGAATTCTGTAGGAAACAGTATTCATAAAATCAATTATAGAATATCATGAAACCATATTATTAATTTGAAACACCTTATGTTTAACCAAGGTCATTTATTCTTATTTTATATTAAAATAATTCAAATCGGTTTGTAAAGAAAATGTAAATTTTCCTATGAATATCCTCCAGGAGTGTCGTAACCAAGAGTGCAGCATGGCCTGTTTTTGTGCACAAGTTCTCGTTTGAGTCTAGGTCAAAGAGATGTTTTGTGATTTACCCAAAGGTACATATGTTCTAGAGCCGCCCTTACCTGCTCGTATCTAGACAGGTATGTATTGCTCGAAAAACTCAAAAAAGCTCTACAATACTAAAATTCTAGGAATTTCTTCAATACTAATCATCAAATTCCATATTAGGTCTATGTCCTCTAATCAAAGATTATCTAAATCTAGTTTCCATGGTTTTTACTAAACTTCCTTTGATACCAACTGTAATGCCCCGAACCCAGAATCCCAGAGTCGGTGCATTATTACGTATCATTGGCTTGATCATAAAAGATTAAGTCTCGAAAGACCAATTAGTTTATTAGCCTTGGAAGTACCATGAGTGCAAAAACACTTATTAACGTTGGTTTTTATTGATTTTTGATGTCGGTTATAAACCGAAGTCTTTAAAGGCGATGTTAAAAATAGTGTTTTCGCGTCGGTTTTTCAAAACCGACGCCAAAAATAATTTTCTTATGAGTTTCGGCGTCGGTTTTATAGAAAACCGACGCCGAAAATCTAGTGGACTCGGTTTTCGACGTCGGTTTTCTACAAAACTGACGCCAAAACTGGAGTCGATGGGCTTTTCGGCTTCAGTTTTATAGAAAACCGACACCAAAAATCAGTTCTTCGGCTTCAGTTTTAGATAAAACCGACGCCCTAAGTCATTTTTTTCAAATAAACATTCGGCGTCGGTTTTGAAAATAACCGACGCCCTAAATAATTTTTTTTATAAAATAATTACAATTTCACTTCGAAAATAATCGAAACCCATGAACAAAAACACAGTATACAAAAACAATCAAACGGTATTTTTTTAGAGGCACTTGAGAGAACTCAACGTAACGTAGAATTAAAATACATGTCCCTAAAATATTAGAATATACATACCTCAAATCTTAATCAATATACATACCTCAAATCATAATCAGACATAACAAAAATTTTGCAAAAGAAGATTGAATATGAATCATATCAGATTGGGAATAAGACTGTGAATCATTGAATGCCTACAATAATATTGAATGATATGAAATTAATAAATAGAAAAATGTGGCCGAAAATATATAAAAAGATTAATACAACTAACCTAATGAAAGTCAATAGTTTCCCCAGTTGTGATTATCTCATACATGAATCGTAAAATATAATAACCACATTCAACAATTCCATTTTGATGATGACACTGCTATTATAAAACATTTAACTAATAATAAAAACCAATATATAATAAAAATATAAAAACAAATTACCTGTATGTCCACATATTTGATTTTCGTTGGTTTCTTTTCCTTTGTAAAATGTTTCCATGAACTGCATTTTTATATATAAGAACTTATAAAACATGTGTAAACAATTAAAATTAAACATAAAAAACTTATAAAAATAAAAAACAACTTACCTGTTTAATAAGTTGGAAAATGGTTTACGCACTTTTCCTAATAAAGAGAAAAACCAATATAAGGTGCATTCATTTGGGCCAGATACGCCTAACATACAATGCCCCCTAGAATACAAATAGGTCACAATTAATGACATTATAATGATCATTAGTTCAAAATTATGTTGATGTTCTTACTTATCAAGAAATGGAAAAAACCAACACTGAATATCTATTTGTGATAATCTCTCAGATATATATTGAACTCTTTCATCATTCTTCACATGTTTGACTTCCAAGGAAATTTACTCTGGATCTATAAAATTGTAAATTCTGGTAGTTTAATTTTTCAATATAATCCTATGTAGATACGTAATTTAAAAAGAAAATATAGTTATTCAATGACATAACAATGTTTTATTAAAGAAATATCAATTCAAACGTCAATTTACTTACATGGAAAACAACTTCACCACATTCAGCACGATCTCTTCAAAATCAACTATATTCATGATATCTTCGTTCAGTATTCTCAATTGATAATTTCTTCCACATATATCAGGCGTCATCCGAAACTCATAGATAAAATTCAATGAAGAAGAGGACTCATATAATATTTTCAACCCATAAGAAATATCATAAGTATCTACAAACGACTGTTCTTGAACATTTTGTTGCATTTGTACAGTTTCTTTTTCTTTCAGATAATCCTATAAGTTAAATGTCAGAAAACATTATAAGTAATTTGGAATCATTTGTAATTAATATTAATAAAACACATACCTCATGTGAAATATAACGAATAAGGGCAGTTGGAAAAAGTAAAAAATGTCCCATACATTCCCCAACACTAGTGATCTCCACAGTAGGAAATGGTAGTAGAGCATTAGGATCTATAATAACAAGTACTGATACTCTAACATGAACCATATGCATAGGCTGATGATGTACCGAGTCCCGCAAAAAATACACCTGTCCCAACACAACAATATATACATGAGGATCTCTCGCAAACAACTCACAATATATGGCTTGATCCGAGGGAGGAGGTGGAGGCTCAATGTTTGTAGGTGGGGCAGGGTAGTCTGGGTGAGCAGGCTGAGAAGGCAGAAAAATGAAAAGGGTATATTAGTGTTTAAAATTTATAACATAGAAAAATTGATTAAAAATGAAATAAAATAATATACCTCAAAAGGTTGCGCAGACGGGGCAGGGTAAGCAGATGGGGCATGGTAGTCCGGGTGAGTAGACTGAGAATGTTGAAAAATGAAAATGTTATATTAGTGTTTATAATTTATAAAATATAAAAGTTGATGAAAAGTAAATAATATTCCTCGGAAGGCTGCCCAGACGAGGCTGGGTAAGCAGATGAGGCAGGGTAGTCCGAGTGAGTAGGCTGAGAATGTTGAAAAATGAAAAAGTTATATTAGTGTTTATAATTTATGAAAAAGAAAAATTGATGACAATTAAATAATATACCTCGAAAGGCTGAGAAAACTGTGACTGTATTGCCAAGTGTTCTAATAAAGCCTTATGTACTGCTGCTTGAATTTGATCACGCATAGACCGTTTCATATTATGAAGATCTTCTTTTAAGGATTCTATTTCTGGGTCTCTTGACTGCTTACTCTTACCAAAAACCATCCGAATAATAACACTCGCCCGATATCCTCTAACACGGCCGGGGTGTTCTACCTTTCCCAAAGTAGTGGCTAGGGTATCCATCCTACCCTCGGGGATAAAAGAGCCCTGTGTCTCTTGCTCCTGATGTTCATCCTGAAATGAAAAATAAAAAAGTTATATTAGTGTTTTTAAATTATAAAAAAGGAAAATTTTTAACAAATAAATAATATGTACTTACAAATCTATCAGCCACTTGATGAGCTTCGTCTATGAGATATTGTTCTTTTTTTTCCTTCTTGCTCGTTTCCATTTCTCATGGCGATTGGGAGGAGATGGAGGACCATACTGAAACTCTTCTGAACCACTACTTGATCAAGCTCTTAATGCTTCAAATTTTTCTTCAATCATTTTATACTCCAAATACGAGTACCCTCCACATGATAATGTATGAGGGTATACGTTTTTCAACTGGATAACCTAATGAGATCTCCTCGAGGCCTATTACATTAAAATAAACTACTATGTAATAAGGAAAATATAGCATAAATTTTAAAATATAAAACAATTAAAATACCTGAAATTTCTCTTCCTGACGACTATCAACAAATCGCTTCCATGTTTCTTCATCTATATATGGATACTTAAGACATGGGCTTTCAAACCATCTCTTTCCAAAAACAAAATTTTTTGTCAGTTTGGTTTTAAAATCCATCCATCGAACCGCCGCTAAAGAGAGATGTCTTTTCCAAAATTCATTGGTTTCCTCAAAATTGATTGTCATCTGTAATTGAAAAAATTAAATTTGTCATTTCTACTATATAATATTAAATAAATGAGATAAAATAAATAAATAAAGATATTTTACCGTCACGGCCTCCCAAAGCTGTTGTTTTGTCGTCCTGTCCACTGCAATCAGGATATAAATTACTAATCCTGCAACGGCTGTACATCGCTATATAACTGACAAACTGAACAGTATTTGTGCCAACTACATTATTATTATCATTAAAACAGATGTGTTTATTGTTATCATCACGAGAAAGTGATAGTTTTGGTAAACGTGTAATACCACGTTTACCAACTAGAGAACTTTATTTTTGAGTAGAAACTGGAGAAGTCTCCTCCGCCGAGGACGCATCAGTAGTCCTGCAATTGTTTTTTGAAAATTAACAGTTTTATTTCATTAAATAAGTATATTACTGAATATTTAATAATATGTCAAAATAGATATACCTCGATAACTGCTCCTCTCTATCTGTATCTGACATTGCTACTAGAAAGTGTAATAAAATTTTGTGTACCTGCATATCATTAGAAAAATGAATAATTAGAAACAGGGAACATAAAAATAAATATGTAAAAATAGAGGCATGAATTTTTAATTTTTAAAAATAGACACAAAATATAAATATTTACCAGAAAATTTAGGAGACTAATTTGGTGTTTATCCACATGCCTTCATCATGATAGGTACGTACTGCATGCACTGTGTCTGTCTTATATTCATTGTAATCATCTGAGAATTGCGTAATAGATGAATAAGGCTCATGTAAATAACTAGCATCTTCAGAATCATCCTCATCACCCAAATGGTATCTTTTCCCTTGCAAAACAATTGACCACTGATCATTCGACGGATCAATGAAATAAAATACTTGTTTTGCATGTGTCGCCATGATAAATGGTTCGTCATTGTGATTAAATATTTTCAAATCAACCAGTTTAAACACATATTCATCATGTTTCACTCCACTATTACTATCAACCCAACTACACTTAAAAACAATGACTCGAAATTTAATATAATCAATTTCCCATATGTCTTTAATAACTCCAAAATATGGCGTTGATTTAGAAATTGGGTTTTTATCTTTGGAACTCGAAAAATGAAATGCATCAACGAATACCATCACACAACTATTCTGAACGGTACTCTTGTCATCCAGGTTTTTTGTGTAAAATGTGTAGCCATTGATATCAAAACCAGACCAAGTGATCACATTAAGAGATGTTCCTCCTACTAACCACTTCAATGTTTCTGATATAAATATATCTGGGGTGACTTTCTCTTTAAACCATGAAACAAATGTCTTCTTATGCTCAATCATCAACCACTTTTCATTTCTTTTCTGATATCGTAACTTTAATTCATCAATATGTGAGGATATATATGGTTGAACCTCATATGTGTTGTTCAAAATGTATAAATGTTCTTGCATCACTTCATCACGTGGAATGAACTTTACCTTTAAGCCTAAAACACCTCTACCTTATCTATCAACTGTCATATGTCGAGATACAGGGAGACCAATATGCTCCACCACATTCAAATAATCAGTACAGAACTCAATCACCTCTTCTGATACATATTTATGAATAATAGAGGCCTCTGGTCGATAAGGATTTTTAACATATCCTTTCAATATTTTCATATATCTTTCAAAAGGATACATCCATCTTAAATAAACAGGCCCACATATTCTTATCTCACGCACCAAATGAATCAATAGATGAACCATTATATCAAAAAATGTGGGTGGGAAATACATTTATAGTTGACAAAGAATAAGAGTTGCTTCATTCTCCAACACATATAACAAATTTGGATCAACGACTTTGCAACAAATGGATTTAAATAAATTACATAACCTGATGATTGTCTTTCTGGCAGCTTTCAGTACAATACCACGCACTGCTACTAGTAGAATTTGTTGCATCAACACATGGAAATCATGTGATTTCATACCTATTAATTTACAATCCTTCAATGACACAAAATTATTCACATTTTATTAAAAACCACTGGGTACTTTAATACCATGAAGACACTAAAAAATTCATCTTTTCAATCTTTCTTAATGTGTGACAAGCCGGAGGTAAATATGTTCTTTTTCCATTCACAGCGGGAGCTAACTCCAAACGTATTCTCATTAATATCAAGTCCAATCTAGCATGTAATCCATCTTTTGTATTTCCTTTTATGTCTAACAATGTTCCAATCAAACTATCACATATGTTTTTCTCAACATGCATAACATCATTGATATGTTTTATTTCTAAAAAACTCCAATAAGGTAGTTCGAAAAAAATAGACTGCTTCTTCTAGATATGTTTTTTTAGACCAGAACATTTTCTCTTTCCAAATGTCGAATCAATATCTTTCACTCTGTCATAATATTCTTCAGCTGACAATGGTTGAGGGGGGAGGTTGAATTCTTGTAAACTGTTAAATGCTTCTTTCAATCTACGATAAGGATGATCAATTCCCAAAAATCTTTGATGTCCCATGTACACTGTCTTTCTTCCATTCTCCAATTGATAATATGACGTTTGTTCTTCACAAATTGGACATTATTTATGTCCCTTAACACTATATCCAGATAAGTTTCCATATGCAGGAAAGTCATTTATAGTGAACATTATCATAGCACGCAAAAAAATACTCTTTCTTGTATGCATCGAAAACATTAACACCTTCCTCCCATTGCAGTTTTAAATCATCAGTCAATGGTGTAAGATACACATCAATATCATTTCTTGGATGTTTTGGTCCATAAATCATCAAGCTAATCATAACATATTATTTTTCATACATAGATGTGGATAAAAGTTGTCAAGTACCAGCAAAACTGGACATGAACTATGATGGCTACAAAGGCTCCGATATGGATTCATTCCATCAGTACACAATCTCATTCTGAGATTTCTAACTTCACTTCCAAAATCATGAATTTTTTTTATCAAAACTCTTCCACTGTGGTGAATCGGCAAGATGATGTAAGTTACCATCAGAGATGCGCTCTTCTGAATACCATCTTAACCTTTTTGCATCAATATAATTTGCAAATAGACGCTTCAAACGAGGAATTATTGGAAGGTACCAAATTTCTTTAGCTGGAGTTTTGATTCTGGTACCTAAAAATAATTCAGAATTGAATTATCAGAATTGTATGCAAAAAATATTGGATGATATCATTGGAAAGTAAAAAATTGATTTTTCATAAGGTTACATGACATCACCTGAGAATGAATCTGTGTTGACTTTCTCATTCATCTTATAGCACGATGTCCCACATGTAGGACAACTTGATAAATGTTCATTTTCTTTCCTATACAGTACACAATCATTGGGGCAAGCATGTATCTTTTTATACCCCAATCCCACTGGGCATAATATTTTCTTCTCCTCATAATTGGAATCTGGAAGACCATTTCCTTCTAGAAGTAGCTCTTTTAAAAGCTCAAGTAAACTGGAGAAACTTTTATCACTCCACCCATTTTATGCTTTTAAGTTAAGTAATCTCAAAACTTCTGATAACACTGTATATTAACTGCAACATGGGAATAATGGTTTCTTAGAATCTCCATTCAATCATTCAACAGTTGGTGTTTTTTCGATGGTTTCAACACCTAAATCATGAATTAATTATTCAATACGATCCTCTGCCTCATTATGAATATCTTCATCAACATTGGATGTTGAATTCTCAGTTCTTTCACCATGCAAGATCCAACGTGTATAATTAAGGCTAAAACCCTAACAAATGAGATGATCCTTGGTTTCATTGGAGTTTACATTTATCATATTTACACACTTCACAAAAGGACAGAAAATCAAATCAATATTTTGAATATTTCATTTAGCAAATTCAAAAAAATTATCAACTCCTTTTTCATATTCACTAGTTGTTCTTCGTAAATAAATCCAATTATGATCCATTAATACCTGATATCACAATATAATTGATTAATTTATTAAAACATATAAACATTTAAATATCTATCAGATAAATTGTAAACAAAAACATATTCCATAAAAACTATTGATAATCAGATAAAAGACATCAGATATGAAACACGTTTACAAATAGAGTAAACAGTTTATTTTCATATTATATACATACGTGTTATATTGATATTATAATTTAATTATAATATAATTCTTTTAAAATTTATTATTTCATTTTACATAGTTGCAATATTTCGATGTTGCATGTGTCTAAAATATTGAAGAGTACGTTAATTTAAAGTAATAAATAAGTGAAATGTGGGAGTACATGGAAATATGCATAAATTATTAATAATTCTCAATTTTTTATTTAAAGTAAAAAATATAATTGGTTGTTTTAAAATGTAAGATATCAATCAAAATGGGTGTAATGTAATTTTATAACTTCAATCACAGTTAATTCAAAGTCACTGATGAAATAAAATATTCACATGTAAATCCCAGATAACACAACATGACCTAAATGATAAATATAGATACAGAAAAACAAGAAAAACTACAACCAAACCACACTAAGTTCAACAATAAATAACAGAATAAAATTATTTTTTTGAAGAAGAATTAGTTAATATGGAAATGTAATTAAAAAAATAGTTCTTTATAATGTAATGAAACATCATTTTAAACTGAAATAATGATAATACAATCAAAAAATTTGTAGTTCAACCTGAATGGAGATGTTAAATCCAAACTGCGACCGGTATAATGAATTCGAAAAACAAACACTATAAAATCTATACCAACAATGATAATACAAACAAAAAATAATGATAAACTACAACTAAAATCGAACCAATAATGAAAATCGCGCAAAATAAGGTTCTTGAAGAAGAAATAAACAATTGGAGATGAAACAAGAGATAAAGAGGAAGAACGCATACCGAAAATCGTGAAAATGGCACAAAACCTTCAACAATGGCCGTTCAAGATCGCAAATCAGGTTCAAAGGTCATTGGGAGTCCAAAGAGCCGCAGCCGAAGTCGATTTCGACGATCGAACAAAATGAGGGTTTCAGACCCCGAATAATTTTAAAAGAATTTTCACGTCGGTTTTAAAGAAAACCGACGCCGAAAATTTAAAAAAAACATTTCAATGTCAGTTTTCAAAATAACCGATGTGGAAAATATATTTTATGGCGTCAGTTTTTTAAAAAACCGACGCAATTTTTTTATTTTTTTTATTTTCAGCGCCTGTTTTCATGAAATCCGACGCCGATAATTTTTTTTAAAATTATTTTTCGCGTCGGTTTTCCTAAAAACCGATGCGGATTTGTTTTTTAGTTTAGGTGTCGGTTTTTGAAAAAACCGACACCGATAATATTTTTTTTTCTGCGTCGGTTTTCATGAAAACGGACGCCGAATACCGACACCGAAATGTTTTTTAGTTTCGACGTCAGTTTTGGAAAAAACCGAAGCCGAAAATAAAAACCGACCGAGAAATTTTTTTTTAAAATTATTTTCCGCGTCGGGTTTATTAAAGATAGAAGCAGAAAATATGTTTATTATTATTATCGGCGTCAGTTTCTTGAAAACCGACGTGAAACATCATCGGATAATTGTTTTTGGCGTCAGTTTTTTGTAAAACAGACACCATAAATTCCCCGCACATATTATTCACGTCAGTTTTTAGAAAACCGACGTTATTATGACGACGTTAAAACCCGTATTTCCACTAGTGTACTCTTTACATTCATAATTCTAACATTAAATGATAAAGTGAAAAACTAAAACAGGATGATCTCCATAGTCCACACACATATCCCCTTAAACTATCCCTGTAGGTCTGTCATAAAATACTTCACATCCTAAAAAAATAATACATAGGAAGGGTTGAGCTTAGATACTCAGTAAGGATATCAATATAGTGGAAATATTCATAAATAAGAAAAAACATTTAAGGCAATGTACAACTAAAAAAAGCCTTTTCAACTTGAACTTCAACATAATATTGAAAAAATGAAATAAAATAATGCAATATACTTATTCACATGGATATTATACTAGTCAAATAATCACATGCAGTATAAATAACCACTTTCATAATGATAGAATGCATAATTCCATACTGTCAAAATCACATTTTCAAGGCCTTCTTCCAAGAATACAAATAATATTTTGTTCAAGGATTTTTTCCAACACACTAGTTTGCCTCATGAGACCAACTAATGCATCGAGGAGCTATAGCAGGCTCCACCAATAACTTAATTAGTCCAATTTATTCATCATATGAAATGTTTTAGACATAACATAAACATTCGTATTAAAACTGGCATACGAAATGTCAATACATTATACACAAACCATGAATGGTATAAAAATAGCACATCTATAGTAAAAAAACTCATTCAATAGAATATGTAAGATTGTATTGCAACAGAATAACCAAAATCGAGAATAATGAAGGATATTGACATAGATGAAAATAATCATCAAAACTATTTGAGAGAAATATCCATATTTTTTTATGAAAACAATTAAAAGACACACTATTTGTCAATAAGCCCTTTAAAATAGATTTTTGAATCAAAATGTCCCATAAAAATTTGAATCTTTTAAAAGGAATTTTAATTTTAAAACGTTAATGTTCAAATAAACGAAACCTTAAAACCATTTTTAAAACATGGACATTAATGAGAATGATTTTGAATGATAAATCTTTAAAACAGTTAAAATGTTTTTTTAGTTAGAGTTCCTAACCAAAAGTGAGACACATGATTAAAAATATTTGAGGTAATAAAAAAATTATAATATCATGAGAATAAAGGTATTCATGATATATTATGTCAAATTATATTATATACACCATATAAAAGAGAATTGGTGTATGACAACAAAGAAGTATCAAAGGAATGTAAATTGAGATGAAATATCTTATAAAGACTGTATCCTTAGGTGAATGATAAATCATTGACATTATGATGTGTGAAAAATATAAATACACTCAATATGATTTGATATTCTGTGTAAATCAATCAGAGTACATTCACACAAATTCTTGTAAAAACAACACCAATGAATTGGATATTTAACTAAACAAATGGAGATTGAGTTAAAATTACTCTTATCATGTTCATATAAATGACTTGAGATTTTCTCAAGGAAGTGATTATGTGTATCAAAAGTATATCCACAGAAAGTGGAGTGGATATTATGACATAATACAATGAATAGTTATTCCACACATAATGTTGGAGTAAAATAATCAATGAAGTATGAGTAAAGGCGAATAGGTGGAAATTGAAATTTCATATTCTCTTATTGATTTGGTAACCTAAAATACATACAAAAATGAAAGAAGGATAATAAAATGATGATATAAATATCCATAAATTAAATTATATTACACAATGAAAACAAACATGGGTAGTACACACATCACATGCAATAAATAAGTGGTGAACAATGGAAATCTCACAGAATTATAAATGAGATAAGAAATCCCTTACTTTGTACTTTTTCCATGGTTGAGGGTATGTTAACCTCTTGAATAATGGTTAAATAATTGTTATTTAATTATAAAAGAACTATATACACTAATATGATATCATATATGATCTTTTAACATTGATTTGTTAATAATATATTTGTATTATAGTCATTTTGTGTGTTAATTGATTCATTTTTCTTTATATTATTTGTTATGTGAGCCATATTTTTTATTAATTTGATGTATATATTTTATATCCATAATTATATCATGTATATAATAATTATTTTTAATCATAAAATGAAATTTAGTCTGGAAAGGATATGATGGGGAATGAATCTTATCGCGTTCGTGGAGACGGTAATCCGTACAAACGCACGAGCGACAATATCACTCTTTTGATATTAAAATAATATATAGTAGGATGGTATATCATATATAATGAATAATTATCATGTTATATTTGTTATTTACATGCATTAAACATAATTACTACACAAATCCAAATAATAAAGTATTGAATAACAATTACACCACGACATAGAGATGGTAATCTGTACGTACGCACGTTTGGTGACATGTCATTAAAACTATGGAAAGAATAATAAAGATGGTTTTAACATATTTATAATAACTTCACAGTATATAGATGCTACTAGAGTTATTATTTGAGATTGTAAATAACAAAAAAGATGATGTGGAAGAAGAAAAGAACTCGAAAGAGGGTGGTGAAATTATTACATCTTCTTCGGGTTATTCATTTTGATTTGATAAAAAGGGATAATTAAGATGGATTTCTGACCAAATGAGGTCCTATAGGATTAAGTGAGGGAAGATTGGGGTATATTTGGGTCCGGGTTGGTTGAGTCAAAATGCTTTGAAGGTGCGAATTAGTGTGTAGGAGGAGTGCCCTTTTATAATAGGGATGAGGGGCACCTTATGTAAATCTAGAAATATTATTTTATATAAACTCATATTAGGTTTCTGATGAATCCAAAGTGGATTATTTAATGTTTAAGGTGTTTATAGGTCAAAAAAAACTCATCCAACAGGTTTTAGATAGGTTTGGTTCCCTATATTAACTTTATCTTTTTTATTTAACTCTTACTTAAATAGTTTGGCATTTACCATGTATCTTTTTATTTTTATATTATATGGTTAATAAACTTACTATAAACCTCAAAAAGACCCAAAACCAGTTCACTAATGATACAAAAATAATTATATAAGTCCTTTGGCCGAACTGTATATTTTTAGTAATATTATATCAATTTATAATATAATATTTTTAAAAAACTCCTTTATGCAAATTTTGACACTATTTAATAATTAATTTTTTTTAAAGTCTTAAAAACATTATGAATTCAAAAAAAAATCCATTTAAGAAATAATAACATGTAATATTATCCAATAAAATTCGTGGATTTCATCAAAACATTCAAATTATATTTATTTTAACATTTATAATACCAATTCTTAGATTCGTTCATTAATAATGAAAATACTGTAACATTATTGTGTCATAAATAAATTTAATTATTAAGTGTCTAAAATTATAAATAAAATATAATTATGTTTGAAATATTTTGAGATTCTTAATGAATATTAATATTAGAAAATATAACATATATAACCTGATGTAAAAATTGTTTTTCTAAAATATATATGCTTATGTCATTTTTGAATTTACATTAACTTAATTAATATAGTGTCATTATCACTTACAAGTGGCTCAATGGGATGGAGTGTTTGAAAGATCTATAATAGGAGTGCTGAATTTTGGAGGATAATGGAGTAAAATTAGTTTTATTTATTAAAATAAGAAAGGGGAAAATGTGATTTTACCCAATATTAATAAGGCCAAAAAATGGGTCCATATTTGCCCAAATAATGTTCCAACCGTGTTCCAACACTATCCAAGAATTAAACCCACTCAAATGGTTAGGTCACATTTAGTGAAAATATGAAGTAAATATTTGTTTCATCTATAAAAACGGTATATGTTTTTTCAAATGAAAATACGTACTCACTCACATGGTTACAAAATTGTGATACCACATATATGGGTCCCATGGTTGAGCTGCACAATATCTACTCACCGTAGGACTAACAGTATATAATCAAAACCATGAGATTCTTGTTGACAATGAGTGTGAGATTCCCCTAGACCCTTCTTTAAACTTACAATAAAATTTTTAAAAAGAAAATATAAAAATTAATATTTATATATAATGGTTTATTAACTTATTGATAAATTAATTTGTTACATCATTCCCCTATAAAGACAACTAATCCATGATTTTTCATTCCAAGGGTGGTAAAACATCATCTAAGAATAACTCTTAACAACATGAATGTAATAGACCTCCATCTCACCATTATCATCCTGTATATATCCATGTCACAATAGAAGCTACAATATAGTAACTTACCTACAATAGAGATTCATTATTCTCTATGCTATAATGCATATATCAGGCTACAAAAAGGATTCATCTTCCTCTAAATAAACCACCATGGGGGTGAAGATTAGGAGTCATGTCAAAATATTATTGATGTTTCAATGAAATGTGAAATAAATCATAAATATAATTGTATCTATGAGATATTTTCAATCAATATTCCACTAATCCAACCAAATGTAGAATGTAAAATGTTATATCAAAATGTGGTGTCAATATAACTTTCCACCTAAATCATCAATTCCCCAGTTTAGTCATAACATGAATAAATACTTGATCCCCAACCTAATACTATTTGGGCCATTTATGGTAGTCCACATATTATTTATTTCTATCATATTATGTATACACACACACCCAGATCACCAGATCCTAAAAAAAGTTCTCCTGAATGGGAGGAGGTCCATGTAGTGATGCCTCCCCCACATCAAACCAACATAGAGATAACCGGCATGGAAAACCATATATAGCACCTAAAGAATCCATCTTTATACACTAATGAAAATTTTAACTCTATGGGAATTCATAGAGAGTTATAATTTTCTATCACGAACAATCAAATTCTTGTTCGCATTCTCTATACATTTCCTCAAATACCATTAGATTTTTTTCAGATTGGCTTTTGGTCTATGTGTGGTATCAAGAAATGAAAAATTATTTGTGTAACAAACACTGTCTGTAACTACTCAGATAATAGAGATGTGACACATGCATATCATTCCAATATAATAAAATTACATTATATTGGTAAATCAGTCAAAAAAAATATCCTTCAGAGACCATCCTTTGAAAAGGATTCCATTCATGTAAAAATGTGAACAACCATTGTGATCCTATAGACTATCACCCATACCACCCGCAACCATGAGGGTATCTCTGTTATCCAATCAAAAAATCCCTACATACTTCATCCAATTTTATTTATAGAATAGGACATGACTATAATATTTCTATTCATCACTGGTGTTCTATATTCACCTACTGATAGGTGGTAGACCATGCAGAAAAGCCAACTATATTCGTTTTCATAAAAAACCACCATTATTGGTTATGTATGTTATGAGATATCCTTTTAAACATAGTGTGTGACTTCCTAATAGATTCATGTGATTCGTGTATCAATTTCTCTTGAACATCTCCCAAAACCCAAACACATCCTTGAATGTGCATGGTACCAATCTCATTAATAATGATAATCAGACGATGGTTCTGAATTGATACACTATCCATTAGGACTAATCCTAATGGTTATAAACATTTCCACATAATCAATCTCTATACAAGTTAATGGGAAACTAATAGAGCTGTATGAATGGGTTTTATCTGATGTTGTTGTACCTCAATGTTCATCTCAAAAAATAGGGCCATCATCTAACAATAACTACTATAATCTAGAAATATATGTGTCTCAGACATCTTCCTCATATTACCAGCTACATTATTTCCCTTACCCTGATTATTGGAAATTTAATAAGTCGAATGACTATAGTTGTTTCACCCATATATTCCATTTTATATTTAAATCACACAATTTGAAAATATTCTTGATAATTTTCTGTTCTACAAACACCAAAATCCACTTTCAATGAGATTAAATCCTCTAAAAATTAAATACATGAACTCAATTGACTAATAGTATAAAATTTTAGGATAATTCTGCTCATGTGTCCTCAACTAGGAGACCCAAACACTATCACTCACTCTCCCATCATTAGAAATACCACTTTTATGATTCTTGATACATCACAATAAATTTTATATCTCATACCTGAGATTATAATAATCCGGATCATACAAAAATGATCCACCCTTTCATCTCATGGAAATATTTCTCCCACTCTTCATACAATATAAACAACACACCCATCATGGTCATTAATGTATGTGGTGCTACAAAGATATGATAAATCATATATAAATGTTTTATAATAGGTTGATCACCACATGAATATGAATATTTAAAAAAACATCAATGTATTCTCATAGCTAACTACAACTCTCATATTATATAGGTCAAAATACATGATTTACATAGAGAAACATTTACCCACGATGTGACCATTTTTTGACCAAAAAGTTGAATTTTTGGGTGTACCATATGGAATGTTCCCTCTCAATGTATTCACGAGGGTTCCCAATTTGTTTGGAATAGTTTCTGAAAGTATTAGAATATATTAAGATAGAGTCCATAATGAATCCCATAATTGTATCCAAATATGGTTGTAAAAAATAATTCATCAAATCAATAAATACTTCTAGAAAATTTTTATCACTGAATGAGATATCCGTATTATCATAAAACCATACCATATACATATTTATATATAAGGTATATTAGATTTTCTAACATTGAAATACTAATATCCCAACATTAAATCAATAATGAATAAATCATGATATACTAGAATTTGACCAATGAAGTAGTCTATGTGATATAATGTATGATTATTATTCATAGTTAGCTGATTCAATTTCTGATAATCTACACAATTCCTGAGTATTCCCCCAATATTCATGGGGACAATATTGTGGTATATTAAGGGAAACATTATGACAGTATTAACCCTATAGCTTTTATGTCATCTAACTACCTATTGTACCTACAAAACACAACATTAGTGATACTATATGTGGAATAAACATTGGGGAATCTCTTAGAACTAGATTAAGAATAAATTTAACCTGTCCCATGTGGTATTACTAAATTTTTTTAAAGGAATACTTCCATTAATTGAACTACAATGTGAGGGTAATTGACCTGAATCACTATAGAATCCTCTATAAAAAGGAAACAAATATGGGCTTCCACACCTCCCAGTTCATGATGCTCTAGTACATTTCTACTTTCCTAGTTATCAAACTAACCCTTTTGAATAGAAGTCCCACTATACAGTGATACAATCAACACCCAAAGGTGAAAAACATTAATATTATAATGTTAGTTAGCCACAAATTCCATCTCGAGATTAATTTCAAATCATACTATCTTGAGGTTGAAGATGCCCGATATAAAAATATATCCACCAACATCAAAAGGAATGTCCTTACATTAGTGTACACATTCAAGTAACACTATAGATAGTGTTTCTAGTGTCACCACCCAATATAAATATTATATCTAAATACCAAATAATTACTTGGGAGTTGTTGAATCAAATGTGTTTGAATACCCAATATCAATAAATAGATACATATATAGATACTACAAAAATTATACCTCGAATAATTGTTGGGATCTAATTCAAATCGACATGTGTTGTATGTAATTCATATATCTGGCATGATCAATGATTCTATGTTACAACTTGATGACCCTAGTCATTACCTCAACGATAGAATTTCTAAATGGTGTACAACTCCCTCAGACATGACCACCCCTTAGGCTTGGTTGGCGGGCCTCACTACATCTTCCAAACTAAAAAGGATCATCAATTACTTTTCATGAACACATAGATGATATAAATACTCTCTCATTATATTTAGTATATAATTTAATGAAAATTTAATATATAAATCCCACCATAGCATAGGCTTCACACATAACTGATTTTCTCTTACACTAGGGCTTCATTTTCAAGTACCTTCCACAATACTGATAGACTATAACATTAAAATTATGCATAATCTAAGTGGTCCAACACACATAACATCTCAATAAATGGTCCTTCCTTCCATTAGAAACTACCCCACTCAACATAGATGTTTTAACAGTTTTATATGTATCCTTACATTCCCTAAGAATATTTTTTTTAATTATGGTAAAATTTAAAATCTCAAGAATGATAGTAAATCCAAAAACAAATACACCTTTGGATGAATAGTATTCTTAAGTCCATAAATTATCTCACACATCATGGATTATACCATGTAAATATAGGCCAAATTATCTTATGCTCTGTTAATTGAGCTAAATAATCCATCAATGATATGGTACTCTACTCCATGTGCATAAACTCATAGTATCGATCATTCCTCACTGGATAAGAGAATTTTATTCATATATGCTATATTGGAAATCCATTAATAAGAGTTCCATATACTAATCAACCTATATCATGATAACCCACCATTTCTTTTGGATCTATGAATCATATAAATCATGTCCATGACATTCTAATTGTTAGGAATTTCCAGACTCTCAAAGATAGAAAAAACATTTCTCAATGAATAGCTCAGTATCATGGGGTCCACCGTCCCCGGATAAAGAATTTTTAGGATCTAGTAATTTTCAATTTATGTATCCCTCTAAGATATACATTAATATTTTCACACATATTCGTTTTAATCCTGAAATTCTATTGTTTCAATAAACATAGTCATATGATTAAAGTAAATTACATAAATACCAGAGAGTATTCACAAGGATAAACATCTTGTGGGAAATGATATAAAAGTATGGGGATGTATGTATATTTTAATTAATAGTGTATGGGTATAAATATGTTAAGTGTTTCACAAGTTAATGGTGATTTGAGAAATATTAAGATAGGTTTAGTTAAGTATAAGAGGAAAATTGGATGATAAATAATCAACCAATGATTTAAACATCACGTAAAGGGATTAAACATCATGTAATTATTTGAAATTTATATATATATAATTTGAGGCAATTACTTTTTTGGAATAGTCCATTAAAAAAATTCCCACACCATGTAAATTCTTAACCAAATATTTTAAACTTATTTTCCATAAAAAATATTGTTGTTCCAGATGAAACTCCTCTCCTATTTTACCTCGTTCTTTCTCTTGATGTTTTTTGGGTGCTAACATCCCTACGTCATATCTTGTTTGTGTGAGAGATCCAATTTAGGTATTTTTGGGCAGGTTTATATCCTCTCTTCCCCCGACACAAGCTAATACAAGGAAGTAATTTGACCAATTAAATTGTTGGTTTTTATCTTGATAAGTTATGATCTTAGAACCTCTTTGAAATCATCCCCACCTTTATTTTCATTAATGTTTTCAATTTGAACAATTGTTGGATAATTATTTAACGGATGGATGTCTAAATATTACCCTTATAGATTTATAATTACCATGTCTATGCAACATTGTTATTGTTACATTTCTATGTGAACCAAAATTATATAAATAATAAAATGGAATTACTTTTTGACTTCCTTTGGTTTAAAATGGTGTTTTAGCTGGATCATAGATTCCCTTTGGGTGAGTGAACCATGATTATAATTTAATTGGCCAATAATGTAATTCTTGATTATAATGACATGTTTCCTAGGGTGATTTCTTCTTATAGAATACCAATTTTTCTCTTATTACTTCTCGATATATTAACTAATCTATTGGGAATTTAATTTCATGTGGAATATGAATGATTTTGGGTAATTCTCATAATTAACCTTTTAGAATTGTGATATGATATTGTGATATCCATGATTTATGATCGGGATTGTTTTCATTGCTGTAATTCATATATATCGGGCTCATCCATAGAACATGCACACTTATATGCTACAATATTGGTATTTAGTAGGCTTGACCAAGCCTTATTCTTTATTTCTTATATACAGAGGGGGATATTTCTAGTCACTTGTTGAAACAATAATAGCAAATATCCTAGAAGATGTAATGCATATGGGTAATATACCTCGATTATTATGTTTGTACTATTATTATAAGTTTGTTTTTGGAATCACTGTAACACATGATCGGAGATATTAAAGAATGGAACCAGAGCATATTCGTTTACATTGGTTATGTTGTTTTGTTTTCAATAGTCAGAAGACATTCTCATAGATATTCCTACATATATATGAAGAAAAATGTGGTTGAATTTTTTTAATTGTTAAATTAATAATTACCCTCGATAATAAATAAATTTCATACAGTTATTATATGATAGGTATTATTAAGACATGGAGGTGTTGGCCTTTTATGTTATACTCATGCCAAATTTGGGCTACCGTTTGGTACCTGAGAATATTATTTGGATTCTGGTTTAGATAATTTAAAAGGACTTGATGTTAATTTCCTATTTTCATATGGGATGAGGATTGAATATGGGACTGACATGGGGTTTGGGAACCCAAATATTCATTAGTTTATTTTAGTCTACTACTATTTCTATCAAATTTTTCTAGGATTACATGTACATACATTCTAACATGTCATTACAAATATTCATTTATGATTTATTTTATTATTAAGATGGATTATACGGGAATCAATATCTATGTATCTATATTGATTATTTACACTCTATCATGATTTTTTTCTATTTCTATGACAATACTTATCAATGAGTATAGAATCCCCACGATACATATCAACCCTTGACATTGTGTCGGCAACTTCTGACATGTGGGGTGGCATGCTTGAGGTCTTGAAACAAACCCTTTATATCAATGTGAGAGAGTTCCATATTGGGATTGTTAAAAAGAATAATCCTCGGTGAAATATTTATTCTCTTATAATTACTATTTAGGAAAGGAATAAAGGAGACTAGGAAGTGTAGAGAAATTGTAATGAGATTGTGAATAGTTGTCGGTAACCCATGTATGGGGGAAAATCCCGGTGACCATAGATGTGATTGTTGTTGTGATGTGTTGTTATTATAATTGAGGTTATTTAACCTTGGGTGATTCATATTTTATGTAAGGTTACTATTTTTGAACGTATTATTTCATGATATTTGTAATTCTAGCCAGAAATGGTGAAATATTAGAATACATGCATCATAATAGGCACATATGGATATATTAAAAATCCATTTCTCATCATAGGAGAATATATGTTTTTGAATGTGATATATTCTTTCCTAAAGAACTATTATATCATATATCTATTTTAAATATAAATTAAATGATTTGTTGTTTCATGATGACATACATATAATCCATTATCAGAGATGCCCAAATTTAGTGGTTTTCTATTTTAGTAACCTGTTTGGAGGACCTTAATGATGTACAATTCATTAAGGTGTAATCATAATCGTTAGCATGACCTTCTAGAGACTGTAAATTAACACACTTTTAACATAATTGAACCATAGATTCCAATAATTACTAATGGAAATATGTATGTTCATCATCAAAAAAGCTTCATGATGGTCATGTGACCAATATAAATGAGATTTTTTGTACCATATTTTCAATGTTTGAGATGAAAAGACGGTTTCAACTATATAATATTCATATGTTTAATGGGGAAGGGGCCCCATAAATCTTTGTTCTTTATTGATTCAATCTATAAAATTGTCAACCATATCGAAACACCCATGTATAAAAGAGTGCACAATACTGCATATATGATTTGTGGACATGCCAATAGTCGGTGGGATGCTTGGGAAGAATATGGGATTTATGATGAGCCATCATCGAATGACTTCAAGATGATGTTCTGGATCTATTTCATCTTAATACCCTGTGGTATGAAAAATATCATGATATGAAGAAATTGACGCATGATGCTTTTTTACTACTAGACAATGATGATTTTTTACCATCCTATAGTTCTTTGAAAAATCATTGGACTCTGATGAGATATCCAAGGAGCGAATATTTGAGGAGGGACTTCATTATGAGATTAGGTATATTGTAATAAATATATTTAATCATTTTTGTATATGTGGTAAATCAGCCATTAATCACAGAATGGAATATGAAGGAGGCCCCAACTAGTGGAAATTATAATTTAGCAAGGTTATCTGGTAGTTATTATTTTAGTTGTAAGAATCACTATTACACTAGCTTCTGCCAATGTCGTAGTGGTATGAATAGAAGGGTAGTTGAAAACCATTTCACTATTTTATTTCATTGTAGTTATAATAGTGTGGAATGTTTTCCCACAAGCTCCCATATTGTCATTACCCCATCGTCGAGGGTCTTATCTATGGTAAATTGGGTCATCATCAAAGATTATGGGTGAACATTCCATAAAAGAAAAATGGAAGAGGATCAAGACATGCACTATAGTGAGGGTGGGGATTAGTTACCCTAATCTGTGATGATAATTATAGTTACATAGGATGTTAAAAATGAAAGCTGGGAACATGGTATGCTAGTGCATGAAAAATTTTATAAGGAAAGGTATATAGATTATATTAGTTATTATTTTTCACTGGATTGTGGTACAAGTTAATTGAAAGTTACATAGACTAATCCAGTTAATGTGGATGTAGGACTATATAACATCAGAGGTATGATTATTATATCATCCACCATAGCTTCTGTTTTGTTTTATTTAAGATTATTATATTCAAATCAATATCCTCCTTTTGAAAATGGTTTGTTCTTGAATAAGGAAATCATAAAAAGTTTTTTAACTAGTGACATACTATTTTCAGCGTGGTAATTATAAATCAAAAGTTTCAAGGCATGTTCTCAATCAATTGGTGGTTACTATTTCTTCTAGGAACCATTCATGTTGGAAATGAAAATATAAAACATTATTCTTGATCTGGATTGGTCTATTATATATCTGGATCATATCGAATCTTATAGGATAAGAGTTACATTTTTATCTTTAGAAAGAGGAAACTATTAACACTGGGGTTATTTGAATATTCATGATGGTTATACGGGGCCAATTAAGTGTTTATTGGACTATATCATTGCTCATATTGTTGAAATTTGATCAAGATAATGGTGGAATGAAGAAAGCGTATTATCGTTCAGTTCTTGGCCATTTTCAAGGTGTTTTACATGATGAATTATGTGACTTTTTTCCAGAGTGAGAGATTTTGTTAACAATAATGTTGGTATAGGGAGTACCGCTGGTTTCTATACCACATTACTGAATGGAACCAGAAGAGGTTTCAGAGTTGACGGATAAGTAGGATGAGCTGGAATGTAATGGATTCATAAAACCTAGTACATTTCCTTGGGGTTCTACAATTCTCTTCTCCAAAATGGCTGGTGGATAATTGCACTTATAGTAGGATGATCGAAGGATGAACTAAATGATGGTCAAGAACCAATAACCTCTTCCTTGAATTAATTTTCTTTTCAATTAGTTGATAGTTGATTAGAACTTATCTATTCTTGACCTTAGAAAACGATATCCTATGTTAAGGGTAAGAATGTCTAATATAACTTAGACATCTTTTTTTAATAGGTATGGCTTGTATGATTTTGTAGTGATGCTGTTTTATTAATAACGTTCATGTTGTATTCATTGACTTAATGAATGTGTTCTTTCATCATATTCTAGAACATTCTTTGGTTGTTTTTTTCAATGGTAACATAGTGTACACCCAATCATAAGATAAAAATGCTAATCCTATTTAAATTATCCTAATTACATTGAGTGAGTATCATCATTAAACCATTCTATCCAAATGGAATTTCTAGATTAATAAAGTGCACTTCTTGGGCCATGTAATATATGATGTAGCAGTCTCAGTGGACCTAGATAATGTCGCAACTATTTTATCTTGGGAAGAACCCAAAAAATTCTTATAAATTTAGATCATTATAAAATCAAAAACTGATTATTGGGGTTTTATCCATTATTTTCCCATATTAAATCATCAATGATTGGAATAAACTGGTATGTGGTTATTTTCTTTGTTTCTATGTTTGGAAGATATCGTTATAAGAGGTAAAAGTTAGGATAACCTCAACAACTATTATCACATTATATGTGTCGTGTAATACATATTTCATGTATTGTGACACATCTCATGTTAGACAAAGAGTAGTTATGATGATGGAGGATATATTGGATATTTATTGGTCTAGGAAGATGATATCACTTGAGTAGAATCACCTTTCTCATGACCTAGAATTAAAAAAATGTACATGCCTTGAGATGTTGGAGAAACAGTTTCATTATTAATGGGTTTTTTATAAATTATGTAAAGACCCAACCACAGGTTCCCAAAGATAGATCCTTATTACATTACAGATGGAATGATTACAAGAAATTCTTAACCTGAAAGAATGAATAGATTATTAGATTTGGAAAATATATATACATATATAAGTTGAATATTAAAACAAGAAATGATATACAATATATAATTTTTATTAGAGAATTCCACAAATATAATTTTATCTCATCCAGTCATTCATAATAAACTTCTTCATGTCCAGAAATGATAAAATATAAGAAATGTATGAGATCAAATGCCTCTTAAAATTAATAAATACAATAGATGAAAATATAATAATATACATTAGGAATTGTGAATAATTGAAAACCCATGCCTTAACAAATAATAAAGTGGATCACATTATGGTCGGAATATGAGCTGAGTAAATAATTCCATAATAGAACATAATCATGGGTATTATACTAGTTGAATAACCACATGAAATTTCAATTACATGCTTCATAATGAGGGATGTGAATATTACGGACATTCGGAAACATACCATCATGGCCTCATCTAAGACGTCTAGAAATGAATAAGTCCCTGAACAAAACCAGATCTCAAAATCGACAAGGCCTCAGCCGAGTCCACCTCATATTTCCTAATGAGACTTACTGATGCAAAGAGATACTATAACAGCCCCCACCCATCACATAATAACATTACTTCATTCTTCATATTAGTTAGGATAAACATAAACACCATATAAAATCATATTGAAACTAGCATATTATATGTAAATAACATTTCCCTAACATTTAGCATAAACACTAACCGTTCAACGTAAATTGGTGAAAGATTATAGGACATCACATCCATAATAAAAGTAGAAATAAAAATTTAAATCAGACGTGGAAGATAGTATCATAAAATATTATTCCCAATAATACATAATAATCAACAAGAGTGTTGAATCATATGATGATACTCTTATAAAATAACTGAGTAACTATTTTGATAAATACACTTTTATTTAGAAAATAATAGTTCATTTGGAAAAGTATTTGTAGAAAACCATATGTGGTGTAAAATATTATTTTCATAATAAAATGAGTGATTTATAAAAATAAAGGTCTCTAAAAATAGATTATAGGGTTCCCTTGGATATAGGTTGGAATTTGAGAAATTCCCTTCAATATGGCTTGTATTTTAGAAATATTTTTGAAAGTTCATTTAATAAAGTGTAAATCCCTATAAAACAATGAATGATTGTGTTTGTTAAAAATATATAGAACACTCACATATAATAAATGATTAGTATATAACAATAAATAATAATTTAAATGATGTAATTAGACAATAAATGTAACCTGAATGAAAATGGTGGTTAGGGTGGAAAATCCATACCACAAGTCCGAATGTGTTCCAGTCTTCAACATAAGGTCCTGGAATATGAAATTAGACTTATTAATAACATAATTAAGAACCATTTATACATTCATTTATTTTATCATAATTAATTTTAGTCTATTTATGTCCTTACTAATTAGTTATAATATTGAATTATGTCATTCTGAAGTGTTTTTTAATTTATTTTCATAATTGGTTCAATTGTAGTTATGTAATGTAGCTCATGTGGAATGGTTGTAAATATCTATAATTGAATTTAAATAGTATTTATGAACTAAAATATGTTTTAAGGGTCATATACATCATTTGGTCACATGACATGTGGATGAATCATTAGACTAAATATTAATGACAATACTTTATATTATTTTAGATATATTTCAATTATTAATAACTAGTTTGGTAAAATGATTTAATATTTCCTACATATACTAGTAATGTTATATTAAATAGGATATAATAAATATATTTTAGTCTGGTTCAACCTTGAAAATGGTATCAGGACCAGTAGCGTGTGAGAAATTTAAGAACCAAACATAGTCAGTCATGAAGGATGTAAATTAGCACCTCACTGAGGATGATTTCTTTTATAAAAAAGAGAGAGAGCCCTAATACTGATGATGTTTCTTCCATTTAAATAACATAAATCCATTATTTATATGTTAATGGAGTTGTAATGGTAATTTGGATAGAGGAGGTAAGGAGAATATAATAATTGAATGAAACATAAAATGAAATTCAATGAAATAGAATGTGAATTTACCTCCTGAATCCACAACCTTAAGGGATGTGGTATTAGACTTTTGGAAAGACCAAGAGCTCTTGGACGTGGGGAGTTACTATAGAATGGTATTTGGGAATAACATTTATGTGTTTAAAAGCTTATATATGTGAAAAGAAGAGGGGGTGAGGGGAGGTTTTATAGTGGAGGATAAGTGTAATTTTTGAATATCATAATCATTATATTATTATTTTTCAGATGACAACCAAGACTATTGATTATTATAAACAAAAAATGTAATATTTTCATGTGAGTAAGAATAATTTCCCCTCACATCAACGTTACCTCGCCTATGACTCAATAAATCATTTATTTAGTATTTATTGTAAATTATCGTAGTTTTTTATACATAAAAATTTCTTGTATTTCTGAAAAAACCCAACATTTCACCCTAACCATTTTTCATCGTGTTTAATTAAAAAATGATCTCCATTTTTTTAAAATATTTTTCTAAATATTATTAATATAATTTTTATATTAAATAATATTTTATTCAAAAAATGACAATTTTAAAACTACAATTCATCACATTGAAAAATTAATCAATATCACGTTATATTATTAACATAAGTTAATTAAATATTATAATTATTTTCTATTAAGAAGGGTAATAATACTATTCATATTAATACTAATAAGGGTTGGTTACTATTAAACAAAATTTATGTTTGTCTTATCAAAACCTATATATCTTATTGAATGGAACTGTGTATGTCATTTTTTTGAATTTCAAATCAAAGAGGTGGAAAATTATGATTTATGGCTAGTTTATAACATAGTGGTGTTTTATAGAGACTCAGTGTTTCATGAATTCAATATTAAATTATGTTCAAAATCATGGGATGATACATTCTCCCATCCTTAGTAAAATTTCTTCCTCAAAATACACAGAATGTTACCTTAGAAATAGATTTCGGTAGGTCTTCATCATAAGATCCCCAGGATCCAAAGTTTCCTCTTCAATTATATGATTTCTCTAAAGTATCCTTACCTATCGAGTAGTATGATTCCTTAACACCTATTTTTTTATTCTAGAATCCAGATAGGATCTTCACAGTATGATAAGTCATGTTTCAATTCTATACCTTCAGAAGTGCGGACATGTGTTGGGTCTGGCATGTACTTTCTCATTAGTGAGACAAGGAACCCATTATGTAATATTGATAGGCAATGTGGCATACCCAAATGATATGCAACAACTCCAATAATCTACAGAATTTCAATAGGGAATATGTACCTTGGTATTAGTTTCCATTTATTACCAAATATTGTAACACAATTCAATGGAGATACTTTAAATAAAACATGATCTCTCACTTGAAATTCCAAATCCAACCGTAGACTATTAGTATATCTTTTTTCTACTTTTAGATTCAGTGATATGGGATTCAATAGTACTTAACTTTTCTGTTGTTTCCCCCATCTGATCTGGGCTTAGAAGCTTCATTTCTAAAACTTCAACCTAAAAAGATGGAGTACGACATCTCTTTCCATACATTGCTTCATATGGCTCAACTTGAATACATGAATGGAAAATATTATTGTTAAAAAAATACACTTATAGTAAATATTGATCCCACATAAATTGAATGTCAAGTGAACATGATCTCAATATGTCCTCTAATGTTTATCTCATCCTCTCTGATTTCCCATTAGTTTGAGGGTGATAAGTCTTACTCAATCGATGTTTGGTATCCAAATAGTTTAGAATATTTTTCTAGAATATCGATATAAATCATAGATCATGATTATACACAACTGAAAGAGGTGCTCCAAGAAGTCCTAAAACTTATTTGATATAGAGTCAGTCAAGATGCTCTAGTGGAAAATCCACCCTTATAGTTAGGAAATGTGCAGATTTTGTATGTAGGTCAACAGTTACACATATTTCATCATTCTTTCTTGGTGTTCTGGGTAATCTAGCGACAACATGAAAAAACATCTTGATACATTATTTTCAATTTCCCTCTTCATGTAATCCCATCAGAAATGTTCCATCAAATCTGTATACACCATAGTGCTAGTAGGATGTATATAGAAATTCGAACTATGGGAATCATCCAATAACTAAATTTTTAGATCGGGTATAAATGGAACACAATCATGTTCCCAGATTTCTGAATACTATCTTCACATACGAAGTCATCCAACTTCCCCTCCATCACAACATTATTTTTTTGAAGGTCCTAATTATTGGGATGATGGATTTTAATCATTTATAATAAAGATGAAGGGAAAATAAAATGATAAAGTAGTGATTTTAGTCATTCACTTATAATTCCCATATCCATCCTCACTAGAACCAGTTTTAAAGGATCCTTTTCAATCATCATTTTGTTGAGAACTCCATGATCCATCTAACTCGAAGCATTAGCTACCTTATTGGTCATTCTTGGGTGGTAGTGTACTGTAAAATCATTGTCATTGAATAGTTTAAGCTATATCCTTTTCCTCATATTGAGTTCTTTTTGTGAAAACTAATTTTTTAGACTCTTCTGATTCGTATATATCTCACATCTTTCACCATATAGATAGGGCCTCTATATTTTTAGAATAGAGATTATAGAAGCTGAATCCAGGTCATAAGAATGTCATTTTTGTTCATGAATTTTTATCTACCTTGATGCTTAAGAAATCACTCTTTCATTCTTTATGTGGACACAACAAAGTAATTTCATTGATTCATCACTATATATCATAAACCCAACATTTTTCAATAGTAGAGTTATAATTGAGGAATTTTCTAAACTCTTCTTCAATTATTCCAAACTGTCCTTACATTATTTGGTCCGTATAAAATTAACCCATTTATACGTAATCTTGGTCATTGGGTTGGCTAAACAGGGGATGTTCTAAATGAAACGCTGATAATAATATTCTAAACATATAAAACAACATACCGAAGTTATGATTTTTGGAGTATTGCATTCTTGGACATCCTTTTTCTTTGTAGAATCAATCGATATTCCATCCTTAGAGACAATTTGGCCTTGAATAGAAACTGATTGAAGCCAAAATTCACACATGATAAACATAACATATAATTTATTTATTCTGGGAGACTTCAAGATAGCAAGGAATTGAATTTTATGATCTTCGTATATTTGGGACAATACTAAGATATCATCAATAAATACCACCACAAAGTCATCAAGATATTCCATGAAAACACTATTCATTAAATCCATGAATGCAGAGGGTTCATTAGATAGCCCAAAAGTCATTAAAGTAAACTCATATTGCTCATACCTACTTCAAAATTCAATTCATTGGACTATCTTCCTTCCTCAAAAGAAAATGAAGATATTCAGATCAAAGGTCAATCATAAAAAAATATTGGGCTGCATGAAGATTATCAAATAAATGATCAACACAAGGTAGGGTATAATTCTTCATTATTTTTATAACATTGATCTCCCTGTAGTCTATGCACAACCTCATAGATCCATATTTCTTCATAACGAATAGAGCATGGTCTCCCCAAGGAAAACACCAGGGAAAATAAATTTTTAATCCCAATATTCCTATAAATGTTTATTCAGTTACACTAACACCACAATGGACATTCTATAAGGGGTATTTGATATGGTCCTTGAATCCAGAATAATGTCAATGGAAAATTCAATTTCACTCTCTATAGGATTTCAAAGTAAATCCATTAGAAAAAAATCATCATTTTCATGCACAATAGGTACGTCTTCTATCTGAAAATTCCCTTCCTCACCCATAGTTATTGCATTACCATCATCCAAAATAATTTAATTAATTAGAGCTACTCAGTGTGGATATAGATTAAAATCTGATGATGATTTTTCTTCCCTAAAGATAAGGGACTCCACATCATCCTCAAAATTTAAACCTCTTTATTCTTGCAATAATTTTTGGCATAATGATTCAAAAGACAATCCATACTGAGAATTATATCAAATTGAAACATGGGTATGAAAATAAAATAAGTATATAAAGAACATTAATATTCCGTAATGGGGACTTCTTGATCCAACATTGTTGTAATGATATTTCCCTTAAGAGTTTTGACTGACAACACCCTTATTAAATAAAATTGTAAATATCAAATTTTCTTCAAAAACTGGGAAGATATGAAAAAAATGAGATTATCCAAAATAAAATATCTCATAGGCTGTGTTTGATGAAGAAACTAAATTACATTCCACCATATCATTAGAAAAATCAATATCAGTAGTAGTGATTCTGTAACGACACAAAGATTCTTTAATGGAAAATCCCTCTTGATCTAGTTAAATGTCTCTTTATGAAATTTTTTTTTAAGATGTCTACTTCATTGGATTTATTTTATGAATTGTGACCATTGTTAATATAGCCTTGGAGCAGTTATCACTTGATTAGTATAAATATAAGCCTTTAACAATCCCAATTTTACTCAGACAAAGGAAGCGATGGCCTCATCCGGTAGAATTGCCCCATACGAAGCCCATTTGTCGGAGCTCGGAAAAGAGGTGGCATCCTTGGGCTTCGCCCTTGACCAATCCCAAGCTGAGATTCATTATTTCAATCTCGAACGTGACCATCTACGGGAAAAGTGGAAGTTGATTGAAATTACCACTCGAGAGATGTTATCCGAGCCACCCTAAGAGTCTTTCACCATCGCACACCTTACCCTTAGGTCTTATGCAGGTGTTTTAAGGGGTTATGTATCAAATAAGTAGTACGATTTTCATGTACATTATTTTTTTTTGTATATAATAATGAATTTAATTTCTAGTCATTTTTGATACATTGTAAATAGTTTTTAAAGTACAAATGGTGTTTTTAGTTATTATTTAAATAAGATCTCTATTTTTTTATATTAAGAGATTTTTGAATTAAATAATATTTTAATAAAATAATAATATAATTATTAAATTAATTTTTATTACATATAAATGATCTTATAATTTTATGAATGCAATTGAAATTTTTATTAAGGTTTGAAAGCCATTTCTGTCAAAACCCGTGAATTTTCGATAAATTTCGGTTTTTATTTTAAAAGTGAAAATTCACAAATTTACAAAATTCTTTAGATAAAATAAATTTAATTTCTGGAATCAGGACGTTGAAATTATCCAACGGTGAATTTTTCATAATTTTCTGAGACAGTCGATTTTTTGGGTAAAAATTAAATACCATTTAAATATATAATGTGTTTCATGACATAATAATGACCCAATAGTGATGTAATAAAATACAATAATCCTTTTGTTAGTCCAATATATGTTTTAACATTAAAATAAAGTGATTTTGGGTTTGTTTGACTTAATTTTCAAAGCATTAATGAACCCCTCAAGACATATTCAACAATTTTCCTTTTTAAAATAATTTCCATGGGAGTGTGACTCACCTCGACATAAGCAACCCTAATATTTTTATAAGTTCGGACCTTGGACATTTAAAATATTTTTTTCCTCTTTCCTTTTCCAGAAACCATTGGAAAAAACCATGGGATGGTTTGTGGTTTGGATTAGTTTAATATAAGGGGTCCCAAACCTAAATAATTAAGAATTCTCTCATCTTTCCAATATAAACGTACCAAAGCTCCCACTTCCTCCTCACTAAAATCCTTTGGAGTTCGTCCAACCTATTCCCTACTCTCTCTAGAATCCTCTCAAGGTGCCCCAAGCTACCAATAAGCCTCTCACAAGCCTCTCTCTAGCATTTGGAAGCACACTTCCAAGTAAGGGTTTTTTCTTCCTTTCACATTTTTTTCAATTTTCTTTAAGTTGTATTGACTTTTTAATTTCAATTATGAATGTTGGGGTATGGTTTAACACCTCCCGCATACTTCCCTGTTATTTTTTTAATGATGGGAGTCCCCTTTCTCTCATTAAATGCCTCCAATGTACACCCATTACTATGCCGAAATTCCGAAAGGAACTTCTTTCTCTTCTTTTACATTCAACCAATAATTTTGTATAATGAATCTATATTAAATAAAAATTGTTGGGACTTGTATATATATGAACTCCTTACTGTACATTACATGTAAATATGATCAGGAATCCCTTTCTCTCTCATCAACCTTTTTTATGAATTCTTATGTCACGCCGTTACGGTGTAGAAATCAAACCGATTTTCTAAGCCAATGTCATTATGTAGTGAATACCATGCCAATTTCTCCATCAAGGGTATTCACATTTATGCACATTTACTTATTGATTATAATGTTTCATGTATGAATTCCACATTCCATTATCATGGAATAAATGATTATGTTTTTTGAATCCATGTTTTATGATCCATGTGGCACACTTATGCATGAAATGAAATGTTTAAGAAGGGTGCGCCCTTATAGTGCTTTAATGCATTGGGTAAAGTATAGTGTCATGATACTTCATGTACAATGAGTGTTGACTCATGCTAATTCAAGTGCAACAAGGGTTTACTCATGTTTCATGTGCAATTAGGGTTTACTCATGATCCATGTGCAATGAGCCTTGGCTCATGCTAATTCAATGTTAAGTGTTGTTGCCACATTTCCATGTTATGATCATCATGATTTATCATTCCTTTATGTTCATGTTTATCTTATGCTCTATTGTCATGCCTATTGCCTAACATGTATTGTACTCCTCATGTTATTTCATGTGTACTCCCTTACTGGGCTTTATAACTCACCCTTTTTTTATGCATGTCCTCAGGTTATCCCATGTAATGCTAAGTACGAGAGAATGTAGTCATCAGGTAAATGAAGTTTTAAATAAAGATGTTGTATTTCATGTTTTAAGTTTTTATGTAATGATCCTAAGCCCCAAAGACACTAAACCTCTCGATCTTCTTTGATGTATCAAGTGAAGTTGTATGTAATAAAGCATGTTTAAGTTTTAATAAAAAGCAGGGTTGTCATAGTTGGTATCAAAGGATAGGTTTAGTTATTTTTGAGATTAGGAAAACCCTAGTAAAGCCTATGAGACAAGAATAAGTATAATAAAAACATCCCTAATTTTTGGTATATACTATGTAAGTGGTTTATCAAACAAATACATCCCTGTCTGGATACGAGCAGGTAGAAGCAGCTCTGGCACAGATGTATCCTAGGGGTAAAACCCGTAAACATAGCTTTGAGCTAGACTCGAATGGGAACTGGTGCACGACAACGACCCTTGCTGAACTCTTGGTTACGACACTCGCGGGGGATATGTTTTGATAAATTCAGAATCTTAGTATGAACCCTTATTAAGGGAAAAATGACCCTGAGAATATATGTTAGAAATTAGATGATGAAAAGCGTAGATTAAAGCCTATAGACTCATGAGTTAAGGAAATAAAAGTTTATTAAAAAGTCATCAACTTTTGTCTTTGGATTACCCTTCATGTGTTACACGAAACAATCTTTTTATTCCAGCCAATGGTCGGTAATCGGATTACTCGGGATAACAAACGTTGTGAAGATCAGTGTGATGATTGTACAAATGAGATTCCCAATCCAATGGGAGAGGGAATTGCGAACTTTGTCACGCTTCTCTCTCAGCTAACTCATGTTTTGAATAGAAACACGAGTTAAGAGGAACGTTCAACCCCCCCCCCCCCTAAGAAAGAACAAGTAGCTATCAATACCTTCATGAGGAAAAGGCCTCCTACCTTTAGTGGATCATCTGATACCACGATCGCTGAACAATGGATCAACTCCATTGAAAAGATATTCTCCATCCTCAAATGTTCTAAACAAGAGAAGGTTCTCCTGGAGGCTTATGGTATGGAGGGTAAAGCTGATCAATGGTGGACGTTGATAAATAATACGAAGCATGAGGAGGAGATCGAGGATTCGGAATGGAAGGAATACTAGAAGATGTTTTTTGATAAATATTTTCCACGCACCCTCCAGCTTAAGATGGAAAGGGACTTCCTTTCCTTCAAGAAAAAATAAGAGGAATCTGTTGGAGAGTACGAGGAAATCAACACAAGGATTGCACGATATGCTTCCAGCTTTGTCGTTACCCCCGAATGCAAGGTTGACCACTTCTTTGGTGGGCTGAAGCCTAGCTTGCGGAAAGCAATAGTGATCCGTGACTTCGATAGCTATGAGGAAATTGTCTGATTTGCCCTCAAGGTCGAAATGGAGATCGGAGAATCACATGGGTATCATGGGGATAAGAAGCTTAAGGTGGAATACAATGCTGGCGTGCCAATGGATAATTACAATGGCGCTATGATGATCTAGTACCCCACTTTTCAAAAGTGCAGAAAGAAGTACCCTGGAAATTTCCTTAAGGGGACGAGAAAATGCTTTAGGTGTGGAAGAGAAGGGCACCTAGCTATTAACTGTCGGCAAGAATGACCCGCAGCTGAGATAGAGGAGAGGAACGCTCCGTTCGAACCTCAACGCGTTGTTCAATGCTATAAATGCAAAGAACCATGTCATTTTTCAAATCAGTGCCCTAATCCAAGGGTTATTGGAGGCAACCAACAACCACCAATACAACAAGGACGAGCTTCTTCCATCACTTCTTTCTAAGTGAACCCCGACAACGAAGTGGTGACAGGTATGATAGTTATTCATTCAAGAATAGAAAACGTACTTTTTGATTCAGTTTCTACGCATTCTTTTATATCTCGAAAGTTTAGTAGAACAATCCCAGCACCATGACAAATCATGGAAGTAAATATGTTGGTGAGTACTGAAAATGGGGAAATCATTGCATCCCATGAGTATAAGTACTCCCCTGTTATAATCTATGGATTGAATTTCCCAGCGAACCTAGTCATACTCCCTTTGGGGGAATTTGATGCAATTCTAAGCATGGATTGGCTTTCCTTATATAGAGCCAACATAAATTGTCGGGAGAGGGAAATCACACTCCATATGGAGAATCGACCCCCAATTCATTACAAGTGTCAGGAGGAAGATGAATATCCATTAGCTCCATCATCTCAAGCATGGATATTACACCCCTATGAGCATGCGTATCTGGCTCAGATGATTGTGTCCAAAGAAGAAACCATCCTTGAATAAATGATTATTGTGAGGGAATTCTCTGAGGTGTTTCCCGATGAACTGCCTGGTCTTCCTCCTAGAAGAGATGTTGAGTTATCAATTGAACTTATACCTGGGGCATTACCAATATCCAAGACTACATATTGAATGGCTGTTTTTGAGCTTGAAGAGCTGAAGAATCAACTATAGGAGAATCTGGATAAAGGGTTTATACGCCCAAGTGCTTCACTATGGGGTGCACCAGTCCTCTTTGTCAAGAAGAAGGATGGGTCAATGCGGATTTGCATCGATTATCATGAACTTACCAAAATCATGATAAAGAACAAGTATCCTCTCCCAAAAATTTATGACTTGTTCGGTCAGTTGTGTGGAGCACAATACTTCTCCAAGGTGGAATAGCGGTCGGGATATCATCAAGTAAGAGTGAAGAAGGAAGATTTCCCAAAGACTGCTTTTCGTACAAGATAAGGGAACTATGAATTCATAGTAATGCCTTTCAGACTCACCAATGCTCCAGAAATATTCATAGACATTATGAATAGAGTCTTTAGAGATTACATTGAAAACTTTTTGGTAGTATTTATAGATTATATTCTAATATACTCCAAAACCAAGGAGGATAATGAGGAGCATTTAGGAACTGTACTAGAGACACTGCGCAAGGAGAATCTCTATGCAATGTACAACAAGTGTGAGTTCTGGTTGAAGGAGGTCTCATTCTTGGGACATATCATCACAAGAAATGGGATATCTGTGGACCCCTCCAAAACATATGCAATTGAGGGATGGCCGAGGCCAACATCGATAACGGATATCCGTAGCTTCTTGGGGTTTGCTGGATATTATCGATGATTTTTGAGAAATTTCTCATGATTGTCCATCCCTCTTACCGAGCTAACTCGAATGGGAGTAAAGTTTTCCTGGAGTCATGAATGCGGAGAAAGCTTCATGGAGTTGAAAACGAGGCTTATCACTGCACCCGTTATCACTTTACCCACAAGTGGGGAACTTTTTGTGGTATTCAGTGATGCTTCGAAGAAGGGCTTAGGATGTGTGCTGATGTATAATGATAAAGTGATATCCTATGCCTCAAGGCAGTTGAAAATCCATGAGGGAAACTATCCAATGCATTATCTGGAGTTGGCGGCTATGATATTTGCCTTGAAAATCTGGCAGGATTATCTCTATGGAGCGAAATGTGAGATATACACTGACCACAAGCATCTTAAATATATATTCACACAGAAAGAGCATAATATGCGTCAAAGATGATGGATAAAGATCATCATGGATTATGAATGTTCAATACATTACCATCCTGGGAAAGCGAACAAGGTGGCAGATTCCCTAAGTAGAAAGGATCCACCGATTCTATCAAAGATGAGAATTGAGAAGGATCCAATCTTCATTGACTTGATGAAGATGGATGTGGGAATCATAAATAAGGGAACATAATCAATCCTTTCACAAATTATTTCTCAACCATCTCTTTTGTAAAGGTAAAAGTATGATCAAAAGGATGATGTGGGAATTCAAGATAAAGTTGAAGCTATCAAAAAGTGGAAATCCTCGGAGTTTAATTTTAATGAAGAAGGAATTGTGCAGTTTGGGAAAAGACTATGTGTTCCATCATGTCTGGAGCTGAAGAAGGAACTTTTGGATGATTCACATAGTTAAAATTTCTATATTCACTAAGGGAGCACAAAAATGTATCGAGATCTTTGAGAAAACATTTAGTGGGATAATATGAAGAAGGAGATCGCTGAATATACATCAAATTGCCTGGTGTGTCAGCAAGTGAAGGAAGAGAGGCAGAAGTCTAAGGGGATGATGCAACCATTTACCATACCAGAATGGAAATGAGAGAACATCACCATGGACTTTTTCACTGGACTTCCAAGGACATCCAAAGGCAACAATGCAATCTAGGTTGTTGTGGATCGTCTTACAAAGACTGCACACTTCATTGCTATTCGAGAGGATTTCTCTATGGATCAACTGGTAGCGATATATATCAGGGAAGTGGTAAGGTTGCATGGAGTACCACTATCTATTGTGTCTGACCGAGATCCAAGATTCACCTCTATGTTTTAAAAGATTCTTCAACCTGATCTGAATACTGAACTGAACTTTAGTACGGCCTATCATCTTCAAACTGATGGCCAATCCGAGAGGACTATCCAAACACATGAGGATATGTTGAGAGCATGCTCAATGGACTTTAAAGGAGGATGTGATCAACATCTTCCTATGGTTTTGTTCTCTTATAATAACAGTTTCCACTCGAGCATCCAAATGGAACCCTATGAAGCCCTTTATGGGAAAAGGTGCAGAACACCGACATGTTTGGATGAGGTCGGTGAACATAAGATGCTTTGACCAGAAATGGTCGAAGAAATGGTGGAGAAGGTGAAAACCATTCAGCATCATATCAAGGTAGCCCAGAGTTGATAGAATAGTTATGTAGATAATCGTCGATGAGACCTTGAGTTTAAAGTTGGAGACACGATGTTTTTACGCATATCGTCGTGGAAGAAGGTTATGAGGTTTGGGAAGAAAGGGTAGTTAAGTCCAAGGTACATAGGCCCCTTCGAGATTCTTGATTGTGTTGGGGCTGTGGCCTATCGACTAGTACTTCCACCTACCATGGCCAAAGTACATGATGTATTTTATGTATCCCTCTTAAGAAAGTACATACCAGACCCTTCACATGTACTCTCTTCTGAGGTGGTACAATTGGAAGACGATCTTTATTATGAGGAGAAACCAGTGATGATCTTATATCGTAGAGAAAATGTTCTACGAAATAAGACAATGCCCCTCGTCAAGGTGATGTGGAGAAACCACAGATTTGAAGAAGGGACTTGGGAGTTGGAGGATATGATGAAGCGGAGTTACCCACATTTTTCTTAGCATGGGAAAAGGAAAAATATCGAGGGTGAATTTTCTTAAGGGAGGAATATTGTAATGTCCCAAAGTTTCTTTAATGGAAAATCCCTCTTGATCTAGTTAATTGTCTCTTTATGAAAAATGTTTTATAAGATGTCAAATTCTTTGGTTTTATGTTATGAATTGTGACCATTGTTAATATAGTCGCTGAACAGTGATCACTTGATTAGTATAAATATAAGGCTTTAACGAACCCAATTTTACTCAGAAAAGGGACGTGATGCCCTCATCTATTAGAATTGCCCCATACGAAGCCCATTTGTCAGAGATCCAAAAAGAGGTGGCATACTTGGGCTTCTCCCTTGACCAACCCAAGCTGAGCTTCATTATGTCAAACTCGAACGTGACCGTCTACAAGAAAATTGGAAGTTGATTGAAATTACCACTCAAGGGATGTTATCCGAGCCACCCCAAGAGTCTGTCACCATCGCACTCCTTACCCTTAGGTCTTATGTGGCTGTTTTAAGGGGTTATGTTACAAATAAGTAGTACTATGTTCATGTACATTATTTTTTTGTATGTAATAATGAATATAATTTTTCTAGTCATTTTTGATACATTGTATATAGTTTTTAAAATACAAATGGTGTGTTTAGTTTTTATTTATATAAGAAATATATTTTATTAAATTAAGGGATTTTTGAATTAAATAATAATTTAATATAATAATAATATTATTATTAAATTAATTTTTATTAAATATAAATGATCTTATAATTTTATGAATGCATTTAAAATTTTTATTAAGGTTTGAAAGCCATTTCAGTCAAAACCTGTGAATTTTCGATAAATGTCAGTTTTTATTTTAAAAGTGAAAAGTCACATATTTAGAAAATTTTTCAGATAAAATAAATTTCATTTCTGGAATTGGAACATCGAAATTATCCAACGGTGAATTTTTCATAATTTTCTGAGATAGTCTAATTTTTGGGTAAAAATTAAATACCGTTTAAATATATAATGTGTTTTATGACATCATAATGACCCAATAGTGATATAATAAAATACTATATTCCTTCTCATTGGCCAATATATTTTTTACCATTAAAATAAATTGATTTTGGGTTTGTTTGACTTACTTTTCAAAGAATTAATGAACCCCTCAAGACATATTCAACACTTTGCCTTTTTAAATTAATTTCCATGGGAGTGTGACTCACCTCCACATAAGCAACCCTAATATTTTAATATGTTCGGACCTTGGCCTTGTAAAATATTGTTTTCCACTTTCATTTTCAAGAATCCATGGTAAAAAACCATGGGATGGTTTGTGGTTTGGATTAGTTTAATATAAGGGGTCCCAAACCTAAATAATAAAGAATTCTCTCACCTTTCCTATATAAACCCACCCAAGATCCCACTTCCTCCTCACTACAATACTTTGGATTTCGTCCAACCTCTACCCTATACTCTCTATAATCCTCCAAGGTTCCCCAAGCTCCCAAGAATCCTCTCACAAGCCTCTCTCTAGCCTTCAGAAGAACACTTCCAAGTAAGAGTTTTTTCTTCCTTTCACATTTTTGTCAATTTTCTTTAAGTTGTATTTCACTTTTAATTTCAATTATGAATATTGGGGTATGGTTTCACACCTCCACCATACTGCCCTATTATTGTTTGAATTATGGGAGACCCCTTTATCTCTCATTAAATTCCTCCCATGTACACCAGTTACTATGCCGAAATTCTGAAAGGAACTTCTCTCTCTTCTTTTACATTCAAGCAATAATTTTGTATCATGAATCTATATTCCATAAAAATTGTTGGGACATGTATCTATATGACCACCATACTGTCCATTACATGTAAATATGATGAGGAACCCCTTTCTCTATAATCAACATTTTTTATGAATTCTTATGTCCCGCCATTACGCTGCCAAAATCACACCGATTTTCTAAGCCAATGTCATTGTGTAATGAATACCATGCCCATTTCTCCATCAAGGGTACTCACCTTTATGCACATTTTCTTATTGATTATAAAGTTTCATGTAATAATTCCAAATTCCTTTATCGTGGAATAAATTATTATGTTTTTTGAATCCATGTTTTATGATCCAGGTGGCACACTTATGCATGAAATGAAATGTTTAAGAAGGGTGCGCCCTTATAGCGCTCCAATGCATTGGGTAAAGTATAGTATCATGATACGTCATGTGAAATAAGTGTTGACTCATGCTAATTCAGGTGCAACGAGGGTTTACTCATGCTTCATGTGCAATGTTGGTTTAATCATGCTCCATGTGCAATGAGCCTTGGCTCATGCTAATTCAATGTTAAGTGTTGTTGCCACATTTCCATGTTATGATCATCATGCTTCATCATGCCTTTATGTTCATTTTTATCTTATGCTCTATTTTATTGCCTATTCCTAACATGTATTACACTCCTCATGTTATTCCATGTGTACTCCCTTGCTGGGCTTTATAGCTCACCCTTTTCTTATGCATGTTCTCAGGTTATCCCATGCAATGCTAAGTACAAGGGAATGTAGTGGTCATGTAAAGAAAGTTTTCAATTAAGATGTTATATTTCATGTTTTATGTTTTTATATAATTATCCTAAGACCAAAAATCACTAATCCTCTCAATCCTCTTTGTTGTATCAAGTGATGTATTATGTAATAAAGCATGTTTAAGTTGTAATAAAAAGAAAGGTTGTCATAGATTCCGTATACTTGACCTTTCTCACATAGCCTTTTATGGCATGTTTCCTTGACACTTTGAACAATAATAATCATAGTTTCCCATATCTCTACAATTATAGAATTTATCCTTAACAATGTCTTTATTCCCCATGTAACCACCAGCAAGATGGCCTTTCTATCCACAATTTTGGAATACACCTTTTCCTTTTATGCATGCAGTGGGGTGTTTCCTTCAATAATTATCATTGGTTAGAATCCTTACTCTTCTCTTTTTCTCCATTTCATTATTTCCATTTATATAGTTTTTAGAAACCATATTCTTCTCTTGCATTCAATTATATTCATAAGATATGGAGAATTCATTTTTGTTCTTGATGGCATATGAAACTATATCTTCATATAATGAAATACATTGGGAGACTAGAGCCATTCAGAGGAATGGGTTAAGGCCATCAAAGAATGGATCAATTTTATTCCTTGTATTTCGTATGTAGTCCATATCATTTCTTTCTATCATTGTGAATTTAGCTTTATACATTACAACATTCTTGTTTTCCTTTTGCCTAAAATTCAAAAACTACCATTCAAAATATGGTCTCTAGTCAAAGGAAAGTATTTCTCTAGGAATATTTAATTTGAGTCCCTCCATTCCATATATTATATCTCTTCCTCCTCCTTTTTATTCTAGAAAACTGACCAACACTGATCCTCATCTTGTAGTAGATGATAATGTTCCATGATTACCTTCAATCATTCATTACATCCCAAATCATGAAATATCTTCTCAAGGGAATATATCCACTTCCTTAGTTACAAATGGGTTTGTAGTCCCACTGAATGATCGATGTTCCTGTTACATGAAGTCGTCAAACAAATCTCCTCCATGTTTTGAATCAGGATGATCCTAATGGGTAAGGTCATTGTTCATAACCCGATTTAGATTTCCCTGTATCGTAAGAACTTTCTCAGCAATAGTCGTAGCTCTAGAGCTAACATCATTTTCTTTCACATGGGGACAATCCCTACCTGGGATAAGCGTGTTCATGCAGTTTCCATTCCTTTCACTATGTTGAATTACTAAATAATTTAATTAACTATATTAGATTATGAATCATAATGTATAATCACATCTTATAAAAATATTTAGCATAATTTGAAATCCATTTCATGGTTAATCCCATAATGAATATAAATTGTTTCCTTGGGGAAAATTAAAATTTAAATCCATCATAATGGCATGTAAATAAAATTTTAAATATCATATTAATATATCTCAATATTGTCAAACTAAGTGTGATATAAGGCCAATTATTGTGTAAGAGGATACTGAGGGTCATGCCCAAAACTCCTTGTCAGTGTTTTCAGTCCTAGGTTCATTTGTTCCAGAACCACGTCCACTTGTAGTATCCATAAATTGATTTATTTTGCAGAAAGATACACACAATCATTTCCTTACCAAAATACAAGGATGTTCATGTATTTTTATCATCAAATAAAATATATGTGGTTTGTTCCAAAATCTATGTTTTCTAAATATAGTTTCCATGTTTTCTTCTAATATTCCATTAATTCTATTAAAAATTACCATACCATAGTTTCCTGGAGCTGGTGCCTAATTACATGACATTGGTATGTTTACAAGAAAGTCATATCCTGATGGAATGAATAGTTTAGTAGATTTGAAATGTTATACACATAAATAATATCAATATTAGAACTTGAAATGAAATACAACATATAAGTTATATTGGAGTCTTCCACCACTATATGTTTATCCATGCATGTCATTCATAATAAACTTATTCATGCCGAGAGAAGATAAAAAATAATAAAGTGGTGATCTAAAATGAAAAGTAATACTAAGAAATATAGTGGTTGATAATATCGACAAAAAAATTAGGCATGGTGAATAATTGAAAACACATCCCTTCACAAATAATAAACTTTAACACATTATGGAAGGAATATGAGTTGAGTAAATAATTCAAATAGAAAACATAACAATTGGTATTCTATTAGTAGAATAACCACATTAATGTTCAATTAATAGCTTCATAATATGGTATGTTCATATGAAAACATTCTTATGACTACCATTAAGGCCTCATCTACGGCGTTTAACAATGATTAAGGCCTCAACCAAATCCATAAATCAAAATGGGAAGGCCTCAGCCAAGTTCACATCTTTTTGTCCCATGAAACCTATAGATTAATCAAGGGGAAATAGTAATCCCCACCTATATAATAATAATTTCAATTCATTATTCATATTAGTGGAGATAAAAATAAACAACATATACATTCATATTTAAATTAACATATAAATGTAAATAACTTTCCCCGAACATTACGTATAAACACTAACCATTCATAGTTAATTGGTGAATGGATTTGGGATAGAACATCCACAATAAAACTAATCATAAAAAATTAAATTGAATATGGAATATGATATCATAAATTATTAATCCCAATTTTACAAAATAATCACTAAGGTTGTTGAATCAAATGATGTTACCCCTATAAAATAATAATGCAATTATTTAGATACATACTCTTTTATTTTGAAAAGAAGGGTGCATTTGGAAAAGTCTATGTATTAAAATAGAAGAGAAATAAAATAGTATTTTAATAATAAATTTTTTAATTTTATAAAAATAATGATTTATAAAAACATATTATACAGTTCCCCTAAAAATATGTATTAATTTGAAAATTTCCAATGAATCGGGCTTGTATTTCAGAAACATTTTTTAATGTTACTTTTAAAATTTGCATCTCCACATAAAATAAGAAATGATTCTAGATGGTAAACAAATATAGAACAATAAAATATAATTTTTTAGTATTACATAATAATATATAATAATTTAACTGAGGTAATTAGACAACAAATGTAGCCTGAATGAAAATGGAGGTTCTGGTGGAAAACCCTTACCTGAAATCTGAATGTGTTCCGCTCTTGAAGATAAGGTCCTGAAATATGAAATTATACAGATTAATAATATTTTTATGAATTAATTAGACATTTTTTATTTTTATCATAAATTATTTAGTTCATTTTATTAATTATTGATATGTTATAATATTGAATTCAGTTGTTCCAGAGTGTTCTTTTTCTTGATTTTCATAATTGGTTCATTTGTTTTTATGTAATGGAGTTCCTATGGAATGGAATAAAATCTCTAGAATTTAATTTAAATGTTATTTATGAACATACATAGGTTTTATTGTTCATTTATATCATTTTGTTACGTTTCATGAGGATGAAAAATTAGATCGGATATTAATGACAATCACTTAGATTATTTTAGCGGTATTACGATTATTATGAACTTGTTTGGTCATATGATTTAATATTACATACATATACCTATTCTTGAATATTAAATAGGTTATAAAACATATATTATAATCCTTTTTAACCATAAAAAAGCTTTGATGACCTGTAATTAATATGAAATTGATGAATTAATCTTCATCATCCAGGAAGGTTGTAAATTGGCACATCACAGAAGATGACTTTGTTTATAAAATAATAGAGATCGCGTAAGGAAATTGATGATCGTTCATACATTAACATGATTTAATTCCATTATATATATTATATTTGGGTTTTAATCGTAATTTGGATAGAGGATGTGATGATAATATAACAATTTAAAGGATCTTGAAATTAAATTGAATGAAATAGAATATGAATTTACCTCTTGATTCCACGTCCTTGTGAATAACCTTAAAGGAAGGGGTATTGGTCATTTGGAATGACTAGGATCTCTTGGACATGGTGATTTACTAGGGAAGGGTATTTGGGTAGAACGTTGGGGAGCTTCATGGATTTGAGGAGTGAACAGAATATGGAGTGATGGGGGGGTTTTATAGTAGAGGAGAGGTGTAATATTTGAATATCATAATCATTATTTGATTATTTTTCCCAAGACAACCAATTGTATTCATTAATGAGATAAATAATAGTAATATGTGCATATTAGTTTTAATCATGTGGACTTAAATAAGCCTTACCTAACCGATGACTCAATAAATCATGTATTAAGTATTTATCGTAAATTAGAGTATTTTACTATTCATTAAAAATTAAATTATATTTAGAAAATCCCAAAAATTGAAACTAACAATTTTTCTATGTTTATAATTAAAAATTCCACTTTTTAAAATTAATTTTCAAAATATTATAATCATTATTTTTAACTAAATCTTTTTTTATTCAAAAAATAACAATTTTAAAACTATAATTCATCAAATTAAAAAATTAATCAACATATTATTATCTATTTACGTTAAGATATTAAAATAATAATATTATTTACTATTCATAATGGTACTATTAATATTTATATGGGTCTTTTAATATTCACTCAAAATTAGGTTTGTCTTATTAGACTCTAAATATCTTACTGAAGGAAACTGTGTCTCTCAGTTTCTCGAATTTCAAATCACAGAGGTGGAAAAATTAGGATTATTGGATAGGTTATAAAATAGCGGTGTTTTGTAGAAACTCAATATTTATGAATTCAAAATTAAATTTTTTGAAAAAATATGGTGGTGTTACACATAACCCCAACATCATTAAGTATATCCTTACTTAGCGAGACATGAAATTTTGAAAGAGGATGTGGGTCCAGTGTCTATTATCATTTGACATTTAATTAGATTATATACTATGAAAGGGAAATATCACTGATATAGCTTTGAGATGGATGACATAGAAAGAGGTAGTATGTGAATATTTTGATGAGTGGTGGAAAGTGGATTTATTTGCAGAAATGCATATGGATATTCAGGAATCTCAAGGGTGAGTAGATATAACTTCTAAATTTGTTACATCCTGTATTTTGGAAGGGATTATGACATAAAAGTTTTATATTATTGAGGTATTATTTATTATAGGGATATTATATTTTGGGAAGATGTCGTCAATATGACTTCCTTGTTGTGACAATTCTCATTTTTTGGGGGGGAAGGGAATATGTTCCAAGGGGTTTTTTTAGGATATGATGAGGGAGTTTCATGTTTCTATATGGGTGGTGCATTGTGGTCTAACAAAAATGTATCATAATCGTTGAAAATATTACTATTTGTACTGAATAAAGATTTTTGTGGAACGATTTATGGATAAATGATTCACTTAATAGTTTTTGAATTCCGAGCAAGAGAGTCAAGGTAGTATTTTTCTACCTTTATTCATTCCTAAGAGAAATGGGATGAGGTCACAATGGATTTTGTGATAGGAATACACAAGACAACCCATATGAATTATGTTTTATAGGTTTTGGTTGATCAACAAACTAATTTATCCCACTTCATTCGTATTAGTGAATCCATCACAGTTGTTGATCTAGAAAATAGTTACATGCATGAGGTGGTTCTAATTGAAAATGTTATAAAGAGTATCATTTTAGAAAGAGATCCTCATTTAAAAAAGATTTTCATTTAGGGTATTAATAAGTCTCTTGAATAGAATGTTCTTCTAAGCATATCATACCATCCCTTTGCTAATGGCTAATCTGTGTAGAGTATTTAGTTTCTAGATGATATGTTATGACCCTAAATCTTTGATATTTGGATTCTCATGTTAGAAATATATATCACATGGGGTTATCATATAATAATATATTCCCAGGATTTATCCAAATGGAACCATTTAGGGATTCGAATAGAAAGACATTACTTTATTTTCTTTGTTGTATGGAGGAAGGTGAGTCATCACATTTTGGGCCCAGTCCCATTCATGAGATGACTGAACATGTTCATTTGATCAGACCATAATTTGTACCTGCGCGGAGTAGGAAAAAACTAGATGCTAAACATTGGAGATGGCTAGTCTAATTCAAATTTTCTCAACAAGAATTTTGTCTGTTGTTCCCTTGGATGGGGCACCACGTAATCAAGAAGCATATAAATCTAGTGCCTAGGTTTTTTGGGAATTTTGAAGAAGTGGAAAGGTTAGGTCGAGTGGCATACTATTTAGCCATTTCATAGTTCTAAAATTCACTGTATTTTGTTCTCCATTTTTTACATCTATGGAGATATCATGTCGAACCTTCACATGTAATAGACATAGTAGATGTTGGGATTTTTTCTAATGAGACCTTTGAGGATAATTTGATATTGTTGTGGATCATACTAAGATATATCATCAGGGTTAGACTATAATGTTAGTTCATGTGTACATGAATCGTGGGAGAGTTCAAGAGGAAACCAAGGAGAGATAGTATGATATATGAACATAGTGGTTGGACTTGTTCATTGAATCCTCATGGGGATTCATGGTGAAACACAGGAATGAGATGTTATATGGCGGAGAGGTTTTAAGATCCTACCATTTTTTCACGTACATCTCACTATGTGCTTTTAATTAATCTATACATTTAGATGTGATTTTATTATGAATGTCCATCATTTTAATGATCATCATCCTTGTTTATAGGGAGTTGTAAGAATGCTAGGATAGTATCTATAATGAGATCCTTGTTGGAGGAAATGAAATGAAAGATCAAGGTTTTATTATTGTTTATATTAATGTATTCCATGTATAAATGGGTCATGTGTTACAAATGTTATAGGTGAGTTGATAAATATTTAAAGATGTTTTGTTTGTATAAAGGGAAAATTGGATGAAAAATAAACTATAGAACATTTACTCATAATCTGAAGGGATAACACATTGTGTAATTTTTAAATGATTTTAATAAAATAAATTTTTGGTGAAGGAATACTCATCATATTAATTAAAAACAATTAAACGATGTTAAATATCAATACACATTACTTAAATAAATTAAATTAAATTTTAAAAATGTGTTGTAGTTATATTAACATTTTATCAACAACATTTTTTCTCTTCTTGACCATTGGGATTTCCCTATATGAATTCTGGGTTCCAAGATTCCTTATAGAAGTCCAATTTGTGTCATTGATCCCTACCCTGTATTTTTTGGTAGGTCACTGTATTCTATTTCACGTTCTCCAACCACTGTGGTGAAATAATATGACCAATTTCATTAATGGTTATGATTTAGATCATTTTTGATCAAGGAACTTATTTGAAATCACCTGCACTTTTTTCCTCATTGTCATTGTCTATCAGAAGTGATATTGGATTTCACTTTAGACATGGATGGTCTAAATCATAACACTATAGGTTTATAATTTTTGTGGTTATGAAATATTGTGAATGAGAAAAATTGAGTGAAACTATATTAATTAAATAAACCAATGGAATTACTCATTGATTAATTTGGTTTCAAATGGATTTTAACTTGTTTAAGGATTCACATGAGGCTAGAGAACCATGATTATAATTTAATTGTATAATATCTTGATGTGGATATAGAACGAGATAGACCCAGTGAGGTGTTTTAATGAGTATAAATATATATATATATTCTAAATCTCATGAGGTAATGGTTATAGGGTATGACCTGAATTCTATAATGCATATAGGGAATTAACATGGATTATTGTGGGTATAACATTGTTATATGGTTTTTGTTGTCATGGTCTTCAGACATGCTCAAATATATTCTATAATGGATCTAAATTAGATTATTTTACCTTTTATTACATGGTAATGTTTGGAATGTTAGTAACATATTATCAGAGATATTATTCTAAAAATATAAAGCATCCTTTTGTATTTTATTAATTATTATGTTAATTTATATTCTTTTTGATTTCTTTGTTGTACGAACTTCTAATATGACTGGTCTGGTTTTGAAATGGAAGTGTAGTCTTAATGATTTATACTCACATATAATTTGAGCCACCATTTGGCAGTCGAGATGATTATGTAGATGCATGTTTGGATAAGGGAAAAGGTCCCTTTGGATGATTTCTAGTTTTCTGATTGTATAAAGATATGAGATGGGGCCAATATGCATTCAGGACCCAGGACACTGTAACTTTTTTTTGAGTCTACTAGTATTTTTCTAGTATTGTTTTACAATGAAATTTAGTTACATTCAAGAACATCATTTAATTATTCTTTATGATTTATTGTATTATTCAGTTGTCTTTTAATGTTTTCCATTAAAATTTTCATTGATTATTTATGTTCTATCATGATTTGTTTCTAATTATATAGAACTTTATACCACTTGGTATTGTATACATTTTATAAATTTCAAACCCCTACTACTATTTGGAAGCCTCTAGAATATGTTGATCCACACTTGAGGCCCTATAAATAACCCTTTATAGACATATGAGGGAGTTCCAGGTTAGGGGATGTTATAGTAGGTTGATGATGATATTGAAATTATAAAATTAACTCTTTTATAGAGGAGGGAGCACAAGAATATCCTTGCCTAAAATGTTTATTTCATAGTAATCACTTTCAGAACTAGTGATCATCGACATAATCAAGAAAAATATGATGTAATACATATGGTGGTATTAGAGGTAAAATTGATGGCTTAGAGCCCACCAACTATAGAGAATGGTCTTAACCACTCTCCTAATGCCCACATGTCGGTGTCAGTGAATAATAACTCTATAAATTCCAAACACATTATTTAGATTGGAATTTTTTATAAAAACGCATCGATATAACAATCAAAGAGATAAAATAATTCCTATATTTATGTTACACCTCTCTTCATACTCATGAAGACTGATTCAAGGGATGTATTAGACCGTAAAGATTCACAGGATACACTTTCTACTTCTAACTACTAGGTTTGGATTTGGGTCAAGTTCTCTATTTTACATAGAGGTACTAGTATATAGAGTGTCATTTTAATGTTATATAATAAAACACCCTTTATGTTCCAATTGAAACACACATTTAATAGAAACCATATTTTTAATTTCATATAGAAAATACATCAATTTACCCATTATACCCACTAGATGAAGTATGATTCCAAATTTATACATGTTCCTACATTATAAATTTCAATAGCTAGATCATTAATATGTTTGATGATATTTTTATTCGCTAGAAGAATGTAACTACTAATATAAAATTATTTGACTAGATGAATAATAATTAAATATATTTAGAGGCCCAAAGAGTCATTAAATTAGAATTGGAATCCATATATTCAAAATAAATTGATTTTGTAATGAATGAATGCATAAACATATACAATTAGGTATTTAATGTTCCATACTCATGAAATATTATATGATACCATTTATATTGCTTCAAATACAATATATACTCATTATTGAATCCACTTTTACTAAATAAACATTAGATTCATAAAAATTATTTCACTCAAGACAAAAACAACATATATTATCAATTAAAATATAGAAACATACATGGAATGACATAACAAATGACATATTAATCCTCTGATGTTACTATAATGATGCATGATCTATAATTTCATTACATAAAATTCCAAAGATAAAATTAATTAGGCAATAATATTAATAAACACCACACTTCATATGCATCACCGAATAGTGAAATCTGTATAATCGTAACAAAAATTAAAATTAATATCAAACCCCATCCTTTCAAATTTGGGTTTTCCCTATATGGGGGTTAACTAGTCCAACGAACTACATCAGTACTAAATTACAATCCATTATATTCTCTTATATAACATCCAAAAGCACAAAAATAATGGAACATGTCCCCTTTGATACTAGTTTGTATCGTCCTGGGTCAGGTTGACTCACAAGGGACCGATTAGCCACAAGGCCTCATGAATGTATCCTTACAAAGTAGAGGCTGCTAACTAGTATCATGGATTTAAATATAATTTTTGATGAATATGAATGATATTGTTTTGATAATTTTAATGTGGGAAATCAATTTTGATTAATATTTAATAGATTATATTCAATCATTATTAAAATTTAATATGTTACATCATGTAGGTGATACTCCATAAAATATACTATTAAGAATTTTATTTCTACATAAATTAGAAGAAATGAAGTGGGATTATAATTGGACTCATAATAATAATAAAAAATTGAATCTCATATTTTTCCGTTAATTTCAAACTTAAATTCATTTAATATAGGGAGTGGTGAAGAAATAAAATTATTCATGTCATTGAGGTTTTTCCCTACTCAACTAATAAAATATGGTTTTATATTTTTAAATATAAAATAATAATAGGGGTTAATAGTCATCATATTAGAAAAATACATTTTATTATAAAAACTATAACTATATAATTCTAGTGAAAATAGAAAATTATAATATAGAATGTATGAAAGTGAAGAAAGGTTTTTTTTGGAAAAAAAATAAAAAATTGAGGACATTGGCTTTCCATTAGAGGAAACCAAATAAATAGATATAATACACCTACTTAATAAAAAAATATTTTCAAGAAAAAAAATGGATTATATGGGAGGGAATAAATTTATAGGTTCAAGAGTAAACAAAATTTATATGGTGGTATTTATAGGGTGGTGAGATTACCCATTAATATGTGGTGAGAATGTTTTTTTTGTAAAAGTTTCAACTTCATATATAGAGATCACTAGTTCTACAGGACCTAAACATTCTAAACTAGAAAATTATATATTGGTTTCTTTATATTTGTTTTAAAAATACCAAAAAAATTTATTTGAACACATTTTTAAACAAATATCCATGTATTTTACTCTTATAATTTTTATTCTTTCCTTTTTTCTTTTACCAGTAATGTAATTTTTTTCAATTTAATTTCCATTTAATGATATAATATAAAAAGAATCATATTAAATTATTAAAACATATTGATTCAAAATATTATATCTATTTAGTAGATAAAATTTCAATTCTGAGGAGAAGTTAATTATAATATTAAAATATTTAATGGGTAAAAAGGTTTTTAGAACAGTACAATTTTAGGATTCAAATTTTTGTGCCTGTTAAAATTAATATGTTTTAAAAATTTAATGAATTATATTATTTAAAAAAAATAGAAACATATTATTTGTATTTCTAAAGATTGTATCAATTAGTTATTCAAAGCTAAAATTTAATTAAATGATAAGAAAAATTCATTTGTTATAAAAAGATTTTAATTATTTAAATAAATTGAAAATAATGTTCTGGCTAAGTAAACAAATTAATTTTTAAATGAAACATTATTATTTTTGAATGAACATTTTTTCAATTTTAAGGATTTATATACCTATAGGTTCATCTTATATATTGTTACGTTTATAAAATTTAATGTTTAATATAAACAATTTTTTTCTCTATTATCTTAAAAATAAATTATTTTAATAACTCACAAAAATATACAAAAAATATTATCTTGAAAAATTTTAAAAAAAATAAAAATAAATTTCTCAAATTTAAATTAATTTTTTTTAAAATTTATCTCCCAAATCAAAATAAAAAACCTTATAAAAATGTATTTCGAAAAAAGTAATATTTTTGAACAATAAGTGTTCTTCATAAGATATGATATTAATTTTTAATTTTAATAATGTTAACATATGATTTCATATAACCTAATATCAAAAACATTTATAATATTCATTTAAATGTGGTTTATCTTATATTATAACTACTTAAAAGTGTTATTTGTTAATGAAAATAATTTTTCAAGTCCTATTAAATATTTATCCATTAGAAAAAAGAAATTTTAATTGATTACTATTTTATTGTTTAATATATCCTTCAATAATTTTCAATATTATAATTATGAATATTTAATTTTTCAATTCCCATTTTAGTTCTTTTTCTATAGCATAATGAAGTATTAAAATAATATTAAATTAAGGAAAATGTTTAGAGAAATTTCAGGTCATGACATTCAGTATAGTGAATCATATATTTTATATAAATTTGGTGGTGCTCCACATCATTAATAGATGTCAATTATAACTAATAATTATGATATCTACATTTTATTATAGTTTTTGATCATAACCATGGTGATATATTAATTAATGTATTGGAAAACATCATTTTATGAGATACCAAACAATATTCTTCATGTATGATTGAACATGACCAAGATAATTTTTTTTACATGGTTGGAGTACATCACTAATATGATGGAAATATCATGTGATCTCCACTAAATACACTTATAAATTTAATTAGGGTTATTTTTAACTATTAGAGTTATGCCTCATTATATTCACCTATTATGTCAGACATTTTGAGAATGTGTCACGGATGTAAATTCCCCATCTTGAGTAACCTAGAGTCAGTGAATAAATTATTACATTGATATTATATAAATGGAGTCAAATCATGAAGTAAATAATAGATTGTCAGTCTTGGAAAACTAGATACATATATGAGTCATGAATTACATTTTATATTACAAATTTTGACATAATTTTTTTTGAGAATAATATTATTCCCTCTAGACTATCCTCGCACATAAATAATAGTACATTTTATGGAATTTATGTGAAAGTAAATAAAATAAAGGCTATAAGTGTTATGTGAAACATAATCTATCATGAATCATTAAATCATAATTATTATGGAATTTGAAATAACAAAAAAACACGAATCTTGTTCAATAAACTGGAGTGGAAGTGCATCCAGAGAAAATATCACTGCGAAAATATCATCGATAATAATAAATTTTGAATGGTGAATAACTAAAAACATATTCCATGTAATCAATAACATTAAAATCATAATATAACAAGGAATAATGAAAATTTGATGTTAAATAACTGTAAAATATTCAATTTAATCAATAAATGAAAATTTTATACATCCAGAAATTAGGTCATTAGGAAAATCTCATTATAATAATAAATACATTGAAAATTAATTAAATGATTAATTATCATAAATCATTCCTCTGGAACATGATACCTCAATTTTCAATACCTTCAAAAGACAATTTAATAATTTTGGGAGCAAACTCATCTGGTTTGGCTAACTGATTTTGTGTTATCTTACTAATTCTCCCCATGAGACTGATGATGTAGCAAGGGGACATATTTAAGTTAGAACCACCAATATTTATATGTCCACATAAGTTTTTATATATAAAATAATTAATATATATCTTGAATAATGTTTTTAATCCTTAAATATATAAATAGATTATGGAATTTGGATTCTCTATTATTCACCAGAAAAATATATAACATATAATTTAGAACACTATATGTTGGAATGATATATTATTTATGTAAATAATATATCCAAGTTATATAAGATGGATATTTATAAGAAATTTTTTATCCATATGAAAGTAAATTATTTGCAGGAATGTTAATGACTGCATAAATGAATCATGGTTGTGGATGTCAGTAATTTACCCAGTCAAAAAGGTCATAAACCATATAGAAGGAGAATATAGATTGTATCAAATAAATATATTTCCATTAGATTAAGAATATATATATTTAACCATTTGTGAATATAAATACCATATAAATATTTTTTAAAGCATTATTGAGGAAAATATCAATATCATTTGGAAAATACATTTCTAAATATAAAAGGACATAATGCATTTTGAAAAAAATATAATTTTATATATAATTGGATTCATAGAAATTACGCATTAAAAAAATTCATGACTTCAAGATGACTATAATTTTTTTCGTGAATAACTTGTCAAAACAATTATTCTCGTTCAATTTTTCCTTATAATCCAAATAAGAATATTGTCAAATATATCCTATTTATTTTTTTAAAACATTTTATCAAAATTAAAAATGGATAAAAATTTCATTAAAAATAAATTTTTTTAATGAAAAAATGGAAACAATATTATATTACATGGTATTGTAATAATATGATTTTCCCACTGAAGATAGATATGAAGCCACATTTTATAAAATAAATTCAATTATTTTAATAACAAAATAGTCTAAAATGAAAATATTAACTGAAAATATCTTGAATAAATTGAGTATGATTAAATTAAGTTGGTTTTTTGGAAAATAGTCATATTATTTTCTTCGAATGAAATTTAATAACAACCAATATCGATAGAAAATTAATCTTAAATAAACACATTCAATGTCCCTAATTATAAAGTGAGAAATAGTACATTAATATATTATTTTTATAAAAGGAAAATACAGATAAACCATGTGTAAATAAAACACAATATAATTTAAATTCATTAAAAACTAAATCATAAAATATAGATTATTACGAAAATGTAATATTACCCAATAAAAAGAAAATGTGTTTTGAAAATTTTTACCACTTTTCAAATCAACTAATAATAGATAATTCAAATAGGAAAATAAAATAAAATTAATCATATTAGTTTATCAAATGTAAATACACATAAAACACATTGAAATAACACATAATGTAACCAAATACCATTATTCACATAATGGTAACATGACAAAATCAATGAATTAGAAATTTTATCCAATTAATGGAAATTGAGCTATAAACTCCCTTACTACATACCTCTTTTGGTTGAACATTCATTAAATGTTTTCATAACAGAATTAATAATGGTTTTATTTTAAAGAAAATCATATTCATATTTAAAACATCAATTTTTTTCCTTTTATAACATGTTATCACCAATTCGTTAATAATATTTCATTATTTTTGTTGTCTCTGGTTTTAATTGCCCTATTTTCTCATTCTAGATTTGTCATGAATATTCCACTTATTTTGAATGTTATATAGTATTGTAATATAATGAATATTAATCATGGAATAATTATCATATTTTTTCATATTATAATTTTATTACCAATTTTTAATTACGACCTTGAGAAATGAATTATGGTATTATCAAGAATGATGGTAGATATTACATATCCATTTGTAAAATTACCATTTTTCAATGATCAATATAAAAAGGGGGAAAGAATTATTTAATAATTCATTAATTATCATAATATATAATTATTTCCTTTAATATACTTATATAAATCATCTGATTTTTGTGATGATGAAAAGAGACTCAAATCTCTTCGTGAAGGTGTTAGTACACACCTTCAAGAAAAATGTAAAGCGTTAGTGGGAGATGAATTAGATAACCATGAGAAGAGGTAGTCTTTCCTACAACCGAGTGACATTATCATATCCCATGAAGTATCGAAATTATAAATAATAATACATGATAAAATTACCCAAGAGGTATAATTAGGTTTTAAATACCATGTAATTATTTTCTTTAATCTATCATGATATTAAATCCTGAAATGTGGTGTCTATAAAATGAATGAAATCAGTTAGTGAGGCGATCGATTGATGTACAATAGAATGATTATTTCAAAATTTATTTAAGGTATATGGGGAAGGTTATAGTTTATAGACATATTATGAAAACATCATAGTATGTTAAGAATATTAAAATTACTATTCCATCATGTTTTAATAATCATATGGAGTGGTGGAGGATGGAATAAAATAATAATACCCATTAAATAATGCTACTATTTCTATATGAAAGGCCAATTGGCTTGTACAAAATTCCATAATATGATAGATCTATTCAAAAATAATTATTCTATTATGATTTTATTTTTTTTAAATTTATTCAGGTAGTACATATAAGAATAAAATGGTTTTTAAGGTATGGATTTTAGATAATGGTCAATAGACTTTTATAAGTGAGGTGATTGGCACAATTGTAATGGTAAAAAGTAAATTATGATCCCTTGTTTTAACATTAAAAAACGTTTATAACTAGATTATAGTCTATAATTCATAGATTTTTAAAATTTTAATTTAAAATTAATCCTTTTGATGCTATAAGAATTAAGTTTTCTGAGGGATAATTTTTCTATGATTTCAATAATTTTATACCAAAATTATTTGTGAAAATGATTGCAATGACAAAAATTGCATTAATATTTTTTAATAACAATATTTTTAGATAAAAAAATTAAAGTATAGTCTAACATTATATATAATTTACCCAAAATTGTGAATTTCAATAAAAAATCAATAGTATTAAATATTCATTAAAAAGTAAAATAATTTAAAAAAAATCTAAAATACAACAACCAATTATATTTTTTATATGTTGATATAAAAATTTCACATTATTGTATCTAATAAATATTCAAAATTTGATAAAAAATAATATCAAATCATGGGAACAAAGAATGAGAAATCCATATTTTAGAAGAATACATTGTTTCATTAAAATTATTTTAAATGATTATTTTATAATTTTAATAAAGCGATATCTATAATTTTCATAATTTAGTTACAAGTATTCATTCCAACCAATAAAATTATTACGTATTAATTGTTTACTATGATATTTTTAATTTTTTTGTGGTTGAATGTTCAAAACAATATTGATGAAATTAAATTCTTAAAATCATATTAGATGGCTTGTTTAAAATTAGTGTGGCGTGTATCATATACTTTAGAAGAAAATGATGTTTTTTGAGATATTTTTTAGGATTCTCCCCAAAATAAATAAGTTTCCTCCCAGTAATTGAAATTGGATCTTGAAAATATGGCATTTTTAATTTTCAAATAAAACTTTTCAAATTCCTTTATTATAAATGGGTTAGTGTGATATCCTCTTAACACGAGATAAAGGGATGTACAACATTCATATTTGAGAACCCATTACTAGGTTTCTATATAGGATAAAATTTGAGGATAATAAATATATGGAAAAAAGAAAAAAATTAATAATTATATTGATTAATAGATGCCATCAATCACAATATAGTGGATGTGAACTGAAAGGCTAATTATATCAAAACCATAAAATTGGCATGATTTAAAAGGATATATGATTCCTTGTATATTATGTTAATATGATAATTTATTTATTTCATGATAATTTTCATAAAATTATAGAATTCATTTTTTTATAAATATTGAGAAATAAAATTAACTGACACATTTCAATTACATAATCATAATTTAATCTTTTTTTTGTGAATTGATCAATTTATAATTTACTATGTACTCTATGAAATCAATATCCAAAATTGAATATTTAATTCCTAACTGAAAAAATTTAACTATTAATTGATCATATGATCACTAAAACATAGGTATGTGTTTATTTCTATGTGTATCTATTTTCCAATCCAAATATGGTTATAACATGTTATAGAATACAAAAAATTAATTTATAAATGCCAAAAGAAACAAAATTGGTTCATCATAAATATTTATTCATCTAATCGTTTGATGTATAAGATGATAAATGAACCATAAATTCAAATAGCCTTATGGTAGGGTTTCAGTAGTTATCTTCCATATCTAAGAGGTTTAAGCCTTATGGAGTTTCTAGATATAATGGGATATCACCCGGTTTGAGGTTTCTACATTTTCAAAACTATATTTATATAATTACTATAATTATTCCAAAAATATGATATATATCCTTGAAATAAAATAAATCATTAAATAATATTTTTTACTATGGGTTTCAATAAAAATATTCATTAATAGTTTATTAATCTTATTTGGGTATTATCAAAATGCCTAAAATGATAATATTCACTTAAAAGGATACGCATAACATTAAAAACATTTTCATTAACTGGAATGTCATTATTCCCAAATTAACATCTCCACTAAAACATATGCATATTAGAATTTATCCAAAAATTATCATTAATATTGGTAGTCTCCCATCACATAAATCAAAAAACATCTTTTTAAGACATTGAACATACAATCAATATTAATCACATAAACAAAAGATGGTATCAAAAACTTTTATCATAATTAATACACATATGATTTGACAATTTATCATAATTCATCGATGATTAGGGATTCATATAACCAATATACCATTAGTAGCATAATACAATGATTTAATTCATTAATCCTAATATATAAATACTTCAATGATATTATTCTAATACAGGTCCAACCTTGGTCTACAATTTAACCTTTAGTAGAGTCCATTCATTCAGAAATTACCGGGATTTCACACTTCTAAGATAAAAAACTATAAGTGGATCCCTAAGATGATATTTATTTTCGTCCATCACGATAATCATTTTTCCTACGAAATTATTTTCTCCATCATCTTACTTTAAAAAAGAATGAAAATGAATTTTCCAGGAATACACTTTTAGGGGAATCTCCTGAAACCTTTATGACATGAATTAAATTGGGGTTTCTATCCACTATGGTGTCCAACACATAAGCTCTTAGAGTACTCCATATTTACCTTAATTTTTAAAGCTGATATCTAGTTAAGTTATAAGATTATAATAAAATATTAGGAAAACTATTTATGAATAATGACAATATGATACACCACTAATTTATTCTAGTTCTATTTTCTCATATTCACCACATTATCCTTCAAATTTAATGTTAAAAATATTCCTTCAGGTTCCATGAACAGAATAAAAACAAAAAAGTGCAGTTTTAGAAATAATATTTATAGTGGGAATGCCATATTAATATTAATATTATAGTTCAATCAAGACAAGATTTTTTTAACCATAAACACCTTATAATTACACTAGTATAACAATTTTCATAATCTATTCAAATAAATCATAATGGTTTGTGATAAAATTTTAATTATTTAATGTCTATCATACAGGACTGTCAGACCATGTTTGTAGTAAAGCATTTCATCGTGAACTAGGGAATAATTCGGTAAAACTATATATCTATTTTAGTGTTATTACAACTTGTTACATCTTTTTCAGAGCCACATATACATGTAGTGTCTTGAAAAGGATGAATTTAAATGAAACATATATTCTCTACCATACCCAAACATTAGAATGTTCTTCAATAAATATACCCAATGTATATAATAGGGTTAAATTTCATAATTTATTTTTTCCTTATATATTAAAAAGGTTTTATACTAAAATTCATCCAATACCAATTGAACAGACACCAAAAACCATATTCAGTAGCTGGTTTATTATTTTTTATATTCGAATAAGATACAGAGAATCACATCTGAGAAGTTTGAATAGATAAATAGTCATAGTAAATTAGATACATACACAAGTCTAAAATTATATTTAAGAAAACAAATTAACAGATAATTATTTATTCAATATTAAAATTATTCTATTGGTAATGCCCTTAAACTACAATCACACTAAAATTCATGTGATTCTGAGGAAGAGAAAATGATTTTAGTGACCTGAAATGACCATTAAGGGTTAAGTACATCGAAGGATGTCATGAATCAACTAGAATAATGACTATGGAAATTTAAATATCTGAATAGACCTTCCATTTAACTGATAAAATGAGAAGGGTGTGTATCCAAAAATAATATTATTTCCAAAATATCATGGATAATAATCAATATTCAATGGAAAAAATTTTAAAACCCATATCATTTAATCAATATTTATATTATCATAATCAGATAAAGAATAATTATTAATTGTTGGTAATTACTTAAAACACATTACATTTAATAAATATTTTATCAAGAAATTCATTTCGAGATAAGATCATTGTGAATATCACCATGATAATAATAAAAAAAATATTTAAAAAATGAAATGCTTAATTATGGGACATCATTTATTAGGCATATGGTACCTCTACTATTATGCATATTCACAAAGAATATAGTGTTGGGTATGGACAAATATCCATATTGTGAGATGATATGGATTTATTAAAATCTTCTAGTTTAGAAAATAACATTAAATTTATAAAAATATATGTTCAAATGATATAATATTTAATAAAAATAGTATATTGGTGATAAATAGTGTGGATATTTAGAGGAAATTTAATCTTTATAAGAAATGGAACAATCCATTGAAATGATAATGACTGCAAAATGTATCAGAGGATTAAAAATAAACACATTACATGTTAAAAATGATCATAAACCATAGTTTGGATGATTAAATATTGTATCAATACAATTTATACAAATTTTTGTAATAATAAAGGGTTACATCCATTGATGAACTGATATACCATAAAAGTATTCATGAGAAAACATTATTTGATGAAAAATTCCCTTTCATTTTGAGAATGAATTTTAAAAAATAATTGTTGAAAAAAATTGAAATATTATTTTAGTTGAATAAGATAATTGATAATTATAAATATGGAGTTATAACATTTTAGTGGTTATAAAAACTGAATAATAATTTTTGTAAAAATATGTCAAAACAAATTATATCTTTCATTATTTCTGCCCAATAAAAATGAAAATTATTTTTAAAATGACATGATGATTATTCCAAATAAAATTTAAAAGTAAAAATTGGTAAAAATTAATTTAATAAACTATTATTAAATGGTTAAAGACGTTTTTAAAATATTTTTAGGAAACATACTTTTGGATGAAATATATATTTCTCACCTAAGGGATAAAAGAAGACTTATTTTATTAAAAACATTTTCTTATTCATTTTTATTATCAAAGAGAATAAAAATGGCACTATTACAAGAAAATATATTTAATGACTAAGGTAGGGTTAAATTATATGGGTTTATTAGGAAAATGTATATAATATAACTGAAAAGAAATTCAAGAATAAAAAATCTAGATGAGATTGAGAGTGTGAAATAAACACTTTAAACGAACATAATGTTTATGTGGAAAATAGTAAATGGAAATATTGTTTGTATCAAGTATAAATCCCAATAAAAACATGGAAATAAAAAAAGGAAAATGTATTTTCATTACACACATAATATTATACAAAAAAATATAATTACCAATGGATTTTTCCTAATGAATATTAATTGAGTTACACAATTTTTAACGACATGGTAAATATTATGTCAACGAAACATAAATGAATTAAGTCCATTTTAAACATAAAATAAGATAAATTATTGATTAAGCATGATATTAAATATAAAAGGAGAAATATATAACCTAATAAAATTAGATTTTGTGAATAACATTAAAATATGAGTAAATAACGAGAAATTGAGATGAATCACCTCACCAAGATTATATCATTCAACTCTAGAATATTCAATATATATATATTATGTGTATAAAATGTAAATAAAAATAAAATAGGTGGAAATTCCAATTAAAATGATCAACTCCCAATACAAACTCAATCTTATCATTATAGAAACATAAAATTATATATTTAACCCAATGAATTTTAATTCAGTTATGAATTCCCTTACCTCGTGATTCCTTTTAGATGAATGTGATTTAATCTTATATATAATGGTTTTCATAATTTTATTTTTTTATACAAGAATATAAATAATTTTAATAATATCATATTCAAACCTTTCATAGCTTATCTTCAGATTTTAGTCAATAATCAATAAATTTTATATTTTGGGTTTCTTAACTTTCTTGTTTTCTCATACATACATTTTCATAATTGTTCAGGTTATTGGGAAAGTAATATATTTAAATCATATTTAGAATATTAACCGTGAACTAATTATCATATCTATGTGATCATCATACTTTTAATAATTTTCATGAATGTTGATTTTTAGAAACAAATTACATTATGATCATGGAGAAAGTTTGACGTACATATGCAAGAGAAACATTTTTTTTAAATGATAATTATAGATTAAAGTTAATAAATATTTTTTATTTACATAATGATAATAATATCTTATTATATATTTATTTATTGTTTTATTTTTCTCATATGTGGTATGGGGTTGAAAATAGAGTCACAAAACATTAAGAATTTTGTAATCCACACATTCTTGAATGATTTTATCATATTTTTGTGAGAAAAAAATATTGTAAAATAAATTATACATTACCTTTAAAAATAAGAAAACTTTTCCACAATATCATAGCTATGTCATTTATATATCATATATTCAATAAATATCTAATCATCACTTTTTATGAAAAGTTTTTGTACTAGAATAATCAAAGCGATTCAATATATGGTACTCCATCGTACACACAAGAGACGACATTGTATCACCAAAAGAATGGTTTTTGAAAAGTTATATATGATATAATGACTCCATTGTTATAATAAGATTCGAAATATCAAATATAGGTATATATCCATCATTATACTAAAACATGAGTGGTTGTAATGTTAAAATGAATGACATTGTTTTGCGAGGTAGTATTACACCATACACATGAATGTTAATTTCAGAAAAAATGTATTGATGTGGGGATGGTTATGGGATAGAAAAAATATTAACCACAAATAATTATATATATGGAACTGATAATATTATTTCATAATATTTAAAAAAATTATGTAGGTGGAGGGGAAATAAAATAAAAACACTCGATGAAGAACATTACCACTCATTCAGGCAAACTACTCATGTTTACACAAAAAACATCCTAGTTTGAATATATTCTAGAAAATAAGGATTATAGGACAAGTTAATAGTAGTTGGAATGTTATTTTAACATGTACAAGCTGATCCAAAAAAAATTATTATGTGAACAAGAGAGGAGAAGTATGACCTTTTATAAGTGCGGCGAGTGGCACCAATGTAATTTTTGAAATGAAAAAGGTGTAACCAATTTTTTATCCTTAGAAATGTGTCCAGAAGGTAATTTTATATATAAATAGTCAATATATGGTCTAAATACGAAAATAAAATATATTTTAGAAGGAAAAATTTTGTCATTGAGCCCTTGTAATATTACTTTATCCCCAGATAAATCCATATTCTTCTTTACAATGATAAATAATATTATTTTTTTCAAAATATATATTTCTATGAAATTACATTGAACATATCAGATACTATAAAAAATTATTATTGACAATATGGAATAAAATTTTCAGGATTCCATTTGAAAAAGATTAAAAATTGATTTAAATTTAATCACATAGATGTGACGAAGAAGTAATTTTTTCAAAATGAAAATGTTAAAAGGTTTTAAATAGTTGTGTATTAATAATCAACCTGAAAATGATTATAATTTACAAAATTTAATTAGTATATATATAATTTATTTGTTGTTAATTTATGTATAATTCATTATATAATTAACCATTATAAATAATTAAATTGTTAAATTCGTTTTCCATTAAAATTCATTAGGTTCCACAATTAATCACAAAATGAAATATTTTAAAAAAATAATAAAAATCCACTATTTGATAATTTTGATAAGATGATATCAAAAATTATATTTAGTTTCCAAAATATATATTCTAAATGTGGAAAACAATTATGTGGGAAATTGATGACTAATCCATCTTCTAGAAAATTTTTAGTTTTTATAGAAAACGTTTCATTCTATTTTAAATGATTATTATTGTATTTTTAATCAATAGATAAAAATAATTTTCATAATTTAGTTAGTTATATTGAAAAAAACTAATTTATTTGTTAGGTTATAAGTTCATAGTATACTTCAGTTCATTTCATCTTAGTATTATTCATTTTGCAATCTATTAAAAGCATTAAACATAATGAAATATATATTATGGGTCATTTAAACTTGGAATTATTAAATTTATACTCAATCAAATACAATATTTTTATTTTTGAAAATTATGGTATAACATAAAATGTATTTTTTCACTAAAATCACACACTATATCAAAATAATTTAAATAATAAAATATAAGGAATCAAATTGTTTCCATGTATAGACATCAACAATAATGATATCTCTAATAATAGATGGTTGACTAGATTAAGATTAAATAGTCTTTTGGGATGTTTTTTTATTACATGATTTTTGGTGTGAGAGTATATAGATATAATGAATTTCTGTGAACATCTTTATCACTTCATTTAGGAACTCAATCTCAAATATAGAGTACTAATATATAGGCCTTTACTGGATAAAAATAACATATGGATCCTGGTATGTGGTACTAAACAAGACTCAATGTAATATTTTGTCCCAAATATCCTAAAATGTTCAAATTAATTTATAGGAGAAACATATCATTACATTTATGTAATTTTTTTTAATAATTCTGATTTTGATTGTGATCCAAAATATTTCACATGGTAGTAAATATATTGTCAAAAATATTGGAAGTGTGGGTTTCCCTAAATTGAGGATGAAATATGATGAGATTATAGAATATTAAGATGATGTTAATAATTATAATTATTTTATAAATTATTTGGTCTATGATTTTCTAAAATAAAATGCTAAAGAGTAAGATTTATTCCATTGGGAATTGGTCTTCATGAATATTTTATTCTGGGGTTGTAAAAAAATTGAATAATTTACTGGATATCCATTATATGTAAATGGAAATGATTAGTAGTTTTTTTTCCAATTGTGTGATGGAATTCATTGGGATATGTGTGACCTATTCAATAAATTTTTAATTGAGTTTTAGGTTAATTCAAGTTTTCAAAAAAATTATTTTTATCATAATGGCTTCTCAATGGGTATTGTGTAAACATCATTAGGAAGATCTCAAAAAATTTAATGATGTTTTTGGGAGTTATGGATTATTTTTTATTATTATTTAATAAATCCATCCACATATATAATAATCTGTAGGTTTTATTTTACAGGTATTTGAAGATAATTATTAAAAAAAAATATAATATTAATGTTGTTTCAAACCCTCATGTTTCAAGTACAATTTTTTGGAAATCCATTTTTTTCAAGAGTGATATTCAAAGTGATTGTGCAGCAATTCATATATATTATGTTCATAGATGGGTTGGGTTATGGGTTATGTCATTTTTATTTGTTTGGTGTTATCTTAACCCCTTGTATGTTCTATGTTTTTAGTGTATATAGGTTAAAATTGATCATCTCACAAGAGTAGTTTAGTTTCCAATAAGAGATTGTGTGACATTTTCTGATAATAATAACCTTTACACCTCCAAATATATAGGAGGTCTAATATTGTGTCTCTAATTTTGGGTAATTGTTTTAATGTTTTTTGGTATCATTTAGATTAATAATTCATTAATTTTGGATAGTACATTATCTAACTTCACATTTATATTGTAGTGACCATTATAACTAATCTAGGTAGTTTTATTCTTAGTTTTAAACTATGATTCCCCAGAAGTCATGAAACGTTAGGGATTTACATCTAGTTTTTCATTACTTATAATTTTGTATATATTAAATATATTATGTGAAAAAGATATATTTAGATTTATGGATTCATTTATTCATGTTTGGATTGTATATCATAGGGTCTAAAGATAGACGTATATGGTTATCTGAATGGTCAAGGAAATAAACATTTAGAAGTTATTGGATGAGTTAATGATGAGATTTTGGTTTATTATAAGAATTTTTAATGAGGTTTAAAAGGTGTATATGTGTTCTCTTTAGTAACATACACAATGAATGCTTATAATGAATCTATGTGGTCACAGTTGTCGTTGCTACCCTTTGTTGAATTTTTGGAATTGTTCTATGTTACTCTAGATTTAGTATTTCATTTCCCATTACTAATGGGGAGAATAAATTCACAATTATGTATCACATGATGATGAGAATATTTAAGGTTTAGGTTCATGTTTTCTGGGTTTACACTTCTTTCTATATAGATGAGTTTTAAATGGTGAGAATGGTATTAAATATTGAATCATGGAGTTAATTATGTATCTTTTGAATATGAAATTATCTAATGACCAAATTAGAGAGGTTTTAGTTTGTTGGATTTTTAGGTGCCTGATTTTTCCTAGATTAGTTATGTCTTTGTTAAAAATGGGTTATATAGCACTATATGTGAATTGTGTACATATAAGAATGGGTAGAACTCCCAGAAATATATTTTTTAATAATATATTATTGTTAATAGATTTTGTCTTTTTATTTCGAAAAAAAATGTTCCATGGTGTGGAGGATGAAAAAAATTATATATTTCATAAGTGAAAATTAATTTATTTTTCATAATCATGGGTTATGTCATTTATGAGGGAATTGGATATTTTCATTATTAATGGGTTTGTGATTTTTTTTTGATATTTCCATCAAACTAAAAATATATTATATTCCTTGGTGATTAATTCATACACTATTATAATAAGCATATGTTTAAAACATGTTTAATAGTTATTCGACTAGAAAATTTATAATAACTACCAAATAGAGGCTCGGATTGATATTATGACACTATGACTATGATTGAAAAATGATTTTTTTTCTTATGGATTGTTTAGTAGTTAAATGGGATCTTAATTGACCTCCTCTATGATAGAATCGGTGCATGTGAAGTTTGGGTTTAAATTTCGAACCTCTATTCCATGTTGTTATATTTGAATACACGGTCAAAAAATTTTCTTGTTTTAGAATATATTCGATGTAGACTATGTTTCCTCATCTGTATGTAATAAATATTATCAATTCCAAATAAATGAGTTGATTCATTTATGGATTTTTTCCATAATTCATTGATTTTTTCAATGAATGAGTATCGACATATTGAAATAGGTAGAATTCATTTGATAAAACTCATTGAATTTCTAATATATATGGTACTTCATTACATGACGTTATTCGAGAATGTATATATAAGAAGATGTAATCCTCTCTTATTGATCATGTTTTTAATGTGTGACTATTAAAAATAATTCATAAGAAAAACTAAAATCTCTTTAATTCCAATTGATTTTTCATCACTCGAAAAAGGTTATGCGAACCCTATAAGCATTTTAGAGACCCCATGAACTACTTTCAGATCCATTATGTAATGTATCCCACTTAGGGTAAGGATTTAATCATATTATCCTACAGTCGAAATTAATGTGAATAACTCCATCGAAAAACAGAAATTGAATTAGATCATACACAATGATTTTGGGTACAATTTATATATTTTATGTTTTTTAAATTACATTATACATTTTGTAACATCCTATTAATATTTTCTACCATTCCTAAAAACCGTATTTTGGCATGCTTTAGATGGGTTTCACTTAATGGTGAATCATGTAATATTTTATGATTTTGATATATGTTTGGGATAATGCAAGGTTTGTGCATGGCCAGCCCAAACTATTCACCCCTAATGGAATAATGTGAAAATCTAGATAATGGGGTTTTGAATGGTTAACACATGATTTGGAAAACCAAGCACCCACCAAGTTGAAACTGTTAAACAATTCAAAACAATCACTTGGAAAAATATTGTAACACCCTAAGATTTCATTTTATGTTAATGTAATTTAATAGCTTATATTTCATGCAACATAGACTTGTCTTGCATTATATGCAAGATTGAATTTTTACGAAACAAAACATTAGTATTATAATTATTTAAGAGATATATTTATTTATCCCCTGAATTTTATGATTTGAATAGTAAAAAATAAAACATTTCTAATTATTTATTAAAAATAAACCATAATTATAATAATGTTTTTATGTTTTCTTAAAATAGTTATATAATTTGAAAAAAAAAATTCTTCAAATAACTATTTTTATTTCATTCTATGAATAATAATAAAAATAATCTTAGACACTCTTATGATTTTAATCTTCTAAAATAGAATTCACTTTTTAAATTCAATTATCATAATTATCTTAGGGTTATATATTATTATTTTAAAAAAACTCAAATTTTGATGAATAGTGAAAATACCAAATTTTTATTGAAAACAAATATTCTAATCGAAATAATTTATAGTGTTAAATTATACATATTAGTGGTTTTAATATATTATTAGAATATATTTTTTTATGTTAATATAATTTATTTCATTAGTTGTAACTTTAATTTTACATTCTCTATAAATACATGTCAATCTTTAGATAGTTTTTACTTTTTAAAAACCCTCTTTTTGATATTGACAATGTAAATTAATTTTAAATTAATTTATGCATCTTCTGTCTTTTGAATATTAAAAAATATATTCTATATTTTGAATCAGAAGGTCAAAATTTGGTAAATAGGTTCTTTTTATTTTTGGTAATTATGAATAGTAACATCCATAATTATTTTATTTACCATGGTTAAAGGGTAAATATGGTAAATAAGTGTAAAACAATAATATTATAATAATATTAAACTATCCTAAAACATGTATTAATATTATTGGATTATATATTTCCAGCTATGGACTTCCATTGGTCGATTTTGGAACCCCATGGAGCCACCTGGATGTGAAAATGATATTTTATATGAATTATTTTAATGTACAGAAAACTATAACATAAACATGTATCCTCCAAAAACAAAAAATTTATATGTGGTTATATACATGAACACTGAGACTATAAATACAAACTAGAAATATAAAAATATTTCTTACATCAGGAAATTATATAAATAATTTTTAGACATAAAAATATATATTTATTTACGACATAATAATGATCTAGTATTTTCTTTACTAATGAAGGAAACAAAAAAATGATACTATAAATATAAAAATAAATTAAATATTAATTTTTTGATTCCATCCACGAATTTTATTGGTAAATTTTACATGTTAGGGTCAACTTAAGTTATTATTATATAAGTAATCAAGTTTTTATTACATTAAAAAAACAAAATACTAAATAGTGTCAAAATTGACATAAATGAGTATTTAAATAAAATAAATTTTTACTAAATGATATAATATTCCTAATATTATAATATTAAGTCAAATATCATATTTATTATTAGATATTTCATTAATGAATTACATTATTTTAACTTGACATTTTATGGTTAGTACATTACCAATGTCGTATAAAAATACATGAAGTCATCGTAAAAGTAAAACTATTTAACTATGGGTTATGTCTAGAAGATAATGTTAATATGGTGACCTATAAATTTAAAAAAACATATTGGTTGATGAGATTTCGACCCACAACAACATTATACTTGAAATAAATCAATATAAATCTATTATTAACCAAAAATTATTCTATAATAAATTAATATTTCAAGATTTTTCTAATGTTCCCATCACCACTCTTATAAAATGGTACTTCCTCTTCACTTAAATTCACAACTCCAAATACATTTTTCTCAGCCAAACCATTCCCAAATATCCTCTATAATTCACTATAATAATCTTAGTGTAATAAAAATGGTATGAAATCTAACATTGGAGTCCTTTTTTTGAAATTCAAAAGGAGACACCCGATGACGATATAATATTTTTATCCCTTATTTTAATGTTCATTTCTTCTTCAACTTCCTCTTGCAAAGTTGTTACCATAATAAAATAATAACTCCAATTTCTAAAATATTAATATATGTTTTTATAATTACTGGACAACCATCTTACTCTTTTTACATATCCTAGGAAAAACAATACCACTATGCCCATATACATATGACATACAGTCTTCACGTAGTGGTGTAAATTGTTTTTAATTTACTCTTTTTTAATATGGGTATAATGATGAATATAATGTATTTAAATAATAAATATAAAATTATATTTTTTTGTTAAAAATAATATTACATCCAATTTAATGCCATTAAATGATTAAGGAAATGATATTATCCCTCGTGTGTACATATGGTTTACCATCTCTATGACGCAATTATACTCATCTTGCATGTTCATCATCCAAGAATGATTCAAAAAAAATAAATTAATAATAATTAAGAAATACATGACATAATATATTTATTAGAATGATGTATATATATTTCTTTACATGTATTTCATTCACTTATTCCATTCAATATGATATGAAAACAGAAACAACATTTATACGTACGTACAACCAACTGTCTCTATAAAAGATGTATCCCATTATATATATATATATATATATATTATACATATTTATATTCTAAATATATATGATATATAAATAATTTCTTATATTCTTTATGTAATTATATCATGAAATTACTAATTCAATTAAAAATAACATGTTAAATCACTTACAATAAATAAATCGATTATTACCTGAAATGTTACTTTAACATGGAAATTATTATTAAATGTGTTGTTTAATGTCATAAATGAATCACATAAGATATCATAAATATGAATATGGTTCTTTTATAATTTAATAACATACTATGGTCATTATACAAGATTTTAAATGTACCCTCGACAAAAGGAAAGTATAAGCTATAGGTTAATTCCTCAATCTTATTAATATCTGAGATTTTTTATGTGTAAGTATTTAATGGCACATATTTATCATCCATGAAATTTTTTTCATAAAAAATTTATCAAAAGGAATATTTTAATGTTTTTTGGAAGGACCCATTTAAATAGATCATTAATTTAAATGGAATAATGATTTTTTTTCAAAAATATTTTTAATAAATGTACATATTTTGAAAAATTATTTTAAGTGTTTATTTTTATAGACAATATTTTTTTAAATATTAATTCCATTAAAAAGATTCAATGTGGTAGAATAAACTATGATTCAAAAATCTATTTTAATTTACTTCTTTTATAAATTGTTTGACTTTTCAAAGATTTCATGAAAAAAGGATATTCCTCTAAAAGAGTTTTACTGATAATTTTCTACTATGTCAACATCCATTACATGATATTATTCTTGATTAAGGTTGATTTATTATAATAAAATCATCCATGTTTTATGGAATGAGTTATGATATGTTTGACTTTGGAAATGATGTTTTAATGGAGTTCATGGTTTGTGGTTAAAGTATTGAGATTTCATATGATAGTTTTAATATTATTGATTTTGTTTTGTTTTACCATTTTCATATAAGGAATGCATTGGACATAGTAAGTGAGACGTGGGGAACACTATAGCCTCTCGATGCATCAATAGGTCGCACCAGACAAACTACTGTAATTGAAAAAGGCCTTAACCGAATTTTTGTAATTTTTCATGTCATGATTCCTTGACATAGTAGTTATTATGTTTTTCCTTATGCATTCTATATTTATCAAATTAGTAATTAAATGTGATTATTATACTATTAGAATATCCATGTGAATAAGTAAATGGAATTATTTTATTTATACTTTCCATGTTATGATGAACAATATGTTTAATAGTATTTTGTTTTAGTCTTATACTTTTCCGAAAATGTTTATAGATTCTGCTGAATTATTTACCCTTACTGAGAATATGAGCTCACCCCTTCTATTGTTTATTTTCCCAGGATAACAAGAAGTATATAATGATTCGATATGATGGTTTTTGATAGAGGAATAATGGTGTTCTCAACAGATTATTTATGACATATTTTATGTTAGAATATGTAATATAACATTCATGTATGTAATATACTTCCAAAGATTGCTATACTGATCGGTCCTTTGGTACATGATCTCTTCTGATCATGTCGATGTGTTGAAATAATGCACCGAATCTGGCTACTTAGGTTCAGGGAATTATAGTTGTCATCAGAGGAAGGATAGAAACAACCTTGTATATAGATTTACAAAACATAGAATTGGGATTCTAAACCTGATGTTAAATTTGAGGATAAGTACAGAAGAACCCTATAAAATTTGTGTAAAGTAGGGATTACATGGTTATTAAATGCAGTACATTTTTTTCTAGATAAAACATGTGGATGTGGTTTTGGAAGAGATGTACCATGTGGTGAAACCAATGACAAGGTGTTCCAAGATTGACTTGAAGTAACATGGTACACGACGATAGGCCTTACTGCACAGCTAGTTTAACACTCCATGGGCATATTCTTAGGATATTTAATTTTTCTTTAATTACCATTATAAAATATTTATGATTAAATATGTCATAAAATGAACCATATTTATGATTATGGACTATATCTGTCTAAATGGTTCTAATTTATGTTAATTATTTTTATAGTTTTTAAATATGAATTTTTATTTATAACTAAATCTACTTTATGAAATTGTATAGATATGGAACATACTGGAAGAAATGTAAATAATATAAATGCACGTAATATGTGTAGATATTTCTCTCCAATGAGAGATAATGATAGTATATATGGTTACACAATTGGAACTGAATAGCTTATAAGTATAATGGGACAACTGACTGAGGTTTTGAATTACATCATTACACATATGGAGCATCCTGATCCATAATGCAAAGGATAGAAGTTAGAACACTTCATGAGAAAACAACCTCCATCATTAAATGGGAATACATATACTTTTGTAGTTGATCAGTGGATAATTTCTTTAGAGAAAGTATTTCTTACATTGATGAGTAACGAGTGAGAAAAAGTAGTAATGGTAGTCTATATTCCTTCAGGAGATGCAGATCAATAGTGCTCATTGATTGAAAACATAAATGATTATGAAGAAGTTGGAAATATGGAATGGAGGGAGTTACGAATGTTTCCAAGATAAATACTTTCCTAAGGAACAAGGAGCTGATATTGAATGGAAGTTTCTATGTCGGAGAAAAAAGAGGATGAGAATATTTCAATGTATGATGCAAACATTACAAGGTTATCATGTAACGTTGTAGACTACATATGAAACCCATGATATAATATTGATCAACTAATTGGTGGGTTAAGACAATTCCTTTCATGGGCATTGGACTCACAATCCTTCCCATCATACAAAGATATAGACTCGTGTGCTTTCAAGATCAAAAATAAATTCTCCAAGATTAATGAAATTAATGAAAATAAGGAGAAGAGAAATATGGTGGATCAAGAGACAAATAAAAGGGAAAAGGGAACTTAGTTTTTTCCATAATGTGATAAATTTGGGAAGAAAAACCCTTTTATTTTCCTAAAAGGAATGGGAGTTTGTTACAAATATGGATAAAAAGGCCACCAAGCTCATGATTGCAAAGGGAAGAAAGTGGAAGTCAATGTTCAAAGCTATAGTTTCAATTAAATAGAGCATAATGAAAATTATTGTCCAAAGTGACAAGAAAATATACCTCTAAAAAAATGGATCAAGGTTATTCTTATGTTGTTACTACAGTCGAAGTGGAATAATTAATGTATTTGGTTTTTTCGATTCATGAATTATATTCTGGTTATATGAAGAATGTAATATATATATGGATTGTACTACAATAATTCTGGTTTCATTATGGTTTCAATATGATGAAGGTACTCATATTTTTAGTATGTGACAATAATAACACCTATATATTGTTTGGGAATCTGATGTTACAAATTATTTTTGAATTTTAGGGACCTTTTAAAGGGAGTTTTGACATAAGTATTTTGGATTAGTCAAATGTTTGGAATGTAATAGGTTATAAATTATATAGTATTAGTTATGGTTAAATAATTTCTTATTATTATTTTTGGATTGTAACAAAATGGACAACCAAGATATTAGGCGACAAGCTATCACATCTAGCACGACTGCCAGACTTGAACCTGAAACTGAAGTGCAAAAAGGGTGCATCACCTACCACAAGCCAACTTGATATCCATGATTAAATAATATAATTTATTAATGGTCTGACATATGAATTATAAATTCATTTCTTGGAACCCTATATGATTAGGTTAAATATAATATTGTTGAGTTTTATTTTCTTTTTGAGTGAAAGGTGAGTTTATGGAAGAAATTATAAAAGTATGGAACTCAACCAGCCACGTTTTTTTATTCTACAAAGAAATTAATTTGTAAAAATTGGGAAAGGATATTAATCCCAAAAATGTGTTATCTAAATACCTTATGTTTTCTTGAATCGAGGATACATTAAATAATTATAGATTTATGGATTTAAAGCCCTAAATTTTCCATTTATTGTTCACTTGTTTGTGATTGATGACCTCATTCTCTCCCTTTAAATATTTATGGTTTTCCTCCAATTATGTGTCTATGATTGAAAAAGTGTAATAATATTTGAATTATTAATTTTTTTCTGAATTTTTCATTTCCCTTTCGTTATTATTACAAATAAATTTTATTAACCCTATTTCCAATTTGGGTTATCAACAAATGTATTTTCTATTTTCAACATACTATTTTCAGAAAAAATTTCAAATTGTGAGGACTAAATGTATTGAATTAGGGGAGAATGTAACCCCCCCCCCAATATTTCAAAGTACGTTAATGTAATTTAATATCATATATCCCACACAACACCGACTTGGCTTGGGTAATATACAAGATTGAGTATCTGTTAAACAACGAATTGGAATTATAATTATTTAAAAAATATATTTATTTATCAATTAATTATAGTGAAATTAATAGTTTAAAATAAATTATTTTTAATTTTTTCATATAAATAAAAGATATTTGTCATAAAAATTTTCAGTTTTTTTAAAATAGATATATATTTTGAAAAACTATTTTCTTAAAATAGCTACTTTATATGTCCTTTTATGAAAAATAATTAAATAAATTTCAGAAAATTAAAATAATTGAATTTGTTAAAATAGGCTTCATTTTGTGAATTCGGAATATGAAAATTACTTGAGGGTGAATTTTTGGTATTTTTATGAAAACATTCAATTTTTTATTAATAGTGAAAAATACCAAATTTTAATTCAAAACAAATTTTATAATAAAAATATTTTATATAGTTAAATTATAAATATGAGTTGATTTAAAGTGTAATTAGATAATATTTTTATAATTTATTATAATTTATTTCATTTGAAGTAATTTCACATTTAAATTGAACGTAAACACATGTCAATCTTTTCAAAAATATTACTTCATGAAACCCCACATTTTGGGTTTGACAGTGGGAATTAATTTAAAATTAACTAATGAAACATGTATATATTAAATATATTAAATTGGATTCTATATATAGAATCAGATGATCCAAAATTTTTAAATAGGAACCTATTATTATTGGATATTATGAATAGTAACATCAGTAATTTTTTTACCATGGTTAAAAGGTTACTATAGTGAATAAGGGTAATTAATAATATTATAATAATAATGAACTACCCTAAAACATTTCATAATCATATTTGATGAGATATTTCTAACCATGGGCTTCTATGGGTCGATTTGGGGACCCAATTGAGCCACATGTATTTCAAATTGACATTTTATAAGAATTAATTTATGATATAGAAAAATATAACATAAACATGTATCTTTCACTAAATCAAGTTTCATGTGAGGTTATATAATTTATATCATTGACTATAAATATTCATTATAAATCTAAAATTATTTCATACATCATGATATTTTATTTATAATTTTTAGATTTGAAATAAATATATTTATTTTTGACATAATAATGAGGCCGTATTCTCTTTGTTAATAAAGAAATAAAATAAATGATATTATAAATGTTAAAAAATATAATATGAAACTTTTAATGACTGAGAAGAATTTTATAGGTGCATATGTCATTTTTTGATTTATTAAATGAATTTTTTTAAGTAATATAGTTTTTATGAATTTATAAAAAACCTAAATACTAAATAGTGTCAAAATTAACATAAATTTAATTTTAAAACAAATAATATTTAATTAAATTTTATAATATTCCTAAAAATAAAATATTCATATAAAGAACATTTATAATTTCATATATTTCATTAATTAACCTCTTTAGGATCTCCTTTCATTATAGGGTATGAGTATTAACCATGTTGTATAAAAATACAAGAAAAAATCGTAAAAGTTAAACTATTTTACTGAGGGTTAAGTCTATAAGATAAGGTTAATATGGTGAATAAAATTTTATAAAACCTATTATTTGAGAATAATTAGATATTATACCTCCATATATTAGGAATAAATTTAATTTGAGATATTATAAAACAAAAATGGTTTTATAATAAATTAATATTTCTAGATTTTAATAAACTCGCCTCACTTATTTTATAATAGGGTACTTCCACTACTTTTAAATTAACACCTCCAAATCCATTTGGTTCAGCCAAACCCTGCCCAAATATCCTCCCAAATTACCTACCTTAATCTTAATGGAAAAAAATTGGGATGAACACTATCTTATAGAGTCCTTTGGTGAAAATCAATATGAGACACCCGAAGAAGAGGTAATCGTTTTATCCCCTCTTTCATTGTTCATTTCTTTTTATAATTCATATTTCTATGTTGGTTCCAAAATAAAATAATAAATCCAGAATATAATATATCATGAGATTTTTTTAATATTATGGTAAAACCATATTACTCTTTTTAGCTATCCTATGATAAACAATACCACCTTGTGTGCGTATGTACAACTTACCATTTCCACGCCACAGTGTAAAGTGTTTTTCATGTATGATTTTTTATATGGTTATAAATATGAATATAATGGATTTAAACAATAAATATAACGTTATATTGTTTCTTTAAAATTAATTTTCCATCGAATTTCATACCTTTTAACTATTAAAGAAATGATATTGTCACTCGTGCGTACGTACAGTTTACCATCTCTATGACGTGATGAGAATAATCATACCTGTTCACCAACCAAGAATGATTATAAAAAATATATTATTTATAATTATAAAATATATTACATAATATTTATATTTTAATTATATATATATATATGTATATGTATGTACATATATTCCATTCACTTACTTCCATTCAAAACGATATAAAAAAAGAAACTGCGTTTACGCTTACGTACGACATACTGTCACCATAAACTGTGTATCCCATTTCCAATATCCATCTAATATAAATATTTATATTCTGAATATAAATGATATATAAATGATATGTTATATTCTGTAATTAATTAAATCATTATATAAGTATTATGATCAAAAATAACATGTTAAAACATGTACGATAAAGAAAGTGATCATTGCCCAAAATGTTACATTTAAATATAAATTATTATTAAATGGGTAGTATAATGTCATAAATAAATCTTTTATGATATCATAAATATGAATATGGTTCTAATATAATTTAATAACATACTATAGTTATTATACAAGTTGTTAAACGTACCCTCAACCAAAGGAAATTACAAGGTAATGGTTAATTCCTCAATCTCATTATTAACCGAGATTGTTAATGTGTATGTATTTACTGGAACAAATTTATCATCCATTTAAATGTTTTATAAAAAAACTAAAATGAATATTTTAATGTTTTTTTGAAGTAATATTTAAATATATCATAAATATAATTGTTTTAATGATTTGTTTTTCTAAATTATTTTAATAAATGTTCTTGTTTTCAAAAAGATATTAAGTATATATTTATATGGACTTGATTGATTTAATATGTTAATTAATTTAATTAGTATCAAATTTTTAAGGTAATCCCTTATTGAAAAGACTATTTTATGGTAATTCCATTATAAATCTAGTGACTCATAAATGATATCTTGAAAAAGGAAATTTCCGATCAATGAATTTTTCTGATCATTTTCATCTATGTCAATATCCTTTACTGGATATTATTAATGATTGAGGTTGATTGAATATAATACAATCATCCTTATTTAATTTAATGAGTTATGATATGTTTGACTATAGATGTGCTATTGTTATACCATTCATGTTTTATGGTTAAATTATTGACATTTGGTATGATAGTTATAATATGAATGTTTATGTTGTGTTTCTCCCTCTTCATGTGAGGAATATATTGGACATAGTATGTGGCGGGTGGGGCTGATATTTCTCCTTGATGCATCCATTGGTCTCATGAGACAAAATAGTGTCTTGGAACAAGGCCTTGGGAGAAATTTCTTCATTTTTCATGGAATGAAGACTTGACATAATAGGTATTAGGTCCGGAATTATACATTCTCTCATTATGAAATTAGTTATAACATTTATTACTAGACTAGTAGAATATCCATGTGAATAAGTAAATATAATTATTTTATTTATCTTTTCCAATTTATTCTTATGTTAATGTTTAGAAGGATTTTTTTAGTCTTATACATTTCCGAAAATGACTATATCTTTTGCGAAATTATTTAACCTTATCAAGCATCAGAGCTCACTTATTCTTATGTTTTATATTCCTAGGATGCCAAGAATTGTATTATGATTTGATATGAAGGGTTATTCTAGACGAATAATGGGATTTTCAGAGGATTATTTATGTTGTTTTTTAGGTTATAAAGTTTAATGTAACAGTCTTGTATGTAATCTATTTTCCATGACTAGAAAACTGATCGGTCCTTCGGGACATTATCTCTTGTAATTAGGCCAATGTATTAAATTAATGCACCAGCTCTAGTTGAATGGGTTTGGGACATTATAACGGTAATAGTTTAGCATAACCATGTTTCCCTTCCTATGAAACCATGAGTATGAGATTTTTAAATATCTATTTAAACATTGAAATTATAATTCCCATATTTTTAGGGCCACAACAAAATGGTATGACACCAAACAAATTTTTATTTCCGTGAGAGCTCCTAAGAGAAATTTTTGGCACCTCGACACCCTCATAGACATGGATCGATGCATAGAGAGTGATGTTTGATCCTATGAGGGATAGTTTCTTCATGCCATTACCTATCTTCCATTATCTCATATTTCCATTCTAGGATTTCATATATCTCCTTATTTATTAGGGGATCTAATACCCTCGGTTTTAGATATTGTATCTAGGTTTGATTCTATTTTTCCCTTACTGTCAGTCATCATTGGAGAACCCTAATTAGGGTATCGAATTTTCAGATCTTGTGAACCTGAGGTAGGTGGTTTCTTCATGATGACCAATATTTATGAACCACAAATTACATTATTTAATTTATATATTTATTTAATTTCAATAGTGTTTGTAAATGGGATTTATTTCAATTGATTGATTAGTGGTCCAATTTTAATGATTTTTTGTGATGGAAAATAGAATTTTAGCATAAAATTGGGAAACCCCCAATTTTGTTAAATTTCGGTGATATTTTTTAATTCACGGAAAATTATGGAGATTTATATAGTATATTATAAATTATGAAATTAATGGAAATTGATGAAAATAAATTGTCTAATTTAATTGTAAAAATTAATTCTGAATTGATTTTAAATTATAAATTTGGAAATATGGTTAAAAAATTATTAGACAGAAAATTGCGGGTTATATCATAAAGAAAGTAATTTTTTATTAAAAACCCATTTTGGGTATTAAATGGAAAATGGTATTTTTCAATTGGAGAATGGGATTTATTTTTATTTTAGGGTTTCGTAAAATAAATTTTGAAAAATTTATTAGAACTACAGAACATGAAATAATTGGTTGTTAATAATTTTTTAGTGAAAAACAAACATGCATGGGTATTCACTTGAACCAGATTCACACATTATAACTTTAAAATATTTGGTTTGGAACATTTTATACTTCCATAGGATGTTGATGAGTCATCTTGGACCACTTCCAAGGGATGTGTGTACAAAATGTTGTTATCTTTAAAAAACAATGTGAGGATCACTTAACCATGAACTATCATACCTCTTGGAAAATGACCTTATTTCTAAGATTTTTATATATGAGATATAAATGTATGACATGTTTGTGAACAATTTTATTGGCCTTATGAATTTATTTAAACTAACTTATTTAAAAATGTTTTTTAATCTGTTTGTTTAAAATTACTTCAATCAGTTGAAATATAAAACATTATTTATTTAAATATGATTTTGAAATGAAATTTACTTTTATTTAAAATTGGATTCTCCTTATTTAGTTAATTAAATATTGGCACCCATTATGGGATCCTTGATTACACTATTCTAGTATTTTATCTCACACCCTTACAATTCTTTCAGGTGATATTCAATATCTTCTTCTAGGCTTGATTTGTGGTAAAGCACCTCATAGAGGTGGTTCTATTTGTTGATCTGTGGATGTGGAGAGTAGTTTCCACTGGGTCATGGGTTATATATCATGTTTTTATTCTATATTTATGTATTAAATTCGGTTTTTTATAACTATTTGACTTCTAGAACACCTGTCCTAGTGCAATTTCGTTTTTATGCATACTAAATAGTTTGTCTTATCTTCCATGATTTTTTTAAAAAAAACGACTGCATCATTTTTTTGAATCCATGTGCTAATCCCCATCCCATGGGGATATAGAATTTCCTTTAGTCCTTGTAAGTTAAATCTCAGTAATCATGTAACTAGGGTCCTATGGTGGTTTCTGAAAAGGTTGATTCATAGGATGTTCAGGTGTTTATGATGAATTCAATATGCATGTGTTTAATATTTTCGAGACATAATTCGTATTTTTGAGTGAGTTCCTAGACACCCCCCACTATAATGAACCTGAAGTCATCATTGGTGGTTAATAAATGGTTTCATGAGTATTATTTCTAGTATATTCCATACTTTTGATTTTGATATATTGAAATCCAAATCTTGTTTGTCTATATATTGGGATTAATTTTCCTTGGTTGTTTTTTTGTGTGTGTTAATCCATTTTTTTTCTACTGATGTTGTGTAGAATTATGCCTCCAGGAAGACATGAAAATAGAATCCATGGGGAATCTTGTGGTGAAACACTGTGAGAAAAATCCCTTGCAAACCTAGATAGAGTTGAGTTTATTGTGCATATTTTCCATGCTTCTATAAAATAACCTACATTATATCTCATTCAAGATTAAAATGTAGAACCTCAAAGGGTTGATCTCCAAAACCATCATCATGAATTTACTTACAAAAGGAAATTATAGTTTCATGTATAAAATAATCTTCTGACCCTCGAGGAATGGAGGAACCAGATGGAATGTTTGTTAAGATACATAGATTCTATAGATGAAATCAAGGTGAACAATTCCATATTCATGATAGAAGGACCAACCATGTAACATTGGTATTCTACAGTCACTACAAAGAATCATGAGGGATTACAGTGAAGTACATAAAATATATATTCATCATATTGTTCAATATAATGGAAATATTTTTTGATAAGGATGTGGAGTATTTCAAACATCAGAAGTTATATAGGATTGTGAGAGAGTATGAAAACTATTTTCTTTTTCTCATGATGTTTTCACCTGAAATTGTAACAAATGTGATCATGAAGGCTCATGTGGTCAAGTAGGGACTAATATATTATATTCCTTCTTATAGTTCCTTACTGAAGCTACCCTCTAATGATTATTTATAGGATAGAGCACTATTGGTTGAAATGGACCTAGAAGGCCGGTCATGGTTATTAAAAGTTTCATTATCTCCTAGTGGTAGTTCATGTTCCTTCAATGGAATGTAGATGCATTATGATTTTATTAGTAATTTTTATAGTAGTTTTTTTACCTTATTCAGTTCCTAGAAGAGGAATGTTTATTTTTTTTTTAATGTGGAATGATAGTTCATTCAAATATGGTTTTCACCGATACACCAAAGATATGTGTCTCTAGCAGAAAGTCCAGTCACAAAAAATGTTCTTCTATATCAATTACAATACTCAAAGTGGAAAAAAATAATCATATCATTCATAAAATATAGGTAAATCAGATGAACCAAGTAAAAATGGGTTCTATAAATATACATCCTAAAATAATATTATTCGCATAGTGGAAGAGACTCCAGAAGAAGAATATATGGTTCTAGTGGCTCTAAGTGGTAAAATCACTATAGATTTATTATTTGTGACTTCATTAGTTGATATTGTTTCATCTCACTAATTTAATTCAACCCATATTGTAAATATGATAAATCTTTATACAGATAATATATGTTATGTAATCGATATTACTACACCCCTAGGTTGAATGACATAGTAGAGCTTCTATTTATAATATTTGATTTACCATTTTCAGATTTTGGGATAGATTGGAGTTTTTTAGTTCTTGACATGGAACAACATGACATCATATTTTGGATAGATTATATCATTAAAAATAATTATTGTATTGATTCTTATATTTAGAGGGTCTCATTCACTTCATCAGATGGTTTGTTCCATGTAATCTATGGAGAATGAGAACAACTATTAAATATACCTTCCCTTTCTTACCCAATGATGGGGAAATTAATATTTGTGTTTAATTTCAATATAGAGTGGGAATCATTGAGCGGTGATCTCCCTACAGTTGTTTTCGAGTTTATTGATGTGCATTATTCTGACGTATCTATTTTTCCGCTAGTAAGTGTGGATGATTTTTATATTTATTTAGTTCTTGATAGTCAACATAATTTTTTTCCCTCTTACCACATGGAACCTACTAAAAAAATAGATTTTAACATAGTCAGATTATCTTCTGGACCATGGATTTTTTTGTGGGTTCTATCTCCTAGTGTGGTGCTGGTTCACATTTCTATAAATGATGATGGTTCACTCCGCCTATGTGTTGATTATAGAAAACTCAACAGATTCAATGTAAAGAATGAGTATCCAATACAAAATATTAATGAACTATTATATTAGTTTAATGTGGAGGTGTGTTTCATAAAAAACCTTCAATTTGGTTTCCATTGGTTCATAAGAAAAAAAGATATTCCATTTAAAAAATTCCCTTTCAGATTAGGTATGGCCATAATGAGTACCTTATCATACCATTTGGTCAAACCAATGATTCTATTGTTTTCTTTTTTTTAATGAACATGATTTCCTATTATAATATTGATACCTTTTTTGTAATGTATGTTGATGGCATCTTGGTTTACTCTACATTTGAGGAGGATCATGTTCATCATCTATGAGTAGTTCTAGAATTTTTAAGATATCACCAAATTTTTTCAAGCTTCTAAAATGTTATTTTTGGATTTGAGAAGTGAAATTTTTTGAAATTACGGTTTAAGAAAACCTAATGTTATTATATACCGAGAAGGTTTACGATGTTATGTCATGGGAAAATCCATGAAATGTTTTTGAGATTTAGAGGTTTTTGGGTTTTTATTGGTATTACTATCAGTTCATAAAGAACTATTCAATATTGGTTTATCCAATAACAACTCTATCCTAGAAGGGAGTGATGTTTTCTTAAGAAGATAAATGTTATAATTTTTGTATTGAGCTAAATTTAATTTTGACTACCGTGTCAGTGTTAAATCTCCCAGATAACGGGTTGGGATATGTATCTTTTGTGATGCATCAGGTTCAAGTTTGTGATGTGTTATTTTATAAGGTGATCATGTCATTTGTTATGGCTCTCATAATCTTAGGCCATATAAGAATAATTATCGGACACATTACCTTGGACATGAAAATGTTATTCAAATGACTAATGTTTGGAAGTATAATCTTTATGGATAAATTTTTACCAAGTTCAACAAACACAATATCATCTTTCAAAATGATTTGAGTCTCTAAAATAGTCCTTGGGTGGAAAAACTATAGTGTTGTTATTTCAACATCACAAATACCATGAGGAAATGGAATTTCACCACATATGAATTAATCTAGATACATCTGACCAAGGTAGTGATTGAATCATCCAATATAGTGGAACTTGATGTCTCTTTTTGATCATTTTCATATTATAGTCCTTGAATCATGGGATAAGGTTTCATTGGGTAGTGTTTAGTTGAATTACAATATTCTCAAGATTATTCTATAGTAATAACATCTTGATGATGAATTCTATTGAATTAAAGAAACTATTTCTGGAGGCGATGCCATTTCTATTTGGTTATTCTCCAGAGAGAGAATTATATTTTATTCGATCTTCTTTATTATACAGTTTGTATTAAGGATAGAGGTGATGGGATATTCTAATAATTTATATTATGATGGGAACCCAATAACAATGATTATGTTTTATGATATGTATTTTAGATTCATGAGGTCTGGTAGGATATCATATAATTTCTATATTTTTATCTCATTGTTATACATGTTAACTAGTCAAGGATGAGCACTAGATGACATCATATTTTCTTCAACCACATCTAGTCTGGAATGGGAAGGGGAAAAATATATTTATGGAATATTTGGTTTGGTATCTGTTTACCTAATAAAAAATAATTTTATATTGGTTGTTCTCACTCGACTAAAAAAATCAGCTCACATTATTCCCATTCATGTTACAACCAATGTTGAAGAGGTGAGAAATCCCTTCCCTAAAAAGATTGTTCATATGGATGGTGTTATATTTGATATCTTCTCTTATAACGATCCTTAGTTCAATTAACATTTATTGATATCCCTTCATGAGGAACTAGAATATCTTGTCCCTTTGAGAACAATATAACATCCACAATCAAATGTCTAAAAATGAGCTATATAGATTCTAAAGGAAGTGAACTTTTTTTGAAATCTGTGGGGCTTTGGATGATTATTTGGTGTTGGTTGTGTTTTCATATATCAATTTTCCCCACTATATGAAATTAATGAATCCTTTTGAGGCCTTGTGTGGATTAACTTATAGGTATTTGATATATTGGTTGGATATTGGAGAATATTCCATCATTCTGGAGACGTCAAACAATATTCAGTTGATTCATCAATGGATATTGATGGAATATACATTTATAATTTTTATGATAATCATTTCCACATAAATATTGAATTATTATTTTATGAACTTATGTTATTGAATTCATCTCTTAATTTGGGTCATCAACGGATTAGGAATCAACGGAAAAATTCTCTTCTTTTTTTGTACCTCATGAGGTTGTTGATCAGGTGGGAAAAGATACTTATAATTTATAACATCCACCATATCTAACTGGGACATTAATATGTTCCACATATCATAGCTGATAGAGTATTTATCTGATATTTCTCATCTTTTGAGTTGGAGTTATCATGAAGTTGAAACTGGTATATCCATAACAGAAAATCCAGTCAAGATAGGTGATTCTGAATCCATGGTACTTACCATAAGAAAAATACATTTGGTTCATGTGATATGATAGCACAGTTTAAATTATCTCAAGACATGGGATAAGTAGTCACTGAATAGAGAGCATCAGACTCATCTTTTTTGCCTTGAAATCATCCAAATAGGATTTCTGAGGTATCTAATGTTTCTATGGTGCGATATTTGTAATATCTTGTAACAACTCTTAGGTATTCCTAAACCCAATGTTTCATCATTCTCTTTTTTGGTTTCATTAAATTTTGGGTTGGGTGAAATATTAATAGTTTTAAATGTTATTGGGATATTACATTGTTGATGAACATTTTTTCCAAAAAGTACGCCATGTCAATGAAAACCATGAAAATCTAGGAAGTGGGGATTTACACGGTTGGAACACTGTTCGCAAAATCTATCCCCCACATTGGAGAATTTTTTCAACCCATTTAAAACATTCACATGGAATTTTAATAAGGTTTGCTCTAACTATGCGGGCATTCTCTAAAAATTGTGTGTATGATATTACTTAATCTAAATTTAGATTTTCAAATGACCAAAAACCTCTTTTTAGGTCTCTAGCTGATTTGAAAAACCCCAAAACAACTTCTCCTTCACTGTGAGCCCTAATGAACACTTTTTGGCACCTCAAAACCCTTCCTGACGTGGACTGTATCTTGGATAATGACATTTGATCCTCTCATTGTTAGATTGATCTTCATAATCTCTTTCTCCCGCTCTTTCCTATTTTTCCCCTAGGATTTCATACATCTCTTTATTGATTAGAGGATCTAATACCCACTTTTTTGAATCATGTATGTTGTTTTGAATCCTGGATTCCAATTTCATCATTCTTTTATGGTCAATTTTGATTTGTTTTTGGCATTTTTAGATATAGATATCCAAAGGTGGGTGGTTCATTAAATGATGCCAATTTTTTACACTATATTAGTACATGTAAATCCAAATGTTGATTTAAATTAAACTATTTATTTAAATTCATTTTCTATTATCAATTAATATTTTCCAATTTAATGATTAAAAACCCAATTCATTTAAATTTGAGTTTGTGGAAACTGAATTTTGGATTGAAATTGCAGGACCCCCAATACCATTAAATTATAGTCATATTGTGAAAATGGTGGAAATTTATGGAGAGATAAATTGTGGAATATATGTTCTAAAATTGATGGAAATTAATTAAATTAAATTATTGAATTTTATTTTACAAATTAAATTGGGAAATTGAATTATGAATTAATTTTTAATTATCATTTATGAAAATGGATTAAAATTGTTTAGTAAAATTATTTTGGTTTTTTGGTGTTAAAAGAATGTTTTAATTAAATACTAAATTGGTTTTTAAGTGGTTGACTATAATTTTTGAAATATGATATTGGGATTTAATCAAATTTAATGGTTGTGTAAAATAAATTTCCAATAATTGATTTGTACTAGATCTTATGCAACCCTTGGTAGTTAGCAAGTTGTTTGGGAAAATATGATTTGATGGGAATTCCCTACCACCAAATTATTTCTTTACAACTCTAACATATACAATTTAGTTCATTTTATCCTCAGTAGGATGTAGATGTGTCCACTTTGACATGTGTCTAGGGACATGTGTACACATTTCAGTTATCATTATACAAGTGTCTCAGGAACCCATAACCATGAACTATCGATCCTATTGGTAGATAACAATGTTGCTCGCTTGTTTATGTATGAGATATGAATGTATGTCTAAGTATGTGAAATTATTTAAATGTATTTTAAATTTATATAATTTATTTCTTATAAAATGTATATTTAAGCCATTTGTTTGTAAGTACTTTCATCATTTTGGATGTAATGCATGAATTCCTAAAATATGAATTTGAAATTCCAAACCTCATTATATAAAATTTAAAACTATGTATTTGGTTAATTAAATGTTATCATACAATATGGAATCCATGGTGATTCTCTATTGGGATTTTATCTCACACCAAGTAAGTTCCTTCTGGTGGTTGTAAATTTTCTCCTTCTAGGATTGAGAAAGGGGAAAACACCACTTATAGGTGGATTTAGATGTTGATATGTGGTCATAAAGACTCACATCCATTTTGAAATGGGTTTTAAATCCTATTTATAGTACATTTATATTTTACAATGGGTTATTAATACCTTTTGACTTTAGGTACACTTTGGCCAGTGATGTATATTTTTAAGTATACTGAATTATTTTTCATTGCATTCACAGTGTTTGTAGAAGAAATCATTCCAATAGTAATTTAATAGCATTCTTGGTGATAGTGGAAAACCCATGGCTATTGGGAACACCCTTCAAGCCAAGTTAGTTTCAATTATATTATAGGGTTACCAGGGTACCTGGCCTCATTCATTTAAAATTTGATTTCATACATATAGAAAATATATAATTCAGGTCACTTCTTTATACATTGGAACATGATAATCCAAAAAACCCATTAGTGGCATCGTATTTAGTTTCCATATGATTTATGGAAATCAGTTACATCACCATGGTATAGGAATTCATATAGTGTAGCTTCAGTTTCTTAAAAATTACATGATCTCTAACACTATGGTGTAGTAACTATAATGGTGGTTCATCACTAGGATTCTCTAAGAACCATGACAAATTTTAGGACACATGACCATAATGATGAAAATGGTGGTTCTTTATAGAAAAGGGTAACATAAAAACATAACATCGAATGGTGTATCAAATGTTATATCTCACAATATTTTTGTCAAAAGCATCCAGAACATAAACCCCACAAATAATTTTTAATTAGTTACAAAGACCTATTTTTTAAACTTTTCCTTATATATTTCATATATATTTGCTTTATAATAAGTATAATAATCATTAATGTAGTTATTTTCATATATTTAAATTTTAAAGTTATTATAAATCAAATAATAATAAATTTTTAATAATAAATCTTATTTTATTTAATCATATAGAATATTATTAAAATCATAAAAATTAATCATTACTAATATATATAAAAAATATAAAGTCTGATCATATAATATATAAAAAAATTATCTATTAATCATTTTAAATAATTAATAAATAATACAAATTAACAATATTAAATATATAATGTTTTATATATTTTATTATAAATTTTAAACAATTTTTTTTGAAATTGTTACAATTATATATTAAATTGTTCATTAATAATACTATTTCGACCACATGAAATGGGATTCATGATTTATATTATTGTTATCCTAAATAATATTTGAAATTACAAGTAAAAAAATTGATAAATAGCTCATTTTTTTAATATAAAATGTTTATATTAACAGAATTGTTATATTTTTTAGAAACAGAGAACATATCCACATGGACTAGCCTCCTCTATTTAGTAAATAAATGATAACACAAGCATGAAGATATGAGTTTTATCAGATATATGGGATAAAATTAATCAGGTAAAACATTGGACTAGATGATATAATTAGCCATCACCCAATGATTGAAAAACTATAAACCAGGATGTTGGTGTCCAGATAAGAATTATTTATGAATAAATTCATGAATTATAGACTCTCTTAGAATTTTTACAATAAAGCAGTAAGATTACACTATAAATAAACTATGTCAATTTTGAAATTTTGAAAAAAAAATTGAAGTGAGATTCTATCTAAAAATTTCCCAAACTTTTTTTCTTTCAATTTCAAAAGTATTATCATAACATTAATTTTGACATCGAATAATATGTTAATACAACATGGACCATGAATGCATCCCATTATATCAAAAATATAATTCAAGAATACATTTCCAGTTAATAAATGATTATGATTTCACCTTGATTCTCCCTTTGTGTTTCAGTTAATCCATCCATAAAATGAAATAATCCATATAAAATCAATTATTCAATGAAGGTTATTTAAATTATATGAAATTGAAAATTATTTACACAACAGGAGAACATGAAAAGAGTTATTGTAGTGACTTATTGGAACTTAGTTGACATTTTTAAAAGTAACCCTAATACATAATAGAGACGACTAAATGGAGAATGGGGAATAATCATGGATCATTTTGTCCAACTATTCCAAATAATTTTAATCAACTAGAAATAATAATCCAAGAACTATGTAAATAGTTACACATGCATGTTAGGCCTTAAATATGATATAATGTAATCAAAGATCAATTATTATAGCATGAACAACATAAAAAAGTGTTCAAATACTTCCATACAAATTGATTCAATGGTTAAAAAATAATTAATTAGTGATTAATATCATCTATAAGATGATGAAAACAGGACAGCCTAGAGAAAATTATAATTAAAACAGATTTACGAAAAAATGTTATTGGGAGAATTAAGTGCATAACCCTCCATAAAATTAAAAATCTAGATGAAAATATACATTATTTATAAAACCAGTTGTGACATAAATTTCATATCCTAGATGAAGCATGTAAATTATAAATATTTTATGAAAGAACCCCACTATTTTTAGTGTCAAAAATAATCATGTTATACCCATTATTTAATATAGAACTACAAAAATACTTGATTCCATTAGGGATATCTTCTATTGTGGTCCCCATTTTATCTTTAAAAGTTATGTTGATTTCCAAAGATTAATTGTCCTGATTGAAACATCAATTTTTGACATACCTAACCAATTACCCCAAAAAAAATTGATATTAGATTATAAAGAGCATCCATTGTTAATGATATGAAATATTGGAAAGGATTCCTTGGATCATGACATATAGATGAATCAATATATATATTATAACAAGATTTGATAATTCTAAGGAATGTTGATCTCCAAACTCAAATTAAATTTGAAATACTATTGATAACCATCATAATAAAATGATCTTGAAAGGATTAATTATACTTGTATTGTTTTTATATTACAATACAACCCAAATCATTAGTTTGGAATAATTTTTAATATGGAATGGTACCCAGATTTCTTTGAAGAATAATTAAAGTATAAAATAATTCTTTATGGAAATATTGATGTTATTCAATAGAGAATATGACCAGTTATAGACCATAAAAGTGAATAAAAATTTAGAATCAATAGATTCTATCACATGAGAGACTGTATAATCTTTCAAGAGATCTTTTCATTTCTAAATAGCCATTATATTTGTAATTTTTTCCGTGATGTGAGTAAAATTAATAGTATAATTTATTCCATGAAATATATGTACATGAAAATAATTAAATGAAAAAATTTCTCTAATTCTGATATAATTCTCAATTTCAACTTTTATGGTTGTAAGGATATTATTTTCAAGGTATAAAAATTATTTTTCCTACTGGATTTTTTCCCTCGTAACATTTCATAATGAAGAAGAAAATCCATGATTTTTTGTTATCCCCTTTATTGGAGATAATAATATCATCAATATGAAATAATTTTTTTAGTTTAACTAAATCATTGTCTTCTCGGAGCGGATTGATTTGATGATTCACCAAAATATTTAAAAAATATATTCTAAGATAATTTACTAAAATTCAGAAAAAAAATTAGTGAGTGTGGATAACCATCACTCAAAACTGTGAAATATGAAAATTAACCCTTAGGGGATGAATTAATATAGAATGATATATGTGTATAGCTTAGAATTATTTTGATCCACTTAATGAAATCATCATCAAAACAAAAACTTTTATGGGCCATCGAATGAAAACACCAATCCATGGTATTATATCATTTTTTAACATTTCATTTCAATGAAGTATTTTCCACTATTGATTTTTCTTGATTTACATAAATACATTCAGAAGAATTCATAAATAAAACTTGAATGGTCCTTCAATTAATGAAACTAGAGTGACTATTGGAATCAATCGTATTAGTAATTAAAGTAATCCTATTAGACAAATATTTTTAGAATAATTTTCTTTCTGTATTCATAACAAGATTTATAGGTCGAAAGAGTTGAATTTTATTGGCATTATTTATATTGGTAAAGTGTGATATTAATTTGGAATTAATGAAATATATAAGTTGAAAACCATACGAAATGAATGTAATCTCTTCAAAATTCAGGAGTATTCACCTCCCAATTTTTTTGATAAAAACATTTATTGACGATGGAGACAACATGATCAGCATGTTCCGGTCAATTTGTTTGAAATATTGGATTCATTCAAATCTTACTGATTTATTATAACATTGATGACATTTTAGTAGATGAAAAAAACATTATCAGCAAGATTCTGCCTATATTAAATTTATCACTAGAAATAATTTAGAATGTTTAATGGTCAACTGATTACCCAAAATCTACTAAGTGATTTAAAAAATTCTATATTATAACACAATCCATAATTCATCTCAACATAAAGTTATACCATTTCATTATACCATAATAATTAAAAGGGGTTGTAACTAACAATAAGAACCCATCTCTTGACTAAAAAAATTTCAAAAACATTTCATCTATTATTTTGTTGCATAATTTAACATTCAGATTATAGGTGTGAAGTGTTCCAATTAATAGTGATGAATAATTATTCTCCATTATTTCAAGTATCATTTTATGAAATTACTTCTTTAGGACATAAGACAAATAGTCAACCTTATTATGAAATAACTCATAATATCTTAAACAATATTAATGATGGAAGGATAGTAAATCCAATATTTGTCGAATCAAAAAAGAAAATGAGGTTTAGTATCTCTTTTGTCATGATTTTTTAAAAATTATATGATGATCTAAATTTTTTCAAAAATGATTATAATAAGAAATTGAAGTCCATGAAACTACATCACCATTATTAACAACATCCATTTAATTATTTATCAACTCCAATTTATTTAGGTGATTCCTATACTAGTTATATTTAAAATCATCTAGAATTAATTTAAAATTAATTTAATTTTAAATTCATTCATAAAATTATTCCATCAAGAAAAAATTATTAGTCACACCCATCAGACCATCAAGGCTAGAAGAATGATTTTAGTCCACAAGAATAATTAATGGTCTATTTAGGGATATATTCAAATATAGAATATTTTTCCATAAAACCATCAAATATTCATATTGATTGGAAAAATAAAAAGAGGCGAATTAATGTTGCATTATCTTGAAACTAAAATAAATAGTGGCCATATTTTCAGTGTAATTGATAGGAGAAGACCCTAAACATATTAAATGTCAAAAATCCAAGAGCATTCTGATCATCATTGTGTATTGATTTTAATTTTTTATGGTTTCCATATTCCTGACCATTTTTTGAAAATTTATTCAATTAACACAATGTTTGTGGTTAGTGCCCCCATTTTTATTTCAATTGGATTCCCTCTTCCATGATTACTTTTAAAATGAACCATAATTTCTAATTAGACAATGCACTGTGGAATCCATATCTACAATGAATGCATCATTAATGTATTAAACATTCTACTATCTATAATCATTTGTGGATCAGATATTATATTTGAAAAAATATATACCTCTAAAAAAAAATAAAAAAATAAGAACTATCGTCATCATTAAATAGTTTTTATTTGAGGAGTCCAAAATAATATCAATAATAAGGAATTCATAGGGAATACTCCTATTATTACTATCATGGTTGGACTACCTAAATTCCAATTCTGAAGATGAAATATCAATCAAATAGAATATTACATATGTGAGAATATCCTTAAAGTTACTATCATCTGCTTTTACACAAGGAACATTATGATACTTGGGTGATTTATCCTACCTTATATACCCTTATAATTTTATAAACTCTAGCTATATAATAGTGAAACATATTAGAGACATTGAAATATGGAAATATTATATGGCTTACTATCATCAGGAAAGGATTGACACATCCTTTTTTTCTGATAGAACAACTATGTGATGCCTAATATGATCACTATGCTCAAGATTATACATCTTTTAGTGAGATAAATTGATCCCAAATGTCATTAGATAATTTAAGATCCATTATATAATCATAAATGACCGCTACGAAGCTATCAGAGACATCTTCCGACAAGGTAGATCATTTTTAAAAATTAGAATGTAGCATAGGGATATTATTATCCCTTCCCTATTAATCATCTAAAATATAATAATATTTTTAGGAGTATCTTTTGAATATGGATTCACCTATATTTCATTTTCATTCTTAATCTAGGGAAAAAATTTCTACATTGAATAATATTTTATTTTTAATTCGTATTTACCTTTTTCTGGGTCATAACATCCACATAAGGTTTAAACTACTTGGGAATAAACCTTGAATTATCTACTAAATGTACAAACATTATCAAGACATCCTAATAGGAGACATGTATTGAAATTCCACCCAAATTAAATTTTATGATCATTGAAATAAAAATTTGGAAATATAATATTCTTGAGTTGAAATTTTAATTAACCAAGATCCTATATTAAGTATCCAACACACTATTTAAGGTGAACTGATCAACATTCAATGGAATACATATACAAGAAGAAAGATCATTATTATTACATTGGATGCCAAAAAAAGGAATCAAAAAGACAGAATCTGTCCAAGATAAAAGATGTATATTTTTTGTGATAAAGGAATAAAATTGAAATCCAATAATGTGATCCACAGAAGTCCTGAAATAAAATTTATATACCTATGATTCAAGGAATAACTACGATCAATAATACATCTGATAATAATGTCGAAAAACCCTCAACAATATAGATTAATTTCCTATTTTATTTCTATAAAGTTATGCAATTCAAGGATTTAGATCCTCAAAGAAACACGGTTTATCTCTACTATAATACTTGTTATTCCAATGTATTTATAACATAAACATGTCATGAATTTGGTGAAGAGCTTCATGATTTTTTTCCCATATTATTCATCGTCTTCCATTCATGAGTATGGGATGTTTATGTAAAACATGATTTGATGGATATAATGTGTGAAGAGCCTCAAAAAAGATACACCCATAATTTATGAAATAGAATAATTTGGAATATCGATGTAAATATATTGGTTTTATACATGAAGCTTCATTATTTTGGAAGATTTCTGAAAAAATAGTTGAATGATATCTCCCATTTTGGATTAAACAAAACCATGGTAAATGTAAATGATCAAAATATCAAATAACATACATAAAATAAAAACACCTGAGAAAACAGAGGATCTATAAAAATTTCCTAAAATTCCCCGTATATGGTAGTAATCATATATTTCAAAATACAAATAGAAAAAATTATCGGAATTTTTTAATTATATTGAATTAATTAATGTTTTTAATTTTTCTTATTGGAATATATTTAAAATTATATTTTTTAAGTCCATTTGATATTCAAGTTCATTATTTTTTTTAATTTGGATATTTTTACGCAATATATTATTATGTAACGTTCTTCTAAGATATATCCCTTCATATCAAGTTATTTTTTAATGTCAAGAAATATTTTTTTCAACTACCTCATCCCCAATTTGTAATTTATGTTAAAAGCTTCATAATATTCATTGAGTAATGTTTATGAATTATTTATCCTACTATTATAATGCATTTAATTATCCCTTTTGTAATGTATCTATTTTATAAACGGAATTGTGCTAAGTACTTCTCACCCACTGCAGTGTATTCCTTATTTCAAAAGTTAATGTGTTTAGATATCATTCAATATAGAATACTCATGTTAAGAGTGTATGCTAAAAAAATATATGAAATTAAATGAATATATCATTTACCTAATTCATGTTATGTATTTTTGTATGAATGAATTTACATGGATTATTTTTTGGGTGAGTATCAAATAATCTATGATTTGTGAAAGGGGTTACACAATAATATATTTTTATTAATGGAATATGTAATCCAAAACTAAATATTTAAAATAATGATTACAAAAAAGCGAATATAACACAAAGAAGATAATGATTACATAATATGTTATAATTGATAATTTCAAATTCATAAAATGTGCATTAAATGTAGTGAGACTATAAAAAGAAAAATACAAGATTTACAATGTTGGATATTCCTTTAAAATAAAATTATTTTAATACCATGATCATTTAAAAATTTGTATTCGAACCCAAAATGGGTTCTCAAGATTTAACATATGCAATGATAAAATGATAAAAATAACTATGTATTGTCCTGTTTGTTGGACGATACTGATGCAAGTATTTATTAATTTTTCATGAATACGATATTCTAAGTGTTCGAATTGGTTAAAACTATTTGAAAGGAAAAATTATTTAGCATAATGTTGAATTAAATAATAGTTAATGTATATGAAATTTTTAGATAAGTTTCCATCCACCCAATAATCCAATAATCCATAATTTTAAAAAATTTATTATTCCCGATGTAAAAAATCATAGATATTTTATGTGGTAAATAGTGAAATTCATGAAGAAAAATATATTTTTATGAAATAATATATATGATCCCCAGGGAAATAATTTTTAGTGGGGTCACATTTATTAAACAAATTAATAATAATATATAATAAAAGATACACATTCAAAGATTTTACATTTTTAATGATTATGGATTACTTAATCATAATAAAAATGATATCACTAATTGGTATGACCCAGACGTCAATAATGATAGATATCTTTATTTGAGTAGTGATTTCAATGAGAAAAAATTTTATTACCCCAATTTTATTGTTCTTGGGAAAAATTCAACCATGTTTGACTCATGTGTAACAAATTCCACAAGTGAGTAATATATTTTTTTCCAAAAAACAAAAACATAATGATATTAGGAAATTGGAGAATGTTGAATTTGATATTCATGTTATAAATTGGAAAATTTACCTATTATCTTACTATTCCATGTTTATTTATCTTATAAATGAAATATAGTAATTATTTTTCCCCTATAAAAAGAAATTTGATATTTTTATCATTTTTAGATATGAGGGGACTTTCATTCATTATTCAAAACAAGAGTAGTCCAATATAAAATAATGAGTTGTTTTATAGTTTTTGGAATTTTTAATGGTTTACATATTCATTTTATATAGACTCAAATTAATATCATTCATAATAAGAAGGTTAGTGATGATTCTAATCCCATAATCCATTAGCATTCACACTTGTGAAATAAAAAAGACAAATGACTTCAAATATTCCATAGAGATTTACTTTTTGGGATCATTTGATTTTGAATCATATGGTACATGTGAATATTGTATTTTTAAGAATAAAATTTTAGTATCCTTTTAGATAACTAGTTAGATAGATAGTCGGTTGTTTGATCTCATATATAGTGACATATTTAAATGAATTATTTCCATTATAGAATTTAGTTTATGGAAGTTCATAGCTTATTTTTATGAAATTAGTCGATTTGGATATAAATATTTAATGAAGCACAAGAATGAATATTTAGAAAATTTCAATGTGTTTTAGAATGAAGTACATAATAAATTGTGGAAAGGTATTGTGATTCATCAGTCAGATTGGGGTAGAAAATACTTTGGCCCATAATTCACAAATATTTAGTATAATTTTGGTATTTTTCCACAATTAATTATTATTATATAACCCCAATTAAGTGGTCTGTCTGGAAATACGAATTGTACCTTGATAGAACTGATTTTATTGATGATGAGTGATTGTGGAAATTTTATTTCGTTCAGGGGTTATAATAGAGAGACTCAAACATTTATATTTACCCATCTTCAATATAATGATTTCATGATGACACCATATGAAATATAGACTTGGAAATGTCCAATGTTTTTTTTCATGGGAACATGAGATTGTGAGAAAATCATATGTTGATTGGATTGAGACAAGATATAGAAAAAAAATTAGTTTTTTTTATTTCTTTATCCTAATGAATCTATTGGATGTTACACTAATAATCATAATAAAAATAAATTATTCATGACTAGAAGATGTGTTTGGGTGATAAATAACTCATGAATTGAGATTTCATTACGATAAATGTTGAACATGGGAAACCTCAATACCAAAGAATATAAATTTTTCATTAGATGGAGGTTGATATACGTCCACAATGAGTTAATGGAGAATGGCTAACTCAAGATACACCCGAACATCAATGGATTGGAAGGATTCATTAAAGACTTGTGATAAATAGATGTTATGTAGAAAATAATGATATTTTATATTTATATGTGATGAATCTATGACCTACTAGGATTCCATTTTGAGTTTTTATAATGAATAATACATAAATTGTAAGGTTTAATGCCATATAGTAGATGTAACTAATCCAATTTCTCGAACTGGTTCACCCCATAGACTCAAGTGAACCTACACATACACAAAAGGATATCAAAAATCAGTATAGTCTGAGGGTGTAATAGTCGAAAGAATATTCCCATATATTAGTGTATGAAATTTTTGAAATAAGTAGATGAAAAACAAGAAGAAAAAAAAATTGGGGAATAAATAAACAAGCACATACACATGCTATTTTGAATAATAAATAAAATTTAGTAGATCCCAAATTGATATTAAATTAATCAAACACAATATACCCACTAGGCCAAACATACAAGCATGAGTATAGCTATGAAATTTAATAAAATGTACATTATAAAAAAACTCTGATCTATATCAATGACCACATATCCTTATTCATATCAAATCCATCATATTCAATCACTCTCTAGAATCAACCCTATCATTTCCTACATCCTAGTGAACATCTATTATAGTACCCCATGTAATGGTGACTTCAGTAGGGTGTCGGTAAAAAACATTGTAGGGAAACCCAATCTCAGTAATGTATATATCTAGTAATATGAAGTGCATATAAAAGTACTAATCTCATAATGATCAATGTGTTAAAATTAATAACTACTGGGAAAAACTAAAACCCATTTCATATAATATGTGACCCAGGGATTTTCCAAAACTAGATAAGAAACAACTTGAAATGGTAATGAAATTAATCATGTGAACCACAATATATCAATGGGCCATTGATCGTGATAAACTGGGAAATGGTTCATCATGTCAATATATATTTATATGTGATTATAAATAACCCTATAACTATATATATATATATATATTTGTATACACATGATTATAGTGAATATAATAACACAAACAAGACAAGTTTATCCTTCTGTGGGAAATCTCAATCATATGGACTTCTTGTGAAAATGGAATTGAGCCAGATGTCGTACCATTCAAGAAGTGTATAATTATTTTAATATTTCTGTTTTTAATCTTGATCGACAATAATTTCATCTAAAAACACTAGATATGTGTCTTAGTGGGATTTTTTATATATAGGGATACATTTTCTATCCATTGGTCAACCCATACATGTCGCCAATAAGTATAATGAAGGATGTCCTGTATCAATGAACAATATTGAGGGTTGAAATTTAAATAATATAAATAAATGCGGGTGTGAGGTATGTAGCCAAGGAATCTGAATGTTAATATTACCAAACATTTAAATAAAAAATTTCCCATATGAGTTCATAAAATAAGTTCCTATATAAGAAATCCTTGTATCAATCAATATATACATAACAACATTCCTTATTAGTCTCTCTATGGAATTCATACATGGGGAATCCGTGTATCACTGAAGGCTTACATGGAATCTCACCGTTTTTGTTTGTCCATGGAATTCATATATATGAATACAAGTATAACTAATGTAATATATACCATCTCACCCTATGAGTCTATCCAGGGAATACCTATATGAGAATCCAAGTATTATTCAGGCAGTAACAAATTACTCACAATATGATTCCTTCAATGTAATTCGTACATGGGAATCAGAGTACCACACAAGGACTATATAAAAACAAAAATAATGAGCTTTATAATTTATCTCCTTTTTGGTAATCAATGTATCACCTTATTCCTACATAAATAATCCCCATCTAAGTCCATCCATGTAATTTCATCATGGGTATTCAAGAACCACTCAAGGCATATATAATATAAATTAACTTTCTGGCCATCAATGGAATTCAACAGAAAGTATAACACATGTTTCACAAAATGGATAATAAATTTGATTCCAAGAAGTATATATCATTGTTCATATAATATAATATTAAAATAAATGTATTGGGATATGGAACCTATGACATATTTCTCAGCATAAAAAATAATCACGCCTTTGTAGGACCATCCACCATGAACTAAGAATCAACTTTGATAATAATTTATTGACCAACACTAAAACACTGAATATATAATTGAAGGATTGAATGTGGTAGTACATCTATACCCACACCAGCTACCTCACACTCAACGATTACATATATATCATGGATTATATTTCTACAACTACTACCCAAACACATAATGAACATGGTTAGGGTTATTAAAACACCAACGTACTCATAGGTAACCTCATGTAAAAAAATGTAGAGCCATTAGTATTAGTATCCTAATGGACTACGGTAATAATTGAATTCTTTTTGGGATCCTCTAATTCATCATGATAGAAAAGATTCCCAATTGGGACCCTAGAAATAGAATTTAGAGGCATCCCATATGGGATTCAAAGTCGTGTTCAAAGCCTCATGTTGAGGATGAAACAAAATTAGAGGGGGTTTTTTCGTGACCATGGGAATTAATATTTTCCATCTACACATTCTACTTAATTAAGAAAAATGATTTTATATTGGGATAGTCTTCCTCAATTATAATCCCATTAATCCATATAATACCCTACATATTCTAAAAAATAAAAGGGATGGTATGATAGAACTCATATCTTTAAAATTATTTCCATTGGATTTCCAAAGAATTATAGTAGATTCTATTGTTTCCCAAGATCATTTGAGTCATATAGAGTCCTATATCACTACACCAACCTACAAAATTATGAAATTTTAATTACCATATAATAAACTAATCATGATTATGAATATAATTAATTAATACAATTAATGATATAATTGCAAAATACTCAAAATATCAGTACATGATTTCATCACAACAGAACCTTGAACAATTATTTTCAAGCAGAACATGATGCATAAAAAATAAAGAATCTTGGATAATCCATATGAAAAAATAGAAAAAACTCCCACAATTTTTATATAAAATATTAAATAGTTTTTTAAAATTATAATGGTGACATACCGCAATGAAATAATATGATCTGAATTCAAAACATCCTCTTTTGATAGCTTATTCCTAGGATGACTAAAATCCCAAACTAAAACAATCAATTCTATAATGATCCACTGGAACATAGGAAGAACCCTAAAAAAGACAGTCTAGAAAGTAGAAATAGTTGTAGAATAATAATGAAAAATAATTGAAGTTGAAGATATTAGCTGACAATGACATCGAATCGCACTTAAATCACCCTTGATCAGTGAAGAGAGAATTTTTTTGTAGATTTAATCAAGATATATTTTCACCAACTTTTTGGATGAGGGAAAAATAGGTGATGTAACTGATATTCAACTATTTTAATTACCCAATTCCACCTATTATATGGAATATAACTGTTGCATTTTATGTAAAAATTTCATGATGTATAACATATACATAACATGTATTCAACAGAGTAATCCCTATATCTTTAACTCCATCAATCCATCTGGATATACCTCATGAAACAAAAAACATTGGGTAAATAAAACAAGTTCATTAAAAAATGTAGTAACTATTTTTAGTAAATGAGATTCTCTTTCTGTCAACATTGTTATCCAAACCCCATGGGACATCCACCAAAAAATAATGAATGTTTTAAAACACCCCAACCTAACTTTAAAACATTGGTAACCTCATTTGGATTTCTGGTTCATTGTAAATCCCATCGACTAAGTGATAAAAAACAAATTCCCTCAAAATAACAAAACATGTCCAAAATGAAGGACATTACAATGTATCTACCTTATAAATCTTTATCCCTGTGAGGCAATGGTGAAAACAAAAAAACATTCACATTACATACATTGATGTTGAATTCCCTCTCAAATATACGTGTTGCATCTTAGAACGATCAAAAAAACTCTACACATTAATTAAAAAATATAATGATTTAATCACTGTTTATCAAGCCATTTCCCTCAAAAAAATGGTGGGAAGTCAATATATAATTCACTAATGATAAAAATATATATACATGATCATATCATCAGTACTTTCTTTTAATTAAATATAACACTTCATGTCTTAGTTATATAATTTTAATGGAAAAGTAAGAGTTGTGGTACTCCCACTATGGTAATTTTTCATAAAAGAACATACATAGCACAATAAGGATGAAATAGAAAAGTTTCTCGATACACTACATCATATCACATAATAGGTTACTACTAATTTCTCTCAATTTTATTTAAATGATTGAATTCAGACTGATCTACATTACATAGGTCACATAGGATTTTCCATGAATGGAACAAATTGACCCTTATAATGTACCCATGAGATATATAAATGGTGTAGTTGTTTATTCTCTTCACCAAAACATACAGTTCTATTGATGAAGAGAAGATAACGAACCTACAATTTACTATTTTTTTAAAAAATATGCTTCCATAGAAGAGTGCATCCATTATAGATTCCAATACACATAGACCATCAGAAGTTGTCCTGGGATCAACACCCACACTCATACTAAACCTATGTTTGTATTTTAACATACACCTAGCACTCAAAAGGGATTCTATTAGTACACAGTTCCATTTATCCAGTAGTGTAAAATCTCCAAAAACATTCCTTTGACTCGTATCAATGTCTTCTGAAAATTCTCAGATGAGGTCCCCTAATAGTGACTAGCATCCTAGTACCCACATAAAGAGAATAATTATCATCAATCTAAGAAAATATCAACCAATAATCATATCCAATTCCATTTTCCGGTAACAAATAACAATGGATGGTATTAACACCCTCTGGTCCCAAGTGTTAAAACAAATGTATCCCCCAACTCATCCCTCCTCGTCGATAATAGTTCCCTCAATTCTAATAAAAATTCAATAAAATGGGGACATTACAGTCAAATATCCAATTATGGACAATGAAACACATTGTTTATTTTTAATATAATCCATTAACAGAACCCCGATATATTTCTCTTAGAAATATGAAAATCATTTAGATAAACATCATTATACTGATGATTCTATCCTTGTTTACTGAAGAAAATGATAATATATTTGGTATTATCATCTAAAATATAAAATAACACAAGAATTACCTTAATAGGCATCCATATCTTCTTTATTTTGTGATCACACAAAATATTTTGTACACTCTTGAACAATATCATGAAACCATGACTCCTGATGATGCATGTCCAGTTCAACCCATAGGTCAGCCTACTCATCGTAAAATACTATCCTCAATGTCTCCTCTACCAAAAGGGTAATTTTTCTTTCACCACAAATCATTAGAAATCATTCCCATGGAATGTACTTGAATCCATCGATCCTTAGAACACATAGAAACATACCAGTTTATAATTCAAAAGGTATGATGAAAAACAAATGGTTACAATTAATACATGAGCCATGCCATCATGGGACATCAATTATGGTCTTAAATGAACTTACTATAGTGTTTGTCTCATAATCTGGATTCTCCCTTAGAAATCTTCTTCAAATTAAGGAACCTTTCAAATTATGTGATTTATTCAAATCCTCCCAATCACACAACACCATTGCAATCACAATAACATACCCATTCTATTACTATATTTTTAATAATGAAAAAATTGTTCAATACGTAATGGAACCCAAATAGTCCATCGTATAGAATCGAGTCTTGATAAAACACATCATAGGTGCCTTCTCAAAATTGAATGCATCACACTATCAATTTATCAAAACTCAAGAACATACTTTGCATTAGTATCAATGAGAAAGTTACCAAGATTACTGAAAAAAGGCATCCATAATCTTCGGCCACCTACTCTTTGTAGTATCCCTTTATTAATAAAATACATCAACCTATCATATTTTGAAAAAAAAAACTAATGCCTCTAGCCAAAAATTGTTATCATTATACTAACATCTCTCTGATCCTCACCGATAATCATCACTAAGGTATACTCACTATAGTATCATGATAACATCATACAAATGATTCTGAAATGACACTCATGAGGCATCTATATACCGTAATATGTCCCATGTGGTCCAATTCAATATAAACATCTTATTTCCTATCATTATTGTACTCACTAACCTGACTACTTTACCATAATCAAATGTATTAAATAAAATGGTGTATTATAAGTTCCAATAGTCATTGAACAATATTTTCACAAATATCTATTTCATAGTTATATTTTATGGTTCAATTTTGAAGAATTTCATTCCAGTAAATGCTGAAAAACAGTGTATAGATTGACCATAAAATTTTAATAATCTAAACCTAAAAATAAACATGTTAAAATAGGTTCAACAAAAGTGAAAGAAGTTCCTATTTGACATACTAGGGTTGCATAATCTATTGTGAATGATGAATGATTCATTAGACTCACTAAAAAATTTCTTCAACATTGATACAAATAACCTACCATCATAAGGAAATATATGAAAATGTCATGAAAATTGACAGGAATTGCAACAAAAAATAATTAGGAAAAACTAATTTTAAGTTTTTGTTAAAATATTGAATAAAAATCCACATTAATCAGTAATAGTCACAAAAAACATTCATATAACTTTCTAATACTACATGAAAAATATGATTCATGAGAACCCATTTTCATTTCTGGCTAGGAATCAAAAAGAAAAAACCGGCCTCATGCTAATGGGACCAGAATCCAAAATCATTCAATGGACTCTCCCTTGATAATAGAGAGCCATTGATTCATCTTAAATCATTATGTGCCCAAAATATATGTGTCCCTTCAATAAATATTCATATACAACTATAACATCAATGATCACAATAAAATCTCATATCCGTATAAATTTGAACTTCATTCCAAAACAAGATTTCATGATGGACCATTCTATTATTCTTAAAAATATCCAACATATTCCTAATACACATATCTTACATATCCCAAATAAATATTCAATAGTAATTTAAACACCTATAACATGTATTTTTAATTCGTGGACTTAGATGTCTTTATTGTAAGGTCCCACGCTAGTTCGCCACAAGGCGTCATTCATGAATCCCCATATGGAATATGCTTACCATTAGAAAGGAGAGCCTATTGGTAAATATTGGGGAGATAATAACATTTTTTTAATGTAATAAAATAGTACAAGAAACAATATAACATATAATACGTTAAAATATATTGCATAATAAATAAATAAATATAAATAGAAACAGACTATAATAATAAATGGATTGCAGTAGAGTATCTATTGGCCTTGAATTAAATATAACACTATCCCCACACTGGGATAAATATACATAGATAAGTAAAAATAATAAATGAATGTAATATTAAAGTGATATATTACTAACTCTAAGACAAAACACATTAATGAACTTCTCATACATATCTGATCCATCCATCTCAATCAGACTCATGCATCACCCCTACCTGTTCATATGTCCATGTGAACAACTATTCAGGTACACCTATGAAATGGTCACCTTAGCACAGTGTGTGTATTAAAATCAATATGTCACCACTGACGTGGTCCCATATATAACTAGTAATATATATTTTTAAAAAAAGTGTTTTAGCCATCATGAAAGTAGTCATAAAAATATATACTTATGGGAATAAAACAAAACGAATTTTTCTAAAACATATTCTTAATGAAAGGCCCCAACCTAGATAAAGAAGAAATTTAGAAGGAATATAATTAAATCAGGTGAAAGATAGTCGATCCCTAGGTCTGTTATCCCAATCAAATAGAAAATAAAAATCATATATATACCAAAATATATATATATATATATTGTGATATATATATATATATAAACATGAGTAGTGTGAAAGAAATAACATAAACAATAGAAGTCTATCCTTGGGTATATAATAATTATCAATTAGACATCCATTGAAATTGGCATTTAAATAGTTTCATGAAATTAAATCCATGTATAATTAAGTCGATATATTGGACAGTAATCTCAATTGACAATACATTCTTCTTCTAGCACCCAATATTACTATTAAAATATCACATCACCATAGGGGGATACATATCCTAACACTTGGATCCCAAGTAGTTTCATAAAATCACTCTAATAAAATATTTCTTCTACCAACATAAAATAGTGAATATGGTAGTTTACCTAATATAAATATATCTAGACTTATTGTTTGTAACAAAGTAATCCAGATATAAAGATAATAGAAAATTAAATTATTTAATATTGCATATGAGTCTAACCAAGTAATTCATATATGGTGGATAAAATTATCCATCATTGAGTATATTGAAACGTTCCCAATGAGTTTGAAAATGGAATACCTACATTAGGAATCCATGTATCGCTAAATGTGTACATAAAAACTCAGCCAATGAGTATATACAAATAATTACCACACGAGAATCTAGTTATCACTCAAGGCATGTATATAAACACTATAATTGAGTCTTTCCAAGGTATTCTTACAAGGAAAACCATGTATCACTCATCGAGATTATAGAAACATTCCCAATGAGTATATCCATGGAATTCCCATTGGAGAATACAAGATCTCTCAGAGTGTATAAAGAAACTCTCTCTATGATTCCTATATATAATATATACATGGTAATCCATGTATCACTGATTTAATACCCAAAAACTTTCCATACGATCTTGTCCAATTTATTCCTACAGTAGAATCTATATATCACACAATGATTTCACAATTCATAAGACCATTGGTCCCATCCCTAGAATTCTATAAAATTGAACCCAGATATTAATAATGTGGTACTAATCTGGATTCTAGGGAGTAAGTATATATTTTCTAAAAATATAAATATATAATTGATGGCTCTAGATCCATATCCTAGGAAGAGCCTCGTAGTACCCAAAAATATGATGTCTTTTCAGGCCTATCAGACAACAACCGTGATGAACATCAAATCATCATTGTTGAATCAATCATAAACCTGTGATTAAATAATTGAATTAGAGTGTAGAATATTATTCCTAAACACACCATTAATACCTCATCCCAATAGCTTACAAGATCATCATGGTTTCTATGGTGACACTTGCTACAATCTCTACCCAGACCATAATGAAAAAACTCTCAGTTAGTCAAAAACCGGGTCTCTGATTGGGTACCTACTGTCAATCACTATAGTGGTATCATACTCAATATATTCAAGGTCCATGGTAAGAATAGAAATTACGCATGGGAACCCTGAAGGGTTTTATGATTGAATGAAATCTCACTTGGGACATCATAATGGAATAGAAGATACGTCACCATGTTACTCAGGTTGTACCTATCAGACATTGGAATATTTATATGAATATTACCAAAACTAGGAACATAGACAGTGTCGCATTCCATGTTCTGGTGTGTGAAGAAATTTTTTTATAAAAATACTAATGTTTTTATACATTGTACGTGGAGAAAACAAGATATCACTTACACGGTAGATCATATTATAAAACAGAGACTAGTATTGAGTTTGAGTGGTTCAAATTTTCCTAGATTGGGTATTAATATTGTGGCACTGTGTTTACATGTATGATAGGATAAGGCCTCCCATGTGTGTGATATCCTACTCGGCACAAGTCACCATCCCCTGGCCAATTGGAAGTAGTCTTGGGGTGTCTCAAATCAAGACTTATTGGTTTGGGTCATGGAAGAGTGGTATCAGAGTGAGTTCTACATTGTGACCACATTCATGAGTTTGTTTTGGTTTGTATAGAAAAAGTGTTAGGGTGTTTCATGTTCGGATCTCACGCCAGGGACTCTACTGTTGGTGGGACAACTAGCGTATCCATTCACCAGGACACTGATAATGTGCCTTTGGACTTAGTAAATTATAAAAATGGTTGTGTGGAAATAATGTTACAACAATCATATAGTAATGGGTTTTGGGTTTCTCATTTCCTTCTAGAGTCAGCTCCCCATATTTACTATATGACCATGGTATGTCATAGATTTGTTTCAGGATTTTTACAAAATCAAATCCTTTAAAGATTATACAAAATAGTTTATTGTATGACCCAATGAGTGATGAGGTATCATTTATGGGGCCTGGTAACATGGCATGTTCTTCTTCATTTGTGTAGCTAGAGGACCCACAACCCTTCATGCAGCATGTTGACCAACCTTTGGGGATTATAGAGGATGTTTCCTATCGTACTAAGTCATGGATGGATATTTTTTTGTTGAATGTGGATTTGATGTGGTCTTACATGTATTTTGAGCTTCATAGATAGATTTCACCTGATATTTAGGTCGATCAGGACCTGTAGTTATCATGTGTGCAACACAGGAGGCACCGTTGGTTTCAGTGGAATCCTCATGCCTAGAATTAGGCTCTATTCTAGGGTTTTAGTAAGTAGAAGGAAAGGAAAAAACTATGTTTTTTACAGTAAGGGACATTTTTCAATGGACAATATGGCCTACTGTGTTGCTGAGAGAGAGCCTGTCAACAGACTATCATGTAAATGATCGCTACAGTTTCAGTGAGGTTTGTCATGCAGCAGCCAAGGCATCAGAACTGGAATATCTAGAGGCAACATCTGAATAGTGGTAATCTTTGTGTTCTTCCTACAATCTATAGTAGGATTGAGGGACACTAAAATGAATTAATCATTCCTTCCAATATATTCTTATTTTTTTATTCAGTGTTTTTATCATTATGAATGCATGAGGAATAAGGACATTTCCCCTACCAAGAAGTAATTTTTTTGATGAAATAAAAAACCATCTGGGTTATTTAGTTCTTCCTAATGCTGATAGTATTGAGCGTCGGTGATTGATTCCCTTAAACTTGTGTGTTTGGATTGTTTTGATGATGGCAGTTGGTATCCATTGGGCTCGATAAGACCCAGTGTCAGCCTATAGGAATGACTTTTTTGTTTGTTTGTTCCTTCACGTGCATGACGTCAGATTGTACGTAAGATATGCGAGGAGGATTTGTTGTCGTTCTTCATGGTATGAAATTAAAATTAATGATGAACATATACCCCACTAAGACACATCATTGAGTCATGATATAAAATAATGTGGTTGAGTTAGTACTACCCAGAGAAAATAATGAAGAGGTGTTTTGTATGAGTTACTTCAACCAGTGAGTTTGAGGTCACATTCTTATGTTGTTAGTAGTTTCTCCATTTCTTTTAAGAAACAATGTGTACACATGGGTGACCATGTTTGTTATCTTAGTAGCAGATACATTTTTCTTACAGCATTGCGGTTTTGTTGAGAGGACTCTTGTCCTGGGATATCTAGTGGGATGATATATATAGATTTTCCATAAGGTAGGGTGTGTGTCAACCCACTGAGGAATTTCATTGGTTCTAATCATATAGATACAGAAGGTGATGAGGATGTAATTTTCTCATAGCATCGTGTCTGTATTGGAATAGACCATGTAGAGATCGTTGGGGTTTTTAGGGCTCATTTAAGAAGGATTTAGAATAACGATGATGGACATGTTTCTTTGATGAACAGGTTTGGTGTTCTTCTATATATCATATATGGTTCATTGTTTTATTTAGAGAAACAATATAAATTTGAGTCTTGTAATCCCACTCTTTAATTTCTAGTGAGTAGTTTAAATTTATGGTTCCCCTGAGTACATGTTTGTGGGAAGCACGAGAACCATTGGTAGCCGTTGTGGTGGTATCTCAATGTTGTGGTTCCTCTTGGAGTTTTTTTACAGAACTGAAACATATAGTGAGCTCACTAGTGTGAGAGTCCCAGTTGAGAGCTCATTTTCTTTCCCATGATCCTAGGATTTTTATTTTAAGGGATGAAACTCCTCAAGGTTGGGATATTGTAGTGGCTCAGGTTTTTCCTTATAAGATACTAGGATATTTCTAAAAATATGTTCAGATCTAGGCTCTGAAATGTCTTGTGATTATATTTCCCTGTATGAAAAATATATATTTTATAAAATATTTATGTATATAGTCTTCATGTTGGGGAAATGTGTTATCTACAAAATGTTAGATCTAATGAAAAATCCTAGTATACAATTCTGTCTATTGCATTCCATTTATCACTAGAAGGGTATAAATTTTTGGGTTGATGTGTACGTTTATGATATGATAACGTCTCCCATTTGTGTGATAACCTACTTGGACCTACTCATCGGCCTCAAGAATATTGGACTTGGGTGTGGTTAGTTGCAGCTCGAGCCCCGTTGGGTCAAGTCATGACTGAGGCATCCAAAACTAGTGTGATCATTTACCATTATCTAAGTGAGATGATCCAGATTAGTTTTATTGTGTGATAAACCTACCTATGTTCAATGTTATTGGTTGGGGTTTAATGTTCCATAGTGTTCTATCGAGGTGTTTTCACTTTTTGAGGAGTTGGAGTGGCTGTAGTCACTGGGTGACTTCTTTCGTGATGTTTTCCCTCATGTTTGTCCTCGTTGAAATGTAAAATATGGGTTGGCCATACATTACCATTAGTTCTATTTTACTCATAGAGTGGAATCTCTTGGATAAGTATCATATGGGATGACTCGGATCTTAGAGTGTGCTTTTAGTTTTTTACTTTAGAACCTCAAGTATGATCCTGATGCTGGTGAGAATCTCAGAACCTCTGAAGGATTGGTTCCTGAGATGATTATATCAGGTGTTCTTTTCAGGGTTTTATGGTCGAGTTGGAACATAACATATGACACATCCTATGGTTTAAGATAAATAGTCATTTTTAACCAGGGATTACGTTGATATGGATCTTCTCTCTAATTTATGTTCTCTCTATCTTGGATGACAAGTGAATTCCTTTCAACACCCTTTATATTTTTGGTGTTTTGTGGTGCCTACTAAGTATCATTATACTCACCCTTACATGGGAATTTCCCACACATGTCTTCTGTCTTTTGTGGACTAGATGCCTTTAGATGTAGTCCTAGGATGACCAAATGTATGCAACGATTAGTGAGATGTACTTTCCAGGGTTTTTACTTGAACTGGACCAAGGAGATTTTCGGTGGGTGCATTTGACATTGATCCACACCATCAGAGCAGGTTGGATGATTTTGCTGTTTTTGTTTGGTGGGCCTTGAATTTTCAATATTTTTATATTTTTTTTAATTTTGTTGGTATATAGGTATGCATATATTAATTTTTATTTTTTACATATATCATCACTGTATCATGGAGGAATGTATAAGTGAATGTGTACAGTTATGATAGGATAAGGCCTCCCATGTAAGTGAAATCGTAATGGATGGTAGTCTCCACCCCTTAGGATTTTTGAAGCGGGATTTGGGATTCATATATCGAACCCCATTGGGTTGGTTTGCGAAGCATCAAAAAAGGGATTATTAGTCATAGTAAAACCCACATGCCAAAAATAAATCTAGTATACATTTTTTTGTGCCCTCATTCATTAATCTCGTAGAACTATACATTCTATTAAATTAAAAAAAATAATGTATGTTTATTTAAATTAGGGGTGTTATGATTATGGGAAATATAAAATAACCATATTTTTCCAAAAAAATGACATGAATGAAAAACCACCAACCTTTAAGAATCATTCTAATTAATTTCTAATCTACAATAACTCTTTCTATGGCCTATCCATGCTCATCTGAGTCATGTTGGGTCATGTATCACAACTAGAACTTCAATAATAAATTACTTATAAATAAAATTTAATTAATTACTTAATTTATATTTTCTATTTATAAATAAATATGAATAAATTTATAATGGCATGACACACAAAATATCATCATTCAATCTCATCACACTGAAATATGATTATACATTCTCTAACATGAATCATCTTAAACACTGAATAAGTAATAATACATAAGAATAAACATAAAAACGAAAATATTTATTATATAATTAACTCATTGAGAAATATTAATTGAATTATAACTTGATGAAAAGGATTGGAAGAAAGTGAAATAGACCTCTCAAAATTACCTCTTCTACAGAAGACAAAAATACACTTCGAAAAAAGTCCCTTCCACCAAGAACCTATGGAACTGATGAAGAAACCTAAATGGACATGCTTAAATATAGTAGATTAATATTAAAAAATAATAAATTGAAAATATGATATCACCCACTAATTCGAAGAAATCACACAGAAGAACACTCTTGATCAGTAAAAAATTGAGGGAAGTGGAGTGTTGGGTGAGAGATCCGATACACCTCATGCTTGGTCATAAAAATTGTGGAACATCCTTTTATTGACCATATTAAAAATCCATGATTTGATATTATAAGGCATATAAATATTACAAGTTTTGTAACCATTTAAAAATATAAATTCGATACATTTCAAATATTAATCATGGAAATACCTTTATCTTTCATGTCCTGAATCCACCAAGACGCACACCATGAATGCAATACACATTGTTTAAAAAAACGACATGTATATCATAAAAACGATTCTTTATGGAGCCATGATTACCATTCCACCATAGGGGTTCACCTAAACCCTATGTGCATCCACCAAAATTTAAGTCATGTTCAAAAATACAATATTTATATATTCAAAAACACAAAACCACATTCTAATTTTTGGTTCATATCAACACACATCCATCAGTGGAGAAAAATTCAAATGCACTCAAAATTTTAAAAATCATCAAAAACAAGTGTTGTTAAATATGTAATATTACAGGGTCCCCTTATACACACAGTAAGAATATAACATTGTAGATTTACTTAAACGAGGAATGTTCAAAATGTTAATGTGGGTTTTTAAAAAGAAAACTAAATTTTTGGATGAGTGTCTAAAAATAAAGAACTATAGGTGGAAAAGTGTTATCAATAATGATAAAACCATGTTAACGATAGAATAATTCATTTTCATTTTTATTTATATAATTTATATATTTATTCTAATTTTAAAAATATTATGTAATGTTTTTAAATAAAAATGGAAATGGTGTCAAAAAAATATTATCAAATAAACATTTTATCAAAAATTTTAATTTATAAAATATATATTCTAATTATTTAAGAGAGAAATTATTTTTAGAAATAAATATATAAATATTCACATAGAGTGAAATTATGGTATTTTTTAGAAAATATTTATTTTTTGTGAATATTGAAAAATATAGATTTTAAAAAATGTACTCTCTTTTTATGGAATTGAGAAATTTTAAAGTCATAATATGTTTTGAATATTATATCTGGAAATATAGGTATTATTTAAATATTTATATATATATACTTAATTAGTTTGAATACATCATTATATGGGAATACAATATAAAATTATTTTTTAGTCTAAAAAATTGGATTATTCTAAAAACTATATTAATTTCAATAATTATTTACTATTTAAATTAATCTATACAACCCAAATGAGGAATAATATAAATGAAATTTATAGATTATATATCTATAAATTCTTATTTAAATTCATTCAATGATGATTAATAGTTATAGAGTTAATTTAAAATCATTATTTTATTTAGAAAACTCATTTGGCGAAACTGATTTTTCATTAACTTATTAGGTGTTATTTTAAATTAGTTTGTGAAAATATATTAATTAAATTGGGAAAAATGAAATTCATATTTAGAATCAGAATAATTTAAATAATTTAGTAAGTTCAACTTATTTTTTGGCCATAAATAATAACGATAATTGTAGAAATCAATTATTATTGTAAAGGTAATATTAGATTTATTAGTTGTTAAAATAAATATCTATGTTATAAAAGGATACAAAAAATAATAAAATTTAATTTATTGGCATATTTATACTTTATAATCTATATTTTTTAAAAATGGTGCATTTTATCCCTTTTTATTGGAAAAAACGTAGTTAAACCTTTTTCTTTTCAAAAATTACAAATATTTCACTCACCTCACTTATAAAAGGACACTGAGCCATATCTTATTAAAACATTCATAGACCTTTGAATAAGTAAATAAATACAATAATATCTACCTTAAAACCTTCAAGATTATTCATATCTTATTAATTTATCTTAAATCTATACCATGAAGTTGTTTAGTTCTTACCTAAGGAGGTTTTCAGAAAAAAGAGGTATCAGCTTAACCAAGATTTTTTTATTTAATTTTTTTTCCTCCAAAAAAAAATATTCTCCAATTATGATTGTATAATAAAAAAATATCTAAAATATAATCATATGTTATTAATTTAATTAAATAACCTAAATCAATCTACTATTATATCAAATTTGATAAGGAATCATTATTCTTATGTGTGACAGACTTCCACCTTGCGAAATGATGTCACACATTTACCCTAATCGACAATCATATTTTTAATAATTAATGGTTTATGGTATATATATTATATTTAAAATATTTCTACATTAAGAGTTTTTATTTTATATATAAATTAATACTTTAATTTATGTGGGAAATATGATGACAACTTTCATGTATATAGAAGACTACCACCTCACGAAGGGATGTTGTTAGTTTTTAGTAACACTTTACATGGAAGGAAATTATAATATATTTAATGAATATATGTTGTATATATGAAATAATAATGATATTTATTAATAATTTATCATTAAAAAATTGATATATAATTTTCATTCCTAGAATGGAAAATGAGAACATCATTCAAGAGTATGTTCGGATTACCAACTCCATTAAGCGACATGAAAATTATTTCATCACCAAAAAACATGGACGATATTGTAAGAACCCAGATATTCTTTTCAAGGTATGATTTCCAATTCTGGTCATTTTTTTAAAAAAAAATATTAACTTCTGTAAATTTATGAAGTACACGCCATTTACTTTAGGAGTACAAGTCATGTACTCGGTTACCGCGACTAGCTGTGTGCTGGTCATTTAGCGAGAATGCACAAACACATGTGGGGGTGACCTGGATCCCGCATAAAGAAGAATTCATAATCGGTATGTATGCGCCGTATACTTTCAAAGTACACGACGTGTATTTTTTCCCTTAAACGTATCGGGGTCGCGTCTAATCGCCAGAAACACCTTCTTCTAGATTTGGTTTGGCCAAGAGCTCACGTACGACCTAAATATTACTACGACACCCTAACCTAGCATCTGATATCCTATTCGACTACCAACTATTGTGTTGTGATCGTCTCGGTAAGCTCTTCCTTCTACTTGAGCATCATTTCATGATTCCTCTTCTTTCTCAAGTTATCCTTTATTGAATGTTTTAGAGGTCTTTGTTGATATTCGAATTTCATAGGTGATTCAAGCCCGGAGACTCAAGTATATTGATCTCCCAATGCTGAGGTAAGTGGTTTGTGCCTTTCTGTTGTAATTATTTGAGTAATATCTGCAAAATCGCCAATACCCTTGAACTGGGTATTGAGCGTTTACTGTTTCAGCACCATAGTTTGTCTACTATGATTGTATGCAGGAGTAGAGGTTAACTGAATGAGAATAGGATCCATTGATATACATTGGAAGTGTTTTACCATGCATTATTGCTTGTTTTGACCATTGGTTCTAGTTGCCTGTTAGGCTGCTATTTACTTTCCCAGGCCAAGTTGTAGGATGGTGCGATTGTTCTGATATGCTGATATGCTATAGACAGCTAGACACATAATTATTAAGGTTTACTTTGGTCGATACGCGTTGCTATGCCTACTTAACTTACACAGGGCTGTGTGAACTGGGTGTAGTAGACTATATGGAGAATTGATGTAAGGGCTTCTCCAGAGTGTCTGTTTTACATACGATGCGAGACCATATGGGGAATTGATGTTTGTGCTTTTTCAGAGTTTCTGTAATTCCTCGACGCGGGCCACAGAGGGAATGTGATGTAAGTGCTTCCATATAGCGCCTTTAGTTATAGATACTAGACTATTTGAGTAATTTATGCGAGTTCTTCCTCAGAGAGTCTATGGTTAAGCTGAACCAGAGGGGTTAGACAAAGTTTACAATCTTGAGGGTTTCATGTACTTTATAGGTAGGACTAGGGGGGATAGGCTCTGAGTACATACTATAAGTTCACCTGTTGTATAATATGTTTACTTATGTTGCTAGGTTGGAAAAGAGGGTATAGGCTATGGGTACTTCCCAGAGGATACATATTGTGATTATTTTCTTTGATTTGATGTTGATTGATATTAGAAACTGTGTATTATTATTGTTGTGTACTTCCTTGTTTACTTCTTTCTGTTCTTTACCTACAATATATTCACTGACTATTAGGCACATATCATGTGGTGGTTGACTACTGGGATTTAGTCTCATACACTATTTGGGAAATGCTTTTGGGCCCAAACAGATTATATTTCTCCAGGTGTAGATAAAGGAAAGCACCCTTCTACATTAGGTACATGATTGTTGTGGAGCTGGAGATCCTCAGACCATGTAATGTCTTGCTATTCTGAAATGCTTTTTTACATACTTTCTATTGTACATTGGTTTAGTACTGTTGTATTCTAGCATTGGGATTTTTTTGGATTCATTCCTAGATATATTTTTTATATATCATTCATATATATATATATATATATGTGTGTGTGCCCCAATATATTATTTCCAGTATTCCACTATTTACGTCTGTAAGGATTATTCCTTCTTCTTTTATTGCTATTTGTTTTACTTCCTCTATGTTACTTTGTCAATGAGGGCATAGTTTCCCCACTATCACACCCAAGGCCCTCACTACTTGTCAGCATCCTCTGGTGTTTGTGGAAATGTGCTTGATGCTATGTGACCAACCGGGTGCGGGGTGCCTCTTGGTGGATTCCAGAACTGAGATGTTACAAAGTGGTATCTGAGGGATTATTTTCACATGACTTGCTTTTTGGATCCTATATTCAGGGGTAGGATGGAATAGGTACAGGGTAATAAGCTATTCCTGGGAGTAGCTTACCCATGTACATGGAAAAGCCAATCTACCTCATTTATGGAAATTTTTCTGGTTTTGCGAATTTATGGTTGATCTGACTTTCACCATTGGGACACTCGCATGTATTGGGATATTATATCAGATGTTATTAAGGTTCACGTTTTTTTTCAACCCAATAAAATAAGGGTATTCCATCTTAGGCAACATTAAGGCACTTTCTAGAATTCACATTTCATGCATTCTTGACATGCCATATAGGGTTCATTAGTGATTATATGTCGATGTGATAGATTTTGTGATTGAGATGCAAGTATTTGTGATAGTTGCATTGATAAAATACATTATGTTTTATAGGGTATCGTTTTTGTAATATTTTCATTGAATGAATGCAAATATATGGCTCTTGAGGTGTTATGGTCCCTCGTTGACCTGAATTTGGGGGATCAATGACTTGTTTACCTTGTTTATAATGTGTGTAAGACTCCAAGATTTGATTTGCTGGGAGTATGGGCCCTAATGGATCCGAATTTGGAACTTTAATGTATGTTTCAGTGTTTTTATGGGCTCCAGAGTAGTTTCTGAGGCTTTCTATCCAAAAAATCCCAGAATACACGCTGTGTTGTTTGATTACACACACTGTGTTCTTTTGTTCAGGAAGAAACTATTTTTCTTAAGTACATTCCGTGTACTATATGTACACACCGTATAGTCTCTAACCATGTATTGGACTATGTGCGTGGTGACATGGGGTTTTGAATCTTTGGTAAGACACGTCGTGTTGAGGATATACACTCTATGTCAAAGAACGGTGTTACCGTCCATGTCACTAACAAAATGGCTCGGAAAAAATCTTCTTAGTACACGCCCTGTTCGTCTTGAACACGTCGTTTAGTGTAACCCATGTACCTAGTGGTGTAACTAACAAACGAGTCAGTGAGGTTCATCTAGTACACACCATGTGTGGCACTAATATGTCATGTAGTCTTCTTCTAAGGAGAACCATGTGGCTTAGCTGTGTAGAGAGACTCTAGCAGGCGAAAAGGATTCATGTACATGTCATGTGTTAGGTGAATACACTATGTGTATGAAGTGTTAAAAGACTAGTTCTGGTAGGAGTACACACCCATGTGAATGGATGAAGGGAACATGCTGTGTAGAGGTTATGCACTCTGTGCAGTCATGTTTTGGAAAAATATGAATTCTATCATTCTCCTATTTCTTTTTTACACTTTTTGTTTTTAGTTATTTCTAATCTTGATCTATGGTGTGGGTTTGACCTTACAGAGTCTTTCCACCAAGACGTCATCCGGTTATACGCCAGTTGCAGGGTAGTGATTTGACACATCATATGGATAATCAGGGACTACCTGTAGATCCTCCCGTTTTTTCAGTATTGGCACCATCCATTATACCAGACACAGGTGTTGATTCATAGTTCATGGAAGGCTTTATGAGGATGATGCAGACCATTCTGGTATCACTGCATCCTACCCAGTCTATGGAAGAATTGACACGGGTCTTTCAGCAGCAGCAACCTCCCACTTTCTCAGGGGACGGTGGACTCCAAGCTTCAGATTCATGGAAAGAAGCCATGATGATGATATTTGAGCATCTGAAGAAGCCTCCAGAAAGCCGAGTAAATCTCACAACATATATTTTTGGGGATTCTACAAAGAGACGATGGGGTGTGATCTCACAGGCGGGACACCAGCAGGTTATGACTTGTGAGGATTTCCAGCATATCTTTTATGACTACTTCTTCCGAGAGACTTTGAGAGCCGATCAAGCCCAGTAGTTTTTGAGTTTGGAGTAGGGTACTCTTTCGGTTATGGATTATTTCTATATTTTACCGAGCTGCAGCGTTTCACGCCTATTCTAGCAGCTGATCCGTTATTTCTGGCATGGAAGAATGATGATGGATTGAGGCACGACATCCAATAGCAGTTGAACATCATTTGGTTGACATCTATCACTTCTATCATCATCCAGGTGCTGATTACAGAGTGAAATCTAAGATATTCAAGAGTTTTGAGGCTGGGCGGCTCAAAATATGAAGTTACTATTCCTCCTATTGATAGCAAGAAGCGCCATAGGGAGTCTATGCATGGAGAACCGATGATGTGAGATACTTATTATGTTAGTGAGGTGGTGTTATTCTAGTGTGGGAAGAGCGTGCATATGGGGCCCCACAGCCCGAGAGACCTATTAGAGTTCCAATGTTGCATCGCGATGGGTCATCTTCATCGCTTCTGTCAGATCCTCTCACCAGCAGCTGGTTACAATGGTTCTTATATGACTCCTATTTCAGGAGTAGCACCAACAGTTTCTCAACATTCTGGGAACTATATTTCATCCATTTGTTCATGGTGAGGTGGAGGTCATGGTTGTGGTAGCCAGTCACCCGGTTTTTAGTGAAATAATGGTAGATCAGCTCAGGGTGTCCAGATAGGGTCACTGGGTTGTGGTGCAGGACATACTTTTGTAGTGGAGCCAACCCAACAGGAGTAGGATCTCTGCCCCTCTACAGTGAGATGTACGATCTTAGTAGCCCTAGTTTTAGCTTCTTATCTTTTCGATACATGATCTTCCCATTGATTTTTATATGATGTTGTTGTGGAGAGCTTTGGGCTCTACATATTTTCTTCTGTTGTTATCTTGACACTAGAAACTCCATTGGGACGAGAAAGACTAGTGTATGTCAGGGAAAGGAGTACCCTCTAGTGGTTGGTTGGTGTCACTTTTTATGGGACCTCTATGTCCTAGAGATGAAATGCTATGATGTCATTCTCAGAATGGACTAGATAGTTCCTTTCTAGGCAGTCGTCAACTGTTATTTCCGTAGGGTGAGTTTGATATCACAAAAGGGTGGATCCTTTCATCATAACAGTGAATGGGATGTCTAGGTGAGTAGAGAGGGACCCAAGAATCATGGGTTAAGAGGGGTTATAGTCCATATTTCTAGACTATATCTGGATGACCATGGGATTTCACAGGTGTACTTTCCTCCAGTGGTGAATCGTTTCAGAGATGTCTTACCAGAATCCTTTTCAGGTTTTCCTCAGGAGCATTTGGTATACTTATCTATTGATCTTTTTCTAAGAGAAACATTGGTGTCCATTACTCCTTATAGTATGGCTACACCAGAGTTAGAGGATCTAAATAATCAATTATAGGAGTTACATGAAATTATTTTCATCTGACCAAGTACTTCTCCTTGGGGTTTGCCTGTCATTTTTTCCAAGAAGGCAAATAGTACCCTCAGGCATCGTCTGGATTATCAGAAGTTGATCTAGTTGACTATTAAGAACCAATATCCATTACCAAGTATTGATTATCTCTTTTATTACATTCAAGTATCCCGAGTGTTCTCAAATATATACTTGAGGTCTGGTTACCATCAGTTGCACATTAGACCATCAGATATACGTCTTACAGTCATTCTGAGAAAGTATGGTCTATACTAGTATATGGTTATGTCATTCAATCTCATGAATTCACACGTAGTTTTCATGGCACTGATATACCGAGTGTTTCACCCATACATGGATTCCATTGTGGTGGTTTTCATGGATGATAACTTGGTGTACTCTAACATTTGAAACGATAATGCTTCCCAATTTGAGACCATTTTGAGTACACTGAGAGAGCATCAGTTATATGCTAAGATCTAAAAATGTATCTTTTGGATGGACCTGATTCACTTCTTGGGTCATGTTGTCTCAAATACCTGGATATCTGTAGACCTAGAGAAAGTGAGAGTAGTAGCTTCCTAGGTGCATCCAAAGTACGTCTTTGAGGTGATAGGTTTTCTAGGGCTGGCTGGATACTATAAACATTTCATATAGTACTTTTCATTCTTAGAAGAACCACTTACGGGTCTGCCTAAGAAGGGTGAAAATATCTTGTGGTCAGATTCTTGTGAGTCATTCTTTTTAGAGTTGAAAAGGAGGTTGACTTCATCACTAATAATTTTATTTACAAATCTGGGAAAGAGATATATTGTGTACTATGATGCATCAGGTATCGAGCTTGGAGTTGTGCTTTGCAAGGGGAAGGAGTCATTGTGTACGGGTCTCGGTAGTTAAGACCACATGAGAGGAATTACCGGATGACCGATCTCGAGTTAGATGTAGTTTTCCATGTCGTGCGCTATTGGAGACATTACCTTCTGGGATAGAATTATGTGGTTTTCACCAACCACAAGAGTCTCAAGTATATATTCACTCAGTGTGACTTTAATTTGAGAGAGCGAAGGTGGGTTGAGTAACATTAGCCTTTTGACTTAGATCATGCCTATACGCCTGGTAAATACAACGCAAGGGCTGATTCGTTGTGTAGAAGGACTCAGATACAAGCAGTTCAAGAGGCTAACTCTAAGTGGAAGCTTATGGATCTATTCTCTGAGATGAATTTGGATGTGCATGATAGACAGGGGTAGAAATTTATTTCTTCTGTAGTTGTTACCTCTACCCTTCTTGATCAAATGTGAATGAGGTAGCTATCAGAATCTGAAGGCATAGTCTTATAGGAGAGTGTGTAAGGAGAGGACCCTTTTCCTTTATGGGCCATAGGCGAGGATATGATCATTCATTTCTAGGGGAACTTATGGGTTCCAGTAGACATACATGAGGAGCTTATGCCGGAATTTCATTCCTCAATTTGGGCAGTTCATTCTGGTGTCACCAAGATTTATCATGATATACCCCATCATTATTGGTGGCCTAGTATGAGGAGAGAAGTTTCTAGTTTCATCATGAGGTGTTGCACATGTCAGCAGGTTAAGGCGGAGCATTAGTGACCAGAAGGGCTTTTACAAAAGTTACCCATTCCCCATTGGAAGTGGAATGGTGTCAAAAAGGATTTTGTGATAGGTTTACAGATGTCACCTCGAGGGAATGATGTCGTTTAGGTTTTCTTTGAAAGATTAACAAATTTTGATCATTTATTTCCGATCAAAGAGGCCACCAGTGTCGATGAGCTGGGATGGTTGTACATCTATGAGATTGTGAGCTTATAGGGAGTTACACATTCCATTGTCAAAAATAGGGATGATCGTTTTTCTTCTCGAGTATGGAAGGGGATTTAGAAGGATTTTCATATACATGTACTTTTGAGTATAGCATACCACCCCCAGAAAGAAGGCATGTCCAAGCATACGATACTGGTGCATTAGGACATATTTAGAGCTTGTATTCTAGATTTTGGACATTCTTGGGATAAGAACATACCACTGGTGGAGTTTTCCGATAATTATAGTTTTGAAAAACTATTCAGATGGAACCTTATGAAGCATTGTACGGTAGGCCATGCTGATCAACCTTATGATGGATGGAGGTAGGAGAGGCAGCTATGTTGGGACCTCATCTTCTCTATGAGACCAAAGAGAATATAGAGTTGATTTGGAAAAGGATTGATATTGCACAGTCTCGATAGAAGTCGTATGCTGATCAGTAGAGACGACCTATGTAGTTCGAGGTCGGGGATCAGGTTTTCTTACGTGTCACACTGAGTTTGGGAGACATAGGGATAATGAGATAGGTTGACATTTCACCGAATAAGATCGAGACGTTTGAGGTTCTGGGAAGAGTTGGTCTTGTTTCCTATCGGATACAGTTACCTCATATGTACTGGGCTATTCACGACGTCTTCCACTTTTCTCATCTTCGGCGTTACTTCTCAGACCCATATCATGTCTTCCAACCCAAGGAAGTTGAGTTGTATGTGGATGCATTGTTCTAGGAGCACCTTATCATGGTTTTTGATCGATGTAAGAAGGTTCTATATGTCCAGTTTGTTCATCTAGTAAGGGTGCTTTGGTTGCATAGGTGAGTATAGGACGATATTTGGGAGAGAGAGGCGGATGTACGATTACAGTGGTAGGAGCTGTTCGGGGTTTTTTCTTCTACGCTTCCTTGCTAGGGAAATTAGGGGATTAATTTCATTAAGGGGATGTTTGTAAGAACCCATATATTATTTTTCATGTATTTTTCCTTTTCTGTTCATTTTTTAGAAAAGGAGAAATTTTTAGAAATTTTTGAAGTACACATAGTGTACTTTCTGAGAACACACCCTATACTCAGTTACCACGGGTAGCCATGTGCTGGCCATGTAGCACCCATGCACACAACCATGTGGGGTTGACCTGGAGTCCTCTTAAAGTGGTGTACGGAAATGGTAAGTACATCTCGTGTACTTTCAATGTACATTCCATGTAATTTTTTTTTCATTAAATGTAATGGGGTTGCATCTAATCGCTAGAATCGCCGTCATCTAGGTTTGTTTGGGCCAAGTGCTCTCGTACGGCCATGATCTTCCTCCAAGCCCCTGACCTAGCATCCGATCTCTGATCCGACCGATGTTGATTACATTGGGATCACCTCGAAAATATTTTCCTTCTGTTGGAGCCTCGTTTCAGGATTCCACTTCATTCCCAAGTTATCCTCTGTTGAACATTTTCTTGTATATCTCCATCATTCAAAGGTGATTCAAGCATTGATACTCAGGTATATTGATCTCCCAACTCTGAGGTAGGTGTTTTGTGCCTTTCGGTAGAATGTCTTTGTGTTATATGTGCAAAATCTCTAATACCCATGAATGTGTTATTGCGCATTTACTGTTTCAGCCCTATTGTCTGTATTTTATGCTTTCATGCATGAGTAAAGGTTAATTGAATGTGAATATGGTCAATTTCTATGCTTTGGATGTTTTTTCACATGCATGATGGCATGTTTTGACCATTGGGTCTAGTTTCCTATTAGGCTGACGTTTATATTGCCATGCCTAGTTATAAGATGGTGTGGCTCTTCAGATATGCTGATATGTTGTAGACTTCTACCCATGTAGTCCTTGACATTTATTTTGGCTGATACGTGTTTATATACCTACAAGACTTTCATAGGTCCCTGATAACCTAGTGTAGTAGACCATAGAGAGAATGGACATACGGTTATCTCTAGAGTGTCTTCATTTCTTATGATGCGAGATAATATGGGGAATAGACGTATGTGCTTCCACCGAGTGTTTGTAATTCCTTAACATGGGACACAGAGGGAATGTGATGTAAGTGCATCATGAGGTAGACTTTAGATACTGATATGAAACTATATGATGAATTGATGGAGAGTGATTCCTTAGATGGTCTGTGCTAAAGGTGATCTAGAGTTTTTAGACTGAGCGTTCTTCCTAGAGGGTTGCTTATAATTTTTAGTCAGGACCAGAGGGGATAAGCTGTGAGTACATCCCATAGGTTACCTATTGTGTTAACCATTTTCTTATGTTTCTAGGTATGACTAGAGGGGATAGGTGATGGGTACTTCCCAGAGGGTTACCTTTTGAGATTATCTACTTTGATTAACTGTTGCTTGATATTTGAATCTATGGATTATAACTATTGTGCACTTCATTTTTTTCTGATTTATGTACTTTACCCGCTATATATTCACTCACTATCAGGCACAGATCTTGTAGTGGTTGCCTACAGTGATTTAGTCACACTCCCTGTTTGGGCCATGATTTTGGGACCAAAAATTTTATATTTATGCATGTATAGATAAGGGAAAGAGACATTGTACATCAAGTACTTGATTTTTGTGGAGCTGGAGAGCATGGGACCAAGCTATGGCTTGAGATGTTGAGGAGTTGTTTAATTTCTTTCTTTTTTAATTTGGTTTAGTGCTATTGTGTTCCAGCATTTTGAATTATTTGGCATCTTTCCTAGACATATGTGTCATGTGTTATTCATATATATATATATGTGTGTGTGTGTGTGTGTGCTCCAGTTTATTATTACTTCTCAGTCGTTGTTTAATTTTGTATGGATTATTCCAGCTTCTACTATTGCTATTTTTTTTTACATCCTCTATGTTGCACTGATAATGAGGGCATACTTTCCCTATTATCACATCCCAGGCCCTCCCTTCTTGTTAGCAGCCTCTACAATTTGGGGAAATGCGCTTGAGGCCATGTGACCAACTGGGTACGGGGCGCCACTGGGTGGATTCAGGAACTGGGAAATTACAGATATACATAATAATATTTAAATAAATAATTGGTAATTATTATATTATTATCATTCCTTAATGATAAAATATTATGTTTATTTTTTCATAAATTATTAATAAATAATAGATACATTTCTCTTGGGTATGTTCGACCTACCATCTCCATGATTGAAATATAGCTCATCTATAATAATAATCAATAATTATATATTTTAAAAGAAGATATAATGCTCAAAGCATATATTTACTCAATGATTATAATTCTTCTAATATTTAAATAATGATCTCTTTCAGAACAGTCAACACATCAATGATTTTTATAACAATTAAAATAACATCATCAAAAAATCCAATGCATATATAATCTAATAATTAGTTTTATATAACATGTTAAAAAGTTGAATAAAAAGAATATTAAACCTGAAATTCTTTCATACTCATATAAATAATAATCATATGTTTATTATTCATGTAAACAAAGACTGTTGGTGGATAGTCAGACTCAAGGATTCATCTCAGTTTACATTTGTTTTTGAATATTTTCATGTGATTCACCTATATTATTTAATGAGGCCTATATAAAGACCATTTTACATGATATATAATGAATTTATATATTTCCATGATATGGAAATATTTTTTTAATATTTTTCATTAATTAGTATTATGATTTAAATGTCATAAGTGGAAAGATACTTTCTTGGTTAAAAACCCTCTTTTAAGGAACGCTAAAACCCTTTTTCATACTTGTCCATGTTATCATAAAATTAATTTATGAACATAATTATATGGTAAATATATTTTTATATTGTAATTTTTTGAATTTATTTTATTTTTTATGAAAAATGAATCATTTTATGTAATATTTCACATCATTTACAAATGAAAACAAAGAATGATATATATTAACATATACAGAATCAATGATTCTTCAATTGAAAAAATAGTTATTTGATAATGGGATTCCATTACCAAGTTTTAATTTTTGTATTCAATAAATAAAACACTTTCCCTTTTTTAGGTAATTAATGTTTTGAAATTGTGTTTTTTAAAAAAAATTGTAGTTTTATTTGTGAAAGTTCTTTTAAAATGTGTTTAAAATATTTTTTCAATGGTTTTGTGGTGAAAATATAAATGATCGAAATTATATATTCATGATATATTATGTGGAAAATTTTTATGAACAACATGCCCGGATAATGTCATGTCAACCCATTATACTATATATATTGGGAGAACCCACATACTAATCTGATGCATATGGTAATTAATCTATGCTATGAATATATATATATATATATATATTTAATTTTATTTAATTGGATATGCTAATATTCAAGGGTTATGTGAGGTTTTATTAATAGTACCATGAGATGATGTCCCAAATAACCTATATGACTTTTCAATTATTTTATTTAGTTTTTATGGATATCATTTAATATCAATTGAAATATTATGATCTATTATAAATAATGATGATGCCATTTTTTGGTTAAAATTTATGTTATTAAAAAATTGGTTATCATGGGTATTCTTGTTTTTTTCTTAGATAAATTAAATTCTACATTTTATAAAAATTATTTAGCATGTTGTTCTCATACCATGTTTTAATTTTTTTCACAATGTTATTGGAAGTGTGTGAGAAATTAATATGTCATGTAGAAAATTTTAAATTATTTTCAAGAGATGAAATTATTTTTTATTTATAAATGTTGTATATGGAAGAAAAATTTAATACTTATTAGAATATTTCTAATTTTATAATATTGTTTCTCTATGTATGAGTTATCAACTAATTCCCTAAAAATACAAACCTAAAATATCCCAAAATATAAGATAATTCATTATTGAATGAAAATTGATGATTATGTAATGTATAAGGATGTGTCAGTATTGTTTTTATAATAGGAAAGGATTTGGTTACATTAGAGGTTTTGATATTAAAAATTTCATTCCCTTGAATGATGTTACATTATGGTTAATTTGGAATGATACATAATCTGCAGAATATAATGGTTGTTTGAGTAAACAATGTATGTTCGAAATAGTTTTCTTTAGAGGAAAAAAAGAAGATGTAATATAAAGACACCATGAAGAATATATCATTCCAAATGAGAATCATTGGGTGGTTATAATTTTAAAAGAGAATTTTTTTGCGATCGACTAGTTGGTTCAGGTTATAAATGGTGATATAATCCTTTTAAAAAAATAATGATTTCCAATAGATAAACTAGTAGATAGTTGATAATTATATGAGATAGCGCCCATATACCATTGATGGATCCTAAGACCCAGTGGTAGATAATAGACCAATAATTTAATTTGAAAACATATTTCATATCATGATACCCTCATAACATCAGAATGTAACACATTCAATTATATGTATTGAAGGTGAATCTAGATGATGGCTATATCTAGTTAAAAATACTACATTGAAAATGGATCTTGATTCCATGTAATTCAAAAATATTAATGATATATTACATATTAATTGTTTCACCATGGTTATGCAACTACATATTTAGAAAAATTCCCAAAATTGAGGAACAAATAATGATTCTATTCCTCCATATTTGGAAAATTTTACTATATTGTCAAGGTATATACAAAATATTATTAATGAAAATGAATTTAAAATTAATATATTTTAAAATAGATTGAAATTATTTTTATTAATTTATTTGGCTAAATGATAATGATAAATACTAAGAAAGTAGTTTGTTGTTCTGAAAAAAAATATTGAATGAAATTTTAGATACATATGTGCATTATTAAAATAAAAATCATAGGAGATATAGATGGGAATATATAGGGAGGGGTACATAAAATAAATTTGGTGTTGAGAAAATCATGTTTATATCATGTGGAAGGTGCGGTAAAATGAATAACAAATAATGTCTTATGAATCTAGGTAGTGTTACTAATGTGTTATTTTTGGGCTATATACCCACGACTAAAGGTAAAATTATCCCGATAAATACAAGAATGGGGTAATAGATAGACATATAATGGTGTGATTATTTAGTTTTAATGAGTTGTTTTATTGTTATAATATGTTCATGATTATGGTAATATATGTTTAATATCACAATGATCAAAAGCTATATGGTGTGTAAAATTCATTTAAGACTACTATTACTATTGGTGTTGGGGCCACAATTAAAGTTGTTATAGTAATATTACATAGTTATTCAAATTATTCCAATACTCTATTTGACTCTGGAACTTCATATTTTAAAATATCTATGAATTTTACATCTAAATTGGTAATACCTCCACCAAATTATAAAACATAAATTAGGGTGAAATCTTCGGTGGAAATATTATTAGAACTTAAATTTTTTGTAATAATAAAATTTTTCATTTATGGGATGGTTTTTCATTAAATTTATGTTGAAAATCTCATAGTTAAATTATAAATCGTTCTGGGTATGCATTATGATTCAGTTTATCGTGAAATAATAGATTGTAGAACTAAAAATCACTTTGTGGGAAATGGTCATTTTCAATGGGTTATTTGTGACGGGGCCACTTTCTCATCACAAAAACATTATATTTTTGATGGGTATGTAAGGACCTGTCTCCATAGTATTGGGGGAATGTGTGAGAAATCATGGGTAGGGCATTTTTGATGGGAATAGGGAACACATCACAAATGATCGATAAAGGTCTTTAATTTTTGTGATGAGAAATGTAACACATCACAAATTGTGTGTCGAAAGGGAGACATTTTTGACCAGACATGTCACAAATAATTTATTTTTGCTGACATTAATTAATATGGGAATTGGGTATTTGTGATGGGTATCATCACAAATATAACTATTTGTGATGGTAATCCCACCACAAATAATATAACACACAGACCCCTATTACCCAGAGTCGGTACCTTATTACATAACATAATCATGATACATGGAGTCAAGTCTTGAAAGACCGATTAGTTTAGTATCCGTGGATGTACTAGATATATACAAAAGTTTTAAATTACGTAATTAAATAAAAAACAATACTCTGTCTCCTTTTTAACAAATCATCTCCCTTAAAATATCCCTACAGGTGGGTCATAATATACTTTCTGGGATCCGGGAAAAAATAATACATAGAACAGCGGTGAGATCATGTGCTTAGTAATGATAACAATATAGAGAAACTTAAATAAATAAAATTAACAATTAAGGAAATGTATAAGACTAAAATACAATCCTTTTAAAATTAACCATGTGAATAATAAGTCACTGTTAATTCAAATAATGTCATTTAATTAATAACATGGATATTATACTATTCTAATAGTCACATGTAATATCAATATCCAATTTCTTAATGATGGAATGCATAATGTCGGACATCATAACCACATAGTCAAGGGCTAGTTCCTAGACTACAAATTAGATTTTTTCAAATCCTTTTTCCAAGACACTAGTTTGTCTCATTAGACCTACCGATTCCATATGGAGCTATAGCGGGCTCCACTCGTCACTTACTATGTCCAATTCATTCCTCATATGAAAAGGTTGGATCATAACATAAACATTCGTATTAAAACGAACATTTTAAATGTAAATACTTAAAACATAAACCATGAATGGTATAAAAATAACAAATCCACATTCAAACATTTCACAAAACCTTCAATACAATATAGAATATTTTATCATAATAAATCAACTTCAAATAAGTGTGAAATCAATCAAAATTAGTTGATAGAAATGAATTCAAAACCATATTAGAGAAATATCTCAATTTTTTTTAAATCATTTAAATGTCATGTAATTTTAAAAGAAAAAATTTATTTTGAAAATATTGTTATATGATTTTAAGGTAAGCTTTGAAGATGTTATAATGGAAAACAATTGCAGCACTTGCATTATATTTTAAAAAACATTTTTTCCTCTATTTTTTCGAAAAGGTCATAAAGGATATTATTTGAAAAAATGATGGAATTATTTTATTATAAACATTCTATAAAAATTCAAAACGGGTAAAAATTAATTTTTCTCATAGTATATTAAATATTAAAAATGTTTTGAAATAAATTTTTAAGAATGACGGATGTGGATGATAAAGAGGTCCCAGAGGATACTCTCTTACAAACAACTTCAGATAATGATGAGATTGTAGAATCAACCCTTAACTTCTACTTTTATTTGATCAAGGTTGTGTTAAAATCCTGTATAATAGTTAAATAATTGTTATTAAATTATAAAATAATCAAATACATAAATATGATATCCTATATGATCTTCTAATATTGCTTTGTTAATAATAATTTAGTAGTATCATTGTTCCGAGCATTATCTGGTTTGATTTCCATTATATGCATGGTTACGTAAGCCATGTATGTTATGGATAGGGTGTATTTTATTAATATCCCAAATTATATTATGTTCTGAAACATTATTTTTAATCATAAAATAAAAACTATTCTTGAATGGATATGATGAGGAATGAATTTCATTGCATTCGTGGAGACGGTAATCCGTACGTATTCACGAGTGACAATATTATTCTATTGATGGTAAAATCATATGTAATTGGATGTTATATCATATATAATGAATAATAAACAAATTATATTTATTATTTACTATTGTTATATTAATTATTATACCCATGAAAAGAATGATGTGTTTGAATAACAAACTACACCATAACGTGGAGACGTTAAGTTGTACGTACGCACGTATGGTGACCTGAGATTATTTGTATGGTTAGAATAATGAATAGGGTTATACCATATTTATAATAAAATAAGTGAATGAATAAGGTAATATAGTTATTATTTTGGTATGGAAACAAAAATGAATGAGGAAGTGGAAGAATAAAAGTACATTGAAAGAGGTGGTGAAATGTTTACCTCTTCTTCAGGTGTTTCCTTTTGAGATGATCAAAATGGCTCCATAGGTTAGATTTATTATCAAATTAAGGCCTCTAGGGAGATGTGAGGGACGTTGGGAGGATATTTGAGTACTGGTTGGCCAAGTTAAATGGCATTAGAGTTATAAAATTAAGATAAGGGGAACTACCCTTTCATAAGAGAGGAGTGGGTCACTTTTGGAAAACCATGAATTATTATTTTATTATAAAATCTTAGTTGATTAATAATGTCTTAAAAAGGATTTATTTAGAGTATAAGGTGGGAATGGGATTAAAATTTCTCATACAATAGGTTTTAGCTAGGCATAGGTCACTATATTAACCTTATCTTTTAGATTTTACTCTTATTCAAAAAAGGTATACTTTTACCTAGTATTCTTCTATTATTATAATAAATGGTTAATAAACAAACTATATGTTTCGAACACAACACCAAGGGGATCATTAATGACATATCAATTATTATATATGTCCTTTGGACAATCCTTATAATTTTAGGACTATTATATCTATTAATAATATAGTATTTGTTTTAAAAACTCATTTATGTTAATTTTTACCCTATTTGTTATTTTGTTTTTTGAAAGTCATAACTACTATATAACCTAGAAAATTAGTGGAATTAATAAAAAGTCTCAATTTATATTTATATTTATTTTTATAATATCAATTATTTTAATCATTCATTAATAACGTAATAAGTACATCATAATCATGTCAAAAACAAATTTAATTATTTAATGTCTAAAATTTATTATAAAAAAAAATTATTTATTAAATAATTTTATATTTTTTAAGGAATATTTATAGTAGAATTTATCTTATGTATAAACCCATATTAAAAATGGTTTAGTTTTTATAATTTGTATTTAACACTTTGAACTCTTCTTGAAATAAAATAATAATAAATGTCCTAATATAATCCATGTGGACCAAGAAAATCATATTTACTTATTCTGGTTGATTTTGGTGGATATAAACATATCTAATATAATTAGGACGTGTGTTATAGTAATTATAATATCATTTTTCCATTAATTACCCTATTTACCTTTAACCATGTTAAATAATTGTCCAAAGATAGTATTCACTAAAAACTATTTTAATCTTATTGAACAAAATTTTATATACTGATGTCAAATATGTCATTGGAATTTTTTAAATTCAATTCAAAGAAGTGGTAATATTACGTTTTATGCAAAATTGAAAATGCGCCTATAAGGTGAGTAAAAGACGGTAAAATGTTCAATAAAATTTTATATATCTAATATTATTATAAAATGACTCTAACGGGTTACATTGAACATATATAGGTATTATGTATATATTTTTACATAACATATATTTATATAAAATAACTAATTATTTAAATAAAAAGTCGGTTTTAACTATTAATGTAGTGTTTTCTACTATTCAACAAAAATTTAATTTTTTCATAAAAATAAAAAAAAATTCACCCTAAGCTAGTTTTGATATTCCATATCCAAAAATGAATTCCATTTTGAAAAAAAATATTTAAAATTTCAAAACGTGGGTTTTACTATTAATAACGATTGGTTTGATTGGTCATGGTGTGTTAAAACTTCATGTTGTGTACAACAAATTCTACTGCACTATTCGAAGGGAAACATACCATGGATGCTTGGGGTGTTACATTCTCCCCTCCCTAAAAAAATTACATCCTCATAATTTCTATGAATACTACTACATAAAATATTTGTGTGGTTCTTCGTCATAAGTTCCACAGGATCACATGTTACCTCTTCCATCTTATGAGTTCTCCATTGAACATTCACTCGGAGAGTCATCCGGTTTCTGAACACTTGTTCTCTAGTATGAATAATTTTGATAGGCACTTCATAATAAGAAAGTTTGGGCTCTAAATGTATTTCTTTATAGGTGAGTACATGTGTGGGGTCATACATGTATTTTCTCAATAGTGATATGTAGGAGACATCATTAACATTAAAGAGACTTGGCGGTATTACCAAAAGATAAGATACAACACCAATTTTTCCAGAATTTTGAATTGTACAATACACATGGGACATAATTTAAAGTTATTACCGAATCGTATAACACCCTTTCATGGAGATACCTTTAAAAAACATGATTATCTACATGACATTCCAAATCCTTAATTCGGTTATTGGCATATCTTTTTTTCCTACACTGAGCTGCTTTGATGTAGGGTTGGATAAACATCACCTTTTCCATTTATTCGTCAATATGTTCTAGGCCTACGAGTTTTCTTTCACCAACATCATCCCAACAGCTTAGTGTGAAACATATCTTTCCATATAATGCTTCATATGACACCATATGAATACTTGAATGGAAGCTATTGTTATAGGAAAATTCAACCTGAGGTAAATATTGATCTGACATACCATTAAAGTCATGTTATGAAGATCTCAACATGTATTATAATGTTTTAAAAGTCTGTTCGGATTGTCCAATTGTATGAGAATGTTAGGCAATGCTCAAACGATGTTCAATATCCAGTGCCTTCTGAAGGAATTTCCAAATTCTTGAAGTAAATTGGGGACCATGATCAGAAACAATCGATAGGGGTACTCCATGAAGTCTTACAACTTCATTAATATATATTATTTCAAATGTTTAAGTGGTAAATCTTCTCTCAACATGAAAATGTGCGAACTTGGTAATACAATCAATAATGACCTATATTGTTTCATTCCTTCAATGTGTATTTGGTAGTCCCATGGAAATGTACATTGTAATATCATCCCATTTTCACTCGGGCATGGTAAAAGATTTCATGACTCCTCTAGGATGTTGTCTTTCAACCTTAACCTATTGACAACCCATAAATCTCGACACAAAATTAGCAATCTCCCTCATCACATTGTCCAACCAAAAATGATCCTTCAAATATCAAAACATCTTAGTCATACCATGGTGTATATTGAAATTAGATCTATGAAAATCATCCAACAATTGACTTTTTATATCAATTATATCGATGACACAATTTATCATCAAATTTTTCAAAATTCTATCTCCATATATAAACTCACTCAATCTCCCATCATTCATAGCTTTAATATTCTTTTGGAACTCCCCATCATCAGTCTAAGAACTATTTATCTTGTTTAGTAATGATGGTTTGGCTACCATTTGAAATAGTATTGATGTCTCACCTTCTGTGGTTATTCCCGTATACATGTTTACTATATCCATAAAAATAGGATCCCTTTCAACTCTCATATTGTTCAAAACTCCATGATCCTTTCTGCATAAAGCATCTGCCACCATATTTTCCTTCCCCAGGTGGTAGTGTATAGTGCAATCATAATCCTTAAGAATTTCAAGCCAGTTCCTTTTCACCATGGTGAGTTATTTTTGTGAGAAAATATACGTCAAAATCATGTGATTAGTATTAATCTCACATTTTTTCACAACAGAGAAAGTGTCTCCATATTTTCATAGAAATGATTACAACTTATAACTCAAGATCATTAGTGGGATTGTTTTTATCCTAGATTTTTAGCTCACGTGATGCATATGCAATAACTCTATCATTATGCATAAGGAAAAAACCACAATCTTTCTTATAATCATCACTATAAATAACAAATCCATCATTCCACAATGGTAGAGTCAATATAGAAGCCTTGGATAGTCTTACAATCAGTTATTCAAAACACTCTTGACACTCTTTTGTCCAAAACAATTTAACCCCTTTATGAGTGATATTGGTTAATGGGTTAGCCAATCATGCAAAATTCAGGATGAAATTCCGATAAAAACCTGTAAAACCAATAAAACTTCATAACTCAGTTATACTCATCGACACTAGACATTATGGGATTTCCATGGTGTTTGAAGGATACACAATGATTCTATCCATAAAGACAATATGGCCATGAAATGAAATTTTTGGAATCAAAAATTCACACTTGATGAACTTCTAAAATTATTTATTTCTTCTAAGAGTCTTTTGAAATGTGTGCATGTAATTTTCTTGATCTTCAATGGTTTTTGATAATTCCATGATATCATCAATATATACCACTAGAAATTCATCAATATATTCATTGAAATGTCTTTTCATTATATCCATGAAGTCATAGGGTGCATTATTCTATCCAAATGGCATTGCTATAAACATGTTATCCACATACCTGGTACAAAATTTTGTCCTTAGTATATCTTCCTTCTTCATAGACAACTGATGATATCCAAATCGAAGGCCAATCATTGTAATATATTGATCTCCATGAAGTTGATCAAATAAATCATTAAACTGATCTAGGGGACACTTTTTATTTTTGGTTATAATATTGATCTCCCTCTAGTCAATGACCAAAAACATATATCCATATTTATTCGAAACAAAAAGAATAGGGGTTCCCCAGGGAGAAACATTCCGGTTAATAAATCAATTATTACTGAATTCCTCTAGTTTTTTATTTAGTTCCCCTAATAATACAGTGGTCATTCTATAAGTGTTCTTTGATATGGGCCTTGAACCAGGAATTATATCAATGGAAAACTAAATCTCACGTTCAAAATACTGTCTAGGTAAATCTTCTGGAAACACATCAACATTTTATTCAATAATCAGTTCATCCCTTATTTTAACATTTCTTTCCTCACCCATAGTTGTTTCAATCTCTTCCTCCCCAATAATTGAATTTAGCAGAGATACTGGGGGTGAATCTAGATAAAAATCATATGGTGACATTTCTGCTCTAAAGATAAGTTACTCCATATCATCATCAAGAATTGTAACCTCCTTCTTCTTAAAATAACTTTTTTTCATCATGGTCCTCAAGCCAATCCAAATTGAGTATTATAAAAAATTCTATAATTGGTATGACGATGAGATCAGCAGATAAATAACGTTTATATGCATTAATGGAAACTGATTCTCATAACGTTATTGCAATGATACTTTCCTTATAATTTTTGACAGACAACTCACTTGTAAAATAAAATTGGAAATATCTTCTCTCTTGATAAAACTAGGAAGATATGAAACAATGCGATGATCCAGAATCAAATAATGCATTGGAAAAATTTGAGGAAACCATTAAATTACCATCCACCACATCTTTCAGAACTTCAACATCACATGTAGAAATCACATATGCTTGGCCTTGCTTCCTTGGCATTTTCTATGATATGTTTCCTAGGAGATTACGAAATTCATTTTCATAATGCTCTATTTCCCTACAATTTTAGCATTAAACATTGACACCCACATTCTTCCACTTGAAATCACGAGTATGGTGGCCTTTCTAACCACACTTATAATAGACTCCCATTCCCTTAAAGAATGTACCATGGTTTTTCTTGCCACATTTACCATAGAATGGATACCCAACATTTCCCTTCTTTCCATTATTTCCATTCCCAGAGTTCTCATCAGATATCTTCTTCTTCTGCTTTTCTTTAAAGTCATAAGACTTAGGGAATTCCTTTTCTATCTTGATAGCTCATGTGAAATTATCTTCATATGATAAGAAGGATTGTGAGGCTAATACTCGATGTAGAAATGGTTTTAACCCATAAAATAATCAATCAAACTTACTCATTCAGTTACGTATATAATCTGTTTCATGCCTTTCTAAACTTGTAATGTTAGCCTCATACATTGAGACATTCTCATCCCCCCTTTTCCTCTGACTCAAATGTTGTCTTTCTATATCTTCTCGATGGTCATGAGGAAAGTATTTTTCTATGAAAAGATATTTAAACTCCCTTCATTCCATATTTTATACTTCTTCATCTTACTTTCGGTTTTGAATTAATGACCACCATTAATCTGCATCTCTCATGAGGCGATAAACTTCCATGACATATTTTTCCCTTTCCCTACTCCCCTAAGCATGAAATATTTTTTCTATAGAATTTATCCATTTCTCAACTACAAATGGATTTATAGTCCCATTGAACATTGGTTTTTGTTTCCTCAGGAATCTGTGTAACATTGATCCTCTGCGTAGTGGATCAGTGTGCTCCACATGGGTAAAATTATTATTCATAACCTGAGTAAGTTGTCTCAGTATAGTGATACTCTGATCACCACCAGTGGCATCACCATCTCCACTATAATTATCTTTAGTAAGAGGGAAATCTCTATATGGATTATGTGCAATGATAAATTTTCAATTTCTTTTACTAGTATCTATTTCTAAAATATGTCATACACCATATTAGTTTATGAATCACAATACATCATTCTGAATATGTTAAACACGTAACATAAATTGAATAGTTTGTGGATATAATCCATAATCAGAAAAATGTTTTCTTGGAGGAGGTATATACTAAAAAATACATAATAGTGGATTGTAAATAAAATGTGAGTTATCCAAAGAATGTACCTCGGTAGTGTCATTACCAAAAGTGCAGCAAGGCCTATTGTCTTATACCAGGATACCCCGGGTCCAGCCTAAAACAATTTGTCCGAGGATTCACTCCTAGGTATACCTATGCCAGAGCTGCCTCTACAGGCTCAAATCTTGACAGGGATGTATTGATTTGAAAACTCACAAAATATCTACATTAAAAATATTGCAGAAAGTTATTCTATACTAATCCATAAAGTCTATCTTTGGGTAATTTTCTCTAATTAACGTTTTTCTAAATCTTGATTCCAAGGTTTTTAATAAACTTCCTATATTACCAACTATAATGCCCAGACCTCAGTTACCCAGTGTCGTTGCATTATTACATAAAATTGAAAGGATATAAGGAATCATGTCCTGAAAGACTGGTCATTTTAGTAGCCTTGGAGGTACTAGATACGTACATGAGTTATAAGTTATATCATGAAATAAAAAAGAATATTGTTTCTCCTTTTAACCCAATAATATCCCTTTGATTATCCGTAGAGGTGAGCCTTAATATAATTCTTTGCAACCTGGGAAAAATAATTCATAGAAAAGGAGTGAGCTAAGGTGCTCAGTAAGGATAACAATATAGCGAAACTTTCGTAAATAAGAATTAACATTTAAGCCAATGTATAAGACTAAAACACAACCCTTTTAAACATTAACAAGATAATAATATGAAAATGATAAATCAAATAATGTCATTATTTATTCACATGGAAATTCTAATGGTCGAATATTCACATGTAATATTAACATCCAATTTCATAAAGATGGAATGCATAATGTAGAACATCCAAACCACATATTCACGGCCTCATTCTATGATTAAAAATAAGATTTTTTCATGGTCGTGTGCCAAGACTCTAGTTTGTCTCATTAGACCTACTGTTTCACTCAGGAGCTAAAGCGGGCTCCACCCGTCACTTACTAAGTCCAATGCATTCCTCATATGAAAAGGTTGGAACATAACATAATCATAAACATAAAAACAAGCAAATGAAATGTTAATAATTTAACCATAAACCATTAATGGTATATAAATAACACATCCACATTCAAACATATCACAAAACATTCAATACAATATGAAATATTGTATCATAATAAATCAACTTCAAACAAGTGTACAATCCATCAAAGGATGAAATCAAAACCATTTGAGTAAAATATCTCTTTATATTTTGAAATATTTTAAAAGTCACGTAATTATAAATGGTTATATTTATTTTTAAAATATTCTAATAAGTTTTTATGGGAAGCGTTGAGAATAATATAACTATAGAAAATAGCCTCACTCTCTGTATAAGTTATAAAACATTATTTCTATAATATTGTCGAAAAGGCCGTAGAGGACCTTGTTTAGAAAATAACAGAAATATTCATTTATAAAAATTAAATAAATTTTAAAAAAAGGTATAAATTAAATTAACCCACAGTTTGGGAAATAGTAATTGTTTTGAAATACATTTTTATGAAACATGGATGTGGATGATAAAGAGGTACCAGTAGATACTCAGGTGTATACAACATCATATAATGAAAAGACTCTATAATAAACCACTTCCTTGTGATTTTCCTTGATCGAGGTTATGATAACCTCTTTTATAATAGTTAAATAATTTTTAATAAATTATACAATTACCAAATACATAAATATTATATCATATTTGATCTTGTAATATTGATTTATTAATAATATGTTAGTATTATCATTATTTCAGGGGTTAACTGATTCGTTTTCCATTATATGCTTGGTTATGTAAGCTATTTTATTATGGATATGATGTATTTGATTCATATACAGAATGAAATTGATTTCTAAAAAATTATTTTTAATGATAATATAAAAATTATTCTGGAATGGTTAATATGGTGTATGAATTTCATCACGTTCGTGATGACGGTAATTCGTACATACACACGAGCGACAATATCATTATATTAATGGTGAAATAATTTGTAATAGAAAGGTTTATAATATATACTGAATCATTAAGATGTAATATTTATTATTTATAGTAGTTATAATCATTGTTATACCCATTCCAAATATTGAATTTTTTGAATAACAAACTACACCATGACGTGGAGATGGTAAGACGTATGTACGCCCATATGGTAACTTTTTAATCATAGGACAGATCAAATATTGAATACAGTTGCACCATATTTATAATAACATTATAGTAAGTATATGGTACTATAGTCATTATTTTCGTATGGAAACAACAATAAAAGTTGAAGTAGAAGATGAAAAGAACATTGAAAGTGGTGGTGAAATTATTACCTCTTCTTGGTTGTTTCATTTTGAGTTGATTAATAGATATCTATATGTTGGATTTCTGATCAATGTAATGGTCCTTGGTTGAAGTGATGGTAGTTGGGAAAATATTGGAGAATGGATTGGCCGAGACAAATGTCACGACCCGTCCTCGGGGCCCGTGCCGTTACTACCCCAAGCCCGCCGTCCATGGCCCAGGGGATGGCGACTAGCACCAAGGCATAAATCCCAGTTAAGGGAAGGCATTGAATTTGTAAGTAAACCACAGACACCACCGAGAAAGCAGGCAGTAGAAGTAAACACTATGTAAAAACTGAGTACAACAATAAGTGCAGAAAGTAAGTGGGCCAGTATACAAACCCAAACTGAATGTAATGTACATCTGGAAGGGAAAACAACAACTGAAAAATAAAGCCGCAACGCCGAGCTTTCCACTGGAAATTCCACATGATGGGTGGGTACAGATAGCCTCAACTGCTCCTCGAGCCCAGCCGACCGCTCTGAGTTCATTCCGCCCAGTGGTCCACCTCCAGGTACTGTCCTACTCCGCAAGCCTCAACCACGATCAGCGATGTCCGTCGTCTGCAACCAACACAACGTAGTGCGGGCATAGCCCGTGCAGGGGTGAGTATAAGCTACTTTGTAGGGACCCTGAGACCCCTGAAGGTCTCCCAGAATCCACAACGGATATTCCACAAAGGAAAGATAAAATCACGAATTAACATCTGACACTGCTGAGGTATATTCCCATACATATACCTAAGTTATCAACTCTCGTTTGGCTCCAACATCCAAACCCAAGCACAACCCAGTACACACTGGAAAGAAAAACGTATACCCACTCAGAATAGCACAACACAATCCACAGAGGAAAGAAAAACAGGATTTAGCTCACACAGGTATACTTCTTGTATGACGATAGAGATGATCAGATATATCTACTGATTCATCTAAACCGTCAGACTCTCAAAGGATCTATAGGTACTAACCCCTGAAATGACCCAAAAAGGATCTGACCCACAAAGAATCGATAGGGAACAAACTCCCACAATGACCCACAAAGGATCTGACCCACACAAGATCGATAGGTAACTAACCCCCACAAAGACCCACACAGGATCGGATCCACATAGGATTTGTAGGCATTGGCCCACATAGGACTGCTGAGCACTGACCCACACAGGATCGGACCCACACAGGATCGGTAGCACTGACCCACACAGGATCGCTGAGTGTTGTAGTCGTCACTGTTGAATCCACTGAGGGTCTCTGTACAGTCATCGTCGTCACAGTAGTAGTCGCAGCCAGCTCTAGGGTTCCCGCACACAGCAAGCTCTTCGGGAGGGTCCGCTCCACTAGCCGAGAGGCTGATACATTAACTGATACATAGTCCATAGTTGATGTATCCAAAAGTTCCGTATCATCAACATGAACTCGACGTCGCAGACGGCGCGTCAATCAGACGCCTGTTCTGAGAGTTATTGGCTTTTTCATCCTAGGATCCCGGTTGGTTTTTAAGTCAAAACCAGCCCAACCATAATCCACCTACATAAAAACCTCGGGAAAAGTATTCAAAATGATCCGTCTCACTTAGAGGAATCCAACCAAGTCGACGACATGTCAAACGGACGTCCGGAGCTCATGATATGAGTGTTTCCGCTCCGAGGGCCCGGTTGGTTTCGTGTACGAACCAACCCGGCTGAACCCAAAGTATTCCGAAACCTTGAGTTTGATATACCGAAACGACCGACTCGATCCAATGATCGCTTCTCCACTGACGGCGCGTTGTTCTGAGGCCCGAAGCTCAAGATACAGGAAATAGACCGAAAAGGGGTCCGAAACGGGGGTATGGGCATGGACCGACCCGGCCCAACCCCCCTGGGTCGGCCTGAACCGGGTCGACCCGACCCGGGTCCGGGTTCGACCCGGCCGGCGCGGCCCGGCCCGATCAGGGTGGCCCGGCCCGGCCAGGGCGCGACCCGGCCCGGCCGCCGGGGTCGGCTCTGCCTTAACGGCTGAGCAGGTGCAAGGATGGTGCTGCCCCCTTGATGGTTCCGCAGCCCCGCATGGGGGGCCGCCTCTCGCCAATGGACGTGGCATGGCTGCGTCCCTCCTCTGCTGTCCCGCGCGGCCGCGGGACGGGCCAGTGCTGCCGCGGCTTCAGCCGTGGCGGGTCGTCCCGGCGGCGCGCCGGCGGGGGGTTCTCCGGACCACCAGACATGCTCCAGTGGTCCGATTTACGTGCGGCCTTCGCCAGTGCTCATCCCGGGACTCGAACTTCAGTGAAAAGCCTTCAAAAATATCTTGCGGCCCCGTTTATCATTGCCCGCCAATCCGCGCATCAATGAAAAAATGCGGAGGGTTGTCTGGCCGCGTTTGTTTGGCCCGCACCCTCCACGTTAGATGATAACAAATGGAAAATAACAATCAACACATGAAAAACAAAACAAGGCACCATTTTAATGAATTAAAATTTAACATTGATTCGACTCTTTGATTTGGAAGAAACAACCATGGGGTTAAATATTATTCTCAAATAAAACCCCTACCTCGTAGCTGGCGTCGGACGATAGTTCTTCGCGGAATTGAACGTCGCGGAAGAAGAGTATTGTTGCGTCGCGGAAGGGCATCACGTTGTCATAGAAGGGCGTCGCGTCGACGATCTCCAAAGGTTAAAGAAAACACATGAATTTAATTTCAAAAATTAAATCCATGTTTAAGGATAAAATCCACAAAGGAATTAATGATTTGATATCTCCTACCTCAAGCAGTTGATCGAAGATTTTTCGCAGGGAAAGAACGTTGCGGAAGAAGCGTCGTGGAAGTAGAATCACTGGTGTCGCGGAACACGGTGTCGCATCGTCGATCTTCGGGAGTTCGGCGTTCTTCACATTCTTTGCATTCTTCGCGTTCTTCACGAGGAGGATGAAGGTACAGATTCTCCAAATCCTCTCAACAATCGACCCGTCAACAAAAAGAAATGGTGTTGGTCTTATTTAACTATTATGCCAACAGTTTGAAAACATGTTATGAAACGAACCATTAACTCGGTGAATTAATGGTAATGACTTAACCGTCCATTTAATAGGAGTGTTTAAGAGTTTTAGAAAATGCCCCAGTTGACTTTTATTAATAAGGAGTTTTCACGGTTGCGTTACTTAGAGGAAATGAAACGGTGGGGCTCGTGTGGGCCCCACCGCACAAATATCCTACCAAGAGGGTAGGATATTTTGGATTACACCCTATCCACTTCAACTTAGCTCAAGTGTCTTTAAGTGGATTTTATGTGGCTTTAAGTGAAATAAAAATAATGTTGTCGCACCACTTTATTTTATTTCTTAACATAACCCCAAAAATTTAAAAACCACACCCGAGCAACCGTAACACCGAAAGAGGCATTTCTAAGCAAATACCGGCGTTGCGATTCCATCGGTGCCTTCAGAATTTGATTCCGAGCACCGGTTCAAAAGTTAGAAAAACCCACTCATTCGTTCACTGAACGTACCCGAGCCAAACTTCGGAAAATGATTCCGGGCACACCGGGCCTCGGAATCAGGTGCCGTCAGAAACTGCGTTCTTGTAAAATTACAAATAAAAATAAGAAAAAAAATTTCTTTAATATTACGGTTATTTACATCACTCCCACCTCAGGTCTTTACGCCCCTGTAATGATACATCATAAACTAGGGAAACAAAAGTTGGTACTAAGCATGCATCTGAGCCTCCCACACCCAAGTGATCTCCTCGAGGTTCCTGTGCTGCCATCTGATGCGCACTAGAAGAATTGACCGTCCACGTAGGACCCGCTCCTGTCTATCCTCGATCTCCACCGGGACCTCCGCAAAAGTCTCCCCATCATCAATGTCTAGCTCCCCATGGTCAATGATGTGCGTCGGGTCGTGCACGTATCTCCTCAGCTGAGATAGGTGGAAGACATCGTGCACCCGGTGGAACTGAGGTGGTAGAGCCAGGCGATAAGCCACAACTCCAATTCTGCTGAGGACCTGGAAGGGTCCGATGAAGCATGGAGACAACTTGCCGCCTCGGCCCAATCTCAGTGAACCACGTCGAGGTGATACACACAAGAAGACGTGGTTTCCATCCTCGAACTCTAGTGGCCTCCACCTCTTGTCGGCATAAGACTTCTGCCATCTCTGAGCTATCCTCATCCGCTCCTGGATAACCTGGACCTTCTCTTTCGTGGCCCGGACCATTTCTGGTCCCATGAGTGCTGACTCCCCAGGGTATGTCTAGCACAAAGGAGATATGTAAGGTTGGTCGTACAACGCCTCGTACTCTGCCATCCCGATGGTGGAGTGGTAGCTGTTGTTGTACGCAAAATCCACCAAGGGTAGGTGGTCCTCCCAACTACGACCAATGTTGAGGACACATGCGCGGAACATGTCCTTGAGAGTCTGAATGGTCGTCTCCGTCTGACCATCCGTCTGAGGGTGAAAGGCCGTGCTCATACGTAGCTGCGTCCCGAACTCCTCCTGCAACCCCTTCCAAAGCCGGGAAGTAAAGAAAAAATCTCGATCGGAGAGGATAGATGATGGCACACCGTGAAGCCGTACAATCTCCTGAACGTAGATACGTCCCAAGCTCTCCACTGAGCCCTGCTCTCTGATGGGTAATAAGTGAGCCGACTTGGTGAGTCGGTCGACAATCACCCAAATGGAGTCGTGACCTCTGGAAGTGTGTGGAAGTCCAGTCACGAAGTCCATAGATATCACGTCCCACTTCCACTCCGGGACCACCAAGGGTTGTACCAAGCTTGCTGGTACCTGATGCTCTGCCATCACCTGCTAGCAGGTGAGACATCGTGAAACGAAATCTACCACACCCTTCTTCATTCCAGGCCACTAGTGCTGTCGTCTGAGATCCTGGTACATCTTTTCCACTCCAGTATGTACCGCCAAAGGAGAAGTGTGAAACTCCCTCAGCACCTCCTCCCATAAAGCAACTGGTACCAAGGTACGTCCTCTGAAAAGGACGTTGTGCTCTGCTCCAAAGGAGAAACCATCAGGTGCATGTCCTGAGGATATATGTGCATGCCACGTCTCATAGTCAGCGTCCCCAAGCTGTGCCTCTCTGACCCTCTGCAGTAGTGGAGGAGTGACTGTGAGTGACTGAAGGAAGGCTGCTCCATCTCTATCCACGAAGGATATCTGCAAAGTGGCTAGCTGCTCCGTCACCTCCTCCTGCAGCTGAATGCCCGTCCTCCTGCAGAGAGAATCGGCCACTACATTTCCCTTCCCAGGAGTATAGAATATCTCAAAGTCATAGTCCTGGAGGAACTCGATCCACCGCCACTCTCTCAGGTTTAGGTCCTTCTGAGAGAGGATGTACATGAGATTCTGATGGTCAGAAAAGACTGTGAAGAACTCTTCCATCAGATTGTGTCACCATGTCTTCAGAGCGAAGACCACTACTGCTAACTCTAGGTCATTGGTAGAGTAGTTCTACTCATGCGGCCTCAACTGACGTGATCCATATGCGATCACCGCCCGCTCCTACATCAGGACACATCCGAGTCCGGTCCCTGATGTATCGCAGTAGACTACGTACCCTACTCCCTCCTCAGGAAACCTCAAGATAGGTTTGCTGGTCAACCTCTACATCATCTCCTGGATGCTCTGCTGACATCTATCTGACCACACAAAGAGTTTCCCCTTCTTCGTAAGAGATGAGAGTGGTGCTGTAACTTTGGAGAAGTCTGGCACAAATCTCCGATAGTATCCGGCTAGTCCCAAGAAACTACGCACGTCCGTCACGCTCCTGGGTGTCTCCCAAGCTATCACAGCCTCGATCTTCGTAGGATCCACTGCAACTCCTGCCTTAGGGATGACGTTCCCCAAGAAGTGGACCTCACGTATCTAGAACTGACACTTCGAGAGCCTGTCATAAATTTGGTGCTCTCAGAGTGTGTCCATTACAACTCGCAAGTGGTAGGCGTGCTCCTCCTCAGTCGTCGAGTATATCAAAATGTCGTCGATGAAGACCACGACAAATCAATCGAGGTAAGGCTGAAAGATCCTGTTCATGAGGCCCATTAACATTACTGGAGTATTGGTTATGCCGAATGGCATAACCAAGAACTTATAATGGCCATACCGACATCTTAAGGTCGTCGTCTGCACGTCCTCGTCCCGAACTCCGAGCTGATGATAGCCTGACCAGAGGTCTATCTTCGAGAACCACCGTTCTCCCTTGATCTGATCGAAAAGGTCATCAATCCTCAGTAGCGGATACTTATTCCTCACCGTCACATGGTTCAGGCGACGATAGTTGACAAAAAGTCTCAATCTCCCATCCGCCTTCTTGGCGAACAATATCGGGGAAGCCCAGGGTGAAACAATGGGTCGGATGAATCCCTTGCCCTGCAAGTCCTCCAACTGTACCCGTAGCTCTCGAAGCTCAGCGGGGTCCATATGATACGCTGGAGTCGATATCGTGGCTGTCTCAGGGTACAGGTCAATATAAATATCTACCTCTCTGCGAGGAGGTAGCCCTGGAACGTCGTCGGGAAAGACGTCCGCATACTAATCCACCACTGCCGGAAAACAAGGACTCTGCACGTCAGCTGCTCCTAGGATGAGGCTAGCCAACTGATGAGTGATGGGCTGTCCTCTCCTCTGCGGAAGTCCACCCTATGCTGCGAAGGCTCCCTTTTCGCCGGTGAAGGTGAACCTGCTCCCGTCGGTGCGTACACATCGCACTTTGCGCCTAATACAGTCAATTTGTGCATGGACTGTAGATAACCAATCCATGCCCAAGATGACTTCATAAGGCCTCAACGCCGCTACAAGAAGATCCCAGCCGAAGATCTCGCCTCCTAGAGTAAGCTCACACTGCCGGAACCAGTGTGTAATCGTCGAGTTTGCTCCCATAGGAGTCTCTAGCCATAAGGATCTAGTCGACGGCTCTGTCGGAATCTCCGAGCTCCGAACAAGGGCAGCGTCTATGAAAGAGTGACTCGCTCATGTGTCTATAAAACCACAGCAAGGGTGGAATAGACACAGATTGTACCTCAAATCATCTCAGGTGCACCGTGGTCGTAGGCCTCCGCTGCCTGGAGCTGTGCCGGTCTCTGCCCGCCAGCTCCCTGTGGCCGGGGTGGACCTCCTGGTGGTGGTGGTGGTAGAGCCTCAAAGCGTCGCCCACCACCTGCTGCTCGGCCAGCTCCTTTGCCCCGTCCACCTCCTCACTGCATACCGCCACGGTCGACCCTCTACCTCTGCCTGGGTGGACCCTCAACTGTCTGTTTCTCCTCGGCACGGTGGGTCGGGCAGTGACGAGCCATGTGGGCCTGCTTGCCACATGTGACGCACTGCCTGCCTCTCGAAAGGCTGGCTCCACGCTGCATGCCCTGCACTGCTGATCCAGTGTCCTGAGGTCGTCTGCGTGAGGGTCTGGTCTGCCTGGACCCCTGAGTCATTCTTCGACTACCTGCCGTAGAAGACTCTACTACGTGCCGCCCCGCGGTAGGTCTCGCTGCTGATGAAGGCTCAACAAGGAAGCTCTCGATCAAAAGGGCTCGCTCTAGTACTCCTTCCTGAGTCATAATGCTGAGGGAAATCCATGATGCCCGGATCTCATGTCTCAAACCCTTCTCAAAGGTCTGGGCCCGGAAGAATGGGTCCCGTACCATGTCAGTCGAGTAGCGAGAGAGATCGGTAATTCTCGTCGAGTACTGGGCGACCGTCAAGCTGCCCTGCCGCAGGTGAAGAAGCTCCTGGATGCGTACCGCACGGAGGGTGGCCGGGACGAACTCTGAGCGGAAGATGCCCTCAAAGTCTATCCAGATAAGAGATGCCACATCGTGCACCTGAAGCATCAATCTCCATCATCGGCCCGCTGCTGCGTGCAGTAGGCTCGCTACGAGGATCACCATGAGGTTTTATGGTGTCCTCACTAACTGGAAAACTCGTACCACTGCCTCTAGCCAGTCATCGGCTGCCTGGGGCTCCGTCTCCCCACGGAACTTGGGTGGTCGCTGGCGCTGGAACTCATGCAGTGCACTGAGGCGACGTGTATTGTCAGCGGGTGGTGCTGGAAGCATCGGTGGCTCGGTGGGTAAAGGCACCGTCGGTGCCTCAGCTGTCAAAGGGCCCTGTACCGAGGCCTCATCACTCGGTGGGATATCATCACGCTCAACTCTCGGAACCCTAGTTGGCTGCCGTTGTGGGTCCATCCTGAACAGAAACAGGTGCGCCACGGTTAGAACAGTATACTTGGTGAGCTGAAATAAAGTAATCACAAAGAAAACTTGTAACACACATGCAATCAATGCTTTCGTGCATTAAGTCGGAAATCAGAAGTCAGGGTCCGGGTGTACGGATACGTCGGCCGCCGCACCAACACTGGGCTCCCTAGACTGATAAACACACCCAATACACTAAACACTATTGCTTCACATAGAAAAATATCAGAGTCTGTGGTAGAAACGAACTCCTCTAATACCAATTTTCCACGACCCGTCCTCGGGGCCCGTGTCGTGACTACCCCAAGCCCGCCTTCCATTGGCCAGGGGCTGGAGACTAGCACCAAGTCGTAAATCCCGGTAAAGTGAAGGAATTTCCTTTTTATGTAAACCACAAAAACCACAGAGCAAGCAGACAGTAGAAGTAAACACTAAGTAAAAACTGAGTACAACAATAAGTGCGGAAAGTATGTGGGCCAGTATACAAACCCAAACTGAAAGTAAAGTACAACTGGAAGGGAAAACAACAACTGAAAAATAAAGCTGCAACGCCAAGCTGTCCACTGTAAATCCCACCTGAAGGGTGGGTACAGAAAGCCTCCAATGCTCCTCGAGTCCAGCAGACCGCTCCGAGTACGTTCCACCCAGTGGTCCACCTCCAGGTACCGTCCTGCTCCGCAAGCCTCAACCACGATCAACGTTGTCCGTCATCTCCAACCAACACAATGTAGTGCAGGTATAGCTCATGCAGGGGTGAGTATAAGCTACTCAGTAGAGACCCCAAGACCCCCGATGGTCTCCCAGAATCCACAAAGGATAATCCACAAACGAAAGATACAATCATGAAGTAACATCTGACACTGCTTAGGTATATTCCCATACATATACCTAAGTCATCAAATCTCGTTCAGCTCCAACATCCGAACCCAAGCACAACCCAGTCCATACAATAAAGAAAAACATATACCCACACAGGATAGCACAACACAATCCATAGAGGAATGAAAAACAGGATTCAGCTCACATAGGTATACTTCTTGAATGACGATAGAGATGATCAGATATATCCACTGATTAATCTAAGCCGTCGAACCCACAAAGGATCGATAGGTACTAACCCCCGCAATAACACAAAAATGTTCTCACCCACAAAGGATCGATAGGTAACTAACCCCCGTAGTGACACACAAAGGATCTGACCCACACAGGATCGATAGATAACTAACCCCCACAAAGGCCCACACAGGATCAGATCCACACAGGATATGTAGGCGCTGGACCACAGAAGACCGCTGAGCGCTGACCCACACAGGATCAGACCCACACAGGATCGGTAGCACTGACCCAAAAAGGATCGCTGAGTGCTGTAGTCGTCACCATCGAATCCACTGAGGATCTCTGTACAGTCGTCGTCGTCATAGTAGCAGTCGCAGCCAGCTCTAGAGTTCCCGCACATAGCAAGCTCGTTCGGGAGGGTCCACTCCACGAGCCAATAGGATGATACATCAACTGACAAATAATCCAGAGTTGATGCATCAAAAAGTTCCGTATTGTCAATAGGAACACGACGTCGCAGACGGCGCGTCAATCGAACGCCCTATCTGAGAGTTATTGGCTTTTTCTCCCCAGGGGCCCGGTTGGTTTGTAAGTCAAAACCAGCCCGACCATACTCCACCTGCGTCCAAACCTCGGGCGGAGTAAGCCAAATGATTCGCCTCCCTTAGAGGAATCCAACCAAGTCGATGGCACGTCAAACGGACGTCCGGAGCTCAAGATATGAGTGTTTCCGCTCCGAGGGCCCGGTTGGTTTCGTTACGAAACAACCCGGCCGAACCCAAATTATTCTGAAACCTTGAGTACAATATATCGAAAAGACCGTCTCGATCCAAGGATCTCTTCGCCACTGACGGCGTGTCGTTAGGAGGCCCGAAGCTCAAGATAGAAGCAAAAGACTGAAAAGGGGTCCGAAACGGGGGTATGGGCCCGGACCGGCCCGGCCGCCGGGGTCGGCTCGGCCGTAACGGCCCAGCGGGTGCAAGGGGTGCGCCGCCCCCTTGATGGTTTTGCGGCCCCGCGTGGGGGGCCACCTCTCGCCAATAGACACAGCATGGCAGTGTCCCTCCTCCGCGGTCCCGTGCGGCCGCGGGACCGGCCAGCGCCGTCGCGGCTTCAGCCGCGGCGGGTCTTCCCGGCGGCGCGCCGGGCACCGCCGCCTCCGGCCGCCGGCGTATTGCGCCGGCGGGGGGTTCCAAGGACCACCGGACGCGCTCCGGTGGTCCGATTTGTGCGCGTTCTTCGCCAGTGCTCGTCCCGGGACTCGAAATTCATTGCAAAGCCTTCAAAAATATCTTGCAGCCCCGTTTATTGTCTCCCACAAATCCGCACATCAATGAAAAACTGCGGAGGGTTGTCGGGACGTGTTTGTTTGGCCCGCACCCTCCGCGTTAGTTGATAACAAATGGAAAATAACAATCAACACAAGAAAAAAAAAACAAGGCACAATTTTACTGAATTAAAATTGAACATTGATTCGGCTTTTTGTTTTGGAAGAAACAACCATGGGAGTAAATATTATTCTCAAATAAAACCCCTACCTCGTAGCTGTCGTCGGACGAGAGTTCTTCGCGGAATTGACCGTCGCGGAAGAAGAGGATCGTCGCGTCGCGGAAGGGCGTTGCGTCATCATGGAAGGGCGTCACGTCAACGATCTACAAAGGTTAAAAAAAACACACTGATTTAATTTCACGAATTAAATCCATGTTTAAGGATAAAATCAACAAAGGAATTAATGATTTGAAATCTCCTACCTCAAGCCGTTGACCGAAGATTTGTCTTAGGGAATGAACGTCGTTGAAGAAGCGTCGTGGAAGGAGAATCGTCGGCGTCGCGGAACACGGCGTTGCGTCGTCGATCTCCAGGAGTTCGGCGTTCTTCGCCTTCTTCGTGTTCTTCACATTCTTCGCGAGGAGGTTGAAGGTACAGATTCTCCAAATCCTCTCAACAATCGACCCATCAACAAAAAGAAAAGGTGTTGGTCTTTTTTTAATATTATGCCAACAGTTTGAAAACATGTTAAGAAACGAACCATTAATTCAGTGAATTAATGGTAACGACTTAATTGTCCATTTAATAGGAGTATTTAAGAGTTTTAGAAAACGCCCCAGTTGACATTCATTAATGAGGAGTTTTCACGGGTGCGTTACTTAGAGGAAAAGAAACGGTGGGGCTCGTGCGGGCCCCACCTCACAAATATCCTACCAAGAGGGTAGGATATTTTGAATTGAAACCTATCCACTTGAACATAGCTCAAGTGGATTTAAGTGGATTTTAAGTGGCTTTAAGTGAAATAAAAATAAATTTGTCGCACCACTTTATTTTATTTCTGAACCTAACCCCAAAAATTTAAAAACCACACTTGAGCAACCGCAACTCCGGAAGAGGCGTTTCTAAGAAAATATCGGCATTGCGATTCCATCAGTGCCCTCAGAATTTGATTCCGAGCACCGTTTCAATAGTTAGAAATACCCGCTCGTTCGTTCACTGAACGTACCCGAGCCAACCTTCGGAAAATGATTCCGGGCACACCGGGCCTTGGATTCAGGTGCCGTTAGAAACTGCGTTCTTGTAAAATTCCAAATAAAATTAAGAAAAAAATTTCCTTTAATTTTACGAGTCTTTACAACAAATGGCATTGGAGTTGTGAAACTAAGAGAAGGGGAAGTACCCTTTTATAAGAGAGGTGACAGTCACTTTAGGAAAACCTTGAAATATTATTTTATTATGCAATCATATATGTTTTTTGATTGCTCCAAAAAGATTTATTTCAGGGCTAAGGTGGGATAGATCGAAAACCTCTCAGCCAATAGGTTTTAGATAGGTTTTGGTCAATATATTACCCTTATCTTTTAATTTTAACTCTTTGTCAGATAGTTTACCTTTTACCATGCATTCTTGTATTATTATAATAAATGGTTAATAATGTTACTATAATATTCATAGAGGACCCCAAGTGGTTCAATAATGATATATCTTATTATTATATATGTCCTTTTGTGGAACCATCGACTTTTAGAACAATAATATCAATTAATAATATAGAATTTGTATTAAAAACTCATTTGTGTCAATTTTGAAAGTATTTTTATTTTGTTTTTTTGAAAGTCATATTTTTTTTTGAATTCGAACAAAATTTATTTAGTAAACCCAAACATGTCATTTTAATTTAGAAAATTAGTGGAATTCATCAAAAGTATCAATTTATATATATATGAATATTTATAATATAAATTATTTTAATCATTCATTAATTAGGTAATTACTGCATCATCATTATGGCATAAAAAAATAATTTCTTAATATCTATAAATGAAAAAACAAAATAATATGTCGAAAATATTTTTTTCTTTTCTAATGAATATTAATAGTCCAATTTATCTTATGTATAGCCCTAGATTAAAAATGGTTTATTTATTAAACTTAGAATTTAACACTTGTAACTCTTTTTGAAATAGAGTAATAATAAATGTCCTAATCTATTCCAAGTGGATCAAAAGGATCATTTTTTATTCACAAGGTATATTTTGGTTGAAATAAACTTTTCCAATAAAACTAGTACATGTGTTAGGGTAATTATAATATCAATTTTCCTTTAATTACATGATTTACATTTTATCATGGTAAATAAAAATCAAAAGATACAATTCAGCCACAAAATTTCATCTTATTGAATCATATTTTACATAATGATGTCATCTCTGCCTCTCGGATTATTGAAATTCAATTCACAGAATAAGTAAAATTACGTTTTGTGTAAATTTGCAAATGCGCCTAAAAAGTGGATAAAAACGGTAAAATGTCCAATAAAATATTATATATCTAATATTATTATAAAGTGACTCAAATGAATTACATTGAACACATATAGGTATTATATATCTATTTTTCCCAAAAATAAATTTAAATGAAATAACATGTTATTTAAATAAAAATCTGGTTTTAACTAATACCGTAGTGTTTTTTACTTTTCATAAAAATTGTGTGTTTTCAAAAAAATATAAAAAATTCACCCTAAGCAGTTTTTGATATTCTGAATCCAAAAATGGAATCCATTTTGAAAAATAAAATTTATTAATTTTCAAAAAGTGAGTATTACTATTCATAAGGACTTGTTTGATTGGTCGTGGTGTGTTAATACTCCATGTTGCGTAAAACTCAAGCCATTACCTTATTCAATGGGAAACGTATCATGGATCCTTGGGGTGTTACAAATAATCTAACCTATATGTAACAATGTCTGTTTCCTCTAATTCTCCTTCTTTTATGACTTCTCTCCCTGTTTTGAAATAATTTCTTATAAATTTTTTCATAGTTTAAACGTTTGAGTCGAAGCATAATCTAGGGATTTTATACTCAAAAAGCACAAGTTTCAAGGTATCTATATTTTTTATTGTATAGTCATATTTTTAAATATTTTTAATTTTTTCTAGTTAGATGGAATTAAATTCAATTAGAATTAGATATATGTTTTTCAATATTTATTTTTATGAATAATTATGTCTAAGTGTTAATTACAAATAATTATTAATAATTTGTAATAATTTTTTATAATTAGAAATATTTTGTAATATTTAGTTATAATTTTCAATAACTTGGATCGATTAAAAATAATTAAGATTAATTGGAAATAATTGTCAATAATTATTAATAAATTGTTATTATTAGTAATAAATATTAGTAATTACTAATAAATATTAATAATTTGTAATAAATCATAATAACTAGTAATAAATCATAATAATAAATAATAAATGGTTATAATTAGTAATAAATTGTAATAATTAGTAATAAATAGTAATAAGTAGTGTGAATTAGTAATAATTAGTATTAATTATTAGTAAATAGAAATATATAGAAATAATTCCTAATAAATGGTACCAATTCATAATAAATGGTAATAATTCCAAATAAATAATAAGAATTCGTAATAATTAGTAATATTTAGTAATTATTACTAATTATTAGTAATAATTAATAATAATTAGTAAAATTAGTAATAACTAGTAGTAATTAGTAATAAATTTTTATAAATTGTAATTAACTGTAATATTTATTAATAAATAGTTATCAATTCATAATAAATGGTAATAAATAGTAATAAATTGTAATAAATTGTAATAAATTGTAATAAATTATAATAAATGTTAATAAATGGTAATAAATTGAAAACATTAGTAAATATTAATCATAATTTCTAATAACTACAAAATAATTAGTCATAATTATTAATAATTATTAATAATTCAAAAAAATATTAATAAACTATATTAATTAGTAATAATCTGTAATAATTAAAAATGATTAGTAAAAAATTGTAATAATTAGAAATAATTGATAATAAATGGTTATAAAATTTAATAATTAATATTAAATTGAAATAATTAGTAATAATTCATAATAAATATAAATTATTTGTAATAATTAGAAATAATTCGTAATAATTAAAAATGATATGTCATAATATGAAATCATTAGATATATTTTGTAATAAATTGTAATAATTAGTAACAAAATGCAATTATTAGTAATAAATAAAAATAATTTATTATAAATTGTAATAAATTGTAATAATTAGTAATAAAATGTAGTAATTTGTAATAAATTTTAATAATTAGTATTATTTCTTAATAATTAGTTATAATTAGTTATATATAATAATAATTTGTAATAATTAGTAGTAATTAGTAATAATTAGAAATAACTAGAAATAAACTATAATAATTAGAAATAAACTATAATAATTAGTAATAAACTATATTAATTCGTAATAAATTTTAATAATTAGTAAAAATTTGAAATAATTTCCAATAATTAATTATAAAATGTAATAATTAGTAATAAAATGTATTAATTATGAATAAAAAGTAATAATTAGTTATAATTAGTAATAAATGGTAATAATTCGTAATATATGGTAATAATTTCTGTTAAATGGAAATATTTTGTAAAAAATATTAATAATTAGTAATATATTGTTATAATTAGTAATAAATTGAAATAATTAGTAATAAATTCTGAAAATTGGTAATAATTTGTAATAAATTATAATAATTTTTAATAATTCGTAATAACTAGTAATAATTAGTAAAAATTAGAAATAATTATGAACAATTATGAATAATTATGAATAATTAAAACAAATTAGAAATAATTAGGATTTCTTAGTAATAATAATAAATAATTAGTTATAAATTTTTATAATTAGTAATAATGTGTAAAAAATTGTAAAAAATTGTAATATTTATTAATGATTATTAAGAATTAATATTAATTAGAAATAAATATGATTAATTAATAGTAATTAGTAATAATTATTAATAATTAGTAGGAATTAAAAATAAATAGTATTAATTAAGAATAAATAGAATTAAAGAATAATAATTAAGATTAGTTAGTAATAATTAGGAAAAATTAGTAATAATTATGATTAATTAGTAATAGTTAGTATGACTTAGGTTTAATTAATAATAAAAATGAATAATTAGTAATAATTGGGATTAATTAGTAATAATTATGAATAATTTGTAATAATCAAGAATAATTAGTAATAATTATGAAAAATTTTGATTAATTTTTATTAATTAGGAATAATTAAAATTAATTTGTAATAGTTAGGTTTTATTAGGAATAATTTGTAATAATTAGTAAAAATTAATAATAATTAGTAATAATGGGTTAAATTATTAATTATTAGTAACAATTTGTAAAAATTAAGAATAATTAGTTATAATTAGGATTAATTAGTAATAAATTGGAATAATTTAAAGTACATTGATAAACTGGCATGATTTCCATTGGATTGGAGACAATCCTTTTGATCGATACCTCAACTCCTTTCAATTTTCTCCCATTGAAATGAGTATAAAATAACTTGTCGGGCATACGTCGTAGGAGATTATTGATACTAATTTATATTGGAAAAATTTTCAAGGAGGTGCGTCATCAGACAAAAGAGTCTATTTTTTCTGAAAAACCTTCTTCTTAGAACTTCTCTAAATAAAATCACAATTAAAAAGTATAATATAACATATGGATATCAATTTTTTTTACGTGGAAGGGGAGATGTACAGAGAGGCCTCCTTGATCCCCATACTCGTCCATATGAAAATGGTTATCCATACGTCGGAGCATACTTTTAATCGTGATTTCATTCAGAGAAGTTCTACGGAGATGAATCGTCAGGAAAAAGAGAAGACACACATCGTTTTGAAATTTTGTCACCTGTAATTAAAAATAATTAGTACATAACACATATTTTTAATAATAATTAGTGGTAATTAGTTTTTTATAAATGATTTTAGATTTGTATAAAAGCATAAAAAATAGTATAAAAACATTAAAATAAAAGAAATGATTATAAATTTCGTGAAAAAGGGAATTTAATTTTCATATTTATTGGATAGTGTCTATTTAATATCTAATTATACAAAATAGAAAATTATTTAATATTTTTTTATAAAAATATGGAACAAAGAAGTAGACAACTGTCATTATTTAATGCTCCTACTTTGAATGATCATCATAGGAATCAAAACAGTTCTTGTTTAAATCCTGAATATATTGGTGGTGTTTAAGATTTCATATCATTCACATCATCACAACCAAATTTTTTCGTAGTGGAGAATTATCTGTCCTTATAAAAAATGTCATCTAAGTACATATGTCATATTTGACAATGTTGGCGGTCATTTGTTATGTTTTGGTTATAATCCGGATTATGTCATTTGGTATTAACATGGTGAATTTAGTTATAGATAAGATACTAATAATTTTGTTCCAAAAATAGCATAGTTTTAATATTTAGTAAATGATGTCCAAGGTTTCTCTTTTCAAAAAATTAAATCTTCGGATGATATTGATTTAACTCTGGAGTTGGAACCATCTCATTTATATGTGTTACTGGGTTCCGCTAATGATTTCTTAAATCATAATTTCAAGATAAGAAATTTATATTATGGTTGTAAGAGAAGAAAGTTTGAAGTTGTTTCAAAATTTATGGGTATTAAATTAGATAATAGAATGTCAAATAGTTGTTTTGATCATATATTCACATTGTTAAAAATAATTCTACCTAAAGGAAATGTGATTCTCGTAAATTTCCATGAGAGCAAGAGGTTAGTTCATAATCTAGGACATTCTTATCAGAAAACTCATGCGTGTTCAAATTATTATATCATATATAATTGTTAAAATGAGTTATTGGATAGTTTTCCTATATGTAGAAAATCATGTTATAAAGGAACACAACCAACGATGTCTAGAATTGGTTCTTTAAAACAAATGTGATATTTCCCTCTCACACCCAGATTAGATCGTTTATTTATGTCTCAGAACACAGTATCACAGATTTCATGGAACAAAACCAACATTTTAAATAGTAAAAGATTAAATAATCCCACTTATGGATATTCATGGAATCATTTTGACAAAGGGAATCTATCTTTTTTTAAAATCCCAAAATGTGTGATTGGGTCTTTCTACTAATTGCTTTTTCCCATTAGGTTCTTAAAGTAGTCAGTATTCCGGATAGTATATCTTTATAAAAATATATAATTTACCTCCATGAATGTTTATGAAGGATCCATTTATATTTTTGACATTATTAATGTTAGGTCATTGGAAAGAGATTATCAATGGTTATTTCAAACCATTGATCAAAACCACATTGATGCAGATTATTATTAACTTCCCATCATATAGTATGTTATCTTGATAGAGTACACATGGTCCAAAATCTTGTTTTTACTGTATGAGAGATAAAAAATAATTTATACTCATCAATGGAAAAATGTGATTTTTCCACTATCATTCCAGATTTTTTCGAAAAGTTATTCTATTTCGAAGAAAAAATTTTCAATTTAGAAAGAAGAAATTCAAAAATATGGTCCTCCAACAATGATCTCAAGTATAGAGTCAAAATCAATTCAGTCTTCATTAACTCCCATCACATTTGTACCAAAAATAAACAAAAAAAATGATGTGTTTTGAAAAGAGCACAACTGGATAAAAGGGAGAATTTTTTACGATTTTCCATATTGGAATGATTTATTAGTATATCACATGTTGGATGTGATGAAAATTTGGAAGAAGTGTTTTGATAATTTATATCACACGGTTTTGGATACACTAGGTAAGGCCAAAGATAATGTAAAGGAACAATTAGATCTTTTCAAAATTTGTATGTCACCAGAACATGAACAGTTTGAAAATGTCACGTCAAATAAGTTAATGAAGACAAAAGAAGCTTGTACATTATCCAAATAGTGTTTCTTATTATTTTCTCTACGTATTTTTGATTTGTGACTTCGAAAAGATTATTATTCCAATTTTGTGTGATGTGTGAAAAACGGTCATATTAGCGGATTGAAATGTTTGGACTATCTTGTTTTAATGGAAATAATCCTTCAAATTTGATTAGAATGTTTATTAAATACTTTAATTTAGGATGCTCTAATAAACATATCATATATTTTTCCTAGAAATTTGTTTGTCAATAACGTAATATGACTCCATAATAAATCTGCAAGAAGATAAGGTTTTAATATTATGTAAACATGAAAAAATCATCCCTCTAAGTTTGATTGACTCAATAAAAAATTTGATATTTAATTTTCTATATAAAAAAAAAATTTAGGTCCGGAACCATTCTTATGGATGTACCCAGTTGAGTGATTCATGCAAAAAATGAAAAAAATACATAAAAAAAAATCAGTTGAAGGATAAATTGTAGATTATTATTTAAAAAAAGATTTTTTTTGCTCTCATTAATTTCAATCGTAATATCATTCAAAACACAACCACATAATTCATAATGAGGAAAATGATTAAGATGAAATAAGAAATCAATTATTATTTTTCAACCTTCTTGAACATAGATTCGGTGGAGATCAACAACGTTGTCTTTCAGATGATGAACATCACATAGATCATACATATATTATAATAAACTATAAAGAAATTAATCAATTTCTACTAGAATTTCACCTATCACTTATTCAATAATTTAAATAATAGTACAATAATAAAATTATATTTTTAGGTTATATAATAATCATATCAAGAAATTGTTTCCAGATATTACGGAAGGTTCTCTTGAAGAGCATCGTAAAAAAATGTCTTACTGGTTTCGAAAACTGCTAACAATAATTATTTTTAATTTCATATAATGAATCTAGTTAATACTTTTTATTGTTATATTTCTTTTAAAACATTTTAGGTATCTCAATGTTATGATAAAATTGATAATAAATTGTCTATATTGAGTAATCCACAATAAAAAATGATTAAATATTATAATGCATATATTGTGAATGATTTTGGATTTCATAAACTTGAAAATGGAGAATAAAACAAATAATGAATAGTAGTGTTTTCATGAAAGTATCTCATCTTAGGGAAACTAATGTTGGATTTTATGGAATGGTGGAATAAATTATTGAACTGTATTATCTATGAAAAATATTACACAATGATGATTAAATGTCAGTTGTTGGATATAGAGAGAGGTTTTTGTGGTAATATATTCCATAGAATCATTGATATTAAATATTAATGTCCTCATGTAGTAAATGACAAAATTTTCTTGCCTCATCAGGGGCATAACATTTATTATGAAAATTAGTATACTACTTCAAGGGAGTTGGGTGACTGGTGGAGTATAACTAATGTTAAATCACAAAAGATTCAATTTCATAAAATTGAATTTGGTTCCAATGATGTGTAAGTAATAGAGTTTATTTAGAGACTACAATGAATCCATATTTTACACAATTAGAAACAAATATCATTAATGAAACCCCATAGTTAACGGTCGATGGTGACGATGATGTTAAAGATGTTACAACTGAATTTGAAATGATAAGAGATGATGAAATTGAAACTAATATAGAAATTATTTATATAGGGGAGGAAGATGAAGAAATTGAAATCAAGACCTATGAATATGAGGATGAAGATAGATATTTACACTATTAAATGATGGTTATAATCATATATAATATATATTTATAAATTTTTATTGTTTTAAATGGTTTTCTAACAACAATAATTTCATGTTTTAGAGGGATGAGGATTTTTATCTTATGTTACATTAGGGAGATTAATTTTTGGAAGAACACGAGGTCAGATTAGCCGACCATCAGACTTTTTGTAGTTAAAGGGACACTCAAAGGGGGTGTGGTCTTGCCCTACTAATGATTCCCGACACTATCCTCGAGAAATGTCAACATATTGTTTTCGATCTATGAATGTAGATGTTATTTTACCTGTTTATTTTAGATAGTTTTCATTAATTTAAATGTGTTATAATTTTTTAATTTATTGTTTTTTTGTGGAATAATGCATATAGTTTTTGGATAGGGGAGTTTTAGATTTCACAATAATTTGTCTCATGCATGTGTGTCATGGGATCCTATTCCCGTTGATGTTCTGGAGTGCATGTTCGAGCATTGGCTAGTATGTAATTAAATAATATTTATTTTGAAATTAATTTAATTAATAACTATATATAATAAATTATTATTATGGTTTATTTTATCCCATTGATTAGATAATTCATGAGGCTATTTGGAAGGCATGACATGGAGCTACGCATATGTGTTGCTCTCAGTTTTTGCACAATTTGAAAAGAAATAAATGGTGAAAAAATGAGTGATTGAGTTTGATGAGGCATGGTGCATCCACCAAAATGATTATATTTAATCTAATGTTTGTTATGGATTATGTACAAAATGGTTGAGTAGGTGGTTTCAGATTATATCATCAGTAGGTCGGAAAAATTTGGGGAGACATAAGGAGGCACATCGAGCTGGTAGTCGTACATTCAGTTTGTATTGGGAGCATATGGTAAGTAATATTTTTCAAAATATTGTATATAACATTAAAATAAAAAGTATTTTTTATATTGTTTTATGAATCCAAACAACCTTATATTATAGAGTATAATATTTATAAGAATATATATGGTTATCTAGCCCCAATATAGATTATATTTTCTCGTAAATGTCTAATTTTTTAAGTATATGTTCTTTCTGAGTTATAAATTTAACTACTAATAAAATTTTAACTATTTTAATTTTAACTTGAAATTGAAGGAGTCATATGAGGTCATGATATCTCAGAGACATATTCAGATTCAACCCAAGACCAATGGTAAGACCTGTACCCTCTGACTTGATGAGGCAGCATGGATGCCGGTGACCTCGTATGTTGTCAAGAAAGGCTGAGTTGTTGGGATCGACTCTCAATTAACCCCTAGGGTTTTTATGGAACCTCTATGATGTCCCTGTCCATATCGAGATGAGATAACATAGAGTCATCATCATCTCATGAATTGTACGATGGGTAGCTTTGAGCTCATAGTAAGCTCATAGAGACTATATATAGGGAGTAGGAAGAGATTCTTTTGTGGTAGCCAGAGTAGTAGGAAGAGTTCCTATGACAGCAACAGTTCCAGCCAGAGATGCATGATGTGACATGTTAATGGTGGTACCAATAGGAGCAAGAGCATATCGAGTACATGTGACTTCTGACTCACATTTTGGGGATGAAGTTCCTTACACCATCTCCGGAACCTCCTCCAGACGACCCAACCCCTCAGTAATGTACTTTTATATTATAAAAAATCAATTTAATGGATATTTTTGTAATTTTTACTTTTATTTTTTTAAATAATGAATTTTTCATATTTTCACGAATATTACATTTTTATTATTATATTTATAATTTTATTGTTTATTATATATTTATATTTTGGGGAACAATCATGTTTTTATTATCTTAGTAATATTAATATAATTATTCCAATAATATAAATAATAATATCACTATATTATTTAATTATTATATAAATAATTTTTTTACTAATATTAATATAATTATTTTATTTGTATTATTATTATATTATTAAATTATTATTATTATGAATTTTTTAATAATTTCATTATATAAATATAAAAATTATGATTTTATTATATTAATATATTATTTTTATTTTATTTTTTAAACTATTTTCGATTGGACCATCGCAGAAAGGAAAAAATAGGAAAATATTTGCGATAGAACACAAGCCCGTCGCAAAATAGTTTCTAAAAAATTTGTCGAATTTTTTTTGTGATGGTGATACAACCCATTAGAAATATTAACTATCTGTTATGGGAACCCTTCACAAACAACCCATTAAAAAAAATCTATTTTTCTATTAGTTAATGTTTTGTTCAATGATTTCATAACCTCGATAACATACTAAGATGCTGAAAATTTTATTAAATATGGAATTTATTATTATTTAGTTCCTTTTCATAAAGTGAATGACACTATTCTAGTTCCTAATGTCTCTATTTTTAATGAATTAATATATTCATATCCAAATGTTTTTCCTTTTTTTATTCCTAAAAGGGATGTTAAAATTATTATTTACATAGTACATTGTTCTAATACTCTTTCAGAAACCCCAAATGAAATTGCTCAAGTAGAAATTTTAGAATAGAAAAATAAAATGTCAGTGAAGTTAGATAAAGGATTCATTCAACCTAATACTTCACCATGGGTATCTCCTATTATATTTTTCATAAAAAAATTACCAATGAGGCTTTAAATTGATTATAGTGAATTTAATATTATCACTAATAAGAAAAACTTTCATTTTCCACATTATGATTGTTTATTTATTAGCTCCATGTATCAAAGTAGTTTTCAATGATACATCTTATATATGGGTACCATCTCCTGCTGGTGAAAAATAATTTAATCTCAAACACATATTTTTGGAGTAGATATGGTCATTATCTGTTAGTAGTTATACAATTTGGGTTTTTTTAATGTAAATTTTGTTTTCATGAATCTTATAAATGGAGTTTTCCAAGACTTCTTGGAGATTTTTAATTGATGATATATTTATATTATAAATTTATGGAGGATCATGAATTAGACCTATGAATTATTTTTTTTATGGAGTAATAAATAAATCTATATGAATAATTTTTTAATTGAAAATTTTGGTTGAAAAAAATTTATTTTGTGGATATATTCTTTCTTATGATGGAAATACTTTTGAAAATACCAAAATTAATATTGATAATTATTGTAAAATAAATATAAATTCATAGATATTCATTTTTTCATTGAATACTGGGATGTTATTGGTAGTATGTTGAAAAAAAATTCAGTATTATCTAACCTGTTGACTAAGATAACAATGAATGGAATAAAATTCATCTACATAAAGGAATGTAAATATATTTTAAGAAATATAATGTTTATTGATGAATGCTCAAAATTTGGAACTACCTTCTTAAGAAATATAATTTGATATCTATATTGATGCTTCGTTGAAGGAAATTCAATGTTTTGTTGATGCATAAATATTAGTTAATTTTTTATTCTTTAGATCAGTTGAGGCCTTGTGAATTTAATTTCCCTATATAAGATAATGAACTAGGTGTTATTTGTTTATTTAAAAATTTTGTACGGTACATTTTTTTGGTTTAAAGTTTTAAATATACATTATTCATAAACTATTAATATGTGAATTTTATTTACAAATAATGAATTATTCATGAGATATAGAAGATAGAATGAAATCATAAAGGATTATGTTTGCATTCCTCATTAACATATTGGAAAAGAAAATATCATGAATAATGATTTGAGTCCAATATATATATATATTAACCACGATAAATATTATATATGGTCCATTATTTACTAATTTGATTAATTTTGTATTTGAATTTGTGGATTGATTGGTGTTCTATATTTTTCAGGTTTCACTATAGTTGATATTTTAGAGTGAAATATGAATGTTGTAGAAGTTGTTCATGATTTTTAAGAAAAGGGTGAATCTATTAAGTTATGTATGTCAATAGAGATTAATGTTGATTTATGTATTATTTTATTATTTGAAAAAGGATTATGGGTTCTATGTTTTTTTGGGTTGATGAAATATTTTTCAAGTGAAACACATAGTCCATTATTTCTCATTCATTTATGTAGTGCTAAAATGTATCGACGCCCTTGAATGTAATGTCGATGGTTGATCAATGTGATGAATTTCAAAGTATCAAAACAATTTAAGATTCTATGTATTTAAAACATATTTCTTGACTGTATATAATGGATATTGTTTGGCTACATGGAGTTCCTCCTCCCATTGTCTCTAATAGTGATCCTATATTTAGTTATATTTCCTAGAAAGGACTTCATAAGTCATTGTGTAATAATTTAAATTTCATTTTAAATATTTATCCTCAAACTGAGTTTCTGATTGAGTTCTTGACTCAGAAAAATGAATATATACTTTATTTCTCTTTAATGGATTCCCATATATTTTTTCGCAATAGTAAAATATTTAGTCTTCATTAAATAATGGTTTTCATTCTAGAATACGTATTTCATCTTTTGAGGTATTATATAAAAAGGTATTAGAAATATTACTTTTTGGGGGTGAAAGTGTCAAATTTTAGTTGATGGGACCATTTTTGGTAGTGGAAATGGTTTATAAGGTGAATTTGATTCAAAAAAATATTTTGACGGATTAGAGTAGGATGAAATGTTATGAATATAATGAAATTAAAGATATTCTATTAATAGATGTTGATAATGTTTTGTTGGATGAAAAAAATGGAAAAGGTTAATGAATTTTGGTAAGAATTGGTTGTCAGGCCCCAATAAATCGAACCATATGACCCCAAATAGAATATTACTTCATTTCCCTTTTTATTTTATTTTCCTATGAGATTATCCAATGTACATAACATATTTCATGTTTTTATATAAACAAAATATTTTCTTTATTTATAACATATTTATCCCTAATGTATTTTAATTAGAGGAAAATATTTCTTTAGTGGAATATATTGTGTATATTCTATATTATATTGACCATCTTTTCTGGAATAAGGTGATTCCCCAAATATAGTTTTTTTGGAAAACCATATGGTTAAAGAAGAAACATGTGATTCTAAAAATGATATAGGCTAACCATATCCACAAGTGTTTAATAAGTGAATGAAAGTTTGATTATTTAATTTAAGAATAGGGGATATCTAAAAAATTGGTAGTGAAAGAATAAAATATTTTCCTATGTATTAATATTTATTATATATTTATGATTATTATAAATATATTATATATTTTTCTAATTAGAAACCAAATATTTTTAACAAAACACTTTTCCTATATTTTTTAAATTAAATGATTAATTTAAAATCTATATGTTATGAATTTTCAAAAATGTATTTTATTTTTTATGTTATCATACAATTATTTATATAGTGTGAAATATTGGTTTTTTTTGAAAATATAAGCTTTTTGATGTAGAGTGGGGATATATATATATATTTTAAAAATCATTTCTTTTCATGAAATATGTTACTTTAAAAGTCCAATAATGTTTTTAATATGTATTAAGGTGAATTAATTATTCATTAATTATTCAAATAAATTAATAAATTTTTAATCATATTTATAATGGATGTTGGTATAATTATATGTTTTTTTAATTAGTTTATATGAAAATCATTTTATTGTTAAAATGATTCATGGTTTTAGTTATTCTAAAAACCCATAATGGGAAATTATTTAATATAAATTTATAGATTTTATATAATTAATTAATAATTTAAAATGATAAAATGATTATTAATATTAATTGAGTAAATATAAAATCCTTATATTATTGAGAAAATCACCTCATGAAAACTATATTTTAATCGTGTCTTCAATTCTTATTTCAAATTATTTTTTATATTATTGGTATAAAATGTGGTCATATTGAATACATAATTTAATTTATCATTATTTATAATATATAATATATTCAAATTTAATTTTACCATATTTAATTTTAAAATCCATAAAAATTAATTAATGCAGTAAGTTTAGAAGAGATTTGCCTTGGGGTTAAACTCAATATGAGTGGTATATACTTGAAAATTAACAACTCTAACATATTTTTAATGGAAATATTTAGGATTATCATGTAAAATTATCTGTTGTAGTCTATTTTGGGGCCTTATTTCATGTGAAAACGTATTTATGACTTTATATTATCAAATTATACAAGTGTGAAACTCATCTAACTTAAAAAAGAAAACCCACACTTCTATCATCTTATTACATAAAATACATTTTTTAGAATTGTAAAAATTAAAAAAAAAAATCCATAAAAAGATTACCACAACCTATTTCCCTTATTTTGATCATAAATCCATATAATGTGGATTTTAATGCGTACCTAGGGTGGTTGTCTAAAGAAGATGTATCATACAAAACATAATTTTATTATTCTATTTCTTCTTCATCATCCATAAAATTTTATACAATTATTATTATATTAAAACAAAAATATCATCCATATACTATTATATTGTCATGTTAATTTATTATTCGAAATTCATCTCATCTTATACCAAATGGGATGAAAAAATTGTTACTCATGTGTATGGTGGACAACCACCTCATGATCTAATGTCGTTCCTTTTCCGTAATCACATCTCATGTATTGTTACAATTATAGTTTTACAGTATATTTATATATATATATTATATTAGTAAAATATTTCTAATTTTTTGATTAATAAGACCATATATACATTCTTTCATTCCATTCCTTAAGAGATAATATAATGATTAACATGTGTGTGACATGCCACCAACTCTCAAAGTGATATGATTTGTTTTTCACTAGAAATTTATATATAGGGAAATAATTAAAATGGTAGTGATTTAGGATTCCACTCAACCATAACGTGGATTTATTCTAGAATAATATTATTCTATTATAAACATACACTATGACATAATGTTATTTTGGTGGATTTACAATGAGATAAGTACACGAATGAACACTTTCCCCATTATTTTCTATAAATTACTCCCATAAAATTTTGACTATTTTAAATAAACATAAAATATCAATAATTTCTCAACAAGAACAATAAAAAAAATATCGGCATAATTTCATTTCCAATTCATATAGATAAAAAATTCATTATAATCTATAAATTACAAATAAAAATTAATTTTTTTTCATAAATACATTCAATCCGTTCTATAATTAAATTTTTTGTTAATACTATATTTTTTAATGTTATGTACATTCAACATTGAAATAAAAAATAAAAAATTATAACATGGACATATGAAATAATTCCATAATGTGGTTTTTCTCATTATTTATTAATGCATTACCTATTTCCAAACATCTCAAATATCTTCTATTGTTATCAAATATACTCAAAGAGAATTAATTTTACAATTTTCTTAATTTCGATAATGAAAAACTCAAATAAATATTTTTTCATAGAAGAAGATTTTTAATATAATTTTTAGATTTCAAATTTACCTAAACAATTTCGCAATTGACTTAAATGTAATTATTTATCATAAAAAAGTAGAAAAATATATTAAAATAATTCGTTAACTAAAATAATCAATCAAAAATTAATATATTTGTAGTGGTTCTAATATTTATAAATGTATCTTTTAGGATATAGTATTCTGTTTAAATTTTCAAATGAGAAAAAAATAATAAATGATAAGTAAAGTCAATTTTTTTAATATCTATATGGATAATGATGACCTGAAATAATTTTTAATTTATATAAATTAATTAATATTGAATATGAGATAAAACCCACTACAAACATAAGGGTAACTATTAGAAATATATAAAATATTATATTCATTAATTGATGATAAAATTATTATAATGGGTAATCTAATTTCATTCTATGATATAATATATGAAATGATTTATCTTGAATCATTTTAGACATATTGAAATTAACATAAAAAGATGTTGGTGTCATTATTTTTTAGAACAAGTAAATGAATATTTTTTGTTAAAATATGCATTTTGATGTGTCAATATTACCTATAATGTTAGAAAATTAAAAAAATTAACACATGTCTTATGGATATTTTAAAATACATTTATAAAACATTTGTCCATATGAATTATTCCAACATGATTCATATTTAGGGGTTCTCATAAATAATATATGTACTGGTTTAGACATAATACAAATTTGTAATTGTTGATTGAGTCTAAAATGAAAAAAATGATATTATATGATACAAATTTTTATGAAATATAAGGATAATTAATTTTGAGTTATTATTTATAAATTGAAATGATCTATATATAAATATCATTATAAGGATCACCTATATGAAAAAAATGATATTTAATTCTTTTATATCCATTTATCAGGGTGATAAAAAACTAAAATGATTACAAATTGACAAATAAAATATTTTTCCAAATATTTAGCTAAATATATAGACCATATTATACTAGAGTTTCTAGTTACCTTATTAAATGTGTTCTATATAAAATTGATCATAACCAAATAAATCAAATATTATAGTTGTCATATATAACTAGATACATAAATAAATATCTCAATATATTTGATAACATAAAATATAAAATATTAATTTTTTATAACACCACAAACCCTTTTATAATATCTCTTCATATCAATCATAATTAATTTCATGGAATTATAGGGAAATAAGACATAATAAAGGTGCTAGCTTAGAATCTTAGTAATGCAATTCATATAGTTGAAGCTATCATGAAAAAATGAGGTTTAATATATTATGGGAGGATAATAATTATAAAAAACTCCATTTAGTAAATATTTTAGATTGATGAATATTATGGAAAGAATAAATTATGACAATATAATGTCATATACATTATCATGTGATCATTAAAATTATCCATGTATTGTTTAAAAAAATCGGATAATCGTAGGTGAAATAATGAATAATTTCATAATGAGGGAAATTATTATGGTATAAATCATAAACATACCATTGTGAACTTATTATTGAAGAACCTATTTGGTGTTTTTATTTTAACAATGTTTTGTGTTTGATGACAAATAACCTTTTTGTTGAAAAGTGTTATTGATATACAAGAAGAAAGAAGTTGATGGGTTTAAGTAAGTTGCTGAGATTAATGAATGTTGCTGAGTCTGAAAGAAGTTGTTGAGTTTGGAAGATGTTTTTGATGTCTTTTTGTGTTGCTCAAGAATCTTGAAAGAAGATTTTGTTGAAGAGTCAAAAGTTAAAATGTTTCTCAATATTTATAAACAAATCAAGAGATGAATTAATGATCTTAAAGTTCCCAAAAATCGTAAAAAGTTTCATGATAAATTATGTTGAAGAAATAGTTTAGAGGGTTGATGATTTTCACTGACCAAGATCGTGAGAAAATTAGAAACTGATTTTGGAACTTGATTCTAGAGAAAACCATAACATTATTTCTGAACCTAATTTATAATAAAATCGCAACCAAATTTCTAAACATACTTCCTGAGAAAACTCGAACAAGATTTCATTACAATTTAGAACCTGATTATTTAGAATGTTTCTTAGAAACTCGGTATCACGATCCCACAATATCATTTTGAGAAAGATATGAAGATTTCCACAATTAAAAACTGAATTTTATATTTTCTCAATTCTCGTAGAAATTTGAGGAGGTTTGAAGTGGTAAAATAGAAGATATTAAATGTGATATATTTTTGGAGTTTTGGAGATTTGAGGAAGTGGGATAGTTTTTCAAGATTCCCACCTTAGTTTTCCAAGATGCCTAAAAATATGTGCTAAGATCATTTTCTCATTTGTAACTATCACACAAACAGAAAACACAGAGCACTGGAGAATTTAATGTGAAAACATTCCACCAAGATTGAAGAGTCTTTTCATTGTGTTTATAAGGAATGTAATAATCATAACCATCCTTACCCTGTCGAGATAATCAAAATCAGCCAAACCAGAATAAGGATTCAGACTGGGAATTTGTCGAGCAGATTCCAATATGGATTTATTCAATTTTTTCTCATTTTTTATTTATGAAGACATTGTCAACTGACTAGAGTTGGTATAATATTTATTATCAAGAGATAGAAGGTGTCTCATGATAGTTGGAACAAGTTATATTCACTTACTCATTATAATGGATTTTCATAGCCCTACAGGAGTGGCTATGGAAATGATGTTGGTACTAACATTGAGGCCAAACCATTTAAATTGTGTGTTCCATAAATTCACCCCTATTCATTCATGATAAAGAATTAGATACAGGTTGATAATGAAAGAAATTTTAACAAGTACAAAGGTTTACGATTCTTTATGTTTGGAAACATACACAAATTGATGAACTGATTCATCCTCCCATTCTCAGTTGATACTCGATCCTTGGAAATTGAAGTGGTATCAGAGAAAGGTTTCCATGTCTAGTATTTATAATGGGGAATATAAATTCTGCAATTAGTAGAGGAATTCCTACATTCAATGGAAATAGTTATTATGGATGGAAAAATAGGACGATTCTTTATTTTCTATCTCTTGGAAATGAATTTGTTCATGCTTCTACTATTGGATTTCCTTCTATTGATAAAAATTCTTCTATGAAGTTTCCTATAAATAGAAAAATAGATGTTTATGTAAAGGCTAGAAATTCTATTCACACGTCCTTATTAGAAAATAATGTTCAGAAGGAGATGGGTCTGACAACATCAAAAATCATGTGGGACAATATGGAAACTATTTAAAAAAAGCAAGAAAGAATTACAACATATATGGTCTAGTATGTTTGAAGACATCAGGATAAGATATGATGAAATAATTGATGAATAATTCACAATAGTTAATGAAACTGTAGGCAACATCATAGTAATCAAGGAAGACTTGGATGATTTACAATTTTGAAGAAAATTATGAGAAAAATTCAGGAAAGGTTGATTCTAAAATTTCATCTATAGAATAGAAGTATGATTTAACTCTTGATGAATTAAATAACATTCTTTTTTGTTATGAAATGAGTAAATATCAAATCCTTATGAAGAAATTAGAAGAATAAATTGCTTTGAATCCATGAGAAAGGTGAAAATCAATGATGTTGATTAATCCAATACTTGTATATCTGATGACAAAGAAGATGATTAGATGAATGAAAAAAATGTCCCTTATATAATTGAACTATCATAGAGGAAGAGGAAATTATGGAGGAAAACATTTTCTCAAGTGTTTTCAGTGTGGTGGAATCAAGAACTTTTCTATGAATTTCCCTAATAATAAATTTGGAGAATATTAGGATGATTCTGATTAGAACCCATGATGGAAGTATTGAGAAAAATGATAAAGAAGAGAATCATTCCAAAACATTTGAGAAGAATTCTTTCATAAAGAAGCGAAACATATTGTGAAAGAATATTGAATCCAACTAAACTATATATGATTCTTCTAAAGATGAACGTTCAAAAAAATCAAAACCAGTATTTCAAAAGTGGAGAAAACAAAAGACTCATTAGAGAGTGAAGAATGTGGTGAAGAATCGTATAGAGGGTTTTAGATTAGATCCAACATTGTTTCTTGACTTGTGAAAAAAATATCAATAAATAAATTAGAGTTATGAAGAATCATCTTGAACAAGATGCTGATGGAACTAAAAATTTCATGAAGCAGAAGAATGAAAATGTTCCATAGATTCTGAGCTGAAAACAATGAAATGATGAACATAGAAAGGTGATTCAATATATGTGAATGAAGATGGAAGATAAGATAAAATAAGTGAACAAGGTGAAATCAAAAATCATTGAGTATGAAAATTACTTTAGAAAGAGGAATTTGAACTTCAAAAATGTTACAGAAGTAAATGATGACACCTCTATAATTGTTAGAATGCTTATTATGAGAATCAGGTGAATTCATCTTCTACCAAAAAAATGTTTCAGCTGACTCTTCAAACGTTTTAGGGTCTGGAAAAGGTGTTGGGAAAGCCTGGGTCGAAAAAAATGTGATAAACCTATCAAATCAACAAAAGATGAAATATCACTCAAAGGGAAAGATGGTCCACATGCAGATAACTATAGGGCTGAAATAAGTTGCATACCTCAACAATGTTTCTATAGAGAACGATCAACCATTAATTGAAAATCAGGATTTGAAGGCTATTGTTGGTGCTTCTGAATCTATGGGAATTTAGCTTTTAATTTTTGGAACAATTTGTCTCTACCCAGAAGAAGGATTGAAAAAATTGGATGAATTATTTAAAGAATAATGAGTAAAATTTCCCACTCATAATAAGTTGAAAATTTAAATTCTCAAGATGATAGAAATAATCCAACAAAAAATCAATTTGAATGTCTCAAAAAATATTTGGGAAGATGTGATCATTCTTTTCATCATCCCAAAAGATATATGAAACTCCTTCCAAAACATGATTATTCTGATAAGAAAAAAATAAATGATAAAAATAATAAGGTTGATGTGAGATATTTCATTGTTGAGATAGATTTAAAAGAAAGTAAGAGGAAAAAACCATTTATTCTTGATAGTAGTTTATCTTCACACATGATAGTTGATTTAAAAATCATGTTGCATTTTGAGAGTCGTGATGGAGGAGAATTTACTTTGGGTTACTATAGTTCTTTAAAAATTATAGAAATCAGAAAGGAAGAGACTGAATCAGAGAAACTATAGTCTAAGGATGTCTTTCCTGTTGATGGGATAAAACATAACTTTCTTTTTCCAAGAAAACATTTTGATGATGGGTATAAGGCCCCGGCCTTAAACCTTACTTAATATTGAATTAAATGAATAATTAACATTGAGGATCATTTCAGGTTTAGAGTTTTAGAGATTTAGGTCATAAGTATTACATCTTAACAGATTACATAGTAGACACTTCTACTAAGTTTCCATAAAATGAAAAAAAAACACTTAAAAAGAAACATGTCTAGTTCCATGTTTTAGATATCATGTCTTTCCTTGATCTGATCCTTGACCCTATTCATCTTTAAGTCAGGTGGAAAACATTTCAAAAACATGGGATGAGCATAAAAATCTCAGTAAAGGATACACAAAGAAGGAAAACTGTTAGTTTTTCAAAACAACAAGTAAACCATGTATACTTTACCAAAGTAATACTTTTATCCTTTGTGAAGTAGTAAAAACTCTTCACTGAATAAAAGACCATTACTTACCCTTTTGTAACAAAAATATTACCCTAAAACCAATATAAAGAACAAATAACATAGAAAGGTAACTTGGGACATAAACATACTTAAATGGAATAACCATACGGTCGACTTCCACACATACTTAATGGAATATCCATACAGCCGACTTCCATACCCAATGCATTGGAGGTTATAACGTAACCACCCGTCTTGGTATTCACGGAATCACCCATCATATGTTTTATCACGTAACCACCCGTAAAATGTCCAAGTACCATCATTACACATAAAATATTGAAAATATAAACATTTCAATAACAACATTTCATTTGCAATAAAAATAAGTATTTCCAAGATATTGAATTAATCAATCCATTTCCAAAAATCATTTAAAAGAGATTTTTGAATCGAAGTGTTCCATACCACTTTGACACTTTTATTGGAATTATAATCTTAAAACCTTAATGTCCATATAAATAAATACTGAAATCCATTTTGAAAACATGGACATTAAAGATAAATATTTAGAATAATAAATCCTTAACACATTTAAAACGATATTTTTGTTTAAGAGTTTTTAACAAAATGAGAGACTTTTTATTACAAATAATTTCGGAATAACATTTAATCCGAACTTTATAATATCATGAGAATAAAGGGATTCATGATATAATATGTCAAATTACAGTATACACACCATATAAGAGTGAATTGGTGCATAACAACAATTAAGTCTCAATAGAAATGTAAAATGAGATGAAATCCATTATAAAGAAGGTATCCTTAAATTAAGGATAAATCAATCTCATAATTATGTGTGACAAATATAAATACACCCACTATATGTGGATATTATATGTAAAACAATCAATGTTCATTCACACATATTCAAAGGATGACATATTCAATAACTAAATTTTGAACCCAAAGAAATCGAAATTGGGTTACGAGGTTCCCTTGGTAAAATTCGACAGCCTAACGACGTCACATAAAATTTTACAAAAAGGGTTGATGAGAGAGATAAAGGGTATCTCATCACTTGGACATAAAATTTACATAAATAAGTATATATAAGAACATATCCCAACATAATATTATGTGAATTAAAAGACATAACAAAAGAAGTCTTTTAAAAATAGGTGGGTGAATGGTCCCCTTACCGAGTTGGGTAACATTCGAAAAGTACTCCCCATGGAATAAGGGTCATAAAATGAAGATGTAAATACCCATAAATGAAATTATACGACACAATGTGTATAATAATGGGTAGTACATACACCACTCAATGGAAATAGTGGCCAATATAGCATAAATGTCACGGGAATAAAAGTGAGATGAAAAATCCCTTACGAAAACATAGCATCCTAACGGCGCCACATAAAACGTCCAAATATGGATTTATGAGATGAAATAGGTTCTCTCATAATATGAACATAAAAATTACAGTATGAGGAATACAAAATAACATCCCTAATCATAATAAATTTGAGCTTAAAAGGAATGACATAAAAAACTGTACTTACAAAAAAAGAGGGGTAGGATCCCTTACCTCAAGTCTAACATGCCTTGTTCAATCCCCTATATTCATGAATAATAAACATTGGTCAATTTATAATTGCTTAATAAAATCTTTTAAATATTATTATTCAGTTTATATCAAATATTATAATGTTATAATAATTGGTTAATAATGTTAGTTCATATCAGGCGTTTTTGTCGATGTTTGGTACATGAGTCAAAAATGAACTTGTTTGAAAATGATTGTCCATGTTGTTATGAGTAAATCATCTCCAGAATAGTATTAATGATTTAAATATCATATATATCCTGTAAATATTAATTTTATAATACTCCATAACATTTGGAGATAAAAATAAATGAAATGCACCCTTCATGGAGACGGTAGGTCGTACCTACGCATGAACGCTACTTTCATTTCATTGACATATTAATGGAATTAAAAATATTTGAGATATATATATTATAATTACAGTATAATATTTATGTAATATAGGTCACATATGTTCATTAATTTCATTCTTTACGTATTCCACGTATTGCATGAACGAGTCACATCACTTGAGGGGGCGGTAGTCCACACTTCCTCGTATGAAATTATCGCATTTGCACCACCTGAAAAGCATAAAGGCATGTTTTAAATATAAAATTTAGAAGATTATGGAAAACCTAAATAACATATATATCATATATAATGTATATTAACATCATAATGGAAACCATTAAAGGTGTTAAAAGAAGATTGAACAATCATTGTTTCGTGAGGCAGAAATCCGCCAACCACAGAAACAGTATGTTCTTTAACCATTATAAGAATGTGTGTGTAAGTGTAGCTCGAATAAATCACATAAAAACATACTAGTATATTGGAGATACTGGTGTTGTTACAAAATACAGGAATAAAAAGAGTCTATAGGGTTGGAGAAGCAAAATAAAACAAAAGAACACAAATGAAGAGATTACCTTAAAATCGGGTAACTCTCCTTGATTTGAGCTCAAAGGCATCCTTGGAAAGGATTCTGCCCAAAGGTGAGGCTTCAATGATGAAGAGAGGGATGTGGAGAGTATAAATGATCAGGGTTTTGGCTAGACAAAGGCTTGAGAGGTGCAGTAAAGGTGGTAGAGGTGGGGTCCTTTTATAAGAGAAAAGGAGGGGCACTCATGGAAAGTTAAAAAATATTACTTTATTATAGAATGATTTTCTGATTTTAAAGGCCCCAAAAGGTTATATTTCTAGGATAAGGTGATAAGGTTTCTAAATCCACCCATCCATTAGGTTTGTGACATGTGTAGGCCTTAGATTTTACATTATCGTTCCATTTTATTTAAATCGTTAAATAATGAGGTAATCGCTACATCATCCTGGTGTCATAAATAATATAATTTATTTAGTGTCTAAAAATTATAAAAAAAATATCATGATGAAGGAAATCGTTTTATATTTTTAATTAATATTTATAGTCAAAACTATGACTTGTATAACCCCATATAAAAATTGTTTTAGTAAAACAACACATGTTTGTGACATTTTAATTTTAACATTAAATAGAAAGGTATTTATGTCATTTTCCAACCAAAGTGGATCCATGGGGTCCCCAAGTTGACACATGGATTTTTATGGTCATCCATGAAACATCCAATGAGGTTAGTACATGTGTCCTGGTCATTTAATATTATTAAAACATTATTTTTACCTTAAATTACACTAATTACCTCTAATCGCGATTAATAAACTAAAAAGATACTATTCTCCAAAAGATTATTTTAATCCCATTGAACCAAATTTTACTTCTTAATGAAAACCATGTATGTTGGATTTTTGAAATTCAAATCAAAGAAGTGGTAAAGTTTCATTTAAACGAAAAATCTGTTTCTTTAACTACCACATAGTGGTTTCACTATTCATTAAAAATTGAAGTATTTCAGAAAATTACCAAAAATTCACCCTAGGAAATATTTGATATTCCGAATTCAAAAATGATTTATATTTTAAAAAATTAAAAACATATAAATTACATTAATTAATTTAATAATTAATTCCCATTGTCAGAGCAAATAGCGTGTTTTTATGAAACAATAAGAATCAAAAGATTGACACTAGTTTAAGTCCAATTTCAAGATGAAATTAATTCCAAAGACCACTATTGGATTAAATGTTAAAAATATATTCTAATTTCACATTGAAACCAATTCAGTAGAAAATATAATCAGATAAATAAATTAGATTAAAAAGATGTTTTGAATTAAAATACAACATTTTTCACTATTCATTAAAAAATGAACATTATCGGAAAAATACAAAAAATCTACACAAAGTAAATTTTGATGTCCCAATTATAAAGAAGTATTTTATTTTGTCCAATATAACAAATAATATTTTCATAAAGTGGATTTAAAAGAGGTTTGTCATCAAAAGTTGGCTAATCGACCTTTTAATGAATATTAGAATGTTTACGCTTAAAATTGGATTCATTCTCATTTTTAATCCTCTAACATTTACTGAAAAAAGTAAAAATATTTGACAAACATATATAATCATTTTGTAGTTGGTTCTGTTCATTCCCGCCATTAAAATGGCTAGGCGTTAACTACAATTTAAAATAATATTATTTTATTATTAGAGTGAAACGTAAGATTTCAAAGAAACTGGTTGTTGCGTATTGGGTACGCCATCGAGCATAGCGTCCCCTTTAATGTTATATTAAAATTTTATTCACAAATATGGATAAATGTTAAAATGTCATATTCTTTATTTCCCTGGGGTGTTACATCCTTCCCCCCCTTTTGGGAATTGCATCCTCGCAATTTTAAAATTGGGCTTGGAAACTTCATTGAAAATCCCACATCGGAACAAGAGTCAGTAAAAATATCACTTTAAAATAAATAAAGGGATGTGCAAAGGTCCCCCGAGTTAACCCATACTAGGATTCCAAGTATGAAAATATGGATATGGAGGAGAAAACAAAGGGTTATGTCCTGATGGAGTGTGATAGTAAACATGATTAGGAGAAAGTTAACCACGAGAAAATCACAAACTTATGGTGGGTTAAACGGTATTCGATTCCCCAGTTGGAAAAGTTAATAGACAAATTTTTTTTTTAAGTTACTTTTCATTATGGGATTTATTTTTGATCTTAAGGAAACATACTTACTTGTCATGTTGACTTTCAACTTTTACTAGATTTCTTACACAAACTCATACTTTCCCCATTTGATGAGTATTTAAGAAGACTTTTTTACATTAAGAGAGATATAATCAACTTATTGAGAATCACCTAATCCACAAAAGAGAACTATATATTTCCCATGTCTTTAGACAAAAACCAAAACCAAAAACAAAAAAGGTTAGTATGAGATCAGATAATCCACAAAAGTATCATCCTTTATAAAAAGAAAATCTATTCTTAATCTCCAAAATTTGTCCAAACAAAACCCAATGTTCAACGAAGACCATTCGATAAAAAATGGTTCATAAAATTATTCAATGTAAACCAAACTAATATTGAAACCCAAATATTTGAAGGATTTAATCACATAGTCTTCCAAGGTACAAATTAACTTTTATCTCCAAATAACATCAGTTGCTCTTAAATTCTAATATTGAAAAGCAATTAACCTATTCACATATCCTCCATGATAGGTTAATTATTTCCATAGATAACCCAAAATAAACTTACTCTTGATTCCAAAAATTACTTAACTAAAAAGAATTAGTCAAAAAAACCAGGGGCTTCACGTATTCCAGTAGTAGGCGATAAATACCAGTCGCACTTTGGTTGTGGGTTCGATTCCCGCAGCTTTGTCCGACACGGCAGGTTGTCACACGGTCTGTGTGTTGTCCCTTTTTCCAAAACTATATAATTATTAAAACATTCCCCAAAATGAGATAAAATCTTAAAAAATATTCATAACATATTTTAACCTGAAGTTTATCTCATGCATTTCATTTTCCATCATAACATATAATAACCCATAATTACCTCAAAAGTAAGGATCATATAAACCCTAATGGTTACCTTTATAATTATTACCTGAACATCCACATTGATTGGTCATCTGGTACATGATGCATTACAGAACATACCAAGGTTCAAGTGGTTGATCATGACTCCCTAATAGTTGGTTTAGAACAACCACGAGTTTCCTCATTGAATCCCCCATTTCATCCGTTCTTTTAATCAGAGAACCACCATAGTTTCCTTCAAACCCATTGTCACTTTGGTGCCTTCTAGATCCATCCATTTACTAAAACTAATAAAATGTCAGTGTGAGTATATCAACAAAATTATCATGTACTAATAAGGAAGATAAAAACTAAGATATACTTACTCATTCACTTTATCTAAAACTAGGACTCTTCCTAAAATCCTAACCATTATGGTAATGTCACTTATGCTTAGAGAATACCCTAACCTCTAATGTTTTCTAAACCGACCTTTGATACCAACTATAAGGCCCCGACCGTAAACCTTACATAATATTGAATTAAATGAATAATTCACATTGAGGATCATTTCAGGTTTAGAGTTTTATAGAATTAGGTCATAACTATTACTTCTCAAAAGATTACATAATAGACACTTCTACTAAATTTCCATAAAATAAAAAAAACACTTAAAAAGAAACATGTCTAGTTCCATGTTTTAGATAGCATGTCTTTCCTTGATCCCATCCATGACCCTATTCATCTTTATGTCCTGTGGAAAACATTTCAAAAACTTGGGATGAGCATAAAAATCCCAGTAAAGGATACACAAAGAGGGAAAACTGTTAGTTTTTCAAAACAACAAGTAAACCATGAGTACTTTACCAAAGTAATATTTTTCACCTTTATGAAGTAGTAAAAACTCTTCACTGAATAAAAGACCATTACTTACCCTTTTGTAAACAAAATATTACCATAAAACCCATATAAAGAACACATAACATAGAAAGGTAACTTGGGACATAAACATACTTAAATGAAATAACAATACGATCGACTTCCACACATAATTAATGGAATAGCCATACGGCTGACTTCCATACCCAATGCGTTGGAGGTTATAACGTAACCACCCGTCCTGGTATTCATGGCACCACCGGTCATATGGTTTATCACGTAACCACCCATAAAATGTCCAAGTACCATCATTAAACATAAAATATTTAAAATATAAACATTTCAATAACAACATTTCATTTGAAATCAAAATAAGTGATTCCAAGATATTGAATTAATCAATCCATTTTCAAAAATCATTTAAAATAGATTATTGAATCAATGTGTCCCATACCACTTTGAAGCTTTTATTGGATTTATAATTTTAAAACATTAATGTAAATTTAAATAAATAATAAAAACCATTTTTAAAACATGGACATTATAGATAAATGTTTATAATAATAAATCATTAAAACATTTAAAACGATATTTTTGTTAAAGATTTTTTAACAAAATGAAAGACTCTTGAATACAAATAATTGTGGAATAACATTTAATCAGAATGTTATAATATCGTGATAATAAATGGATTCGTGATATAATATTTCAAAGGACATTATACAAACCATATAAGAGTGAATTGGTGCATAACAACAACGAAGTCTCAAAAGAAATGTAAAATGAGATGAAATCCATTATAAAGAAGGTATCCTTAAATTAAGGATAAATAAATCTCATAATTATGTGTGAAAAATATAAATACACCCAATATAAGTGGATATGAATTGTAAAAAAATAAATGGTCATTAACACATATTCAATGTATGACATATTCAATAACTACATGTTGAACCCAAAGAAATTGAAATTGGGTTACGATGTTCCCTTGGTAAAATTCGACACCCTAACAGCGTCACATAAAATTTTACAAAAATGGTTGATGAGAGAGATAAAGGGTATGTCATCACATGGACATAAAATTTACATAAATAAGGATATATAATAACATATCCCAACATAATAGTATTTGAATTAAAAGACATAACAAAAGAAGTCTTTTAAAAAGAGAAGGGTGAAAGGTCCCCTTACGGAGTTGGGTAACTTTCGAAATGTACACCCCATTGAAGAAGGGTCATACAATGAAGATGTAAATAACCATAAATGAAATTATACTACAAAAAGTGTATAATAATGGGTATTACATACACAACTCAAAGGAAGTAGTGGCAAACGTAGCATAAGTGTCACGGGAATAAAAGTGAGATGAAAAATCTCTTACAAAAACTCAGCAGCCTAACGACGCCACTTAAAACTTTCAAAAATGGATTTATGAGATCAAATAGAGTCTCTATTAATATGACCATAAAAATTAAATTATAAGGAATATAAAAGAACATCCCCAAACATAAGAAATTTGTGCTTAAAAGGAATGACATAAAAGAGTGTACTTAAAAAGAAAGAGAGGGGTAGGATCCTTTACCTCAAGTCTGACTTGTCTTCTTCATTTCATTATATTCCCGAATAATAAACAATGGTAAATTTATAATTTCTTAAGGACATATTTTAAAGATTATTATTCAGTTTATATCACATATTATAATGTTATAATAATTGGTTAATAATGTGAGTTCATATCAGACCTTTTTTTCTATGTTTGGTACATGAGTCAAAAATGAACTTGTTTGAAAATGATTGTCCTTGTAGTTATGAGTAGATCATCTCCATAATATTATCAATGATTTAAATATCACATATATCCAGTACATATTCATTTTATACTACTCCATAACATTTTGAGATAAAAAGAAAAGAAATGCACCCTTCATGGAGACGGTAGGTCGTACGTACGCATGAACGCTACTTTCATTTCTTTGTCATATTAATGGAATTAAAAATAACTGAGATATATATATTATAATTCAAGTATAATATATATGTAATATAGGTCACATATGTTCATTAATTTTATTATTTAAAGATTCCATGAATTGCATGAATGAGTCACATTACTTGAGGGGGCGGTAGTCCACACTTCCTCGTATGAAATTATCGCATTTCACAACATGAAAGGAATAAAGGCATGTTTTAATTATAAAATTAAGAAGAATATAGAAAACTTAAATAACATATATATCATATATAAAGTATAGTGACATCATAATTTCCACCATTAATGGTTTTAAAAGAAGATTGATCAATCATCGTTTCGTGAGGTAGAAATTCGCCAACCACAGAAACATTATGTTCATTAACCATTAGACGAAGGTGTGTGTAAGTGTAGCTCGAATCCTTCACATAAAAACATCCTAATATATTTACGATACTGGATTTTTTACAAAATAAAGGAATGAAAATAGTTTATAGGGCTGAAGAAGAAAAATAAAACAAAAGAACACAAGTGAAGACATTACCTTAAAATCGGGTAACTCTTCTTGATTTGAGCTCAAAGGCTTTCTTGGAAAGGATTATGCCAAAAGGTGAGGCCTAAATGATTAATAGAGGTATGTGGAGCGATGAAATGGTCATGGGTTGGCTGAGTCAAAAGCTTGAGAGGTGTGGGTAAGGTGGTAGAGGTTGGGGCCTTTTATAAGAGAAAAGGAGGGGCACTCTTGGAAAGTTATAAAATATTACTTTATTATAAAATGATTTTAGGATTTTAAAGGTCCCAAAAGGATATATTTAGAGTATAATGTGATAAGGTTTCTAAATACACACATCCAATAGGTTTTTGACAAGTTTATATCCTAGAATTTATATTATCTTTTCATGTTATTTAAATCGTTAAATAATGAGGTAATTGCTAAATCATGAATGTGTCATAAATAATTTAATTTATTTAGTGTCTAAAAATTATAAAAAAACATTCATGATGTAGGAAATAATTTTATCTTTCTAATTAATATTTATAGTAAAAAATATGACTTGTATTACCCCATATAAATTTTTTTTAGTAAAATAACACATGTTTGTGGCATTTTAATTTTAACATTAAATAAAAAGGTATTAATGTCATTTTCCAACCAAAGTGGATCCATGCGGTCCCCAAGTTGACCCATGGATTGTATTGGTCTTCCATGACACATAAAAGTAGGGTAGGACATGTGTCTAGGTCATTTCATATTATTAAAACATTATTTTTACCTTAAATTACACTAATTACCTCTAATCGCGATTAATAAACTTAAAAGTTACTATTAACCAAAAAATTATTTTAATCCCATTGAACCACATTTGAATTCCTAATGACATCCAATTATGTCATATTTTTAAAATTAAAATCATAGAAGTGCTAAAGTTTCATTTAAACGAAAAATCAGTTTCTTCGCACTTAGTGGTTTCACTATTCATCAAAAATTGAAGTTTTTCATAAAATTACCAAAAATTTACCCTAGGCTATATTTGATATTCCGAATTCAAAAATGATGTCTATTTTACAAAATTAAAATCATATAAGTTAAATTAATTTCTTTAATAATTAATTTCCATTGTCAGAGCAAATAGCGTGTTTTTATGAAACAATAAGTATCAAAAGATTGACACTAGTTTAAGTCCAATTTCAAGATGAAATTAATTCCAAAGTCCACTATTGGATTAAATGGTAAAAATATATTATAATTTCACTTTGAAACCAATTCAAAATATATTCTAATCATATTAATAAATTAGATTAAAAATATGTTTTTAATTAAAATACAACATTTTTCAATATTCATTAAAAAATGAACATTATCTGCAAAATACCGAATATTTACACAAAGTAAATTTTTATGTCCTGATTCTAAAGAAGAATTTTATTTTTTCAAATATAACACATAAAATTGTCAAAAAGTGGATTTAAAAGAGGTTCCTTATCAAAATGTGGTTAATCGACCTTTTAAAGAATATTAGAATGTTTACGCTTAAAATTGGATTCATTATCTTTTTTAATCTTCTAAAATTTATTGTAAAAAGTAAAAATATTTGACAAACATATATAATTATTTTGTATTTAGTTCTGTTCATTCCCTCCATTACAACGACTTGGCGTTAAATACAATTTAAAATAATATTATTTTATTATTAGAGTGCAACGTAAGATTCCCAAGAAACTCGTTGTTGCGTATTGGGTACGCCATCGAGCACAGTGTTGCCTTTAAAGTTATATTAATATTTTATTCACAAATATGGATATATGTGAAAATTTCATATTCTTTATTTACCTGGGGTGTTACAATGGGAATGGAGTAATCCCCAGGAAGGATTCATGTATCATTAGAGGTGTGAAAATAGAAAATTCAGTAAAAAAGGAGAATGAACTAGTGGGAATATAATTCAAATTGGAGAATTCAATAACTTCTATTATTTGAGTGATGAATATGATAACATGTTATGGAATTGAATACTTGGCCATCATGGGTAGATGAAAATGAACAATATATCTAAATATTATATTTTTTTTAGAATTTTCAAGAATTGAAAAAAGGATGAAGATGTTTTTATTAAATTCCTGTAAAGAAAGATGACTTACAAATGTCCTAAAAGATTTGAGATTAAATCTTGCAAACCACTTGAGCTTATTCAATCCGATATATGTTGGTTGATGATAAATAAATCAACAAAAGGTGATTTATACATTATCACTTTTAGTTATTATATCAATCATATGACAAACATCATGTTCATGAAGTAGAAGTTAGAGGCTATAGAAATGTTCACATTCTTTAAAAAAGATATTGGAAAAGGACTAGCAGGTTCCATAAAGAAGAAGAGAATAGATAACAGTAACGAGTTCACAAACAATGATTTTTAAACGTATATATGATTTCATGGTATAAAAAAACACTATATTGCTCCCTATAATTCAAAAAAATGGAGTTTTAGCAATAAAGAAAAGTAGCTTGGTATAAATTGGAATAATTGTGTTAGCTGAAATCCAAATTTCAATATTATTTTGGAGAGAAGCTATTAGTATGGTTTTAAATGTTCAAAATTTATGCTGGATCAGACCGGAAACCAACATGACTTATTAGGAAATGTGGTATAACAAAAAAACATCATTGAAATACTACAAATCCTTTAGAATTATATGTATTTGTAAAGTCAAAAATTAATATTTGTGAATGTATGATGAGAAAGAAGCGGAAGGAACCTTCATGGGTTATTCACTAAATTGGGGAAGTTTCAAATGTCGGAAATCATTTTACGGTGGATGGTGGGCTCATATGATGTGAAGGTAATTGAACATAAATGTTTGTTAACAAAATTTGGGGAGACTTATTGGGAGTAAATATTAGAGATGTCCAATAGCAGTGAATTTTATCCAAAAGAACCTCATCATGATTCAGATGACCCATGTGGTGAAGACAGTTATGTTGTGGAAGAAATATTGAGATTTTAGACCTTACGAAAGCATGGTGAATATGAAAACATTATCAGGAAATAGAAGTCTCTAGTACAGACAAGAAGGATGTTGAGATTAGAAAATAAGAAATCATTTATCTGAAATTTGACCCAGAATCAGGTTCAGATGTTATTCAACATACAAAATGGGTGAATTCTATTAATGAAGAGCTAGATAAGATTTATAAGAATGAATCCTAGGATCTTGTTTGATGTCCAGCAAATAAAAATGTCATCTGAACCAAGTGGGTTTACAAAAATAAATTGAATGAGCATGGGAAATTATCATGAAACAAACCATGACTTGTTTCTAAAGTATACACATAGGTAGACTATGAGGATTTTGATGAAACATTTTCCCCTATTTCAAGTCTTTAAACTATAAATTTTTTTCTTGCAGTGGATGCTCATTAGAATTACATAGTTTATCTGATTGATGTAATGACATATTTCATAAATGGTGAAATTGAGGAAGATTATTTCATTGAACAACATTGTGGGTCTATACATGATGAGTATGAAAATAATGTTTATAAATTGAAGAAAGATTTGTATGGGAAGAAATATGTTCCTTGTTCCTAGTATTCAAAGAATGAAAATTGTTTGAGCAATATGATCTTTTATAAAGGAAAAGCTGATAGTAACTTGTTAGTGAATGATGTTGTCTCATGAACATTAATTTTAATTGTTCATTTGGAAGATATAATTTTTTCTGGGGATGGAGAAAAGGATTGTGAATCTTTCATTGATCAGATGAAGGTGAATTTTTAAATTTCTATGTTGGGGGAATTAACATTCTTCCCTGTCTTACAAGTTCATCAAAAAGAAATACACAATTTATTATCTCAAGAAAAGTGTTTCAAGGATTTGTTAAAGAAGTTTGCAATGGAGAAATAAATATTTGTTTAAATTAATATTTAAATGAGGACAAATTTTATCAAATATGAATCACCAATAAGTGTGAATCAGATTGATTTTTATAAGCCGATATTAAGTCTTCATTACCTTATTGATTTATGGAATGATATTGTTTATGATGTTACTTTATGTTCCTGGTATCAATGTAATCCAAAATAATAACATTTTTTGGAAGCAAAGAGGATTATGAAATATGTCAAAGGAACAACTTCATATGGGTTGTTTTACAAAAGATAGAGTGAGTTAAATTTTCATGCTTACATTGATGCTGATTGCGCTGGTGATTGTAATGATAGAAAATCAACATCATGAGGAACATGTTTTTTAAGTGAAATTTGGGTGAGTTTTAATAACAGGAAAAAATGTTCGGTAACATTGAGCACACCTGAATCCGAATATGTGGTAGCTACACATGATAGTACTCAAATTACATGGAAGAATGTTCTTCTAGAATATTTGAACGTAATGGTTTCTAAACAATTAAAGATACTTTGTGATAATCAGAGTGTAATTGATCATTCTATGAACCATTCCAACACCCATGATCAAAACACATTGATATAAAATTTCAATTCATAAATGAGAATGTTTCTACTAGAGAGGTTTTTTGAGAATACACATCAACAAAGTATCATATTTCAGATATTTTTACAAATGAAATGTTGAAGGAAAGGTTTGTTGAATTGAGGTTGCAACTCCATGTCCAGCCTCCTCTAATGTCTTCCAAAATCACATAAGGAAGATCTCCCACTGTGATTTGGATTATATTGAAAAATGGGGAGAGTAAGGAAGTAATTTTTGTAAGAAGTGTATACATAGATTTAATTTGTGAATATGAATTTGTGGTTATCATGTAATGGGGGAGAAAAAAATGAGAGATTTAAATAAAAGTGAGAAAGAGAAATATAAAAGTAAAGGGGGAGTTTGAGTAAGTGGAGTTTATCATTACATGGCTGCAACATTTTCTTACCACCAAGGGATGGAAATCCTTTAAAAACATTAAATTATCTTGTAGTGTGGTCTCCTAAAACTATCTTTTGAGAAATTCTATGTTTTGATAAAAGTAAAATACATTAGTAGTGGAAATATTATGAGAGTTTTAAAGGTTAATTAAAGAGGGTTTTCATCGAATACATGGGGGGAGATTTATGAACCATTGTGGTGTTTTTTGTTTTAGAAAATTTTAGTATTTCATGAAAACTAATGTTTTTGTTGAAGAATGATTTTGATATATAGGAAGAAAGTTGTTGTTGTGTATAAGGATGTCGCTGAGCATAATGAATGTTTCTGAGTATGAATGAAGTTGATGAGTTTGAAATATGTTTCTGATGTTATTTTTTGTTGTACAAAGAATCATGAAAGTGGAATTTGTTTAAGAGTATAAAGTTAGAATGTTTCTCAAGAATTCTAAATAAATTAAGAGAATTATTTATAATCATAATGTTATCACAATTCCAGAAAAATTTCATGATACAAAATGTTGAAGAAATAGTGAATTATTTTGACAATTTTCACTAAGAAACATCTTGAAAAAAATAGATTCTAATTGCAGAACCTGATTTTTGAACAAACCTGAACCTGATCTCTAAACCTGATTCCTGAGAAAATCATAACCTAATTTCTAATCATGATTATTGAGAAAACTAGAAACTGATCTCATAACTTGAAACCTATGAATACCAGAACATGATTTATATGAAACCAAAACCTGATTTCTGAACCTAATTTTTTGAAAAAACTAGTAACTAATTTCTGAACCTGATTCTTGAGAAAATTACAACCTGATTTTTGAACCTGATTCCTGAGAAAACCAGAACATGATTTTAGAGCCTTATTCATGAGAAAAAACCTGATTTCTAAACATAATTTGAGAGAAAATAATAACCTGATTTCTAAACATGATTCTTGAGAAAACCAGAACCTGATTTCTGAACCTAATTCATGATAAAACCAAAACCAGGTTTCAGAACCTGATTCCTCAGAAAACCAGAACATGATTTCAGAAACTAATTCCTGAGAAAACTAGAACCCAATTTTTAAACCTGATTCATGAGAAAATCATAACCTTATTTCGGACCAAGATTCTTGAGAAAATCAGAACCTGATTTCAGAACATATTTCCTCATAATACCAAAACCAAATTTCTGAACCAGATTTCAGAAAAAATGGGGACCTAATTTATGAACCTGATTCTTGATAGAAAAGAGAACCCCATTTTAAAACTATTTTCGGACAAAAGCATGAACCAGATTTCTGAGCCCGATTTTGGAGAAAACCAGAACCTGAATTCCAAACTAGTATTACTGAAAATTTGGAACCTATATTCTACCCAATTTGTAACTTAATTTCTGAGTAATTCATAATCTTATTTCTGAAAAATTTGGAATCTAATTTCTGAATAATTTGAAACATGATTTTTTAACAATTCAGAACCTTATTTGTTCCCAATTCAGAAACTAATTTCTGAGCATGGTTCTGAAAAAATCACAATCAAGCTCTAACATTATCATTTTTAGAAATATATGAAGATTTCAAGAAGGAAAACCTGAATTTAATCAATTTTTAAATCTCAGAGAAATTTAAGGTGGTTTGAATAAGTAAAATATTTATTATTTAATTTGAGAGATTTGTAGAGTTTTGATATTATAGTAAGCGGGAATGATTTCCATGATTCAGACCTTTTTTTCTGAGTTTCCAAAAAACATGTTCTCAGATCATTAGGTCATTTGTAAATTTCACCCATGGAGAAAAGGAATAGGACTAGGGAATTCAAAGTGAAAGGTTCCCACCAATATTGAAAAAGGTTTTATTTGATTCTTTAAGGAATAGAATAATCGGTGATATCATTACCTTGCTGAGAAGATCAGAATCTACCTAACCAGACAAAGGATTGAGATTGATAATTTGTGTAGTAGATTCAACAAAGATTTTATTATTTTGTTTGGATATTTTGTTCTTTATTAAAACATTGTAAACTTACGGGCCTTAGTATAATCTTTCCTTTAAAAAGATATAAGGGTTCTAATGGGAGTTGACACAAGTTTTAATCACTTCCTCATTATAGTGGATTTCTACAGACCAATGGGAGTGGATATGGCATGGATTTAGGTTCTCACATTGAGGTTGGTCCGTGTAAATCATTTTTTTCCATTCTTGATTTATTATTATATCATGCTTAATTATTTTATATAGGTTGATAAGAAAGGAAATCTTAACCAGATTCATGTGTTATGTATCTTAATGTTTTGAAACATACATAATTTGAACAACTTATTTGGCTCCCCTCCACTCCTAGTTTTAACTGAATCATTGGAACATCAATTATAATACATAGTACAGAAATAAATAATTCCTATACCAAATACAAAATCTAGTTTGTCTGATTAGTCCTTCTGAAACATCGAGGGAATATTTCAGGCCCCACTCCTCACACACTAAGTCTAATGCATTCATAATATTAATGGTTGGAAACATAATAAATATAAATAATCATATTTAAAAATTTAATTCAATTATTTTATTTATATCCCCATTCAATAAACAAAATCTACAAGAACATTTATTTTGAAAACAATCATTATTTTTTTTATTAACATAATCATAAAACATAATCAAAACCAATCTAGTGAATTATAGTTAATGGTATCATCATTGTATATACCATGTAATCATAATCATAGATATTATGTTAACAAAAATAAGGATGAATACATTAAACCATATTCTAAAGGGGGAATTAGTAAAATGTTTCTTATTGTCAATGCTGAAAATAAATACCATAAAATTCCTTTATAATCATAAGAAACACATTCTTTTTAATGATAAAATAAATTTCCAAATATAAATATTTATACAATATTATGGAAATAATTTTGAATAAAAAATACTGCTTAAAACATTGAAAGAAGTCTTTAAATCATACTGTTTCCATGAGTACATGAAATTCAATTAACACCGAGAATATTTAAACAAATAATCCTTCATCATTTTTGATAAAATGTAATAATGTACACCATTTAGAAAGTGACAAGAAGATACTTTTTAATAAATTATATAAAAATAAAAAAATGTGTATAGTTTTCATTACAATATCATCATGAGTATGTTTTAAAAAAGTTTGGAAATATTTTTAGAGTACAAAGATACGGAAAAAGGATTTTTGACAGAAGAAATAGATGAATCCATCATTTAAAAAACATTTTCATAACATTTTTTTGTAAAATCCTTACTAAAATGGTTATATTACATATAAATATCATGAATTACTATAAAATATTAAAATTAATGTTTTTAATTATATTTATATATAATATTATTTCCTCAAAATAAACTTATTATTAAATAATTTTAATAAATCATGAATTTGTAGCCACAAATCCCTTACAAACATTAATAACATCAAAATAGTCATCCACCTAAAGTAGATAAAAATATATATATTTTATTTTCTATAAAAATTATGATATTATTTATAATATATATTAATGAGTAGTATATATACCACAAAAATAAATATGTGGTGAATATGGAATATGTCTCATGAATGTACAAGTGAGCCTAGAAACTTTTACCACAGGTTTTACTTCCATTGTACAAGTTCTAACATCCTGAATAATAAATATATATTAACCATAAATATAATATTAAATGATAATAACATATATAATAACATATAATATAAAGTTATAAATTTTAGTTATAATTTTATAAAAAATCCACTGTTTAAATCATTTTTATGTGTAATAAATGCATCTTTTTAAATGTATATTTTTGTTTTCCAGTTTTGATAATTTTACATTGATATGGGATCAATAGAAAAAATAATATTATTCATGATATCATTATCATATATTTATATTATATATGTATTTATCTTTCTTCCTTAATATATTGATATTGAAAAATGAGTTACATCATTCATAGAGACTGTAAGCCATACGTGCACATGAATACTATTTTAATTTTTTCAATGATTAGAAAAAATAAAAGTAAATAATTTTTATACTTCCAGAAATAATTATTATAGAAAATAAATTATATATATATCCATAAAAAACATCCTTACTACCATCCATGTCAAAATAAAAAAACACATCATATCACAATGTGGAGGTCGTAGTCCACATGTACCCGTGGGTGACATTATTATTATCCAATGGATTGGTTGGAAAGATGGTATATGTGATATTAATGTTTTATAGTTATAAATTTTTCATCATTTTCACTCATATATATATATATTATATAATATTTTTTTATATATATTCATGAGATTTGGGGATGGACAACAAATTACAGTGGTTCACAAGGCGCTTTTCCGACATAGAAATGGTCAAGGATTTTGATTCCCATTTGAATGAAGATAGGATGGATATTGAATAAAAAAAAATTTCTCCTATCGCAATATTATATTATATTATGAAATACATTCTGAGTTGATCATTGTGATGACATATTATTTTGTGGCTTAAAGATCCTAGATTTGAGTGTGTAAAACTATTATGTATATTTTCAATAATGCTCATAATATTTTTTATAAATAGTTGAATACCATCAGAAAAATGTCTCTGGTCAAATTTAATATATCATAAACTAATAAAAACTATGGGGTTTTCCCATGGAGTGACATTACATAGGTCAGAAATGGATTTTTAGAAGAGGCATCTATTGGCGGGTACATTAAGGGTGTTAATTTATTTATTTATTTTCCATTCGTGTAAAATATATAGGGTTATCCACATAACCATGGGAACACTGATATGGTGTTTCATTATTATTCATTAGAGAATATAGATGAAAATATAAATAGTGATTAGATCTAGGTGATCGATATTGGACATGTTAAGTTTATCATCCCTATCACTAGCTAGATCATTCATCACCAATGATTGATCCAATATTGAGGTTTGACTCATTAATTTTGGTTTCATTAATTTTTTAGAAGATTTACCATGTTATAATATTATATGCCTTGATTTGTGATTAATTTAATTTTTCAAATCAACTCTATTAACGTGTTTAATAATTTATTCCATTTATTGTTTTTATTAACATGTTTCACACCCATACAATCCCTAATAAAATATTGTTAGTCACGAATGCCTGAAGAAATGATTAATTTTCCTTTTTTCATATTCCCTTCCCTATATTTTTCATTACATACTTCTATGTACATCTATAGGTTCGTGGTTTAAAATTTGTTGGTGGGTTCAAGTGCTATCATATCCCTGGATTCCTAGATTATGGTTTCAAAATGAAAATATACGTTTATTTTAGATAGATGATGAGGGATCATATGTGATACTATTTGGATATATGATTCAAAGCCTCAATAATGATTTTAGGTGCGTGAGGCATGTGGTGGATTAAATTGGAGGATTGGAAATTATTTTTTGGAAACTGGATATTGATAAATTATGGATAGATGAATCTAACTTCCATTTTGGTCGGTCAACATGCATACTATACAATAGAGAAAACAAATATGGAGAATTTGTGGTAGATCTATAATTTATAAAAAATTCGGACAACATATAATTTAAATTGATTAAAACATTAAATGGTGTACCCTAGATACCAAATTTTTGGTTTCCAAGTGATGATATCTATGACATGTATTGTGGGACACCCAAACACCATGTGACCCAATGCAGGCCTCCAAATGTGGACTCATAGAGTACACATGCATGCTAAAATACATAAAAATTTAAACAACCATAAAACATGGGTTTGGCCTTGTTCAAGTACATGGTATAGGCCATGGCTAGTTATATAGTTACGGACCAAATATGAGAGGTATGTACAAAAGCACATATCCAGGCCATGGGTTGCATATACATATGAGTTGGACCAGTGCATTCCATGTGTTGTGATGCGTCCACCGAACCATGTCTTGAGGGGGCATTTATAGGTGTTTTGGTTGGGTCATATGCCTGGTATACCCCCATAACTATTGTTTCCATCCCTCTAAAACAAATTTATCTCATGTATCCTTTGTATTGAAATTGATTTTGGATCAAGCGTAGTCTATAATGAGTATTTTTTCCTCATATAATGTAATGGAATCTTTCATAGTGGATCTTGGGACTTGATTAATGGGGTCCTTAGAATTATTATTACTAATGGAATTCTTGATTATGGTAGTTATGGATCAAGATCATCTAATATAATCTAGTTTGATGATGTATTCCCATGTCATACCATGTTGTGAGTACTTTATCAATGGAGACGTTACCATACATTCACTCCATGGTGTATGTTAGCTGTTATCTTTTAATGGATGAGGTGGTACTCTAATACACAATATCCAGTTACATATCCTAATAGTTTATATTCCCATATAAAATCATGGTTTTTGTCATCTATACTCTCTTTACAGATAGATATGCACACCGATTTTAGACCATAATTTTAATACTCGATCTGCAAAAATGATACTCCCCTATCATTCTGTAGCACAGTGCCTAAATACATGCCATTTTGATATAGAGTAACTAATCCCCTATTAATGGATAAGGTCCTCTATTTAGGTCAATTGCACACCTCTTTCACACTAGCACATTGGTCCACCATATTATATTCATTGATGTAGAGAAGAGACTCCCTTATATGGGAATTAACCATATCTACTTACTAGAATCTCCCATGTCATTTCATGGAATGGGTCCTCTATATTTTAGATATTTTTCCACTAGACTATGTGGCATAATAGTGTGGTGTGGGTTATCTAAGAAGTTACTTTTTTTTGAAAGACACATGCGATGTTCTGAGTCGATGAAGTACCTTTGGATCAATAAAAAGAATAATCATCCATGGACGATATGTGATATAAAAATCCCATTTATCTCTCAACTACGATTTTGAATATTCAAATATATAAATATGTGTTTTTGGGTTTAATTTCCATCTTGATTTTGGGTTAGATGATAGATTTTATCATGTTTTTTATTTCCTTATATGATGTTTTAGTGGTACCCTAATAGGTCTGTATATACTCACATATGATTGGGATTTTTTTACATGTTTCATGAATTATAATGATGATTGATGGGATAATGGTTTCACTGGTGGATGTTAGTGATACTCAAGTGTATTTTCCTAAGTATGTAGGTTGGGTCTTTGAGATATGGATCCAAGCTCTCTCAAAATTAATTCATTATTATAGTTGTTGTCAAGTTGGGACAACATCTCAAGGTGGGAGATTATTTTTCCATTTACCTATCATATTGAAACATCTCACTATTTTTAATTTTATAGAGGATATTTCATGAATTATTATTACTATAGTTGGTATTATAATATATTATTAATCATTTTAAATTATATAGGGATATTGTTGTGTACAACTATACAAGTACTTCTGGAAAAGGACTCCCATTTTAGTTATTCATTCTCAATGCTCTTCTTCATCCCTTGGCCGTTGGAGGTGTGCTTGGGGTTTTGGGGGCCCGGTGTTCCACTTAATAGGAAGTCCTTAGTGTCATGAGAAATTTAAAACTATTATCAATGTTGGTTCTATCTCAGTATGGTGTTTTGAGCATTTTACACTTTTGTTGTACGATTCCAAATTTAGAGAAATGATGTCATATATAACGATTAAAAATTTTATTCCAGAAAACATAGTGTATGTGCAATGACATATGTATCCAATCACTTAGACTCTAAATACATATTTTCCACAATTTATATCAAGAAATTTGTTTCAGGGGATATCGGTACATGATTAATATTGGATTGAGTCCATTAACTAAACATCATGATTCATATCCACACACACACACACACACACACACACACACAAACCTATATATATCTATATCCCCATCTTACTATCAGTTTTCATGTTTAATTTTTTTGATTACAGCATAAATATATCTTGCTAGGCTATTGTTGTATAAAAAATCCCTTATGGTGTCCTCTAGGAATGTTTTGGGTGTAATTGTTTTTTTAGACAAAGTCAGATGACCGCGAATGATAATGATTGGTGTTTTTCAAAGATAAGTTTTTATGGAGGCACAGTTTCCCAGTTTTTTCCAAATTTTTGGGTCTCAATATTGGGAGTTTGATGTTATAAAGGGAATTATTCCTTTAGAGGAGTGAATAATACGAAGAACAATGATGAAAATAGGAAAAGTGTGAGTACCATGTACCATAATTCATGGGCCACGTACCATGTTATGGGAATGGTACACGGAGCATCATGAATAGTACACAGAGTGGAAGGATTAGTTTGCAGGAGTGGTCCGTGATATTGGAAATGGTTTGCAGAAATTCTGTGAGGTGAAGGAAATGAGGTATGTAGATGGAAATCGATGGTAGATGAGATCGACTGCGTAGGATCAAAGGTGGAACGTGGAGCGTATATGAAAAATTGTTTGTTGGTGGCTTGAGGTTTGCGGTGGTAGAAGTATTATTATGGTGTGAAGGATAGATTGAAGATTTGCGAAATCATGTTTTAGTGTTTTTCACGGATAACATTTCCTCTATAATAATTGCTAATACCATTTATTACTATTGAGATCGAATATCATTAGTCAAATATTTTTTATCAGGGATTTCAGAAAATACAAAAGGATTTTCGCGAAGGGAGGTTCTTGACTGTTAAAGTGGATCACATAGAAGTAATGATGCCAAAGTATTTTGTAGGGATTCAAAACCTACAAAAGAAGTCATGTACTAGGAGTTGGAAGTCTTTTATGAAGAATGATTTAACTTAGTACATGGATGTGGAATTTTTTCTACTCGAGAGGGAGATATCTGTAAGTGGTACACGGAAGAGGAGCTCTATTATATAGAAGCAATGGAAATTTGGAAATAGATAATTGTTTGCAGATAGAGGGAGACTCCAAGAGGAAGAACAAAGGCAGTGGTACGCAGAGGTGATGTTGGTTCATAGAAGAGGCAGTTGTACGTGGAGTAGGTGGTCATCATAACTTTCCGGGTACATAGTACGCAGATGAGGTAGGTGGTTTGCAAAAAACACTTGGGATATTGAAAAAGATTCCAATCTGTTTTTGAAAGTATTTATCTGGTATCTATCAATATTCAGGAAGGTGGAATTCAACTTTTTGTGAAATAATAACTTCAACAGAGCATCTACCAATAGTTTATGATGCAATAATTCATGTATATGAAGTGACCTACATTTCTATTAACTATGTTTGACCTACAAGTGTATAAAATGATAGTGGATTCCTTTCCAAGAGTAGTGAGTGAAGGAAGAAGAAGATGGTGACCATTTCCACTGGCAGTGAGCTCGATAAAGAGTCATAGGGAGTGACCCTTGGGAATGCAATGAGAAGACCCTAAAACTATTAAAGGTAGTGATCCTAGGCATAGAAGATCTAGCCTGAACATTGTAATCATTACTGGTTGTGCCATGAGACTTAGTGATTTGGGTACATCAACACATTTATATTGTACGCTACATGGATGTATCCCAATGAGGGTGGAACAAGTAAAAATTGTTGTGTCATGGGCATGATTTCATATCTTTTTGTATATTACAAGAGGAGGAATAGAGAATTGGGTTTTTTCTAACAATGAACCATGATCCGAATGAGACATTTTTTTAATCTTTAATACTTGATTCACCCCCCATATCACGATATTCAACTTAGTAGACCTAACAATTATTGATTCGAGATCTTGGTGAAGACCCAAAGAGTTAAAAGTCCCCATTTCATAGAATAAATCATGAGTCCATTCCACGATATACATTGGTATAATTAAACCCACCGGATGATTGTTAGATCAAAATATTAGAGAAGGATTATTATGGATGGAGTTTTGGTGCACTCCATGATATTTATTATTAGAGGATGACATGGTTTCATAGTGTTCTATGTCCCCATGTAGTGAAAGTTTGTTTTGAGTCAATTATATGTGTTTTCAAACTTATATAGAACCCGAATGATATGTAAATTGTGTTGGAGTCCTATATTCTACATGGTGTATTTGGAACATTTGGTGTCCCTTCATGTAGATGTGCGATTATTCGGCATCTAATGGCCTGAAAACATTATTTGTTCATGTGGAGTACTACCATTCATATTTTGAATTTTTTTGAATTTAGAATATTATAGAGATACAATGGGTGGGATGAAAATTTATGATTATTCCATGATATTAAAGATACATATATAGTACTTATTAATATGATTTGGGACTTTTATGTATGGCACTTAATGTTCTTGTGTTGTCTCTAAAGAAACATTTGTGCTTTTCTAGAACCAGTATGAATTCCCACATGTACTGAAGTTTTATAGAGGGAACTATTGAAACCGAATTTCTATTTGAGAGACACCATATGGCCGGTTCTATCTGTATTAATTGTAGGGCGGAGTCTTCTATAACATCTGGAAGATGAAAAGATTCATGGAATATGAGGTGTACCCAACATTGGACTTAGGCACACAATCCTGAGGTAGTGAGTCTACATAGGGGAATGGGGTGTCCCAGATTGGGGATAAACATTGAATTTGATAGGATATGACACAAGGATAATGATTTACTAATGATGAATGATGATAAAGGAATAAATACAATGTTTAGACCATCACAGAAGAGGCAAGTCCATGATATGATCTCTCATAGGAATGGTTAGGGAGACAACCAAATTGTTAGTGATGGAATAAAAGAGGAATATATTTGTACAGGGAAAATATTAGTGGTGGACTTAATTTGTATCTAATAACACCACCACCTCTAGGTTTCTTAATTCATGTTTTGTGAGAGGAACATTGAGTACATGGTATGTATCAAGAGTCAAAGGATTATTAATCAACAGCTCATGAGATGATCAGAGGTCTATTTTTTTCTATATACTAATGATTTAGTACTATTAAAAATAGTTGAGAGTCATTTTTCCATCTCATTACTCCTTGTATGAGATTTAGATCTCCCAATTTATATTTTTTTCCAGTATCTTAGACTTGAAATTTATACTGGTAATTCCTCTTTGATATTTCTTAGCTTAAAATAGTGTGAGATATCACTCGGTCAATATATTTTCTCATATTGAGTATTTTTTGAAATGATGAGGCAATATGATGTAATATATTAAATAGGATGGTTGAATATGGTCGAAGACTATGCTTATTGATATTAAAGACAAGTAATATTGTTTCAGACTAATGTGGTGGGACTCCATATTGTTGGTGACATAGATCTCTTGGAAGAGTAAGTGTTTCTTATAAGAAAGTAAAAAATCCTATAAAAATATTATGGTTTGTATAAACCATTCTAATATAGGATCTTCACCCATATGGGTTCCATAATATATCATTTATTATATCTATGTCTCACTTGAGGATGTTTTGAAAATATACTCAAGGTGGGAAATTGAGTTTTTTCTACAGGGACCCTATGACTACATCAATAACATCTTATGGATATCAGATGGCACCGCCCGTGATCTGGGAGATGTGGGAGATGTCAGAGGAAATTTAAGAGTGGTTTTACCATAATCACTAGGTCCCTCAAGGTTACTGAAATTTTGTTTATTAAAAAGTTATATGGGATCATAAATCTATTTTTATTATAATCACCTGAATTTGAAAATGATAAGAAAAACAAACCATTATAGAGAATTAACGACCTATTTGATATCATGGGATGTGTGGGATGGTTCTCATAGATCCATAACTTTTTTTTCTTCAACTAGTTGTAATATTTCATTTAAAATATTCCGAATAATGTATTTTGATTTCATTAAAGACACCATGAGTTCCCATTGAAGGATTTCAATTTAATGAATGACCTAGCTATGAATATAGAATTGTTTGACAATTTTTACTATAAATAATTGAACCACTTTATTCATCATTGATGAAATAATAATGTACACTTTGATAGAGGATAATCATGAAAATATCTAATGGATAGTCTTATACAAGCTATTAGAGTACAATATTTATTATATGCTCCTGATGTTTGTTCTAGAACAACATGAATTACTTTTTGGGGAATTTCATTTCTGAGCATAGAATTCCTATATACATGGAGAGGATTTATGTAGTGTATTCTTTGGAGCCACAAAAGATCCTGTTAGATGTGAATATTTTTCTAAGAATTGTGGACTACTTCATGAAGTTCATGGAAAACTTATCTATGATTTATTTCAAATTTAACACCTTATCCTGAATATGTAATTTATTCACTATGACTAAACATTGATATAGATACATATAAGTGATACAAATTCTGATAAATAGTGCTCTTATTTTTAGTCTATCATAGGTGGTCATTGAATATGTTTTATACTGCAATGCCTTTAGATCTTGGCATGGTTGTGTGTTGATGAAGAAAAAGGTGGTGATCAAATTTGGGTCTAAGTAGATGAGAGCTCATGAGGATAAATACTTGTCTCTTGAGATGTAGTTGGAATACTTTCCACTTTTCTATGAGGATGAATATGATATATCTTAGGGGATTGTTTATTGTTTTTAATTTACTCCATCATATTCTTAGATATATAATCACATAATGATTTCTGAATATAAGATAGAGTAAGTACTTCATGGTCCAATTAGAGTGTGATTTTGAGGTATTATATAATCATAGGATTAGAAATATTGTCATATGTTCCCTCTATATGAAGTCCAATAATCATTTGATGTGGGAGATGTTATATAATGTAGATTCACCTCTTTTTAACCAGGTTGAAGATATGGGTTCAACTTATCATAAGTTGAAGGTGTTAACTCCTCCACAAATTCAGCATGTGAGAGAGTAACACATACAATTCCTCGACATTGAGGTCATATAGGACCATATACCCTCACGATATTCACTAAATAGATTTTTTAATTAAGGTTACCACACCGTCATTTTCTATAAATAGATCGTGTATCTGATCATGATGCAAGAGGATGTTATGTTACAGTTTCACATATCTCTATTGGATGTATATCCAGGTGTAGCGAAATTTTACAAGGAAATTCCATGAATTTTGGTTTTTTGGAATGAAGTATAGTGTTTCATAGTTTTCTTCATATTATATCACTTTTCAGTATGTGAATAATGAACACTTTTCTTTGATATGTTTTTTTTTCATACTCTTTCGATCCCAGAGTAGAAGTGGGAAAACATAACCATTGGAATTCCGAATTCACATTTATGGATAATTAGAGGCTATAATTCTATCTAGTTGATCGTTGAGAAACATACTAAGTTGTATATATTCCTTCATTTCATGGGAAATTTTAGCGGGGATTTTGTAATATTTCTACATGCATGTGATCATATGAATTCAGTGGATTAACTTAATGATTGTCTTTAACCATGATATGTGATTCACTTCATTGTTGTGGATTGACATTATTGTGTAAGAGGGGGCCTAGATCATAATTATTATATATCCCCCACCATATTGATGGGGAGACTGATCTCACAATGAAATTCTTGTGGGTAATGTTAAGATATTATATTTTTGACATCATCCACTTCTTGGGGACAACAAACCATTTGTAGAACATTCCTAAAAATATATATATAACTATAAAATAAAAAATTATCCTTTTTTTATGTCTAGAATTAGTGGACCTACTGGTCACCAATATACACTACTAATATTATTGAGGCATCTATTGTGGGCTCACAAATGGTTCATGTGATGACAGGGAATTTCTAGGTGATCCATGTGCATATGAAGATATCTCAATGCATTTATAAGTCTTACAATGATCAACATTAAAGGGTTTTGGTGCATGAATAGGGAGACAGAATTTCTCAAATACATACCCCATGATGAAGAATATGCATATTTAGCCACAGAGAAAATTTATCCTCGAGGGTCATCAGACATTTTGATATTCTCAAGAGGGTATTTGTCTTTCCTAATAACCTAGAAATACCACCGTGGTTAGAGAGAATACATGAAAACTTCCATCTGTAACAACAATAGAGATATGTTCATAATTGAATTCATGGCATCTAATGGAGATTTATAGAGATCAAGGATGTAACCACTATCATGTAGCACCATATGACGATCAGGGATCCATAGGAAACCATCCTACAATGATGGAACATTCCCTTGGTTTTTGTACTATGGAAGGAATATATCATGTAAGAGATCACATTGGACCAAGGGAGCATGATGTCAGATTATATTCCTGGTTATTTTTATTTTTTATTTTTTTGTGGAATTAATTACATGAATAGGAGAATAATTCAGAGAATTTTTTTCCCTTGTAAGACATTAAATTATATTTTAAAATATTTTTGATGAAATTCACAAGATGATGCACAATTCCATGGCCCTATGAGACTGAAATTCTTATTATTAAAAAATTTAAATTATTTCATATTATTCAAATTAATTTTTAGAAATAATCCAATATCAACCCAATAGAGACAAATAAAACGTTATGAGACTGTGGTTGAATTCGCGGTGTAGGGTGTATCTTATGTCTGTCCTCATGATGGTCATTGTTGGATGATAAGATGAGGAAAACATTGGTGGTAAGACAATGTGAAATAAGATATTAAATAATTTAAATGATTCATTTAATTCTGAAATTGAATTACCCATTATAAGTATCATATTATGTCAAATATATAGTGTTAATCACAAAAAAATATTATTATTGACAAAAAGTTTCTTCGTTTATTCTTTGGAATATCTTGATTTGGGGATGACGGGTGGTTATATAATTGTGAATCGATATGTAGCCGACAGAGTTTACAATCCTCATCACTAGAGAAAATGTTCTTCAATAATGATTGATCAAATTTTGTGGTATATATATTTAATTGTAGTTAGAAAACTTGATTAAAATAACAATCACATTCTAATATACAATTCCTTAATTTGATATTAAATTAAGTAGTTTCATGATCTTTTTTATGAAATTAAATTATTTATTTTACTGATTCTATTGTATTAATTTATTATAAATGAAATATCACTAATATATGAGAATTTAAAAATAACCATTTTAAAAATATTTCTTCAAACTTATAATTGTTCATTTCCCCTAGCTGTCTGTTATATTCTTCCCCATTGTTGTACCAGCTCACATGTCACCATTGCTAGGTGTTGTTGTGAACAATAACCAGATCATTGTTTTGAAAATATTTCTGAATGGAATGCTAGTGATACTCTATGGATAAGGGATAATAAGAATCAAGAAAAATGAGAGCTTCCTGATGAAATTGTTATCTTCAAGTGAAGAATTTGAAATTCATTTTCATAGAATCACAGGATGATAAACGATTGAAAGAGGATACTAGGTTTGATAAATGGTGGTAAACACATGTGAATTAGATAGAGAAACAAAATAGATAGAACATGTGGTAGATATGAAACTATGATAAAATGCCAAACACATGACATGTATATGGATGTAGATACACTGTGTAGTACACTTTTTATGGAATCTATGGTTTCTGGGAAATGATAAGTATCACAAACCATGAAGGAAACCCACACATCATGTGACCTTGTGCTGGCGGCCTGAAATATAATCTATGATTACATTATCAGCGACATGGAATGATATGCTGAAAAAGGTAAATTCTAGGGCTTTGAAATAGCCATGTACCTAGGATTGAATTCAGACCCAGACCATAGGCAAAACCTAAAGGACATGGACATGACCATGTGAACATGTGAAATCCCTAGGTGGTTAAGACACATAGTGTGGGACCCAAATATATTTTATACAATGATACAACCACTGATTCAAATTTTTAGTAGACATGTCCTATAAAGTAGGTAGGTTCATACGCCATGTGTACCCCAAAACATATTCTATACTTTCCTCAACAACATCATTATCTCATATATCGTTAAATTTGACTTCAAATTTGACCTATATGTAGAATATATTGATTTTTATACCATTTAATGTAATGGAAGTATTTTTAGTTACATAAAAGATATAATATGAGAATGAAACTTCTTAATATAGTGCCCGATGATTGTAGTCATATAGAAGGATAATCATAATTAATATACGTAGAGGTTTTTCTCTCATATCATACAAGGGAGCATGTCATTTATCCATGGATATTATACTCCCCTATCACAGATGGGTGAAATCCCCACATACTTATTCATAGGAAGATGTGGTACTCTACTTCAAGGGATTGGATCCTCTATCCTTAGAGAGGATACCCCCTATACAACTTGGTCATGGGTCCTCTATACACATTTTATAGATAGTGGTGGTACCCTTGGCCACATTAGGGAGTGGTTCCTCTATTCACAGATGTTATACCTACTTGTGGTATTAATGAATGGTTCCTCCATAAAAAATAGAAAAATATAGAGGAAGTTTTCCCCAATTGAGGAAGCGGGTCCTCTTTTCTTACATATGTTAATATCATGTCACAAAAGGTAGAAATTCCTCTATATTATATACATAGACAATGAGAAGTTAATGAATTACATGGATGTGGGTCTTCTTTCTCCTGATTGAAATCCTAATTATTTTACCAGGTTGTGGATTCTATATATTTTAGAGATTTTTACCCCATGACTGTGTGGAAATATATTGAGGCATGGGGCCCTAATCTATTTAATTCATTAGATAGTCATGCGATATTATGGGAAGCAACAATGGTCCTTTAGAGCCCTTTTTATAATCAATATCATGGGATACGCTATGAGATGGATGTCCCCTTTATCAATTGACTTCGATTTCTATATCACTATATCAATACATATATATATATATATATATTCTTTCTTGTTCCTTATTATTTGGGTGGATGTGAATACTTCTATAATTTAATAAATTCCTCCCACAATAATTTTCAGGTCATCTTACTGCACATGTATATACTCATCCATGTATGGAATTTTCATGCACATGAAGTGTCTTATTTAAATGAGGGAAACGTTTGGGGTGGAAATGGAATATTATTATTATACATGGGTGTATTTTACCATTTATAGTGTTCAAGTGTTGGATATTTGGGGTCATACACTCCTATCATCAATTCATTATTACATTTGTGTTTATGATGGTAAATCGTTTCATTGAGTTTAGTTATTTTTCCTTTTACTTTTCATATTTAACTCTCTCACTATTTTGTATTCCCTATTGTGTATTACATGCATTTTTTCATTCAATATTTTTCAATATTTTAGTAATATTCCTATAAACTTCTACATCCATATGGTTGGGATATTTTAAATATTACTTTTGGGGAATGATACACATTTTTGTCCATAATTCTCAGCACTTGTCTCTATCCTGTGGCCTACGGAGGGGGGATTTGGGTCGTGGTAGCCCAGACATCCACCGAACAAGTGGGACCTAATGTGTCGGGTCATTACAGATATCTGTTATGAAATTAACACAATAGTATCATATTATATGTAAAATATTTATTATTATTATTTTATCATAGACAGAGTTGTATTGATTGAGTTTGAGGATGTAATAAGATGATTATTCATGGGTAATAATTATTAGTCTTTTCTAGAAGAACCCTTTTTGGATAAAATATATAGACCTCCTAAAATGGTGTTTATAGCAAACTAGGGTCACTTGGTCAAGGTGTGGGATTAATAGAGGGAATTTCGGTAGGGATTTGAAAATCCAACATTCATTATTTGTGGGAATAAAAGGGGAGAGGGTGTGCATTTTTATATTTTGGTTGAAGGACATAGTAGGAATTTTTTAAAATAATAAATTATAATGAGGTTTTCAACACAAAAATTACTCAAAAATATACCATTCAAGAACTTCAATGTCATATGGTCGAAATATGGGAAGAAAATATAAAATTGATAATGTCTTAGAACATTTACACAATCATCTTATTAGTTTAACCTATGACAAACATGTTTTAACATTATCCATGGTAATTAATTTTTATTGTTTCATTATTACTTATGAAAAATTATATTTTAAAATTAATAAAATAAAAATTATCAATATTAAAAATATGGAATTTTTTTTTCCAAACTAAACTCATATAATTGGGAATATATAATTTATAAATAAACATACAAATGAGTTGAAAATACAAGTTTCTTACAAAAAATATATTATTACTAAATTTTTTTATCTAAAATGTGAACATAAAAATGAATTTGGTTACAAGAATTGGATTAATTATTATATAATTTCTCTATTTTTAATATTATAAAAAATTTAATAAAAGGAATATTTTAAATACATTTAACAAAATGGAACTCTCCAATAGAATTCATTATCTTTACTATTCAATGGAAAAAATATAGTTTTCATAAATTCAAGGGAATTAACACTAAGATAGTTTAAATTTTATTATTTAAAAATTATTTTTCATTTTTCGAAATACGTTTTTGTGATTTTCATAAAATAATTTAAAATAATTTTTCAAAATGAGTGGATATTAGTTTTTTTTCAAATAGTGTTTTCAAATATACAACAGGGATTTTTCCCAACCCAATTCTTAGATGAAAGAATAAATAAATTAAAAAATATTTTAGTTAATATATATTATATAAATTTTATTAGAATAATACATAAATATAGATTAATTTAATTTATTATGAAATTAATATATTTAATGCATAAAACATGTTTTTTCAAAAAAAAATCTCATTTACATTCGTTAGATATTTTTAATTTTAATCAATTGATACTAAGTAAATTATTTTATTAAATTTTAAACCATATAATTTATTAATCTATTTATTCTTATACATACCTAGATATTTAATTGATATGTTATTATACTCATAATTAAAAAGTATATTTCATGGCACATTTTAGCTTGGTGGTTCATGTTATATACTGTAATGATCACAATGTTATTCTTTTTAAATTTCATGGTTGTAAATTCTCCCCACCCTAAATATATAAAATCTATTAAATATTAAATTGTTCACATGATTCAAGGGGTTTACATTTAAAAACAATACTTTGTAGAACCCACATTATAGAACAAGTTTATAAAACATAATAATGACAAGAGATAAAGGGAAGTATGAAGGTCGTCATGAATAACATATTACTAAGATTCAAAGAAGGAAAAAATTTATTGTATGTGAAAATATGGATATTTAAGAAAAGATAGGAAGTTATGAAGGGTGACAATGAACATTAATCACAAGAAATTGATGGATCAGGGGAATGTCAGTAAATACAAATATAGAAATCAATGTTTGGTGAATATTCCGTTGATTATTTTGAAATGATGTTAAATATATAGAATTGTTATTCCAAAATTCATTTCATAAAGATGAGGCATTATTATTTAGTAACAATACCAATGATCCATCATTTAATAGTATTATACGTTATAATTTGGGCTAAAAGGGTTGATAAAGGGGATCATTAATCAATGTTAATGAAAAATTGATGAAAAATTTGGCCCTTTATCAGTGCTATGAAAAAATCTCTCATAAAGGGTGTGCATTATGATCAAAAAAATAATTCTTACAAATGGGTCCCTTTAAGAGGGCTAATAAAAAATCATTGATAATGTGGGGGCTATTATCAGTGTTTTATTGGTCATGAATATAAAGGACCTCCTTTAGTGAAACAATTTTTCCAAGAAATTATAAAGGGTATATATCATAAAAAATTAGAATTCATTATATTTAATATATAAATATATAAATATATTTATATACTAATAAATGTAATATATTTTTTGAAATTATTTTTATGATAAGGTTATGAACATATTTTATGTTAATCAATAATATATTTAGTGAAATTATATTATAAAACAAATAAACAATAATATTAATTAATAATTTGGTAATTATTATCAAGTAATAGTTATTTAATAAAAATTAGGTAATGTTAAAAAATAAACGAATTAATGAATGGTGTATAATAAGTGGAAAACATTTCTTCCACATCAAAGATAAAAAAACACATGATCTGGGTGTATGTTTATGCTCTACCACATGTCATATTAAATGTAATGAATATATTTATGCCTTTTTGAATAATGTCACCTCAATGAAACCACTTTTCAATGGAAAAAGTACATAATGAATCAAGAATAGATTATTTTTAGTCAGGGTGTCCCATTTGTTTACATTAAATGTAATTTAATTATCATTTATGGGGATCTAGTTGTCTTTTTTTTATGGAGACTGAATTTATTTTTAAGGATTATATTCATACGGATATAATTGTTTTGATTTAATATAATTTTTTATAACAGAGATTCATTTATAATTAAATATTTTAATATTTTGAAAAAATTACTTATAATAATCCAATTTTACAAATACATATTCAAAACTATTTATTTATAAAAGTATTTATAAATATATTAACCTAATGTAAAGAATTATTTATTAATTATTTTATTTAAAATGTAAAATATTTCCATTTTATTTACCTTATAAAAAGTAAAATCATTTATATAAAATGTTAAATATAGATATGTGTATGTATTAATATATATATATATACATATATATATTCTAATATATATAAATTAATATTAATAAGCAATATATTTAAATATATAAAATTGTGTATATACATATCAGAACTTCTAAATATATATGAATAAATAGAAATGTTGTCATATATGAAACAAAACATTCATGGTGGATTTTTAAATGGAATTCATCCCTAAGAGGGAGGTCAAGGGATCAAATTGAAGTGAACAAAATAATTTTGGGGAGGATTATATCACAGAAGAACTGAGGCTGGGTGTGTGATGTCTGTTTGGGGGTACACAATTTTGTGAAAGGGGGATTGTAAGAATAGTTAATGGGGTGTTGGGGGTGAATAAAAATAATAATTTTATTGAAAAATTCTCACATATCATTTTATTATAGATAAAGGGTTCCTTAATGAACTGTTTTTATAACTTTTAAAGGATTCATTTATTAGGGAATTTTTTTTAAAAAAAATTTACCTCTATCAGTTCAATGAATGTGGGGATACATGGTTGATTTTAACAAGTATTTCCATATCATCTTGTTTTATGTGTCGATTAAACAATTTTACTGTCTCTATTAAAGGAAAAATTAGTAGTAGTTTCAAGATCATTAACAACATAATATATATAAACAATATTTAATATTTAATTTGCCTTGATTCTTCATTTGGTTGTTCTTTGATCAACATCTGCTTCAATTCTTACTCCATTACCTAAATATCAAATATATTTTTTTAAATAATTGACGAACATAAATTAACATTTATCGAATAATATAATCCCAAAAATAATAACTATCTATTTTATCTCTATTTACTAAAAAACAGTAATTATATTACCAAACAATACCTAGAAATAATAAACCTCTTAATTTTTCTCCAATATTCAATAATAATACAAAATAATTGTGATATATTATTCCATAAATAAATAACCAAATACCTAAATTAACCATAATAACCTTAAAATTATGTGATTATAATACTCAAATTCTATCTCACACAATAAATTTTAATCCCCAATATATGTAATAATATTCATCCAAAGTAATAATCTATGTCAAAACTCATGGTTATATGTTACAAAAACCAAGAAAATGTATTTAAATTGATCACCTAAAATCAATAATATTTCATTCAATAATGTGTTTTCCAAAATAAACCAAATATTTTTCCATCAAACCTTTTGAGTTTTAATATTTTTATTTTAACTTTTACATCAAATATGTTAGTGGAATGAGTTTAACCCTTTCTTCACTTCGGTTGTTGGTTCATTCCCCTTAACCTCACAAGAAGAAATATATTTTTTATTAGAATTTAGGATTTTTTAAAATTTATATTAATATAATTCATATAAAATTCAATACAAATGACAAGACTAAGAAATAAATTAGTCATCAAACATATTTTTTTCCTCAATGGGTTTCTTTTCGAATTACATTTCGGAATTATTAAATAAACCTAATTAACTATTTTTACTTTAAAATAAATGATAAAATTAAACTAAAATGTTATCAATAAATATAATATAATGTCTTTATTGCATCATTTTTCATCTTATAAATGCGGGCTACATATACATAAAACATTTATTATATGTTTATATATTTATCTATGGTACATCCATCACATAAAATCTCTAAAGGGTTGTCTATGATATTACATAGATGATCAACCTTGAAATCATGCATATATGATGGTATCCCAAACTCTTACGTTAAAAAAATTAATTTTTAATGATGTTGGAGGAATTCCAGCATTTAATTGTTATAACGATACCCCTTTTATTTTTCATGAATGAGGTATCCCATTACTGATCCTTTTAAAATCTCAGTGGTTATTAGATCCGTATCCCATAGACACATTGGTCCAAACCAACAGGAATATAAATACCATTATGTAACATAACCACATAACAAAGACTAATATATTCTATTATTCTCTCATTTAGACTTTTACACAATGATTCCCATCACCATTTTATATCCTGAGGGATGTTTTCAATCTCTTATGGCTTCAATATTGACCGCCATTGAAACAAATTATCATGTGAGCCTCTATGCCCAAGCAACACAAAGCCAATGTCTGGAAGAACTATCCTATATCATGTCCTTAAATACTTATCCTATGAAACCTTTCCACCATTACCATGATCACTTATCATCAACATCGCGCACATTTTTCTCCCTCATAGCTAAAGTCGTCATACATGGGCATACACAAATCAAACACCACCCAAAAATTTGTGGTGTTGCGGTGGGGATCAATTAGACATCGCCTAACCACTAAAATCAATGGAAAATCATAGATCACCCGGTGTTCATCGCCCCAAGGGATCTTATGATAATAATATAAAACAAAATATTCATTTTTGAAAATTAATACAATCATTAAATGTTTTTGTATTCTTATTTAAAAATATTATCAATATGAATACTTCTAGAAAAAAATTTAGAAATCCCTAAACAATAATACATATAAACATTCACATAAATTATTTGAATAAAATATTTCCTTCCATGGTTTATTAATTGTCATGTAAAAGAGTTAATTGATTCCAATGTTTGCAAAAAAACCCATTTTTTCGAAATTTACAAAGACATACAATTAATGGATCTCTAGGATGAAATTTATTTTTTGTATATCATAATTTTTACCTTTAGTAGACAATTCATTGTCCAACATCCTTATTTTTAGAAAACAATACATTTTACCATTACATTGAATCATTATCTAGGGTTTCTCCATTCACCATTTTTACATATTTATAATTTGACCATACTTCCTCCTGTGTCTCCATCACTCAAGTTCTTAGCATCATCCGTCATTGATTATTTGGGGATTTTGAGATCTTTTTAGGGTATCTTTTATTTTTTTTATATTTTAATAATTAATTATTATTAATAAATATATATTTTACATCAATCATAGTCTCATTTTGTTTCTCATAATAACCACATTTTCCATCTCATTCAATAGTAACATGATTCATTTGGTGTATAACCATTGACAATTAGATAAAAGAAAATAATGATAAATAATAGTCATAATGTAAATCTATATAATCATCAATTTTATTTATAAATCATAAAACCTTTTTTTTTCAAAATAAGACACTATATGTTAATCCAAGTTAATTTATTTTCATCCTCTTTGGAAATCATTATGATGGTTCATAATAAAAGTTTTAATAAACCATAGAATATCCATAGTGAGTGTCAAACCAAGTGTGTTTCAATACCCTTTTTGATGGACCAGGTAATGATCATGTCAAATACCAATTCACAATTTTAAATTTTATTACCCACATGAAAAAATCATCTAGACCAACATTAACATATAGTATTTGGACATGGATATAATTCTTTGAAAACTATACAATATATATTGATTAAAAAACATTATGATATTATACTATAGATATACATAACAATATTATCATAAATAGGGATATATCCCATTATGTGTTATTTTATATATTTTATCCCCAAGGATTATACAAGAAATTACATAATACCAAATACAAATACTCTCAATCCTGAAAACCAAATTTAGTGTATACATTTTTACATTGGATATAGACTCACATGATTCTATCCCAATGTATTTTAATGTATAATTTTTTTTAAAACAATATATAAATATAAATATCAGATTAAACTTTAAAAAAAATACACAATTGTTAATTTTTTGAGATCACTATTATTACCATTATTATATTTATACATGTAAATAATAATTCATCTTCTAGAATCATATGGAAAGGAATAATAATAAAGGGGTGATATTTAATTCTCAGTATGGGTTTGAATATAATAGAAGTGATCATGAATATATAAGGGATAATTATATAGAAAATAAAAATAACTATATAAAATTCCATTTGAAGGTTATCTTGAGAATAATTGTAATATGGATGAAATAAGTGATTTTCAAATAATACCCTTCAAATAATAACATTATCTTGAAAATTATTTATTGATAACATAAATAATCTAAAAATTAGATAGAAATCAATCACTAACATCATACATAAATGGGAAATTACACTATATAATTCACAAGCTACTCGGTCTCATGAGACCAATATATACATCCAGAGTATTTAGTAGGAAAAATCCATCAGATAATATGTCTAATGAATTCCTCATATTAATAGGGAGAATCCAAATAATTATAATCAATAATATTTAAAAATATCACAAAATATGAAATAAAATTACCAATAAGTAAATAATAATAAAAATAAATATTAATATAGAAATCAACCATTAAAAATTTAAATAATATCCCAAATCAATTAGTAAAATCAAAAAAAAAATCCATAGTATTATGGAGAGAGAATTCAAAATATATTATACCATTTCTAACTCATCAAAACCCATTTGATGAATTAATAATTATGTTAATCATAAACCATATTGTCAATATAGAATATGTATAATGTGGGTTTTTATTATTGAGGTATATATATGACATAAAAGTTACATTGAAATCATTGTTGAGGAAAATATACTTGTTTAATTTGGAAATCAATTATAAAAAAGAAACAATTCCCAGTATGATAGGACAATATTTTTCATTGAAAGTTCATGTAATATTGTAAAGGAAGAATAAATTAATGGAATGGTTATGGAAGTAGTAAATTCCTTTCACATTTAGTATGTTAAAACAATGCTTCCTTCCACATGTTTATTAAGATGTTAAAATTTATCTCATTCTAAATATCAGGGGAGAAATAATTTTAAATCATCTAATAAATAGTTTTATTGGATAAATATGTATTCTGTAAATAATTTTGGGGATTTAGAGAATACTTTTGTGATTTTTTATAAAACAAGTATCTGTATGGAAAATATTTTTGACCGATGAGAGAGATAATGTTAGATTTTATTTAACAAATTCATAAATTATGGTTTGTATCATATGTTGAAATATGGTTGAATTAAATTTATTGATTTGTAATATCCATATGATTATATATTTCATGAGTTTATTTTGATATAGATAAAATTATTTCATAATTGAAAACGTAATCATAATTAACCCAAAAACATCGAGATTGTAGACTTTAAACCATGACCCCTTTGATAAATTTTAAGTTGTACTATCGATGATGTAATGATAAATTAATGATATTTATAAAAAAATATAAATATAATAATTATGAAATACATTCACTTTTTTTCAAAGAGGCGACATGGATTGGTTACCCAATCCATGCCAAAAGAAACTTATTAAATAAAAAGTTTACAAGTAAATCCCGAGGTGTAAAATGAATACACCATCTTAATCATAGAAAAGACCAAAAAAGATAAAACTTTATAAACCAGGTAAGAATCATCAAAAATTCCAGAAAAGATCTACATGATCAGCCCCGCCATATCTTCAGCATTCTGGAACTTCAAAATCCATTACAGGATCAACGCATGTCCAAGAATATATGATTCAATCAGCACATCATCTTAGAAAGTCCGCAACCAAATAGGTTCAAGGAAAGACCACCAGAAAAAATTAAAAACAGAAAATGAGCATTCCGGCCAAATAAAGATTAAGATAACACTGATTAAGCAGGTTTTCAACTGGGAAAAATCTTCTGACATAAAGAAGAATCAGACCAAACATCAGACAAATAATAGATAGAGGAATCCATAAGATGAAATAGCAAGACTCCAGCAAGAAGGAATCTTCATGTGCATGTTTCCCATGAAATCCATAGCCATAATGCAAGCTCAATAGATCCCAGATCTCAGGATAGTGTGAATATAGTTCAGGAAAAATTTAAAAATTTCCAAAGAGAGTAAAAATCTAGAAGAAACTTGCAGATTGGAAAACATGATCCCAAATAAGATGCAAACCCGAAATCAAATCATAAATAGCAAGATCAAAATCAGGATAAAGAACACATCAATGGTAGACCAAAATCCTGGATAGGAAATCACTAGAGCCTCAGGTCAGGAAGAGGAGCCTGAATCAGAACAGTCAGAATAATCTGGAAAGGGCTCCGGAGGGACTGGTTGGGGAGGCACCTCAAAGTCAGTGCTTCTAGCCGCTAATTATCTTGTGATGATAGTTATTTCATAACTTACATTGCCTATATATTTTTTAGTTTCTTGGAAATTGGAGTGATGAAGCCATCCGAGTCCACGATGACTTTTTTACCTTTTCGATCATTCAGATGAACAGACTTCCCCACCTTGGGTTGGAGAGAATCATCTGTATGTGCAACTTTTCTAATCACGTGACCTTCAGATATTGGTACTTCCATCATTTTTGGGTGTGTGGTATCATTCCTATCAGCTTCAAGATTATCTTGATGCTTGGTGACAGCAAGAACTTCATTCACAAAGTATGAGAATTGATGGCTAATTTCCTGGGAATTCTGACCTTCTTTTTCCCCCTCATCACATTCTTTGATAACACAATCGATGGAATTTTTTATATCTTTGGCCACAATATTTTCTTCTTTACAAACTAAATTAGAAGGGAAAACGGGGTCCAAATCTTTTTTAGAAAAGCTAGAAGGACAAACAATGTTCTTATGATCTTCATTACCCTTTATTATCCAAATAGATTTCCAGTTTTTAGGGAAATTAGTATTCATTCCACAGATGCTTGTGGAATGACCAAGCCTAAGGCTACTTTGAAAATAGTCAGGCATACTTTCATAGACAATTTTATGTGAGAAACCAAAGTTTCCACTTTGAATCTAAATATGGTCAGGCAAATGTTGTGATACATCGATTTATACACAGATTCGAGCTATTGATGGTCTAGATAGCATTTTTGATGCTGAATCAAATTTCAGGGGGTTTCCAACAAGACTGGAAATGGGGAAAAGAGCCTGTTGTTTAAAAAGATGCAACGGTAAATCAGGCAGACCAACCCAAATAGGCACAATTGGGGATTCAAGCTGTGGATAAAATTTCGGTGTCTATTTTAGAATTTTCATGAAGCATCCCCCAAAATAACATGAACGTTTGACCCAAAGTAAATAATAATCTTATTCATAACATAAATAAAAGACAAAATGTGGGGGATTGAGGAGACCAATACTGAAACCCATAAAACATATAGTTTCCAGATATGTTCGAAGAAACTTTAAAGAAGGCCGACGCTTCAGAAACTTACCAACAAGAACAAGGCGAAGATCTGAAGATAAAAAGTTAACCTCATCTACAATGAAGGAAATCGCTAATTGTCCTCGATGCCAGATAAAATACATTCATTGGTTTAATATAAAACTCAAAAATAAAATAAGTGATGAATATTTCATATATCTCACAGATGTTAAAGTAGGATGAGAAATCTTAACATCTGTTCAAATTTCCATCACATTATTTCAAAACCTATTGATAATATGTATATATCATTATAAATATTTTATATTACCATAAAAATATATATAATACAATATATTATTTTAATATAACACGTTATCTTCCATTTAAAAATAAATCTTTTTAAAGAAAATATTTCATATAATAATTTCTATATTTATAATAATGTTTTGGATTGGTAGTTTATGTAATTATACAATGATCATTGTTTAATAATATGATGATTTTATTAATGATATAACTATCATATACAATTCTTTTATATGTATTTATAATATTTTAAAAAATACTATAGAAAATTAAGGTACACTATTCTTGGAGGAAGTTTGTCGTACGTACGCATGATTATTGTTATCATTTTTTTCTATATAAAATAATGATATTAAATAGTTTAACATTGTCGTATAATTGTTACACCATGAAATTAGTATATATTTATTAAATATATCTTTATTACAATACATGTACAAATAAAATAAAAAACATATCACATAACTATGTGGATGAAGTAGTCCTCTAGTGCACTAGAGAAAAATTGTCATTTTCATTAGGATTGGAAAGTAAGAAGGAAGATTTGATATTATAATTTTAGAAGTATTATTATTTCAAAAATATAGTCTAAATAAAATAAATTCATCCATATATATATTCATTATAGGAGGTGATGGAAAATGGTTTTCTTTGGTATGCATAGTGAAAGTATTATGTAGAAAAGATTCAAATGTTTGTTTACCAATTTATGGAATTGGGGAAGGATATTGGTTTTGATATTGAAATAGTAAGATGTAATTATATTTTATATACATTTATTATTATTTTATAAATGTTGGATATGATTTTGTGACGTTTATGGAAGAAATATTACAAATATTCATCCTTCTGAACTTCACCACTTCGTTAGAGAACCTCCATAGGATTTTTCATAAATCCATCCAAAAAATGAATAACAAAAATACATATGAAACTAGGTATTGTTTTTTTATGTTATGATTTTATATGTATATGAATTAGATTATTTAAATTTATTTTTAACTCTGAGCATGAGAGGATATGGGTGACCTTTTATAAGTTTGGGGATGAATGCACTTACAACTATGAAAATAATAAATTTTAAGACATTTTTTCCAAAAGAAAATTGATATAAAATAACCCATTATATACTCATATAGTATATTGATTTAAAAAGTTACCAGTGAATATAATTTGGATATGTTTTTGGGTTATTCTAACCCTTATAATTTTATTTTAAACAATATTCAACCCATTTTGAACTTAACCATGTTAATTATTTTTAGTGTTTTTAAAATTCAATATGACCAAAAATTTTGTTGAACATATTAAACAATATTAATTATTATTAATAAAAATTTTGAATAATTTTTACCATAATAAACTCAAATAAGTGGAATATTAAATCTAAAATTAAACCTAAAAATGTGTAAAAAATACATTTTCTAAAGGAAAATGTTTCGTAATATCATTTTTATCAAATATCAACAAAAATGGATTACAACGAAATATATGGGATTAATAATATTATTTTCCCACAAATTATATTTTATAACAACATTAAAGAAAATTGAAACTTTATAAATGAAATAAACTATTATCTAGTAATCAATGAAAATATATATTTTTACTACTCATTGAAAAATAACTCTATTCATAAAAATAAGAAAAAATAACATGAATATAATTTAATCATTATAATTACTAAAAAATAGTTTTTAATTAGTTTTTGTAAATGTTTTAAAGATTAATTCTATAATATGTTCTAAAAACATGAAGAAACCACTTTTTATAAATATATGTTCTATATAATAAAATTAAATTATTAATATATCTACGTTTGAGTAAATATTAGAAGAATAATAAATTTTTTTATTTAATTTAGAAAATATAAATTTCATTAAAATCCTTAAAAAATAATTCTTAATCTATATGATTAATCTTAGAAATTATTATTTTTAAAACAATTCATTTAAATTTTGTTGATTTATTTTATTTTTCTCTCTAAAAAATTTAAAATAATTAAATTATTTCATTATTTTGTGAAGCATATTTTATTTATAATTTAGTTAGACTTATCATATCATTCAGTTTAATAGTTTTGTTACAATGGTCGTATATAAATTATATATTTCATGGATTGCTTTTCCATGGTGTTTTCTGTCATCTACTTCATCAAAAATAATGTTCCTATTATAAAATCATATAGTGTTTTCATGATTATTATGAAATAACATCAATTAGTTTTTAATACATATACTATAGTAATGGTTGAATTTAATTTTGATGATGATTTGTTTGATAGAATGTATTATTATAATAAAGTATTCTATAAATATAATAAAAATTTTCCACATTAATTATAATCATATTAAAATATTCTTTTTAATATTACTTTATTTTCATAATTTATTAGTTTTTATCAAAATTTAGTTTATAGTAGATGAAATTATATTTCAGCATTTTCATTGAGTGTGGGGAAAAATAATGATATCATTTTTTTAATTTTAATTTCTTATATATGAATAAATGTATATATATTTATATATTTTTTACTATTTTACAGAAAATATAACATATTATTATTTTTTATAATTTTTGGGTTATTACATATTTAAAAATAATTAATGTCAATTATAATCATTAATAACTTCCAGTAGTTATCTCAAAATATAGTTTCAGTTAAGAAAGTATTATAAACCTAGAATATTGAGTCACTAAATAAGTATTAATAACCATCATAATGGTTATGAAAAATCATTTATGGGGAAAATTGTATGACAAATCAGTGATAGAGAATATTCATATTATTAACAACATCCCCAATTTTGGTTAATTCTTTATGTAGCTATTAGAAACATATTTATGAGTAGCATAATTTTGATTGCCTTATTGTAGAGTTGATATACCCATCCTTTACCATTAATGGATTATTTTTTCCATAACATGGAGAAAACTTATCAAACACCACTATGGTTGGTAAATAAGTTGAGTGTGCCACCCTATTCAAGACTCCAATATTCTAGGGATACTGACTTGTAGTGAGTGGCCATATAAGGTATAATGGGAGTCATTTTTCAAATATAAAAACCACCACTCATTAATCCAAAAAATGATTAAATGTAAAAAATTGTGATAAAGAAACCTGAATTTAAAAAATATGATAAAGAATCCCTTAATCATAAAATAAAATGAATACAAAAAAATAAACCATGATATTAGATAAATATAATGTAATATAATGATGTGAACAAAAGATGGTAAAATCAATTGGATAATTAAAATGATATGATTTGTTAAAACCCACTAATTTTTACACAATTAAGACTAGTAAATTTCATATTTGATGTCATATTGTACTGATATTGGTCAAATAACTGTGATGGCTAACGCACAAACCCCAAATATGGACCTATTAGAAGAAATTATATCTTCAAAACTATGGGTGCATCAAAACACAAGGAAGTATCAAATAAAGATTTTAACATAACATATTATGTCACCTCATTTGCATTAAATCAAATAGTCTCAAAACCATTAATACATTAAATGAAATCTATTAAATAAATACACATTGTGTTTTCCTTGTCGGTGACCAAAAATCATGGTTAATTCCATTTTTATCCCAAATATGAGGTATCCTAGTCATCCTAAATGTTCATAAACAATCCATACAATATACAACAGTTCTCATATGATGAGGTTAAGAGACATGTAAAGAGAGAATTTACATATTGAAAATGCCCACCATCACCAAACAATCATTCAACAAGGACAATATTCCTTCATATTAAATGAATTTGATCACTTCAAATTAGAGGTACCAACCTAGTTAATTACCCCTAGTGATGAAATTAAGGATCACCCATTGATTTGAAATGATCATCTATGTGACATAATTCCAACTAAATTACAAGTTTATAACGTTAATAAATCACAATAAATGAAACTCACTTTATTCTTATCATTACAGACAGAGAAACATCACAATAACTGCTATGTAATACTTATACATCCATAACTATTATTTTAAAGTGTAAATGAATAAAATCCATGAGTTACAGTATTACAAAATAAACCTATATGAATTTTGAGCATATACCAAATTCATAAATCTATTAAGACAATACCATAATCTATCCTCATCAAGATTCCAAGGATAGAAATAAGTAAACGTTAGTAAATTTAAATAGAAATAATAACATTTTTCAGGAAAAACATATTATTGTCAATGATAATGTGTCCCAAAATCTCAATGTTTCATAATCAGTTATTGAAAAATTATTCTCACATTTTTATAATATCTGATGGAAAAAATTGTTGTAGAATCATCACAAATTTAATGGTAAAGTATTAAAAAAATATGTGTCTTAAATGATTCATAGTCCAATATTTAAATCATGAATCTCATGTTAATAATTCATAAATGTGGAATAGAAATAGAATGATGTCTCATAGATGTTTCATCCTTATGTCATGTACCTATCAGAATTACAATTTTTTGTAATGATAACATATCTTATGTAATCATCCCATTTATTGTATTAATATTCCTTATTATCCATATGAGTGTAATGAATAAAATGGATCAATTTGTCACAATAAATACTACAAAATGTTAATAACATGGATTATTCATCACACTAACATAATAGATGCATGATTTAGTAGTTAATTTGTGGATGACCAAATAAATATAAGGTTCTCTATGACATGTATTTTGGAATAAGATCACCAAATCATCATATTGTGATAAAACATTGATGAATAAAAATACTTATATTTTATTACCTGATTATGTGATACATTGTGAATTTTAAAAGTTTTAAATATTATCAAAATGTGTTTGGATGGCCTCTTTTTATGTCTATATCCAAAATCATCGTTCTTAGAATAATTGATTTTAAATGTATAACTGAAAAATCAATTTAATTTATTTCTAATGATTTTGAAAACATAAACCTGAATACCATTGAAAATTTATCATTATGATATACTAAAAATATTATATCCAAATATTTAAAATACAGAGAAAACTTTTTGATGATATTAAGTTTAATTAAAAATATTTTCATCTTGATATTCTATGAAAAAATAATAAAAAACACTATAAATTTATCCAAATTTGATAAAATATGAAAATCTATTAGATTTATATATATGAAAACCCAAATTATTTCCAAAAAATAAGAAATATAAATATATTATTCAAATATAGGTAAATGGTATTCCACGACTAATTTCCCTCAACATAAACAGACAATCACGATTTGAATTTTCAAGTATCACAATTAGGGAGCATTGTTTTGAATATGATGGAGAGAACCACTATTGTCACCATAATATTTTTATTTTAGAACATAAAATGTGGGGAATTAATATGAATTATATGTATTGATAAATAATATTCATCATTTTATTAATAATGATATTAATGTTCAATTTTTATAATATTACATACAATAATATTTTTATTCGTAATATTTTTTGAGAACATAAATGTGTATTATTGAGAAGAAGTAATATAAAAGTACAAAAAGTGTGTATCCTCATAAATGAATATATAATTTTATTATAAGTTAATTCATGTCATTCCAAAATATTTTGTTATATCATTTAATTCATAAATTCAAATTAAATAAAAAAATAGATTGTAGCTAATTGTGTGAAAATTTCATAGTATAAACGTCATCATTTTCTCTATAAAATTATTTGAATCCTCATATTATTCATAAAACATTTCTAGGATTGAGCATATATAGAATTTCCATAATGAATATTAATAAATGAATAAATTACTTTAATTATCATAGAAATATTTTTTTAATTATATTTATCTACCACTCATGGACCGTTAAGAAATTGTAATCATTCAATTCTTGTAATTAAACTAAGGAAATAAATCTGGATGCATCTAAAATACCATATAAAAACATGAATCTAGGACCTTTTTTTCTCCAATATACTTTTTGGAGTGACCAATTTCAACATGGTCTTTTGAGTTTTTGTCCATGGTGCATACTTGTCCACTAACAATCAATTAGTGTGACAAGAGTTTGGTGGTTAAATATAGCATTTTTTCCTATCATAATTTGATAAGCTAAGATATTTTAGTGTATTAGATATTGTAAAAAATACTGGGGTTGGGTAGTTTGGGGGGAATGGGTCATCGTGGTGGTAAGTGATGAGTTGATGAGGTTTTAATAATAATGATTGTTGAAAAATCCTATAACAATTGGGTGTTACCATTTATGATCACTATATCATTATATCAAATTTTATATTATATATACCAAAATCCATGTTAGTAATGATTAAAAAAAATATGAACTATTTACATTATCATGGAATGAAATTCAATGCAATGTTTTATTTGAATTAGCTACCAAAAAGGGTTTCATACTGTTTCACAGACATATAAGTTAAATGTTTCATTTATGATGTTCCCACAATTTGTACAAAGAGATAAATAAACAAATATATTAGTGTAAAATAAAAAAATCTAAATAATAAAAAATTATTTTTTATATACAACATTATTTGTTATTCCATAATTTTTCAATACATACTATAAAATTATACATTCCCATATTTATTTTAATAAATAATATTGGACCAAAAAATGGTTTGATTGTAAACAAAAAAACTATCTAAGTCAATTAGTAAACTAGTGGATAAAAATAGTTATGATAATAATTTTTGGGTTTTTATATTATTATGATGATAAATTTTTCATTTTGTTATGGAAAAATATAAAATATACTTTCCGTCAAATATTTACATGAAAATAAATTAAACCATTTGTAATAACCCAATTCATTCATTGAGGTACGATTTCTTTATTTACTTTTTCCATGAGTTGTTTTCAAGAAAAAAGGGAAATTTGGGAAGAAAATACTGGAAACGGTGATTACACCCCATGCTGATGAATAAGTAGAGTCGAAAATTCGATCCCTATTAGGTTGATCATATGAACTCCATTTCGATTATAATCAGTATTTTATTAACTCAATCGATATACATAAATCTTGAGTGAATTTTAAGATAAATATAAATCAGGAGAGTCACACGAGGACTAGGTATCTTTCCGTGTTCCTCTCATTAATTGATGCGTTGTTTATATGTGACGTTGTGACGCATGCCCAGGATTGAGCTGTCTCCTTGAAAAGAAATTGATTCATATTTTAAGCTAATGTTGTTCTGGTAATTAATTAAACGAATTAAAGAATATTTATATATGTTAAATGTTTAAGGACCACCTCATGGGTGAGTTTCCATCATATAATTATTGTTTATCCATTTCATCCTTGGATGATGACGGGAATGCCTTTGTTGACCCATTAAATTGTTGTTTATTATAAAGTTGGTTAATTAAATGATGTCCATGTGAATATGTCTTCTAAAGCATTGTGATAGTTTAATTCACATGTTAGTCTTGTTATATAAAATTTCCCATGTGATTTATTAAATGATAAATTCATTCCATTGATTAATTATCATGTGTTTTTTGATAAATGAAATGATCCCACATTATTAGATTATTAAAAAAAATTAACAATAAAGATTATATGTGTTATCTATTATGTGAATTTCAGACGTGATATTTTGTTTTTTCAACCATGTAATTGTATAATTTATATTTGTGGTTTACAAAGATGTAATGAGGATATACCAGGCAAGACACTGAAAAATGTATAAATGCTTATACACCAGGATAGACCTAGAAACATGCTGAAATGCTGATATACTGGGCATATCCATGATGTTAATATAATGATATTCTTAAACATCACACTTGGCCCTGTTTTAATGTGATGAAATGATTATAAATTGGCCATGGCCTTGAGGCATGTTGAAATGGAATGAATTATGACTCCTTTACAAGCCAAATCATAATATTGTATTCAGTCTTCACTTCTTTGGTTTAGATAGTCTGTTGAGGTATATGTTGGGTTTAATTTATATTGATGATTGAGAGGCTTAGGCCGAACATCATTACTTTTATAATTCAATTAATATAAAAACCCTAAATAACATGAAATTAATGAAAATAAATTCCTATAATTGTAGGATTGTTTACATTTGAGTATCTCCAAGTTACTGTATTTCATAAATGTACCCTACTATTTCATATACTCACTAATATAATGGAATAGACTATAGGTGGTTTCCTAGTGGGATTTATTTCTCAAAATGTGTTTAGGTAATGTTTTGTTCCCAAATAGAATATATTGTTGAATGTGTCAATAAGGTAAAGGCCACATGGTAGGTACATGATTACTGCTTATGAGCAGCGGAGAATGGGACAAAGATAATTCTTGTGATGCTACATAGTTTCATTTTTAGTTACACTACATTGTTATTGATTTTTAACTTATTTTAGTGTATCTTTTTTTCTATGTTTTCCTAGACCATGTGTTATTCTTCATCATTTTGATATTAAATGACTTATAGTTCTCTTTATCTTTTAGTCTTATGTCGTTTAATTTAGTTTCATGTTGTTCACTACATTCGATATTGTTACAATTTATAATACATTGTTACACTCTAATACTGAGGGAATAGTTTAACCACTATCACACCTAATTCCCTCACTACTAATTGTCAGCCTCTGGAATTTGGTGAAATTCACTTAAAAACATATGGCCAATATGGTATAGGGCACCAGTTTAGCGGAATTCGGATATGGGTTGTTTAAAAGTTGTGTCAAAGGATATTTATTTTCTAGTATGTTTTAATAATTGGAGACATTATAAAGAGATAAAAATGAAATGGAATTAGGTAATTAGTTGTGCTAGGAAGAAGGCACTGTATGTACAGAGAAAATCCCAATTACATCAAATTGAATTATGATTTTTTGATTTTGTATTGTTACATTTGATTTGATATATCCATTTGGTGACATTGTTATTTTGTTCTGTTATTATAAATATCATTGTGGTCTTATTTTGTTGCAACCCGAAGAGATAAGGGTATTCCATCTCATGCATAATAGATTCACATGTTAGAAATAACATTCCATGTATTTTGACATGTTATTTAGATAACATTACATATTGTATTCTGTTATGATAGATATCTTTTCTGAAATTCATGTTGTTGTGATAGATACTATCATAGATATTCCTGATATATTTATAGGAGTATTTGTACATGCAATGGTTGGGATTGAAAGGACACTAAACACTAGTTCCTTTAGGTATGTGGGTCCTCTTGGACCAGAACATGGCAGAACCCGATTCAGCCTTTTTTATATAATTATGCAATGTTTTGTTATTCATGGGTTCCAAAATTAGATTTTTGGAGAGTACTGGCACTCATAGATTAGAATATGGAAAATAGTGGCCTTATTTTGTAAAACTAGGGGTTTTGGGGCTGTATTTTAGGTTTACTATTGGGAATCCTAGACAACATGACATGTGGACCTATGTACACCTGCCATGTGTTATTCTTATTCAGGGACGAAAGTCTACACCTAAGTATACACTATGTAGTATCTTATTGTGTAACTGGATGTGTGGGATGAATCACTAGCTATTTATTTTTGATCATAACACACAGTGTACATTCAACACATGATTTGTAGCCTACCCAGGAAGAACCTACATGGACCTGGAAAAGTGGAAGTACATGGACAGGAGGACAGATCAGTGTGCACGCCGTTTGTGTGTGGAACACGCCGTGTACCTGGGATTGATGCACACCCAGGCTGGGGGTATAACACGATAATGTAAGAGATTAAGGGCACATTCTATGTATTCTTTATACACACAGTGAATTCCCTTTATGTTAACCACTGAGGGTATTTTTAAATTTTGTTTTGGAACTCTTGAAAGGAAAACATGTGAAAATAATTTTGAACTAAAGAGTTTTCATGACCATGTAGAGTCATGTCGTCAAGATGACCATGAGCTGTATTCTTGGAGAGCAGCGATGATCATACTTCACAGATGTAATGCCCCAACCCATGTTACCCAGTTTCAGTGAATTATTACCAAACATAAGCATGATAAGAAGGGATCAAATCCTGATAGCCCGATTAGTTTAGTAGCCTTGTATGTTCTAGATACATACATACATTTTAAATTGCATTATGAAATGAAAAACAACCACATTTTGTCTCCTTTGAACACATTCAACTCCCTTATATTAACCATATAGGTCATTCATAGTATACTTATTCGTATACAGGGAAAAAATAAAACATAGAAAAGCATGATCTCAAGTAGTTAGTAAAGATAACAATATAGCCAAAACATTCATAAATAAGAATAAACACTTAAGAAAATGTATAAGACTAAATCTCAAGACTTTTAAACATAAAAATCAACAAAATATGGAAAATATAAATCAAATAATTTCATTTTAATTATTCACAAGGATATTCCACTAATCATGTAATCACATATAAAATTAATTTTCAATTTCATAATGATCTAATGCATAATGTCAGACATCATAATAACACAATCAAGGCCTAGTGAAAAACTAAAAATAAGTTATTATCAATGACGTGTTCCATGACACTAGTTTGTCTCATATGACTTATCAAAACATCGAGGAGATATAGCATGTTCCACCTGTCACATACATAGTCCAGTGTATTTCTCATATGAAAAGGTTGAAACCTAACATAAACATTATTATTAAAATTTTCTTACCAAATGTTAATATTTTAACCATAAAACATAAATGGTATAAAAATAACACATCCACATTCAATCATATCAAAAAACCTTCAATACAATATATAATATTGTATCATACTAAATCAACATCAAACAAGTGTAAAATCTATCAAAGGATGTTGACATAGATGAAATCAAATCTGTTTGAGAGAAATATCTCTTTCTATTTTGAAAACATTTAAAAGTCTTATAATTATAAAATAAAACCATTATTTTGAAAATTTTCTTATAAGCTTGTAGGGTAATATTCAAAGGTGTTATAATGGCTGAAAATATCCACACTCGCCGTACAAGTAAAAAAAATTATTTCCATAATTTTGTCGAAGAGGTCGTAACTGACCTTGTTTGGAAAATGACAGAATGATTTAATTATAAACATTTAATAAAAATTCAAACAAGGGTATAAATTGATTTAACGAATAGTCATGGAAATATTAAAAAAAATTAAATACATTTTTAAGAAACATGGATGTGAATGATAAATATGTCCCAGTGGATACTCACGTATAAATAACCTCAGATAATGAAGAGATTGTAGAATTTACCCTTAACATGTACTTTTACTTCATAGAGGGTAGAATAATCTCATGTATAATAGTTAATTAATTATTATTAAATTATACAGTAACCACATACATATATATGATATCATATACGATCTTTTAATATTTCTTGGTTAATAATATTTCTGTAGTATCATTGTTTCGGGCGTTAATTGATTCCTTTTCCTTTATATGTTTTGTTATGTAAGTCATGTGTGTTATGGATAAGATTTTTTTGATTCCTGTCCAAAATGATATTATGTTCTTAAACATTGTTTTTGATTATAAAATTAAAATTATTCTTGAATGATAACAATGGGGAATGAATCTCATCACGTTCGCGGAGACAATAATCTGTACATACGCATGAACGACAATATCATTCTATTGATATTAAAATCATATATAATTGGATGGTATATATTATATAATGAATCAATAAATTCAATATTTATTATTTACATCAGTTATAATAATTATTATACTCGTCCAAATAATGAAGTGTTTGAATATTAAACTACACCACAACCTGGAGATCTAAGACGTACGTAAGCACGTATGGTGATTTTTCATTCATATGATGGATAAAATAATGAATATGGTTATACCATATTTATAAGAACATCACAGTACGTATAACATACTTGATTAATAATTTTGGTATGGAAACATCAAATAAAGGTGAATTTGATGAATAAAAGAACATTGAATGTGGTGGTGAAATTATTACCTTTTCTTCAGGTGTTTCCTTTTGATTTGATCGAAAGGGCTCATTAGGATGGATTTATGGTCAATGTAAGGCCTCTAGGACAATATGGGGGTAGTTTAAGGGATATTTGAATAGGGGTTGTTCAAAATAAAAGGCCTTTGAGGTGTGATTTTGAGATAAGGGGAAGTACCCTTTTATTATAAGAGAGTGGAGGGTATCTTTAGGAAAAGTTTGAAATGTTATTTTATTATACAATAATATTCATTTTATAATGGATCCAAAAAGATTTATTTTAAGGATAATATGGGTATGAGTTTTGTAGATACCCGAATCTTGACGTACATGGACAATACATTACTATTGCAGAATACTGAATACATAACAAAAACAGACACACAAGGATCGTAATAGTTTAGTGTCTTTGGAAACTCGGAATAAAATCTTCTAATCGTGGTGAAAGATCTTCAACATCTCCCAATAAATATCTTCCCTTTTTTTCTTACCTAAATCCTTTCATTATATCCTGGGGAAAAGAAAACATAAAAGGGGTGAGCTCAAATGCCCAGTAAGGGTAAACGTAGAGAACATAAAACAATCCATAAACATTTGAATGAAACAACGTTAACATAAAATCTAAACATCAAAATCTTGAGCAAAGACAAGAATCTTGGAAGTAAGTAAGTCTTATATCATAAGGGAACATCAATCATGATAAAATATCATGGGAATAAAACATGTAATTGTGGAAACCATTAAGCACATGATATGATTTCCATAGTATCCAAGGCATTGCTGCCAAGACCATCTTAGTGGACAAAGTCCCATTCTGAATCGAGTTCACTCCTCGTTACAGTCCTATATTACTGAACCGGTTTAACTTTTCGTTCCATCCATGTCTATATCATGAGATATAAGTCATTACCCAATGCATTGGAGGGAGATATAGTTCCCACCCATCTCATAATTAAATCATTCTTTCGTGTGCCACAAAATCATAAATCATACATCATAGCATAACCCAATAAATAAAATGGGTTTCATAAACATCATCCCATCATCACATAATCCATATAAAAGAAATGGATTTCATTTCATAATAAGAAAATTGAAACCATGTAAATCATAGAGACATGATACTTGAAATATACACATATGAAATAATGACATCTTAGATGAGAAATGGTTTTGATAAAACACTTGAAATGAATTCTTGAGGAAAATATCCTTTCTTCTTCAAAATCATTCTCTTTTCAGAAAATGTAATGACATTTTAAAAGAAAAGGATTTTGTTAAAAATAGTCATGAAATCTTTTAGAGGATGATTCATGAGAATAAGGCTTTATAAAACCGTAAAAAACCTCTCATGCCGTATAAGGTAAAAAAAGATTCTCCTTGTACTTTTGTCTGAAAAGTCAAAAAGTACCACATATGGTAAACAAAAAAAGATTCCTTCCATAACACAAAGTAAAAGACAAAGCGGGGTAAATATTACATTAAACATACATGTAAGAATATTAAACACTTTATGAAAAACATTATATGATCATGGATGAAAAATATAACCCCAGTAAATAATTACGTATAAACAATCTCGGATAAGAATGAGGTTGGAATAATTATCCCTTACCTTAGGTCTGATATGCTTTGTATGTATCCAAACCTCCTGCATGATGATTTAAATAATGTCATTGACTTTTTACAGAATCATATTCATTGTTATTATGTCATATATGGTTCACTTATGACTTTATATTACCCGTTCCATTGTAAATTCATGTTAATGTAACGTTTTGGGTAAAATCGTTTCATTTGTCATTCGTGTTTTAACTTGTAATTATTCCTATGATTACATAGATCATGATTACTTACATCCAGAATGAAAAACATGATTTATATATAATATATATTCTGAATATACATATATATAATAGATCGATAAATGGAATGAAATACACCGTTCATGGAGATGGTAGGCCGTACGTACGCATGAACGCTGTTTTCGTTTCCTTATTGAATTTAATAGAATTAAGTATATGACATAAATATAAATGTACATAAATCCAGAAGAATTATTATTTCATATATTTCATTATTACTTATTATATATACTTTATAATCATTCTTCTATTTTTAACATGGAAAATGAATCTCATCGTGTCGTGGAGACAGTAATCCGTACATACGCACGAGCGATGATATCGTTCCCATGGAATTGTATTGGAGTGTATGTATACTATTTCAGAATCAATATAACTTTACAATAATAATATATAAACAATATTTACACCATTATACCCATCCATGTAAGGTGGTGGTGGAAAATATATTACACCACGGCGTGAAGACGGTATTCCGTACGTACGCACGCGCGGTGAATTCATTTTCTGTAGGATGGATAGATGGTGAAATATGGTTTTTTCATACTTATAATAATATTTCAGTATATGAGTTATACTGATATTATTACTTCATAATGAAACAACTAAATAAGAAGAAGCATAAGAAGAAATAAAGTTGACAGAATCGGTAACGGACATTACCTCTTCTTTGAAGCGCCTCTTTGAGACCTCCTCTTAGGGCACTAAAATTGGTCTTTGAAGAAGACCAGGACCTCTAGGATGGTTCTAGGGAAGTGGGTAAGTGAAATGGGCAGGATTTGGACGAGCATGAAGGCTCTTATTGGTGTGAGGAGAAGAGGGAGGAGGAGCCCTTTTATAAGGGGGGAGAGGGGCACCTTTGGAAATATAAGAAATATTAGTTTATATTAAATCCCAAACCCACTTAAAAACTTCTTTAATGACTCATATCCTATTTTTAGATTATATAGGGTTGTAATATCATCAAAAAATAAAATTTAGAAATGTTAGGAATTTATTTTAAACATTATCAACTTGATTTATCCTTATTTAATCAATTTAAATTTATTTGTGGTAATAACATTCTAAATTTTAAATTATAATAAATAATTACTTACTTTTTGTGAATTTTCCATAATTGGATACTTTATTATATTTTAGACCATATAAATTTCTATTTATAATTTTTAAATATTTTTGTGATTTTTAAACAATTTTATAATATGTTATGCTTATAAAATAACAATAATGTCAATTTTGAAACTATTCAATTATTTGAATTTATATAAAATATATACAGAATATATGTTAGAACTAAAAGTATTAATAGATTCATAAAAGGACATATGTGACTAGAAAATTAGTGTATGACACTAAATAGTTCATATAATATTTATTTTATTATTTTTAAAACTATTTATTTTTTTTATCTCTTAATAAAATAATTACTACAAAATTGTTTCATAATTATTTAATATTCTTATTTTTTCATAAAAATTAAAAATAAAATCCTATGATGAAGATAAATATATTAAATTTCAGAATAATACTTTTAATTGAATTTATCATCTTAAAATCACAATATGTAAATTGTTATATTTATTAAATTATGAAGTTGACAACTTTGGCATCATTTAAAATAAAATAATATAAGTGTCATAATCGCCTTAATAAGGATCTAAATGGTCAAAAATTAGGCCAGTGTATTATTAGGGTTTATATATACACTAATAATAATTTCTTTTTAGATTTTTGGGCCTTTTAATATGTATTTCTATTTCAATAAAAACTATTCTATTGATTTTTCACTAAATAAATAATTTCTGCATCATTAATGTATAAGATAATAAGGTAATTAAATAACTCTTAAAATTTACAAATAAATTACCATGACAAAGAAAAACATTTTATATTTCAAATTAATATTTATAAAAGAATTTATATTTTGTATAAACTTATGTTAAAAATAGTTTAATTATTAAAGTTGAGTGAGACATATTTCACTTTCCTTTATATAAAATAAACTAAATGTCTTAATCACCTCCAAGTGGGTTCTAATGGATTCCATTTCGACCCAAATATGACTTAGGACAAATTATAATCATCCAATTGTATTAATACAAGTATTAGGATAATTTTATAATAATATATTTACCCTTAATTACCCAATTTACCTTTTACTGTGGTAAATAAAATTTACCATTGTCACTAATCATAAAACCCAAAAATAAAAAGTAGTATATTAATATAATTTGGACCCACTGATTCCAAATATGGAATCCATTGTTCCAAATTCAATTCACATAATTTGCAGAAATTAAATAAAAATTATTCCCGTTGTCGAAAGAAAATAGGTTTTTATTTAAAACATTGCAAAAGATTGAATTTATTTAACCTACGAATTCAATGTAAAATCAAGGATAAGGACATATATTATATTAAATGGTAAAATTATATTCTATTTATACTTTAAAACCATTCAATATTATAATTTAACAACATCAGTTATTACGATGAAAAAAGTTTGTTGGTCGGAGTGGACACTCAAGAGGGGGGTGAATTGAGTTCCAATTAAAATTTCTGTTAAAAACAATTTCTTTTAAAATCCCCCAATTTCAAAAACAAATTAAACTGTAGTGAATTTATATAGATTATAAAGGTTCAATTAGTTTCTCAAAGATTGATTAATTCTCAGTTAACTTAATCTTATGATTAAATTAACTTTTGAAACTAACTTACTGATTTATAACAAATATAAACACTTGCGAATTTAATTATCAAAGTAGCTTTGAAGATAGATTATATTTCAAAGTAGTAGCAGCGGAATATGAAATATATATGTATAGTATGGATATAGAGTATAACTATAAGCACAGAAAATTAACCAAGAGGTTCAGTCTCAAGCCGAGACTTAGTCCTCTCAAAATTTTATATAAGAATGATCCACACCCTGGATCGGGGTTAACAACAGTGAACACACTGTCCAGGTCACAAGACCTCTACCGCAGTTCTTCGTGGGAAAATAAACAACAGCAGCAAGCTGTCCAGGTCACAAGACCTCTACCACTATCCACAGTGGGAAATGGAGTGCAAAAAGATTTGCTGAGGATTTACAGATCCTCCAGTGAAAGTACAGGAGTCAGTGTGTGTGTTTAATACAGCAGATAACACACACTGCTCAAAATGTAGAATAAATCACAGAACAAGAGATGTAGAGTTTAGAAGTGGTTCTGGTGATCTCAGTGTAGCTGTGGACTCCTTTGAATTTGATTAGAGGTAAGTCTGAGTCCTCTTCTTGTTTCTGTTGAGAAACAGAGTGTCGTAAGCTCCAGGTTCACAGGTGGTGAGAATGTAGTCGATGAAGTTCTTCTTGTATGCACATAACACTTCTCTGTGTTCTTGATGGAGCTCGTTTTTGTTTTCTTGTGTTTCTGGTACACAACGCCCTTCACTGGTTCGCATGCTCTGTGTATTCGTTGTGTATGTTTGGGCAGCGTAGTCTTCTCGTATTTATCTCCCGACAGGGGACAGAAAAGATTTCTTTTCAGCAAGTACGAGGTACGGGTTCCTGACATCCGACAACCTTTATCAGATATTTGACAAATCATCAAAATGTATGATATGACCGTTAGATAAATTAAATAAATTAAATATAGGAAATAAAGAAGTTAAAACAGTGAGTCGAGAATGTATGTCACTGTTGACTTCAACTGTGGTCTTCCAACTGTGGACTTCCAACTGTGGACTTCCAACTGTGGACTTCCATCTGTGGACTTCCAACTGTGGACTTCAACAAAGGGGCTTGCTGTCTGTAGGCTTGTAATGATAGCTTTTACTCCATGTAGCTGTAGCCTTTCTAACTGTAGACTTGTAACATCAAATTTGTAGAGCTGTAACCTTTGTCAACTGTAGACTTCGATCATCTGTAGACTTAGTAGACAGAAGCTGTCTAACTGTAACCTCGACTGTAGACTTATGACTGTAGACTAGTTCGTCTGCGAACTTGTTTCAACTGTAGACTTGTTCGACTGTGAACTTGAGCAGAGATAACTTTGAACAGAAGTCTTGTAACTGTGACCTTCGTCTGTGAGCTTTGACAATAGATAGCAGTAGACTTGTAACTGTAAGCTTGTATTAGTCTTCGACTGTAACCTTGTAACTGTGAACTTATTGCAACAGTAACTTAAGGTGACAGTTAACTGTAACTGTGACTTAGAGAAGAAAAACTCTGACTGTTGGCTAACAATACCAAACATATGTAAATACTACTGTAAGCTGTTAAAGTAAATTTATGAGAGTAAGAATATGAACTGTTTAGAATAAAATACGTTTAAGCATAGAATAATAAGATTAATGCAAAGGTTTAATACATCATAATTAATGTTTAAGCATGATTTGGGATTATCAAAACAGGTGATTCCAACAATCTCCCCCTTTTTGATAATCACAAATTATGTCAGTATGAAATATAGAAGTATCAGAGAGAAGTGTGCAAAACATAGTATTGGCAATAGGAGCACAAAAATTAGGTATAATCCGCAAGGATTTCTCCTCTCCGTATAGTTTCATATCTCCCTTGAGTGTCCCTATTTCTCCCCATTTCTCCCCCTATCTAGTTCTCTTTATTTCTCCCCCTTTGTGATTAACAAAAAGAAAGACAGAGAGAGAGAAAAGAAACATTGTATTAATAAGGAGTACAATACATGACCCAAAATGTGAATACATGATCCCTATAAAAAAAACATAAACAGACTCAATCCTCTTCATCTGGAGGTAAGGGATCTTTTCCTTTGGAGGAAGAAGATGGAGCAGGAGGTGAAGGATCAACAGGCTGAGGAATGGCAGCAGGAATGTCTGGAGGGGCAGCAACAGAGGCTCCTGAAGGCCGGTAGTGAGTAGCTTGCCGAGGGATCAGTGGTCTAAGGCTTCTGAGGGCTTCAGCAGGAGACATTATGGAAGAACCACTGGGGTTGGAGACAGGTAGTGCAGGAGGAACTATAACAGGTGTGCAATCCACATGAAGAAAAGGTAGGAGCAGATTTCTGAAATCCATGATAATGTTTCCTCCTCTGTCCATGGCAGATAAGAAGTCATCTTTATTTTCCAAGAATTTATCCAAAGCCGGGGTCAACTCTCGTAGCTTGCTAACTTGTTCTTTGAAGGCTTGAGTTACAGGAGGCAGCTTCATAGTTTCTAGCATGAGCTTGAAGTGGTTGGTCAACTGATGCTTGGTGAAAATCCGATCAAAGTAATAATCCACTTTACTTTTGATAGCCTCCTGAGAAGCAGTAGCAGCCTGCAGATGCTCACGAACAAAGCCACTGACTTCTCTTGTAGTAGCAAGGATCTGAAGGTCTGATGTGTCATTTGCACGGGCCTGAGTAAGCTCTTCTCTGAGCAGGCTTCTAAACTGCTCAAGGTCCACAGGAGAGCTAGATGAAGGAAGGGACTTGACTGAGAATGCCACTGTCTCCTTGAAGGACTGAGTCAGATTGCCAATCACTTTCTGAATGACAGCATCCTGATTGCTAAAGTGTTCTTTTACTGATTTCTTGAAAGCCTCAAATACTTCCACAAATTGCTTGACCACTTCTTTGATGTATCGAATCTCACTGGCCACTTGTGTCTGATAGCTGCTCAGGGCAGTTAAAGAAGCAACTGATTGTCTGAGGGCCACTACTGCTCCAGTCCAGCTTTCAATTTGAGTGTGGCACACTTTCATTACATCCATCACTTCTTTTATTGGACTTCCCACAACACATCCTAGAGAAAGTTCTAAGGATTGTTCTACATTCTTCAGCTCATCAAAAAGACTGGTTTTCAATTCAGCAACAGACTTTCGGATGGTCTCCTTCATTTCAATATTTAAGGATTCAAGGTCTTCCTTGGTGGCCAATCTTTCAGTTTCTAACACTGGAGAGCTGTTAGGTAGGATGACTGGATTTCTGGGTGGTTGGTTTTCCTCATCTGAATCCTCATAATTGAGTCCTAACACCATGTATCCTGGATCTGAGGTCCATCCTTCTATATCATATAGTACAGAGACTGAACCAACACGCTCCCCCTCACTTGGAGGTCCTTCCTGAACACTTTCTACCATCTGCTCAACTCTGGGTAACTCTAAGTGCTCTTCTGTAGCTCTAGCAGGTTCCATATTTGCTTTCTCTGTAGGTTCAGCAGTGAGGTTAGCCTCCTTCTCTGTTGGGTCATCAACCACATCCATGACAACAGTAGTAGAGACCACTCCTGCTTCCTGGTCAGACACTGACTTGTCTGTATACCCTATCAGAGGGCTCATACTAAGTTCTTCTGCAACAGTTTCTTGATTTTCATTTGAAGTTCCAGCCTCTTTTGCTTCAACTGTATCATCCTCATCAGAGGTGTCCTTGACAAAATACTGAGATGCTTCTTCTTCTTCTTCTGTAGTCTCAGTCTCACTGTCTCTTAGAACAGGTTCTCTACTGGGTAGTTCTTTTGGAGGGCTTGCTGCTCCAAATGTCACTGTCCTGACAGGACTGTGAGTAGTATCAGGATCACTCCCTTCATCAATTGGAGTGTTCTCTCTTGCAGAGTTACCAGCTGCTGCAATCTGTTCATCATCTGAGTATACAGGTTCAGGCTCATCAGGCTTTAAGCCTGGATCTCTCCTATCTCTCGGTCTAGAGGGATGAGTAGAAGGGCTAAAATTCTCATAAATTCTCTCCTCATCATTCACCCATGATTTCTTCCAGGGATTCCAACTGATCTTCATGAATTTGCAGATTACTTTCGAGATACATACACTGTTCTTTGCCACTATCAACTCTTCCTGACTTCCAGCTGCACCTTTCACTTTCAACATAACCGAAATGAGTTTAGCATGAAACAAGGCACTTGATTTTGAGCTTGCCTTTATCATGTCCTCCATCTGAGCCATCAGCAACCTACAAAGGTTGACCTTACTTCCATGCTTTAATAAGTACATCAAGTAAATATCCTGATGCTTCAAAGTTGCAAAATCTCCTCTTCTAGGACTCAGCACATGCTGGATAAACTTAAACAGAAGCCTGTCCTCTCCATTCATTTCAGTAGCAATAATCTTCCTTACAGTGCCATTGCCTGTCAATTCTTCCAGAGCTGTCTCATGATCAAAGATTCTACTATTTGGAGGAGCCGCTCCAGAACAGTAGTTGTAAATACCCTCATGAGGAACTCTTAAACAAGCAGCCCATTCAGCGGATGAAAAACTGACTTCATTGCCGTTTACTCTGGATACTAGTCTATGCAGATCATCCTCTTCCTCGAATTGTAGATATTCATAGAACTCCTTCACCAGCTTCGGGTAGTATGGTCCATTATTGTTTGCGAAGCATTCGGTCCATCCTTGATCATTAAGCACTGCCAGTACTAATGATCTGCTCGATAAAATCCACTCTTCACTTAGCTCCTTCTCAGCAACTATTTCTCTCTTAGTCAGATGTGGATTAACAGGTCTCATCGAGGCGTTCCCGGTGCTACTGGATTCGACTTGAGTCCTCTTCGGCATTGGTGCATCTTCGTTGACAGTCGGGGGTCGCTTTGTTCTGGCCATTGGAACTGAATGAGGTTTCGAGGTTCGGTTGAAGGTTTAGGGTTTAGGACTTGAGAGAGCAAGGGTCGAGATGAGTGGATTGAGATATGTTCGATGTTCTCAATTTTATCATTTAGGGATTTAGAAATAAAAGTATAAAGAAAAGAAACGGTTCGAATTCCCGCAAAAATAAAATAAGATTAAACAGCGAAACAGCCTACAGAGAGATGTAACAGTGAAGTACACCGGTGAGGTCTAACTGTGAGGTTTCAACTGTGAGGTCTAACTGTGAGGTTTCAACTGTGAGGTTTCAACTGTGAGGTTGCAACTGTGAGGTTTCAACTGTGAGGTTTCAACTGTGCTATAATTAATCATACCTAACTCATGTTTGATGTAACTTAATCTCTCAGAATTCAAAGGCTTTGTAAAAATATCAGCTAACTGATGTTCAGTGCCAATGAACTCAAGAGTGATATCACCTTTTTGATAATGATCCCTCAGAAAGTGATGTCTCACATCAATATGTTTTGTCCTAGCATGAGATACTGGATTTTTTGAAATGTTAATAGCACTTGTATTGTCACACCTTATAGAGACATGTTTGAATTGATATCCATAGTCTAGTAAAGTGTGTTTCATCCACAAGATTTGTGCACAACAGCTACCAGCAGCTATATACTCAGCTTCGGCAGTAGACAATGCAACAGAATTCTGCTTCTTACTACACCAAGATACTAGTGACTTGCCTAAAATGTGACATGTTCCAGAGGTGCTCTTTCTATCTAACTTGCAGCCAGCAAAATCAACATCAGAATAACTTAATAAATCAAATGATTGTCCTTTTGGATAAAATAATCCCAAATTGGGAGTATGTTTTAGATATTTGAAAATCCTTTTAACAGCAGTCAAATGAGACTCTTTTGGATTGGCTTGAAACCGAGCACACATGCATACACTAAACATGATGTCAGGTCTACTGGCAGTAAGGTACAGTAGACTGCCTATCATACCTCTGTAATTGGTTTGATCCACTGGTTCACCAGTTTCATCACTATCCAACTTGCAAGTGGTGCTCATAGGTGTGTCACTGCCTTTGGTGCCATCCAAAGAAAAACGTTTTAGAAGATCTTTAATATATTTACTTTGGTTCAAAATAATACCATTTTTATTTTGAAAGATTTGAAATCCAAGGAAAAATTTGAGTTCTCCCATTAAACTCATTTCAAACTCATTTTGCATTATTTTTGAAAAATCCACACATAAAGAATTTTTAGAAGATCCAAAAATAATATCATCCACATAGATTTGTACTATTAAGACATCTTTAGAAATCCATTTAATAAAAAGAGTAGGATCAGCTATCCCTTTAGTAAATCCTTTTGAAATAAGAAAAGAGCTGAGCCTATCATACCAAGCTCTTGGAGATTGCTTTAAACCATATAAAGCTTTAGATAGTTTAAAAACATGATTAGAAAAATGGGGATTTGTAAAACCAGGAGGTTGTTCCACAAATACATCCTCAATTATATATCCATTTAGAAAAGCACTTTTAACATCCATTTGATATAGTTTGAAATTCAGATGAGCAGCATAAGCAAGTAATATCCTAATGGCCTCTAGTCTAGCCACGGGTGCAAAGGTTTCCTCATAGTCTATTCCTTCTTCCTGACTATACCCTTGTGCAACTAGCCTGGCTTTGTTTCTGATTATGTTACCAAACTCATCAACTTTGTTTCTAAACACCCATTTTGTGCCTATGGTAAGAGTGTCTTTAGGTCTTTCCACTAATTCCCAAACTTTGTTTCTTTCAAACTGATTTAGTTCTTCTTGCATAGCCATTACCCAGAATTCATCACTGATAGCATCATTGACATTTTTGGGTTCAAGCTGTGAAAGAAAAGCTTGATGTTCAACCTGATTTCTTAGAGAAGCTCTAGTTTGTGTTCCTCTATCAAGATTACCAACAACAACATCTAAAGGATGATTCTTTAGAATCCTAGTTGATTTGGTAAAGGTTGGACTAGATATTTCAGGTTCATTTATAGGTTCGGGTTCCACAGAGGAAGATTCTGGAAAAAGTCCAGAATTGGATGTTTTTATTACAGGTTCTTTAGATTTGTCATTTAGGTCCAGAACAGATAAGTCTTCTTCAATATCTTCAAGAGAAGTTTTAGACTCATGTGGATCAGTCTCATCAAACTTGATGTGAACAGATTCTTCCACGCATTTGGTTTTCTTATTGAACACTCTATAGGCTTTACTAGACATAGAGTAACCCAGGAAAATTCCTTCATCACATTTTGGAGCAAATTTATCAAGATTATCTTTAGTATTCAGAATAAAGACTTTGCAACCAAAAACTCTAAAGTAATTAACCTTAGGTTTCCTATTGTTCCACAACTCATAAGGGGTTTTCTTAATAACCGGTCTGATCAAGACTCTATTAATGACATAACAAGCTGTATTTACAGCTTCAGCCCAAAAGTAAACAGGCAGGTCATATTCATTAAGCATAGTCCTTGCAATTTCTTGCAGGGTTCGGTTTCTTCTTTCCACTACACCATTCTATTGGGGTGTCCTAGGGGCAGAAAAGTTATGAGAATAGCCATTGAGTGAGCAGTAAGATTCAAAATCTTGATTTTCAAACTCACGACCATGATCACTTCTTAGGGTCTTAATCTTGAGTCCACTAAGATTTTCTACAGACTTGGAGTATTTAACAAAGTAAGAACAAGCTTCACTTTTGTGAGCTAGAAAATATACCCAAGTATATCTAGAAAAGTCATCTACAAGAACATAGACATAGTGCTTCCCATTTAGACTTGAAATTCTTGATGGTCCAAACAAATCCATGTGAACCAGTTCAAGTGGTTGAGAAGTTGAAACTTCTTTCTTTGGTTTAAAAGAAACTTTGTGTTGTTTTCCCTTTTGACAGGGATTACACACTTTGTCATTTGGGAATTCAAGCTTAGGTAGGTCTCTAACTAGGTGTTTCTTAGAGAGTTTTCTAAGTGAGTGAATGTTGCAGTGTCCTAATCTCCTATGCCACAGCCAAGAATCTTTATGAAAAGCATTTAAGCAAGTAACATCATATTTAGCTAAAGTGTTTAAGTCAACAGCATAAACATTTTCATTTCTTAAGGCAGAAAATATTAAAGCATTTTTGGAATTATAAACATCACAAGAATTGTTTTCAAACTTGACATTAAAGCCATCATCACACAATTGAGAAATGCTAAGTAGGTTGTACTTAAGTCCATCAACAAATAAAACATTGGAAATTAATACTGAGTCAGTGTTACCAATCTGGCCTAGGCCGATGATTTTTCCTTTTGAGTTATCACCAAAAGTGACATATCCTCCATCAACCTTTATTAAGCTTTTGAAGCACGAATAGTCCCCAGACATGTGTCTTGAACATCCACTGTCTAAGTACCATACCTTCTTGTAATTGCTTTTCAAACAGATTTCCTACAAAACAGATTAGACAAGAAATGACTTTGGTACCCAGATTTTCTTGGGTCCAGATATGTTAGCAATCAAGGATTTAGGTACCCAGATTTGTTTTATGGGTCCCATAAAATTAATAGATGCAACAGATTTAGAGAGATATACTTTATTTGATCTACAACTATTTAAGTAACCAGTTGAGACATACGAATTTCCAAAACTAGAACTAGCAGGATTTTTTCCAGACTTAATAAATCGGGTTTTAGCAAACTGTCTTTGTCCAGGTTGGTATCCCAAGCCAGTAGCATACTTAGGTGAAACTTGCTTTCCTAGCAGTTGGGTTAGAGTATCTTTTCCATTTGTGAATGTTTCTAAGTCCTTTCTAAGTTGTTCATTAGATATTTTCAGTTCTGTATTCTCCTTTAATAATTGAACATTTTTCTCTTTTTCTACATCAAGTGCAGACTTGACACTTGCAGTAAGAGCATGCTGTTTCTTTAAAGACATATATTTATCCTTTAGTTCATTACACGTTTCTTCCAGCATATTACAGTATTCAGTCAATTCATCTTTAGACATATTTTCAGAATCAGAACCAGATTCTTCTTCACCTTCAGAATAATTAGAGTTTAAAGTGGGAGTGTCTAGGGTTACCTCAGATGTGTTTGTAATGAAACACATATTAGCACGATTTCTTTCAGAATCACTGGACTCTGATTCACTTGTGCTGTCTTCTGAAGCACTCCAGGTGGCCTTCATAGCTTTCTTATAATTCTTGTCCTTGTACTCATATTTCTTCTTGAATTTTAACTTAGGACAGTCAGCTTTGATGTGTCCTTTCCTTTTACATTCATAGCAAACTATGTCTTCTTCTTTATCAGTTTTCTTCCAATCTTTCTTCCACTTACCTTGTCTATCATACATACCTTTGTAGTTTGGTTTTCTGAAGAACTTCTTCTTCCTATAGAACTTCTTGAATCTCCTTGCTATTTGTGCCATCTCGGCATCACTGTCAGAATCTAAGTCTTCACTAGATGAGCTTTCAGTTGGTATATGCACTTTCTCCTTGTCTTTGCTCTTTGATGCAGTAGACTTAAAAGCTACAGATTTTCGTTTTGGTTCCTCATCTTCTTCTTTATTCACCTTTAGCTCTTCTTCGTACATCATCAGCTTACCAATTAGCTCCTTGACAGGCAAAGTTCCAATATCACAGGATTCTCTAATTGAAACGGATGTGCCTCTCCATCTGTCAGGCAGACATCTCAATAATCTCATGATTTGCTCCTTTGCTGGAACAATCTTCCCGAGTGAGCTCATTGTGTTGACTATCTCATTAAACCTGAGATACATATCAGAAATAGGTTCATCAGCTTTCATCTTAAAGTTATCATATTTGATAGTATAAGTGTTTAACCGCATTTCCTTGACATTAGTTGTTCCTTCATGAGAAACAGCTAAGGTGTCCCAGATTTCAAAAGCAGTTTTACAAGCAGAAATTCTATTGAACTCCTCATCTCCTAGAGCACAGTAGAGAGCATTCACAGCCTTACAATTATTATTGTAAGCTATCTTAGTAGGTTCATCCCAAGTTATTCTTTCAGTTTCTGGAATCTTGTATTGAGACTCTATAGCAGTCCAAATATCAAAACCCATACTTTCCAAATGAATTTTCATTTTGAGCTTCCATTGGGCATAATTCACACCATTAAAGAAGGGTGGCCTGTTAGTAGCAGCACCTTCTAGTCTATTATCCATAAGGAAATTCTAGAAAATATTTTAAAGAGATAAAATTTAGAACTAACAGAAATTTAAGATCTTTTAGATAAAACCACAATCACAGTGTAAAAACAGAGAGTTAAAATAAAACTTTGAGCAAGTATAACAGAGATAAACACACCCTCTGATACCAAATGTTGGTCGGAGTGGACACTCAAGAGGGGGGTGAATTGAGTTCCAATTAAAATTTCTGTTAAAAACAATTTCTTTTAAAATCCCCCAATTTCAAAAACAAATTAAACTGTAGTGAATTTATATAGATTATAAAGGTTCAATTAGTTTCTCAAAGATTGATTAATTCTCAGTTAACTTAATCTTATGATTAAATTAACTTTTGAAACTAACTTACTGATTTATAACAAATATAAACACTTGCGAATTTAATTATCAAAGTAGCTTTGAAGATAGATTATATTTCAAAGTAGTAGCAGCGGAATATGAAATAAATATGTATAGTATGGATATAGAGTATAACTATAAGCACAGAAAATTAACCAAGAGGTTCAGTCTCAAGCCGAGACTTAGTCCTCTCAAAATTTTATATAAGAATGATCCACACCCTGGATCGGGGTTAACAACAGTGAACACACTGTCCAGGTCACAAGACCTCTACCACAGTTCTTAGTGGGAAAATAAACAACAGCAGCAAGCTGTCCAGGTCACAAGACCTCTACCACTATCCACAGTGGGAAATGGAGTGCAAAAAGATTTGCTGAGGATTTACAGATCCTCCAGTGAAAGTACAGGAGTCAGTGTGTGTGTTTAATACAGCAGATAACACACACTGCTCAAAATGTAGAATAAATCACAGAACAAGAGATGTAGAGTTTAGAAGTGGTTCTGGTGATCTCAGTGTAGCTGTGGACTCCTTTGAATTTGATTAGTGGTAAGTCTGAGTCCTCTTCTTGTTTCTGTTGAGAAACAGAGTGTCGTAAGCTCCAGGTTCACAGGTGGTGAGAATGTAGTCGATGAAGTTCTTCTTGTATGCACATAACACTTCTCTGTGTTCTTGATGGAGCTCGTTTTTGTTTTCTTGTGTTTCTGGTACACGACGCCCTTCACTGGTTCGCATGCTCTGTGTATTCGTTGTGTATGTTTGGGCAGCGTAGTCTTCTCGTATTTATCTCCCGACAGGGGACAGAAAAGATTTCTTTTCAGCAGGTACGAGGTACGGGTTCCTGACATCCGACAACCTTTATCAGATATTTGACAAATCATCACAATGTATGATATGACCGTTAGATAAATTAAATAAATTAAATATAGGAAATAAAGAAGTTAAAACAGTGAGTCGAGAATGTATGTCACTGTTGACTTCAACTGTGGTCTTCCAACTGTGGACTTCCAACTGTGGACTTCCAACTGTGGACTTCCATCTGTGGACTTCCAACTGTGGACTTCAACAAAGGGGCTTGCTGTCTGTAGGCTTGTAATGATAGCTTTTACTCCATGTAGCTGTAGCCTTTCTAACTGTAGACTTGTAACATCAAATTTGTAGAGCTGTAACCTTTGTCAACTGTAGACTTCGATCATCTGTAGACTTAGTAGACAGAAGCTGTCTAACTATAACCTCGACTGTAGACTTATGACTGTAGACTAGTTCGTCTGCGAACTTGTTTCAACTGTAGACTTGTTCGACTGTGAACTTGAGCAGAGATAACTTTGAACAGAAGTCTTGTAACTGTGACCTTCGTCTGTGAGCTTTGACAATAGATAACAGTAGACTTGTAACTGTAAGCTTGTATTAGTCTTCGACTGTATCCTTGTAACTGTGAACTTATTGCAACAGTAACTTAAGGTGACAGTTAACTGTAACTGTGACTTAGAGAAGAAAAACTCTGACTGTTGGCTAACAATACCAAACATATGTAAATACTACTGTAAGCTGTTACAGTAAAGTTATGAGAGTAAGAATATGAACTGTTTAGAATAAAATACGTTTAAGCATAGAATAATAAGATTAATGCAAAGGTTTAATACATCATAATTAATGTTTAAGCATGATTTGGGATTATCAAAACAGGTGATTCCAACAAAGTTGTTTTTAATTAAAATATAGCGTGCTTTTACTATTCATTAAAATATGAAAGTTATCAGAATAATATGAAAATTTTATCCAAGGTAAAATTTTATATCCTTATTCCAAATAATAATTATATTTTCTAAAATTGAACTTATAAACATGTGAAAAGATAGATTTAAAGTGGGTCCACCATCAAAAGGCGGCAAAACTGCATTTTTTGAAAAATACTTATTTTACCCGAAAAAATGTATCTTGTTCTTATAACATGTTCTAGAAAATGTGTAATATGAATAATAATGTTATAAAATTCAAAATTTAGTTAATAATATTCATAACGGCTAGTTCATAATAATATTATAATAATATATCGTTGTTTAGTAAAACCTGGTATTGCCTACAACACACGCTATCGAGGAAGGTCGCAATTGCGTATAATGCAAGAAAAGTCAGGGTTTCATGTTGTGCAAGAATATTTTATTATTTCGTATAACATAATCCAACCATATTTTATTTATACATTGAATATATATATATATATACACTCAATGTTGCGTATAATGACTATTATAAAATGAACTTGAAATTGTGTGCAACACAATCTAAGAATAGTGTTGCGTGTACTTCAAGCTAATACAGTGTGGCATATAGCACAAGATAATCTTTTTGCACCATAAAACACATGACATAAAATAAATTAAAAAGAATACTTATCATAAAATATCAGGTTGTTAAATTCTACCCCCCTTAAAATGAATTTCGCCCTCGAAATTCATCGGGGTTATACATGGTTTTCTACATGAAAGGTTCTTTAATTGCAACACACATCGTAAAGTGATATACCAAAACTTAACATTAAAAACTAATGTATGAAACGTAATGGTTACCCAAATTAACTAGTCACTGGGTTTCCACATAGGAGAACATAGGTGAAAATATGGATATGGAAGAGAAATCTAACTATCAAGTTCCGATGGAGAGTGGTAGAGAACAAGGATATGAAAAAGCCAACAATCAACAAGCCATAGATTTGTGATGATCTAAGGTACCATCTGATTCATCGGATATAAGAGCACTAGGACAACATTTTTGGTTTTCAATATCATTTCCCTAAAGTTGAATATTTTGAATTAGAAGCAATATTTGCTTGATTTTGGTACAATCTCATTGTTGTTCGTTCTTTGACCAATTTTCCACTTCATCTCTTAAAGAAATGAAGTTGAATTTGTTATTCGTGAAGTGTTAGTAGTTCATGTGATATAATGATGGGCTATTCTATCTATTTCAAACAAAATATTAGAAAAAGTTTTCAAATATGCATAATTCCATCTATGGTGAGGTTAATCATATACGATTCCAAAAATGAACTTATACTTCATATATCATACCGCTTAATAAAATAAAACTAGTTTCTACTAACTGGGGACTTCCTGTAGGCTAGTGGTAGGTGATAAAGGCCAGTCGCACTTTAGTTGTGTGTTCGATTCCCACAACCTTGTATGACGCGATGCGCTGTCGCCCGTCCTGCATGTTTTCCTTTTTCTGAAACTACATTCCTATAACATCCCATCAATAATATCGAAAAAAGTTCTATCCTTAGACAATACTATCTTATGTCCAACATAATAAATTACAATCTTTAGGCTTATTCAAAATACATATGTCCAATCTCATAGTATAAAGAAAATGATTACTTGAAATGGCATCAACCAAGCATGTGAATACCATCATTTATACCCCATATATCTTGTTGGTCACATTCCAATCATGTGAATACCTTAATCATGTATTCTCTTGAAAAAAGAATACCCATTAAACCTTAGTGAAAACATGAATAATGTCAAAAGTTAACTCTTTCCACATACCAAAATTCAAAAATTCTATATACACAAACCATTATTTGACATTCTCCTTATATTAGTCATGAGATCATGAATACTATCAAAAATTTAATTTTCTCCTTATCCCTTCATTATGCGCATATCATCTACTTTCCAAAAATATCTGAAAAACCATTCATGGTCACGGGTACCATTAATCATATACTTTCAAAACATAAGGAAAGACAACAGTGTAACAATCCTTAGATGTCTCTTTATTCCATAGTACCATGAGATTACTTATACAACATTACACTTAATAAACATGTAATCATTCCACTACCTTCTTAAACCATTGACCGAGCTTCAACAATTCATTCATCTCACATATCATTTCTTGTCTCTTCATCATCATCAACATAAATACTACCCATACAACCATACTGATTCTTTTCATGAGACTTTCCGTTAGGGAATTGGTTTTCATAATGCCTATACATTCCACATTTAAAACATTTAACCATTGTTGATGTCGTAGAAATACCATTATCATCATCCATGGTGTTAACATAACCTTTTCCTTTTCACTTACTAGCTTTGTGTCCTTCTTTTCCACACCCAAATCATCTTCCAGTTCCTTTGAAACATTCTCCTTGATTCCTCTTCCCACATGATTTACATGAGGGAAATTGACCTTTCTTTCCTCTATGAGAATCATTAAACTCCATCTTTCTCTTATTATCTGAGTCGATAAACTTACCAATGTTTAGATTATTGATAATATTATGAGATTTCTGAATAGGCATAATAACTATTTTTGGACTTCCAAATCCTGTTTCATTTGGTTGCTCATGAAGAATATCATTCCATTGTCCGTCATATCCTCCATTATCGTGAATCATCTTGTTTCCAGCCATTTTCTAAAACCCAAAAAGAATAGTGTGAGTGGAAAAAATCATAATAAAGGGGGAGTAACATCAATATCTACATTCTTAGTTTTAATCTAATATCATTACCATAATTCTAGGATTATAACCTATACTTATAAAAAACCTTAGGGACATCCCTAGACATACCTTATAAATATCTCTAGAGATCTCACTAAAGTTCTCGCATCCTAGTTTCAAAAGGTTGACTAATCCTTTCCTCTGATACCAACTGTAGAGACCCGAATCTTGACGTACATGGAAAATACATTACTTTTGCGGAATACTTAATACATAACAAAAATAGACACACAGGGATCGTAATAGTTTATTTTCTTTGGAAACTCGGAATAAAATCTTCTAATCGTGGTGAAAGATCTTCAACATCTCCCAATAAAAATCTTCCATTTTTTTCTAACCTAAAACATTTCTTTATATCCTGGGGAAAAGAAAACATAAAAGGGGTGAGCTCAAATGCCCAGTAAGGGTAAACATAGAGAACATAAAACAATCAATAAACATTTGAATGCAAAAACTTGAACATAAAATCTAAACATCAAAATCTTGAGCAAAGACATGAATCTTGGAAGTACGTAAGGCATATATCATAAGGGAACATAAATCATGATAAAATAGCATGGAAATAAAACATGTAATTGTGGAAACCATTAAGCACATGATATAATTTCCATAGTAGCCAAGGCATTGATGCCAATACCATCTTAGTGGACAAATTCCCTTTCTGAATCGAGTTCACTCCTCGTTCCAGTCCTGTATTACTGAACTGGTTTAACTTTCCGTTCCTGCCATGTCTATCTCATTAGATATAAATCTTTATCCAATGCATTGGAGGGAGATATAGGTCCCACCCATCTCATAATGAAATCATTCTTTCATGTGCCACAAAATCAAAAATCATACATCATTGCATAACCTAATAAATAAAATGGGTTTCATAAACATCATCCCATTATCACATAATCCATATAAAAGAAATGGATACCATTTCATAATAAGAAAATTGAAACCATGTAAATCATAGAGACATGATACTTTAAATATACACATATGAAATAATGTCATCTTAGATGAAAAATGGTTTTGATAAAACACTTGAAATGAATTCTTAAAGAAAATATCCTTTCTTCTTCAAAATCATTCTCTTTTCCCAAAATGTCAAGCAATTTTAAAAGAAAAAAGATTTTGTTAAAAATAGTCACGAAATACTTTATAGGAATATTCATGAGAATAAGGCTTTATAAACCAGTAAACATCCTTTCATGCAGTATAAGTTAAAAAAACATTCTCCTCGTACTATTGTCTGAAAAGTCAAAACGTACCACGTATGGTAAACAAAAGAAAGATTCATTCCATAACACAAAGTAATAGTCAAAGAGGGGTAAACATTCCATTAAACATAAATTTAAGAATATTAAACACTTTATGGAAAACATTTTATGATCATGGATGAAAAATATAACCCCAGTAAATACTTACGTATAAACTATCTCGGATAAGAATGAGATTGGAATAATTATCTTTTACCTTAGGTCTGATATGCTTCATACGTATCCAAAACTCCTGTATAATGATTTAAATAATGTCATTGACTTATTAAAAAATCATATTGTTTGTTATTATATCATATATGGTTCACTTATGACTTTATATTACCCGTTCCTTTGTAAATTCATGTTAAAGTTGTGTTTTGGGTAAAATCGTTTCATTTGTCGTTCGTGTTTTAACTTGTAATTATTCATATGATTAATTAGATCATGATTACATACATCTAGAATGTAAAACATTATTTATATATAATATATATTCATAATATACATATATATAATAGATCGATAAATGGAAAGAAATACACAGTTCATGGAGACGGTAGGCCGTACGTACGCATGAACGTTGTTTTCGTTTCGTTATTGAATTGAATGGAATTAAGTATATGACATACATATATATGTACATAAATCCAGTAGCATTATTATTTCATATATTTCATTATTAATTATTATATAAACTTTATAATCATTCTTCAATTTTTAAAATGGAAAATGAATCTCATCGCGTCGTGGAGACAGTAATCTGTACGTATGTACGAGCGATGATATCGTTCCCATGGAATTGTATTGGAGTGTATGTATACTATTTCAGAATCAATACCACATTACAATCATCATATATAGTCATCATTTACACCATTATACCCATCCGAGTAAGCTGGTGGTGGGAAATAGATTACACCATGACTTGGAGACGGTATTCCGTACGTACGCACGAGTGGTGATTTCGTTTTCCGTAGGATGAATAGATGGTGAGATAAGGTTGTTTCATAATTATAATAACATGTAAGTATATGAGTGATACTTATTTTATTACTTCATAATAAAATAACTAAAGAAGAATAAGTAGAATAAGAAATAAAGTTGAAAGAATCGGTAACAGACATTACCTCTTCTTTGAAGCGCCTCTTTGAGACCTCCTCTTAGGGCACTAAAATTGGTCTTTAGAAAATACCAGGACCTCTAGGATGTTTCTAGGGAAGTGGGGAAGTTAAATGGTCAGGGTTTGGCCGATATGGAAGGCTATAATTGGTGTGAGGAGGAGAGGGAGGAGGTTCCCTTTTATATGGGAGGAGAGGGGCACCTTTCGAAATATAAGAAATATTAGTTTATATTAAATCCCAACCCCACATAAAAACATCCAAAATGACTCATATACCATGATTAGATGAGACAGGGTTGTAATATCATCAACCAATAAAATTTAGACATATTAGGAATTTATTTTAAACATTATCAACTTGATTTATCCTTATTTAATCAATATAATTTTATTTATGGTAATAACATTATAAATTTTAAATTATAAAAAATAATTACTTATTTGTTGTGAATTGTCCATAATTGGATACTTTATAACATTTTAGACCACATAAATTTAAATTTATAATTTTTAAATATTTTTGTGATTTTTAAATAATTTTATAATATGTTATTTTTATACAATAACAATAGTGTCAATTTTGAAACTATTCATTTATTTGAATTTAAATAATATATATACAGAAGATATTTTCGAAATATAAGCTTTAAAAGATTCATAAAAGGTCATATGTGTCTAGAAAATTAGTGTAGAACATTAAATAGTTCATATAATATTTATTTTATTATTGTTAAAAACATTTATTTGGTTTATCTCTTAATAAAATAATGACTACAACATTTTTGTATAATTGATTAATATATTTATTTTTTGCATGAAAATTGAAAATAAAATACTATGATGAAGATAAATCTATTAACTTTCACTATTATAATTTTACTCGAATTTATCATCTTAAAATCACAATATGTAAATTGTTATATTTATTAAATTATGAAGATGACAACTTTGGAATCATTTAAAATAAAATAATATGAGTTACATAATCATATTAATAAGGATCCAAATGGTCAAAAATTTGTCCAGTGGATTATTAGGGTTTATATATACACTAATAATAATTTCTGTGCAGATTTTTGGGACTTTTGATTTGTATTACTATTTCAATAAAAACAATATTATTGATTTTTCACTAAATAAATAATTTCTGCATCATTAATGTATAAGATAATAAGGTAATTAAATAACTCTTAAAAATTACAAATAAATTACCATGACAAAGAAAAACATTTTATATTTCAAATTTGTATTTATAAACTAATTTATATTCAGTATAAACTTATATTAAAAATACTTTAATTATTATAGTTGAGTGAGACATATTTAACTTTCCTTTAAATAAAATATACTAAAGGTCTTAATCACCTTCATGTGGGTTCTAATGGATTCCATTTCGACCCAAATATTAATTAGGACAAATTATAATCATCCAATTGTATTAGGAAAAGTATTAGGATAATTTTATAATATTATATTTACCCTTAATTACCCAATTTACCTTTTACTATTGTAAATAAAATTTATCGTTGTTACAATTCATAAAGCCCAAAAATAAAAAGTATTGTATTAATATAATTTGGACCCACTGATTCAAAATATGGAATCCATTTTTCCAAATTCAATACACATAAGTTTCAGAAATTAAATTAAAATTAATCCCGTTGTCGAATGAAAATGGGTTTTTGTTTAAAACATTGCAAAAGATTGAATTTATTTAACATACGAATTCAATGTAAAATCAAGGCTAATAACATATATTATATTAAATTGTAAAAATATATTCTATTTATACTTTAAAACCATTCAATATTTTAATTTAACCACATAAGTTATTACGATGAAAAAAGTTGTTTTTAATTAAAATATAGCGTGTTTTTACTATTCATTAAAATATGAATGTTATCAGAATAATATGAAAAATTTATCCAAGGTAAAATTTTATATCCTGATTCTAAATAATACTTTTATTTTGTAAAATTGAACTTATAAAAATCTCAAAAACTAGATTTAAAGTGGGTGCGCCATCAAAAGGCGGCAAGTCTGCATTTTTTGAAAACTACTTATTTTACCTGAAAAATTTTATTTTGTTCTTATACCATGTTCTAGAAAATGTGTACGATGAATAATAATGTTATAAAATTCAAAATTTAGTAAATAATATTCATAACACCTAGTTTATAATAATATTATAATAATATATCATTGTTTAGTAAAACCTGGTATTGCGTACAACACACGCTATCGAGGAAGGTCGTGATTGTGTGTAATGTAAGACAAGTCAGGGTTGCGTGCTGTGCAGGAATCCTTTATTATTTTGTATGACATAATCCTACCATATTTTATTTATACATTGAATATATATATATATACACTCAATTTTTTGTAGAATGACTATTATAAAACGAACTTAAAATTGTGTGTAACACAATCTAAGAATAGTCTTGTGTATACTTCAAGCTAATACAGTGTGGCGTATATCACAAGATAATCTTGTTGTAGCATAAAACACATGACATCAAATAAATTAGAAAGAATACTTATCATAAAATATCGAGTTGTTACATGTTTAAAACCTCTAAACTAATAGGTTTTATACAGATTAAGTCACCATATTAACATTATATTTTAGATTTCACTCTTAGTTAAATTGATTAACTATTACCTTGTATTCTTGTATTATTATAATAAATGGTTAATAAACATAATATAAAAATACAAGAGAATCCCAAGTGGTTCATTATTGATATATATATCCTTATCTATGTCCTCTGGCAGAACTGAATATTTTTAGGTATATTATATCAATTAATAATATAGTATTTGTTTTTAAAAATCATTTGTGTCAATTTGGACACTATTGGGTGTTTTGTTTTTTTTAAAGTCATAACAAAATTATAAGTTCAAGAAATTATATTTAATAAACCCAAAAATATAATATTAACCATCAAAATGATTGAAATTCAAAAAAAGTATCAATTTATATTTATAATAATATTTATAATATCAATCATTTTAATTATTCAATAATAAGGTAATTACTTTATCATCATAGTGTCATAAATAAATTTAATTTTTTAATGTCAAAAAATTATAAATATAATACCATTATATATGAAATCTGTTTATCTTTCTAATTAATATTTATAATCTAATTTATTTAATGTATAACCCTATGCTAAAAATGATTTATTTATTAAACCTTGAATTTAACCGTTTTAAATCTTCTTTAAATAAAATATTAATAAATGTCCTTATATAATCAAAGTGGACCAAAAGGATCATATTTTTTCATTAAGGTTTATTTTGGTATGAAAACCCTCATCTAATAGAATTATTACATGTTTTAGGGTAATTATAATACCATTTATACCTTTAATTAACCTATTTACCTTTAACCCTGGCAAATAAAATTTTAAAGTTACTATTCACCAAAAATTAATTTCATCCAATTGAACCACATTTTAAATTCGATGCAAACTATGTCTCTCGGATTTATTAAATTTAATTCACTGTAGCAATTTAATTACGTTTTATGCCAATTTTCAAATGTGCCTAAAAGGTGGGTAAAAGGATTTAAAAGTTCAATAAAATTTTATTTCTAATATTTCTATAAAATGACACAAATGAATTATATTGAACATATATAGGTATTATGTATCTATTTTTACCTCAAATAAATTTAAATAAAATAACTAATTATTTTGAAAAAATGTTGGCTTTAAATAATAACATTGTTTTTCACAATTCATAAAAAAAATCAACTTTTTTTAAAAAAATACCAAAAATTCACACTAAGATAATTTTGAAATTCCGAATCCAAAAATTAGATCCATTTAAAAAAATAAAAATTATAAAATTTCAGAAAGTGGGTGATACTATTCATAATGGTTGGTTTTATTGGTCTTAGTGTGTTGGAACTCGAATTTGCGTACTGTACAAGCTATTGCATTATTTAAAGAGAAACATATTATGGGTGATTGGGGTGTTATATTTTTACATCTTTAAATAATTGCTTCTTCTAACACTCTAAAATAGTACTGCATAAAAAGATTCAGGTGGTTCTTCATCAAATGTTCCCTGGCCTCCCGTGTTTCCTCTTCTATCCTATGATTTCTCCATTGAAATTTTTCCAAATGAGTCGTCCGGTTTCTCAACACTTATTCTAATGTATCAAGAATCATGATAGGATCTTCACAATAAGACATATCGGGTTCTAGTTTTATTTTATCATAAGTGAGTACATGCTTTGGGTCAAACATGTATTTTCTCAATAGTGATACGTGGAACCGACCATTAACTTTGCAGAGACTTTGTGGTATTTCGAAAGGGTAAGATACAACTCCAATTCGTTCTATATTTTCAAATGTTCTGATATAAATGTGACTTAATTTACCCTTCTTATTGAATCGTATAACACCCATCCATGGATACACATTCAAGAAAACTTGATCTCCTACTTGAAATTATGAATCCTTCATTCAATAATCGGCATAGCTCTTTTGCCTACTTTGAGCTACTTTGATGTGGGTATGTATAATCCTCTCCTTTTCCATTGTTTCAACAATATTTTATAGGCCTTCAAGTTTTCTTTCACTAACATCATCACAACATGTTGGTGTGTGACATCTTATTCCATGTAATCCTTCATATGGTGCCATTTAAATACTATCATGGAAGATATTGTCATAGAAATATTCTACAAGAGGTAAATATAGATCACACATTCCTTGAAAGTGATGTGGGTAGTATCTCAACCTAACCTCTAAGGATTGAATAGTACATTCTGATTGTCCATTAGTTTGAGGGTGGTAGGTAGTGCACAATCAAAGATCAGTATCTAGGGCCTTCTGAATAATTTTCCAGAAACATGATGTAAAATGGGGATCATGATCAGTGAAACTATATAGGAGTTATCAATTAAGCCTTATAACTTCCATAATATATAATCATGCAAAATGTTCAAGTGGTAAATCTTCACAAATAGGAAGAAAATGTGGTGACTTGGTAAGGTGATCAACACTGACCCTAATTGCATTATTTCTTCTAGGAGTATTTAGAAGTCCCATAACAATGTCTAGTGTAATGAAATCCCATTTCCACTTAGGTATGGGATGGGGTTTCATGGCTCCTCCTTGTTGTTGTCTTCCCGCCTTCACCTATTGAAAAACCATAAATCGTGACACATAATCAATAATCTCCCACTTCATGTTGTCCCTTCAATAACATTCCTTCAAATATCCGTGCATCTTTGTGCTACTAGAGTGTATAGTGAAATTGGAGGTATGGGCATCATCCAACAATTCCCTATTTAGATAAGGTATGTCAGGAATAGAAAGTCTCTTCCCAAATTTCAAAATTCCATCATCATATACAAAGTCAATCAGTCTCCCATCATTCACAACGTTAATTTTTATTTTGAAACTTTTCAACATTAGTCTATGAACTTTTTATCTTTAACAGAAAAAATGGTTTGGCAGCCATTTGAAAAATTATCGATGTTTCATATGCAATGATTATTACCATATCCATTTTTACTAGATATATGGACATAAGATCCCTCTGAACGCTTATCTTGTTCAAAACTCCATGATCCTTTATGCTCAAAACATATTATACCAAATTTTCTTTCCCTGGGTGGTAGTATATAGTGAAATCATGATCATTGAGTAGTTCGAGCCATCTCCATTACCTCATGCTGAGTTCTTTTTGAGAGAAAATATTCATCAAACTCCTTTGATCATTATATATTTCACATTTTCACCATATTGATAGTGTCTCACTATCTTTAAATCAATTATTAAAGTGTTGAACTCAATATAATGAGTGGGATAGATTTTTTCATGATTTATTAGTTGCCGTGATGTATAGGCAATAACTCTATCATTTGGCATAAGGACACAACCAAGTCCTTTCATTGAAGCATCATTACAATTAACAAAACCATAATTTCTTGACGGTAGAGTCAAGATATGAAAATAGACTAACAATCTCTTCATTTTTTCAAAACATTGTTCACACAGTTTTGTGGAAACAAATTTAAACCCTTTACGTGTGATCTTGGATAATGGGTTCTCCATCTGAGCAAAATTCTGAACGAAATTCCAATAATAACTAGCTAAACCAATAAAAATGTGTACCACGGTTATACTTGTCGGTTCTGGACATTCATGGATTTCCTTGGTCATAGAAGGATTGATAGAGATTCCATCTATAAAGACAAAATGGCCAAGAATTTTTTTTTACTAAAGTCAGAATTCACATTTTCTAAACTTTCCGTAAAATTCATTTCATCTTGGGGATTTCCGAATAGTGCGCTAGTGATTTCCCTGATCTTCATAGAATTTTGAGTATACCAAGATATCATCAATTAATACCACTAAAATGTTATCAAGATATTCCATGAGAACTATATTCATTATATCCATGAAAACATAGGGTGCATTAGTCAGTCCAAAAGGCATTGCAATAAACTAGTAATGCTCGTACCTGGTTCAAAATGATGTTTTCAGAATTTATTATTTATTCACACACAACTAATGATATCTAGATCAGAGGTATATCTTTGAGAAATATTTATATCCATGAAGATGGTCAAATTGATCATCAATGAGAGGTAAGGGATACATGTTCTTTATTGTCGTTTCATTTATCTCCATGTAGTCAATGCACAACCACATAGATATATCATTCTTTATAACAAAAAGAACAGGGGATCCCCAAGGAGAAACACTAAGAAGAATAAATCATTGATGACTAAATTATTCTAGTTGTTTCTTTTTTCCAGTAATTCCATATTGGTCATTCTATTAGGGGTCTTCGATATGATCCTTGAACTATGAATTATGTGAATGGAAAACTCAATTTTTACATGTAGAGGATGTCTTGGTAAATCCTCTAGAAACACATCAACATATTCTTACACAATTTTAAAATCCTTGGTTTGAACATTTTATTCCTCAACCATAGTTATTTCATTCTCTTCCTCCGTAGTAATTGAATTTAGTAGAGCTACTGGCGGTGGATCTAGATAAGAATCAGATGATGATGTTTCTACTCTAATGATAAATTAATCCTTATCATCATTGATAATTATACCATATTTGTTCTTAAAATAATTTTTTGCATCATGGTCTGAAATCCAATCCATACTAAGGATTTTATAAAATTCAATCCTAGTAATGAAGATGTGATCATCAGATAAAATACGTTTATATGCCCTAATGGGAACTGATTCACAAAAATTAGTTGCAATGATACATCCCTTAGGAGTTTTCACCGATAACTTACTTGTTAAATAATATAGGAAATATATAATTTTTTAGAAAACTGGGAAGATATGAAACAATGAAATGATCAATAATCAAAAAAGAATTGAATAAATTTCATGAAACTATTAAATTACCTATCACCACATCATTCGGAGCTTTAACCTCAGTAGTAGTGATCGCATAATTTGGGCATTACTCCCTTCGAATTTTCTATGGTAAGTTTCCTTGGATCTAAAGACATTAATTTACATAATTCCAAATTTATCTATAATTTTATCATTCAACATTGCCAGCCTCTTTTGTTCCCTTTTAATCACTATCATTGTGGCCTTTATCACCTCACTTGTAACAGACTCTCATTCCCTTTAGGCAAGTACAATGGTGTTTCTTCCAACATTTACTACAGGATAGAAATTCAACATTTACCATATTCCCCTAATTTCCATTTCTAGAGTGTTTAGCAGATTTTTTCTTCTATTACATTGCTTTAATGTTTTAAGACATAGATAATTTCTTTTCTCTCATGATAGAACATGATACTATATCATCATACGATTAGAAGGATTGTGAGAGTAATTCATGATTGAGAAATGCTTTTATCCCATCGAAGAATCGATCAATATTACTCATTGGGTTATGAATATAATCTACTTCATGGTTTTCTAACCTTTTATTATTAGCCTCATACTTTTCAACATTATCATAATCCATTTTTCTCAAACTCAAAAATTGTCTTTCCATATCCTCAAGATGGTTACGAGGAAATTATTTTTCTAGGAAAATCTCTTTAAACTCCATCAATTCTATATTTGATACTTCTTTATCCTCCTTTGTGTTTGGAATTAATGACTGCCATTTATCTGCATCTCCCATGAGGCAATAAAATATCATTATAACTTTTTCTTTTCCACTACACCCCATAGCATGTAATTTTTTCTCTAAGGAACATATAAATTATGCTACTACAAATGGATTTATAGTCACATTGAATGTTAGTGGTCGTTTCTTCATGAAGTGGTCTAACATTGATCCTCTCTGTTGTGGATTAGGTTGCTCCATATGGGTAAAGTTATAATTCATAACCCGAGTGAGTTGTCCGAGTTTCTTTATATGTTGTTCATAAATTGTTGCATCTCCAACTCCACTATAAATATCTTGGGTAAGAGGAAAATACCTACATGTATTACGTATATTGATATAGTTTCTTTTTCTTCCAATAGAATCCATTTATAAACAATGGAATTCACTAGATTATTTTATTAACCACACTACATTATTCCATACTAGTAAATTTGCAAATAGAAATTGAACAGTTTTTTCATATAATCCATAATCATAAAAAAAATTATTTGAGGATGTATTTAGACATAAATCCTTCATACTGGTTTTTTAAGAAAATGTTAATTATCATAATAATATTCCCCGATAGTTTCATAACCACGAGTGAGGCTAGGCTCATTGTCATGTACTAGGATACCCCAAGTCAATCCCGAAACTCCTTATCAATGTTTTCACTCCTAGGTAAATCTGGGCCATATCCTCCTCTACGTACTCGTATCTAGATAGAGATGTATTTCTTAAAAAATAAACAAAATATTTACATTAAAAAATATTAGGAAGTTTTTCTATACTAATCCTCAATGTTTATTTTAGGGTAATGTTATTTAATTAGTGTTTTTTATATATAGTGTCCATAGTGAGTACTAAAATTCTTATGCTACAAAATACAACTCCCCAAGTCTAGTTAACAAGATTCGGTTCATTATTACATTACATTGACATGATCACAAGGGATCAAATCCAGAAAGACCGATAATTATAGTAGCTTTGGAAGTTCTTGATATATACATAAGTTTTACATTACATTATGAAATGAAAAACTTCAAAATTGTGTCTACTTTTCAAACAATCATCTCCCTTAGACTATCCCTGCATGATAGTCCAAATATACTTCTTCAAATCCTATGAAAAATACAACATATAAATGGGTGAGCTTTGGTGCTCAGTAAGGCTAACAATATTGTGGAAACATTCATAAATGAGCATAAACATTTAAGGAAATATATAAGTCTAAAACACAATACATATAAACTAATAAATCATCATAATATGGAAATGATAAATCAAATATCTCCATTTATTTATTCAAATGGATATTTTACTCATTTAATAATCACATGTAATATTAATAGAAAATTTCATAATTATGGGATTCATAATTCCGAACATCATAACCACATAGTATATCCCTCGTTCCATGAATAACTATATGATTTTATCATGGACATATGCTAAGACACTAATTTTTCTCATCAGACCAACCGATGCATCGAGAATCTATAGTGGGATCCACCCGTTACTTATTTTGTCAAATTCATTCCTCATATTAAAAGGATGAATCATAACATAAACATTCGTATTAAAAATAGCATATTAAATGTTAACACATTAACCATGAACCATGAATGGTATAAAAATAACACATCCATAGTCAAACATATAACAAAACCTTCAATACAGTATGGGAAATTATTTCATAATAAATCATCTTCAAAACATTGTAAAAACAATCAAAGGATGTAGACATAGATGATATCAAAACTGTTTGAGAGAAATATCTCTTTCTATTTTGAAATCATTTAAAATTCATGTAATTATAAAAGAAAAATTCTATTTTTAAAATAATTTTATAATTAGATAAGGTGTTCTTAAAAGGTTTTATTATGTTATAAAATAGCCACACCCACCGTATAAGTTTAAAAAACATTCTTTTCATAATTATGTCGAAAAGGTCATAATGGACCTTGTTTGGAAAACGGAAAAAAGATTCCTTTAGAATAAATTTATAAAAATTCAAACAAGGGTATAAATGACTTTAACACGTAGTCTAGTAAATATTAAATATGTTTGGAAATAAAATTTTAAGAAACACATATTTGGATGATAAATATGTCCCAGTAGATAATCACACTTGAACAACCTCAAATAATGAAGAGATTGTAGAATTAACCCTTACCTTGTACTTATCCTTGATCGAGGGTACATTAACCACCTGTATAATGGTTAAATAATTCTTATTAAATTATACAATATCAAAATACATAATTAATATATCATTTACATTTTTCATAGAATTCATTGTTAATAAAATTTCTGTAGTATCTTCGTTTCAGATGTTAACTGATTCGTTTCCTTTTTTTATTTTCTTACGTAAGTAATGTTTATTGGGGATAATATGTATTGGATTCATATCTATATTGATAATAATTTATTATAAATCATTTTTAATAATAAAATGAAAATTATTCTAGAATGATTATTATGGATAATGAATCTAATCACGTTCGTTGAGACGATAATCCATACGTTCGAACAAGTGACAATATCATTCTATAGATGGTGAAGTCATATGAAATTTTATTTAATATCATATATAATGAATCATTAAAATGATATATTTATTATATCAATTAGTTATACTCATTATTATATCCATCCAAATAATTAAGTGTTTTAATAACAAACTACTCCATGACGTGGAGACGGTAAGTCGTACGCACACATGTATGGTGACTTTTCATTCATAGAATTGATAGAATAATGAATATGGTGTTACAATATTTACAATAAAATCATAGAATGTATATGGTACTGGAGTTATTATTTTGGTATGGAATCAACACATAATGAGGAAGTGGAAGAAGAAAATAAAATTAAAAGATGTGGTGATATTATTATCTCTTCTTCAGGTGTTTCATTTTTATTTGATCAAAAGGGCTTCATAGGATGGATTTATGATCAAAGTAAGGCCTATAGGTCTATGTGAGGGAATTTGGGAGTATATTATCATAGGGATTGTCTGACCCAGAATGCTTTGGAGGTGTGATTGTGAGAGAAGGGAAAGTACAATTTTGTAAGAGAGGTGAGGGTCACTTTAGGAAAATCATGAAATATTATTTTATTATACAATCATATTAGGTTTATAAAGTCTCAAAAAAGATTTATTCTGAGGATAAGGTTGGGATGGGTCCAAAAACTCTCAAACATATGTTTTAGACAGGTTCTATCCCACATATTAACCGTATCTGTTAGATTTAACTCTTAGTTAAATAGTTTAACTTTTACCATCTATTCTTGTATTATTAAAATAAATGGATAATAAAAATTATATAAAAAGAAAAGAGAACCAAAATTGGTTCATTATTGATATATCATACCTTATATAATTCCATTGTGAGAACATTATATTTTTAGGAATATTATATCAATTAATAATATTTTTTTCTTTTAAAAACTAATGTATATCAATTTTAACACTATTGGGAATTTTGTTTTTTCAAATGTCATAAAAACATTATCAATTCAACGGAAAATTTTAATAAACTCTAACATGTCATATTAAGCTAGAAAATTAGTTTATTTTATCAAAAGAATCAATTTACAATTATATTTATATTTATAATATCAATTATTTTAATATTTCAATAATAAGGGAATTATTAAATCAGCATTGTTTCATAAATAAATTTATATATTTAATGTATAAAAATTAAAAATAAAATTCTATTATGTTTGAAATAATTTTATATTTTTATTTGATATTTAGAGTATAATTTATCTTATGTATAAACCTAAATTAAAAATGGGTTAGATATTAAACATTTAATTTAACACATTTTACTCTTCTTTAAATAAAATAATAATAAACTTTCTAATCTAATATAAGTGGAAAAAAGAATCATATTTTATTCTTGTTGTTAATTTGGTCAAAATACACTTATCTAGTATAATTATGACTTGTTTTAGGATAATTATAATATCATTTCTACATTTAATTACCCTATTTACTTTTAAACCTTGTAAATAAAATTCAAAAGGTATTATTCACCAAAATTTATTTTCATCCTATCAAATCACATTTTAATTACTAATGCCAAACATTTATTTCATATTTTTGAAATTCAATTATCATAAGTGGTAAAATTACATTTTATGAAAAATTTCAAATGTTCCTAGAAGGTGGATAAAAAACGTTAAAAGTTCAATAAAATTTTATATATCTAATATTATTATAAAATGACTCCATTGAATTAAATTGAACATATATAGGTATTATGTATCTACTTGGACCTAAAATAAATATATATGATATAACTAATTATTTAAATAAAAAGTCAGTTTTAAACAATAACACAGTGTTTTCTACTATTCATCAAAAAATGAATGTTTTCAGAAAAATACCAAAAATTCACCCTAATATAATTATGATATTCCCAATCCAAAAATTAATTCCATTTTGAAAAATAAATTTTATAAAATTTCAAAAAGTGGGTGTTAATATTCATAATGGCTAGTTTGATTGGTCATGGTGTGCTGAAACACGATGTTGCGTACAACTCAAGATATTGAATTATTAAAAGAGAAACATACGATGGGAGCTTGGAATTTTACGACAGAAGTTAGTTTGTGGTTTACCGAAGTATCCTCCAGTTGTGCAAGCTAAGGAACCAACTGTTATACCAGATAATGCTTCTGTAAGATGTTTCCACTATCATCTAGTGAAAGAGGGTCAACACCATCTCCATGTTTAGGAGCAGGTCAACACATTCTCACTATTTAGGGAACTAGAATATATCAGGTCTTTCAGGTCGAAGGGGTTGTCTTGGTTGTGGTAGACATTCCCAAAGATTTCAGTGACATCAGGGCGAGTTAGCTCAGGGTATCCAAGAAGTGTCTCGTGGCTACGTTACATGTCAGATTTATGCTGCGCAACAGACCCAGCAGAAGAAGGATCATATGTTTTATACTATCCACGATACTATTTTTATCACCACTATTTATTCATCTTCACATTTTGGTACTGGTGTTACACGTAGTTTTATATCTATGGACGTTATAGAATTCATTGGGCATTGTGTTTATACTAATTTGTATATTATGATGCCAGAAAGTCTGCTAGGGATTAGAATAGTAGGTCTGCATAATTGCAAGAGTTCCATCCTGAGATTGTTGGGTGTAACTTTCTACGGAACCACTATGCCTCACAAATGATAATATTTGATGTCATTCTCCAAATATACCGGTTGGTTTATATTAAATCATTTTTTGATTGATATTTCCATAGGTTGAGTTTCATATAACCAAAGGGATGTTAGATTATATATAAGATTTAATGGAATTTTCATATGATCCGAGATGTAGTCATGGACTTCATGGATATTTTCTCGAATCACTTTTTTGGGTTACCTCTGTTGATAGATGGAGAGTTCACTAGCGAGCTAGTGCCACGAGCTGCACTGGTATCCATTAATCATTACAGTATGTCTACGAAGGATTTTCAAGTGCTCAATAAGTAGTATGACGATCTTGATGATAAGGGTTTTATATGACCCAGAACATTTCATTTGGGTTCATCATACCTTTTCATGAAGAAGGAAAATGGTACCCTTAGTCTTTTCATCAACTTTTGGAAACCGAACTAGTGGATGGTTAAAAACTGATATCCATTGGCATATATATAAAGAACTATAATTTTTATGAAATTTTTTAAATATACATGACAATTTTATGAGTCTGTGAAAATTTACGGCGCTTGATTCTGGGGACTGGTGTGCCCGAAATCAATTTCTGATGTTTAGTTCGGGAACGTTCAGAAAAACTACAAGCAGTATTTTATAAATTTTTAACTGGCGCTCGGAATTTAAATATGAGGGCACCGTTGAACATGCAGTGCCAGTATTCACATAAGAAGACTTTCATCTCGACGATAGTTGGTCGAGAATAAAAGTTATTTTTTTTCTTTTTATAAAAAAAATATTAAAATAAACTGAGCTGGAACATTATATTATTTTATCAACCATGTGGAGGTTGGGTGGTTATTTTCACCAAGAGGAGGTTATAGGTGGGGGCCACCAAACCTAAACCTCCATTGAGAGGTTATGGTGGTGGGGCCCACCCGAAGAAAGCCTCCCTTGAGAGGATAATTTTTTTAGGGTCCACCCGGTCTTCTAACCACTTATAAGTCCCCATTTATGGTGGATAAACTTATTGACCACCCCTGACCGTAATGAATCCCACTCCCCTAGCAATTAATGGTGCCACCACCACACCAATTAATTGCGATATCCTCCTTTTTTAATTTTGTTCCATCTCCCCTAATTAACTATACCAATGCCTGTGAATTAATTAAGGGGAGCCTCTTGATATCTTCCAAATTAAATGTGACACATCCCATGCAATTAATTTGATGGATCCCAGTTACTTAATTTCACCTCTTTGATTTGTTGTGCCAATAAAATAATAGTCAAACTGTTCCTCTATTATTATTTTTGTGCATTTTTTAGAGCTTGGGAGGAGGAAAGCTAGGGATAAATGAAGTTCTACCAACAAAGAACACTTCCAAAGAAGAACACGAAGAATGCCAGTGATGATTTCCTCCTTCGAATTCCTCCCTCAGATCCTATCAACGTGGAGTGTCTTCCACGGCCGACGTAGCTCGGATGTGGAATTGTGCAGCTGACGCGACGAATGATGAATTCGTCTTCTTCCTGTATCTTCGTCAATGAACGTCGAGTGGAGAATCAAAGGTAGGTTTTGGTTTCATTATGTGCCAAGTTTTTCTTTCTTTTTAAGAATCAAAGAACGATGATGATTATTTTTTACGGGTGAAATATTGTGCTTCATTCCTGAGAACCAATTGTTACCACCCTAAAAGCAGAGGGTGCGGGCCAAACCAACATGGCCCGACCCCTCCATTGATCTTGTTTTGATTGAGTTTTGGCTTGGAGATGAAACAAGAGGCTATGAAGGTGACACCGACGAGGTTCGTGCTACCAGGGTCCTCTAAGAATCGTGCTGCCCCAGCGATGCACCGGTGCTCCTGGCCAAACATCGATAGCCGAGCGGCACCTAACCCACATAACCACGGTCTGCCGTGTGGCCTGCCTGGATCCCCTGCATGATGCACATTCCCCCGTGTGCTTCCCACTCCCCCAAGCACTGCTCGCACCCCTCGCGCTGGCCGCACCCCTGCGCGCTGCCCGCACCCCTGCATGATGCCCGATGCCCCCGGAGCCCAACAGCGCCCTGCCCAGTGCCCCCGGCGCCCTGCCACGGCTTGCCCGGCCCCTACCGCGACCTTCCCGGACCCCTACTATGCCCTACCCGGTGCCCCTGTGGCGTCTCGGCTCCCTCACGGCCTCCTGGACAAGCCGATGTCCTGACCCTCTCATGGTGGCCTGGCCGAACCGGCCCAGCCGTGCCCTCTAGACCAAGCCTTGCCGGGCCGCGCCATCACAACACACTGAGCCAAACTGGCCTCGAACCTAGGCCAAACCGCCCCCGCAGTCTGCTGGTCCATGCCCAACAGACTGGGTTGAACATAGTGGGCTGACCCTCCGAAAGGGCCAGGTCAGACCCAACGGGTCTGTCTGGGTTTACCCATACCGGGTTGGGCCGAGTCGGCTCGACCGGGTCAGAGTGAACCTAGGTCCATAACCGACCCTTTACTTCCTTTGGCCTTAAATTTGGCACCAGACGTCTATTTGACGAACTTTCTTCGGCACTGGTATTGTTAGAGCGCAGCTGTACATTTGAGTATTCCTGATTAGAGTTCAGGTTTAGTTGAGATATGGTTAGGTTGGATCATACTCTAATCCAACGGGGCCCCCATGACTGAAATGCTAATAATTAACAGACCGGGGATCCGATTGGCGAGCATTCTATTGCGTTGAGACCCCTATGACGTGGAAGACCTTTTAGATACTTCATTGTGTCACTTCTCAACAGTTTTAGTATTTCCCAGTAGCTCATGGATTGGATCCTTCCAACGACATGTAGAAAAAGTGCGGAGACCTAGTAGCTGGAATTACTGATAACTTCTTAGCCGATTTGACACGGATTTATTATATTAACCTAGGGTGGAGCACTTGGTAGTTGGCGGCAGACCTATGGTGGAGGAGCACCTGGTAGTTGGCGGCAGACCTGTGATACTCGAAAGGAGGAGTACCTCTACAGGCTATTAGGGGGAACGCATGTTAGTTGGCATCATACCCACAGCGGAGGAGCACCTGGTAGTTGGCCGCAGACCCGCGGTACTCGACAGGAGGATTAACCAAGCAGTCCAAGGTTATTGAGAAGTTACTTGGTGTTGTTACAAACCCACTTTACTCAACATAGGAGGAGTTCTCGAGTAGCTATGGTTTCGAAAATGAAAATCATGTTTTGAGCTGATCCAATGACTTTTGTGTTTTTTCATGATTGAGACGGGTTACTATATAACATATGAATATGTATGGGAATATACCTAAGTAAAGGTTATTCATTGATTTCATACATTGGGGGTCATCCTTGTTGGATTTTGTGAGACCTTGAGGGTCTCAGGGTCCCTACTATGTATCATTATACTCACCCATGCACGGGCTATGCCCGAACCTCATTGTGTTGGTTGCAGATGACAGATAACGCTAACTGAGGTAGAGAGTAGTAGGACTGGACTGTACCCAGAGGTGGATCACTCGGTGTGACGGTGCACGGAGGAGACAGACGTACGTGGAGTGCTGAGGAGGCCATCTGTACCTACTCATCATGTAGGAACCCTAGAGGATGACCTAGTAGCTGCTTTACTTTTCTTCAGTTGTACTTTCGTTCTGTTGTACTTGTACTTTCCTATTGGGCTTCTATTTCTAGCTCCTTTTACATTCCATCACTTCTTTAGTATACAGTTTTACTTAGTGTTTTGCTTCCAGTTTTGTACTCTGATCTGTTTGTTTACAGTTATAAAGTCAATGCCTTTCCAGTTTAGGGATTTATGCCTTTGGTGCTAGTCTCCAGCCCCTGTCATATGGAAGGCGGGCTTTGGGTAGTCACGAAACGGGCCCCAGGGGACGGGTCGTGACAATAGATATATGACCCTCTTGATAAATTTCAAGGATCTCGAGTGTTCATGAAGATTTTAGTATGTTCTTGATATAATAAGGTCTGTGTTCGACCTAATGATATACCTCATAAAACTGTTATTAGTAGGTGTGTCCTTTATGAGTACCTAGTTTTGCTATTTAGTCTCACGAATGCGCTAGCCGTTTTCATTGTGCTGATGAACCAAGTGTTCCATACTTACATATATTTTCATGTGGTCGTTTTCATGGAATATATCATGGTGTATTCTCACAATTGACTTGACCATGCCAACCACCTTGATATACTTTTGAATACATTGAGATAGAATCAATCATATGATAAGATAACAAAATGTCTCTTTTGAGAGGATCAAATTTTCTTCATGGGTCACATCATCTTAGAGACAGGGGTATCATTGGACCTATAAATGGTGAGATCTATAGTTACCCGAAAGTATCCCAATAACATTTTTGAGGTATGGAGTTTATTATGAAGATATTTTTACTACATGTGTTTTATTTAGGTCTTCTCACGCTTGACAACACCACTGACGAGCTTGACTATGATGCGTGATATTTTTTTGTGGTCAGATTCTTGGGACATAGATTTTTAGGTGTTGAAGGGGAATTTGACTTTAGACATGATATAGATATTTCATAGTTCGGGAAAGAGTTAAAATGTGTACTGTGATGCATCTCATATTGGGTTGGGAGAAGTGCTTATGCAGGGGGATAATGTTGTTTCCAATAGACCATGGTATTTGAGGCTGGATGAGAGGAATTATCCAACACCAGATCACATGTTAGTTGCGGTTGTTCACGCTTTGCGTTGTTAGAGACATTATTTATTAGGAGATATTTTTTTGGGTGTACACGGACCACAAAAGTCTCAAATACATCATTATTCACTGTTATTTGAATATGATGCATTTAAGGTGGGTGTTATACATTAAGTCATTCAACTTCGATAAATCATATATGCCTGAGAAAGGTAATGCATTGGCCAATGCACTGAGTTGGAGGACATAGATTCAAGAAGCACATGAGGCCACTGGTGAGTGGTGGCTTACAAATTAGTTCTTTGATATGCATTTAATGGTGAATGATGGTTATATATATACTTACTTTTCATCTTAATATTTGACTTTGACCCTCATAGAAATAGTGAGAATGAAGAAGCTATCTGATTCTGAAGGCCTAGTTCTATGGGAATCTGCGATGGGTTAGTAACCTCCTCCTGGATGTATGATAGACGATGATGAGGTTGTGAATATCAATGGACATGTTTGGGTTCCACGGGGATACAATCATGTAGATGATGTAGAAGATTCATGCTTCAGCATGGGCAGTGCATCCCAGAGTCACCATGATGTACCGGGACATGTCCCATCAGTACTGGTAGATGGGTATGATGAAAGAAGTATGTTAATTTGTTACGAGGTGTTCCACCTATTAGTAGGTGAAGGTACAACATCAACATCCAGTTGGTATTTTATAGAAGCAACCTATTCCAAAGTAGAAATGTGAGGATGTCGTGATGTATTTCTTGACCGGTATATCAGGGTCACCTAGAGGCCATAATGTTGTGTGGGTTGTTGTTAACTAGCTTACATTGATCGGTAATTTCATTTTAATCAAGGATATATTATGTATTGATGAGTTCAGAAAGCAGTATATCTGAGAGGTGGTTTGAATTCATGTGGTCCATTTTTATATAGTTTCAGATAGGGATTCCCGTACTGTGTCTCATTTTTGGAATTTTTTTCAAGGGGTGTTGGGTACACAGGTGATTCTAAGAACAACACACAACACTCAGACTGATGGCCAATCCTAGTATATGATATAAGTGATAGAGGACATGTTGCATGCATCTATCATATAAGTTGGGGGATCTTGGGGGAATCATATTCCTCTAGTCAGGTTCCCCTACAACAATATTTTCCTTGTGAATATATATATGTAACCTCGCAAGGATTTCTATGGACATTTCGTTATCCCATGTGATGGATAGTGGCAGGTGAGGAAGCCATAATAGGACCGCGTCTCGTTCTGCAGACTTATGAGAAAGACTAAATGATTCCGAAATAGAAGGCTACTGTGAAGTCTCATAAAAAATCTTATGTTGATTGTCATGGACAACCCTTAATGTTTGATGATGGGGATCAGGCTTTCTTAAATGTTTCCCTGAGTATAGGACATAGTGGAAATATGAGACATGGTAATCTTTCACCGATATATTTCAGACCGTATGATGTCCTGAGAGTTCTAGTCCAGTTTCCTTTCAGTTGTAGTTACCTCCGATGTACCGAACCATGGACGACGTATTCCACATATCTTAACAGCTCCCATATCACTCAGACCCATATCACATTTTCATCCTGAGGAAGTTGAGGTTTAGGTCGATGTGTATATTGAGGAGAATCTGATTTGTAATTTTTATAGGAGCACAATGTTTCTCTGAGGTAAGTCAATTCCTCTCAAACATGTGATATGGTAGCACGACCGAGTGCAGGAAGAGACTTGGGAGTGGGAGGCTGAAGTACCTGCTCAGTGGCCAATGTTATTTTCAGATATTCCTTCACCACCCCTCTAAGGGTAATTCAAAGAAGAGTTTCTTTAATGGGCGAATTTTGTAAGAACCTACATCTTTCTTTGAGGTATGGTTTAATATTTTCCTTTTCCATTGAGTTGTTTTTGAGAAAACTAGGAAAATATGGGAACGAAATAGTGGAATAGTGTGTTACATGGCATGAATTCCTATGAACATGCCGTGTAGTATGGATTTTTAGGATGGGAATACATGGCATGGGGGAATGTCGGTAGGAATGAGAGGAAAACCCAACTTCACATCATCTACTTCTTATTATATGTTCTGTAGTCGTGTTTTATGTTCCAAGAATGTATGTCAGAGGAAATAGCCACCAAATGAACTCTTAACTGATTGACATTCCGTGTAGAAGTACATAAATTCTGTGTATTTATTTTGGATAAAACGGGCTCTCCATTTCACTGAATGGAAAACAAGCTCTCCATTTTGATGAACAAGTAACGCTAAATATTCAGTCTCTTCCCAATGGAGCATCCTAAATATGTTTCTATTCTCATCTGTCTGGTTTGAACCCAATAAATCTACATCATTCTAGATTGAATTGGAAGCTGATGTTATACAATGAGAGTTTCATGAGGACTCGGTTGGTGGTCTTGTTCCTCTCATTAATTTTTGAGATTTTTATATGTTCCATTGCTGTGCACGCCCATGTTTAGGGTGTCTCCTTGAAAAGGAATTGATTCATATTTTTACGTAATGTTGTTATGTTAATAAATTCTACAAATTAAATCATATTTGGAATTTCTGTTTGATTAAGGACCACTTCATTGGTGCATTTCCATCAGATAATTATTGTTTAACTATTTTTGCCTAGGATGTCGATGGGCATGCCATTGTTTCCCCTATGAAGGATTATTTAAAATGAATTTGGTTCATGAATTGTTTTCTATGTGGATATGTTAGATAAATATTTTTGATAGATTAATTTACTATTTAGTCTTGTTATATAAATTTCATCAAAAGATTTATTAAATGATAAATCCATTCCATAGTTTAATTATCATGTGTTTTTTGAAAAATTAAATTTTCCCATGTGAGTTGATTATTAAAACCCTTGTAATAATGATGATTTTTTGTGTTGTTTATTATGTAAATTTCCCACGTGAGTTGTTATTTTTTGACCATGTATTAGTGACATTTAAATTTTTGGTTTAATATGATGAAATGATGATATACTAGGCCTGGCCATCTAACATGCTAAAATTCTTATTCATCAGACATGACCCTGAAACATTCTGAAATATTGATGCACCAGACTTATCCCCAATTTTAATATGATTAAATTTTTATTCACCAGGATTGGCCCTAATTAGATTATGATGAAATTATTATACACTGGGCTTGGCCCCGAGACATGTAGAAATGTAATGACTTACGACACATCTATCAAGCCAAATTAAAATCTTGTAATTGAACTTCACTTCATTTATTTAGATATCCTACTTAGGTATCTATTGAGTTTACATTATATAGGGGATAAATGGGCTTAGTCCAGAACCCGAGACTTATTTAATTTGATGAATAGTAATTGGTTAAGGAATATGAAATGAATGTAGATGAATTCCATTACCTGTAGGATTGTTTACATCTGAGTTCTCCCTAGTTACTGAATTAAACTATTTCACAATACTGTTACATATAATCGCTGACAAATTGGAACAAAACATAGGTGATTTCATACATGGATTTATTTCTCACACCATATTTGGTTCATATTTTGGCACTAAAGATTCTATATTGTTGTAGGTGACGACAAGGGAAAGGCCCCTTTTTCAGGTACATTATTGCAACTTAAGAGAAGAAGATAATGAGACCAAGACAAGGATGGAAATGCAACTGAGTTTCATTTTGTGTTACCATATTGTTGTGTTGTATTATAATTTATTTCAGTGTATCTTTCATTAAAAGTTTTCAAAGAACACGTGACATGATGCATCATTTTAAAATTATATTACTTCTATTTATGTTTATCATTCAGTCTTCCATTGTTTACTTCAGTATCCTTTTTTAACTTCTTCCACTATTATTACAATTTATTCCACTATTTACCCTCTTCTAATGAGCGAATAATTTCCCATATTTCACACAATATGCCCAAGTTGCTAGTTGGAACCCACTGGCATTTGGAGAAATGCACTTGAATCCATGGGGCCAACAGTGTTTAGGGCATCAGTTAAGTGGTATCTTGATCTGGGACATTAGGATATTACATGGAATAAATTATCTAATAAATGTACCGAGACAAAATATATTTGATCAATTTAAAGAGGAAATAATGATCATTATCATTTTCATTATCATTTTATTAATGGGTCACAATATTCATCTTTTCATTAATGAATTTTTATCCAGAAAAAGATGAAAATCTAGAGGAAATGTTTTTAGGATTTTGGTATTCCCTTAAATTCCTTTGTACCCTTATAAGAAAAATATGTGTGGAAATATGTTACATTTCAATCCCATTATCCTATAAAACATTTATAATAATAAATTCACATGATATATTTGGAATTATAAATAAATTATATTTTTTTATTCTCATGATGAAGGTAACTTGGTTCATGTAAAATTATCAACATATCTTAGAAATTAAATCATTTATAAAATCATAGAGAGAGTATAATGGATAATTTTTATAAACCCAAAATACAATGACATTTTTTTGAAGATATGGTTTTATGAAAAAAAATATTATATTTTTTTATTATATAAGTAATAATATATTACGTGCACCACACTGTATTTACACATGGAAGAACTACTCACACAAAATATATAAGGTGAAACTGTAAGATGATCACATAAATTCATTCTCTCACATTCAACCTGTACTATAATGACTTGAGGAATATTTAATACAATCAATGAGTATGTCTGAATTTTCTCCACATCCTATTAAGATTATTAATATTTATTTTAAAAATATTATAATGTTCTTTCTTAAAATTTAATACATCAACCACATTATAAGGCCCCAACCATAAACCTTACTTAATCTTGAGTTATTAAAATATTACTCATTGAGGAACTTTTCGGGTTTATAGTTTTAGAGAATTAGATCATAAAACTTAAATTACATTCCACATATAAACAATGTGGTTACATAAAGATGATATTCTTCTTTCCCATCAATGGAAACATATTTAAAATAAAACATGGATTCTTTCTTGACACTCCCTTGACACTATCATCATATCATGTACCTTTCCCTTGACCAGTGAAAAACATTTCAAAAAGACTTGGGATGAGCATAAAAAGCTCAGTAAGGGATATAAAAATATATGGAAAGGAAACATGGGTACATATATACATAAGAATGAAATCATACTTTACCCATAAAACATAAGCACTTCAACATACCTCATCAAATCATGACTAAATCATAGAAATCATAAGACATAAAGGTAACTTGAGGCATTCATAACAATTTTACGTAGGGAGTAACCCTCTTGGTTACGTTTGGAATACCCATCACAGTATATTCCCTAAATATCTTCAGAGAAACCATAACGTTACACTCCTTCTCATTACCCAATGCATTGGATAGCTATATCGGACTCACCCACCCTTAGTTTATCACGGAACCACCCGTCTTCATAATAATTCCCAAGAACCTCAACATAATCGTATCACATAAAACATGCATAAAGGAAATATAACATTTCCACCTTTCAATCAAAAGATATCAATACAACACATTGATATAAATACATTATGAAAACCATTTTCAATACCAAAATAAAAGAAAAGTTAAACATGGTATTTATTTTTCTTTTTAAAAGAAGGCATGGTTTGTAGAGGAAGTCGAAACTCAAATAATGGTCATAGTGGCAGAAAAGTCGTTGTCGCCGCATACGTATGACAAAAACATTACCTTTTGTCGTTTAGTAAATGATTTTTATAAAAAGATTCCTTTTGTATAAAATAAAAAGTCAAAGGTGTTTATACACCGTTTAAAATAAAGTTGTGTATAAAACGAAATATGCCTCAATGAAAGGAGATTGAGACAAAGTCCCTTCCCTCGAGTCCGACTTGACTCGGTCATTCTTTAATCTCATGAATAATAAACATGAGTTAATTTATACTTTCTTGAGAACCTTTTTCAAGTTCATTATTCCTTTTATATCACTTATTTCCATTTCATGAACGCTATGTAATTATTTAAGTTAATAACGGTCGTTTTAACGATCATTGGTACTTGAGTCAAAAATAAACCCTTTATAATTACATGTTGTTCATGTATCCATTATATCCAGAATTATAATGATTATGTATATATAATATATATCCAGTATATACATACATTTATAATATTACATAATCATTTAGAGGTAAGAAATGAAATGCACCGTTCATGGAGACGGTAAGCCGTACGTACACATGAACGCTACTTTCATTTCTATTTTGTATTTTATAGAATGGAATAATAATGATATAAAGGTATATTATAATTCCAGTATAATTTCATATATAATATCATAGTTCCATCCTTTATACGTCCCATATATGCTATTTAACGAATCAAATCACATTGAGGGGGCGGTAGTCCGCACTTCCTTAAATGAAGATATCGCGTTTACCCATAATGGAAACCATAAAGGAATGCCCAAAATGAAAAATACAGAAGCTTAAGTAAAAAATAAACATATTATATATCATATATAAATATACTGACATCTTAATGGCCACCTTTGAATGTGTTAAAAGAATGTTGAACAATCATCGTTTCGGGAGGCATAAATTCACCATCCACAGAAACAGTATGTCCATTAACCCTTAGATGTAGGTGTGTGTAATTGTAGCTCGAATCCTTCTTATAACAACATCCTAGTATATTTAGGATATTGTATTTGTTATAAAAGAAATTAATAAAAGGATTTTAGGGGGTTGGAAAAGCAAAATAAAACAAAAGGACTCAAGTGAAGACATTACCTTAAAATCGGGTAACTCCCTTTGGTTTGAGCTCAAAGGCTTTTTTGGGAAGACTTTTGCCCAAAGTGAGGCTTGAAGGAGTACGATAGGAAATTGGAGAGACAATATGGGCAGGGTTTGGCCGATCAAAAGGCTTTGGGAGTGTGGTTAAGGAGGTAGAGGTGGGGGCCTTTTATAAGAGGAGAGGAGGGGCACTCTTGGAAGGTAAAGAAAAGTCACTTTATTTTAAAATGGTATTCGGATTTAAGAGGTCCCACATTGATGTGTTTTGAGGATAAGGTGATTAGGGTTCTCAATCCACCAATCCAATAGGTTTTGGCCATGTGTAGGTCTTATATTGTACATTATCATTCCATTTTATTTTAATCGTTAAATAATGAGGTCATCGCTGCATCATCGTGATGTCATAAATAATTTAACTTATTTAAAGTCTAAAAATTATAAAAAAATACTATGATATAGGAAATATTTTTAGCTTTCCAATGACTATTTATAATCAAAAATCTGATCTTTATAACCCCATGTAAAAATTGTATTAGTAAAACATCTCATGTTTGTGTCATTTTTACTTTTACATTAAATAAAAAGTTATTTATGTCATTTCCCAAACAAAGTGGCTCCATGGGGTCCCCAAGTTGACCCATGGATTTTCTTGGTCGGTAATGACACATCCATTTAGGGTAGGACATGTGTCAAGCTCATTTCATTTTATTAAAGAATTATTTTTACCTTAAACTACACTAATTACCTCTAATCACGATTAAGAACTTAAGAGTTACTATTCACCAAAAAAAATTATTTTAATCTCATTGAACCACATTTTACTTCTTAATGACAACCATGTATGTTGTATTTTTGAAATTCAAAACACAAAAGTGGAAAAATTTCATTTAAATGGAAAATCAGTTTTTATAAGTACCACTTAGTGGTTTCACTATTCATAAAAAATTGAAGTTTTTCAGAAAAATACCAAAAATTCACCCTAAGCTATATTTGATATTCATAATTAGAAAATGAAGTCTATTTTAAAAAATTCAAAACATATAATTCACATTAAGTAATTTAATAATTAATTCCCGCTGTCATGATAAATAGCATGTTTTTATGAAACAATAAGTATTAAAAGATTGACACCAGTTTAAGTCCAATTTCAAAGTGAAATTGATTCCAATGACCACCATTGGATTAAATGGTAAAAATATATTCTAATTTCACGTCCAAAACAATTCAAAAGATAATATAATCATATAAATAAATTAGATTTAAAAGAAGTTTTGTTGTAAAATGCAGTATTTTTCACTATTCATTAAAAAATGAACATTGTTTGAAAAATACCAAAAAATCACACTAGGTAAATTTTGATGTCCCAATAATAAATAATAAGTTTATTTTGACAAACAGAGCTTCTAAAATTGTAAAAATATATTTTTAAAAATGGTTTTCCATCAATAGACAGTAAAACAATCTTTTAAAAAATATTAGTGTATTCCATGCTTAAGATTGGATTTATTTTCATTTTAAGACTCTAAAACACTATCTAATTCATTAATAGACATAAATAAAAATATCTATTATTCATTACTTAATTGGGATGTTACATACTTCCCCCCTTTAGAAAATTTTGTCCCCGCAATTTATTTACTTATCGAATAAATGGGGGTACTTATCCCTCATTGAATTTTCAGATTCCAATGTTGCCTCTTCCATCATGTGGTTTTTCCACAAAACCTTTACCTGATTAATCACCTTATTTCGTAACACTTGATCCCTATGGTCAAGAATCTAGAACGGTTGTTCCTCATAAGATAGGTTCTCTTCCAGCTGAACTACCTCTGGAATCAAAACATGAGATGGATCCGGCATATACTTTCTCAGCATCGAAACATGAAAAACATTGTGTACCTGAGATAAACTCGGAGGTAAAGCCACATGGTATGCAACTGATCCAACTCTCTCTAGAATTTCATATGGTCCAATAGACCTTGGACTCAATTTTTCTTTCTTACCAAACCTCATCACGCTTTTCCAAGGAGAAAACTTGAGAAAAACATGAACACCTACCTCGAAAGATAGATCCTTTATCCGGTTATCCGCATAACTCTTCTGCCTACTCTGATCTGTTCTCATGTTCTTCTGAATCAACTGAACTTTTTCTTCCACCTCTTCTACCAATTCTGGTCCCATCAACTTCCTTTCACCCACTTCATCCCAGAAAGTTGTATTTCGACACCATTTCCCATATAATGCCTGAAATGGTGCCATCTGTATACTGGAATGAAAACTGTTATTATATGAAAATTCAACCAAAGAAAGATGTTGGTCCCAACTTCCCTGATAATCCATAAAGCAAGAACGTAGCATATCCTCCATGGTCTGAATTGTTCGTTCTGACTGCCCATCTGATTGAGAATGAAATGTTGTACTAAAATTTAATTCAGTAACCAACGACTTCTAAAGGCCTTTCCGAAAGTTAGAAGTGAACCTGGGATCACGATCAGATACAATGGAGAGTGGAAATCCATGTAATCTGACTATCTCTTTAAGATACAAATGGGAATGTTTATCTAGGGAAAAGGTATCTCGTATAGCAAGGAATTGAGCATATTTAGTCAAGAGATCAATAATAACTCAGATTGCATTATTACCTCGAGATGTCTTCGGTAATCCCACAACAAAGTCCATGGATATATTCTCCCATTTCCACTCTGGCACTGGAAAAGGTGAAGCATCCCTTTCGATAACTTCTGCTCTTCTTTAACCTGTTGACATGTCAAACACTTTATAGTAAAATTAGCAATATCTCTTTTCATTCCATCCCACCAGTAATACTCCCACAGATCTCTGTACATCTTAGTACTGCCAGGATGAATTGAAAACGGAGAACTTTGAGCTTTACATAACAACTCTCTCTTCAACTGTTAATCACAAGGCACACACAATCTCTTCCCAAATCTCAGAATGCAATCATTATCAATGTTGAATTCTGCCAACTTACCTTTCTGAACCAGCTCTACCTTTTTCTGCAACTCACTGTCTTGCTTCTGTGCTTGCTTGATTCTATCTGATAGAGATGATCTCACTGATACCTGAAACAAAATAGAAGAAATTCCTGCACCAACAACTTCTATTCCAAAGATCATCAAATCCTTATCCAAAGGATCATGTTCCAAACGCAACATTGCAAATGAAGCATTACCTTTTCGACTCAAAGAATCAGACACTTTATTTGCTTTTCCCGGATGCTAATGAATTGTACAATCATAATCCTTGATTAATTCCAGCCATCTCCTCTGTCTCATGTTTAACTCTTTCTGAGTGAATATATACATTAATATTTTGTGATCAGTATATATTTCACACTTTACTCCATACAAATTATGCCTCCAAATTTTTAAAGTGAAAACAACAGAATCTAATTCCAAATCATGTGTAGGGTAATTTACCTCATGAGTTTCCAACTGTCGTGAAGCATAAGAAATTACCTGATCATTTTGAACTAGGACGCATCCATGTCCTTTCAATGAAGCATCACTGTATATAACAAACTCACCATTCCTAGAAGGTAGTGCCAAAACTGGAGCATTCACCAATCTTGTTTTCAATTTCTGAAAATAATCATCACATTCTTTTGTCCAGATAAACTTAACACCCTTCTGAGTTAGCTTAGTCATTGGACTAGATAACGGTGAAAAATTTCTAACAAACCTTCGGTAATATCCTGCCAAACCAAGAAAACTACGAATCTCTGTTACATTTGTGGGTCTTGGCTATTCTTCAACAACCTTTGTTTTTTCAGGATCAACGGTTATCCCATCTTTAGAAACAATGTGACCAAGGAAAGAAATTTGTTTCAACCCAAACTCACACTTGCTGAATTTTCCATACAGTTTCTTTTCTTTTAAGGTTTTCAAGATAACCCTTAAATGTCTTTCATGCTCCTCTTTGCTTTTATAAAACACCAAAATAACATCAATGAAAACCACCACAAACTTATCCAAGAACTCAGGGAAAATTCTATTCATTAAGTCCATGAATACATCAGGTGCATTGGTTAACCCAAAAAGCATTACTACAAATTCATAATGGTCATATCTTGTACGGAACATGGTCTTCAGAACATCTTCTTCCTTTACCTTCAGCTGATGGTACCCTGATCTCATGTCAATCTTTGAAAAATACCGAGCTCCCTGGAGCTGATCAAACAAATCATCGATATGTGGCAAAGGATATTTGTTCTTAATAGTGATATTATTGAAGGCTCTATTATCAATGAAAAGTCTCATTGAATCGTCTTTCTTTTCAACAAATAAAACAGGAGCACCCCATGGTGATGTGCTAGGTCGAATGAAACCTTTCTCTAATAAATCTTGCAATTGCTCCTTTAACTCTAAAAGTTCAATTTGAGCCATTCGATAAGGGGGTTTTGAAATTGGCTTAGCATCAGGAACTAAGTCAACAGTAAACTCAACTTCCTGATCTGGTATTATTCCAGGAAACTTATCAGGAAAAACATGAGGATACTCATTTACCACTGGCACATCATTAATCTGAACAGTTCCTTTATTTTCAATGATGTGTGCATGGTAACATTCATTTCCATCTTTTACAAGTTTCTTGGCCACTTGATAAGTTATCAACATTAAGGGTTCATTCTTGTAGACAAACTGAAAGTCTTTTTGAAAATAAACTTCTTTATCTCTACAATAAATATTAGCATGGTAAATAGAGAGCCAACACATACCCAGGATAACATCAAACTCTATTAGAGGTAGAACAATAAGGTTTTCAAGTAGGTTCTTTCCACAGATAAGGATAGGAAGATTCTTATAAATTCATTTTTCCTCAACATTTCCCCCATGTGCTTTTACCAAAATTTCAGGAGTCATTTCTTGAGATGGTATTCCCATTTTACTAGAAAAGGTTTCAGAGATGAAAGAATGTGTAGACCCCGAATCAAACAACACACTGGCATAATTTGAAAAAACAAAGTACCTGATACAACTTCATTTGATGGCCCGACATCTACTAAAGTAGTTGCAAAGGATTTCACCACCCGTTTTTGCTTGTAGTCTAACTGCTTCCCATCACCCAAGCTCTTTGTCAGACACTCGTTTGCATAGTGACCCATCTCATTGCACTTATAGCATGTCAGTAACTGTAAATCAAATTTGGTCTTACCATAACCATGATCTTTTCCAGTGCAATCACGAGCCTTATGTCCCATCTTTACACATCGGTAGCACTTTCCAAAATTCAGAAGTCATTCCCCAGCATGCCTTTTTCCACATTTATCACAAACTGGAAACTTAGTTTTCTTACCGTCAGACTTTTTTGAAGAATTATTTCCTTTCTCCTGCCACCTCGGTCTATTATTCTGTTGGTTGTTATAGAACACTTGATCATCGACAAACTCCATTTCCACCTTCTCAGCACATCGAACAAGATTTTAATAACTTTTATACTCACGAGAAGCTAATTCCCTTCATTATTTTGGCTTTAATCCGGAGTAAAAACGATTGATTTTACTATCAAGGTCTCGGATAAAAGTTAGAGCATACCTTGCCAATCGAGTGAACCTTTCTTCATAGGAAGCCATTGAGTCTTCCACTTTCCTCAATTCCATGAATTGTTTTTGCATCATAAGTCGAACAGCCTTAGGAAAATACATTTCAAGAAACATACCTTTGAATTCATCCCAGTCGAGGGCATCAATCTCATCAGCTTCCCGGATATTTTTAACCATCGACCACCACTGATCTGCTTCACCCTCCAAACGATAAATAGCATGACTAACCTTTTGATTGTCTGAACACCTCATGACATCAAAAATCTTCTCCAGTGCATTAATCCACCCTTCAGCTAGCACAGGGTCAGATCATCCTCTGAATGATGGGGGATTTTTCCTCATGAATGTTCCACCACTAACATGTTCCTCTGCGATTGATCTGGCTGATCTCATGTATGGATACCACCGCCATTTATCGCTTGAGTCAACTGCGCCATTACTGTAACAAACAATTCAGTTCCAATTCCGACCATCTCAGGATGCTGATTCGGAAGGTTATTTCCTTCTGCATGCCTTCCTAGAACTGCTTCCTTGTTTCCTCTGCGGAAAACCATTCTGAACAAACATGTCTTAGATGAAGCAACATGCTAATCTTCAAATACTATATCACTTCAATTTGACCATAAAAAAAATATTTTTATATAATCATTTAATAGAATTCTAACTCCTAAAGTTATCTAAACCGACCTCTGATACCAACTATAAGGCCCCAGCCTTAAACCTTACTAAATCTTGAGTTATTAAAAGATTACACATTGAAGATATTTTCGGGTTTAGAGTTTTAGAGAATTAGATCATAAAACTTGAATTACATTCCACATATAAACAAAGTGGTTACATAAAGATAATATTATTCTTTCCCATCAATGGAAACATATTTAAAATAAAACATGGATTCTTTCTTGACACTCCCTTGAGACTATCATCATATCATGTACCTTTCCCTTGACCTATGAAAATCATTTCAAAAAAACATGGGATGAGCATAAAAAGCTCAGTAAGGGATATAAAAATATATGGAAAGGAAACATGGGTACATATATACATAAGAATGAAATCATACTTTACCCATAAAACATAACCACTTCAACATACCTCATCAAATCATGAATAAATCATAGAAATCATAAGACATAAAGGTAACTTGAGGCATTCATAACATTATTACGTAGAGAGTAACCCTCTTGGTTACGTTTGGAATACCCATCATAGTATATTCCCTAAATCACTTCGGAAAAACCTTAACGTTAAACTCCTTCACGTTACCCAATTCATTGGAGAGTTATATCGGGCTCACCCGCCCTTAGTTTATCACGGAACCACTCGTCTTCATAATAATGACCAAGAACCTCAACATAATCATATCACATAAAACATGCATAAAGGAAACATAACATTTCCACCTTTCAATCACAAGTTATCAATACAAAACATTGATATAAAAACATTATGAAAACCGTTTTCAATAACAAAATAAATGAAAAGTAAAACATGGTATTTATTTTTCTTTTAAAAAGAAGGCATGGTTTGTAGAGGAAGCCGAAACTCAAATAATGGTCACGGCGGCGGAGAAGTCGTTGTCGCCGCATACGTACGGCAAAAACATTCCCTTTTTTCGTTTAGTAAATGCTTCGTATAAAAAGATTCCTTTTGTATAAAAGTAAAAGTCAAAGGTGTTTATACACCATATAAAATAAAGTTATGTATAAAACGAAATATGCCTCAATGAAAGGAGATTGAGACAAAGTCCCTTACCTCGGGTCTGACTTGACTCGATCGTTCTTTTATCTCCTGAAAAATAAACATGAGTTAATTTATACTTGCTTAAGAACCTTTTTTAAGTTCATTATTCCTTTTAAATCACTTATTGCCATGTCATGAACACTATGTATTTATTTAAGTTAATAACTGTCGTTTTAACGATCATTGGTACTTGAGTCAAAAATAAACCCTTTATAATTACATGTTGTTCATGTATCAATTATATCCAGATTAAAATCATTATGTATATATCATATATATCCAGTATATAGATGCATTTATAATATTACAAAATTATTTAGAGATAAGAAATGAAATTCACCGTTCATGGAGACGGTAAGCTGTACGTACGCATGAACGCTACTTTTATTTCTATTTCGTATTTTATATAATGGAATCATAATTATATAAAGGTATATTATAATTCCATTATAGTATCATATATAATATCATAGTTCCATCCTTTATACGTCCCACATATGGTATTTAACGAATCAAATCACTTTGAGGGGGCGGTAGTCCGCACTTCCTTAAATGAAGATATCGCGTTTACCCATAATGGAAACCATACAGGTATGCCCAAAATAAAAAATACAGAAGCGAAAGGAAAACATAAACATATTATATATCATATATATATATAGTGACATCTTAATGGCCACCTTTTATGGTGTTAAAAGAATGTTGAACAATCATCGTTTCGGGATGCATAAATTCACTATCCATGGAAACAGTATGTCCTTTAACCATTAGATGTAGGTGTGTGTAAGTGTAGTTCGAATCATTATTATAACAACATCCTTGTATATTTAGGATACTAGATTTTTTACAAAAGAAATGAATAAAAAGAGTTTAGGGGGTTGGAGAAGCAAAATAAAACAAAAGGACTCAAGTGAAGACATTACCTTAAAATCAGGTAACTCTCTTTGGTTTGAGCTCAAAGGCTTCATTGGGAAGACCTCTGCCCAATGTGAGGCTTAAAGGAGTAATAGAGGGAAGTTTAGAGACAAAATGGGCAGGGTTTGGCTGAGCTAAAGGCTTTGGGAGTGTGGGTAAGGAGGTAGAGGTGGGGGCCTTTTATAAGAGGAGAGGAGGGGCACTCTTGGAAGGTAAAGAAAAGTAACTTTATATTAAAATGGTATTAGGATTTAAGAGGTCACACATTGATGTGTTTCGAGGATAAGGTGATAAGGGTTCGAAATCCACCCATAAAATAGGTTTTGGCCATGTGTATGTCTTAGATTGTACGTTATCATTCCATTTTATTTAAATCGTTAAATAATGATGTCATCGCAGCATCATCATGATGTCATAAATAATTTAATTTTATTAAAGTCTAAAAATTATAAAAAAATACTATGATGTAGGGAATATTTTTAGATTTCTAATCAATATTTATAATCAAAAATATGATCTTTATTACCCCATTTAAAAATTGTTTTAGTAAAACATCTCATGTTTGTGTCATTTATACTTTTACATTAAATAAAAAGTTATTTATGTCATTTCCCAAACAAAGTGGCTCCATGGGATCCCCAAGTTGACCCATGGATATTCTTGGTCGTCCATGACACATCCAATGAGGGTAGGACATGTTTCAAGCTCATCTCAGTTTATTAATGCATTATTTTTATCTTAAACTACACTAATTACCTCTAATCGCGATTAAGAACTTAAGAGTTACTATTCACAAAAAAAATTATTTTAATCTCATTGAACCAGATTTTACATCTTAATGACCAACATTTATGTCGGATTTTTGAAATTCAAAACACAGAAGTGGTAAAATTTCATTTAAACAAAAAATCCGTTTTTATAAGTACCACTTAGTGGTTTCACTATCCATCAAAAATTGAAGTTTTTCAAAAAAATGCCTAAAATTCACCCTAAGCTATATTTGATATTAAAAATTCAAAAATGAATTATATTTTACAAAATTCAAAACATATAAGTCACATTAATTAATTTGATAATTAATTCCCGCTGTCATGACAAATAGCGTGTTTTTATGAAACAATAAGTATCAAAAGATTGACACCAGTTTAAGTCCAATTTCAAAGTGAAATTGATTCCAATGACCACCATTGGATTAAATGGTAAAAATATATTCTAATTTCACTTAAAAACCAATTCTAAAGAAAATCTAATGATATAAATAAATTAGATTAAAAAATAGTTTTGATGTGAAATGCAGTATTTTTCACTATTCATTAAAAATGAACATTGTCTGAAAAATACCAAAAATTCACACAAAGTAAATTTTGATGTCCCAATCATAAAGAATAATTTTATTTTGACAAACATATCTTATAAAATTGTCAAAAGATAGATTTAAAAATGGTTTTCCATCAAAAGACAGTAAAACAATCTTTTAAAAATTATTAGTGTATTCCTTACTTAAGATTGGATTTATTTTCATTTTAAGCCTCTAAAACACCATCTAATTCATTAATAGACATAGATAAAAATATCTATTATTCATTACTTACTTGGGATGTTACACACATTATAATATTCAATTATGACAACAAACTAAACTTTTACATTGTAATCACTTCACTGTATTTTTGTATAATAAATGCAATAGATTATGATAGATCAATATAATAGTTAATTATAAAATAATCATATATAGTCACATTAATAATTTCACCCAAGACACTTTACATGATCCTAAAAACTACTCGTTATAAGGATAATAACATACTCATGTGACATAAACCTCTATATTCAATAGAATGCATAATTGTTTAACCATTTCAAGGGAAATAAAGTATTTATATGAACTTGTAAAAAAAATTAGTCTAATTATGATAAATTTATAGTTAGAATTCAATTTCTAGGTGTAAGTATTTTTTAATATATTTTGTAACACACCAATATTTCATAGTATGTTATTTCTTCAAACTAATTCAATAACTTTCACTACATGCAACACTGAGTTCAAGCACACCACGACTTACCGAACTATCTTTTCAAAAGAGGTTATGAATAGTATTAACTGGATTTTGAACTTTATACAATCCTTAAAATTTTAGAATCCATATTATGAGTTTCTTATAAATAATGTAAGAACAAATTCTTTTTTTTCAGATAAAAGAAGTATTTTTTAAAAAATGAAATTTTACCACCTTTTAATGGAAACCCATTTTTAAATCCATTATTTGAAACATTTATATATTAAATATGAAAAAATTAACATATTATTTAGAATTGGGACATAATAATTTAATTTCAATAAATTTTTGGTGTTTTTCTAATAACATTCATATTTGGGTGGATAGTGAAAAATACTATATTTTTAACTAAAAAACTTTTTAAATCAAAATAATTTATAGTGTTGAATTATACATTTTAATTGTTTGGAAGTATAATTAGATTATATTTTTACCATTTAATCCGATGTTATTCATTGAAAACAATTTCACTTTTAAATTGAACATAAACAAGTATCAATCTTTTGTTAGTTATTATTTCTTAAAAACATGTTTTTTGGTTTTGACAGTGGGAATTTATTTTAAATTAATAAATTCAACTTAAATGTTTTTAATTTGGTAAAATATACTTCATTTGTGAATTCAGAATATTAAAATTATCTTAGGGTGAATTTTTGGTATTTTTCTGAAAACATTCAAGTTTTGATGAATAGTGAAAAACACTAAGGTATAGTTTAAAACTAAATATTTATTTAAATAATTAATTATTTTTGTTAAATTTATTTTTGGTCAAAAGTTATACATAATACTGATATATTTTCAATTAAATTTATTGGATTCATTTTTTAATAATATTAGATATATAAAATTTTATTGAACATTTCACTGTCTTTTTCCTACCTTCTAGGAGCATTTTTAAATTTACATAAAACATAATTTTACCGCTTCTATGAGTTGAATTTAAAATATCTGAGAGAGAGAGTTAATATATATGAGTAAAATTTGGTTCAGTAAGATAAAAATAACTTTTGGTTAATAGTAACTATTAACATTTATTTACCACGGTTAAAATTAAATAGGGAAATTAATGGTAAAAAAGATTTTATTATTACATTATAACATGTACTAATTCTATTTCATAAGTTTTATTCTACCAAAAACAACCTTAGGAATAAAATAGGATCCTTTCAGTCCAGTTAGATTAGATTAGGACATTTATAATTATTTTAATTAAAGAAGAGTTAAAAGAGTTAAAATCAACGTTTAATAACTAAAACATTTTTAATATAGTTTTATACATAAGATAAATTCGACTATAAATATTTATTATAAATCAATAACACTATTCTACATAATGGTATTTTATTTATATTTTTTAGAAATTAAGTAATTAAATTTATTTATGACACAATGATGATGCATTAATTAACGTATTAATAAAATATTAAAATAATTGATATAATAAATATCCAAATAAATGTATTTTGAGACTTTTTCTGAATTAAACTAATTTTCTAGGTTCTAATGACATATTAGGTTTGTATTGATGAATTGTTTTCGAAGTGATAATGCTCTTATGAATTTATAAAAAAACAAAATACCAAATAGTGTCAAAATTGACATATAAGAGTTTTTAAAACAAATATTATGTTATTAATTTATATTATATTCCTAAAAATCTACGGTTTGGCCTAAATACTTATATAATGATAGGTGTATCAATAATGAAGCACTTGGGGTTATCTGGGATGTATATAGTATGTTTATTAACCATATAATATAAAAATACAACGAGACATGGTACATATCAAACTATTTTACTAAGAGTTAAATCTAAAAGATAAGTTTAATATAGTGCGCCAAACCTGTCTAAACCCTATTGTTTGATTGGTTTTAGACCCATCCCTAACTTATTATTTATATAATCTACATTGGATCCATTTGAAACCACACATGATCTTATTATAAAATTATACTTCTAGCTTTTCCTAAGGTTCCCCTCACCCCTCTTATAAAACTGCACTTCCCCTTCTCTTAAATTCACACCATCAAAGCCATTTGTCACAGACGAACCCTTCCCAAATAACCTATCAACTATCCCCCCTTCATCCTAGAGGCATTAATTTAGTCAGGAAGCCATCCAAGGAAGCCCTTATGATAAAATCAAAATGAATAACTCGAAGAAGAAGAAAATATTTCATCACCACTTTCAAGTTCCTTTCTTCTTACAATTTCTATTTCTTTGTTGTTTCCATTAAAAAAAATAACTCTATTATATTCTATATATTGTTATGTTATTATAAATATGGTACATCTACTTTCATTTTTCTATCCATCCTCTGAATGACATGTCACCATACGTGCGTACTTATGGCTTACCATCTCCACGTCATGGTGTAATTTTTATTCAATACATTATTATTTGGATGGGTATAATAATGACGTTAAATTGTTGTAAATAATAAATATTACATGATAATGATTCATTATATATGATATGCCATCGAATTATATATTATTTTAATATCAAAAGAATGATATTGTCCCTCGTGCGTAAGTACGGATTACCGTCTCCACGAACGCGATGAGATTCATTCACCATAATATCCATTCAAGACTAATATTCATTAGATGATTAAAAAGATTGTTTAAAGACTTAATATCATTCTGAATATTAATAAGATACATCCTATCCATAATAAAAATTACTTACATAACAAAGCATATAAAGGAAAATGAATCAATTAACAACCGAAACGACGATAATACTAAGATATTATTAACAAATAAATGGTAAATGATCATATATGAAATCATATTAATATATAAGATTATTTTATAATTGAATAACTATTATTTCACCATTATAAAAGAGGTTAACCTACCCTTGACCAAGGTAAATTACAAGGTAAGGGTAAATTTCACAATCTCTTTATTATCCGAGGTTGTTTTTACCTAAGTATCTACTAGGAAGTATTTATTATCCATGTCCATATCTAAAGAAATAGTTTTAAAGGGATTATTTTAAGAGACATTTTTACCTAAAAATCATTTTAATTTTTTTAAATATTTATTTTTCTAAATCAATCTCATTAATTTCCATGTTTTCGAAATGTTTTTTTAAAGATTTATCTATATAGAAATGAATGTTTTAAAAATGTTAATTCCTTTCAAAAGTATAAAATTGGTACGATAAACTTTGATTCAAATTTTTTTTTAAATGTATTGATTTCTAAATTGTGTGAATTTTAAAAATTTTACGATAAATGGATATTTCACACAAAAAATATTACAAATCATTTTCATCTATATCAACATTTTTTGATGGATTTTAATCATTTTGAAGTTTATTTTTTATGATAAAAAAATCCATACTGTATTGAAGGTTTTGTGAAATTTTTTAATGTGGATGTGTTATTTTTACACCTTTCATGGTTTATGGGTAAATTATTGATGTTTTTTATGCTAGTTTTAATATGAATGTTTATGTTATGTTGAAACAATTTCATATGAGGAATGCATTGGACTTAGAAAGTGATGGATGGAGCCCGCTATAGCTCCTCGATGCCTCGGTAGGTCTAATGAGTCAATATAGTGTCTTGGCACAAGGCCTTGACAAAATCTTATTTGTATTCTTGGCACAAGGCCTTGACTATGTTGTTATGAATGTCTGGAATTATGAATTCAATCATTATGAATGTGGCCATTGATATTGCATGTGATTATTCGACTAGTAGAATATCTTTATCAGTAAGAAAATTTCATTATTTTGATTTATATTTTCCATATTATGATGATGATTATGTTCAAAAGGATTTTGTTTTAGTTCTATGAATTTCCTTAAAAGTTTATGATTATTTATGAATGTTTCTGCTATATTGTTATCCTTAATGAGCATCTGAGCTCACCCCTTTCTATGATTTATTTTTCCCAAGATACGTAGATGTATATTATGACTGACATGTAGGGATAATATATGGGATCTCAGTGTTATCTATTGAAACAATGTTGTTATATTTTTCCATTTTATGATGTACTTTAAACCTTTTAAATGTATCCATTACTTCGAAGTGTACAAAACAAATCGATCTTTCGAGATATGATCTTTTGTGATCATGCCAACGTTATGTAATAATGCACCGACTCTGGGTAACTAGGTTCAGGGCGTTATAGTTGGTGTTAGAAGAAGTTTAGTACAAACCATGGAAACTAGATTTAGATAAAATCTCATTAGATAACATATCCCTAAGATAGACATTAAGGATTGGTATAGAAGAACTTCATAGAATTTTGGTTCTATATAGATTTTGTGAGTATTCTAATCAAATACATCTCTGTCTGGATACGAGCAGGTAGAGGTGGCACTGGCACAAATGTACCATGGGGTAAAAAAAACACAACTCTAAGCTAGACTCAAACGGGAACTGTTACACGACAACGGGAATTTCTACACTCTTGGTTATGACACTCCGGAGGGATATTCTTAGGATAATTATCATTTTCATTACAAATCATTATGCAAGATTTACAGGTATATACCTCCTCAATGAAAATATTTTTAAGATTATGGATTATATCCATAAACTGTTCAATTTATGTAAGGTATTTTACATGTTTGGAATTATTCATTGAAACTCATAAACTGACCTAGTGTATAACATTGTATAGATATGGCTCCCAGTAGAAGGAATGTGAACTCCAGCAATACGTATGATCCAAAGAGTATGAATGATCATATATTTCATGGTATTAAGCCAACATTTCAAAGGGAAATAGTCTCCTATATATTCTCAACATACGAAGAAATAGTATCATATGTTAATAAGATAAGTAAAGAATTCTTTGTGTCCTATGGCTTTGAAAGAAAGCAAGGGAATAGAAGCATGTAAGATAGATCAATGGATAAAGGGAAGAGAGAAAAGAAATATTTTCCCATATGTGATAACTGTGGAAAGAATCACCTTGGTAAATTCATGATGGGAATGGGAGTTTGTAATAAATATTGATAAAAAGGACACCATGTACATGATTGGAAGGGTAATAAAATAGTTTCAAATGTAATATCCTTCTTCTGCAAGGAGTTGAGACACTACACAAATCAATGTCCAAATCATCAGAGTATAATCTAAATTCTTCTATTGTATAATAATAAAGTTATGATACTTCTGAAGATAAAGAAGAATTATTATATTTCTTACATTATTATTAATGTATTGTGTCATTTGAGTATTGTATTAATGATGTACAAGTTATATGAATTATAGAGTATATAAGGATTGTACTGCAGTAATATTTCATTAAGGATATGAGATTGTGTGGAGCTAATAAAAGTGACTCAATAGCAGGTTAAATTTTTGGATAATATATGGTTGAGATAAAGATAAACAATAATATGGTTCTGATACCGAGGTAGTGATTTTGGAATAATACATTATTGATTTGGATAAATTATATTGGATATTCCTGACTATCATGAAACTTATTAATGATTTTTATATTGTATCATTGATGGAGTTTACAATATTTTTGGATAGAATAAGTATATCCAGTATTCTATAAAGAATAAAGGAGCATGAATGTAATCAATAAGGTTTTATGGTAATTCAGGATGGTGTAGTGTTTAAAAAGAATACATGATGAAGGTGTTCACATGTTATTATGTGACAAAAAAGATTTTTGTTGTGTTTACCATCCTTATAAATTTTGGACTGTGAGTTTTGACAAAAGTATTTTAGATAATTCTAGTATGAGATTATTTTTGGATTTCCCCAAAAAAGACAACCCGGAGGTCGGGCGACAACCCGTCGCGTCCGGCAATGCTGCAAGACTTGAACCTACAACCGAATGCCGAGAAAGGTATATCACATACCATTGTCCCATGTGATTTCGTGGATTTAATAATGATGTTTTTTTAAAGGTCTAGTAAATAAATTATAAATTCATTTTTTTAACCTTATACCAAGAGGATAAATAAAATATTGTTTATGTTCTATTGTCTTTTAGAGTGAAAGATGAGTTCATGATAGCAATTAGTTAAAGGATGAAACTCTACCTGTCAAGTATATATTTTTTTCTTCTATTATACTATGAAGAAATTAATTCATAATCTTTAAGGAAGGGATCTTAAAACTAAAAAGTTTTTATCCTAATACCTTATGTTTTGTTGAACCAATGTTATTTTAAATCATCATAGAATGATGGCTTTGAGGCCCTCAATTCGAAAAGTGTTTAGGAATAATGACCTCAAACACTCTCTATAAATATTTATGTTATTACTCCAATTATGAGTCTCTAATTTCCACCAATGTTCTCCTAATCAAGAATATAATTTGTTGGTGACTTTTTCATTCCCCTTTTCCTCTTATTAAGATTAAATTTTATTAACCCAATTTCCGATGTGGGTCGTCCCACAAAGGTATTTTCTGTTTTCAACCTTTTATTTTCAAAGAAAAATTTCAAATTTTAAGGACTCAATATATTGAATTAGGGAAGAATGTAACACCTAATGATTTCACAGAGCGTTATTTCTTCAATGTAATTTAATAACATTCACTACACACAACACTAAGTTCAAGGGCACCACGCCTTAACAAACTATTTGTTAAAAAGCGGTTATGAATAGTGTTAACGAATTTTTGAAATTTATATAATAATTATAATTCTAGAATCCATATTATGAGTTTCATAGACATGATTTAAGAACATATTCATCTTTTCAGACAAAACAAGTATTTTTCAAAAAATAAAAATTTACCGACTTTTAATGGAAAACCATTTTTAAATACAATATTTGAAAGATTTATATATTAAATTTGACATAATAAACTTATTATTTAGAATTGGGACCTAAGAATTTAATGTCCATAAATTTTTGGGGTTTTTTTGATAACTTTCATATTTGGGTGAATAGTGAAAAATAATATATTTTAACTGAAAACCACTTTTTAAATAAATATAATATATAATAATGAATTATAAATTTTAATGTTTTGGAAGTATAATTAGATTATATTTTTACCATTTAATCCAATGTTATTCATTGGAAACAATTTTACTTTCAAATTGAACATAAAAAAGTATCAATCTTTTGTTAGTTATTATTTCATAAAAACACGTTTTTTGGTTTTGATAACGAGATTTAATTTTAAAATAATAAATGAAACGTCTATGTTTTGAATTTGGTAAAATTGAATTAATTTTTTAATTCATAATATCAAAATTTTCTTAGGGTGAATTTTTTGTATTTTTATGAAAACATTCAATTTTTGTTGAATAGTGATATACACTGAGTTATAGGTTAAAACTGAATTTTTATTTAAATAATTAATTATTTTATTTAAATTTTTTATAGGTAAAAATAAAAACATAATACCAATATATGTTCAATGTAATTAATTGAGTCATTTTGTAATAATATTAGATATTTAAATTTTATTGAACTTTTCAATGTTTTCTACCCACCTCCTATGAGCATTTGAAAATTTACATAATACATTGTTTTACTGCTTCTGTGAGTTGAATTTAGAAAATCCAAGGGAGAAGGTTAATATCAAGGATTAAAATTTGGTTCAATAGGATAAAAATAATTTCTGTTGAATAGTAACTATAAATTTTTATTTACCAAAGTTAAAAGAAAATAGGTTAATTAAAGGGAAAATGATATTGTTTTTACCCTAACACGTATTCTAATTCTATTGGATACATTTTATTCGTCCAAAAAAATCATATGAATAAAATATGATCCTTTAGATACACTTGGATTAGATTAGGACATTTATTATTATTTTATTTAATGAAGAGTTAAAAGAGTTATAATCAATGCTTAATAAGTAAAACATTTTTAATATACAGATACACAATAGATAAATTCCTCTATAAATATTCAGTAGAAAGTTAAAAATATTTCATACATAATGGTATTTTATTTATAATTTTTAATCATTATGTAATTAAATCTATTTATGACACAATGATGATGTTGTAATTACCTAATTAATGAAATTTTAAAATAATTGATATTACAATTATTCAAATAAATGTAATTTGAGACTTTTTATGAAGTAAAATAATTTTATAGGTTAATATGACATGATATTATTGGTAAGATGAATTTATTTCGAAATAATAATGCTCCTATGAATTTTGTAGAACAAAAATACCAAATAGTTTCAAAAATGACATAAAAGTCTTTTTAAAACAAATATTATATTATTAATTGATATTTTATTAAGAAAAATATATGGTTTGGAAAAATGTGTTATATAATGATATAAGTATCATTAATGAACCAATTTTGTTTTTCTTTGAAGTATATAGTATGTTTATTAACCATATAATATAAAAATAGAAAGAGACATGGTAAATGTTAAACTATTTAACTAAGAGTTAAATCTAATTGATTAGGTTAATATAGTGAACCAAACATGTCTAAAACATATTGGTTGAGTTGTTTTCGACCCATAACCACCTTATCCATTAAATAATATACTTTGGAGCCATTAGAAACTGAAAATTATTTTATTAAAAAAATAATATTTCTAGCATTTCCTAAGGTGCCCCTCACCCCTCTTATAAAAGGGAACTTCCCCTTCTCTAAAATTCAGACCATCAAAGCCATTTGGATCAGCCATCCCCAGCCCAAATAACATCTCAACTATCCTACCTTCATCCTAGAGGCCATCATTTAGTCATAAGGCCATCCTATAGAGATCTTTTGATCAAATCAAAAGGAAGAACCCGAATAAGAGGTAAATATTTCATCACCTCTTTCAAGTTTCTTTCTTCTTCCAATTCCTCTTTATTTGTCCATTCCTTCCTGAAATAATAAATCTACTATATTCTATAAACATTCTTGTTATTATAAATATGGCACAACCATATTAATTATTCTATCTATCCTTTGCATGATATGTCACCTTACGTGTATATGTACAGCTTACCGTCTACAGGTCTTGGTGTAATTGTTATTCAATACATTATTATTTGGATGGGTATAATAATGATATGTAATTGATATAAATAATAAATATGACATGAAAATGATTCTGTATATATGATATACCATTCAATTATATATTATTTTAATATCAATCATGATATTGTCTCTCGTGCGTATGTATGGATTACTGTCTCCACCAATGTGATGAGATTCATTCCCTATCTTATCCATTCAAGACTAATTCTCTTTAGATGATTAAAAATAATTCATACAGACTTAATATAATTCTGAATATGAATAAGATACATCCTATACATAACAATAATTACTTACATAACAAATCATATAATTGAAAATGAATCAGTTAACACCCGAAATGATTATAATACTAAAATATTATTAAAAAAGTAATGTTAAAATATCATATATGATATAATAATAATATATATGATTCTTATATAATATAATAAAAATTATTTCACCATTTTACAGGAGTTTAACCTACCCATAACCAATGAAAAGTACATGGTAATGGTTAATTTCAGAATCTCTTTATTATCTGAGGTTTTTTTACGTAGGTATCTAGTGGGACATATTTATTATCCATGTCCAAGATTCATTAAATTGTTTAAAAAGTGATTATTTTAAGGTAATTTTTTACTAAAACATCATTTTAAATGTTTTAAATATTTATTATTCTAAATCATTATCATTAATGTCCATGTTTTCAAAATGGGTTTTAAGGATTTATCTATATGGACATGAATGTTTTAAAAATGTTAATTCCTTTAAAAAGATTCAAAGTGGAATGGGAGACTTTGATTCAAAAATGTCTTTAAATGTCATGGTATCTAAATTGTGTGACTTTTAAATATTTTTATGAAAAATGGATATTTCTCACAAATTTGTTTACAAATAATTTTCATCTATATCAACATCCTTTGATGGAGTTTAAACATTGTTTTAAGTTGATTTTTTATGATACAAAACATCCATATTGTATTGAAGATTTTTTCATATGTTTGACTGTGGATGTTTTATTTTTACACCATTCGTTGATTATAGATAATGTATTGACATTTCGTATGATTGTTTAAATACAAATGTTTATGTTATGTTTAATACTTTTCATATGAGGAATGCATTGGACTTAGTATGTGATGAATGGAGCCCGCTATAGCTCCACGATGCATCGGTATGTCTCATTAGAGAAACTAGTTTCTTGGAACAATTCCTTGAAAAAATCATATTTGTAATCAACGAATATGGCCTTGAATATGTTGTTATGAATGTCTGGAATTATTTATTAGATCATTTTGAAAATGGCTATTGATATTTCATGTGATTATTCCACTTGTATAATATCCATGTGATTAAGTAAATGGAATTATTTTTATTTATATTTTCCATAATATGATGAAGTTTATGTTGAAAAGGATTTTGTTTTAGTTCTATACATTTCTTTAAATGTTTATGTTTATTTACGAAAGTTTCCTCTATATAGTTATCCTTACTAAGCATATGTGCTCTCCCCTTTCTATGATTTATTTTTCCCACGATGCGAAGAAGTATATTATGATACACCTGGAGGGATATTCTATGGGATATCAGTGGTGTCTATGGAAATGATGTTGTTGATGTTTTCCATTTTATGATGTAATGTAAACCTTATGAATGTATCTATAACTTACAAGACTACTAATCTAATCGGTCTTTCGAGACTTGATCATTTGTGATCATGCCAGTGTTATGTAATAATGCACCGACTCTCGGTAACTAGGGTCGGGGCATAACATATTTAATTTCAATAAATCTTTATATTCATCACACCATTATAAATGATTATCTCTTATGGCAGTTCTTATAATATTTTCAATAATTATATTTAATAATGAAATTTAAATCCTCTATCATTTATAAAATACTTTCCAAACAATAGTGATAGAACTTGTTTTCACCAAAATATCATTTATTAATAATGTAGATAATATAAAAATAAATAATATTTTTACCACAATAATTAATATATACACCAATATTTCAATTAGAATTATAATTCTATTGTGGTTTCTATAACTACATAAAATGTTTTTTTGGAGTTAACATATCAAATTTGAAAAACTATCCATTAATGTTCCACACTCTTACCTTCTATATCTCTCTTTTTCAAATGGTTAATAGATTAGTGGTCCCTAATGATATAGTTTATAATGATAAATTCAATGCAAATATCCTGGTGACCATAATTGTATACCTCCCACTAGAGGATAAAAAAATTTTGGAATGAAAAAATTCTTCAAAAAGTCAATAACATCACATTTTAAATACATCCAATATAACAAATTTTGTATACTAAGAACATACATAACTAAAACATAATAAATGATTATGATTCAGATATTGATAAATATTATGTCATCGTTAGGGAGAATATTTCTCTTAACATAAAACATATCTAATGCTATAATGTTTTAATTATATTTAGAATGTGTTATACTGACACCCAATTCTTTTGAGATGATTTGAAAAAAAATCTATTATCATAACACATTGATGAAAATATATAAGTGATATTATCATTCAATATACAAAATATTAAGATATTATTCTCAAATTCTAGTGTTATTTTGGTATATATCATTCCCACAATCTACTAATGAATTGATTTATTAAATTATATGTCACGGGAAAAAATTCACTTAATAGATAAAATCATCTCACCTCGATCTTTAAACATAGACTTATTGACTAGAAATTTGGCTCATCCTAACAAAAATTTAAATAAAATTTTAAAACCCCATAAAATAAATTATATACAACATATTTATTACTATAAAACAAGAACAAAAACCCCATTATAGAAAATGGTGGATATCTCCCACACAAAATAAATCAATTATTTAACAATAATTCTCTAGATATACCTTTGGTGGAACTCAAATATGTACAAACCCAATAATTTTCAGATAAAAATATCAAATAAAAAAATTTCTAATATATTGTATTAATTCTAAAGAAATTTTTGAATTATTAATTGATTCGTAATTAATTTGAGAGAAAATTTGGGGAGTATATTATTAGAATTTTCATTATTTTCATCATAAAATAATCCCCTATTAGAAGAATGAATGTTCATTGATTTTTCATATTTCCACTATAAAATATATATTTCAATATAAGACTACCATAATTTATATTATAGATGTACCATAACTATTCAATAAACAAAGAGGTACATTATATATGAATAATTCGACTACAAACCACGATAGTTAGGTTCCCTAACCGAAGAGGTTAATCAAAAATACATCTAACATTGCATCCCTAAAATCTATAAACAATAAATTACATGAAAATAACATCCTAATACATAATAAAAATATTATTTCTATATATATATATATTACAATATCGAAATATCTAAATCCATCAAGGCCAAACCCAGGATAGAATCTAGGAATTGTTTCCCAAACAAAACCCAAGTCCATAAGGAAAGTGTCTGTTTACTTGGACAATAAAGACATATAAATAAAAGCTATAAAATTTTAAATATATAAATAATACCAATATTAGTTACAAAATATGTGACATATACAACATATATATATATTAAGTGCAATAAATTATCAAATGATATCTCATCCATTAATTAAATAAAAATCTTATCCCATAATAATTTAAGATAATGGATAACTAAAATGACTACAATGATAAATGGAACGATATTAATACCCTTAGAATGAATGAAATCCTAAAAAAATCAGAATCCTATATTAAAATATAACATTGGGACTTCCATATATATAATTATATGTTATTAAATATTAATACATGTTTACTAAGTCACAAAAGACTAATAGACTCCCACGTCATGCACTATAGTATGGTATCATTAACTAAATTGACACAACAATATCAAACACTATGTATTTATTTTAGTGTGACTCTTACAAAAACCATTAATAAACCAAAATTATTAGACAACACATGGATTTAATATTTCATATATAGTAAGGTAATGAAAGGAAATATTAATTTAAATTCATGACCTCACCATATGATATAAATGATATGTAATAATATAGATTTCCCAACTACTAAGAAGGTCATTAATCTTAAGAGTTTTTCAAAATGAAAAAAAAAATATTCCGTAAATAATTATATAAAATGGTCATGTTTTCAAATAAAAAATATTGAATACATAAAACAACACCCAAACATCACAAATCCTATAGAATAATAATTCATATATAATGAAAGGGTTAAATCCATATGGGAAGTCATAATCAAGTAGTTTTTTACAAGGATAACACATATAATATAACCGTAAAATGTTTTTAAATTGTTTTTGTGGCTCCAAAAAAAAATATAAACAATAGTTATCATATAAGAATAAATAGTTTTGATAACCATATTTTAGTAATGATAAACTATCATTGGAAAACAAATAGACCATTGATATATCTTGATATATAATAATAAAATGAATTGGTGCCAAATATATTAAACTATCATTGTTATATTCATGTACTATAATATCCTTCATAAAATTGAACTTTTTATCAATATATGTCAAACTCATTAATTTTTTTACCATATAGTAATCTTCCCCATGGTAATAACACATACAGAAAAATTATTATATTAGTGGACCACTATAATAATATTGATGGTTAATAATCATGAAACCAAATATTACTAATTAACATGTGAATGCGTTATGATATTATTATTGTAATAAAATAGTCCCATATTCTTTAACATGAGACTCAGCAACCTTATATCATTATATGAAATCATATCTTCAACCTCTTACACCACATAAATCCCTACGTAACGATATATCCCAAACTCCTCACTCAAAAAAGATTTTTTTATAGAATTATATCCCACAAAAATTGATGATACATCATGGGGTAGGGGTTGAATTTTCTACCACTACCATTGTAACATCTCGGTTCTGGAATCTGCCAAGAGGCTCTCCATACCCGGTTGGACACATGGCCTGAAGCGCATTTCCCCGAATGCTAGAGGTTGCCGACTAGCAGCGAGGGCCTTTGGTGTGATAGTGGGGAAACTATGCCCTCATTGGTATAGTACACAGCAGAAGAAAACAACATACAATAGTGGAAGTAATAATAATCCATACAGAAATAAACAGCAGAAGTCCGAAAGAAGAAAACCGGAGCACAAATATAAAATAAGGATGTATGATACATATGTCTTGGAAAGAAACCAAACAAGTCACAATGCTGAATAAAATACTAAACCAATGTGAAAACGAAAAACATGTAAACTCCGCAGCATCGCAAGACATAGCTTGTTCCCATGCTCTACAGCTCCACAACAAGTCAAGTACCTGAAGTAGAAGGGTTCTTTCCCTTATCTATACCTGCAACAATATAGTCTGTTTGGTCCCAAAATCATGGCCCAAACAGGGTGTGAGACAAGGTCCCAGTAGGAAAACACCTGAAGATATGTGCCTAACAGTCAGTGAATACATGACAAGTAAAAGTACAGGAAGCTGTAAACAGAAAAGCACACAGCAGCTACAATCCACAATTTCTATCATGTAAAGTACACAAGTAATAGCCAAACAACAAGTAGAAAAACAGGTAACCCCCAATGTAGTTCTCATAGCCTAACCCTTATGGTTCAACGAACAAGTACTATAATACCTCTAGGAGGCACACGTAGTCTCACTCCTCTGGCTCAGCTAATGAAGAAAAATTAGACTCTCTAAGGAAGCACTAACCGTCAATTCCCCCAATAGTCTCGAATCGTACTAAAGGATCTCTGGGGAAGTACTCAACGTCTCATTCCCCCTTTGGCCCAAGTCGAGGAACTATAGACTCTCCAAGGAAGAACTCAATGTAAATTCCCCTTGTTGTCTTTCATCGTAAATTAAATACACTATGGCCCTTAAGTCCATTCTCTTTATGGTCTACTACACTAGTTTCTCACAACCCCATGTAAAACAACATGAATTGCGCGCGTTTCACCCCATGTAATCCTCAGGAACTACTTCGCTATCATTCTAAGACACAACAACACAATAGTAAAACAATTCCACTATCCTACAACTTGGCATGACAACTGGAAAACGCATAATAGGAAAAACATGCATGGAAAAAAATCCATAGCACAATAAAGATTTCCCTATTCACAAGAAATATCCTCTACCCGGGCATATAAGAAAATAACAAAAACAACAAGGGAAAAATAGGAACACACAATAACCCGTTCAAGGTAATTGGTGGAATTGCAAAAAATATTCAAAGGCTTCCTACAGAAAGGCACAAACCACCTAACATGATCCTTAGAGATCGATGTACTTGAACGAAGATGATTGATTCTCCTTAGAATGTCGCAGATCTATGAAAAAGAACATAAGGATCAACCCATTATATCTAGAGAAAGAGTAGGAATTGGAAAACAAAGATCTAGGAGAAGGAAAGGATTACCGCTGCATTTACAATGCAATCGACGGCGGTCGATTCAGAGAACGGACAGAGCCTCGGGGGCTCGGAGATGTTCCGTGGCCGTATGGGTTCTCTCGAATGAAGAACCTGAAGAAGAAGCAAGTTCAGTCCGTCAGGTGCGACCCCGGTCCGTTTAAAAAAACAAAATAAAGTACACAGCGTGTACTTCTAGGGTACACGATTTGTACTTGGCCTTTCCTTACTCTGCTTTAAGCAGCCTCCACATTGCCCCTACACACCGTGTTTTTGGTATGGACATGGCCAGCACAAGTCCTGGCACTGAATCAATGTACACGGCATGTACCTATAATGTACAAGACATATACTTAGAAAATTTCCAAAATTTCCTCTTTTTCTCAAAAATGACCAGAAAAGAAAAACATACCTGAAACAAAGATCCGGGTTCTTAAAAACATCCCCCCTTAATGAAATTCATCCCCGAATTTCACTAGTGAGGCGTAGAAGAAGAAACCCCAGACATCACCGGCCCCTGTGAGCGTACATCGGCCTCCCTCTCCAGGTCTCGTCCTGTACTCGCTCGTGCTGCCATAGCACCCGTACTAGAGGAACAGACTGCCCACAGAGAACCTTCGTACTACGATCGACAATCCAGATAAGATGCTCCCCAAATGATGCATCTACTTCGAGCTCAACCTCCTCGGGATGAAAGACATGAGAAGGGTCTAGAAAGTAATTTCATAGTTGAGAGACATGGAAGACATCATGCATAGCCCGATACCTCTATGGTAACTGCAACCAATAGGCAACTGGCCCAACTCACTCTAGTACCACAAACGGCCCGACGTACGGAAGTGAAAGCATACCCTGTCTCTGAATCCTCTTGTGTCCCAACCTCGGTGCGACATGCTGAAAAACCAAATCCCCAACCTTGAAATCTAGAGGTCATCTTCGTTGATCAGCATAAAACTTCTGTCCAGACTGTGCTATATCCATCCTCTTTGGGATCAACTCTATCTACTCTGAGGTCTCCTGAACTAGACGAGGTCCCAGTAAAGCTACCTCCCCTACCTCGAGCCAACATAAGGGTGATTGTAATTTCCTACCTTAGAAATCCTCGTAAGGTTCAATCTGAATAGTATCCTAAAAAATCATAATGTAGGAAAACACCACAAGTGGGATATGCTTCTCCCATGAACCGCCAAAGTCTAGAATGGAATCTTGGAGAATGTCCTCAAGAACTTGGATCATACGCTTAGACTGGGAATCTGTTAGGGGATGGTATGCTATACTCAAAAGTATTTTTGTACACAATGACCTTTGAAGCCCCTACTAAAACCGAGAAGTATATCAGGCATCCCTATCTAAAAAATCGAGTGTGGAACTCCATGCAGACGGACAATATCTCAGATGTATTTTCATCCCAGATCATCAACACTAAAGGACTCCTTGATCGGTAAGAAGTGGGAAACCTTCGTAAGACTGTCTACGACAACCCAAACAACATCGTTCCCACGAGGCGACCTTAGAAATCCGGTCACGAATCCCATCGCGACATCATTCCACTTCCACTCCGAAATGGGTAACTGCTGTAAAAGGTATGCTGGTTGATGATGCTCCGCCTACACCTGTAGACAAGTAGAAGACCTCAAAATGAAACCAAAAACTTCTCTCTACAAACCTGGCCACCAGTACGGGCGATGAAGATCTCAATACATCTTGGTGACGCCAGGATGGACTGCCCAAACTGAGGAATGAAAATCCCACATCAGCTCCTCGCGTATGTCTTCTGGAACCCATATGCATCCCTGGAAATAAAAGAACTCATCCTCGCCCACTGTCCATCCAGGAAGAGGGTCCTCTCCTAACACACACTCCCACAAGACTACGCCTTTTGAGTATGATAGCTTCCTCATCCGTACCCGATCAATAATTATAAAGGTAACAACTACAGAAGATAGTAATGTCTGTCACAATCTATCATGCACATACAAATGCATCTTAGAGAACAGATCCATAAGCTTCCACTCACTGCAGGCCTCCTGAACTGCCTGAATCTGAGTTCTTCTACTCAATGCATCTGCAGCTGTGTTGCCCTTTCCCAGCGTATAGGCAAGCTCGAAATCAAAAGACTGAAGATACTCAAACCACCTGCACTATGTTAGATTTAGATCACACTGAGTGAGATATACTTGAGACTCTTTTGGTCGGTGAATACCACAGAGTTCCCTCCCAGAAACAAAATTTATCCAACAGCACAAGACATGAACAACTGTTTCTAACTCCAGATCATGCGTCGGGTAGTTCCTCCCATGTGGCCTCAACTGCTGAGACCTGTATGCAATGACTCCATCTCCCTATAAAAGCACATCACCCAGCCCGATACCCAAAGAATCACAATAAACAGCATAGCTCCTGCCTGGATATGGCATGACTAGTATCGGTGCTGACGTCAACCTTCCCTTCATCTCCTGAAATGCTGGCTCCCAAGAATCTGACCATATGAACTTCGCCCCCATCTAGGTCAGACCTGTCAATGGTGTTTCTAGGCATGAAAGGTCTTGAATTAAGCGTCTGTCGTATCTAGCAAGACTAGGAAAATCCATACCTCAAAAACGTTCTTCGGATGCTCCTAAGAAACTACAACCCTTACATTCTCTTGGTCCACTGATACTCCTGCCTCTGAGATGAAGTGACCCAAGAAGTGAATCTGATCCATCTTGAAGTGGCACATCGATAATTTATCAAAAATCAGATGCTCTCTCAGTGTACTCAGAACAATATCAAGATGGGTAGCATGGTCATGTCGAGTGTGAGAGTACACCAAGATATCATCCATGAAGACCACGATGAAGGAATCAAAGTAAGGATGTAGTACTCGGTTCATCAGTGCCATGAAAACTGCTGGGGCATTCGTGAGACCGAACGGCATAACCGTATACTCGTAGAGACCATACGTTCTCCTGAAGGCGCTCAGAGGTATATATGATGGTCTAACACACAACTGATGATTAACAAACCTCAAATAGATCTATGAGAACACTCGGGATCCTCAAAGATGATCGAAACGATCATCAATCCTCGGCAAGGGATATCGGTTCTTGAACGTGAACTAGTTCAGCATCTGATAATCCACACAGAGCCTAAGGGTACAATCTGCCTTCTTTGAAAACATGATAGGCGAACCCCAAGGAGAAGTACTGGGTCAGATGAAACCGTTTTCCTGTAACTCCTTCAACTACTTCTTGAGCTCCTGCAACTCAGGTGTAGCCATACTATAGGTAGTAATGGACACCGGTTCCGCCCCTGGCATGTGCTCAATCATGAAGTCTACCTCACACTCTGGAGGTAAACCTGAAAATGCTTCTATGAAGACATACCTAATATGATACACCCCTGGAGGAATGTCCAATTGTGAACTCCCCTGATTATCCAGATAAAGACTAGAAATCTGGGATGTAACCCTTCCTAGCCCATGATGCTCCTGTCCTGCCCGACTCGCTTGAACATCCCATTCACCTCTATAAAGAAAAAATTCACCCTCTGGTGAAATAAAATCACCCTGCAGAAATAACAGTCGATGAATTTTTGGAAGGGAACCAACCATTCCATCCCGCGAATGACATCATAGCCTGTCATATCTAGGACATAGAGATCCCATAAGAAACGACACCCTACAACCTCGAGAGGGCACTCTCTGCACTGACGTACACTGGATTTCCTCATGCCCAAAGTTGCATCTAGTGTCAACAAGTCGGCATGAAGAAAAGATACAGAGCTCAAGGCTCTCCAAAACAAAAACAGAGATAAAGCTATGCGTAGCACCAGTATCGAAAAGAGCTGAAGATAAAAGTGAGGCTACTAACATCGTATCAAGAACTGTAGAAGGTCTGGGATCCAACTCCTAATAGGTCTTCTCCACCGCAAATCTCTGGCCTACCCTGGGTCCCGGTGACCCTACCTGACCTCTCTGAGCTGATCTTCCCAGGTGACGCTGAAAGACTGGTGATTGGCCACCATGAAATTGAACTTCACCTTAGCCCGAATGGCCGGAAGAACTCCAGTTCCCTGAGTGGTGAGAAATCGGTGGTGCATCTCCTGAACAAGGAGTCATGGAAGAACCCCTGTCACCAGCTACTATTTAGAAAACCTAGTAGAAACGCTGAAGGTAACCCATATTGCCGCAAGATCGGCACTCCACTGGGTCTCTCTGGCACTGTGGCCTCATGTGCCCTGCCCTTACACACAGGTGGCATACTACCTGGATACCTAAATATGTATCTCGCCTCCTCAGATCACCGCACGTAGACTCCCTACGACACTTCCTGCTGTCAACTAGAGGAATAATAGCTCTGGAAGTAGAACCTCTCTGGCTCGTAGTTCCGGAGACTCTCATATTGTGCTCTGCAATCTGTGCCTGGTTGACGATGGAAGTGATTGAAGTCAACTAAAAGATATTCACCTGTGAGCGGATCTCCTGCCTGAGACCATCCTCAAACTTCCTCTCTAAGAACATCCCATCTACACCATGGAGGGGTGTGAAACGCTGTATCTTGGTGAAATGAGAGGAATACTCCATAATAGAGAGAGTACCATGCTCTAGACTCATGAACTCAATGGCTCGATCGGCCCTCTGGGTCTCCTGGTATATGTATTTATAAAACACTTGTTGGAACTCCTCTCAATCCATAACCTGCTGATGACCCACCTGTGAGATCACGTCCCACCACCTATTAGCGGAGTCTCATAGAATATAGGTAGCGAGATTAACCCACCTCTCTGGAGGTGTTTCCAGATGCCCAATGATAGTCAGCATGGCTTCCAGCCATGACTCTACAGCCTGTGATCCTCCTTCCCCGAGAAAGTAGGAGGATGATGCTGCTGGAAAACCCGCGTCAAGTATTCCATAGTCATGGTAGGAGGCGGTACTCCCTGAAAGGTTTGAATCTCCTCATAAAGCCTTCCCTAAACTGCACATCTGCTCCTGCAACTGGTACGACATCCGGTGCTATGGCTGGCTTGACTGGAGGATCGGTAGGAAGTCCCCGATCAGCCATATATGGTGTTTGATCACTATCCTAAAACTGACGTACAACCAGAGGATGTCTCAAAGGCATATCTTTGAAAGATCAAAAGCATACCTTAGATCCGGAATATCAAGGGCATTGAAAAATGGAGTAAAAAATAGAAACAGGAGAAGGAATCACTCATGTTTTACAAAACATGACTACACGGCGTGTATAAACTCTACATGGTGTGTACTTAACTCTATTCTCCTATCCAAGTCTCCATGCATGGATAACCTACACGGTCTTCTTAAATTGAGACTACACGGCGTGTTCCCGGTGGACATGGCCTGTAGTGGACAAGGTTTCAATAACACATGTTGTTGGTTACATGTCTAGTTACACGACTGAGGATACACAATGTGTTCCGAACAAACAAGGCGGGTACTTGAATTTTTTTCTCGTCCCGTTTTGTTGGTGACACTGCTGGGTACACGTCAAACCCTTACACGGTGTTTTTAGAACAAACACGGCTTGTATAGGAGGAGATAACACCGTCCCCTGATGTTCGTGACACAGTCGGGTACCAAGAACAAGGAAACACATCGTGTTCATACAAAACACGGCGTGTATTACACGAGTTTCCCCGACCCATGTTGTTAGTGACACGGTGGGGTACATGGATCACTACTACACGGTGTGTACCTACCGTACATGGCATGTCCCTGGAGATTTTTCACAACCCGTGTTTCTGCTCACAAAGTCAGTGACATAGTTTAAAAACTACACGTTGTGTATATATAATTTTCACACCATGTATTATGGGTTTTTCCAGGCAGTAACATTGAAACTGCACCGAAGCCCAGAAACACTGAAAAACAGGCATGAAGGTTCCAAATTCTGATATGTGAGGTCCCATACTGCCCGTGAATCGAAGCTTGGAATCTCTTACATATCATATATAAGGGAAAGAAGTCAATGATCCACCATGTTCTGATTCATGAGGTCCCATTACACATCAAGAACCATAATTTTGCGATCATTTAAGCAAAGTAAAAAAAACAAACTCTGTATCAAACGGCATGAATTCTATCAAAGAATCTATCACAATAACATGCATAATCTACACAGAGTCTTTCACAACAACATGAAATTTCTAATTCATCCTAGATGTCATGGAAAGAATGCATGGCATGTGATTTCTGACAAGTGCCTATATGATGCATGAGATGGCATAACCTCATCTCATCGAGTTGCGATAGAAATAGAACCACCATATCAACAACAATAACAAAACAAATAATGTGAATAACTCTAGGTGAAATCATATAAACTATAACATAGAAAAATCATAAAACTGTAATAAGCGAGGTAGATTAGTTTTTTCCTTGTACACGAGTTAGCTACTCCTGTGAGCAGCTTAATACCATGTACTGAATCCGTCCTATCCTAGGATAAAGGCTCCAAATAGTAAATCAATAGAATAAAAACCCCTTTGATACCAATTTGTAATGTCCCGGTTTCGAACGCCACCGAGACGCGCCCCGTACCCGGTTGGTCACATGGCCTTAAGCGCATTTCACCGAACTCCAGAGGCTGCCGAACTGCAGTGAGGGCCTTGGGTGTGATAGTGGGGAAACTGTTCCCTCATTGGAAGAGTACACAGCGGACGAAAACACCATAAAATAGCAGAAGTAATAGTAATCCATACAGAAATAAACAACAGATGACTGAAAGAAGAAAATCAGAGCACACATATATAATAATGATGTATGATAAATATGTCTAGGAAAGTAGCTGAACAAGTCACAATGCTGAATACAGTACTAAACCAAAGTGAAAATGAAAAACAGGTATACTCCATAGCATCACAAGCCATAGCTTGGTCTCATGCTCTCCATCTCCAAAGCAAGTCAAGTACATGAAGTAGAAGGGAAATTTCCCTTATCTATACATGCAAAAATATAGTCTATTTGGACCCAAAAGCATGGCCCAAACAGGGTGTGAGACAAGGTCCCAGTAGGAAACCACCCGATGATCTGTGCCTAACAGTCAGTGAATAAATGGAAAATAAAAGTAGAGGAAGTAGTAAATAGAAAACCACAAAATAGCTACAATCCACAGTGTCTAGCATATAATGTACACAAGTAAAAACCAAACAACAACTAGAACAATTGTTAACCCCCTATGTAGTTCTCACAGCCTAACCATTCTGGTTCAACCTACAAGTACTAGCAACCCTCTGGGAGGCACACACAGTCTCACCCCTCTAGCTCAGCTAAAGAAGAACAACTAGACTCTCTGAGAAAGCGCTCAACATAAATTCCCCCTATAATATCATATCGCACTAAAGGCTCTCTGGGGAAGCACTCAACGTCTCATTCCCCCTGTGGCCCATGTCGAGGAACTACATACTCTCTGAGGAATCACTCAACTTCATTTCCCCGTGTGGTCTCTCCTCGCAAATTATAGACACTCTGGAGAAGCCCTTACGTCCATTATCGGTATGTTCTACTACAGTAGGTTCTCACAGCCCCATGTAAAACAACATGCATTGTGTGCGTATCACCCCATGTAAACCTCAAGAACTACTTGGCTATCATTTTAAGACACAACAGTATAATATTACAACAGTTCCACTATCCTACAACTATTCATGGCAACTAGAAAAAGTCCTAACAGGAAAAACTTTCATGGAAAAACATCCATAGCACAGTAAAGATTACCCTATTCACAAGAAATATCCTCTACTCAGACATATATGCAAAGAAGACAACCAACAAGGGAAAAACATGAACACACAATACCTCGTTCAAGGGAATTGGTGGAATTGCACAAAATATTCAAAGACATCCTACAGAAAGTCACAAAGCACCTACCTCGATCCTAGGAGATCAATATACTGGAACCACGATGATTGATTCTACTTATAATGGCGTAGATCTAAGAAAAATCACAAAAGGATCAACCCACGATATCTTGAGAAAGAGGTGGAATTGGAAAACAATTCTCTAGGAGAAGGAAGGGATTACCGTTGCGGTTCCAATGCAATCGACGTCAGTCGATTCAGAGAATAGACAGAGGCTCAGGGGCTCGGAGATGTTACCAGGCCATATGGGTTCTCTCGGATGAATAACCTAAAGAAGAAGAAAGTTTAGTCCGTCATGCATGACCCCGGTCCTTTTAAAGAAAAAAACAACGTACACTGTGTGTACTTCTAGGGTACATGATGTGTACTTGGCCTCTCCGTACTATGATTTAAGTGGCCTCCACATCACCCCGACATACTGTGTGGGTGGCTCAGATATGTCCAACACACGGTCTGGCACTGCATCAAAGTACACGACATGTACCTATATAGTATACGACGTGTACTTAGAAAATTTCCAAAATTTCCAATTTTTCTCAAAAACGACCAGAAAAGAAAAACATACCTGAAACGAAGATATGAGTTCTTACAAACTTCCCCCCTTAATGAAATTCAACCCCAAATTTCCCTAGTGAGGCGTTGAAGAAAAACCCCAAACAGCTCCAGCCACTGAGATCGTACATCGACCTCCCTCTCCTAGGTCTCGTCCTGTACTCGGATGTTCTGTTGTAGCACCTGTACTAGAGGAACAGACGGCCCACGGAGAACCTTCATACTAAGATCAACAATCCAGATTGGATGCTCCTCAAATGATGCATCTAATTTGAGCTCAACCTCCTTGGGTTGAAAGACAAGAGATGGGTCTGGAAACTGATGTCAGAGTTTAGAGACGTGGAGTACGTTGTGCATAGCCCGGTACCTCTGAGGTAACTGCAATCGATAGGAAACCTTCCCAACTCTCTCCAATACCTCAAACGGCCCGATGTACCACGGTGAAAGCTTACCCTATCTCTGAATCCTATTATGTCCTATCCTCAGTGATACATGCAGGAAATCCTGATCCCCGACCTCGAAATCCAGAGGTCGTCTCCGCTGATCAGCATAAGACTTATGTCGAGACTATGCTGTAGCCATCATCTTTTGAATCAACTCGATCTGCTCTGAGGTCTCCTGAACAAGATGAGGTCCCAGTAAAGCTACCTCTCCTAGCACTAGCCAGAATAAGGGTGATCGGCATGGCCTACCTTACAAATCCTCGTAAGGTTCCATCTGAATAGTCACCTGAAAACTCTTGTTGTAGGCGAACTACACAAGAGGGATATGCTTCTCCCAAGAACCACGAAAGTCTAGAATGGAATATCGGATGTTACCCTCAAGCACCTGGATCATATTCTCGGACTGTCCATTTTTCTGGGGATGGTATGCTATACTCAAAATTACCTGTGTACCCAAGGACCTTTGAGGCCCCTTCCAGAACCGAGAAGTAAAGCGTGTGTCCCTATCTGAAAAATGGAGTGTGGAACTCCATGGAGACGGACAATATATCAGATGTATTGTCTTCCCAGATCATCAACACCTAAGGACTCCTTGATCGGTAAGAAGTGAGAAACCTTCGTAAGCCTGTCGACGACAAACCAAACAACATCGTTCCAATGAGGTGACCTCGGCAATCCGGTCACGAAGTCAATTGCGAAATCATTCCACTTCGATTGCGGAATGGCTAACTGTTGTAAAAGGCTTGCTGGTCGTTTATGCTCCACCTTCACATCCAGACAAGTAGAACAACTCAAGACGAAACCAGCAACATATCTCTTCATACCTGGCCAACTGTACTAGTGATGAATATCTCGATACATCTTGGTGACGCCAGGATGAACTGCCCAAACTGAGTAATGAAAATCCTGCATCATCTCCTCGCGTATGTCTACTGTAACCCATACGCATCCCTGGAAACGCAAGATCTCATCCTCACCCATTGTCCATCTAGGAAGAGGGTCTTCTCCTAACACACTATCCCGCAGGACTCCGCCTTCTGAGTCTGATAGCTGCCTAATTTTTACCCGATCAAGAATTATAGAGGTAACAACTACAGAAGATAGTAAGGTCTATCCCTATCTGTCATGGAATTCTAAATGCATCTCAGAGAACATATCCATAAGCTGCCACTCAATGCTGGCCTCCTGAACTGCATGAATCTGAGTTCTTCTGCTCAACGCATTTGCAACTGTGTTTCCCTTTCCCAACGTATATGCAAGATCGAAATCAAAAGACTGAAGAAACTCGACCCACCTGCGCTGTGATAAATTTATATCACGCTGAGTGAAGGTATACTTGAGACTCATATGGTCAGTGAAAACCATAATTTTCTCTCCCAGAAGAAAATGTCTCCAACAGCGCAAGGCATGAACAAGAGCTGCTAATTCCATATCGTGCATTGAGTAGTTCCTCTCATGTGGCCTCAACTGCCGAGACCTGTACACAATGACTCCATCTCCCTACACAAGAAAAACACCCATCCCAATACCCAATGAATCATAATAAACAGTATAGCTCCTTCCTGTCTTTGGAATAACTAGTATCAGTGCTGACATCAACCTTCCCTGAAGGCTATCAGAGGTATATATGATGGTTTAACACACAAATGATGTTAACCGGACCTCAAATCGATCTTTGAGAACACCCAGGCTCCTCGAGCTGATCGAAAAGATCATCAATCCTCGACAAGGGATATTGGTTCTTGACCATCAACTTTTTCACCTTCTGATAATCCACACATAGCCTAAGGGTACAATATGAGTTCTTTGCAAACATGACAGGAGAACCCCAAGGAGAAGTACTGGGTTGGATTAATCCCTTTTCCTATAACTCCATCAACTAATTCTTGAGCTCCTACAACTTAGGTGTAGCCTTCCTATAGGGAGGAATGGACACTGGTGCCGCCCCTGGCACGATCTCAATCGAGAAGTCTACCTCACGCTCTAGAGGTAAACATGAAAATTCATCTCTGAAGACATCCCTAAAACGATCCACCACTGGAGGAATGTCCAACTATGAACTCCCCTGATCATCCAGATAATGACTATCAATCTAGGATGTAACCCTTCCTAGACCATGATGCTCGAGTCTTGCCCGACTCTCCGGAAAATCCCATTCACCTCTATGAAGAAAAGATTCACCCTATTGTGAAATAAAACTCACCCTGCGGTGATAACAGTCGATGACTTCTTGGAAAGGAACCAACCATTCCATCCGGAGAATGACATCATAGCCAATCATCTATAGGACATAGAGATCCAATAAGAAACAATACACTACAACCTCGAGAGGTCACTCTCTGCACTGGCGTACACTGGATGTCCTCGGCCCCAAAGGTGAGTCTAGTGTCAACAAGTCTGCATGAAGAAAAGATACAGATCCCAATGCTCTCCACAATAGAAACAGAGATAAAGCTATGTGTAGCACCATTATCGGAAAGATCTGAAGATAAAACTGAGGCTACTAAGATCATACCTCGAGTTGTAGAAGGTACGGGATCCTGCTCCTGATAGGTCTGCTCCACCGCAAAAGTCTAGCCTACCCCATGGCCCTATGACCCTGCCTGACCACTCTGAGCTGATCCTCCTGGCTGACACGGAATGACTGGTGACTGACCTCCACGACCTCAACCTCCACCCCAGCCCGAACAGCCAGAAGAACTCAAGTTCCCCAACTGGTGAGAAACTGGTGGTGCATCTCCTGAATGAGGAGTCATGGAAGAACCCCCGCCACTAGCTACTGGTGAAAAAACCAGGCAGAAACACTGCAGGTGACCCATATTTCCTCAAGATCGACACTCCACTGGGTCTCTTTGGCATTGTGCCATCATGTGCCCTACCCTTCTACACAGTTAACATACTACCTGGCTACCTGAATATGTATCTCTCCTCCTCGGATCACCATGCATAGACTCCCTACAATACTTCCTACTATCAACTAGAGGAATAATAGCACTCGAAGAAGAACTTCCCTGGATCGCTTCTCAAGAGTCTCTCAGATTGTTCTCCGAAATCTGTTTCTGGTTGATAATGGAAGTGATGGAAGTCAACTGGAAGATATTCACCTGCGAGCGGATCTGCCGTCTGAGACCATCCTCAAAAATCCTTGCTAAGAACATCCCCTCTCCAACCCGGAGGGGTGTGAAACGCTGAAACTTGGTGAAACGATAGGAATACTCCATTATAGAGAGAGTACCATGCTCTAGACTCATGAACTCCCAGGCTCGATCGGCCCTCAGGGTCTTCGGGAAGAAGTAGTCGTAAGATACTTGTTAGAAATCCTCTCAATCCATAACCTGCTGATGATCCGATTCTGAGATCATGTCCCACCACCTCTTGGCGGAGTCTCATAGCGTATTGGTAGCGAGATTGACCCGCCACTCGGGAGGCGTTTCGAGATGCTCAAAGATATTCAGCATGGCTTCCAGCCATGATTCTACATCTTGTGGTCCTCCTTCCCCCGAGAAAGTAGGAGGATGATACTATTTTGGAAAACCTGTGTCATGTCTGACATAGTTGTGGTAGGAGGCGGTGCTCCCTGAAAGGTCGGAATCATCCCTATAAAGCCTTCCCTAAACTGTGAATCATCACTTGCAACTAGTACGGTAGTCGGTGCCAAGGCTTGCATGAATGGAGGATCGGTAGAAAGCCCATGATCAGCCATATCTGGTGTTTGATCACTATCCAACAACTAACGTACAACAGCAGGATGTCTCAGAGGTATATATCTGAAAGATCAAAAGCATACCTTAGATCTGAAATATCAAGGATAGAGAACAATGGATTACAAAACAGAAACAGGAGAAGGAAACACTCATGTTTTTCAAAACATGACTACACGGCATGTATAATATCTACACGGTGATTACTTAACTCTAATCCCCTACCAATGTCTCCTTGAAAGGCTAACCTACATGGTCTTCCAAAATTGAGACTACACGGAGTGTTCCCTGTGGACACGGCGTGTAGTGGACAATGTTTCAACGACCCATATTGTTGGTTACGCAGTCGGTTACACAGCTAAGGATACATGGCGTGTTCCGAACAAACACGGTGTGTACTTGAATATTTTTTTGGGCCCGTGTTGTTGGTGACACGGCCAGGTACACAGTTGACCCTTACACGGCATGTTAAGATCAAACACGGCATGTATAGGAGGAGATAACATCGTCTTGTACTGTTCGTGACACAACCAGGATCCTAGAACAAAGAAAACACGACGTGTTCATACAAAACAAGGTGTGTATTACATGAGTTTCCCCGACACATGTTGTTAGTGAAATGGTTGGGCACACGGATCACTACTACAGAGTGTGTACCTACCGTACGTAGCGTGTCCCTGGAGATATTTCACAACCCGTGTTTCTGCTCATACGGTAAGTGACACGGTTAAAAAACTACACGGTGTGTATATATAAATTTCACGCCGTGTATTCTGGGTTTTTCTGGGAAGTAAATTTGAAACTGCACCGATGCCCAGAAACACTGAAAAACAAGCATGAAGGTGCCAAATTTCGATCCTTGAGGGCCCATACTCCTCGTGAATAAAATCTTAGAATCTCTAACATATCATGTATAAGGGAAACAAGTCAATGATCCACCATGTTATGATTCTTGAGGTCCCATTACACCTCAAGAACCATAATTTGGCGTTCATTATGCAAAGTACAAAAGAAAAAACCTCTCTATCAAATTGCAGGAATTCTATAAAACCATCTATCACAACAACATGCATAATTTACACAGCAGCTTTCACAACAACATGAAAATTCTAATGCACCCTAGATGGCATGGTAAGAATCCAAGGCATGTGATTTCTAACAAGTGCCTATATGATGCATGAGATGGAATACCTTCATCTCATTGGGTTGCGATAGAAATAGAACCACAATATCAACAACAATAAAAACAAAAATCATGTGAATCACTCTTGGTGAAATCAGATCAACTATAACATAGAAAAATCAGAAAACTATAATAAGCGAGGTAGATTTGTTTTTTCCTTGTACACGAGTTAGCTACTCCCGAGCACATCTTAATACCATGTACCGAATCCTTCTTATCCCTGGATAAAGGCCCCAAAATGTAAATCAAAAGAAAATAATCCCCTTTGATACCACCTTTTAATGTCCCGGTTCCGAAAGCCACCCAGAGGCGCCCCGTACCTGGTTGGTCACATGGCCTCAAGTGCATTTCACCAAATGCCCGAGGCTGTTAACTAGTAGAGAGGGCCTTGGGTGTGATAGTGAGGAAACTATACCCTCCTTGGAAGAGTACACAATTGAAGAATACAACATACAATATCAGAAGTAATAATAATCGATACAGAAATAAACAACAGAAGACTGAGAGAAGAAAATCAGAGCACACATATATAATAATGATGTATGATAAATATGTCTAGGAAAGCAGCCAAAAAAGTCACAATGCTGAATACAATACTAAACCAAATTGAAAAAGAAAAATTGGTAAACTCTGCAGCATCTCAAGCCACAGCTTGGTCACATGTTCTCCAGCTCCATAGCATGTCACGTACCTGAAGTAGAAGGGTGCCTTCCCATATCTATACCTGAAACAATATAGTCTGTTTGGGCCCAAAAGAATGGCTCAAATAGGGTGTGAGGAAAGGTCCCAGTAGGAAACCACCCTAAGAATCGTGCCTAACAGTCAGTGAATACATGGAAAATAAAAGTATAGGAAGCAATAAACATAAAATCACACAACAGGTATAATCCAAAGTGTCTAGCATATAAAGTACACAAGTAACAACCAAAAAACCAGTAGAACAATAGGTAACCCCCTAGGTAGTTCTCATAGCCTAACCCTTATGGTTCAACCTATAAGTACTAGCAACCCTCTGGGAGGCACACAAAGTCTCATCCATCTGGATCATCTAAAGAAGACCAATTAGACTCTCTAAGGAAGTGCTCACCTTAAATTCCCCCTATAGTCTCGTATCGTACTAAAGGCTATCTAGGAAAGCACTCAATGTATCATTCCCCCTGTGGCCCATGTTGAGGAACTACATACGCTCTGAGGAAGAACTCAATGTCATTTCCCCATGTGGTCTCTCCTCATAAAATAAATATACTCTAGAGAATCCTTTACGTCCATTCTCCCTATGTTATACTACACTAGGTTCTCACAGCCCTGTGTAAAAAAACATGAATTGAAAACGTATCTCCCCAAGTAATCCTCAAGAACTAATTGGATATCATTATAAGACACAACAGCATAACAGTACAATAGTTCCACTATCCTACAACTAGGCATGGAAACTGGAAAAACGCCTAACAAGAAAAAATGCATGGAAAAACATCCAGAGCATAATAAAGATTACTATATTCACCAGAAATATCCTCTACTCAGGATTATAAGCAAAGCAGACAAACAACATGGGAGAAACAGGAAAACACAATACCTCGTTCAAGGGAATTGGTGGAATTTCAAAAAACAGTCGAAGACTTCCTACAAAAAGGCACAAAACCTATACCTTGATCCTAGGAGATTGATATACATGAACCACGATGAATGATTCTACTTAGAACAACATAGATCTACGAAAACACACAAAATGATCAACCCACGATATCATGAGAAATAGGACGAATTGGAGAAAAATTTCTAGGAGAAGGAAGGACTTACCTCTACTGTTCCAACACAATCAACGACGGTCCATTCAGAGAACAGATGGAGGCTCGGGGACTCAGAGAAGTTCGGTGGCTGTACGGGTTCTCTCAGACAAAGAACCTGAAGAAGAAGCAAGTTATGTTCGTCAGGGGCGACCCCAGACTGTTTAAAGAAAAAAAAAATAGAGTACACGACTTGTAATTCTAGGGTACACAGTGTGTACTTAGCCTTTTCGTACTACGCTATAAGCGGCCTCCACATCACCCCTACACATCGAGTGTGTGGCCCGGACACAGCCAGCACATGTCCTGGTAATACATCAAAGTACACGACATGTACTTATAAAGTACACAATGTGTACATAGAAAATTTCCAAAATTTCCTCTTTTTCTCAAAAATGACTAGAAAAGAAAAAAATACCTGAAATGAAGATCCGGGTTCTTACATCCATCCGTTTCCGATATAAAATATAAAATGGTATCAATAAAACCTTTATCATCATTATTTTTCAGTCACATTGACTAATGGGTGGATTATATTTGAGATAAATCTATATCGATGAGATGTGTATGGCCTATATTAAACAATTGATGTATATGAAATTTAGAAATTCCTACCAAAAAGGATATCCTTGATCCTCTTGGAATTATAATGGACATTAATAATCATTTCAATACTAAAAAATGATATTATTTCCATCAAAAAATGTATTTGTTAAAAATTATTAAAATTATTCAATGACAAGATAAAGGAAAATTATAAAAATATTGTAAAATTTCCTAAAACAAATCACAATGAGTATTATTTCATAGAAAGATTTTATTTTATAGGTAATGTTTTTAATAAATAATATTTTATCTCACAACAAAAACATTACATATGAATATTTTTAATTAATTAAATAATTAAATAATTTTTATTTGAACTAAAACTCAACTAATTCTTATTAATTATCTACCCAATGGAAATAACCATATTGTGAGATTAATAAAAACATAAAAATATTACAATATAATCATTTAATAGGGAAAAAATAAATATAAAATATTCTTTATACAATTTGGAAATGAACTCATACTCACTAAACTTTACATTCATATCAATTAAATAATATGAAGGTAATGTTTAATAAATAATAGACTATGAATGTACAATTTATTAAAAATGAGATCCAATTTACTAATAAAAGATTTTTTATTATAATCAACATATCATGTCACCACATTTAGAGAATTATGAAGCATCAGTAATACGTATTATAAGATTAATGGGAAGGTGTGCATAAAGATTGTAGATTAATTTTTTTTGGTCATGGATACGAATAATTATATCAGATTACATATATAATTATAAAATTATAGGGTAAAAATAATTTTTTTTATTATTATAGTATATCATTGGTGTTAAATTAACCATTACGAATTGTTGTGTGACTAAATATTATTTAATTTCAATGAGAGAACTATTCAATACTTTTCAATTACATGAGAGTATTATATGAAATTTTTCTATTTTATTCCCCCTTATATGATCATGATTATGTAGAATAGTAAAAAGACTATCATAAAAAAAAACCTTTATTAGTATTATGGTTGTTGGTGGATTTAATATTTCTATTGGTTTATTAAAAATCTATTATCGTAGGGATATTGCTCAATCAAATATATAATCTGTTTTTTCATTGTTTTTTGGTACATATTATTTATTATAAATTAACCATCCAAAATTAGTGAACAAGATTGATCCAATATTTATTTATTGTGTAAATAATTAATTGTAATCCTAGTATACAAAACCCACCTAACCAATTATCATATTAATTTTGGAGAAACAAAATTCAAAATCATTGAATGAATTTATATTTTATGGATATATATGGATTACATAAGGCCATATTTTTCATATTTTTGGGATATTCAATATGGGTAATATATATATGTAATCTTATATTTTAGTTTTTTCATAATCCGACTGTTGTGAAATAGGATGATTTAGGATTTTCCTACATTACATTGTGGAATGTTGAAATTATACCCATATATATTTCAATAAATCTTATATATTTGAATGTGTACTTATCATTGATCATGATATCATCTAATTGATAATTAATGTTTAAAGATTGTATTTAGTCACATATACCTGAATACATATTTTAAATATCAATATTATAATATCAAATAAAAAGGATAAATATATTGAAAATATAAGTTATAGTATATTGAGTTTGTGTAGAGATCACTAAGTTATCATTTGAGGATCTACTTAGTCAATAGTATACTGGTTTGATTTAGTGACTATTAATGTAATACTTAATCTATCATATTCGGTGATATCTATATTTACTTGGTTTTTAAATGGTATAAGTTAAATATAATATTTATTATTTTTTATAAACATTCAATTGGAAAATTACTTTTTAATGGTTTCTGTAATATATATCTATATATAGGTTTTTTCTTCATTCAGAACATATATATAGTTATTTTACTCATTCATACTAAACACGGAATTGATGTGTATAGTGTGGTGCATTCACTTGGAGTGAGATATATATCCAAACTATTCACCATGATATAAGAACCTATAACAAGATTCCACAAGTGCATTGTCACTCTAAATAGACAGAAAAACATAATCATAAATGAAATAAACATAAAAACCAAACCAATAATTAGTTCCAGGAACATGATCTATCATACCATATAAACTCACAGAGAGGTGTATTTATGAAAATCACTATTGTTCAAAAATCCCTCAAGGTATCATTGAAGCATTTTTGAAGTGATTGTGTTTGTTGACAAAGTGGACAACTGTGCTGTGATTTTTGACAAAGCAATCCATGACATACATATTTATTGACAAAGGGGATTTCATGGTGGAATGTCGAGTTCAAGAGCTCTGGTCAACAATCCATGTTTTATTCAAGAACATCGACAAAGGAATGTATGATCTGGAGGCGGCATAAAAAGAACATATACATGGTGGCGCCGTTTTGCAGTGTTTTCCAAATTTTTGGGCCTGAAAATTGACAAATGATTAAAAGGGTTTTTTGGCAAAGGAATTTGCGCGCCATGTACATGAAGGCTTTGAAACTTGTGCGTCATGTGTTTTTCAAAGATCAGATCATCAAAATATGGAAAAGGGATAAATGTCGCGCAAGCATTGGGTCAGTCGTGCAAGTGACTTGCGCACCGTGAAAGAGACTTGCGCACCACTGCCTTGGAAGGGTGAGAACTTTCGCACCTATGGTTTTTCAAGATCATAAGATCAAAATATGACAAATGAAAGAGGTTCGCACAAGTTTGGAATTGGGTTATGCAAGTGACTTTCAGGGGAAGAAACCTGTATACCGAGACTTGCACGCCAAGGGTAGACTTGCGCGCCGTCACGCATGGTGTTCAAAATGCCCATAAATACTGGACCACCCCTCCTCATTTCTCACCAGAGTTCAAATCATTGAAGATTCAGAACTCCCGTCGTGCAGGTGTGGTAGTCGCACAAGTGGTGGTGTGTTTCGCAAGTGGGACTTGCGTGCCAGTGTTGGAAGTTGGGCGCCAAGTGTTTGTTGCGCGCCTGAGGTGGTTTAGGTGAGGAAGGAAGTGAGTCGCGTGGGTTTGGAGTTGCAGAAGCTTCAGTCTCACAAGTGGTTGTGGAATAATTGTGCGCCAGCTGTGACTTGTGTACCGATACTTTCACACTGGATTAGACTTGGTCGCCAAGTACGATTCATTTTTTGATAGTGTTTTCGAGATGCATGGAAGCTGGATGTTTGCTCGATACCTTCGGTGCAAAGAGAGATTCATCTACTGGTGAAAGTTGGACTTCAACAGAGCATATATATACAGAATAAGATGAATCCCTTCATGAAATTGTTGAGACCTAAATGTCTATAAACTGCGAGTGGATCCATTCCGGAGCAATGAGAGAAGGAAGAGGAAAAATGTGATCCTCTCCACCGGCAATGAGCTAGAGAGAGAGAAATAGGGAGTGTCCCTTGGGAAAGTAGTGAGCTGATCCTAAACCATGTAAAGGCAGTGAGCATGGTACAGAGTGACTGTGCCCGAACCATTGTATCCAAATCTAGTGAAGAATTGTGGAATTTGGTACGACTAACAACTTGACAGCGTATGCTCCTCGGACGTAGCCTAGTGAGGGTGAACCAAGTAAAAATCTTTGTGTCTACATGCTTTATTCCCTGCACTACATTCAAAGCATCATCATCATATAAAGATGAAAAAAGTGATCATAATAAACACACAAGTGAAAACAAAGTTACCCTTGTAATAAATAGGTCAAGATCCAGTGGGGCAGGGTGATCATTGAAAATGAATATCCATACCCTACTTCACCCCCCACTCTCAGGGTATATAGGCCCTTATTGTCCTAACAATCATAGTGATCATGACTCCCTTTTAGCACATTATATCCACCTTCATAAGCACACTGTCCAATTTTATAATCAACTAGAACTCATCAAACAAGAATCAAACCAATTGGGTTGCTTTTCAAAGGAAGACTCTATCATTTTCTCATGACTCAATTCATTATCACATCCTTGGTTATAAGACCAATAAAATCTTTGACACTCATATAACAATAGAGTCAAATTAGTACCCAGAGTGTCAGTCTGACAAATATCTCATTTATTAAAAAATTTCTATGAATCAGTCCAACTTCAAACTATGCATCAACATGGGTGGCTCCCTGACCATCCTTCAAGAATTTTCTCAAAGGAAAGGAACCTTAGTCATACCAACTATTCCAAATGGTATTCTAACTAAATAAAAAGAATCACTGTTTAAAATAAACCAAATGGTATATTTTCTATCACCGAAGTCTGAGTATATCACATGAACCATATAGTATACTACTCATACCTGATACATCAGTCTCACATATCTAACCCATATGAAAATCTTTGTATCCACCATCTCAACGATATCAAAATTAATCATTTTAATTTCCTTTGGTCAACACCCAGACCATGAGAAAACTATCAGTACCAATACATAGTTCTATATATCACCTCATAACCTAGGGGAATAGAGCTCAATTTCAAACCTACCCAACCTAAATGTGGGGAATCACCCCGTATATCATAAAAATATCCATGGATAACCATTTACATCTCTCTACGAATCAAATATAGACCATCATGTGGGGAATACAAAAATATATTTTGATTTCAAAAAATATAACTCTCTTACTGATATAATCCAATAAATTTAAATCATATTAAAAAAGTAATCTGAACTAGATTAGAATATACGTATTGTATAAACCAATTAGAATCATAAAAAAATTGGGAAACATAAAAACTTATGGATGAATTCCTGCACTTATCATCAATATCTCAGTTGCATTGGATCATATATCAGTTCAGGTTCCATGGGATCACTTATAATTTTGTCTACTCAAACTAATGTATCGTTTTAGGGTAATATTATCATACGGAAGACAAAATAACACTATGAAATGGAATCTAATTATAATATTACACCAAAAAATCATATGAAACGACCACTATCTCAATAAAATACCAACTTCATACAGTTACAAATTCCATAACCTAATCTCTAAAAACATGTGACCACATAGACCTCAATGGATGTTTATTATCATAAATTACATGGAATGAAGACCAATTACTTTCCATGTAACCCTATGTTGTCTCATACACTGAACATATCCTCTACCTAGAGACCCATGTCACTCCATAAAAAAATGGACAATAATATTATATCCATAATCAAGGTCTCTAACGAACAGATTATACATTGTCCAGTCATTATCATGTCCATTTTCCTTGTCTCATCCAATGTTTCACCCTCATGAGATAAAAAAACTTACATTCTTGATGAGTATATCTCTTTCAAAACATTCTCATCCCAAATTACCTATAATAAGTCCATAAAATTCCCCAAGTGGTCCACCATATAATTTTACATGAAGAAAATCTAAAAATGGACTCCTCTGGGGTCCCAATATGACTCCAAGATGAAAAATCTCCAAAAATAATCCATAGGGTAACAAATTGTTTGTAAAGAGAATACACCCTTGAGTACATGGAGATTAATGTAATTTCTTCTATATAGCCATGTAAATCCACATGGTCTGGGTAAACCTGGGTTTTTTCGTTCACTTCAACAAAAACAGAACATACGTGAGGTATGATATCATGCTACTATAAGACCATTTCATACCTGAGGTCTAGTCATGAATGTAAACATTACCATGAAATACTTATATGTGGTGTGTTCCCATGAGATATCCATGAAATCATGACTTATAGAAAACTGTGTAGTTAGACTACATGGAAGATAGTATAAAAAATCCAAATGACCTTGTATGCAGCTACATGTTCATTCACCACTACATCACATGTACTCTGAGTAGACAACATGGTCTTTAAAAATACCCTATTCCAGAAATAGAATCAACATGAGGAAGGTTTTCCTAAACTAAATGTCGTGTGATCCTGATTTCCAACATGGATACCCTATGAACCTCCAGAACCTGCCCCTTTTTCTATGTCTTTGTACAGATCATCCCCATGGGGTTGTCAGTTATCAAAAAAATTTAAACACATAAAAATATTTATTGGAATATTGTATAAAATAAAAAATAATTGGCATACTTAAAGGAGATAAGCACAAACTAGAAATCAAATCCATGAAGTTGTTTCAGCTGAATGTCATTTCAATGAGCTCTAAAAAATAATTCATTTGAAATATCATCTCATATATTTCATTTTTCCAACCATAACATAAGATACTGTACCGCTCCAATCCATCATTAGAAGCCCCAAATTTGGGTTTTCAAATTAAATACATAATTTCTCATATAATACTATGCAATGGTCTCATATCCCAATTTGGCTTTATACCTCAAATAGGAAATACCCTATATTCCCTAATCTACTAAGGATATTGAATCTCAATATAACACACAACTCAAAAAATACTTCTACCTAAACTATTGTTAATAATTCAGTACTTATATAAATATATACAAAACATTACTCCACATAACAAATGACTCAGAGTTCCCAATGACTCATAATGTGTGGAAAACACTATATTCCATGGCCAATGGAATTGTTAGAGTAATTATCTAAGATCATCAAATTTGGGAAAATTTACATTTCTCCCCTTCTCAAAACCCAAAAAATATCAAATTTTTTCTCAAATTAAAAATATAAGGAAACATGGTTCTTAAAAACCTACCACCATAAATATTATTATCCTTAAGGATCACTAATTGTCATCCTACCACACATACAAACCCACCATGTTTAAAAAAAAAATATTCTTTTTTCATTCTAATATTTAATGATTATCAATTTTATGAACATACTTCTTATAAAAGGAAATAACTCATCAATGATAAATCCAACCCTTTCTATCATCAGCAACATCTAAGATGATGTTTACCCATATCCTTTCCTCATAATATGTCATAGTTTAATATTAAACTCATCATTAGGTACATGTTGATTCCCACTATATAAATCATCATAAAATGTCTAATTATAATCATTGACACTTCCCACAATTAGACTAAACTATGAAAATGCATCCGTAGAAGTCCATATATACTCTATATGTTATTTTCACTACTTCAATGACCCTAATCATACATGGATCTCATTACCATGACAAGTAAGATACTCTCTTCTATATGGGTATTCATACTCCCATCAAGCATCTTAACAAAAAATTGATGTCGTGTGTTCAAATCATTGTAAAACCTCATAGCAGGATGCGACCCTCTCTCTCAATCATTATAAATGAATCTAAATGTCAACAATCACATATTCTCGACCTCAGATATTTTAACCCATGTAAATCATGAACTTCTAGTCAATAGTGAATAAATCACTCAAAGATGGCCTATGCTGAAGTTCCCAAAATACGGGTTCACTTGTACCACTCCATTTTTGTTACATCTGAAGAGTAACTTCATCAAAATGGAAACATCATTCAAATATATAGTCAAATAGGTGATGAAATATCAATATAATTAGTACAAAATCATGATTTTTGAAATGATAATATCTAGAATAAGATTACGAAAATATTTTTTCTAGTAATACGTATATAAATCAATTAATTTTTAATGTAAAATCTTTGTGCATGGACATGTCAACGCATTTCAAATTTCCTTGTATTCCATTCATGTCAAAAACTTATCACACATATATCATTTTCTATTGTAAAAATGACTAAGTTTTTATCTAAAGAACCATAGGAAAAATACCCCATGATGTTTGATCCATAATTCACGCAATATTCCCCCTTACTTGAAACAATTTTCTAATATATAATATACAAATAAATATTACAAATAGTTTTATTACACTAGTGAGTCAAAAATTATGTAAAATGATCCCAGGGGCCCTATAAACAATACATTCCATCACCACATGCTAGTCTTGTCGAAAAAAGTGAACTATTAGAGATATAGAATATCTAGAGACAACTGTAACCACATCCATGAGGAGGCATATATGGATAATCGATAAAGGAACCACATCAACCCTTTACTCGTAAAACCATATTCACTATAACATTCTCTATAATACATGTTCTATTAATCTTATGGATTCTATACATATTCATGATTGTCATTCTGAGAACATTCTAGGTCCACTTCACTTGTAGAGTCCCCACCAAAATAAATCTTAATCAACTAGAACCACATACCCTAATGAATATCACAATCTATGGGTCTAACTCATAACCATCAAGAACATCCTACCTTCATATCCATTACCTAAATAATACAACCAAATAATACATAGCCTATTGAATCCAATGAATAATATGAGTTACTATAATATGTGTTGTACTTATAAAAAAGGAATAAAATTTTCTTCAACCCATAATAGATTTCACCCATCATATATTTCATTCATAATTATAATGCATCCACCAATACCTCACACAATAAATGGAACACATAACATGAACAATCACAATCATGATAATCATTAAAAAATAATATCCCAAAAACAATCTATACTAGAGAAACATAAAGATTCTAACTAGTCTCTCTTGCATATCCCCACAAGAAAAGATTCATGATAATTCACTAGGTCCATATTTATACGGTCCAAACATCTCAAAAAATTTCATTAATCATGAAGTAGTGGACATGATATATTCGTAACATCAAACAGAAAAATATATATTAAAACCCATGGATTCGATATATTATCTAAAATACATCAAAATTGAAACCAACCTCCCACATCCATGGAACATGTCCTCTCTGAGAATCTCCACATCCTAACACTCCTTATATGAGCATCCCAACCCACTGATCCTATTATTAAAAAATATACATGTCTTCCAATGGTCACTGAATAATACCTTGATATGAAACTACAGTTGATCAAACAATTTTTATTGAAGAACACACCATCCTCTTAATTGTCGAGCATCTCCTAATATATCTACATAACACTCCATTAGAAATAGATCCATATATGTTTTCCAAAATATCTATATTTTCACCAAGATCCTATATAGGAAAAAAATGTGAGATAAGATGTTGACACTTTATAGAACTATGATTCTATCAATAGAGAAGTCATAACATAAAAGGACATTGATATGTGGATCTTTAATGACCATCCATATTCAAGATGAGGTAAGGGACAGAAAAGTGACACACCATTCCTTCCTCTTGATGAAGGATATATAATGAACCCCCGAGTCCCACATTCAATAGGCCCTGGAGTGGAAATTAGATCCAAGTGTATTGAACCACTTATAATATAGAAGGAATTTCAATTTTGATAAAACATAATTGGGAGATAATATGGTAAATCTCAAGAAACTAAAAATACAATTTGTAAAATTAAAGCCAAAATCATTTACTTCATGAAAGATAAAAACTAATGAATATACAAGGTAAAAAAACTCAAAAGTTTGGTACCAAAAGAAATAAGAATAAGCAACAACAAAAACTAATCCTGACGCATGGGCTAGTAATGTCCATCAGGGTCCTCAATGTTCTCCTATAAACTTGAAAACAATTTATATACATAAGGTGTTCATACGAGTACACTGAGCATGTAAACTAATGATACCCAATGCAGAAGTAGGGGAATAATCTAATTCCCTTATGAGAAAATAGTATAACCTCAAAGTAGATACCATTGAATACTAACCATTACTCCCTCACCAATGCACTCTTACCAAATAATTCAAGTCATGTAATGTAGTAGTATAAGAAAGTTAATATTTGGGTTCCGAACACCACTATACCACTGGTTAGTTTCGCATCCCTACTGACTAACGTTTTGACACTACCACTCTTCACATATGCAGTCCCACTACCATAACCTACCATCCCACACATGGGCCTCCAACCACACATAATCCAACCCGCATACACCATTCCCACAACAACCAAATATCCCTCTTGAAGACACATGTGCCTCATTCCAAAGAAACTTGTGGAAACAAACCTTTCCAACAAAATCATACGAAACTCTTACAAAACAAATCCATGATAGAAGAATCATTAGTTACGATAAGCCTTATGCCATTGCATCCTTCTTGGATATAATAAAGCAAGTAAGAACTATAAGAGGGTGTGAGGAATAAAGTTAGTGACCATCAATCCATCCTTCCATCGAGGTTTTTGGAAATACACCCTCCCCCATGAAAGGGAGGTGTTTATAACTAGTTCTCAGTAAGGGCGGGGTTCATATTGGAATCACAAGGAGACACAATTTATACATATCGATAAGAAAACACTCTGAAGAACCTATGTGTTTCCAAAACAAAAACTAACTCATATAGAAACACATTTTAAGATACCCTTATATGCACAACCACACAACAACTATTGCCAAAGAATAACCCAAACTATCTTTTGTTTAACCACTTTACATTTATTAATTAAGGGTTTCAATTTAATATATTCCAACCAAATCGAGAAACTTCCAACCACATCTATATCAAAAAATATCCAAAACTAGATTTTCATTCCCACTATAGGACCCATTCAACCACTACTATCAATCATTCTTCAAATTTATACCCCGCATCCCTTCATTCACAACCCAGTTCTATAACCCTTCTTCCAAAAAGTTCCCATATGCATTCCCACTGCATACATTTTCATAAACACCCTGATGTCCCACTGTCCCACATCGTTCAATGGACATGACAAAATAATGGATGTACAACTACCCATAAGTCCAACCATTCCAAAATCAATCAGTCTCCTAAAATGGTATACCAACACACCCCTTGTACTGCACCACACAAAAATACCACATCAAAAAATATTAACCCACAACTACGATGTACTCACATACCACACCCCTCTAATAGAACCAGCTCCTCTATGCACCCATGTACCCAAAATGATGCTCCCAATAGTAGCACCACAAAACTCACAGAATGTCAAAAAACTGAACAAGAACACAACAATCATCCACACTAATAAAATTTATGTGTTTATATATTTAGATTTACCAGAAAAGTCCATTAATTCAACATAATTATTACTAGGGTGATCACACAGTATGATTGATCCTGAGGAATCAATTTATATAACCATGTATATGTTTTTTAACAGTTATCTTTCATGTTATGACCGTTCGACAAAGCATCACAAAAAAATAGAATATCACTAGTGAACAAGAAAATACCACAAATTAACATTATATTTAGATGGAAAACAAACCCAATCAATCCATGAAGAAACAATGATTGCCAAATAAATTAGTTGATTAATCATCAATCCACTCTCATCCCATTTTTTCATTATCCCATTATCTTTTGATCATATTCACTTTTTATTTATTAATTAATTTAAAAAATGATTCACCCATTATTCACAAGTAATCCTTAGTACATCAACCCCACATGATTCATAATTAAAGAGAGACATAAATAATCCCTACTGGATAATCAAAGGATCTACATTCCATCTTTCCCCAACAACACTGTATCACATGAGTTGTAGGGAATAACTCCAAGGAAACTGAGCTGGATAGCTATAGTATAATCACACAACTCATCAAGGGAGGAAGGATCTAGGTTTGAAAAGGGGAAAATCAAAACAAATTAGGGAGGGAGGATCCTATTTTTAATAGCCATAACCTATATTAAATGTAGAGAAGTTTTAAAATACCTTTATTGTAGAATTGTGGTCAAGATCATGCGGTTTGAGTATCGCAAATTGTCTGAGATATTCGGATATTTAAAGTTTTAATTAATACCCTTTGAAAACACATAAAATCAACCAATGATGGATTTAATATTTGATTACATCAAATTAAACATATGTGGCTTGAAATTGTAAAACTGAAAAATAATAGGAAAACTATAGATGAGTCATCGATGTTTGAGTCACATATGCGGATCCACCAATAGTGTAACCACCCAGTTATGGGTGCTACCTAATGGTGCCCCATACCCAGTTGGTCACATCACCTCAATCACATTTCACCAAATGCTAGAGGCTACCAACTAGCAGAGAGGGACTTTGGTGAGATAGTGGAAAATTATACCCTAATTGGCAGAGTAACAAAACATAAATAAACAGATAATAATAGTGGAAGCGGTAATTACCATACAAGAGTGAGTAGTGGAATACTGATAGTAAATTAACAACTACAACATATATATAAATAATTATTAATTTCACAGTTTCAATTAAAGCATCCACACAAGTCATAATTATGAATTATAGTACTGAACCAATTTACAAAGGAAAAATTAGTGAAAAATCCAACAACATCACAAGCCTAAGCTTTGTGAAGTTCTCTACAATTCCACAAAAATAAAGTATATGAATTATAAGGTTACATTAACTTATCTATAAATGCTACAATATATTCTATTTAGGCCCAAAATGATTTCCCAAACATGGTGTGAGATGAATCCTAGAAGGCCATCACACAATGATCTGTGAAAAACGTTCAGTGAATATATATAAAGTAGGAAATAATGTAAATTAATCAATAAAAAAGAAAGTAATCAAAATTAAACATTCCTACTATTTCAATTTTATTCATTTACATTCTTCAATTATTATTCCAAATCAAAAAACCATCTCTCCGGGATGTTCTCACAACCTATCCCCTCTAGTTCAACTAATCAATCACAAGTAACCCTCTGGGTATTTTCTCACATCCTAGCTACTCTAGTTCAACTTACCATTTAACAATAAAGTAATAATGAAAACCTTGGATAGCTAACATAGTCTAACCCCTTTGGTCACATGAAAAACAAAGAATCTTTGAGGAATCACTCCCCATCAAATCCCCCCTATAGTCCATTAATGATGAAATATAGGCACTCTTAGGAAGCACTCGATGTCAATTCCCCCTATAGTCTCGTAAATGTATCTGCATAAAATCTGGGAGAGCACTCAATGTCAGTCCCCTCTATAGTATTGTATCATGCTGAAGAATAATAGAAACTCAAGGGAATCCCTCAACATCAATTACCCGTATGGTCTCACTACACTAGCTTCCCACAAACCTGTGTAATGAAATAATTCACAAACAATGTTCATTATCCAACGTAAACATAAAATTAATACATAGATAAAAACTAAAAAGCATATTACAACATCAAATAAATCACTTCATCCTAACAATAATTGGGATGGAAGCAAGAGTCCTAGTAGGAAAATAAAGACCAAATGGTCAATATCTAATCAAACATAGAAAAAAACCTCCATATGATGGAAAATAACCCAATTTACAAGCAATATACCTAACTCAAGAAAACCAGAATTGCATGCATCAATAGGGTTAAATCCCTAAACATACAATACCCTAATCCAGGGTATTGGAAACGGTTTCCCCTAAAATTCAAAGACTAACTATGTAATGGCACAAACATTCTACCTATGTGTTATACTATCGTTATACTCCCTCATCAGCCACTGAATCATCGTAGAACAATGTAGATCTAGAAAAATGTCTAAAATGTTCTACCATGGATATTTCATGAAGGAGGAGAAATCAGGGAACAAGGCTCTAGAAAAAGGTATAACTCACTGTGGCCATTCCAATACAATCGAAAATAGTTAATTCAAAAAATAGATGTTCGATCAGAGACTCGAAGAAGAACCGTGCACTATGGTCACTCCTAGATGAAACGAGTTGAGAAAAAAGGCGTTTTTTACAATTATACATAACCTCAGTCTGAATTAAAAAATAAAAATAAAAGTACATGGTGTGTTCATTTAATGTACACTTCATGTACATGCCTTAATCGGCCTCCTCTTTAGGAAGTTTCCATGTCACCCCACATGGCCATGTACTTGGCCATTATACTAATAGTACATGACAACCCACTAGAACTGGGAACATGACATGTATTTCTGTGTACACATCATGTAATACAAAAATTTATAGAATCTCCACCTTTTCTCAAAACACCATAAAAACAGGATCCATACCTAAAAAGAAGATCTAGGTTCTTATAAACTCCCCCCTTAAATAAATTGGTTACTGAATTTCCAAAATAAAGTGACGAAGAATAAGTGTAATCCTTTAATAGCTCAATAAACTGGGGTCGTACATAGGTCTCTCTCTCCCATGTCTCATCATGTACTCATATGTGCAACCATAGCACCTGTACCAGAAGAACAGACCAACCATGGAAAAACATCATGATTCAATCAACAATCCTGATATAAAGATCCTTGAATGAGGATTCCACCTCCGACTAATCCTCCTCAGGTTAAAAAACATGAGATGGATCTGAGAAGAAATATCGTGGATGAGAAACGTGAAAGACATCATGTAAATCTTTGTAACACCCCAAGATTCTACGGTAAGCTTCTTTTTGAATAATACAATAGCGTGTGTTGTACGCAACATCGTGTTCTAACACACCACAACCAATCAAACTAGCCGTTACGAATAATAATACCCACTTTTTGAAAATTTATAAATTTTATTTTTCAAAATGGACTTCATTTTTGGATTCGTAATATCGAAATTATCCTAGGGTGAATTTTTGGTATTTTTCTGAAAAACTTCATTTTTGATGAATAGTGAAATCACTAAGTGGTAGTTAAAAAGAACTGAATTTTTCATAAAAATTAATTTTACCACTTCTGTGATTGGAATTTCTAAAATCCAAGAGACACAGTTATTATCAAGGAGTAAAATGTGGTTCAATGAGCTGAAAATAATTTTTGGTGAATAGTAATTTTTTCCTTTTATTTACCACGGTTAAAAGTAAATAGGGTAATTAAGGGTAAAAATGATATTAATATTACCCTAACACATGTCCCAATTCTATTTGAAAAGTGTATCTCGACCAAAAACAATCTTAGTAATAAAATATTATCATTAAGTGCAGTTGGATTAGAATAGAACATTTATTATTATTTAATTCAAATAAGAGTTAAAAGAGTTAAAATCAAAGATTATTTACTAAAAAAAATTTAATATAGGGTTACACATAAGATAAATTCAATTATAAATATTCATAAGAAATATAGAAAGATTTCCTATATAATTATAGTTTATTTATAATTTTTAGACATTACATAATTTAATTTAATTATGACCCAATGATGATGCAATAATTACCGTAATAGTGAAAAATTAAAATAATTGATATTATAAATACCCCAATAAATATAATTTCAGACTTTTTATGTGTTAAACTAATTTTTTAGGTTAATATGACATGTTAGGAATGATTTAATTAACGTTTTTCGAAGTAATCATTCTGTTATAATTTTTACAAAAATCAATTTTCCAAATAGTGTCAAAATTGACATAAAAGAGTTTTTAAAACAAATATTATATTATTAATTGATATTCAATTCCTAAAAATCTAAGGTTTGGCCACGAGACTTATATAATGATAGGTGTATCATTAATATACCACTTGAGGGTCTCTTGGTGGTATATAGTAGGTTTATTAAATATAAAATAGTATAATACAAAGTTACATGGTAAGTGTCAAACTAATTAACTAAGTGTTAAAACTAAAAGATAAGGTTAATATGATGACCCAAACCTATCTAAATCCTATTGGTTGAGTGTTTTTAGACCCATCCCCACCTTAAACTTTAAATAATCTACTTTGGAGCCATTATAAACCGAATATTAATTTATTATAAAATAATGTTTCTAGATTTTCCAAAGGTGCCCCTCACCCCTCTTATAAAAGGGCACTCCCCCTTCTAATTAATTCACACCTTCAAAGCCATTTGACTCAGCCAAACTCTGCCCAAATACTCTATAAACTTCCCTCAATTCATTCTAGAGGCCTTAATTTAGTCTGAAAGCAAACCTAAGGAGCCCTTTTGATCAAATCAAAAGGAAGAACACGAAGAAGAGTGAATGATTTCACCACCCCTTTTCACGTTCCTTTCTTCTTCCACATCTTATTTCGTTGTTATTCCCATTATAAAATAATGAATCCAGTATCTCCTATATACTGTAATATTATTATAAATATTTTACAACCATATTCAGTATTCTATCCATCATTTTAATGACATGTCACCATACGTGCGTACGTACGGCTTACCGTCTCCACGTCGTGGTGTCATTGTTATTCAATATATTATTATTTGGATGGGTATAATAATGATTTTTAATTCATTTAAATAATAAATATAACATTATAAATATTATGTATATATGATATACCATCAAATTATATATTATTTTAACATCAAAAGAATGATATTGTCGCTCGTGCGTACGTACAGACTACCGTCTCCATAAACGCGATAAGATTCATTCTCCATCGTAATCCATTCAAGTAAAATTCTCATTTGAAGATTAATAATAATGATTAAAGACTTAATATCATTCTGGATATGAATAAGATACAATCTTTCCATAACAAACATGGCTTACATAACAAATCATATAAAAGAAAACGAGTAAGTTAACACCCGAAACAATGATAATACTAAGATATTATTAACAAAGAAATGTTAAAAGATCACATATGATATCATATTAATATATATGATTCTTGTATAATATAATAACAATTATTTAACCATTATACAGGATTTTAACCTACCACAACCAAGGAAAAGTACAAGGTAAGGGTTTATTTCGCAATCTCTTCATTATCCGAGGTTGTTTATACGTAATAATCTACTACGACTTCTTTATCATCCATATCCCTGTTTCCTAAAAATTTATTTCAAAACATTTTTACTATTTACTAGAATATGGGTTGGAGTCATTTTTACCCTTTTTTACTTTTATATGTGGTTTATAAAGGAATATTTCCGTCGTTTTCCAAACAAGGTCCTTTTTAACCATTTCGAGAGAATTAAGGTAAGAATGTTCTTTTTAACATATACGGCAGGTGCGGCTATTTTCTACCATTATAAAACCGTCGAAGCATCCCTTACAAGATTACAAGAATATTTTCAAAGAAGATGTTTTATTTTATATGACTATTAAATGATTTCAAAATAAAAAGAGATATTTCTCTAAAAATAGTTTTGATTTCATATATGTCAACATCCTTTGAAATATTTTACGCTTATTTGAAGTTGATTTATTATGATAAAAAAATTATATATTGTATTGATGGTTTTGTGATATGTTTGACTGTGGATGTGTTATTTATATACCATTCATGGTTTTTGGATGAAGTATTTACATTTCGTATGCTAGTTTTAATACGAATGTTTATGTTATGTTTAAACCTTTTCATATGGGAATGCATTGGACTTAATATGTGACGGGTGGAGCCCGCTATAGCTCCTCGATGCATTGGTAGGTCACATGATACAAACTAGTTTCTTGGTACAAGGCCTTGACAAAATCGTATTTTTAGTCTTGGCACGAGGCCATGGCTATGTGGTTATGATAGTCTAGCATTATGCATTTCATTATTATGAAAGTGGTTATTGATATTGCATGTGATTATTCGATTAGTAGAATATCCATGTGAATAAGTAAATGGAATTATTTCATTTTATTTTTTCCATACTATGTTGAAGATCATGTTTAAAAGGATTTTGTTTTAGTTATACATTTCCTTGAATGTTTATTATTATTTATGAAAGTTTCCGCTATATTTTTATCCTTACTGGGCATTTGAGATCACCCCTTTTCTATGTTTTATTTTTCCCAGGATGTGAAGAAGTAATTTATGAATGACATGAAGGGATAGTATGATGGGATAAGAGTGTGGACTATGGAGACTATATTTTGGTAGTTTTCATTTTATGATGTAATGTAAAACATTTTGAATATATTTAGTGTTTCCAAGGCTACTATACTAATCCTTCTTTAGAGATATGTTCTTTCTTATGATAATTCCAATGTTATGTAATAATGCACTGACTCTAGGTAACTAGGGTCGGGGAGTTATAGTTGGTATTAAAGATAGTTTAGTACAAACCTTGGAAGCTAGATTTAGATAAACTCTGATTAGGGCACATAGATTTAAGATGGACATTGAGGATTAATATAGAAGAACTTCCTAGAATTTTGGTATTGTAGATATTTTGTGAGTTTTATGAGAAATTAATCCCTATCTGGATACGAGTAGGTATAGGCGGCTCTGGCACAGATGTACCTATGGGTAAAACCCGAAAACACCGATTTTAGCTAGACTCGAACGGGAACTGGTGCACGACAACGGGACTTGCTGCACTCTTGGATACGACACTCCCAGGGGATATCCTTAGGATAAATCTTATTTTCTTGAAAAATAATTATGAAGGGTTTATGATTATATACAACCTCAAAGAAAACATTTTTATGATTATGGATTATATCCATAAATAGTTCAATTTTTGTTAAGTGTTTTATTAGTACGAAATTATGTATTTTGATTCATAAACTATTCTAGTTTATGCAAATGTTTAGAAATGGCGCCTAGTGGAAGAAATGGAAACTGTATCAATGCACACACTCCATGTAGGGATTTCCCTCCTGCTCTAGATAATTATAGTGGAGTTGGTGATGCAACTGGTGCCGATCAGCTAATCACCATACTGGGACAACTCACTCAGGTTATGAATAATAACCTTACCCATATGGATCACCCTGATCCACAGCGTGTAGTGTTAATGTTAGATCTCTTCCTGAGGCAGCAACCACCAACGTTCAATGGGAGTACAAATCCCTTAGTAGCTGAGCAATGGATATGTTTCCTAGAGAAAATATTTCAGGCTTTGGGGAGTAGTGAAAGGGAAAAACATTTCATGGCAGTTTATTGCCTCACTAGAGATTCTGATCAATGGAGGTCATTTATTAAAAACATGAAGGAAGATGATAAAGTATCAAATATGGAATGGAGAGAGTTCAAAAATCTGTTTTTAGAAAAATACTTTCCTCGCGACCATTGAGAAGACATGGAAAGGAAATTTCTGAGTCTGAGACAAAAGGAGGATGAGAATGTCACAATGTATGAGGCTATCTTTACAAGGTTAGCAAGGTATGCTGGAGATTATATAAGTAACCCAAGAAGTAAGATTGATAATTTCTTTGATGGGTTAAAACCATTTCTCTGTCGATCATTAGTCTCACAATCCTTCTCGTCATACGAAGACATTGTCTAATGAGCTATCAAGACAGAGAAAAAATTATATAAGTCATATGACTTTAAAGTAATGTAAGAGAAGAAGAGATATGCTGATCAATCTAGTAATGGAAATAAAGGGAAGAAGGGAAATGTTGAATATCCATCCTGTAGTAAATGTAGGAAGAAACACCCCAGTAATTTCTTAAAAGGAACGGGAGTCTGTTAAAAGTTTGGTGAAAAAGGCCACAAAGCCCGTGATTTCAATGGGAAGAAGGAAGCAACCGATGTCCAATGCTACAATTTCAAGGAGATGGGACATTATGCAGATGCATGTCGTAAGCGTCAAGGGAACTTACCTCAGAAAAGGCCAAGGGATCAAGGCCAAGCTTATTCTATCACTACTGCTGAGGTAGAATCTCCGAAAGACGTGGTGGCATGTAATTTAATGGTTTCGTTAAGTTTAGAAAATGCATTATTTGATTCTGGATCATATCATTGTTTCATATCTTCACAGTTTTCTAAGAAAATTAGATATTTCCAATTTAATTTAATAAGGGAGTTGTCAGTTAATACTCTAAAGGGAATTATCATTGCAACAATGTTTTGTGAATTAGTCCCCATTAGAGCACATAAATGTTCATTATCCACTAATCTCATCGTCATACCTATGATTGAGTTTGATATAATCCTCGGTATGGATTGGCTTTCAGACCATGATGCGAAGATTTATTGTAAGAAGAAAGAGGGTACAATTTTTTATGATGATGATAAGGAACACCTTATCTTTAGAAGATAATCATCACCACCTAATTATTATCTTGATCTACCCCCAGTAGCTTAACTAAATTCAATTATTGGGGAGGAAGAGGATTAAATTATAGTGGGAGAGGAAAGGAATGCTCAAATAGAGGATGTACCTATTGTGAAATAATATGTAGATGTGTTTCCGGAAGATTTACCTGGACATCCTCTAGAATGAGATGTTGATTTTTCCATTTATTTAATTTCTGGATCAAGGCCTATATCGAAGACCCCTTATAGAATGGCCACTATAGAATTATTTGAACTAAAGAAACAACTAGAGGAATTGAGTAGTAAGGGATTTATTTGCCCTAGTGTTTCTCCATGGGGAGCCCATGTTCTTTTTATTAAAAAGATAGATGGATCTATGTGGTTATGTATCGACTATATAGAGATCAATGATATAACAATAAAGATCAAGTATCCCCTACATCGCATTGATGATTTATTTGACCAACTGCATAGAGCTCAATACTTTTCAAAGATTGACCTCCGATTTGGATACCATCAGTTGTGTGTGAAGAAGGAAGACATTCCAAAGACAGAATTTCGACCCAGGTATGAGCATTATGAGTTTATAGTAATGAATTTTGGATTGACTAATTCACCCTTTGTATTCATGGATATGATGAATAGAGTTTTCAAGGAATATCAAGATGAATATTTTGTGGTATTTATTGATGATATCTTGGTATACTCCAAAACCTATGAAGATCGTGAAAATCACATGCGCATTATCCTGAAGACTCTAAGAAGACATGAATTATATGGGAAGTTTAGCAAGTGTGAATTTTTGGATTCAGTAGATTTCTTTTCTTGGACATATTGTCTCTAAATATGGAATCTTTGTTGATCCTTCTAAGACCAAGGAAATCCAAGAATGTCCAGAACCTATGAGTATAACTAAGGTACATAGTTTTATTGGTTTGGCAGGTTATTATCGACGTTTCATCCAGAATTTCGTCAAATTGGAAAACCCATTAATGAATCTCATACGTAAAGGGTTTAAATTTGTTTCAAAAAAAGAGTGTGAAGAATGTTTTGAAGATCTGAAGAGAATATTAGTCAATGCTCTTATATTGACTCTACCATCAGGGAATGATGGGTTCATTATTTACCATGATGCATCGAAGAAAGGACTTGGTTGTGTCCTAATGCAGAATGATAGGGTTATTTCTTATGCATCACGACAGTTGAAAATTCTTGAACAAAACTATCCTACTCATGATCTTGAGTTAGAAGCTGTGATCTTTGCTTTGAAGATATGGAGACACTACATCTATGATGAAAAATGTGAGATTTATACTGATGACAAGAGTTTGAAGTATATTTTCTCACAAAAAGAACTCAACATGTGGCAAAAGATATGGCTTAAATTACTCAAGGATTATGATTGTACGATACACTACCACCCGGGGAAAGAAAAAAAGGTGGAAGATGCTTTGAGCAGAAAAGACCATGGAGTTTTGAACAATATGAGAATTGAAAGGGATCCAATTTTCATGGATCTAGTGAAGATGGACATGGGAATAACCAGGGAAGGTGAAACATCAATGCTTTTTCAAATGGTTTCCAAACCATCGTTACTATAAAGGATTAAGTGTTCTCAGGACGATGATGAAGAATTTCAAAAGAATATTAATGCTGTGAATGATGGGAGATTGAGATACATTGTGTATGAAGATGGAATTTTGAAATTCGGGAAGAGACTTTGTGTTCCCAATATACATGATCTAAAAAGGGAATTATTGGATTATGATCATAGTTCCAATTTCTCTATACACCCTGGGAGCACCAAAATGTATAAATAATTGAAGGAATATTTTTGGTGGGACAACATGAAGAGGGAGATTGCGATTTTGTGTCAAGATGTATGGTTTGTCAACAAGTGAAAGCTAGAAGGCAACAGCCTGGTGGAGTATTGCAGCCTCTTCCCATACTTGAGTGGAAATAAGATAATATCATGATGGACTTTGTCATGGGACTACCAAAGACTCCTAAAAGGAATTATGCAATATGGGTCATTGTTGATCGTCTTACCAAGTCAGCACATTTTCTTTCTATAAGAGAAGATCTACCACTGGAACGTCTAGAAAGACTATATATTGATGAAGTTGTGAGACTTCATGGAGTACCCCTATCGATTGTTTCTGATCGTGATCCCCGTTTTACATCATGATTCTGGAAAAGTCTTCAGAAATCCTTGGATACTGAACATCATTTGAGAACTGCCTACCACCCTCAAACAGATGGACAATTAGAACGAACTATTAAAACCATAGAAGACATGTTGAGATCCTGCTCACTTGACTTTCAGGGTATGTGGGATCAATATTTACCTCTGGTAGAATTTTCATATAACAATAGCTTCCATTCAAGTATTCAGATGGAACCATATAAAGCTTTATATAGAAAGATATGTTGCACACCAACCTGTTGGTATGACGTTGGTGAAAGAAAACTTGTAGGCCCAGAAATGGTGGAGGAAACGATGGAAAAGGTGAAGGTAATCCAAAACCATATCAAAGAAGCTCAAAGTAGGCAGAAGAGTTATGCCGATAATCGAAGGAAGTATTTGGAATTTCAAGTCAGTGATCAAGCTTTCCTGAAGGTATCTCTATGGAAGGGAGTCATATGTTTTGTTAAGAAAGATAAACTGAGTCCCAGGTACATCGGACCTTTCGAAATTCTAGAACGAATTAGGGTTGTAGCATACGGATTGGCAATGTCTCCAAGTCTCTCCAAGGTTCACGATGTGTTCCACGTATATCTGTTGAGGAAATAAATGCATGACCCAACGCATGTACTCACCTATGAAGAATTAGAACTGGAACCCGATCTGTCTTATTGAGAAGAGCCTGTCAAGATTCTTGATATGAGAGAACAAGTACTGAGAAACCGGATGACTCGTCTGGTAAAGGTTTTGTGGAAAATCATAAGATGGAAGAGGAAACGTGGGAACCCGAGGAACTCATAATGAAGAACCACCCGAGTCTTTTCATGCAGTAGTATTCTAGAAATTTCGAGGAAGAAAATATTGGAAGGAGTGGAGAATGTAACACCCCAAGCTTCTACGGTACGCTTCTCATTGAATAATGCAATAGCGTGTGTTGTACGCAACATCGAGTTCTAACACACCACAACCAATCAAACCAGCCGTTATGAATAGTAATACCCACTTTTTGAAAATTAATAAATTTTATTTTTCAAAATGGACTTCATTTTTGGATTCCGAATATCGAAATTATCCCAGGGTGAATTTTCGGTATTTTTCTGAAAAACATCATTTTTTGATGAATAGTGAAACCACTAAGTGGTAGTTAAAAAAACTTAATTTTTCATAAAACTTAATTTTACTCCTTCTGTGAGTGGTATTTCAAAAATAAAATTAAGACGGTTAATATTAATTAGTAAAATGTGGTTCAATGAGATGAACATAATTATTGGTGAATAGTAACTTTTTACTTTTATTTACCACAGTTAAAAGTAAATAGGGTAATTAAGGGTAAAAATGATATTAATATTACCCTAAAACATGTACTAATTCTATTGGACAAGTGTATCTCGACCGAAAAAAACCTTAGGAATAAAATATTATCATTTAGGTCCACTTGGATTAGATTAGGACATTTATTATTATTTAATTCAAAAAAGATTTAAAATATTTAATATCAAAATTTATTTACTAAAACATTTTTAATATAGGGTTACACATAAGATCAATTCTATTATAAATATTAATTACAAAGCTAAAAATATTTCCTACATAATTATATTTTAATTATACTTTTTAAAAATTAAATAATTTAATTTATTAATGACCCAATGATGATGCAGTAATTACCATAATAGTGAAAAATTAAAATAATTGATATTATAAATACCCCAATAAATATAATTTGATACTATTTATTAATTACAATAATTTTATAGGTTAATATTACATGTTAGTAATGATTTAATTAACTTTTTTCTAAGTAATCATTCTGTTATGATTTTCACAAAAATCAATTTTCTAAATAGTGTCAAAATTGACATAAAAGAGCTTTTAAAACAAATATTATATTATTAATTGATATTCAATTCCTAAAAATATAAGGTTCTGGCAAGATACTTATATCATGATAGGTGTACCATTAATGGACCACTTGGAGGTCTCTTGGAGGTATATAGTATGTTTATTAACTATATAATATAAAAATACAAAGTGACATGGTAAGCGTCAAACTAATTAACTAAGAGTTAAAACGAAAAGATAAAGTTAATATAATGACCCAAACCTATCTAACTCCTATTGGTTGAGTGGTTTTAGACCCATCCCCACCTTATCCTTTATATAATCCACTTTGGAGCCATTAGAAACCGAATATGAATTTATTATAAAATAATATTTCTAGCTTTTTCAAAGGTGCCCCTCACCCCTCTTATAAAAGGTCGCCCCCCTTCTCATTAATTCACACCTTCAAAGCAATTTTTCTAGTCCAAAATCTTCCCAAATACTCTCTAAACATCCCTCACTTTATCCTAGAGGCCTTCCTTTAGTCTGAAAACCATCCTAATGAGCCCTTTTGATCAAATAAAAAGAAGAACCCAAAGAAGAGGTAATGATTTCACCACCCCTTTTCAAGTTCCTTTCTTCTTCCACTTCTTCTTTCTTTGTTATTCAAATTATAAAATAATGAATCTAGTATCTCCTATATACTGTAATATTATTATAAATATGTTACAAACATATTCAGTATTCTATCCATCCTTTGAATGACATGTCACCATACGTGCGTACGTACGGCTTATCGTCTCCACGTCGTGGTGTAATTGTAATTCAAAATATTATTATTTGGATGGTTATAAACATGATTTTTAATTAATGTAAATAATAAATATAACATGATAATGATTCTTTATATATGATATACCATCCAATTATATATTTTTTTAATATCAAAAGAATGATATTGTCACTCGTGCGTACGTACGGACTACCGTCTCCACGAACGCGATAATATTCATTCTCCATAATAATCTATTCAAGGGTAATTATCATTTGAAGATTAATAATAATTATTAAGGACTTACTATAATTCTGGATATGAATAAGATACAATCTATCCATAACAAACATGGCTTATGTAACAAAACATATAAAAGAAAACGAGTAAGTTAACACCCGAAACAACGATAATACTAAGATATTATTAACAAAGCAATGTTAAAAGATCATATATGATATCATATTAATATATATGATTCCTGTATAATTTAATAACAATTATTTCACCATTATACAGGAGTTTAACCTACACCAACCAAGGAAAAGTACAAGGTAAGGGTTTATTTCTCAATCTCTTCATTATTCGATGTTGTTTATACGTAATAATATACTGGGACTTCTTTATCATCCACATCCATGTTTCTTAAAAATGTATTTCAACTCATTTTTACTATTTACTAGAATATCGTTTAAAGTCATTTATACCCTTGTTGTCTTTTATAAGTGGTTTATAAAGGAATATCACCGTTGTTTTCCAAATAAGGTCCTTTTTAAACTTTTCGACTGAATTAAGGTAAGAATGGTTTTTTTACTTATACGGTGGGTGCGGCTATTTTATGCCATTGTAAAATCGTTGAAGCTTCCGTTACAAGATTATTAAAATATTTTCAAAGAAAATGTTTTATTTTATATGAATCTTAAATGATTTCAAAATTTAAAGAGATATTTCTCTAAAAATAGTTTTGATTTCATCTATGTCAACATCCTTTGATGGATATTACGCTTATTTGAACTTGATTTATTATGATACAAAACTTCTATATTGTATTGAAGATTTTGTGATATGTTTGAATGTGGATGTGTTATTTTTATACCATTCATGGTTTATGGATGAAGTATTTACATTTTGTATGCTAGTTTTAATATGAATGTTTATGTTATGTTTAAACCGTTTCATATGGGAATGCATTGGAAATAATATGTGAGGGGTGGAGCCCGCTATAGCTCCTTGATGCATCGGTATGTCTTATGAGAAAAAATAGTGTATTGGCACAAGGCCTTGACAAAATCTTATTTGTAGTATTGGAACGAGGCCTTGGATATGTGGTTATGATAGTCTAGCATTATGGATTCTATTATTATGAAAGTGGTAATTGATATTGCATGTGATTATTCGATTAGTAGAATATCCATGTGGATAATTAAATGGAATTATTTCATTTTATTTTTTCCATACTATGTTGAAGTTAAAGTTTAAAAGGATTTTGTTTTAGTTATACATTACCTTGAATGTTTATTATTATTTATGAAAGTTTCCTCTATATTGTTATACTTACTAGGAATTTGAGCTCACCCCTTTTCTATGTTTTATTTTTCCCAGGATGTGAAGATGTAATTTATGAATGACCTACAGGGATAGTGTGAGGGGATACAAGTGTGGACTATGGAGACTATATTGTTGTAGTTTTCATTTTATGATGTAATGTAAAACTTTATGAATATATCTAGTGTTTCCAAGGCTACTAAACTAATCGGTCTTTCGAGATTTGATCTTTTTTGTGATCATGCCAATGTTATTTAATAATGCACTGACTCTGGCTAACTGGGGTCGGGGCGTTACTATCTTGGTACCAATGAGGTAACTAAAACATGTAGGCAACCAGTCTAACTCTCTAAAAAACATCAAATGGCCCTATGTATCTATGAGAAAGATGTCCATGTCGCCTAAATGTCTTGTGTCCCAAACACAATATGACAAGTAGGAAAACTGGATCTTCAACCTCAAACTCTTGATGTCATCTCTGTCAGTCATCATAATACTTCTTTCATGGCAATGAATTAGCCATCCTATTCTGAATAAACCTCACCTGCTATATGGTCTCTTAGACAAGATGAGGTCCCAGCATTGCAGTAACTCCTACTTTCAGCCAACATGGGGGTGATCAGAATGAACTACCATAAAAATTCTCGTAAGGTTACATCTAAATCGTTTCATGAAAAATATTATTGTTGGAAAACTTTACAAGAGATATGTCTTTCTCCCAAGAACCTCCAAAATCTATGATTCATGAACGAATCATTTCCTCCTACACCATTATCATATGCTCAGACTGGCCATCTATCTAGGGATGGTAAGATGTTCTAAGAAGTACCAGCCTACCAAACTCCCTATGTAGTCCCTTCCATACACGTGAAGTAAAACGGGCATCCCTATATGAAACAATGGACAATGGAAAACCTTTTAATCGTAGAATCTCCCAAATATACAACCTTCCTAACTCAACTACACTGCAGGTATCCTTGATTGGGAAGAATTTTTCAATAGATGGGAGTCTACTGATGACAACCCAAGCTGCATCATACCATTTAGGAAACCTCAATAAACCTGTCATGAAGTCCATCATGATTTCATTCCACTTCCACCCATGAATGGACAACTACCGCAAAATCCTGGATTTTCCCTGACGCTTCACCTTCACCTAAAAATATGTGGAACATATCATGAATAAACCAATAGCATCTCTCTTCATACCATGCCACCAATACTGACGTAGATGTGTCGATGCATCTTGGTGACACCAGGATGAACATCCTAAACTGAAGAATAAATGTCCCACATCAGTTCCTCGCATATGTCTATTGAAACAGATACACTCCCTTGAAAACACATGATATCTTCATTTCATAATGTCCATCTAGGAATAGGGTCCTCCCTTGAAACCCTCTATAATAGTACTAGGCCTTCAGAATCTAATAGCTACCTCATTCAAAATCAATAAAGTAGAGTAGAGGTAACATCCATAGGAGAAAGAAACATCCCCCTGTCTATATTTCACCTCCATATGCATCTCAGAGAATAGCACCATAAGCTATCACTCTCTAGAAGCCTCCTGAGCTACCAGTATCTGAGTCCTCCTTCTTAACACACCAGCTAGTGATTTTCAATACCCATGAATGATGGAAAGATAGAAAACAATGGACTATGGGAACTCAACAAAATTTCACTATTTCCTATTCATATTGTGAGGAGTAATGATATATTTGAGACATTTTTTGTCAGTGAAAACAACAAAAAAAATATCTTTCAACATAAAATGTCTCCAATAACAAGGCATGAACAACTGCAGTGAAATCAATATCATGAATCAGGTAATTCCTCTCATGTGGCCTCACCTGCTGAGACCCATATACAATGAATCCTTCCCCCCTGCATAATCATTAATCCTTGACCAATACATATTGTATCACAGTATATATTATAGATCTTTCCCAGCTATGTAAATACTAGTATCAATGCTGAATTCCACATCTATTATAGTCCCTAAAAGGCTGACTTATAATAATATGACAATAATTACATCATCCACATTATAGTCAGTCCCTTTTGTGGTGATTCCTATTGTGAAATGTCCTATATAAAACATATGTAGTAACCAGACAATCCTAGAAAACATTGTACCTCAAATATGTTCTTTGGTTTCTCCCAGGAAACTACTTCCCTAACTTTTTCTGGGTGAGCTTATATTTCTGTCTCTAAGATATCATATCCCATGATGTGAATTTGGTCCCTCCAAAAGTGTCAATTTGAGAGATTTGCATATAACTAACACTATCTCAGTTTACTCAAAATGATATCCAGATATGTGGCATGTTCGTGTCGATTGTGAGAGTACAGAAAGATATCATCCACGATGACAATAATAATGGAATCCAAGTATGGTTGGAACAGTAAGTTCATCAGTTCTATAAAAACTACTCGCATATTTGTGTGATAGAAAAACATAAACACATACTTGTATAGGTCATTTATTATTAGGATAACTGTATGAAGAATATCAGATGTTCTAATGAAAATATGATGATAACCGGATCTCAAGTCAATTTTTGAGAACACTCGAGCTCCTTGACGCTGATCAAATAGATCATCAATTCATAGCAAGGGATATCAGTTCTTGAAAGTAAACTACCTCAGATTCCAATAATCCACACTTAGTCTAAGAGTAATGTCTCCATTATTCGCAAAAAGGATAGGTGAACCCCAAGGAGAAGTACTGGTTCAGATGAAACCATTTTCTTTTAACTCCTCTAATTGATTCTTGAGCTTCTGTAACTCTGGTGTATCAGTCCTGTGAGGAGGAATGGATACTAGTTCCTCTAATGGAATAAGATCGATAAAAATTTCTACCACTTGCATTAGAGGAAAACTTGAAAAGTCCACTAGAAATAGATCCTTGAAATCATGCACAACTTGAGGAAAGTCCATTTTTGAATTCCCATAGTCATCCAGATATATACTAGAAATATGGTTTGTAACTCCTCAAAATCCATGTTTCTTGGGTCTTGCTCGACTTGCCTGGAAATCCCCTTCACCCATATATCGAAACGACCCACCCTCTGGTGACGCAAAACTAACCCTAGAGTGATCGCAGTCTATAATAGCTTGGAAGGGAAATAACCAGTCCATTATATGAATGACATCATAGCCTATCATCTCTAGGACATAGAGGTCCCAAATGATGTGAAACCCACCATCCTCAAGAGGGAACTCCTTTCACTGACGTACAATAGTTCTTATAGTCTTCAATGAATTGTATATCATCTATACATAAACACAAGTATATGTACAGATCCCAAGGCTCTACACAATAGAAAAAGATATCAATCTATGGGTAGCCCCTGTATTGAAAAGTACTTAAGATAAAACTGAGGCAACTAGAATCATGCATCTAACTATAGAGGGTCAAGGATTCTTCTCTTGCTAGGACTGCTCCACTGCAAATGTTTTCTCTATACTGCAGCCCTGAGACCATTACTAGCCACCCTGAGCTAATCCACCTTGTTGTTTCTAAACGGCTTCTATTTGGATACCACTACCACAACCTCTACCTCAGCCTGAACGGCCAGAAGAACTCTGGTTCCAATAATGATGAGAAACTGGTGATGTTGATCTTGATTGAGGAGTAATATAGGATTCCCTATCACTAGCTATCGGCGAGAAATAGAATAAAAAAACCTCTATAGATGGACCATATTTCCATAATATCTACACTCTATTAGGTCTCTCAGACAATGTGGCCTCAGATGTCGCCCTTGGAACACTGGTAGCATACCACCTGGTTACCCAATGGTGTATCTCAACTACTCGGATCTCCACATTTATACTCCTTAAGGTGTTTCTGACTATCATCCAAATAATAAAAATCTCTGGATGCAAGGAGTACATTCCCCACACCTCCAAAATCCCTCTAGTTGTGCTAGGCGATCAGTTCCTTGTTGACTATAAATGATATGTTCGTTAACCAAAAGTTGTTCACATAAGATCAATATTCAATCTTGATACCATCCTCAAACATCATTATTCTGATGATATCATCACCCCTATAATGGGTGTGAAATTATATAACTCTATAAAGAGAGAATAATACTCCATGACCAAGAGATAATCCTTTTCTAAACTTTTGAACTCTCATGCTAGATCGGCCATCAAAGTGTCTAGGTAGAAGTAATTTTAGAAGGTATCCAGGAACTCATCCCACTCCCTATCCTACTGAAATTATGCCTGTGAGATCACAAACCCAAATATCGTGGTGAAATACTGAGGTGTATACATAGGTATATTTACCCTACTTTCTAGAGGCATCTCGATATGCTCAAAAATATATATAATGGCTTCCAAACATGACTCTACAACCAAATGTCCGTCATCCCCTGAGAATTTGGGAGGATGAAGCTGTTGAAGGACCCGCGTCAACTCTGCCATAGAAGGGGAATGATGTGGTTCTCCTTATAATGTTTTCATAAACCTCATGAAGCCTTCTCAGAACTGCGCATCATCACCTGTATCCGAAATGAGTGTTGGTGCCATGACAGGCATGACAAGTGTGTTTTCTAGTAATCACTGATCTACCATGTCCGGTGTATGGTCACTTCATTGAATCTGACATATAACTGAAGGACATCACAGAGGAATGCCTCTTCAAGGTCAAGCACACAGCATAGATCACGATTTTCAAGGAGTGAAACATAATAGTCTAAGAAGGGAATAAGAGGAAGAAAGGAGTCATGTTTTTACAAAACAATGATTCACGACATATATGACCACTATACGATGTGTTCACCTATGTATTATCATGGGTTTGTACTCCTTCCAACCTTAGTCATGTAACACTCCTTACACATCGAATGTTCTCCAAGACACAGTGTGTACTTGAATTGTTTTCCCCAACCTGTGTTCTTCTACTCAACTAACCCACAAGGTTCTCAAAGAACGATACTACATGACATGTTCATGCTAGACACATCATGTACTAGAAGGATTTCACCAACCTGTTTTTCTAGTCACATGGATGGATACATGGCTTACACTACACATCATGGTAAAGCTTGCACTGCATTTATAACCTATGTTTCATCCATCTGTGTCGTTAGTCACATGGGTGGACACACGGTCCCAACAACATGGCGTTTACATTTGATACACGGTGTGTTCCATCTAAGATTTCCCAACCCCATTTCTCTTCCCACACCACCACTTAAATGGTTTGAGACTTCACGGCGTGTACATACAGTACACGGTGTGTACATAAGAAAAATATTTCTGACCTGAATGTATTCAGTAATACAGATGGTGTATTCTAGGTTTTTATGGTCAGTAAGCCACAAAACTACTCCAAAACCCCAAAAAAACACTAAAAAGATCATTTAAGTGCACAATTATGACCTGTGGGGACCCATAATCCCCGAATATCAAAGTTTGTCATCTTATACAAGTCATATACAAGATTAATAGTGCAAAAATCCACCAAATTCTGATCCATAAGTCCCCATAACACCTCACGAGACAAATATTTGCGTTCAATAAAATGAAACTTTATGCTAACTAGTACCCTATCAAATAGTAGTTATTCTATCCAACCATATGTAATAAGAACATTCATATGTAGCACAACATCTATCACAACAACATGGAATCTCTAACGTACCCTAAATTTCATGGCATGAATGCATGACATGTGATATCTATCAAATTACTATATTATGCATGAGATGGCATACCCTCATCTCATTGGGTTCCAAAAGAAATAGAACCTCAATAATATCAACAATAACATCACAAAACATGTGAATCACCCAACGATGAAATCAAATAAACTGTAACAATTTCAAAACCAGAAAAATTTAAATAATCGAGGAAAATTAGATTTTACCTATACACAGGTTAGCTACTACCAAAAATACGTATTACCAACTACCTATTCCATCCTATTTCTAAATATAGTCTCCAAACAGTATGTTAAGGAAAAATTAATTCCACTAACACCAATTTGAAATGTCCTGGTTCCGAGTGCCGTGCAGTGGTTCCCCGTACCTGGTTGGTCACATGGAATCAGGGGAATTTCCTCCAATGCTGGTGATTTCAGACTCTAAGTGAGGGCCTTGGGAATGATATTGGAGAAACTATGCCCTCATTGGCAGAGAAACACAATAGAAATAAAAATATAATAGTAGAAGAAGTAGTAATTATTATACAATAATGAACAGCGGAAGACTGATAGTAAATAAACAACTGCAGCTTATATATAAACAATGTTTCGTGTCCCAATACCTAGGAAAGCATCCAAACATGTCAAAAGGTTAAAATAATGTTCTATACCAATGTACAAAGGAAAAAAATATACAAATCCAACAACATCACAAGCCTTATCTTGGTCCCATGCTCTCCAGCTCCACATTAATCAAGTACCTGATGCAGGAGGGTGCTTTCCCTTATCTATACATACAGAAATGTAATCTGTTTGGGTGAAAAATCATTACCCTTACAGTGTGTAAGATGAATCCCAGTAGCAATCACCCAATTATCTATACCTAATAGTCAGTGAATATATATGGCAAGTAATATGAAAAATGAATTAATAAACAATGAATTACTAAAAATTAAACAGTCCTATATCTTCAATTACATTCATTTATATTCATCAATTATTCGACCAAATTAAAAAAAGAAACCCTCTAGAATGTTATCAAACCATATCCCTTCTGGTTAAACCAATCAATCTCATGTAACCCTCTTCGAATGTTCCCAAAGCTTTAACCCTCATGTTAAACTTATCATTTAACAATTAAGATATAATTACCCCATGGAATAGCTCATGTAGTCTATCCACATTGGTCTCATGAAAAACAAGGAATCTATGAGGAAACACTCGCCATCAAATCCCCCCTATAGTCATTTAACAATAAACTACAGACACTCTGATGAAGAACTCAACATCAATTCCCCCTATGGTCTTGTAATGGTAACTATAGACACTCTGAGGGAGCACTCAACACCAATCCCCCATATGGTCTCTAAAAATGGTAAATAATAATAGAAACTCTAGGGAAGCCCTCAAAATATTTTCCCACTATGGTCTCACTACACTAGGTTCCTATAACCATGTGTAAAGAAATCGTGCAAAAATGATGTTCAATAGCCAAAGTAATCCAAAAATTACTACATGGATAAAATGCTATAAATTATTTCACAAAATCAAATAAATAAATCCATCCTAACAATACTAGTAATGGAAGGAAGAAACCTATCATGAAATGCTAGACCAACAGGTCAATATCAAATCAAACATGGGAAGACCAACTCCATATCTTGTAAGATAGCACTATTTACAATCAAGATCCCTAACTAAAGAAAAAAATAATACTAGGAATCAACATGGTTCAAATACCTATACATGCAATTCCCTGATCTAGGATATTGGGAAATTTTTCTCATACAATTCAAAGAATAACAATGGAAAGCCACAAACCACCTACCATAGAATTGTAATATCAATATACTCTGTCGTAGGCCCTGGAATCGTCCAATAATGACGTATATATACAAAAAATTCTAAACATTTCAACCAATGATATCTCACAAAAGAATATAAATAAAGGAACAATGATAAAAAAGAAGGAATAACTCATCGGGGCGACTCCAATGCAATCCATATCGGTTGATTTTGAGAACAGATGGTCAATTTGAGGATCGGAGAGAAACCGCGCCCTCCAGTCTCACCTATTTGAGACGATTGAAGAATAAGGTGTTTCATACAATTATATGTGACCCCAGTCGGATATGTTAAATAAAATTAAAATAACACAGCATGTATATTAAATTTATACGTTGTGTACATGCCTTAACAGTCCTCCGCATTAGGAGTTCCCTAGGTAACCCCACATGATCATGTACTCAGCTGTTACACGGATAGTGTATGGCTACCCATTGAAACTTCGTACACGGTGTGTACTTCTATGTTCAAGGCATGTACTCCTTAAATTTACTGATACTCACCATTTTCTTGAATCACAAGAAAAATAGGATCCACACATAAAAATAATCTCTGGGTTCTTATAGACATGTAAGATACCGGTGCGTCCTACCGATGACAGGCCACCAATAGCTGAGCTACTGATGCGTCCGTCTCACACTGAGCCACCGACACTGAGATACTGATGTATCAACCTACCGACACTCTGACCTACCGACGTCCTATCCTATATTCGTACTGACTCGCTGACATCAATTCTCATGATTCACCGATGCACTAATGTGCCTACACACTGACATGCCATTGTACTACCATGCAGATGCACTGATAGACCGACATCGATGCCAAAATTCACCAATGGAAAAACTAGAAATTTGAAAAACTCTTGAAATTAGGGATCGTTTCCCCCCAAAACACCATAAACAATGACTTTTAACAAATGAAAGTTCAGAGGAAATCCACGTTATTACATTAGATACCTCTTAAACTATTATCTTCTTCAAGAATTCAAACCCAAACAAAAAGACATTGGGTTAAAAAAAACCCTAATATACCTCAAAAGAGAAACCTAGCTGGTGTTATTGTAACGTTGGAGTGAATACCTCAACATCCCAGAACATCATCTATCTCCCGAACAACAAGGAAAACACTACGATACCACACTTCCACAAACAATAATGCAACACCATGGGTCACACCGTCAAGACACACGGATATGGGAGATCCATCCTCCATTTGAAGATACTATCCACTTTGGGTGGCATTGTCTCACCCGCACATGTTTAATCACATATTCATTGATGAATATTGATTAGATATTAAGTTCTCCCCTCTCTATACTTCGGACATTTCACAGATTTCCAATGATTTTGGAAACATGTTATCTTCAAAAAAATGAGGACAAATAGTGCAGCATAAACAAGGAACAAATAAAAAAAACAAGAGGAAAACTCAGAACAACACCAGTTACTGGGTACACATATGTGCCTCCCATTTCCATGTACTCTCATCGAGGCCACTATTCCTCCATAAAACACGATCGAAAGGAATGATCCTCCCACATAGAAATTTCTCCATAAAATACCCAATTCTTTCTGTTTGATCCACGCATGTCACGTCATCCTTGATATCCAACTCTCCCCAGTCATGGATGTGGAATTCATCATATAGATAATGTCAGAGTTGAGTGAAATGAAAGATATCATGGATCGTCTCCAACTTTGGTGGGAACACTAGCTGATATTAAACCTCTCCAACTCACCCGAATACCTTGAAAGGTCAGATGAACCTTGGAGGAATCCTTTATTTTCATCCAAACCCCCTCTATCACAATTGAGACGAGACCTTTATGAACACATGGTCCATAACCTAGAACTCCAAGGTCCTCCTTCTATGATCGACATATGAATTCAGTCAGTACTAAGTTACCTTCAACCTATATCACATAAGCTAAATCTCCTAAATTGCACTTTTCACTACCTCTAATCCGATAAGGGTTTCTTTACCTACCTCGGTCTAGCATACTAGTGAGTGACATGATCTTTTATACAAGTATTTTAATGATTCCATGCCAAATGAAGAGTGATAAATATTATTTTAGGAAAAATATAACAAGGTAATGTGTCATTCCCATGATCCTATAGAGTCTAGAACACATGCTCATTGCATATCCTTCTACGCCAGGATGGTCCTCTCTGTTTTCACATTCGTCTGAGGGTGGGAAGTAGTGATAAGGCATAACTTGGTTCCAAAGGCATACTGAAATCCCCTCCATAGTCTTACTATAAAATTGCATATCTCAATCTAATACAATGAACCATAGAACTCCATGAAGACACACCACTTGTCTCATGTACCTCTATGTTATTGAATCCATCGTGGTCGACTCCTTGATCTCCAAATAGTTATCCAAAATTTTCAACAGATCCACTACTGCCCAAAGAGCATCGTAACCACCCCAAGCCTTGGGTTATCGAGTGAAGAAATCCAATGAGATGTCATCCCACTTCCACTCGGGAACAACTCATGAATGAAATAGCACTTTAGGATCACGGTGCTAAACGTTCACCTATGGACACACTAGTCACCTTAACACAATATCTGATACTTCCCACTTCACTCCAGTTAACTAAAACAATTCCCTAAAGCCTCATCACATATTAAATACTCTAGGATGAACTTATAGGGGTGAGCTATGGAACTCATAGAGAACTCCCTCACACATTTCTACTGGGACACTTATCATCCCAAATAATTTTATCCAATTATGACTATCCTTCAAACAACCCTCCATAGCGTCACCATGGGCAATGAGATCACACATCAATTTAGTCTCTGAATCTCCCTGTTGAGACTCCTCATCTTGCCTCATTAAGGAAGACTGCACTATCATCTATAAAAGAAATCCTCGTCCATCATCCACTCTCACATCCTGACAAAAAGTGACCAACTCCTTCATTTTAATCTAGGAAATAATTTATTCCAAAACTATATCCTTATGAGACTTCCTACATAAGTCATGGGACACCATGTTCCCCTTCCCTGGGGAGTAAGAGACCATAATGTCATAATCTTGGAGGAAATCATTGAAATATTGATGTCAAAATATTATATGTCCTGGAGAAAATATATACCTCAATATCTTATGCTCCGTGAAAACCACATAGAGATTCTTGATGAGGTAATTCCTCCAAAACATCAGCTCAAACATGACCATTGGAATATCTGGATCATGGGAAGAATGGTTACATTTTTGAGGTAGTAACTTCCTAGACACATAATATATTATTCCACATTGATGCATTAGCACACATCCCAAGCCTAATATGGATGTGTTACCAATCACCTTGAACATTACACCTTCCTCTAGAAACTTATGCACTAGGGAAACTAACAAATTCCTACTTAGATAGCTAAATGGCCCATGAAACTACTCAATCAACATGAAGGCCTTTTATTTTCTCCTCAAAGCTATCAATGGGGATTAAACTCATGAAAAGTTGGGTATGAACCACCAAAAATAGCCTTCAAAACCCAAGAAACTATGAACCTCTACCATATTTTTGGGTACTACCCAATCAAAAACATCTTAGATCTTTTATGGGTCCAATGATAACCCTTGGTGATATACCATCTGTCCATGGAAGTGAACTTATCATGTCCTGAACTTACACATGGACTAATTTTCGTAGAGACATTCATGTCATAGGACCTACGAGACAGTCCTCAGATTCCTGATGTGCTCGGCTTCTGACAATGAGTAGATCAGGATTTTGTTGATGAACATGACGATAGTTCGGTCCAAGAACATGTGGAAAATTGAGTTCATGAGCACTATAAACATGAAAATTGCATTCACGTCACCTAAGGGCCTGACTATGAACTCAATGTGCCAATACCTCCACCAAAAACCATTATTCGTTAATTGACCATCCCTTTCCCTTATCTGGTGGTATCCAGATTGTAGGTCTATCACAGGGAACCAACATTCCCCCTTTAACTGGTATAAAATAACGTTGATCCTCAAATGGGGGTAATAGTTTTTGACCGTCAGAAGAATCAATTTCTGGTTGTCTATACAGAGTATTAGAAAACCAAATTCCTTCTATGCAAACAACATTGGATCACCTCATGGTGATATAGTTGTCCATATAAAACCCTTATTCATCAGGTCATCAACCTGAACACACAACTCTTATAACTCAGATGGAGCCATTAGATACAGATCCATTGAAATAGGATAATCATCAGGATGCAATTATATTCCTTACTCATTGACACTTCATGTGGTAAAGTCACAACCTCATTAGGGAAGAAATATAGGAACACAATAATAACCCCCAGAATGTCAACCATCTCTATATCTTCTGATTCCACTAACACATTATCTAAAAAAAATAAAGAAGCGGCTTCACCCAACAGATTCCCTCCTGACAACTCTGCTCATCAATGAAAGCCACATATTGGATTCCCATATCTAAGAACATGCCATTTATATCGAGGTAATCGATAACACTGTGAAAAAAATTCAACCATTAGATGCCATGGATGAAATTGTATGGCTCTATATGTTGTAGAAAGAGATCCTTAGTAAATTGATGCAGCCCCAACATCTGTCTAGATCCCCATCAAATATTGAACAGACTAGTCTGACCTCTATCTAGCATACTGAAAACCTCATGATTGGGAAGTCACTATACATATAGGCCTAGGGAATGTTCTATACTAAGTGCAACAAATGAGTTCATAGCTCTTGAATCATACAAAGAACACACGAGAGTACTAAACATACCGATCGTACACACGAATAACCTCTCGCAAAACTAGAACTGCTACCTCTACGGCATGCAACTGCAAACACCCAAATCCTCTACCACTCTAATGTCGACCTCCTCTCCCACCAAACCATGGTCAAGGTCCCTGAGGATCACCCTATGGTTGACATCCCCCAGCACAATCTACCCTTGGCGGAGCAAGAGCTCGCTTCCCCTACTACTTGAAGGTATTAACTGAAAACTGCGTTTGCTGAGGTTGGTGTTGAACCTTATCACCCCCAATATATGGAAATAAAATAGGGAACTATTTTCGATGATTCCCATGGCCTTCAAACACAAATAACCTCAATACCATGATGATGGGGAAATATATTAGACTAGGATATCAAAACTGGAACTACTAATGCCTACCTCCCACAACCTGAAACAAATAAGGTCCTCTTGTCGACAACCTACTACAAAAATCCTTCTGTTTTGACAAACATAGTTATCTACACACTAATAGAACACCTCCCTAAATTTGAATCCTTTCCACTACCTCTTCCTTATTTTGAACCTCTATGTATTTCGGTAGAGTGAAAAGATTAACAACATACCGAAATGATGGTCTGAGTGCCTCCTCTAAGAATCTTCCTCGAGACTCCTCATCTATAATGAGATCTGATGTGAAGCATAAGAGATCAAAGAACAAGATCTCCAGGTCTCTTACCGGCATGCTCCCCTTCTGGAGGGAGAGAAACTCTTTCCACTTCATGGATTTCAACAGGGATGAATGGAATTCTACCCAGAACTCCTTTTCAAAGTCCTCCCAAGAATCCTCAGTTTTGTTTCTCTCTCTGAGTTAATGCCTCTACCACTAATGAAATACTCTTCATATCTGGCTCACTACCAGAGGATGCATGTACACTTTCATATCGCAGATCATGTTAAAAATGATCACCAACTCCTAGAGAAAACACTCAATCTACATGAATGAGTTGATTCCATCGTACTAACCGAGAGTGTACCACTTGAAGGTTTAAATAATCTTCTACCACTAGGAATCTTCTACATCATTATTGGCCCTCCATTGATCCCCTAGGTCAACCTGATGGGCCTCGACTACTCGTACCACACCTGGGCAATGTCCGGTTACCATAAATGAAAAAGTAAACAATGAACTCCTAATCCTTAGTGGTGTCTACATTTTCATTTAAATTTATTTTTCCTCTTCAATTTTTTTAAATTACCAAAAAATCCAAACACACTCAAGAACACAATTCATTATGATTTTTGTACCATTCCTAAGTCCCTTCCCTACCATTGGTGTAGCTTCACATGGACATTCAGTAGGACTAGAGTCCTTGTATCGGATCATGGGAGGCCGTAAAATCCTAGGTCTTAGATGGTATTCCCTGGCCTATTTTGAATATCATGATTTTTTAGCATCGTTTCCTTACCATCCCATGTAGTCCCCACTAGTCCAAACTTTGATGTCCATACAATCCCTCATCTCCAAAAACAACCTTCCTTTCAAACCATTTTTCATGACCCAACATCCTCAAGATGAGGGAAGGGACAACAATGTTCCATGCCCTTCCATCCCCAAGATGAAAGAGATATAATGATCAACCTAGTGCATCCATCAATTGGACCTAGAGTGGTTACTAGGACCAACTATATAGAATCTCACATAATATTGAAGGCACTACCATTTTTATAGAAAAATATCTTGAGATAAGATGGTAAATCCCAAGGAACTCCAATTACGAAAAGTAAAATTAAATCCACAATACATTCTCACATGAATGCTCAAATGTAAAGCTGATACAATGTATAAAAATACTCCAAAATAATGTAACAAATGAAAATTGACTATGTAGTGACTACAACTAATCCTGATGCTTGAGAAAGTAATGTCTTTCATGTAGTAGGGAAAATAAATCTACCCCTACACATGTTTGGGAAAATAATAATTCCCCTATGAGAATACAGTATAACCTCAAAAAACCTACAAAGGAATACTAACCAACCCATCCTCACCAAGGTAGTGTCCCCTAATAACACATTTCATGTAATGTAGAAGAATAAACACATCGATATTTGGGTACCCCACACCACATTCCAATTGGTTAATTGCTCATCCCTAACAGCTAACATCTTGACGCTACCACTATTACCATTAACAATCCCACTAACATATCCAACCCACAAACACCTAGGCCTTAAACCGCACATAATGTCGCCCGCATACACTTGTACCACAACAACCATATCTCTCTCCTGAAGACACCTTCGCCTCATCCTAAAGACACTTAGAAATAACATGTCACTCAAAATACTTGTCCTTTCATCAACTTCAAACCAATCATGGATGAATCTTACAGTATAGTAATCCTCAATCCATTACATTATATTGGTATATGCTGAAGTAGTATGATCCAGAAAATGGTTTGAGGAAGAATGTAAATAACATTCCATCCATCCTCCCACATGGATGTTGGGAAAGACACCCCCATGAAATGTAGGTGGTCCATACATAGCTCTCAACAATGGTGAGGTGAATATAGAAATAACATTGACCTACTGTTTATACATATAGATAAGAAAAAACAAACCCCAACTAATGGGGTTTCCAACAAAAAACAACTCATACAGAACACCATTTTTTCTACCCATATATTCACAGCCACACAATAGACACTACCAAAGCATTACCAATCCTCTTTTTCATTTAACGACTTTAATTTTTTGATTACGGGTTTCAGTACAATTTTTTCTAACACATTTGACAAACTACCAAACAAAATATTATCAAAATATCAACCAAAATTAGATTTGTAGTCCCACTACACACCCTCATTCAACCATAACAAACTATCATTATTAAATGTTATACCTCAAAAACCTTCTCTCGTAACCCAGTTTTGCAGCCCCACTCCTCAACATATAGTATATGAATTCTCACGAAATACATGTCCAAAACCACCCTGATGTCCCACTACCCAATGCAATTCAACAGCCATGACACAACAATGGAATTCCAACTACCTAAAATTCCATCCATCCCATAATCAATCAGTTTATCATACTAGGATACCAACACACCCCATGTACTACCCCACACACATTTCCCACATCAACTACTATTACACAACAACACCTCGGTACACACATACCACACCCTTCTAATAGATACAACTCTGTTTTCCACCTATGTACCCACAGCGGTGCACCCAACAACAACACCACACAACTCACACAATGTGAAAAAAACTGAAAAGAACGCAACACTCAACAACACCTATCAACATGATTTCTATATATATATATATATATATATATTCAGATTTAACTAGTTTAGGTCCTTCAATTAAACTTATTTACAACCACAGTTCGGAAAAAATAGTTTTGATCATGGGGAATCAAATTATTTGAACTCATATATATGGTTGAACTATTTTATTTCACATTATGACTGTTTATCAAAGTAGGGAAATAAAATAGAGCCTACTTATTGAACAAGAAAAGACTACCAAAGATCATGATTTCAGAATAAAAATAGGCACAATTAATCCATGATGAAATAAAGAATACAGAACAAAACAGGCGATGAAACATCAAACCAATCTCAGCCCATTATTTTATTACCCCATTATCTTTTGATCATATTCCATTATTATTTCTTTCTTTATTTAACATAAGTAATCCCTCGTTCTTCACAGGGAATAATTAGTACACCCAACACACAAGATTAGAAATTAATGATAAACACAATCAATCCCTATTGGATGATCAAAGGGTCAAAGTTCCTCCTTTTTCCAAGAACAATTGATCATGTGACCAGTGAAGAAGAACTCCATGGAAACTGAGAAGGAGCGCTCTAGCATAGATGCACAACTCTTCTAGGAAGGAACGCTCTTGGTGCACCAAGAAGAAAATGAAATCATGTGAGGGATTGATGATCCCATATTTTAAGAACATATACTATATTAATGAACTATCATCTTTAAAAGACATTATTCATTGAAAAACTCGTGAAACGAGAAACTCTGGCCTCCCAGAACATCATAAACACATGTTTTCCACATATAGGTCTGTGGAAATTCAGTTTATTATTGGATCAAACATTCCTACCAAGATTCATGTGATTCTTCCTTCCACTATAGTACAAGTATAAAAAATTAATAACAATTATTTGGATAGTGGGATAAGATCATTAATTACATAATAAAAAACATCCAAAAAACATGTCTTTATCGAAGGACAAAATCATATTACATAATATCATTTAATACAATGATCAACAATATAATGTTATGGTATTTAGGACATCCTAATTAAACAAAAATACATGATTCACCAAAAAATATCTTTCATAGGCTCTATCATAATACTATATCACCATTTTAACAATGATAAAATAGTATAATAAATAATAATTTATCCCATTTGATACCACATTGTAACGTGTGGACATAAATGCCACTAAATAGGTTCGTTGATCTAATTCACAATCAGAACACAAGCCTAACTCTTCATACACCAATGGATACCAACTAGTACAGTGTTATATGTAGGAACTATAAGGTAAATATACAACAAAATCAGAGTTTAATACCTGAATTAAATAACCATACGTCATACACATTTGTGAATGATAAAAGTATAAATAAGATAAAATAGAATCACAATATAATAAAATGAAATGCAGTTAAGGCCATAATATCAATGTGATACATACAAAATCGATCACCAACTTGGATGATCACATATAAAAAAATAAAGAAATATTTTCATTTGGATATAATACCATTTTCGATCAACATAACATATCGAGTGTGCAATACACTATTGATATTTTCCATTCTGATCATCAAACTACTAATGATAATCCAAACCAATCAGGGAAATCATGGGTCATCTCCCAATACATGGTTCATTAGTTCTCAACCTAAATGACGATAAAAATTATGAACACACATTATGGGTCATGTATATGGATTCATAAATAAATCATAGTTTTTCACCCCTCTTGGTGATCCAATGACATGAATCCTTCACTATATTCTCTAGAAATATGCTCAGCCTATATGAGACTTAATTGACATAATGATAAAACAAACCTAGGTTGTTCATTATTTATAAGTCCTTTATCAACCATACATTCATTATCCATGTTTGGGTGTCTCTATGCACAATGTGAAGATAATCCATCCCATGTATCTTATAAGAACATCCTCTATTTATTCAACAACCTATTCTCTAAACCATAAGAACCCATTCAATTGATATTACATCGTTCCTAATATTAATATAAGGGAGGCTATTTAATTTCTTCTTGAATATAATTTCTATTTCAAACTTGGTTGTTAGATTCCCCGGTCCCCAATACACATAATGTGATTAGTATAACCAATTCCCATGTCATCATTCTAACATCTAACCATTTATTAAAACATATTCTCCAAAGATTCAATCTATGATCCAATAATGAAATAACAAGGTTGGTACCCCAATCATGCTTATAAACCAAGCCCAATGTTGATGATTCTCAGTCCTGCAACCTATTCCATATGGTTTTCCACCACTACCTTGAGATTCACTCATGAACAGTAACCAAAATGTATAAAATCAGTGTCTAGATCCATAGTGTAACACTTTTTCTATATAGTCACGAACATTAATTTCATCATCTCATCTAAATAATTTAATCTTAAAGTCCACTATCTCAAATACATAAAAAAATATTGATTCATGGATCCATATCCTAGTAGAAAAACAATAAAAAATTATTGGTACTGATATAAAGCATCAAGACATGCCTAATATCCCTTCAACATTAAGATTGATTTCCAAACTATAAAACCACAGAAATAGAGCATAATGTTAGATATGTATATCCATATATTTGGATCACAATTACAACTCACTAGGTAAAATATGTGGATTAACATGTTTGACAGTCATAACCATGTTATTGGATCAAAAAATACAACTCTCTGATTGATGGAAACCCTTAACATTAAGCAAGGAACCAAAATCATGCATCCCAAATATTTGAAAATAATAACATGGTTTAAAAAAAATTTCCACATCAAATAATAATTAAAAATAAAAGGGGTAAGAAGAATATTCATAGACATCATCAATTTCTCATCCCAATACTATCATAAATCGTTATAGGTCCCAAGGTGCCGCCAGTAATTATCACTACCTAATAACACATACCCCCTCAGGGTTGGTCTATCAATCAGGCACCTAATTGGCCCTATGATTTAACATGTTTTATGAGAAATCTCTCACCAAATCATTGGCAAAAAACAATCCCTTTGGAAAATTCATGACTCTTAGTGGTTACCCACAACTCAAATAAACATTTATATTATCATAGCCTCATAGTACTCAATGGTAGTAAATCCTCATAAGTGAGATGTACTCACTCCCAAAACCTTTACATTTCACCAAAGGATTCCCCATACACCAAACCTAGAGACCACCCAATTACAAAAATTCATCCCCAGAATAATGGAAAATACCTTTCCAACACTAATTAATACATCTTTAGAATTAATGACAAGCCCTCAAATTAATTTCATGACACTCGTCAGGGTCTCCTCTAATATCTCACCATTTGGAGACAACTGAACTATCTTTCATGAGGAAAAAATATCATTCATAAATTTACTGATCCAAAAATCCTCTTGGTGTTAATAAAAACATGGATAGGGAACCACTTTCACATTCTATGTCATAAAAATATCAAAATAGACATGTCCTATGTACCATTATGACTCTGAGTTAAAAAATTATACAATACATTCCAATGGGTGACAATGGTTTAGTGCATGGCGGGTTCCACGTGTGGATGAATTGTACTCCGTAATCTTGCAGATGGCCATGTACTAGCACATAGCCTAGGTAAAACTAGGGTTTTTCCATGTTAAACTACATAATAAAAATATACATGGGTTCTTTCCATGATCATTTACATATTCTTTCCATAACAGGGGTCTAGTATTGTACTTCCACATGAAAATGTCCAATTTATTGGGGTTTTCTACCAATTTACCTATCAACATGACAATGTACCATGACATGATATTTACATAGACTACAGACGTTTTTGTCCAAAAAATACCATTATCTAATGTACACATCCACAAGGAAATGAACCAGTAAATAATTTTTACTCCACGTAAATGTTATTTAGATACTATAATCCATCTCCTCAAACTAAAAGAACATATGGTTTGTTTTTAAGAACTAATTATCATGTGATTAGGAATTACAAATGGGGAACTATAATAGTACTCCCAAAACACCGTGTTTTCAATTACTAGGGAATGATCGACCACTGTGGGGTCATTAATAGTAAAAAAATGGCCTCATGTTTTGAATGAAACTAAAAATTATGGATAAATGCCTTAAACTCAAAAATTATACATCCACATAATGAAACACCATAGGATCATGACTCTATCTCCCACAAGATGTTCTTTCACATTAGAATAGTCTCTTCCACTATAAAAAATTACAATAATATATTATCCCTATTATTCGTTTTGTATGGTCATCATGTTAGGGAGGTTGTCTCCACTCACAATTTGTGCATAGGAAACCGAAAATGAGAGGGTTATATAAATAATAAATTTTAAATTTTAAAATTTAATTATTGATGTAATTAATTAAAATTTTAATACTCACCAAGAGTCTCTAAACACTAATGTGGGTTTATAACTTTTCAAAGTTTATACCCCCTTTGTGGTGACAACCACTAATTAAAAATATTATTCTAAAAATATATTCAAATGAGAGCTCTACCCATAATCAAGTGAATAATTTGATATTTAATTAAATAACTAATGAATACTCCACCAAATCAATAATGAATTTTAATTCCATCAAACATCTATCCAAAGGTTAAATAAATGTTCTATGTCTAAGGGAGTTGTTTGAAAAATTATCATTTTTCATCTTCTAGGAGAGTATATACAATTTAATCATAATCATATATCTAATGCATGAAATATATTTTGTGATCAAATTTTGACCATGGGGATAAATACGTCTCTTATAAGAAATCATGTTCCATTGGAGGTAATCATATTATTAAACCCTTGATCTATATACTGACCTTATATAGGGTTTCAATGGGTTCATGTCATGGAAAAGGTACTTGGAATCATTAAAAGTTCATTTTAATAATTAATCATTAGGTTTTTGATGAAAAATGATATCAAAACCCATATAAATGAAGTAATAGGTTTTTTTCTCATTGAATATCATTACAAAAAAAATTAAATCATTTATTTACTATTAGAGTAAATCACATATGAATGATATCATTGAGTTTTTTGGACAATAAATTGTAGTTTTTAGATAAGTGGTCCAATTTTGTAGGACAAACTATACAAAATATATATAAAATGACCAAAATGATTTTTTAAAAAAAATATGTTGATCCATGTAGTATGGTCAATTTATGAAAATTATTAATATGAAACAAATTAGTATGAGTATTTGTTTTCTAAAACTCAGGTAAATTACTTTTTTGTGATATAATATATTTGAAAAATGATAAAATGAGAATAAATGTTAATGTTATCTAAAACTGATTCATTGTCCAATGTAAAATGAGAACACAATTTATATTTTATGACTGTCAATAGGTATTAAATATATAGCCTCAATTTAAAAAATGATACACACCCATTGTTGAAAAATACAAAAAATGATATATTATTGAATATTTTCTAACAATAAGGAAAATAAATTAATTTATGGTGGAAAATTATGATATATTAAATACAAGTAATGGGTTTGAATTTAAAATTTATCATTAATTATTGACAAAATGTTTTATTATGTCCATATATATCCTTTAATCGAAAATAATAGTTTTATGGGGTTTCAAAGGTTTATTTGAAGTAAAATGTTGATATCACGGAAAAATATATTGTAAATAATAATAATTAAATATATAACGATATAGAAATTCCAGAAAATATGAATGAAAATAAGAATGTTGATTTCAGAGTGATTGATGAATTAAATATATATTTAAATCATGAATATGGTTTAGAATCCTAATATTATAACAAATAAATTGAAATTCATAAAAAAATATAATGTCTAATATTAAATTATTTATTACAATGAAAAATTGAATAAATGTATATTTATATATAGATAAAGAATTAAATTATGTTTTAAATTTTATATAAATCTAAAATAGTGTTAATAGCAAATTTAATTAATTGTAAATAATTTATACAATTTTAATACATCATTTTTTTTATTTTATAAAACAACTACAGAATTTAAATCATGAATAAAATGAAAAATTGAAATCACTATCTTATATATTGTATAATTTTACATTATTTAATTTTCATCAATTCTGTATTAATCTTCTTGTGTGCAAAATTTTAAAAAATAGTATATATTATTGATTGCGAACATGTTTTTTTTATTATTCGGTAGGTTTTGATTAAATTTATCTAGTATTATAATTATATTTTTCTAGATTCTTCATTCAATTATTTTTAATGAGATCCTATTAAATGTTTTTTATACATTTAAATAATCAGAGAGACCATTGATTTTGGATATAATATGTAGTCAAAGAGAGGAAATATAGAAAATAATAACCATGATTATTCTAAATTATTCTTTTTAGATTTATTTAAATTCATTATTAATCTTTAAAATAAACATGTGATAAAATATTGTCAACTAAAAATTATCAAGTTTATTAATAAATTTATTATGTTTAATAATGTTCTCAATTAAACACATTAGGCGTAATTCCAGAACACTTTTTTTTCAAATATCGAATATCACTTAAACCTAAAATACATAATTTTTTTTTGTGAAAATAATCAAGGTATATTTACAAAAAAAGTTTTAATTCTATGTTTCATGAATCCATCCTATGTAGTTGTGTTCTCTTTAAGGGGTATTTATAATAAAATATGTTCCTATTTTATAGTATAGATGTACATGAGGAAGAAAATAAATTTTACTCTAAATAAGAAATCACATTGTTGGATAGAATAAATAAAATATAATGAAATTAATATATGATTAATTTTACCATCCCTTCTAATTTAATATTAATAGTAATATTTATATACATATCATCCTTTTAAGACATGGTGATAATTTTTTTCCAAATATAGGTTTCCTTGTAACATTCTATTAACATGTGTATAAGAAAATAAATAATAAATACTCAATATCACAAATAATAATGATTATTTATCCTAGTAAAAAATAGAAATTTATAATTTATAATATCCCCACCAATATACCCCCGATAAAATCATCCCTTCATTTTGACTATTTTGAAAATTTTCAAATATAATAACCCAAGATTTTTGTTTAATGATAAAAAATTAATTTTATCTAATATTATTTCATATTTTTATTCGATGGAAATGTTTAAAAAATTATTTGTAAGATTTAATCTAGTCCTAGTATCATATATCAAAAATCATTGAAATTACACTATACTTGTTTGTGTTTTATATTTACGGATATGATCTATTAAAATATAAAATATTTTTTCATGATTAATAATTACATCAAATGAAAATAATGAAAATAATCAATTATTCATTGTCCCATTACTACATGATTAATGTTATTATATATATAATTCCCATTAATCTCATTTTATACATTCTTATTCTACTAATTAATATATAAAATAACTTATTATAATGATGATTTTATCTACGTGATGAGTCATATTGTATTCATGTTATTCAATTAGACTCACATATTCCAATAAAAAACTTCTCATCAGTCCATATATTGTAAAATTTATCTCTCAAAATAAAATTACAATGTTTCATTTTATTTAATGTGGTTTTTTGTTGAGATGAGATAATATTATTCTATATATTAATATACATGAACCCATAGTAAGTTTTCATTTTGAAAATTTTAAAAATAATTGTACTGGAAATATTTTACAACTATTATATTAATCTCAACACATGTGGCTTTTTATAGGGTATATGTTTTTAATGTAATAATTTTCTTGCACTTTTATTATATATGTTAAATTATTTTAATTAAATAATTAATTTTCCCTTGAAAGCATCATTGAGTGTTTTATTATATTAAAATTTTACTAAAATTTGAAAAAAAACCACTAATATTTTACTCAATAAGGGGGTATTTAGCTTAGGGGGTGCATTATGTGATATAGTGTCAATACACGAATTAGGGAAATTTTTTGTCTTCCAACATTTAATTGAAAGGAGTGGAAATATTATTTTACAAAAAAATTTATTTAAAATAATTATGTCCATTAATTTTTGTAAATCAGTGATGTTTATTAGAATTATATTATCACATTTTTTTAGGTGGAGTAATGGAAATGTGGACATCGAGCATATAGTTAGGAAATGAAAAAATAATTTGTGATATTGCATCCTTTAATGTTTTAATTTATAAATTATTCATAACATATAAATTTTTTTCTATCTATTTTTTGGTTCAAAAAAAACTATAATTTATTTCTTTTTTTTATTATAGATCCATACTAATAGACTTCCTAATATATCATATGGACTTTTGATATCGTTGAATAACGGGTGTTGGAGAAATCACTAAAATCTATTATGTATCCCCTACCCAAACCATAAAGAAATAAGGATTACTACCATTCGATGGGATTATGTTGATGGTGGGAATAGAGTTGGCAGTTATACTATCAAGTTCTTCCCTCTTATATCTCCACATTTTCATCATCATGAATGGATTACATGGTGGTACCTCAAGAAAAATCATAATGGTCGATGAAAGGTGAATTAAATAATACTAAAGGGTATATCAATAGAGGAATGGTGAGTAGGTATAAAAATATTTAAATAGGTGTAGTAATAGGGTAGAAATGGTTTCAACTATGGAATAGTGTATTCTATATGTGATATATTGGACAACAATATTATGTGGCATAATTCGACCCATGAATTCATCTCAGAGCATCACTTCATTTGTGATATGAAATTGGAGTAATGAAATTTTTCTTTAGTTTCTGGGGAAGAATTTAAAGATATATGAGATGGAATAAAACCCAAAACTCAATCAAGGGATGAATAAGAATAGAATAAATAATATTAAAATAATAATACGATACTATAAGATTTACTCAGATATTTTTATCATGATATTCAATTGTTGTGAGTTTTGTTAATTCTAAATAAATGAAAAATATATTCATTACCTATATCATACCGACAATATTTTGGAATCACCAAAAGATTGTAGGTGATATTTTCTATAAAAATTAGTTTGAACCTCCTCAAAGAAAGAAAAATGACTATAATATAAATTAGGTGTGATATAGATAATGAGGATTCAATACTTATATTATATGGTATTACAAATAGAAACTATTTTTTTCATTCATCATTGTGTAAAGGATCACATTGTATTTCATTAATTTAAAAAAATTAAATCACATACCTAGGGAATTACACCTCAACGGTTAATGAAACTATTAAAATCACTGATCAAAATTCTTTCGTTAATAAAATATCATATGATTTATTAATATTTTAAAATATATATGAGAATTAAAATGGTTGAGTAGATTTAATGATATCATATATTATACATCATATTAACCTGAATATCAAACTGATAAACTGATGATAAGAAGGACAATAGTGTTGTAAAATTTCCTTATTATTATTGAGGTCTTCATGAACAATTCAAAAAAATATTTCTATTTTCACCAAATCATAACAGGCCTTATATAAATCCTAGAAGGACATTTTCAGTCCCTCCAAAACACATTTATACTTGATTATCATTATCTTTAACATATATTTAGAGAAAAGATTATATAGAAATAAATATGAATTCCCAGAGAACGTTTGTAACCTTGGGGGCCTTTATAACATTTAAAATAATTATTAATATATGATTTCATAGTTATATGTAAAATTTTTCCTCATGATAAATTTCATAATAGGAAAATCATTAAGGGGTATAATGCGATATTGATCAATTATCCTCATATTTTTATAAGAACATGTCCAATATAAGACATATCTCAACACATCATACTTACTATTATATTATACATTTTTTATGTTATAAATTGTCTACTAGACATGGAAATCAGAAATATACTATTGTAAAATCATATGAATGTTACTATATATTCAAAGTGGCATGGAATATTGAAATTACTTTTTAAAAATCATATTTTATAATTAAAAATATTGTTAATGACATAAGGAATGGTTTAAGAGAGTTTGAGACTCATTCAGAGCCTAGATATCCAGTTTTTTAAGAAATATGTTGGGGAGAATGGTTGGATCTTGTTTAGTAGTAACCATGTTGCTAAAAAATTAAACCCAATAATGTAGAATCATAGTTTGGTAAAACCACATGAGTGATAAAAAATCATCATGGGAAGTGTTATATGTGTGGTATAGATATCAAATTTAATGTTATTTCATAGTTTGTATAACTTTTTTCATAATCATGGGAGGGATGATTACAATTATATAGATTCCAGACATTAATTGTGCATGGATTTAATACAATGTGTGTATCCAAGAAAGGGGTACCACCCATGTTATATATTGTACATGGTTTTCACTCAATTTGGTCAACCATGTGGACTAACCACGTACACAATAAAAGTACCTAAAATTAGATATTCAACTCATCCTATTTATTTTTAATTATTGTTTATCCTACATTATTTATCCCATGCACATTATCAATATCCCTCTCATTTTAATATTATCCTTCTATTATATTCATAAATAATAATCCTCCATCCATGTTCATATTTTGGTTCATTTATCATGTTCAATTCAGATCGGTAAGCACTTCAATCCACAAATATCATTTCACATTTGTCATTAAATATGGAATACTGAATACGTGACATAAAATATAGTATTTTTTCTAGGTATTTTCCTATTTCAATTATTTCTCCCATATTATATTGAATTTAATGAAAATAATATATGATAAGTATTCTACCGCTATATTGTTTGTGGTCTAGTTTTTCTTCACAAAATGTAAAAAAATTTCTAATATATATTGTCTATATGAATTCAATAAATCAAATTTGAGACTATCAATATGACTAATTAATAAAATGAATGAATATATCAATGTTTAAGGTTGTCCAAGAATGATAAAAAACATTTTTGAAGGATTTACACCTTGACACAATCCTCCCCTAAGGGTGTCTCATTCATACATTCCAATGATCCTTATGATTTAATTTTTAAATCGATTCACTGCTTAACGTGTGTTGATATTTCTATTCTGGATAAAATGTAAATTGAAGTAACAAAATAAAAATGCTAATACCATGTTAATATTCTGCTGCCCTTCTTGAATATAGTTTGACAAATCCTCAACAATTTTATTTCCAAATTGAATAATGTAAATTGTTTCGAGGTATGGGTTTCCTCTATTATATCACCAAACCACAATTCATTTCTAGGGTGTAAAATTGACTAAAATGGAAATAATTGGATAGTTTCGGAGTGAATAATAAATTAATGTTCTTTAGAAATTGATTATATATTTTTCGGTTTAATACATATATTCTTCTATGGAATACCATGGACAGTCTCACCTTGTGAGAGATCATATATTATTCGATGAGGGAATCATAGTTTCCTAATTTTTAATAATAAGGATTATCTTAGAGGGAAGTGATTTTTTATTCCATGAATTTAAATCGAATTCCTTAGGTGGAATTCCTTAAAAAACCATATAAGGTAATGCCATTATACCATTCATTTGGTTATACATAGGTTCCCACATGGAATGGAATACACATTGTCATATGGAGATGGGAAAAATTACACCAAGAGAAGTTTGTGGGTTCCATCTATTGAACTCATTAGATGAGCTTTTTATTTCAGTCAATTAAATCAATTGATGCATCTATAATGTTAATGATCATAATATAATTTAATCAATTATTTTCATAGTTTTCATCCTCATTTTACATATTTCATAATCTAAAATTATTTAAAAATTATTAAACCAAATTTGAGTATCACAATACAATGAAAACATGGTTATACATAGTACTTCCTGGACATATAAAAATAAAAATAAAATATTATGTTCTCATAGGAAATCCATATTAGGGAAATGTCGGTAGAATTGTTTGAGTATCCCTGGAGGAACCTGTATTGATTTAGTTTATTTTTAACAAATTTATTTTATTAGTACATGAATACTATTCATAGAATATCTATAGTAGGTATCACATAACACACCACTGGTGGTGGAATTCCTAGTATATCTAACACTTTTTTGGGACATTTATTTTTACCATGTCTAAATTTGTTGATGCAGATAGGAAGGTGATGAAGAATGTAGCATTGGACTCTTCTTTTTTTGTAGTATGATAATATAGGGGGTCTTAGGCTTGACATTATTGTTGTGATTTTATTGGAGGTAAATTTTATATTTTTTAATTTTTATATAGAACATTGTATAATTATAATGGTCAGTTTCCCCTATACTTATAATTTTTAACACATAAAAACATGAAAATATTATATGAAAACATATTTTTATTATAGATGTTTTATTATTAGATCTAAATGTTTTGAAATTATTATGTACATCTTATTTATTCAAATTCTAGTATATATATATGTATTTCAACAGTAATCTTGTTCTGAACAAGGTGTATGGTAAGGAGGTATTAATCATGAATTATTATAGGTATTAATATATTAACATGTCATTCATATACCAAATCATATATATTTTATTATCTTAATTTTCTAGACCATGTTTTGGATCTTTATATAAATATATATATCACTAAAATATGTATAGGGTGAATATGATAAATAATTTGTCAATTGAAATTTTTGTTTCATCCTAACGTTTTCTTCCCATAATTCATGACGATGGCACATTAGAGAACCAATGAACGCATGATGGAGCCATAAACTATTGGATTCATGGACTAAAACATTAAGTTATTTTCATATGATGAATTCCAATTATATTTTAAAAACATTTACCTGTATAAATTTTTAATGGTGATTCATGTATGATAATCATCTTATAAAAGCTTTTAAATTAGGATACTACTGTATGTGTCATGTCTTTGTTACATGATGAGCCAATTTCAACATATAAATATTTTTTATCTATAGAATTTTAATAGTTACCCATCTAACTAGACCATGATATTTATATACATATATATATATATATATGAATTTTTACATTAATTTATTGAAAATATTATATAAAAATTTATTATTATTAAATGGAACTTAGTATTTCAATGTTATGTGTATGTTCATATTTAACATGCGATTGGAACTCCAAATATTGTGGCAGCCCCTATGTCACGTGAGACCCTGAACCTGACCCAACTCTAGTAGTGGGAAGTAAGGAGTGTCTATTGTGATCATTTGTTATTATATATTTGAAATGTACAATTCTTTAGGAGTAGGTGGATGGTGTTTATCATTATATAAGAATGATATGTGCCTTGTTTTTTAAGACATTTTATATTATAAAGATAAATTATAAGCCATCTTTTTTGAATTTTAGAAATATTACACCATTTTATCCTTAGTAAAAATTCCAAAAAGGTAGCGATGACCATTCATTAGGGCTGGTTGGACCAGAGAAAACATTATTACATTCTATAATTCCTCATATGTCATGTCATTTTATTCCTCATATGGGAATCGATTACCAATTAAAACTGGGTTTAATGCTAAAAGTTTAATTTATAAATGGATTCCCATGACTTACCACAACAATGTTATATCTTATAGGATAGTTCTTATAACATCACCAACCTTTCATTTTAACAGGATGGTGGTTCTCAAGCTATTAAGTCATGGATGGATTCCATGTTATTTATCTCCATGAATTTAAAGACTTCTCCAGAGATGAGGGCCAGCCTCGTGACCAATACGTTTTACAAATATACCTTGAATTGGTGGAAGATTTCAATCAAGATGATTATCATCGAGAAATGTTTTGGGGACATCCCTATTGACATTTCTAATTACATATTTCTTCAAAAGCTAAAACCATACTATTGATTATAATTTATACACCTAGAGTAGGGTTTTATGTCTATGATCGATTAGTAAGCTCATTTCACCTATCATAATTTCATTAAACATACCCATTTTAGTGAAAATAATTTAATATTTATATAGTTTTTAGTGGTCTTGTATTTTCAAATTGATCATAGGTGAATGTGATCTGGTTAACTACCATTCCTAAAATAGTGAATAATGATATTATCACTAGGTGCAACCTACCACATGCTGATATTGGGTGACATGGTGGATGAACACATAGACAAAGAATCAATTTTACAAAAAATAAAGACATATTTCCTCGAGTCTTCTTAGGCTGTAAGCTATAGTTAGAGGGAACACATTATTAGTTTTGTTGTATGACATCGATGTGGTAGGAAAGACCATAAATATCCAATGATTTCCAAGGACCCAATTGAGTAAAACATTGGGAAACATGGGATATATTAAGTGTTATTGAATACAATTTTTACCAATTCCATGTGATATGGGATATTACTCAACTCAACATATAGGATAAGGATTGGTATATATACATTATGAAGTTAATTAGACTACTACAGTATGATTTGATTGAGGAGGATGATGTCAAAATGGAATCCTGTCATATGAGATTCAACGATATCATAGTTAGTTGTATTGGTGTGGTTAGGTGGATGATGATATCTATAGACCTATCCAATTACATGTAATATCACTTCAAAAAAGTGACCTTTACCAATAAAAAAATATTGATAGATAATATATCTGTTAGTAAAAATGTTTAATTTCAATAGATATTAAATTCTACTGATATTGACTATCAGTACCCACAATTTTTTACTTATAGATATATCTGTTTATATAAGTAGTTCAATACCAGCAAATCCTTTACCAACATTTAAATCGGTGGTCTTATCATAACAATAATAAACAGTTTATTTACCAGTAAATAAAAATGTTGTTATTAAATATTATTACAAAAATATATTTTAATATTATAATTTTTTTGCAATGAATTATTCAATAATATCAAATATTTTTCCAAAAACTGAATATATATATATATATAATTATATATATTACCTATTACAAACACATTAAAATTTTATTAATCAAAATATCCATAAATAAGTAATATTTATAGATAATATATATATTATTAAGAAAGCTATGAATTTATACATATATAATATTTATGTTTATATACACACACACAAATACATATAAATAAATATATTTATGCATAGTCATATATGTAAAAAAACAGTGAACATCTAAAGAGTGGCACCGCCACCCCACCTCCCCCCACCCCAGAACATGACTCCTTCCCCGCAATCCCCCTAACCCAACCCTAACACCATGTTCCCTGCCACCACCACATAACCCTCCCCACCTCCCCCGCCACTGATCAACCTCTTTTCCTAACTGATCAACCTTCACTGATCCAGTCTTCCCTTCATTCTTACCCACGTTTTCCCTACGTCCCCTCTGCCTACCCAGATTTTCAATGCGTCCCCCATACCCCTGATACACATGTTTACCTCCACTGAAGCATACAGTTCCTCGATCCCCCTAACAAGTTCCCTGACATCGGTTCACGATCATCACCCCCCTATGTTTCCTCTCCTCCCATGCCAGTGTCCCTACCATTTCCTCTCCTAGGGCCATGTCTGTTGCTCCTGCTCAAAGATCGTCTTCCCCGTCTCCCAATGTGTTTCTATTTAGACTATACATTTTGAACCAATAAAACCAGTTATGCAGTCATCTTTGTTATTCAATATGTTTCCATTTATTATTCTATTTCTACAACATAAGTGGCAATGGTTGGTTCCTTTTACCAAACACTCACACAAACAACATAAATGGAACCATTCCATTCCATTGAAATTGGATAGGTGGTGATGAATTGGGCCACTTTGTTTCTGATAAACTATGTTTGATAGGACATAAGATGGAAGCATGTGGTAATCTCATGGATTTCATCTTCTATTCTTATAGCCATTCTATTATTTTTCTTTTGAATCGTCACTCCTTTCCAAAGCCACCCAAAAACTTCTCTACTTTGAGGGATCTCTCATTATATTTTTTTATTTTAGAAAATTTTAATAAGGATGGTCTAAAAAGGGGTTTCTGAACGTCTTGAACCTAAATGACGATTTAGTCTAGTTGTCTCATGTTTTTCTACTTCCTACAGTGGATGCTAACATCATGAGTATTAAGATGCTTCAATTGATTCTTGGATCATAAGTAATTGATGAATTGTTTCCATTACTTCAAGCTATAAATTTGGGGAATTTCTTGATCTTAGTGGGTCTAGAATCAGCGACATGGGTATTGGAATGATCTACTATGTTCTCTAAGACAACATCATGAACCTTCCTTAGTCTCTTCTCTAAAATAACATCGAATTATCTTAAATTTTCAACTGGTAAATTGCTACTTTTTTAACTCTTGGTTTGTCTATTGTCTATATTTGGTTCCAATATCCAATCCCCAATCTCTAAAAAAATTTATTTAATAATTAAATGAAACTCCCACTAGAAAAAGACATGTTATTTGTTTGAAGCATATAATCAAACAAGACAGGATGAAATAATTGAGTATCCTTGGTTGTTTTGGTTTAGATTTGAGTTTTCTCAAGTCATGTGATTTGATCTTTGTTCAACCACTCCTCAAGTACTAAACATGGGAATCTCTATTGTAGGATATATATTTTTCATATTTGCATAACGCAAGTATAAAATTGAATTTCCTTGTGAATTTTGATTGATGATTTCTATGTATTTCCATTATCAAGAATTAAATGCCTAATTAAACATTAGTATATTATTAATGATAATGATTTTGATTTATAACAGTGATCATAACTTTTTTCTTCTTAGTGATATTGTTTCTCCAGTTTCCAAATTTGAAAATTGATTCCATGTTAGGTTGATAACTGACATATGAAGCATGGTAGGTATTTTGTGTTCTTTATTTTATAGAGGTGATTCGATTAATAACAGTTAATCATAGACTTTTTATTAGTGATCACTCCCAATTAGCAATAACAGAGGTAAAAAAATAGCCATTATCTTTGAAAACCGATGAAAATCCCAACATTACTGAAACTATTGATATTTAGTGCATTCTAGGGCTATAATACAAGTAATTTGGTTGATATGGTTGTCATCCATGAAAATTTGGGACTTTTTGGATGTACTTAATGAAATATGGTTGTAGTCAAAACATATTATAATGAGTTTGAAAAAATATTATGTGTTTGTAACATTATTGAAAAAACACATGCATGTAGTGTCTCTTTTCCACTTGTTGAAATATTTTATTATATTTATCATTTATGATATATAGTTTCAAAAAATATGTACTATGTGTTCGGTTATTACTTTTAAAAAACATCAAAAATTAAAAAATTGTATTGTGTTCCATGCTTTTGTAAAACTACTATACTTAAATACCAAAAGAATACCACTCATGTTGAAGGAAATATTTTTTAAATATGTTATCTAGAAATGATTATGTGTAAAGACTTATGTGATGTGATAAGAAATGCAGGTATTCATTAGGCATTCAATATATTATATCTTTTGATAAGACGGTTGAAAAATCAATTTTTTTCAAAAAGACTCTTATATTCTAGAGGAATACCACTTAAATAAGGGGTAAGAAAATATGATTCAGTAAGCTAATACCCCTTAAATAAAGCCACTTATCATATGTGATAAGAACCAAATGAAGTTTTCATCAACTACTGTTGGATAAGGTATTATCCCTTCATTGAACACTTGCCCTCTAATGCTTATTTTAATTCACACTTTTGAAATAAATTAAATTATAAATGATTGAAGAGAATATAGAACTTGTTTTAGACTCCAAATTCTACTTATCTTTATATGAAGTGAACAATAGTGATGCATAATCATTCGTACCTAAATCACTTGAATTTTTATTATGGATGTATAAGTAATTTATTAATGAATTTAATTATATAATAATTTTTATATAAATTAAGTCATCAATTTATTTTCATCACAAATCTAATACAGAGTGCTTTTCCACTTATCATCTCTAGAAAGTTAAATATTGAAGTTATAAGGATCATACCAATATAATACTTTCTGTGATGATTTACCTCATTTCTTAAAAAACATCATAAAATGTAGAAGAAGAATCTTAGGTTTCAAAAAATCATTTATTAAATAAGATATATAGAAACACCTGTATAGAATTACTTATCAAAATTCATCAGTGCTATTATGATTTTTCATATAGCTTCATCAAAAAAATCCTTATTCATAAATATATCTTCTTTTCTGGATGATTTGAACTTGAGTGATGATGATATAGTTGGATTATTGTATCTATTTTCATTTTTAGTGAAATATTCTTAGCTTGAACATTGACAATAAACTAATTTCTCTTATTGATCACTTTTATTTTTTAGAATAGTAATTATTTTCTATTCCAAAACCCAACAATGAAATCATCCTTATCTTCTTCGATCTATGATAAGCTGCATAGAAACACCAAATCATTAACACGCAAACTAGCAATCGAAGTTCACCAAACTATGAAAAATATACATTGAAACATATTCCATACAATCCAAAAAATGAAAAATACCTTAAAAAACATAGAATTTAGGAATTCCAATGCTTCCAAATTAGATCAACAACCTAGTTACATGAATATTCCCTCTAATCTATACATTCATCCTCACACATGCAGAGAGTTTTGGGCCATCAACCCTAGTGTCGATGATACCATGTGACTTCTAGGGATAAAACATCACCAGCACGATGCCCAAGTGCCCTACGTCTTTGACATAAATGAGAATATTCTCCCAAACATGCCTTTAAATAGATTAAATAATTTTATGATCTCATTCTTCGCCATCTTATGCTTGTCCTTTCTCTTGTCAATAACTTCCTCACGTAAATTTATATTTTTTGGTTAAAAATTTATCTATTAGGTACTTGAAATTTATCATCATTAGAATGATTTTCATTAGAAACCCTATGTTGAATGGGCTATGACTGAAATCTTGAAAAATGACCTTATCTACATTTTTGGAAATCTGGGATTAGATTACTATATCAAACAAAGCCTTTGGACAGACTCACCATCAACATCAAATGGGATAGGTCACATTAAATTAAATTCCAAATTCACCAACAAAATGTTAAGGATAAATGTATTGACATGGTAAAAATTTCTTGTTTTATTAAACATGTTTTCAATGTGCACGATGATGATAATAATACATGAATGATGTCAGTTTTTACTTGTGTTTTCACTTGTAGGTTCTTCTAACTGTTGTGGATGAAAATAATAATTTTTTCAATATTATTGTAATGGACAAGTAGCATTTTTTCAAAAACTTTATATTTTTTATCATGAATTTCTATAAGGATTTGTCCAATGGGAGAACACTTTTGTGTTCAATCAAAGAACAAAATATCAGGCAGACCTTTCTTGTCCCCCCTAAAAATGGAATCATTGCGCTTAGACCATTATTTAATTTTGGTTCCCTCATTTTTTTCACATCATCAGCAGCTCTTCTACCTTGGGATATCCTCCTTAAAAGTGATATGGAGGGTCATTGGAGTCAGAATGTAATGTGGAGAAATATAAGACACCCTGAGGGCTCCCAAGAGGCCAATTCATGCATTTTAGTCATGGGTTATGAGGAAATCACTGAAAAGGAATGCATTCCTCACCATTATATGATGTAGGGAAATACTTATACTAATTCACCTCATTGTCTATGATCATGACCATCTCTTCAAAGCCACTGAGAAAATTCATTCCATTGGAATCTGTGTGCTCATTTACAAGCTCAGGAAGTAGAGAACCTGCACATGACTTTTACTTAATTCTCATGAACTAACAACCATATTTATACCTGTTAGGATATACTGTAGTTTTGTTATAGAATTTTACTTTCACTCCATACATGATACAACTACCTTGGCAATGACCTTGTGGGTTATATATATTACTCTTTTTAAATTATGGTCCACATGCATGGATGAAAAATATAATTTAACTATTTATATTGTGGTGGCACCTTGTGCTCTATTAGCATTGGTCATTAATACAATAATAACACATAATTTCATCAACATGATTTCTGGGGCATTCTGTGTGTAATGAAAAGTGGAATCAGTGTTGTCTCAGTTGCGGGTTATGCAGAACCCCTAGAGTATTGAACCCTTCACGGCACATTATTAATTGGAATTGGGTGTTTCAATGTTTTTGAGTTGTGCTCAGTGGGTCCTTCATGTGTCAGATATTCAGGGGAATATGTTGGGGGCCCTAGGCCATGGATTATGGCCTTCTATGGTGCATCTTGCAGAAATAGTGCTGACATTTATTCAGGCAAACTTCTTTTACTAATAAGTAAAGAGCATAGAGGGAGGTCAGGTGGTATTGTGTTACCCCTCTGGGGTGGTCTGAAGTTATCCCCTAATTGGAGGGGAGATTAGAACAATCGTTATGAGAAAGAATAATAGAACTGAAAATATATTTTATCAATGTTTGTTTTTTCTGTGATACTCATAACTTGTTGTTTGGATGGTTTTTGATTTGCTTTAATGGTGGTATTTAATGATAATATCATTTTTTATGAAGATATAGAAGGTGTTACTTCATCCATTGATGGTCATAGAGTGTGTAGATTAGTCAAGATTGCATGTTTTACGTAAATAATTATTACTCATTACTATTGTAGTGTTCTCACTAATAGCTTAATTCCCCTCACCTCTTTATAATACCTTGGATTGAAATTTGGAATTTTTTTAGTATTCTCACTAACATTATATGTTCATTTATGAAATCTATGCCTCATCTATGTGTTATCTATGTCGAATCCATGTGTTTTTCTTGGTGTTTTTGAAATATAGAACCTATATCCTATTTCTGAAATCAGAAATTTTCTTTGTCAGGAGATCATGAGCATTGAGCACTAGACCACATGGTATGGCCTGTAGCGCAACATTAATAGCTTTGGAAGGAGAGGTATGAGGCCTTGGAGAAGAGGCTGGATGTCTTAACCACAATAAGATACTTTTTGAACACGTACCTATGTGTTTTATAAGATGGATGAATCCATATTGACCTACATTTTTCAACTGGAAGGTAATGGGAAAATCAACACACAAAAAAGGCACATTCACCTATTTTCTCTTAATTAATCAATTACCCTTCTCTAGAGAACCATTGTAAAACTGAAATGTACACTAGTTAAACCTGATGAGAGTAATTAGAATGTATACTGCAATTATATTATTGATGGAATATTTTTTAGAATTGTGAATATATTTTTGGTTTTAAATACAATGTTAATTGATATCTATGAAATCTATCCCACACATATTTTTCATTTGGATTCCATTGTGTTCATCTTTGTAAACACAATCTGGCATAAACCTTGATTAAACTCATGGCATGTTTGTGAAATATGAAATCTAGAATCTATTTTAGATATCTCCTTTATATTTCATTGAAATATAGTATATATATCAGTGATCTAAACATCATTTCTGATAGGGAAAGAGAATAATATAGTGTTGTGTATTAGAGTGGACATTCATATTCTAGTTCATGTTGATGGGATCCTATAGGTTCTTGTACTAATGAGGGTTGGGACCCCTCATTTAATATATTCCTATAATTTCCTTGATTCTCGGGTTCATTTTTTGTATTCATGGGGCAAGGTGTACATGTATTTATCATTTTATTTAAGGGTGGGTAGCCCATGTAGCTTGTAGAATATGACAGTTAAGATGCTTCCTCCTCAACCCATGAAACTCTAGATTTTAATTTGAATGTACTTAATTGTTTTATAGAGGTTTCTTTGTATAATGGTTTGATATTCTAATTTTCTTTTACTAGTATTAATTTATACACAGATTCAATATAGTCACATTTTTGTGCATATTTCTTTACAAATCATTCAGTAGTTTATTTTAGTCATTAATCAATTTCGTTGATGGAATTTTCATGGAAATTAGGTGAAGATAAATTAGTAGTATAGAATTAAACTGAGAAATTAAAATAGACTTGATAGTCATAGGATTTTGGATAACAAAATAAAAATAGAGGAAGAAGGTCCCCCTTGGGGTATACAAGAGGATGTTCATTATAAATATTATAGATGAGAATAAAATTTAGTTCCCTGTAATCTTGGTGAAAACCTCTAGTATCATCCAATGAAATATCATCAACAATTTTATTAATGGAGACCTATGTATGTTGTTGTATTGAGTATGCATGGGCTAGCCAGTTGGCTACTGAATAAGATGTGTACAGATTTGGTGTCATGTTCTTGGAGATGATTAGTAGAAGGAAGGTTATTGATATTGATAGGCCCATTAACTATAAAAATCTGATATCATGGGTAATTTGTAAGTTATTATTTCAAACATAATTCCATGTCTATATTTTTTCTAAATAAAATTTTGTTTTTGAATTTTTATTTCCTTGTTTTTCATGTACTACATTTTTTGAAAGTCAAAAAGAAGTTAAAAACAAATGAAATAAGTTCAACAAAAATTTTTATTCTTTATTTTGAAGGTGATTCCATTATCCCTATCCGGTAAGAATATTTGTGTCACTTTTCGGTGTACCTCCCTCAATTCTATATGAGGACTTGTATATGTATTTGTGCATAGACTGGAGCTAGCATAGATGGGGTTAGAGCTGAAACTGGCATACAATGGAGATGGCATGGATGGATTGGAAATGAATATTCAACGGATTAGAGATGACATGGATGGATCTAGAGCTCGTTGAGTTGACATCTATTGGAGCTATCATGGATAGGGATTAAGATTGTATTGATGGGATGGGGGTGGAGTTGACATGGATGTGATGGAGCTGGAGCTGTTGGAGTTTCTAAAGATGATGGATTGGAGCTGCTGTGGTGGTTGATCTTATATGGGGGTTGGGGTGGGTGGGATTGTCCAGATTTGTGGAACAGAATTGTGTAGAAAAATTGATGAAAAATCTAATTAGGGATCCAATAGGTTATATTTGTAATGAATTTCATTATTAATATAATAATTTTTTTTTTCAAATTTTGAACATGGGTTAAAATTGATTTCTATTTAATAATTAAAACATATGTATACTATATTATAAATTAATAAATATAATATGAAATTTTATTGGAAATAAAAACATATAATTTTTATTTAAATGTAATTTATAAAAAATATTATTCGTAATATTTTTACCAACAGATATATTAGTCTACAGAACCTATTGCTAAACACTATAACCAACATATATATTATCTTTTGGTATTATTATAATTAACACAGAACTATTTTATCTATTGTAAAAACATTTAGCGATAGAGTTTTTACCTAGAGTTTAGTGATATGGCCATATATGTTGGTAAAACATTTTACCAAAAGAGAATTCACTTTTACCAACATATATATCCTTATAGAAAAAACTGAAATATTTTATCGTGTATATTATGTACTTGAAGAGATAATAATGGGACCTTCTACAATATGATGTATGGTTTTCATCACCCAAACAATAGTGCCTACATTAATTGAAAAAGATTCAATCAATTTTTTAAATATATTGAATAAATCCAAGGTATTGGCCTTGAAGTTGAGAGTTTTTAGAGCGATGAATCACGATACATCATTACGGATTTGATTGGAATGTTCATGGATATGTATGAAATGGAACATTAATTATTCTGATAACATTTTATTTGGAACCTCTTTACCCTAGAGATGATAATATTTTACATCATTCTCAAGAGGGATTGGTTGGTTACTTCTCACACCCATATCTATTTATATCACACATGAGTGCCCTTAACCATTCCCAATAGTGGTAAATATATCCTATATGTATAATGGGATTTCTCGGGTACACATGATAGATCTAACCATCAAGTGATATTTTGAGTGATATCCCATATTAACATTATATAACTAAATTACTAGGGAACAAGGAATAAAAATTTCCCCAATATAGTGGAAAACTATAGGGATGACTTCCTAGATGAATTTCCTTGATTACCTCCTATGATATAGGGGATATTACTATTTAACTAATACAATGATTATCTCTAATATAGATTTTTCCTTACATGGTAAATATTATTATATGATAGGATCTCAAGAGAAAACAAGAATATTTGGAAGAGACTTGATTTATAAAACCAGTAATACACAATTGGATTTACCCAATATGTTCTATGAAAACGAAGATAATACCCTCATTCATTATAGGGATTACCACCATCCCAATCAAGTTACTATCTAGAACTGGTATCCATTGGGTGTTATAAAAAACTCATTAATCATGTGAAAGTGGATCTGGTGATTCCAATTAATTATATTAGTTCAAGATATGATCGGTTTTGAGTAAGGATTTTTGATATACAATATACTAGATTCCAAAGTAGATATGTATTTTATGCGTATTTGGTTATTTTTCCTAATATCACAAATACACATACTATTTTTATCGCCTTGAGGAATTAGTGATTCCATATATATATAGATTCTTCAATCGTGGTTTCCATTGAACATTTATAACATTATTATTGAACTCAAAACCATCATTCCAAAAACCATGAAATAATATTGACTACAATTTTAGGGAATATGTTATATACCAAGATCCAAAAATTTCAGTTTTATATTTAAAAGGCTAAATCCCTCGACCATTTTGTTTCTTGGGTAGTAGTATCTCTTGATGTTGAGGTGGTCAGAGATGTTTATTCTTAGATGAATATAAAAAATATCATTGATATAAAAAATTTCATTTGTAATATTGGATATTAATGGTGTTTTAAATAATAATTTTCACAAATTGAAATTAATTTAATGGGACTGAAAAATAAATACATCACATTTTTACATAATCAATCATCTGATAGTCACTTTCATGAGATATAAGGATTGTCAAATTCCATAAAAAAATTTATTTTTCCTATGGTGATAAAAAAATATAAAATATATTTGGCTTCTTATATCATTAGTATGTGAGTAGTTATAATGTATTTAGATCATCCCATGTAATATAGTTCTCGATTGTTATTGCATCAAAAGCGTAATTACCTAAAGAAAAATCATTATTAGGTGTTTGTTGTGCATTTAATGCGATGATTAAGACATTTATTACAAGTAGATTATAATTTGGTTTATATAAGAAATGAAATTTTTTTATATATCATTATACATATTGAAATAAACTATAAATCAAAATTATTGGTAGAATACATAAGCATTTTTATCATTGTGTTTTCTTATATATCTAGAAATGTAAAATGTTGTGGGAGATAATATGGGGAGGAAGACAGAAACACATTTCATTCTAGATGATAGAAGAAAGTGGCATTATGATGGAATTATTTTAAAGGTTACAACAAGAGGTGATAAATAATAATGAGAATCCTTTACATAAACTATTATCAATGTTTTATTCACTTCATGATAGAGATAAATTGGAGTGTCATTGGACTCATGGCAGATTAGTCATATGGGATTGTTTTTTTAAGAAGGTCCCACATCCCAATGGGGTCATTGATGAGGGTAAGATCATGTTAATTCATAGATAAATATGGGATCTATCAGGACTATAAAATGAGTCAATTTTAGTGTCTCATTCATTTATATTGGATGTATATCCCAAAATCACAATTACTTACCATTATGTTTATCACCATTATTGGTGGCATTTGATGAAAAGTGTAATGGATGGTTTCGTTACTCAGTTTCCAACATGTTATAAAGAGATGGAAAAACAACATCACCCAACATGACATCTACAACCATCACCTACTCCTAGGTTAAATTTGAACAAAGTCATAATGGATTTTGTTATGGGTTTATCAAGAACCACATGAGGAAGTGACACAATATTGGTGATGATTGTAATGGTGATGAATGTCTCCAACATCTTTCTTATTTTATAGACATTTATATTAGATGAGATAGGGTGTTTATAAGTTATAGATATCTTTTGACATCATGGAGACCCAAATAATATCATCTATAATAGTGATATCATTTTATTTCATGGTTCTATAAGTGAATTCAGATGGACTATATTTTAAAGGATCATTTGATCATAGCTTATCAGTCTCAAACCAGTGGTAAATATAGGTGTAAAATTTTGATTTTAGAGGAAATGATATAAGATTTATTACAATATTTTTAAGTTCTTTGGAAGAGAATTTATTCAATTATTAGTTATCATACCATAATATATTATAATTGAAAATACAAATGGACCCTTATGATTCTTTACATTATAAGTGATGTTGTTCAAACATGTCATGTTGAGAGGTAGTTCAGGCTTTGATTCTTGAACCAAATATCATTAAAATACTTCTAATTAGGTACAAAATATAACGATGTTCATGGATACAAATAAATCTTGGTAGAAGACATAAACTAATCTCTATTGATGAAATTTTGAGTTTTAGTTGGGATATTGGGTTCTCTAACATGTTTCTCCCTAGTCTTTAGAATAAACAGATTGAGAGATAGGGTGGGGTATTTTTTTATTATGTTGTTCCTTCCAATATCCTCAGGATAGTCAGGAATATATAAAATTATTCAACACTTTCTCTTATGTATTGGCCCATGAATAAAATATTCCATGTTTCTCAACTATGTTGTTATCATTTTGGATAATCACATTCACTTCATCATGTGTATATTGTTCAAAATCATATAATTCCTTAGTGTAGATTCATATGAATATTTTTTATTATAGCATAACAGATATCCAACATATGTTAGATCCTATATTCAGGGTGTTATGGAAGTATAGCTATGTATAAGATGAGATTTGGATCCAGAGTATAAAATACATCTATCATGGATGGAATTATTCCCATATGTTTATCGACCAACCTCATTTGTGAAACTTAGAGGAAATGAACTTTATGATTTGTGGTCATAATATTATTTCTTTTTGAAGAGGTTTAAATTCTTTAAAACACTTTTTAACAACTTTTTTACTAATGTTAATAGGGATAATTGAATAATGTAGGTTTCACAAGCATCAAGTGATGTTTTAGAGCATATAGCTATTATTGATTTATGAAACACGAAAAGACATATTGTATGTATTAACCATGATTCTCAGCTTTGTATCTATATAAGGAATAATAAATGTTTTTAGAATTGTGGGGGTTTTTCATCATGGACATTTAAAGTGGTTAATGTGTGTTACAGAGTTTAAAAAAATGGCGAACATCTGGTTTTTGAAATAGTGTACATAACCATGTGAGAGAAGATAACACATGTATAAAGAGTGTGGATAGGTTATGCACAATTTTTCAAATTAAATTCTTATTGGTGAAATGGGGTTCCATCAAAGATAGTGGGATACTGTATACATCTCATTGTTTGGTCAAATAAGAATCCAAACTATGCACCATTTAAAATTGAATGAAATTCCCAGTTTCCCCCTTCTACATTTTTCAATAAAAAATTATTCTATATAAATTATTTCTTTCATGTATTGTTTCTATATCCCTCTGATCAAATGCATCTTCCTTTCTTCAAATCATGGAGGTAAATCCTTCATCTAATCTCTTATTTAAGTTCATATATAGTAGTTATCCATATTGGTAAGCTCATCATTCCCCTATCTTCAATTATTCATTTTCTCACTATATGGAATTATAAATTGATGTGAGGTAATATGAAATATATTTAATGTATTTGTCAATTTTTATAATTTATTCCATTCAATATATAATCTGAATACAATAGTGGACTAGGAATGAACTAACACCATAAAGTAGGTGGTATAGTTCATCTTTCCTTAATGTGTAGGGGTTATTAATATTTTTTTGTGTGTTCTTTCCAAACGTCCACATGGAGCTACATTGAAGTCTAATTTATTAAATTAACCGAAATTTACATTGTTAGTGTGGACCTAGAAACATAAAATTCCTATGTATGGGATTTCAACATCAATGAAATGAACCACTTTATGAGTCATATTCTTAACAGTCTATGATCCTTATGATTTAAATTTTAAACAAACACACTATATGTGGTCTATTTATTTTTCCCTTATGATTGAAATATAAAATTGAATTTAATAATCTGCAATTGGAAAGACCACATTCCTAGGGAATTTTCATTCTTTCTGGTTTCTTGAGTTACAGTATTGAGTATGATGGCCAAAAATTAATTTAATTGTTACATGTCATAGTTTATAGCCTGCCCATGGCCATCCTTCATTTCATGCAAAGGGTGAGACATGGTTTTTTACTTGTAATTCCTTGGATGGGTTCTATAGGAATAATAAATTAAAATTATTTTCATATGGAATATATAATATTGGGGAAATATGAAGATTCTTATAATTAATATATTAGATGGGTTCAATTGGAGGGTGAAATTATATTATTCCATAAATGAAACATGGGTTCTCTATGTTCAATGATAATTAAAATTTCATAGGTTTGATCATTATATTATTCCATGGGAGAGAAATTAGATTCTTATATTGAATTCCAATGATGGGATTAGAAGGAAATTACATTATAAAATGAAATGGGATATACATGGGTTCCCACATGGAATTCTTGCGATAAAATTGTTGAGTGATGGGTCCATATCACACCTTGAATGTTACATGGTAACCATATACATAACACCATGGATTGGCCCATGATATCAATCAATTTTGTCAATTGACATGAATTCAACCTCAAAGAAAATATGTGGATTAAATATAATAATTACATACTTGTCTAACATTTTTTCAACCATATTATCTTTAATATAAAATAAAATTTTGGACCCTAATATAAATATATATATATACGTGTACTACTTTATAGTAAACCTCAGGTATTTTCCTCACAAAAATGAACATAAACAATTCATGGTTCAGAATGACATTCCAGATCAGGTTGAAGTAGGTTGTGTTAGTTAGGTGTCCCACGAGGAACCCAAACCGATATAGTTTGATTTATTTACTACAATAATTTTATTATTATTTAAACACTATTCCTATAATATTCGCAGAATGTATTTTCCTAGACAACATTAGTGGTAGTCGACTATGATAATATTGAAACGTCTTTATGATTACAATTGTTACCCTGATATACATCATAGATAAATTTATGATTATTGGGAAGGGTCCATGTTTGTAAAGATGAGTTATAAAATATGTTTTTGTTGGTTGATAGAGTGTCTAATTCAAGATCAGGGTGTTATTTAAGACACCGTTGATATTTGTTTTCATTTTCATGTAGAATATTTAGTATTCCTTCTTAAATATTTCCCTTATATTTCCCATTTTTATATAATACAAACATGAAATATTTTTTTATATGACATCATACTATTATTATATTAGTCTACTTTTTATATTTGGGTGTTTTTTACTCAGGATATTCATTATATTCATTATTCTTTTTTTATCATTATATTTCACTGCATTTCCCTCTACGATCATGTAGTTCAAGTCTCCCAATTATACCATCATAGACCCTTATGGGTACATAAAACCTTTTGGGATACAAAATGGTTCCTCTGAGACCTTGTTTTCAACTAGTATTTTCTACATATAAGTGAACCAGGTAATAGAAATTAAATTATACATAAATTATTCAACAAAATGTAGATATTGTTTCAATTAATACATCTCATGTTTTACATCCACGTTATTGAGAAAATAAAATTTTAATTGACTACAAATAGTATAAAATATCATCAAACTAATTCAATTATGGTAATATATTTGATACATTTAAAACTAATCCAAAAATACAACATGATTATACTCAACTGATGAAAATCCATCATCATAATCAAGAACTTCCAAAATATAACAAGCATAATGTCAGTGTAAAGAAAGGAATAAAAAAATTGTTCACGTTCTATGTTTTTTGTCAGCCTCAGGTAGTAGGGATTCATATTATGAATCATCCCTTATTTATATAAACATCTAATTCATATTTCATGTGATATAAATTCATTGATTTTCCTTGATAACATGTCTCCACTTATTATCTTCTCATTCCACATAGTATTATATACATGTTTTTTCTAATTGTAATACCATCCTATCATCCAAATAATGAATAATAATTGTTGTTCATTGACTGATACTAACTCAGTGTAATTCATTTATGGGACTTTTTCATCCCACCATTCAGGTTATATATATATATATATTAAAAATGATTAAATGATCAATGGAGAGTTTCTTTATTATAATATCGTGATATTAACCTATTTAGAAAGATGAAATCTAGTCTATTGAGTATCTAATAACCAAGGAATTCATATGACACTATTTCTATTCAAATTTCAATGTCATATATAATGGATATACAAAATTTTCATTAATTTATAAACAAAATATCCATTCTAGACCCATCCTATCAATATCATGAATGAAATTTTATTTTTAAATGATGTGGTTGGTTCATCATGTAAAACAAAGATTCAGTGGCCTAAGAACTGACTCCATTTTTATAACAATAAATATCGACTTCTAAATGAATGATAGGAACACCTCATGTTATTAAATTATCACCATGATAAAAATATATTCCATTAGTACATCAAATACATTAACGTACTATTACACAATGGTTGAGTTCTCCACATATGATTGTTCTCGAATTTATTAATTTATTTTTCCACCCTTGAATAAAATCATGGACCTATATTTAGGCAACACATCATCCATATATATATATATATAAACTAGATTTACCATGACCTATTATAATGATCCCATTAAAACCCTCAATGAAAATGAATGTATCATTACCTCTTCAAAAGTACTTTTGAAAATTATTTATTGTAATATGGTAAAAGTCACTTGGATTGTGTAGGAACAAACATATTATGGACAAGGTAAACTTTCTATCATGAAATGTACATAATATGGAATACATGAATGTTCCTACAAAACTTTCATAGGAATTATATCCACCATATCTACCTCTTTTGAATAATATAAAACCATCTTATTATTTTTTCCTTATAAAATTTAGAAAGAAGCATTCCATGACTTCTCTAAGTTAATCAAGATTAACACTTTTATAAAATTTGTTTTTTTTTTGAAACAATATAACAAAACACATTGATATAATTTGATCAATATTCATACCAGGTGTGTAGTATACACCCATAGTTATTTCAATGAAAATGAATTTCCAAATAAATTATTTATAAATATAAGTCACATAAATACATTTAGATTAGTAATTTTTCATCCTTATACATTATTAGAAATACCTATACACTCCCACTAATCATATTGTATATATAAGAATCATATATTTAAATAAAGAAAAAAAACTCATTGATTTCAAAATAACACTAAATATTCTTACACTATGAATCCTACTTTAATAGATGAATTGAATTTTTTAATATGAAAACAATAGTATAGACAACTACAATTACAAAACAATAAGCCTAAATAAAATACTAAACCAGTAAAATAATAAAATTAAGAGAAGTAGTTTTGAGAAATATTGGATATATATTAAAATAACATATATCTCATGTAGAATATAATATTAAAATAGAACATATCATAACATCTAGAGAATTGGGTTTTCATTGTTAATTAAATGAAATTGTTTGAAACATTTATCTTGAAGAAGAAATTTATTTTACCAAACTAAAATATCCAATTCCATTTTCATATATAAAAATATCTTGAATCATATATGTATCGCCCATTTTGGTTCATTGAAAAATTTTAAAATATTGTTAGTGTCAATATAGTTCATCTTAGATGTCATTACCTATAACAATAAATGAAAATACATACTCTCAATTCACACTTATTATGAAGTTGGTTCTTCAAACATGAACCATGAAAAATCATCATCATTCAAAATAAATCTAATTTTTTGGTTCCTGATGATTCACACCATACCATTTAATATAATGTGTGATGTGAGATTATTTTCCTAAACTTCCTTTTTTAGAATTAGTCCACCATCTATCTAAAAATTAATCCATTTTGATTTTTTAAGATCCCAATGTTCAAAATTCCTCCCGTAAACTCCCCAATTTATATAATCCATCTTAGTAATTTTTTTAATTCGGAAATAATTATCTATTTCTCAATATAACACATTAAATAATATTTTATGTTTTATTGGTTAGACAAGATAATAAAAAAATTCCTAATTTATGGAAACTTATATTAATATAAAAACCTTATAAATATTATTCATAACCATAAATTAGTATAGATGATAAATTAAGATACTTTTTAGCGATTATATTATATTTTTCATTAATTACCACTTTATAGAGAACATGGTATAATAGAAATGAAATAATTAACAGTATGTATTCATAGAATTATATTGGCATATCACATTTACTAATCATTAATACAAGCCATTCTAACATGTCATGAATCCTGCTTCTCGAAACACCATTCTAATATTATTTTCATGTTAATGTTTATTTTTTAAAAAATATAAAATATCTTGTATAAATCTCAATTTATATCCCAAGTATTATTTACTAAAATTGGGATGGTATTTAATCAACCAAGAAACATATCAATTTAAACAATTTGTAATGGTTATGAACTAACTATATCAACCATATTTATAAGTACTCATTAATCTATAAACATAACAATATCTAATTTCCAAAAGATCAGAAACACAATAACCTATTCTAATGAATGGTTAAATAGTCATTTTTTATAATAATGATGATTCATAATTAAAAAATAATTTATAATAAAATTACTAAACCAACATATGATCATGATTTCATTAGATGAATATCTCATTTATATATTAAATGTTAAAATTACATTGATAAGTGGTGTTTGAATAATACAAGACCATTTTATTAGAAATTTTCATGACCTAGTCCTAAGGAGAGCTCGTTCCACAAATACTCCAAGATTGCCTCTTTAGGCTAGGGGTGGAGACAAGCATCGAAGGGCATAACCTAAACAGAAATAAATTTTATAATCTACATGTCTGTAAACAACCAACCATATCAATGTGGAAGTATGGAGGAATACAGATAAAAATATAAAATATATAGAATATAAATCAAACATGAAACAACTCTAAGGAGTACATGAGTAGGATAGTGATAACTGAAAATTAAATGGATATTATACATGCCCATTAAAAAATATGTCCCAAACTTACAAAACTAGAAAGAAAACTTATAAGAGATCCCAGCTACTGGTCTCTAATATGTGACCACATTATGATGTCCAATTCACTATATAACACAAAAATCCTCTATAATTGATCTTGACATATCTATTATATATACAAGACACTACATGTTGAGGAAACCACCATACAAGGGACACCTTACATATACCCAGTAAGAAGACCCAAATGATAAAATCAATAGAAGTACTGGACAACAAATGATTAAAAATATCATAGGTAGTAAAATATATGAAGCTCAACCCGATGTTAGAGAATGAATTATTTTCCAAATAGAATGGGATCAAAACTATGTGTAGATTAAATTCACAGTGAGTCTTCTCCACCCATAATAGTATATTAATCTCCTAAAACCATGAGAAAATACTCATGGTAATAAAGTGGCATACCCACATCTCATCACCACCCCTGTATGAAGTGTATCCAAATACAACAACATGGATAAATATGTATATATATTTTTTAATATAAGAATCATAAATGAGAAAGGGGAACTCCATCTCTTACCCCAAACCAAAAAAATATATTTCCACAATTAAATAATTATATAAATGAAATCCATCATCCCATTATTCTTCATGGAATAAAATATCCAATATATAAAAAACCTAATATATATGAACCAAAATTGAGGGGAAACCATATATATGTTGAGGACCCACTCACTAGTAATTCCTAAGGGTTCCACACTTATAGTAGTAAACCCGTTTACAACCAAGGAGGAGAGTACCACTATAACAGTACATAGAAGACCAATTGTATACCAAGTTGGGTATTTTTCTATAATGGTAGAGGTTCATTGTCCACCCCATATGGTGTGTTAAACTCTAGAATTTGATATTGGTTCTATAAATTATTCCAACAGGAGGGTCCACTCTAATGGTAGATGACCCAAGAACAACCCAACTGGAGGGCTCTATTTTTTAAGACAATCGAGGCACTGTTCCATGTACCAATATGAGTGTTCCACTCTAATGGTAGAGGAACCATTACCAAATAAGCTAGAGATATCTAATCTAGAATTATGAATATGAAAAATGACTACCCATCATTATGGTTCCAATCTAGTCATCCAGGGCCCAGGCCATGCCCAGTTGGTGGGTTCCACTCAGAATTCCTCTAGTGATCCTGCAAGATCACTATCATCATCAACAATATCTTAATCAAAATAAAGTGTTGGAACATCTCTAATTTTACATAAAAATAAATAATATATTTGATAATCATGTTATATGTGGATAAATTATTACGGTAGCCTAATCCTGGGTGAATATCATAATCTAAATGAAAATGATATGAGAGGTTGGGGATTCCTTATAAGGAACCATGGGTACATAGTCTGTGAGGGGACGTGCATGTTATGTAGTCTGAATCCATCATCAATAAATGTACTTGGAGGTACATATCTATACAATCATGTATAAATACACAGTAGGTAGGGAGTCTACATGGTGTTTCTAAGAAGTCAGGGTCCCTGATTGTGAAACATTTTCATTTCCATGAACATTGGTACATAGTTGTGTGCCTAGATGTGTACATTCCACATGATATCATTCTTGTGTGCTCTGCCACAAGGCTCGACCACATTGTAAATGGATCCCAAACATGTTGGAGGTTCACACAATATTCCATCATTATAATTCTCTAAAATTCTTACTACCATAGCATATGGACTACATGTTAGGTGTTCATCGTGATATACAAGGTGTTGTTGTGTTTTCCATATATTCATCAGTTACAACTCATCAATCTCAATACATTCTTTCATCCTTTTTTACTATAGTCTCATATCCTCTAGAAAAATATTGATCAAATTATTTAGATAGGATTTCAGCCATCTGGTGGCTGGAAAACCCAATCCTATATCATTTAATGGACCACATCACACTTTACATCCCTCTCGTTCAACTATCATTGATTATATGAATTCGGATTATCAAAATTATTATCCTATATCATAAAATACTCCAAAAAATCTGATGATTTTCAATCCAACCATTTCAAAAGTATCCATCAGGAATCCAGGGATCTAATCGGGATCAGTACCTCCCTAAAATATCAAACTAGCACCACCGGGTCCAATTAGTGATGAACATAATGAATATGGGGGGAGGCACTAAAATAAGAGTTTAATATATCATTTCTCAAATTTAACATCCAATTATCAATAATGGGGATATATAATTTTAGAAAACTATTCATTAATCAATATAAATATTTACACAGGTGCAAGTATGGTTCCTCAATTAGAAAGGGTCATAAAAGGGGTGACATTGAAAAATTAATTTTTTTAAAAAGGGAGTAATAAAAATATTTATTTTACTTACTATATATTGTATAATTTTATGTTTTCTAACATAATATCCAATAAATGTAATAATTAATTCCATTTTCCCCCTCAATCTACTCTGATCTATATAATCTCCATCATCAGAGGTTGATTCTCCAATAGAATGTGGAATAATTCCCCGGAATCCTCCCCGAGTTTATGAAACTAATCATAGAGGTCTCTCCATTGAGGTGGATTTATTTAAATACCTATATGGATAATTTTGTTAATTAACTAAGTTAATTTAATTAATTATCCAACATAACACACTTCCATCTTGATATATATGTAAATGTTCCACACCAAAATATTTTAGGTCAGGCCTTGGGTAAACGTCATGTTCTGCACTTGTCCATACTATCATATTATGGATCATATAATCTTTATAAGAGTATTATCATTTAATTTAAAAAATGTGACCATATAATATTAAATAAATTTAATAAATTAATAAAATTAATTCGTGGAACACTAGGTCTTCGAATCACATGTTTTCCCAATTCCTAATTTTGAATATATGTATATATAATGAAAAATTTCAATGTCCTACAAGGAAAAAATGGGACACTAAATCATTACTAATTTCATGATTTTCTTCCCTAAAAAAAAAATTTCTCAAATATCTCATGATTATATGTTTTTATATATGTCACGACCCATTCTCAGGGCCCGTGCCGTGACTACCCCAAGCCCGCCTTCCATAGGCCAGGGGCTGGCGACTAGCACCAAGGCGTAAATCCCAGTAAAAAGGGAAGGAATTTCCTTTGAAAAGTAAACAAGCACCAAAGAGTAAGCAAGAGGAAAAGTAAACACTATGTAAAAACTGTACAAGCTGTGTTGAAAGTAAAAGGGGCCGGAAATACAAGCCCAACTATAATGTACAACTGAAAGGGAAAAACAGCAACTGAAAAGAAAAGCTGCAACGTCGAGCCGTCCTCTGAAGGTCCCACCTGAAGGGTGGGTACAGATATCCTCCATAGCTCCTCGTTCAAGCCATCCGCTCTGAGTACGTCCCGCCCAGTGGTCCACCTCCAGGTACCGTCCTGCACCGCAAGCCTCCACCACGATCAGCACTGTCTGTCATCAGCTACCAACACAATGTAGTGTAGGCATAGCCCGTGAAGGGGTGAGTATAAGCTACTCAGTAGGGACCCCAAGACCCCCAAAGGTCTCCCGAAATCCACAAAGGATAAACCACAATGGAAAGATACAATCACAAAGTTACATCTGACACGGCTTAGGTATATTCCCATTCATATACCTAAGTCATCAATTCTCGTTCGTCTCCAACGCCCGAGTCCAAGCACAACCCAGTCCACACAGGAATGAAAAATGTATACTCACATAGGATAGCACAACACAATCCACAATGGAGAGTAAACAGAAATCCACATAGGGTAGCTAAACACAATCCATAAAGGAGAGTAAATAGTAAATCCACACAAGATAGTTCAACACAATCCACAAAGGAGAGTAACACAGGATTCAGCTCACACAGGAATACTTCTTGAATGACGATAAAGATGATCATTGATCCATCTAATTCTTCAGACTCACAAAGGATCGATAGGTAACTAACCCCCACAATGACCCACACAGGATCAGGCCCACACAGGACCTGTAGGTGCTGGCTCACACATAACCGCTGAGCGCTGACCCACACAGGATCGGACCCACATAAGATCGGGCCCACACATGACCTGTCGCACTGATCCACGTAGAATCGCTATGTTCTGTAGTCTTCGTAGTCCACTGAGGATCTCTGCACAGTCGTCGTCGCAGTTCACTGAGTTTCTCTGCACAGCCGTCGTCGCAGTCCACTGAGGATCTTTCCACGGTCGTCGCTGTCGAAGTAGCAGTCGCAGCCAGTACTAGGGTTCCCGCACACGGCAAGCTCGTTCGGGAGGGTCCGCTCCACGAGCTGAGAGGCTGATACATCAACTGTCACAATGTCCGAAGTTGATGTATCAAAAAGTTATGTATCGTCAACAGGAACTCAACGTCGCAGATGGCGCGTCAATCGGACGCCCGGTCTGAGAGTTTTTGGCTTTTTCGTCCCAGGGGCCCGGTTGGTTTTTAGGGCAAAACCAACCCGACCGTACTCCACCTGCATCCAACCCTCGGGCGGAGTGTGCCAAAAGAACTGTCTCATATAGATAAATTCAGCAAAACTGACGGCACGTCAATCGGACGTCCGTAGCTCAAGATATGAGCGTTTCCACTCCGAGGGCCCGGTTGGTTTCGTGTAAGAACCAACCCGGCCGAACCCAGAGTATTCCGAAACCTTGAGTGTGATATACCGAAACGACCATCTCGATCCAAGGATTGTTTTTCGGCTGACGGCGCGTCGTTCGAAATCATGTATCTTACATTACGGGAATTTGACCGAAAACGGTCCGAAGACGGGGGGTCCGGGCCCGGGCCGACCCGGCCCGACCCCCGGGGTCGACCGAACCGGGGTCGAACCGACCCGGTCCGACCTGGTCCGGCCCGACCAGGGTGCGGCCCGGTCGGTCGGACTGGCCTGGTTCGGTTCGGCCGAGCGGCCGAACGGCCGTGCGCCGCGGGGCGCTGCCCCTGCGGTCTGGAGATGTCGCGGCCCTGCATTGGGGCTGCGCTGGAGCAACGGATGCGGATTCAGCCTCGTCCCGTGCGGGCGAGTTGGACTCGCGCGGTCGTGAGTCCGTTGGTCGTCGCCGCCGTCGCGGCTTCAGCCGCGGCGGTCTCGTCCGGCGGCGCGCCGGGGCGCCCCCGCCTCCGGCCACCGGCGCCGCCGCGCCGGCGACCCGCGCCGCCGGAATCTTCGGCGGGCCACCGGATTTTCTCCGGTGGTCCGTTTCCCTTCCTGTCTGCACCGGTGGTCCTCTCGGGTTGCGTTTTTCACTGCGGGATCAACAAATTTCCCTTGAGTCACGTTTCGTCATCGCCTGTGAAATCCGCACAACCACGAAGAACGAAGGAGGGTTGTCGGGCCATGTTCGTTTGGCCCGCACCCTCCGCGTTAGATAACAACAATAGGAGAAAATAATTCAACACATGAAACAACAATTTTATTAAATTAAAATTGTTCATTTGAAACCGGTTCTTTAATTTTTAAAGAAAATTTCACGAGAATAAGGGCATTTCCAAAACAAATCCCTACCTCGTCAAGTCGTCGTCCGCGGGTTCGTCGCTGAAATTGATTGCCGCGGAAGGAGGCGATCGTCGTGTCGCGGAAGGCTTCGCGTCGTCGCGGAAGGGCGTCGCGTCGTCGCGGAATCCGGTGTTGCGTCGACAAACTCAACGGACCAAGAAACAACATATTTAATTATAAATAATTAAATCCGTGTTTTGTTAAAAACCACATAGGAGATTAAAAAGAAACCCGAGATCTCTTACCTCAAGCAGTTGGTGATCGGAGATCGGGGCGGGGAAGAACGTCTCAGATGAAGCGTCGTCAAACTCCGAGGGCGACAGCATTCTTCGCGTTCTTCGCATTCTTCGCATTCTTCGTGTTCTTCACGAAGGAGGATGAAGGCTAAAGAATTCTGTCAAAGACTCTCAATGTGTAATCCTCCAAATGTTGTGTTGGTATTATTTTATTATTATGCCAACAAACGAAAAAGAGGAAAGTAACAACCCATTAATTCGTAGAATTAATTCAACGAAAGAAACTGCCCATTTAATTCCCGAATAAAACCGCCCAATTAGATGGTCTGTTAAGAATTTAAGAAAACTCGTTAGCTGACTTTCATAATAACGAGTTTTCGCGGGTGCGTTACTTTGCGGAAAAGAAACGGCGGGGCTCGTGCGGTCCCCACCTCAGAAATATCCTACCAAGAGGGTAGGATATGTTTGGATAGTACCCTATATGTTTCAAATAAGTTTAAGTGGCTTTCAAGTGGATTCAAATGGCTTAAGTGAAATAAAATAAAGTTTGTCGTACAATAATTTTATTTCATAACTTTATGCCCGGAAATTAAAAACCACACCCGAGAAAACACAACTCCAGAAGAAGCGTTTCTAAAAAAATACCGGCGCTGCGATTTCATCGGTGCCCTCAGAATTCGATTCCGGGCACCGGTTCAAAAGTTAGAAAAACCCGCTCATCCATTCACTGAACGTACCCGAGCCAAACTTCAAAAAAATGATTCTGGGCAGACCGGGTCTCGGAATCAGGTGTCGTCAGAAACTGCGTTCTTGTAAAATTCCAAAGAAAATTAAGAAAAAAATTTCCTTGAAATTTACGGGTCTTTACATTACTCCCACCTCAGGGCTTTACGTCCCCATAAAGATATATCATAAACTAGGGAAACCAATGTGGGTACTGAGCACGCATCTGAGCCTCCCTCTCCCAAGTGCTCTCCTGGAGGTTCTCGTGCTACCATCTGATGCGCACAAGAGGAATCGTTCATCCACGTAGGACCCGCTCATGTCGATCCTCTATCTCCACTGGGACCTCCGAAAAAGTCTCCCCATCATCCATGTCTAGCTCCCCATGGTCAATGATGTGTGTTGGGTCGTGCACGTATCTCCTCAGCTGAGATACATGGAGGATGTCGTGCACCCAGTGCAACTGAGGTGGTATAGTCAGGCGATAATCCACCTCACCAATCCTGCTGAGGACCTAGAATGGTCCAATGAAGTGTGGAGACAACTTGCCGCCTCGGCCAAATCTCCGCAAACCACGTCGAGGTGAGACACGCAAGAAGACGTGGTCGCCATCCTCGAATTCTAGTGGCCTCCGCCTCCTGTCTTCATATGACTTCTGCCGGCTCTGAGCTGTCCTCATCCGCTCCTGGATGACCTGGACCTTCTCTGTCATGGCCCGGACCATCTCTGGTCCCAAAAGTGCTGACTCCCCAGGGTCTGTCCAGCACAAGGGAGATCTGCAAGGTCTGTCGTACAACGCCTCGTATGGTTCCATCCCGATGGTGGAGTGGTAGCTGTTGTTGTACGCGAACTCCACCAAGGGTAGGTGGTCCTCCCAGCTGCGACCAAAGTCGAGGACACATGCGCGGAACATGTCCTTGAGAGTCTGAATGGTCCTCTCCGTCTGACCATCCGTCTGAGGGTGAAAGGCTATGCTCAGACGTAGCCGCGTCCCGAATTCCTCCTGCAACTCCTTCCAAAGCCGGGAAGTAAAGCGAGCGTCCCGATCGGAGACGATAGTCGATGGCACACCGTGAAGCCGTACAATCTCCTGAACGTAGAGACACCCCAAGCTCTCCACCGAGCCCTGATCTCGGATGGTTAAGAAGTGTGCCGACTTGGTGAGTCGGTCAACAATCACCCAAATGGAGTCGTGACCTCTGGAAGTGTGTGGAAGTCCAATCACGAAGTCCATAGATATCTCATCCCACTTCCACTCCGGGACCTCTAAGGGATGTACCAAGCCTGCTGGTACCTGATGCTCTCCCTTCACCTGCTGGCAGGTGAGGCACCGTGAAACGAACTCTGCCACAGCATGGGTGGTCCCTCCACCGTCTGCTGCTCCTCAGTACGGCGGGTCAGGCAGTCACGAGCCATGTGGCCCTGCCCGCTGTAGGCGTAGCACTGCCTGCCGCTCGGAGACTGGCTCCATGCTGTGTGCCCCGCACTGCTGAGCCAGTGTCCCGAGGTCGTCTGCCGGAAGGTCTAGTCTGCCTGGAACCCTGAGTCATCCATCGGATACCTGCTGCCGAAGACTCTGCTACCTTCCGCCCTGCGGTAGGTCTCGCTGTGGACTCTGCTAGAAACCTCTCGATCAGAAGGGCTCGCTCTTGCACCCCTGCCTTGGTCGGGATGCTGAGGGAGATCATCGATGCCCTGATCTAATGTCTCAAACCCTGCTCAATGGTCCGGTCCCGGAAGAAGGGGTCTCGTACCATGTCGGTCGAGTAGCAGGAAAGGTCGGTAAACCTCGCCGCGTACTGGGCGACCGTCATGCTGCCCTGCCGCAGCTGAAGAAGCTCTTGAATGTGCACCGCACGGAGGGTGGTCGGGACAAACTATGAGCGGAAGAGGCTCTCAAAGTCCGTCTAGATGAGAGAGGCCTCATCGTACACCTGGAGAATCAAGCTCCACCATCGTCCCACTGCTGCATGTAGTAGGCTCGCCGCGAGGATCACCATGAATTCTGCTGGTGTCCTCACTAGCCTGAAAACATGTACGACCACCTCCAGCCAGTCCTCGGCTGCTTGGGGGTCCGTCTCCCCATGAAACCTTGGTGGTCGCTGGTGCTGGAACTCGTGCAGAGCTCCGAGGCGACACGCATCGTCAGCGGTCGGTGTTGGTAGCATCAGGGGCTCGGTGGGTAAATGTACCGCTGGTGCCTCTGCCATCAGCGGGCCCTGTACTGAGGACTCGTCGCTTGGAGGGCTGTCGTCGCGCTCTACTCTTAGAACCCTAGCTGGCTGCCGTCTTGGGGCCATCCTGAAAAGGAAACAAGTGCGCCACGGTCAGAACAGTATACCTGGTGAGCTGACACAAGTAATCACAAAGAAAACATGAAACACACATTCAATCAATGTTTTTGTGCATTAAGTCAGAAATCAGAAGTCAGGGTCCTGGTGTATGGATACGTCGACCGCCGCACCAACACTGGACTCCCTGGACTGATAACCACACACAATACGCTAAACACTATTGCTTCACATAGAAGAAAGATTAGAGTCTGCGGTAGAACCGACCACCTCTGATACCAATTTGTCACGACCCTTCCTCGGGGCCCATGTCGTGACTACCCCAAGCCCGCCTTCTATAGGCCAGGGGCTGGCGACTAGCACCAAGGAATAAATCCCAGTAAAAAAGGGAAGGCATTTCCTTTGAAAAGTAAACAAGCACCATAGAGTAAGAAAGCGGAAAAGTAAACACTAAGTAAAAAATGTACAAGCTGTGCTGAAAGTAAAAGGGGACGGAAATACAAGCCCAACTGTAAAGTACAACTGAAAGGAAAAAACAGCAACTGAAAAGAAAAGCCGCAGCGTCGATCCGTCCTCTGAAGGTCCCACCTGAAGGGTGGGTACAGATAGCCCCCACATCTCCTTGGTCCAGCCATCCGCTCCGAGTACATCCCACCCAGTGGTCCACCTCCCGGTACCGTCATGCTCCGCAAGCCTCCACCACGATCAGTGCTGTCAGTCGTCTGCAACCAACACAACGTAGTGCGGGCATAGCCCGTGCAGGGGTGAGTATAATCTACTCAGTAGGTACCCCGAGACCCCCAAAGGTCTCCCGAAATCCACAAAGTATAAACCACAAAGGAAAGATACAATCACGAAGTAACATCTGACACGACATAGGTATATGCCCATTCATATACCTAAGTCATCAATTCCTGTTCGGCTCCAACGCCCGAGCCCATGCACAACCCAGTCCACACAGGGAAGAAAAACGTATACCCACACAGGATAGCACAACACAATCCACAAAGGATAGAAAACAGTAATCCACATAGGATACTTCAACACAATCCACAAAGGAGAGTAAACAGTATATCCACACAGGATAGTTCAACACAATCCACAAAGGAGAGTAACACAGGATTCACCTCACACAGGAATACTTCTTGAATGATGATAAAGATGATCACTGATCCATCTAAGTAGTCGGACCCACAAAGGATCGATAGGTAACTAACCCCCGCAATGACCCACACAGGATTGGGCCCACACAGGACCTGTAGGCGCTGGCTCACACAGAACCGCTGAGCGCTGACTCACACAGGATCAGACCCACACAAGATCGGGCCCACATAGGACCTGTAGCACTGATCCACGTAGGATCGCTGAGTGCTGTAGTCGTCGCAGTCCACTGAGGATCTCTGCACAGCCGTCGTCGCAGTCCACTAAGGATCTCTGCACAGCCGTCGTCGTAGTCCACTGAGGATCTCTTCACGGTCGTCACTGTCGAAGTAGCAGTCACAGCCAGTACTAGGGTTCCCGCACACAACAAGCTCGTTCGGGAGGGTCCGCTCCATGAGCCGAGAGGCTGATACATCAACTGTCACAAAGTCCGAAGTTGATGTATCCAAAAGCTCTGTATCGTCAACAGGAACTCAACGTCGCAGACGACACTTCAATCGGACGCCCGGTCTGAGAGTTATTGGCTTTTTCGTCCTAGGGGCCCAGTTTGTTTTTAAGGCAAATCCAGCCCGACCATACTCCACCTGCATCCAAACCTCGGGCAGAGTGTGCCAAAAGATCCGTCTCACATAGAGGAATTCAACAAAACTGACGGCACGTCAATCAGACGTTCTTAGCTCAAGATATGAGCGTTTCCGCTCCGAGGGCCCGGTTGGTTTCGTCTACGAACCAACCCGACCGAACCCAAAGTATTCCTAAACCTTTAGTGTGATATACCGAAACGCGCATCTCGATCCAAGGATCGTGTTTCCACTGACGGCGCGTCGTTCGGAGGCCCGTAGCTCATGGTACGGGCTTTTGACTGAAAACGTTACGAAGACGGGGGGTCCGGGCCCAGGCCGAACCGCCCCGACCCACCCCTGGGTCGGCCGAACCGGGTCGACCCGACCTGGTCCGAACCGGCCCGGCTCGGCCGGTCAGACCGGCCTGGCTCGGTTCGGCCGAGCGGCCGAACGGCCGTGCGCCGCGGGGCGCTGCCCCCATGGTCTGGAGATGCCGCGACCCCACGTTGGGGCCGCGCTGGAGCAACGGACGGGGCTTCAGCCGCGTCCCGTGCCAAATAGGTGGACCCACGCGGCCGCGGGTCCGTTGGGCGCCGCCGCGGTGGCTTCATCCGCGGCGGTCTCGTCCGGCGGCGCGACGGGGCGCCGCCGCATCTGGCCGCCGGTGCCGCCGCGCCGGCGCCCCGCGCTGCCGGAATCTTCCGCGGGCCACCAGAGTTGCTCTGGTTGTCCATTTTCCTTCTCGTCTGCGCCGGTGTTCCTCCCAGGTTCCGTTCTTCACTACGGGATCAACAAATTTCCCTTGCGTCACGTTTCGTTGTTGCCCGCCAAATCCGCACAACCACGAAGAACGGCGGAGGGTTGTCGGGCCATGTTCCTTTGGCCCGCACCCTCCTTGTTAGATAACAACAATGGGAGAAAATAATTCAACACATGAAACAACAATTTTAATAAATTAAAATTGTTCATTTGAAACCGGTTCTTTAATTTTTAATGAAATGTTCACAGGAATAAGGGCATTTCCAAAACAAATCCCTACCTCGTCAAGTCGTCGTCCGCGGGTTCTTCACGGAAATTGATCACCCCGGAAGGAGGCGATCATCATGTCGCGGAAGGCGTCGCGTTGTCGCGGAAAAGCGTCGCGTCGTCGCGGAATCCGATGTTGCGTCGACGAACTCAACGGACCAAGAAACAACAGATTTAATTATAAATAATTAAATCCGTGTTTTGTTAAAAACCACAGAGGAGATTAAAAAGAAACCCGATATCTCTTACCTCAAGCAGTTGGTGATCGGAGATCGTGGCAGGGAAGAACATCTCAGATGAAGCGTCGTCAAACTCCGAGGGTGACGGCATTCTTCACGTTCTTCGCATTCTTCACGTTCTTCGCGAAGGAGGATGAAGGCTCAAGAATTCTGTCAAAGCCACTCAATGTGTAATCCTCCAAACGTTGTGTTGGTCTTATTTAATTATTACGCCAACAAACGAGAAAGAGGTAAGTAACGACCCATTAATTCGTAGAATTAATTCAATGAAAGAAACTGCCCAATTAATTCACGAATAAAACCGCACAATTAAATGGTCTGTTAAGAATTTAAGAAAACGCGTCCAATGACTTTCATAATTACGGGTTTTCACGGGTGCGTTACATAGCGGAAAAGAAACGGCGGGGCTCGTGCGGGCCCCACCTCACAAATATCCTACCAAGATGGTAGGATATTTTTGGATAGTACCCTATCCATTTCAACTCACTTTAAGTGGCTTTCAAGTGGCCTCAAGTGGCTTAAGTGAAATAAAATAAAGTTTGTCGTACAATTATTTTATTTCTTAACTTTAAGACCGAAAATTAAAAACCACACCCGAGAAAACGCAACTCCGGAAGAAGCATTTATAAGCAAATACCAGCGCTGCAATTTCATCGGTGCCCTCAGAATTCGATTTCGGCACCGGTTCAAAAGTTATAAAAACCCGCTCGTCCGTTCACTGAACGTACCCGAGCCAAAATTCAGAAAAATGATTCTGGGTACACTGGCCCTCAGAATTAGGTTCCGTCAGAAACTGCATTCTTGTAAAATTTCAAAGAAAATTAAGAAAAAAATTTCCTTGAAATTTACAGATCTTTAAAATATAGCTCTCCAACTCTTAATAAATATGTTATGATATCCTTTGCTGATTGAACATGTTAAAAAGGCTATAGTTTATCCATGTGGGGTCCTCATGGGTTGATCCTCGATCACCACCAGATACTCTATAAATGTTGATCCATACTCAATATGTAACTCCTATAGGTTTTTGACAATATTGAGTTCATTCATGTATATCATTAGCAAGGAAATGTTAAAGATGATGAGGAACGACACTAGATGTGTGGGTTGGGTGATATGGTATGAAAAAACCCTAACCCTGTACATGTTCTCAAACAACCCAATAAATTTCGGGGAATACATGCCTCCTCAAAGAAACCACGAAACACCTCTTCATGGGTAGAATCTATAGGATATGTGGTCTCCCTACATAATATATAAGGGACCACAACATCGATATGTGTAATATGTTTGTCCACCGTTGGCCTTATTCATCTGCTGACGGATGTTCTGGACCTTCTCCAACATCAATTGTAGCATCTCTAGAGACACATGATATGACTCTCCAATCATTATCCAGCACACGGGTGACCTTCAAAAACTCCCATGTAGGTCATTTAGTGCCTCTATACAGAACGTGGAGTGGTAAATATTTTTTTATGCATAATATAACATGGGAATGTGATCCTCCCAACATAGAACAAAGTCTAACACACAATACCTAATCATATCCTCAAATATATAGTTAGTGTTCTTATTCATCCCATCTGTCAGAAGATTAATGGCTATACTCATCCTCATATAGGTCTCGAATGACTCATGTAGGCCTCTCCACTATCATGACCTAAGTAACACATCAATATCGAAGATAATAGTCTAGGGAACCCCATAAAGGAGAACTATAACCAATATGTACAACTGTCCAAAACTGTTCACCAAACTATACAACCTGATAGAAAGGAAATTTTTTGACTTCATGGGTAGGTTTAAAATGACCAAGATTGGGTCAAGACCATTCATTGGTCATAGAATAAATGAAAATATTTCCATTCAAATTCCATCCCACTTCCACTCTAGTATCTCAGAGGACTAAAATAAACATTCTATAACCGAGACCTCATCCTTTACCTTCAAAATGGGGAGAAACTATGATATGGAATCATATAGGTTTTATCTCATCATAGATCACCAAAACAACCACCTTGGGTCACAAAATATCTTCCCCAAATTGGGATAAATAACCATGGATATAGTGTGGAAACCATTCATCACCTCATCCCTCTTCATGAATGGGACCACCGTCAATCCCTAGAAAGGGGTGATGTTATTAACTCCTTCATAATATCTTTATAGTGAATAATCTATGTATATATATATTCATGAATGAAAATGTATTTGACGTATTGAAACTAAGAATTTCCCACACTCTATATAAGTTTAGTACTCAACACCATCATATGAATAAAATCTATACACTCCATCTGCCCTAGGGTTAGAAACAACGAATATAATATCAATGAAGCCTCTTGAACAATACAATCCTAGGAAATCCAACTAATGTAATATAATACCACGTTACCATTCTATATAGTATACTCTATATCAAATTCACAGTCCAATAGTCTCTCTATCGAGTTCCACTATCTTCGGTTTATGTCTCATTGTGTTAGGTTGTATCTAATATTATGATGGTATGAGTGAGCCACCAAGTGGTCACCCAAAATATGATTTCTCTATATCCTCATGAAAAGGACTACCAATACTAGTTTTGATCCACAATTGGTACTATTTTTCAAATGGGTTCTCATCTTCCTTATCCTGTATGTGATAACAACCGGTCTCTTCTTCAACATGCAGTCGATTCTAGTTCCTAATGAATCATATATCACTATATATAATATAAACTCTTTTAGTAGTTTCTACATAGTGGGACTCATAATCTTCAGCCTAAACACATTGAAGGATCTCTAACACAAATCATCCAATTTAGATTAATTACCATTCACTCTCTGGATAATCAAAGGGGTCGTAATCTAGTAGATGTCTACCAAAAACCTTATGCAGTACCCATCCAAACCAAAAAAAGATCTGCATCTCTAAACCACTCTTGGTATAATTCCAGTAATGCATTGCATTGATCATCACTTTTCATAAGGATAAAAAATTATCCAAAATGATATACCCTAGAAGGTGAACCACATGAATATAGAACTATAACATCGAGACATATTCCTAAAGTTGTCACCCTCATTGAAAATTGAGATCCAACATCATGTACTATACATGCTGCCCTTATAATGATTACAAAATTATATAGTCAATAAAAATACTAATCCATGTACAACAGGAAGATCTGGTTCATGAAATACATAAAAACTGTGAAGGAGTTAATCACACTAAATGGAATCAATAGAAACTCCTATTGTTAGTAGTAACATGAAAAAAATTCTTCAAAATAACAACATAAAAAACCAACAATATGTGAATAACATGTGAGGTTGATCTTAGATAACCATAATACAAATCAAATCTGGCCAAAGATGTCTCCAAATCATAGAAAATCATACATTTTCTTTATCACCTATTGTTCATGTGATGGTAATCCACAAAAATCCACATGCTCTCATCATCCTCTTTCACAAACACCACCAGGGATACATAGGGGGAATACTGTGTCTGAAAAATATATTCTCTAAAAAGTCCTCCAACTATACCAGCAGATCATGGGGTTTGGTAGGGGCCATCTAATATCATTTCGATGATATTATACACATCCTTGGATGCATGTTGATAAAAAACAACATCTCTGTCCTCATGTGTAGACCCATAAAATTCGTAGGGATTACATCAATATAATCCTCCAGAACTAAAGGAATTAAGATTTTTGACGTTCCTACTACACCAAGATATATATTCTCAAACTATTGGGTGATGGGTTATATATTCCCACAGAAACCACTCACTTTCCATAAAATTTGATCTATCACTTACAAGTAGAGTAATCTCATCTCATCAATGCGATGGATTCAAAATTTTCTTGAAGTGATAGTAAATATAGTATTAGACCATATAAAATCAATAAATACACATGATGACTTAACATGGTTCCATGTTGATGAACATATGGACCCATGAGAAACACTCTCCACCAAGAGATATCTCACACTTCTGGTTGATAATAGATACATATGATGTGTTCCTTATTGGAACCTCAAAAAAAGATACTTGGCTAGGACCTGAAAAGGGAGCTCCAGTTCTGGCCCAAGGTATATGGAGATGAATGAATGATTGCAACTTGTTCCTACTAATAGTGAATCAATAGTCAAAAATACACTAATCAAACCACTAATCAGTTAATGTTCGCTTTATCTAAGAGACTCCAAAGCCTGTTTCGCTCCATTTCCAGGGATATCAGCCCTTTCATCCTGACATGTACCACATTGTGTGGGTAGAAGGATATCATAGCATCGTCTACTTTGTAGAGCTCCTCCTAATTTTCATTTAGATTTTCCTCCCAAGGGGCCAGCTTTCCATCACCTGGGAGATCCCTGACCACGTTGATGCCTCTGATGTGGTGGCCCATAACCTATCCTTTTGTTCTCCACATCACATCTGGTCGGGTTGTTCCATGCATTGTGACCTCTCCCATAACAGGCATAGTTCACATCCTCTCCTGTCATTCCTAGTCCTCAGTGATGCCCCAATTCTTCTTAACCACTCATCTATGTTAAATCACAATAGGATATCTTGTGTCATGATCCTAATGACTTGAACACACAAGTTATTGAATATTTTTTAACTATATAATTAACACTTCCATATCTGGATATATATTATCCCTATTAAGGTAATCATCCATTCATTAGTTCTCTCTCCAATACCCCTTCAAATGTAGGAATGAAAAAGAGTACCATGAAGTCATAGATTACATAGTGGTGTCTCTGATCAGACACACATTATCAGAAATATCCTTCCTTGATCAAATTAAAAGTGTATGGTGTAAGTTCTATAAATTTTTTTGAGTACTCATCCACAATATTCACTCCCATTTTCACCTCAAAAGGGTCATGAATCCGAACTATGTTCAAACTTGAGGGTTAGTATTTTGTAAAAAAATACATACTGAAAGACCCACCATGAGCGTGTGCAATCATCATGCATCTGGGTAAACAGACTCCACAATCATCCATCCACAAATTGGAATAGAATAGGTTCTAGTGTAATCACCATATTTTTCAATGTTTGTATTATATTGATGATAGAAAATAATGACTCCAACCAATCCCCCACTACATAGAGATCTCTCTCACTGTGGAACCTCTATGACTGTTGGCGATGGAACTCTCAATGTTTTCAAAGAATGTGGGCTTCCTCGGCCTATAATTCTATGGTAATATTCTTCTGGATATGATATGATGTTCTTAAATTCTCACGTTGTGGATGGATATCACAGTTTCGACCCCGTATTAAGGCAATTACACTAATCAGATCATCATCATGTTCCATAACTGATATCATCGACAACTATTGACACAAAGACATCCTAAAATTAAATCAAATTACTATAACCATATGACGATATATATTGGGATATAACTAAAAAATTAATTTGAAAGACTCAATCCTATATTATATATGTAACAATGATCCTGTCAAACAATGTGTCTGTATGTAGAGTCTCCAAGCAGACCATAACGGTCCTAGTGAATGGATTCATTGGCCATCTATAACATCCCTAGATTCCTAGGCATGAGAAACACACTGGAGACTCTCTGATGATACATCCCAAATTCCCAACCGAATACTCATAAGGGGAATAATCCAAACACCATAGTAATGAATGAATTTTTTCCCTGGCCAACGAACGACATAGTACATGAAGAGTTTTCTTACAATGGAAATATTACAAGGAATCAAGGCTTGATGGAATGATCAATTTAGTAGTTTTGTAATTCTATATTTCAATCTTGATACCAATGATACATTGGTAAATTGAGAGGAAATAAATATTAATAATAAAATAAAATGAACATCCACATTGAATGTATATTTATAGAATTAATCATTGTAGTTTTGGGAATGGAAATATTTAAAAGGTGATCTCAAATTCTCAGAAAAGGAATGTAATTAAGAATAAATAATTATCCACTATGAATAAATAAACAAGTAAATGTAAATAACTAATAACACATGTCAATCAAATAACTTGATATTGAATAATAAACAAGGATTGGTGGAAAAATGAAACACAAAACCATTAATAAATATTTTATGAATGAAAACTAACCATGGATATTATAACTTTCTTTATAGTCACGTGCAATAACAATAACTCAATACATAATGATGGAATGCAAAAAAATGTATATGTAAAATATATTATTGAGGCATCATACTTTGAAGCTAATACTTTCATGGATTCTTGCTATGTATTTAATACTGTATTGATTCATTCCATGAATATAAAAAATGGGTAATACCTTGACCAATAAAATATCTAATTTGTCCCATGAAACCCAGAAATTCATCGATGGACTATATCAGGCCCCGCCTATCATATACGAAATCAAATGCATTCCTCATATGTTATATAATCAGTTTAATTAAACAGAAATGTTCCTTATCATCAAATATTCATATTGAATAAATAATATAGTTTTATCAATAAATCCCCAGTGGAGGAAAAGGAAAAACTGGGGTATTGATATTGACTAATAGAAATACCAATTCAATTTCATTAAATCATTCATGAGGATAATAATCATTTAATATTTCAATGTGTCCCATACAACATTGAAATACTGAAATAATATTCCATATGATGGATTAATATTAAATGTACCTTAGAGAAACCTATGAACAAAAAAATTCATGATATAACATTTAAAAGTGTAGTATATACACCATATAAAAGTAATTTTCTTTATAAAAATAAATAAGTTTCAAAGGAATGAAAATTTAGATGAAATCCTATAACTTATAATTCATTTTGTGTAATCATATTTTAATCATTCCTAAATTAGTTTTATTATTTATTTAATCTTATTACAGAACTAAATTTATATTAGTGATTACATATATGATCATATTATAATATTCTGTTACATGTTTCTTAAAATTATATCATTATTTTGACTTTTTCGGGCAATAATTGTGTGGTTTCTCTAATAGTTTTTGACTTATTATATGTTATTCCTAATAATTACAAAATGGTTTCACTATCTCCATAATTTAATATATGATTTAAAAAGTATTTATATACTGAATATATGTATTTTAAATATTCCATAAAACATAGAGAGAAGACAAGAAATGCACTATTCCAGGAGATGGTTGGTTTTTTGTATGAATAAACACTACATTCATTTTATTACTGTTTTAATATAATTAAATGTAAATTTTATATTTTTAAATTATAATTTTTGTATCATATTTATGTCATAAATTTTATATAATATTTTTAATTCAATGATTTATGTATTCCACGTATTATGTGATTGAATCAAATCTGTTTGAGGAGGCGGTAGTCCACACTTCAACATATGATGTTATCACATTTATACAAAATGGAGTGCATAAAAGTATGTATTATGTAAAACTTACAGAAGAACAAATAAATTATACAAAAAATATCTAACATAAATAAATATATTTTCCATTATAAATCCCACCCATTAATAGTGGTAAAGGAAATAATGAATGACTTCCTTTCAGGAGGTGGTAGTTCACCCTACACAAAAGTAACATTATTCGAACATTTAATATAAATGTGTGTAGGTGTAGGTAGAACCATTAAAATGACAACATAGAAGTATATTGGGGTTACTATTGTTATTATATAGGAATTTCATATGGAGAAACAAAGGATTGGGGAACAAAATCATACTAAAGTTGTTGTTTAAGAACAAGACTTTTTTTCGGGTATCTTCATTCCTATTATAGAAAAATACATCCATGGTAGGATTTAATTTAAATTTTAAGATATTTTTATGAGGGGAGATATTTTGGGAGATTCATAGATCATGTATTGGTTGATTTATTTGGCATAATGTTGTGTGAGGAAGTATGGGAGGAGGTTCTGTTTTATAACTCTAGTGAGGGATACTTTAAGAAACTCTCAAACTATTGTATTAATTTAAATTTACATTCTATTACAAAGGGACATATGTAATTAATTACAAATATAATGTTACTATTCGACCAAATATATTCAAAAAATAATTTTATTATCTGGTTAGGCCTCATTATTACCCATATATATTGGTAATAACAACTTGTGAAACACATTAAATATTACTATTACGACGAGGATTTCCACTAATCAGCGCAAATATTGTTTTGATAAAATGATAAAAGAATAATAAATTTGTAATGGATGAAATTTTATGAATTATCCCAATTATTTTATCTATTTTTAAATTTTAATGAAATTATTCCATTTAATAAGATGTGGTTTGTTTTAAAATATAATTAATTTCAATGATGACACTATTCATTTCCATATTTTTTTTATAAAATTTGAATACACAATATAATATGAAATGAAAAAAAAATTAATTCATCTCTAATATTTGTACGTAATATATAAAATTATTTAATGAGTGAAATTATATGAAAATATATTTACTTTATTCTTTTGAACAAAAATTATTTTATATGACCAGTAATTAAAAAATTGTTGCATTATCAATGGGGTGGGCGATAATTTAGATATTTCATCCCTACATTTTAAATATAAATTATAATGATGAATATAAACAATTTTTATTTAAAATTACTAAATATAGTTGAATATATATTGTTAATAAATAGATAAAAAATGTAATACTTATTAGTGAAATGAGTAATATGTATTATATATTCCGCTAAATAAAATAGTACAAAAGACATAAAGTCATGGAATTGTCTCCAAGATTCCATAAAATCAGCCCATGATATTTTTTTAGTAATTCCATCAATAAAATTTTGTACAATTTTTTGGTTAATTTTATTATCCATATAATATTATTTTTTTTCTTAATTTCTGGATTTTCCCTAAACTGTTGTAATTAATTTTAATTACATTTTTCAAAATATTTTGTGTGGAAATAAATATTGATAATATTTTTGTAAAAATATCATACATATTAAAAATGTTTATATTAATTTTCCAGAATTTATTTCATAGATGTATAAAATTTTAGTTTTATTCTAATCCCTCTGTTTGTAATACAAATCCGGGTTTCAATATAAAAAAGTTCAATTTTTGTATGTATTAATATATGAATTTTTTGTTAAATTTTTCTAATGACCTGCATAGGTATAAATGATATTATATTGGTATATTTTTACTTTGAAACAAAATAAAAAAAATTATTTGTCTATATAAATATGTTATATGAAATAGTTGTTTTAATCTAAAATGAATTATATTTCACAATTAATCAAAAAATGAATCTTCATAGAAAAATACCATAAAATAAAAAAATGAAATTTTTTATACTAATATTAAATTTCATAATTTCATTATATATATTTATATATAAGTTTTAAAAATATGATTTAAAATGGGTTATCCATTAAAAAGCGGTAAAACCGCCCGAAGGAAAATATAACCCTTTTAATGCATAAAATTGGATTCAATCATAAATTATGCCTATAAAATAATTTGGATGAATGTAATTTTTTTAATAAATATATTATATATATATATTTCATAATTATTTTAATATCATTATTTTTATCTATTATAATATATAAGTTATATTTTCTTTTTAAATAATAATATTAATCACGATTTTCTTATTCTCAGTGTTTAAGAAATGTCAACTATCAAAAAAATTGAATGTATTTAAGAAAATAAATACAATAAAATCTTGGTGTGTAACATTTTCTCCTCATTAAATTATTTTCATCCTCTCAATTTTAACTTGATATCAAAATCTAGGTGATTTACATTTCAAAATAACATTTCTAAAAAAGCACAAAGGAAAAAGGTATAACGAGACAACCACATTAAAATAATTTAAGGGATATATGAAGGTCACTATAGATAAAAAATACTTGGTATCCCTATAAGAAAACATGGACTTGGAAGAGAAATACAACCATCAATTACTGAAGGACAGTGATAGAGAACATGGTTAAAATACTGTTAAGAGTCACAAAGCTATAAAACATTGAGGATATAAGGGACCATTTGATTCACTATAAAATACAGTATTGGGACAATATTTTGTGTTCCAGATCCTTTCCCTAGAGTTGAAGAATTCATTTACATCATAGACTAAGAACCAATGGGAACAAAGTTACATAACATATAGAGTTTCATCCTTTAGTCAATTTCCACAAAATAATTATCTTTTCACCAAATGATAAGTATTTATGATGATGTTTCCATATATGATTATTTTGAATCAAGTTAGGTTGATCAACATTCAAAAAATTTATAACTATAAATTCCACATGTCTTCATACAACATCCAAAGAAATTGCATAAGATAGGATGAGATAATCCCCAAAAATTATTCTCCATAATTCAAAATTAAAACCTCCATGATAAACATAGATTATAATCAAAATAAATATCTACTATCGAAAAGATTTTAGACTAATATAGAATCATAAAAATCATAGGGATTTGATCATATAGTCACCAAAAAAAATTCACTATAATATTATTTTTAATGAAAATTTAATTTCCCAATTCAAATAATCTCCATGATATACTAACCAATACCACAAATCACATGAATCACTATAAGTCAATAATAAAATCATATATTAGTCAAAAATAAAAATCAACTATTACTACCAAAATAAAATATTATTATATTCTGTTTACCATGAACATATAGGGTTCTCAAAATTGTGAATATATTTCTAAATATCATTAATCATTTAGTCACTAAATAATTCTCCAATTCCATGGTAATTAATTTGATAAAAATTGTACTGAAAAAACAATATCATTTATGAATGAGATAGTTTAACTAAAAATTGTCATTATAACTAGGACATCACATTGGATAGTGGTAAGTGATGCACCCTAGTCACCCTTCGGTTTGGGGTACAAACACCAGAGCCTTGACAGACATGATGGGTTTTCACTTGTATTGAGTATATTTTCATTTTTATAAAACCATTTCAATATAATCAAAAAATGTTATAAGTATCCCAAAAATTACCAAAATTCTATTTAGAATTAAATAAATGATTTATCTCGAAATTATATCTCATATATTTCATTTTGAAGTCCTAATAATATAAATACACATAATTACATTAAATTAAGGTATTATATAATCACTAATGGTTTTCCAAAACTTTATTCAAATTTCTATAAAATTAAATGGAATTATTTCTTAAATGTATTTATGGTACATAATAAACCAAATGGTTTTGTTCCATAATTCATATTTTACTTAATACGGTCTCCAAGGTTGCAATTAAAATTCTATTGATACCAATTATAATTCCATGAACCCAAAATCCCAAAGTTGGTTAATAATTATATAACATTTTCATGATTATAAAGAATCAAGTCCCAAAGGATATATTATTTTATATGTTTTTTAATTACATATTACATACATTATATCCATTTTAGATAACGAAATGGAGTATAAAACATGATGCATAATAAAGTTAAATAAACATCCTCCTTGAAATAATATTTACAAAATTATTCTTTATAACATGGGGGAATGAAATATAATACAGTTGAGATCAAATACTTTGTAAGGGTATGTAAAGTCGAATAATTAATGAATAAGTGAGAATACATCCACATTTAATTTTAAATAAATAATAACATATTTCATTCCAATTACTTGAAAAAGAATAATCAATACGGAAAGATATTTAACTGAAAAAAATATATTTAATCAATAATATGATAATGAAACACAACCGTGGACATTATAACTAATTGAATTATTACATGGAATTTCAATAACTGAATACATAATGACAGAATTCATAATGATGGATATCAAAAACATATCATTGAGTCTTCATGCTAAGAATATAATATGTTCAAGTATCATGGAAAATAATTTAATAATTTCATGGATTCAGGCCCAAAAACAAAAAAATGGGTATGTCCTTAGCCAAATACACATCGAGTTTTTTCCTATTATACCCAATAATATATTTACTAGACATAGTACACCCCCTTTCACATAATAAATCCATTGCATTCCTCATATGTATATAAATCAATTCAATTAAGAACCAATGTGAATTATCCTAAAATATCCCTATTGAATATATAATATTTTTTATAAATAATTACTTAGTGGAGGGTAAGTAAAAACAATTATTCTTGATGTAGATGAATAGAATTAGCATTAAAATATCATTACATAATTCTTAAGGAAAAATATCATCAAACAAATCCAAAGTGTCCCATACCACATTGAAACATTTGATTCACAATACCCATGATGTGATAACCTTAAATGAATTATATAATAAAATGAGTATAATTATATTCATGATATAACATTTCAAAGGGATTTATATATTCCATATAAAGGTGATTTTTTGCATACACTACTACAAAAACAGGCTTTATCAATGCTCAACATGGGCTTTATCAGTGCTAAAAAAGATATGTAAAGCTCAACACTGATAAGGGGGGGGGGGGTCCCCTTTATAAGTGCTCAATAAGCGCTGATAATGGGGAACTTTATCAGCACTAAAAACATGCTGATAAAGGGAGAATTTGGAAGATCTAAAAAGGCGATGATAAAGGGAGAAATTATCAGCGCAAAAAAGGCATTGATAAAGGACCCCTTTACCAGTGCTAAAAAAGAACTTATAAATGTGATTTTTATCAGCGCTCTTTTAGCACTGTTAAACTGATCTTTTATTAGCACTATTTTATCACTAGTAAATGACCTCTATTCTGCAACAGAAAATTTTGCAGTATCACACCCAAAAAACACTGGCAAAAAATTCGCCACCTCTACAGGTATGTATAACAATAAAAAATTAACACATTAATCGTAAGTTAATTACACCAAGTATACCCATAAAAAAATTATAACAATACACCATTAAAACATAATTAATAATTGAATTTAATACATAAAGAATTAAATTCAGAATTTAGGGGGTTGGGGCTGTTCAGGGGTTTGGGGTGGCTATCCAAGGGGGGTAGGGGGTGTCTGGGGGGATGGTGGTGTCTGGGAGGATATGGGTGTTTTGGGGGGGGGGGGCAATACAAGCGGTTGGGGGACTATCCAAGGGGGGTGGGGCGGTGTCCAGGGGTGGTGGGGGCTATCCATGAGGTTGGGGGTGTCTAGGGGGTTGTGGGTGTCTTGGTGGTGGAGTGGCGTCGAGGAGGGGGTGTCCAGGTGGGGGGGGGGGGCTATCCATGGGGGTGTCTAGGGGTAGGCTAGAGCCCAGTTTGATGGGGGGATTTCTTGGGGGTTGGGGGTGTCCATGTGGTGGGGGCGGTCCAGGGTGTTGGTGGGGCTATCCTAGGGGGGTGGGGTGGTGTCCAGGAGGGTGGGATGGGGGTGTTTGGGGGATAGGGGTGTCTAGGGGGTGGGGGTGTCCAGGGGGTGGGGGCAGTCTAGTAGGTTGGGGGGTTGTCCATGGGGGGTGGGGTGCTATCTTGGAGGGGGTGTCCAGGTGGGGGAGGGGGCTAACTATGTGGGTGTCCAGGGTGGTGGGCTGGTGTCCAGGGTGTCAGGGGGGCTTTCTACGGGGTGGGGGTGTCCGAGGGGTGGGTGCGGCCCAGGGGGTTGGTGGGGCTGTCTAAGCAGGGTGGGGATGGCAACCAATGGGTTAGGGGTGTTCATGGGGGTGTCTAGGTGGTGGGGTGGTTTCTAGGAGGGGTGGGGGTGTCATCTAGGTAGTTGGTTGGTATCCCGGGGTAGGGGGTGTCCGGGGGGGGGGGGGTTGGTGGTGCTATCTGAGGTGGGGGGTGTCCATGCGCATGTCTAGGGGTGGGGGTGTCTAGGGTGTTGGGGGGGTGGAATTTCCAGGGGTGGGGGTGTCCAGAGGGGTGGGGTTTCTAGGGGGTGGGTGGTGTCTAAGGGGTGGGGGGTCCAGGGGGTTGGTGGGGCTGTCTAAGGGGGGTGGGGTTGTGTCCAAGGGGTGGGGGTGGCGATCCATGGTTGTGGGGTGTCTAGGGGTGGGGTAGGTGTCCAGGTGGTGTTGTGGTGTCTTTGGGGGTAGGGGCTTCTAGGGGTTTTTGGACCATCCAGGGTATTCAGGGCCATATATGGGTTTTTCTCCTGAAAGATCAACACAATCCGAAAGCGTTTGGGTAGATTTGTGTATGTCACTGGTTGTTTTCACTAAAAACATTGTCCATTTTAAATAAAAGAGAAACACTTTGAGTGATACCAGCCACACCATGTCTCGGATTGAGGCGAGGTTGACATGTACACGGCAAAAATGACCCATGGATAGTTTTTCTAAAGGATCAATACAATCTGAATGTGTTTGGACGGATTTCCGTAGTTCAGTTGTTGTTTTCACTAAAAATTCTATCCATTTTTAAAAAAAGAGAGACCCTTTATGTGATACCGGCCACACTGTGCCTCAGATTGAGGTGAGGATGACTTTTACAAGTCACCAACGCACTCATGGATTGTTCTCCTAAAGTATCAACAGAATCCAAATGCGTTTGGTATGATTTGCATACATCAGTTTTTGTTTTCACATAAAATTGGGTCCATTTTAAACGAAATACAGACACTTTGACTGATACCAGCCACAACGTGCCTTAGATTGAGCTGGGGTTGACTCTTTCATGTCACCAATGAACCCATGGATCGTTCTCCAAAACAATAAACAAAATCCGAATGCATTTGGTCGGATTTGCGTACGTCCGTTTTTTTTCACTTAAAATTCTCTCCATTTTAAACAAATGAGAGACACTTTTAGTGATACAGGCCACACGGTGCCTCATATTGAGGCAGAGATTACATTTACATGTCAAAAAAGACACATGGAGAGTTCTCCTAAAGTATCAACACAATATTAATGTGTTTGGTAGGATTTCCATAGGTCAGTTGTAGTTTTCACTGAAAATTCTGTCCATTTTAAACAAAAGAGAGACACTTTGAGTGATACCGGCCAAACAATGCCTCAGATTGAGTAAGAGTTGACTTTTACATGTCACAAATGACTAATTAATCATTCTCCTAAATGTTCAACACAACCATAATGCGTTTGGTCAGATTTCCGTAGGTCAGTTTTTGTTTTCACTTAAAATTGTGTCCATTTTAAAAAAAAGACAGACACTTTGAGTAATACCGGCCGCACCATGCCTCAGATTCCAGCGGTGTTGACTCATACACGTTACCAATGCACCCATGGATTTTTCTCTTCTATGATAAACATGATAATATGGTTTTTGGTCAGATTTGTGTACGTCAGTTGTTGTTTTCACTTAAAATTATAACCATTTTAAACAAAAGACAGGCACTTTGAGTGAAACCGTCCACACCATACCTCTCATTGAGGCGGGGTTAACTCATACACTTCAGAAATGTATCTATGGATATTTCTCCTAAACGATCAACACAATTCAAATGCATTTTCTCAGCTTTCCATAGGTTAGTTGTTTGTTTTCACGAAAAATTGGGATCATTTTAAACGAAAGAGAGACTCATTGAGTGATACAGGCCACACTGTGCCTTGAATTGAGGTGGTGTTGACTCGTAAATGTCAAGAATGACCCATGGAACTTTTCTACTAAAGGATCAAAACAACCTGAAAGCCTTTGGTCGAATTTCCGTACGTTAGTTTCTATTTTGACATAAAATTCTGTTCATTTTAAACAAAAGTGAGACACTTTGAGTGATATCGTCCACACTATGCCTCAAATTGAGGCGGGGTTGACTCGTACATGTCAACAACACACCCATGTATAATTATCCTTGAGGATCAACATAATCCTAATGTGTTTGGTCAGATTTCCATCGGTCATTTGTTGCTTTCACTAAAAATTCTGTCCATTTTAAACAAAAGAGAGACACTTTCAATGATACCGGCTATACCATGCCTTGTATTGAAGAAGGGTTGACTTGTAAATGTCAAAAATGTCACATGGATCGATCTCCTAAATAATTAACACAATTTTAATTCATTTGGTCAGATTTGTGTACTTTATAAGTTGTTTTCACGAAAATATTTTTTTGATTTTTTTAAAAAAGAGAGACACTTTTAGTGATACCGGCCACACCGTGCCTTGGAATATGGCGGGATTGACACGTACAAATCACCAAGACACCCATGGATTTTTCTCCTAAAGGATAAACACAATCCAAATGTGTTTGTTTGGATTTCTGTAGGTCAATTTTTGTTTTCACTAAAAATTCTCTCCATTTTAAACAAAAGAGAGACACTTTGAGTGATAATGGCCACAAAATGCCTCAGATTGATGCAGGGTTGACACGTACACATAAACAATGACCCATGTATCATTATACTAAAGGATCAACACAATCTGAATGCGTTTTTTACGATTTGGTTATGGCAGTTGTTTTTTTCACTTAAAAGTCTATCAATTAAAAACAAAAGAGAGACACTTTGAATGGTTCGTCATTCCTACATGTTGTTTTTGAATTTAATATGTTTAATATGGAAAATGAATCATTGGATAAAGTATGTTTTATTTAATTAAAATAACAATTTTCCTACAAAAATTTACATACAACAATGTTTCATCTTTTGATCCCATTAACCCCTCTCAAAAATGACCACCCATTGTACACATCCCCAAATCATATCTTCATGGTATTTGTCTACAATCTACCATCAGGTATGTGGCCCACTCATTTATGAAAAAATATATATCATCTTGTGAGTGTGAGGCTTATCAGTTATGAGAGTTTTACTTCAATATATAAAAAATAAAGAATTAATAAGTAAATTAAATGAAATAGTAGTTGTATTTGAAAAAACAAACCTCTTTAGGGATGCAAGATTGTTGATTAAAAACAATCTATTTCAAAAATTTACAAACATAATAACAAAAATCATTATCGTTTGTTTGTTTTGGACACTGAAAAAAAATTGATCATTAGGGGAATAAGTAACTTGTGTTGATATATGTTTGGATAGTGAAATTTTGTTATATATAATCTGATATTTGTCCAGGTGTAGTTCTTTCTCTCCTCCTTATGCTTATCCCATATCCTCATTACTTATTTAGAGGATAATGATACACCTCCCTATCATAATAGAATCTGCAGAAAAAGATAATATAAATTATATTACTTGATGTTTAATCCTAAAACATAGGATGTAGTGTCATACAGATTCACAAACACCATCATGTGTGGTCGGTTTGATTGATATACTTCCTTTGAATCTAGAAAATAAATAATTGGAGTATCCAAGTTCACTGCAATTAGTATCAAATGTTTCCTAAAACACAAAAAAGAATAAGTAATAAAAGAAGTGAAAATATATTTGATATGCTTTAATAGTATAGTTTTACCCCTGCATGGTTGGTATTAGGAAGAGTATGTCATCTGTTATCTTACATTCAAACGTTTTCAGCAAGCGATTCACTATTTCATCCTTTTTTATCCCTCTAATTTCATTATATTTGTTGATGTGGTATGAGGACTAATGAATCAGAATTTTGGTTCATGGGAAAATTCCTTCAACTATTTTTCATATACATGTATTTCTACAATATAAAATGAAATTAGAAATAATTTTTACATTAGATCAGATTTTAGAAAATAAATTAATGAAAACACACCTCAAATATATATTTTCAACTCTTACGCCTAGCCAACCATTTTCAATGATCTCATTTACATTTTTAGCAGCAACAAAATCTTGACAATCCTCTCCATATATATTCTTTTGGAAAACCACTATATGACTACTACTACCACTTATCTTCATATCCACATGAGTATTCAATTCTAGTAAATGTGGATAGAGAATTGGTGGTGTTATTGTGCTTTCATTAGCTCCTTGGGATCATTTGGTCGATCCTTTATATGGTTCTGAGTTGACTTTTATCACCCACATCCCTTTATCCATCTATAATAACCTTCATCAGTTCAGATCCTTTTTCATTAATTGTTAATGTTTTAGCTTAAAAAATTGAAAGAAATTCTTTTTTGTCCACATATAGTATTACAAGTTGAAACGACCAGGAAATGTATATACCAATATCATTTTCAACCGTATGAATATCATTGTCATAAAGTGTAATAGTTAGCTCTGCATTTGGCTCATGAGCTACAGTAATCGTCACTTCCAGATGATCTTTTAGAAGTGGTCTATTATGTAGCTTGTCATCCAGGATGTTTAACTATTTAGCCCTCTCTACAAGGTGATATGTGGGTGTTGACAGATATAAATCATAGTCATTATCACCCTTTAGATGATCAGTACAGGAAACGTATCAGTGTTTTTCTGATTCACATTTCATTGGAACAATTCATAGAATATTTATTTCCACAACTAAGACAACTCATTGAGGGAAATGGTTCACCTCAAAGAAGGTGGGGGTGGGGTGGGATCTTTACGTGCTGGTTGATCCTGAGTTGTGTTTTATCCTTACATCCCACCCATAAAAGTTTCTAGAAACTCCCCCTACCATTGCAATAATTTTTAATGATTTTCTATACTTTCACTCATTTGTTTCAATTTTTCATTTATGTCATCGATTTCTTTTTTTTCTCAAAATATACTCGTGGTGTCACCCCAAACCCCACACCTCTGACACGACCATATTTTTCTTGTTGCATGAAAGCTGTCAATTATAGGTCTGCATCCGCTACAGGAGTAGTTTATTCCAATGACTTTCGGATATAGGAAAATAACTAATTTTTTTCATGTAATATAAATTTAAAACAGATTTTTTTATCGTCGTTTCATACTTACACATATTTCCCAAAATTTTTGTGTGTTTTCATCTACGTGATTCCCTTCCTTATTCACACATGCCTCCTTCCATAGCACATGTCATGGGATAGAAGTGTCTTTGGATTTAGAAACATCAATCTACATATACATATAGAATGATAATTATGATGTTTTTTATTGGAACATAACAATATTACTATAAATTTAAATTACGTACCATTTTCTTTTCTATTGAACCATACCCCATACTTGCATTACAACAGGGGAATGTTGGCATTGATGTACGTTCCATATTTTCAGTATAATGTTGCAGTTTCATAAATGAAATACTGAAAATCAAAGTGATGAATACAAGTATCCTAAAACAACCTATTATCACCCACAATGTACCCGAAACTTCTCATCCCACAGCTAACAATAAATACATCCCACGCTTATTGGTATATCAGGTGAGCTTAGAAAATGGGTGGGTGCAAGTATATTTTACCTTTAGAATCTTTCAGGTAATTTTTTTTAAAATAGTGAAAAAAAATTGATGAATCCTTCCAATAAGCATTAATACATAATTATTATGTAAATAGTATACTATAAACGTACTCTGCAAGGGATTGATATGTGTAAGACACTGTTTCATTATTTTTTTTTCTAGTAAATTAACGAAATAATATCATAATGTTACCGTAATTTCATCCCAGACAACATCCTTTAGCCCAAATAGAAGATTGTGTCATAAATCTATGTCATTCGGCACGTGTTGCTGAGTTACAACTCCAATGTAACTAATAAACATATCCTTGTTGGGATTTACATGTTGTCCTTGTGCATTCCATCCGACATCATATTTGATTCCTTTGCTTTTCGCCTTATGAAAATTGGCTAACACCGCCAAACTACGACACACCTTTTTTTCCTACGATGTTGGTCCTTCATCCCTGACCATTTCATCGATATAAACATCATCTATATGTTACTTTGAAATGGAAGAAATGGAATCTGTTGATGGTTGTTGGACCTCAACACTAGAAGCAGCTACAGGTTCAAGAACCTGTTGTTTCTCTACAATGTGAGTAGCCACAACAGGAGCATCAGCAGCTTGAGATACTTGTTCAATCACAAGTATTTGAACACCAGAGCAGCAAAAATTCATTATCTGCAAAAGTGATTGAGAAGTTAATTTATATTACATAAATTCAGTAATGATAAGATTATAACATGATATAACAAGATCTATATTACAAAAAAATATAACCTATTTATTGAACACTCTTTCTTTTTTTCAAAGGATGAAGGTAATTTACACCTATATCAATTATCCAAATCCCTTCATTGTGGTCTCCTCTAACATACAAAAAATCATCTACGTTGGGGCCATTGTGAAATGATTCTGAAGTACCACTAAAAGGATCTTCCTCAACTGAATTTTCATCAAACCCTTCGGTAGTTTTGGTCGATAACAGAACAATCAACCACATTTTGTTTGCCGGATCTGGAACATAAAAAATTTGTACCGCTTGTGATGACATTATAAACTATTCGTCTTTGTAACCTTATTTACTAAAATCAACTTTCACAAATCCTCATTCATCTATTTTAACACCATTGTTGTTATCAACCAAATCGCATTGAAAAATCATCAATTGGAATGTCGTATAATTCAACTCCCATATTTGTTTGATAATTCTATAGTATGACATATTCTCATAAATTGGATTTATGTCCTTACTAGAAGAAACATGCATCTCTTCACCCACTACTATAACTCCACTATTTTTCATGGTACTATCTTCATCATGTTCATCTATTTTGAATATATAACCATTAATTACATAACCATTGTACGATAATAAATACACACTTGGTCCAGCGGCTAGGCATCAAAGTCGTTCTGAAATTGAATTCATACTTTCATCCAACTCCTTAAAAATATGGTCCTGAAACCATCCTACATGCTGGTGATTGTATGTATTTGATATCCAATTTTCAGCCCTAGATGGATTCAAATGCCTAAGAATTTCTTTGTGAGTTTCAATATATGGAGAGGACTCCCAACTGTTATGAGAAACATAAAGGTGGGCCTCCTCCCGATCATTAATACTGATTGTCACAACATCTTTTTTAGAAATTCCCTCAACCTCAAGGCGTCAAGTGTGACAAGATTTCAGGAGACCAATGCTTCCCATATTAGATAGGTATTCAGTACAAAATTCAATGACTCTCTCAACAATATATCACTCTACTATAAAAACCCTCTGGTCAACGTCAATTTTTGACATCCCCTTTCAAAATACTCATATACCTTTTAATGGGGTACATCCATAAATAGTGCATAGGACCACAAAGTTGAATCTCTCTCACCAAGTGAATCAACAAATGAACTATCAAATCAATAAATGTTGGTGGTAAGAACAATTTTAATTCACATAATATGATGACAATTAATTTTTCCATAGTTGGAAATTTCACCAGGTCTAAAACATTACTACATATAGATTTGAAAAATAAACAATGTTGGGTTATCCTATGATGAACATTATAGGGAAAAATGAAACGTAAAGGTATAATAATTAGATCTTGTATAAAAACATTGAAGTCATTGATTTCAAAAAATTTATCTTCTAATCATTCATTGACACAATGTTCTTGATATTTGATGAAAACCCCTCTGGAACCTTTAAATCATTGAAGAAGTTACAAAATTGATATCTCTCCTTCCTAGAAAGAGTATAAGCTGCTGGAGGAAGAAACAATCAATTTTCACCCTTCATGGGAGCCAACTCATCTCATATTCCAATGTCAACCATGTCCAATGTTTTCTTAATTCCATCCTTTATTTTGACATGGGAATTTAGAAACATTCCGATAACACTGTCACATACATATTTTTCCACATGATTAACATCATGAAAATGTATGACGTATAAACAATTATAGTATGGTAATTGAAAAAAAAACAAATCTCTTTTTCCAACCCATTTTCCTAAGGTTTTCTGAAAATGGTTTACAAAAAATAGTGTTCACATCTTTTAATTTCTCAAACAGCTGATCACCTATTACTGGATATGGGGGTGTGTGTTGTTCTGAACATCCATTTAATGATGTCATCCAAGATCGGTACTTATATCGATGAGGTAGAAATCTACGATGTCCTAGAATCATAGATTTCGATGAATGTTCTAACCTAATTGATTATGTATCTTTTTCGCACATGGGAAACCCTTGAGTTTTTTTAATGCTATAGCCAGAAAAATTTGTATAAGAAGGGAAATAATTTATTATCCCATACAACATCACTCTGAATGTGAAGTATTCAATTTTATAAGCATCATACAATATAGCACATAAATCACACAATAACTTCAAATCCTCGATCAAAGGATCTAGATAAACATCAATAATGTTACCTGGTTGTTTTGGTCATGATATAAGAATAGACACCATGATGAAAATCTGCTTCATGCATAACCAGGGTGGCGTGTTATAATTTACCAACATAACATGCCATGTACTATGTGCACTAGTTTGAAAACCAAAAGGATTCACTCCATCTGTAGATAACACAGAACGAGGTTTCTCTTCTCTTTTACAAATTCTAGATACTCCTGATCAATTTTCTTCCATTTAAGAGAGTCGGCGAGATGAAGAAATTTCCCATCTTTATTTCTTTTATCTGCATTTCACGACAATTTTCATGCAGTTTCTTCACTTCCATATAGACTCCTAAACCCTGGAATGATTGGAAAGTTCCATTCAACATTGGTTGAATTGGATTCATATTTCTTGTATCGAGAAGCACCACACTATTGGCATTATATAAGTTATTTTTTCTCCTTTCGAAACAATATAAAAACTTTCGGGAAGTCATGTATTCTTTCAAAAATCATACCCATTGAGTGTATCATTCATTTAGCTTCATATGTCCAGCATGGGAGCTCATTATCTTCGGGGATCATTTTATTCAAGAGATAAAGTAGTTCTGTAAATCTAACATCACTCCATCTATTTCCTTCTTTCAATTTATACAACTGATATACAGCTGACAATGTTGTTTAGTTTGTGCAACCTGGATACAATGACATATTTTCACAAATCATTAACATCTCAAATAATTTTGGGAAATCACAGATTTCATCCACAATTGTATTTTTCATTTCCTCAATAAGAACTTCATTATCATTGACATCTATAATCACATCCTCCATACAGTCTTCTTCATTATCCATATTGTTTTCACATCTGATGGTCCATAAAACGCAGTTTTACCCCAGCCAGTAGCTACATTCACCTTTTCTCAATGTATATTCCAACATTTATAACTCTGATCTATTATGTGACATATCAAATGTTCTTCCAACACCTCTGGAGTATGTAGTCTATAATAACAATAATGTAAACATGGATAAAGGATTTTAGATGGATCCTTTGCATGATATTTTGCAAACATGATGAAAACTTTCACTCTGTTCTCATACTCTATTTTCAACCGATAAGAATCCATCCAATTTTTATTCATCTCTATCCTATTTGAATATCAAATATTAGTATTTATGGATCAAATACACAAAACAATTCTTCCAAATACAAATGAAGAGAACCACTTCCTTATAAAAATAGATATTAATATATCATAACCATTTCAAATAATGATTTGGAAATCTATAGAAGCAGGATAGACCCCACCATGAAAATCAACATAGTTTCCATACACAATGGGGTTTACGGGGATAATATCTTGTGTCATATATGGTAAAACTCACAAAAATCATCCTCTATGGCTCAGCCTCCTCTATAGGGTCAACCCATCTATGGTAAATTCGTCTATCCTTTTATACCTCACAAACCTAAAATACATATGGATGAAAACTAGTATCCATCTCTATCAGTAAAGAAAGTATTCTCATAATCTATAAAATATGAAATTGATGAAATATAATTACTTTATATTCATTATAGTTTCCTCAAATCACCCCAGTCCATACAAAAGAATAATCAAGAATGATTCATCTACCACTCCTAGGTCTCTACCCTACATTAAATATCATCATGTCTATTATTTTGGGGACGCTCAAGTTACATACATTAAATCATGGGGGGGGGGGGAATCACTTGTATCATAGATGGTATCCCATGTTATTCCACATGAAAATTTTAAAAAATATTATTGACCTGTCATCCCATTCAATCCCCATGAGTGTCTAATTCTAAACTCCATCATGAGTGTAATATCAAAAGAATATATACTAATAACATACCCCAGATCCAATTCCACACTAATTTGATCATTCTCACACTCTAATGGAATATTTATTATGCTTCATCACTTTCAATATAATCTTATAACCATATATCTACACATGCACATGTCACAAACACATAAAAATCCATATCCACATCACAGCCACACATCAAATTCTCATCACAGTATGATATCATGAACATTGAGGACATAAAAATCATACTCTCCTCCTATAATGAACAACCCCTTCTATGTATCCACACCAAATTCAAATAATCATGTAAAAAAGAATATATATACACCTAAATCTAAAATTGTTATAGGTTGTATATATACACCCATTGTGAGCCATTATAACTCATACTAAGTGTGAAGGGGGAGAAGGGAAGAGGGAGTGGTTATATATGTCTTCCCTCTATAACCTAGATATTAAGAAAATCACTCAGAACCAAAGTACCCATATGGATTTCAATAATGTTACTCGACTCAAGTGGTGGTGCGTAATAAATAATAAGAAAATATAATAAGTATATAGTCACAAAAAAATCTTTCCTAAAGGTTTACACCAAAATGACACTACAAACACCCTTTTCAACCATTGTCGTGTTACTACCACCTTCTTATAACCACTTCCATTATAATGCCACAAATAATCTCCAACAAATCACATAAGCATCCATATCAACATTACCAACTTCTCACTTAATTTAACATTATAATTTCATGGATTTTTTTACCATATGCATTTCAATTGTTAACCATTGTAATGTAAAACCAATAATTAAATCACTACCCACTATAATCCATTCAGTAATCATTAATAACATTTATTATATCTTTAACAATTTATTAAACATAATTATTCCAATCAATATCATTAATCATTTAACTAACCATCATTTATCATTTAAAACCCATCACCCATTACTGTTTTCATTTATTCCAACCATATTCCATGCCAAAAGAAAACTATGACACCACCCAATAACAACTAGATTTTCATGACATAAAATACAACTAAACACATTCTCAAATCCATAAAACCACTTATTCTCTACCAAAATATCAATATCATTACTATCATTACCACACAATAATCCATCCATCACTACTGTATTAATTACCACACCACATGCTCCCAAACACATCAATCAACCATCTCCCTTATAATCATAGTGATAAATTCCCCATACATAGTAGCATGAATGGGAAAACATATAATAAATTCAAACTAAAAACTACCCCTTAAGAATTATATCATATTAAAGTCGAATTTATAGCTTAAATACAACACTTTAATTATAGATTTACATACAACCAATTCTTTACATACCTTAAGTGACTAGAAAATAATTAAAGGTGATTATAAAATATTATTTGTATGAAAAAGTTTCGTTCACAACATCAAGAATAAATCACTTAGAAACAATAACAATAAATTCATAAATATATACGAAATATTATTGAAATTCATAAATCACCTGAAAACCCCCCTCTTCACATTAATTTCCTTTAGTGAAATTCATTACAGTATTTAAGTTAATTATTACTATCCATCCAATGGAAAAAACATGACAATTCCAAAATCTACACATAACAATGATGGAGAAATTTCATGTCCCCAAACTCAACTAATGCTTTAACCAATATTTCACAAGAATGAGAAGAATAGTCAAATAAAACAAGACTTAACACAAGAGGTTAATCTAAAAGTACTATGTATGACCACTAACCATTATATTTATAATAAAAAAACACAAAAACTGAATCCGCATTGTTGTCACATCCTTTTTAAGAAGAATGTTCAAGAAGTGAATCAAGAACAAGAGAAATGAAATTCACCTTAGAGGAGGAGATATAAGAAACCTTCTGTGATACATCAGGAGGGGAAGGAATGGCCGACAGAGGGGGAGGTTCATGGGAGGAGCCACCGACAATTGAGAAATGGAGGAGTAGTGTTCAGGGGGATTAGGGTCGAGCGGTGAGGAGGAGAAGTAGGGTGTGCGGGGAGGAGGATCTGTCGAATTGGTTTGTGGGGTGGATAAGGAGAAGCTATAGAGGCGGAGGTTCGACAACACGAAGATCGGGGGGAGGTGGAGGTGTAGCTAAGAGAAGATTGGGGGGGGGGAGTTGTCACATGGGTATAGTACCGCGAGATATTTAGGTCACGATAAACAGAGGACACTGTGCGACAGATTTTATAAAATACGGGGCTACGATTTTATAAGTGCTAAAAAAAAGCTGATAAAGGCAACCTTTATTAGCGCTATTAATGGAAGGATTTATCAGCACTTTTTGAGTGCTGATAAAGGTAGACTTTATCAGTGCTGATAAATGGTCACTTTATCACCACTTTTTTAGTGATGATAATTTTTACCGTTTATGGGCTCAAAAATATTAGCACTGGTACAGGGAATCTTTATCAGCGCTTTTATGGCTCTGATAAAGGCCTTCTTTATCATCACGAGAAAAGCACTGAAAAAGAATATGTGTATCTACATTGAAAATTTAGTGCTGATAGAGGGCTTCTTAATCAGCGGTTTTTCCTTAGAGCTGATATAAGGTGACAGTTCCCTTGAACGTTTTTGTAGTAGTTATAATAACAAGTAAATCTCTATGGAATGTAAATTGAGATGAAATTCATTACCTAGAATTTAATTTTGGTTGATCATCCTTTAGCCGCTTATATAATGGATTTATGAGTGTAAATAAATTATTACAGAACCATATTAATATTTTTCACATATCATTTGATAATCTTATAATATATTTTTATCCTTTTTGTTAATATTATGTAATTTATTTCACTATCTCTATTGATCATTACAATGTTTTTGTACTATTTTTTGACTTGTTATTTATTGCTACTATTACTAAGTGCATGGTCTCATCATTTTCTGAATGTAAAACGTGATTTAAATGATATATATATCTAGTATATATTTATTTATAATATTCTAGAAAATTTAGAGATAATAAATTAATTGCACTGTCCAGGGAGATGGTTGGCAGTATGTACACATTAACATTACATTAATTACATTCTATTATTAATGTAATGATAAGTAAATTATTTATATTTATATGATAATTTATCTATCATATTTATGTCATAAATTACTCATGTTATTATTAAATCCATCATTTATACATTCCATGTATAATAAGAACGAATCTTGTGATTTTGAGGAGGCGGTAGACCGCACTTCAACAAATGATGTTTTAGTATTTATAGAAAATGGAATGCATATAGGTATGTGTTATATAAAAATTAAAAATGCTTAAAAATATTAAAATGATCATATATATAATATATAAACAATGATTCCATCATAAATCCAAACCATGAATTGCGGTAAAGGAAAAATGAACATCTTCATTTCATGAAGTGGTCTATCGTCTTTATAGAATAGAAAATTTGATAACAATTTTATAGTGGTCTGTGTAGGTGTACATTAATCCATTAAAAATAAATCATACCAATTCATTGATTATACTATTAATATTTTATAATCATTTAATTATAATAATTTATGTAGTGGGGAATGAAATAAAAATAATGTAATTATTGAATAATGTTACCTCTTTTTCAAGTAACCGCTTTTGGTTTATACAAAAATAAGTCCATGGATGGATTCCTACAAAAATTTAGGATTGTGAGATACTGGGAGGGATGTTTGGAGATTATTATTTTTTAGTATTTTTGATAACGAAGCCTTAATGGGGTGTGGGGTTATATGGGTGGATAATCCCTTTTCTAATTTATGTGAGGGGTTCTTTTGGAAGTTTCCAAACTATTAAATTAATATAAAATCATTTTATATTCCCTATATATATAAAATTATTTATTTATAAGATACATATAGTATGTGTCACTATAATCTAATAAAATAATTTTTATACCACAGTATATCACAATTTTACCAAATCTTTTGGTTGAAACCATGTGTTACTCTCTTTAGATCTTTACAGGACTACATGATGTTTTATTACTTATGGATTGATTTATTTTCAAAAAAATTACAATGGAACCATTATTGAATAACATATATTATTTTATGATTTATCCTTCTATGACAGATGTTTTTTATATTTTTATAAATTTTATATCCTTCGATATGTTTTTATTTATTTTAAAATATCATGAATGTAAATTTTGAAACAATCACACTTCATGTATTTTAAATAATATCAATAAACATGATAACATCAAACGAAAACCACTAATATCTAAAACAAATCGATGTAATATATAAAATAAATTATATAAAATTATATTTGTTTAAATATTTTTAATAAGATCTATTTGATATGTCAATTACTTTAACAATTATTATTTCCTCATTGTTCTAGACTTTAATTTAATTATTAATTCACTTAAAATTATAAATAAATTATTATGATGAAGTTAAAAAAATTTCCATTCCAATTATTATTTATATTCAATGATATCTTCTTAATAAAAAAATATTATAAATATAATACTTATTATAAATTTAGTTAAGTCATATTGGACATTCCATAAAAAAAATACTATAAAAGAATTAAAGTGAAACAAGTAGATCCAAGAGGTCATAATATCATCTCAATAATGGTTTTGGTGAAAACTAAATCGTAAAATAATATTAATAATGTTATTATGGAGATTAGTTGTTGTTTATTCTATTATATTTACCCTTAATTACATGATTTACCCTTAACTAATATAATTAATTTTAATTACTTTTAGTAATAATTTTTTGGAAAAACTGAATTGATATAATTAGAAAAAAATGGAATACAAAAAAAATTGATATATAGTTTTCAAAATTCAATTCCAAGATGTGGAAATCTTAAATTTTATAATCATCCCGCATACAGAATGACAAAGATTGTTTTTAATGTAAAAACGTTAAAATGTTTGCTATGTTTTTATAACTTAATTTAATTTGAAATTATTTCAAATTACATAAAATGGTTTAAATTATATAAAATTTTATAATTATACTTAAATAAAAAAACCAAAATTATATAAATATATAAATAAATAGGACAAAAAAGCTGTTCGAACTAATGTACATTAATTTTCACTATTCATCATCTAACAAAACATATTAGAAAAAACAAATAATCCAACCAAAATAATAATTTATGTTCTTATTAAATATTAGAAGATTATGTTTTCAAATAACATATATAAAGTGTCCAAAATTTGATTTAAAGGAGTTTCATCTTTTAATGGCCTTCAAGATGCCTTTAGAAAAAAAATTTCCTTTAGGGTATAAAATTTTATTCCTTCTTATACTATGAATTTATAATAATTTTCTTAAATTTAAAGACTTTTAATAAAATATATAATATAATATAAATTTCATAATTTGGATAACACTATTCATTTCTGACGATTTAATTATAAGTTTATAATTTCATTTGAAATAATAATATTACTCGTGGTTTATTAAAGTTCGGTGTTGTGTGAAACATATGCTATCAATGAAATTGAATTTTTTTTATAAGATAAATACCATAAAATCATGTGGTATTTCAATTAAATCCTCTGAAACCAATCTATCGTGACTTGACCACAACTGTTCCTCAAGGTGAAACTACCCGCAGTCCACCTTCGTATGGTGGGGGAGACAAATACTTAAAGTCATAATCTATATGGGAATCCTTTTTCTAATGTACCTATTTTATTACACCCTAACATGTCAAGCTAGAAGTGAATATGTATAATAATAAAAATACAATGATCAATAATATAACCGAATTATTAGATACCCCTTTGGTGTAGAAGATTACAATATTGCAATCTAAAAATTAAAGGGGGAAAATCAGATCAAAGAAAAATGATGTACCAAACTAAAAAATCGTTAATGTAAACTAATGATACTGCCAAACGTCAGATCATTATTATTGGACCAATTTACTCATCCCATTTAACCATGTTTCCCTGCGATCCATAGTAGGCACTGCCTACCTATTGATCCGATGCATCAGACTTACACGTGAGCCATATCCCATGTAGGGGTGAGTATATATAATAACCCCTCTCTTTATTACACATGAAATTATGATTTATTAAATCATATTACAAAATATAAAACTTTTTAACATTGATACGTAGATTTTATCAGGGAATTGGGTACATTAAAAAACAATTTAAATTGAAAAAACATCATATTTAAAGAAATAATCCTTCAAATGCTTGCACTTAAACCAGCATGGGATATCTTGGGGACATACATGAGAAGTGGGTGAGATAAAAATCCCAATAAGTGAATAAAAATAGAATAATTTAATAATTATTCTAAAAAAATATAAATTGGGTATAAATAACATGAATAATATGATGTGAGATAGAATAATAATCATAACATGGGAAATGTGGACACATTTTAAAACACTACATCATAATTATTGGTCATGTATAACTATAGGGACATCATAATTTTCAATACTCCGTAAATGAATCATGTTTATTCCATTTCCCATCAATTAATATAATGTGACTAAACATTACCCAAATCAACTGAGAACTATATATTTTCATGGGCACTCATCGCTTTCATTTCATTATCCTGCTTATGTGTTCCACATAGATGTCATGAACTGAATGTGGTAACCACTAATACCGGAAACAAAATTCATCCCATGATAAGTGCTAAAGGTCATTCCCTAAACCCACAGGCTGGCAGATGTGCCTGGGTATCAATAATTTTGGTTTGGGAATGATTTACCCAATTATGAAAGTATAAAACATTAAAAACAATCAATAGTATGATTCTGAAATTTTCATGTAAAAAAATATTTAAAAGAAACCATATCAGAATAAACTGGTTTCACTTATTTTCATGAGGTACAAACATAAATAGAAATATCATAAAATCTCCCACAAAGACTACACATGACAAGCGGGTCATAATCCCTAAGCTGTCTCCGTAACACTTTACCATAGGAGGGGACTAACAACCCGAACCGCCTTCACCCGAGGTGTTGAAATTACCTGTGTCAAACATAATAATATCTATATACACCCACTGTGATTATGTATAGTGTGATACTAATACTAATAGTATACCACCAAAATATTCCAATGTGTATGCAATACAGGGTTTCACAACATGCAATTTTAATTTGTTAGGGAAAACGATGATAAATTCCAAGAAATACAACATTCCATTGTAAAATGCATCGAAGATGAAATGTTATTAATGATAATTTTTTTAATAATACTTGTTATATACTTTAATTTACATCCATACACACCCTATTATAAGAGTATGTACCACAAATCCATTGAACACCAAAATCAGGAGACCCCTAGGAACAATATAGTCTCCGGCCCTATGTACCTCATACCTCGATGTAAAATATCCATGTCAAAATCCTTTACCATGAACTTTCCAATATTATGGAACCTATCCATAACCTATTTGGCTCAAAAAATAATATACATAGTTTAGTTAGAGTAGTTGATATCCAAAATTTACTGTGAAATACGGACAAAACCCATCCGGATTACTAGCGTACTAGTACTTATCCACCAGCCAAGGTACCTGGGCTACCCCCATTCAGGTAAAATAATTTTTGCATGATAAATACATCCCATTTCATAAAAAACACCACTAATAGTCACAAAAAATAATATAGTAGCTTTAAACACTTTATACCACTTAAAACACAAAACCATACATTTTGATTTTCAATATAAACCACTTGTCCAAATCTGGCATTGTTTTGCACCAGAAATTCCACAAAATCCCCAATTTTCACACTATGTTCAATCATATATGTCACAAAATCAAAAATATAATCCCAATACCTTTTGAATAAAACCATAAAATCATTTATTTGGAAGCCCCATATGAACCAAGAAGTGATATCATTGTAAAACCAACATTTTCCCAAAAACATGTCACTAAATATTCATATTCGTCACAATCACCCTAAAATAAATTTCACTGCAAAAAAAATGAGAGAAAAAGAAAAAAAATTATTTTCTACATTAATAAATTTCCATAAAATCATCTATGTTGTTATACGGAAGACGCAAGTGAACCAACAAATGATTTCGAGGAAAAACACAAAATTTCACCTAGAAATGACACTTAAATTTCATTTTTATTACATTTACCAATAAAACCAATTTTATCACCAATAATAAAATGTGATAAACATGAAAATATTATAAAAAAATCATGATATGTCACTAAAATTCCATACACATGGAATCACCTACCCAAATAGTTAGAACATTGAATCCATTGTTTGAAAATGCAATCACACCACTGTCGCACCTCAAGGAAGGTAGATACATCATAAAATCAAAATATTGGAGCATGAAACCCAAATATAAACACTAGGATAGAAACAATACAATATTTCCATTTGGTAATTCAAGGAAAATACATGAAACTTCCTGAAAATGGGAGGAACTAAGAGGGATAAACACTTACTTGGGATGGTGTGATGTTCTTTCACCAAGTCCCCCTTCAAAATGGAGTTCCAAGAAGAGATTGAGGTGCTTCGATGAATGAAATGGTTGAAAGGGCCGAATAGGTAATTAAATGGGTGAGTTTGGATAAATACTGGGAGGAAAAAAAAGTAATTTTAACACATTTTTAATGAGCTGGACATGGGGAACGGTTTGTGTGAACGATTTGGAATACGGTGCACCTAAACCGTGGCCCCTAATTTCTCCCCTAAAAACATCCCCAAATTCCACAAATTTTTTGGGGGAAAGGGGGGACATAGGGGGTATTATGGGATAAAAAAATAAGAAATATACGTACTATTAATGAAGAACATGTGTGTAACAACTCTCCCGACCTTGAAAACTTTCCATCTCGGAAAGTCGACTAGAGGATTGATCGGAAAACAAGAATGGGTACTCATCCTAAAACCAATAATTCATCTCCCTAGTATCACATGTATCAATAAAATGATTCCAACTATTCTGTACCATTAGAATAGACATCCCTCGAAGCTACTTCTCTTGGGAGACTACTATTTTCATTGGGCACTCAAATAACTGCCCAGTCAGGCTCTATCTCTAGTTCTTCCTAACTCAACACTTGGGAGGGATCCATGATCTTTTTCTTCATCTTGGAGACCTGGAAAATGTCATTTACATATGTCGACTAAGATGGTAAGGCCAACTCAGATTCCACCTTGCCAATATGTTCAATGATCTCAAAGGGCCGACATATCACGACATCATCTTCCCTTGCTTCCACATTCGACAATGGCACAGATGGGGGCATCATTCAACAATACATTGTCACAAAAAAACGATATGTCTTGATTCCTCTTATTAGGATATGATTTATGACAACTCTGAGCTCTTAACAAGAACTTTCTGATCAATTTGACCTTCCTTGAAGTACCATTCCAGAGGCTCGACCCCAACAGTGATGTTTCACCTACCTCAGCCCAATATAGGCGGGACCGACATGCCCAAAAATAGAGAACCTCAAAAGGGTACATTCGAATAAAGGTTTGGTAACTAATATTATAGTAAAATTCAACTAAATACAAATTTATATCCCAAGAACCTCCAATGTCCAAAACACATGCACAGAGCTTGTACTCCATAATTGGATTCACTCACTCTATCTGACAATATGTTTGAGGATGGTATGGCATGCTCATCAAAATATGATACCCAAAGGCCATTTTAAGGCCTTCCCAAATCTATGAAGTGAATGGGGCGTGGTTGAACCTATCTAGGAAACATGTTGATGCACACCATAAAGTCTTACCACTTATTGAAGATACAAATGACCCAACTCATCCACTTTATCTGTATCTCCAATCAGAATGAAGAAGGACTATTTGGTCAGATAATCAATCAGCACCTGAATGGAATCCATACCCTGAGGTGTATGTGAAAATACAAAAATGAATTCCATGGATGCCTTGACCCACTTCTAGGTAGGAATGTGTAACGACTGGAGAAAACCAGAGGGCCATTTATCCCTCCCTTTCACCTGCTAGAATTTGTATCATCTTGACACAACGTCTGCTATGTCCTGTCACATACATGGCCCCCAGAACTGTCATTGCACATCATATTTCATCTTTGTGGAACCCTGATGGATATTCCACTGAGACTGGTGTCTATCCTACATCACCCCCTTCTACAGAGTCGATGTCACTACTGAATTCCCCATGAAGCACAAGATGCACTCGGTAGATGATGACCAATCAAAAGACATCTTCCCACCATGAAGAAACTTCCACAACTACTAACAAAGATCATCACTTGGCTATTACCACTAAATCAACACTAAGATAGAAGGATTCAACTGAACTCTCTCCCAGAATGTACCCTCATTTTCTCCTTCATCACTACATTCATCTAAACAAAAAGTTCCATAAGAGTCTACCCATCACTATACATCCTCAAATAATGCACTGGGTCTCTTCATCTCAAGGCATCAGTTACCATGTTACCCTTTCCTGTGGTATATACAATGTAATAGTATAACCCCTATATGTACTTTATATAATGATACTACCTCAAGTTGAGGTCCTTCAGCGAAATAATATAGGCCAATATTTTGGGATTTTAGTATACCAAAAACATATCCCCAAAGAGGTAGTGACACAAGGCCTTCAAATCTTGCATCACCACTACCAACTCCAAGTCATGGGTTGGGTAATTATTTCTTTGTTGTCAAAGTTGGCGAGATCCATATGCCACAACATGATCATCATTCATAAGAATGCACCAAAGACCCATACCTGAAGCATCACAATAGACCACATACCCATTCTTGGACCCATGAAAAATCAGCACGGGGGGAGGTAGTCAACCAATAGTTAATCTCCTAAAAGGATTCCTAACATTATAGGTCCCATATATAATTCACCCCTTTTAGGGTGAGTGCGGTAATCTGTGAAGCAAGATGAGAGAAATCCTGAATGAATCACCTGTAATAACAACCCAGCCCAAGAAAACTCCTTCTCTTGAACACATTCATCAATTTATACCATTATGTGACCACACTAATCTTCATTGGATACACTAAAATCCCCTACTCTGAGAGCACTGGCCACATAAATTTCACCTCCCTGATCCAGAAAGTGAACTTTGAAAAATTTACATAGAGGCAGTGATGCTAAAAAGTGCCCAAAACAATCCTAAAGTGATGTTCATGTTCCTCATCAGAGCCAGAGTATACAAGAATGAAATCCAAAAACACCACAATTAAGTAATATAGATACTAGTGGAACACTCTATTCATGAGTTCCTTAATGACCACAAGAGAATTGGTCAATCTGGAAGGCATGATAAAATACTCAAAGTGGTCGTACCTGCTTCAGAAGGCTGTCTCCGGGATATCTGCCTGTCTAAACCTGAGTTGATGGTATCCCGAATTCAAGTGTATTTTTGGGAACCAATTTTCCACTTAAACTTATCGAACAAATCATATATTCAAGGAAATGTGTATTTTTTCTTAATTTTTACCTTATTTAGCATCTGGTAGTCAATGCAAAACTGGAGGGATCTTTCAGCCTTTTTGGCGAACAATACAAGAGTGGCCCAATGAGAGACACTTGGGAAGATGAATACATTGGATTCTATGTCATATAGATGTATTTTAAATTACTTATTAATAATGGGGGACATACGATATTAGGGAGTGGATTTCAACTATGTTCCTATCACCATATCAATCGAGAACTCCATATCCCACTCCAATGGAAAACCTAAAAAATAAGCAGGGAATACCACTATAAACTCATTCACTACATGATCTAGTGAACTATCAGGGGAAAGACCATATTCCTCTAGTGAGAGAAATGAAAAATGGAAGATAATACTTCCCAAAACTATGAGTGGAGGTCCTGCATGACTCGACTGAGTATCCCAATCTCCATGAAAAACCTGAAGACTCCCATCACGTGTCTTGAAACTCACTCGCTTCCTGTAATAATTGTTCTGTTCCAGGAAGTGTTCTAGGAAATCCAAGCCAAGTATCATGTAAAAAATATCAATATCTAATGACAAGAGGTCTCACTTCATATCAATCACTTCCATGGACCTACACACACCATGCAACTAAGATGCTACTCCTTCTTCATTCACAGCGGTGTCACCAACTCCATCGAAAATGATAGAAAAATAGTAGGAAATAATTTTGTGTCTACCATAAAAACATATATAAATGAAACAAAGGAACCACATTCAAAAAGAGAAGCAGTTATAGAATATGCGATCAAAACGGTACCTCAAACTCTGGATGGTCCCGCCTCTGATCCTGCTGGTTCCTGAGCTATTGTAGAGAGATGTCCAGTCTTTTCCTGAGGATTATTGGTAGTCTATGACTATGCCCTAGATAGGATCACCCCAAAATATGATAAAATCCTACAACCATGACCACCTAATTGAGATCCCCCCATCCACGATGGCTCGAACTATGATGGAACTCCAATTGAAGCCACAAACCCATCCCCACTCTGAAGTGGTTATGCTAGTCAGATGTTCCCCATCATCCCACACTAGTGGTACATGACATAAATCACATCAGAATCCATTGATAAAAACTACTTATAGAAGTGGCCTAAACTATAACCACCATTCTTCACCCGATCCACCCACATTATATTCTTCTCTAAAGATTAGCCACTTACCACTATTGATACAGTTCCAAAAATACCAGCCCATCCATTATGGTTAACATCCACTATACACTCCCGGTCAGTGACCTCAACATAGGTACTCAGCATGACCAAGAAAACATGGGAGTATATCTCTGGTAGTAAGCCTTTTCAAACCTATGAGCAATCAATTGTTCTTTTGAGACGATTTCTGGGGAATATCGAACTGGCTTAGTGAAAAATATCATATAATAGATCATAAAAAGATTCCCATTATCAAGAACCAAGAACTCTTGGGACCTGGAATATTGTAAGACCCCAAGGAATTACAGTTCATTAAGGACAACCTTGAAATCTCCCCAGAATATCTGCTCATTCTTCCCAGTTTGAAGTACAAATTCCCACCACCTACATCTAGGACCCTCCAAAAAATGGATGAACATTTCACCCTCATCTCCTTGGGTGTATCCAAAAACTCAAACATGCGCTCGATCTGTTCGAGCTATTCCTCTACTTCCCTGGGTTATATGCAACCTCAAAAAGAAGGAGGCTAGTTTTTTCGGAAACACTTGAGCATTATCTTTTGATGGACAAGCCTCTTTTTCCCTAACAAGAATGTGAATAGGAGGTGGTCCTTGTCCCAGAGCTATGACAGACCGGACCACAACCTTGACTCGCCTCTGATAAATCGTTGTGGTAAAACACTCTATGGCTTCATACTATGGGTGTATGGGGGCATTTCAGGGAGACATGTTACTAAAAATGAAATAGTCACAAAAACAATAGTCAATAAAACAATTATGTCAATTTTAATAAAATACATATGATACAAATAATTTACACAGATTACAGTAATAAAAGAAACAACTACTCCACCCAGGCCCGATGTCCATGTGTTGTCTGCAGCCCACGCGTCCCACTTGGAACTGAAGTCAGTTAGACAATTACAATGTCCCCTGGTGAGTCAATTTTTACAACGAGTGGTATAGCTGAGGCACCTTAATCACAACCAAAAACCCAATCCTTGATAGTTCTATGTCGTGTCTATCCCGAATCATCCCGAAATAGTAATATAACCCAAAAACATTGGCCTCCTCTGATACCATTTTATCACGAACCAAATCTGGATGCCACTAATATAGGCACCAAATAACATCCATTAAAAGGGCCTAAGGGAATTCCCAAAAGCCATGGTATGGAACAAGTGCCCAAGTATCAATAATGTTTGTTTGGGAACGATTTATTTTAGTATGAAAGCATAACACATTAACATCAATCAATAATATGAATCTAAAATTTTCATGCCAAACAAGAGATAATAGAATCTAAATCTGAATAAATAGATTTAAATAAATTATAAGAGATCAAAAAAGAAATAATAAAAGAATCAAATCAGCCACAAATACTCCACATGACAAGCGGGTCATTACCACCGAGTCATCTCCAAAACACCGCACCATAGGAGGGGACTAACAACATGAACAGCCTTCACCCGAGGGTTTTCTTTTACTTGTGTCAAACAGAATCAAGTATAAATAAATGATGGGTTTATGTAGGTTGTGAACCTAAAACTAATATTATACCACCCAAATATTCCAAATAGAAAGCAATACAACGTGAAAAATCATACAATTTTAAAATTTATGGAAAATTGGTGATAAATTCCATGAAGTGAAACATTCAATTGTAAAGATATTTCAAGATGAAATATTAATAATGTTATAATATTTGAATAATAAATGTTATATATTGTAATTAACATCCAAAATCACCATAATAAAAGGGTATGTACTACAATTCCAATGACCACCAAAACTGGGAACACCCCTAGACACTAGAAGTCTCATGGCATATCTACCTCGTGCATCGATGTAAAATATCCTTATCGCAATAATTTCTTGTGAATGATAAACTAGTAGGGAACATACCAATAACCTATTGGTCCCAAAAAATCATCCACAAATTTTATTTTGAGTATTATTTATCGTAAATTCTATGTGAAAGAGGGACAAATCCCTTCCAGATCACTAGAGTACTTTTATATATTCTCCTAAACCATGCAGACTCCTTTATCCCCCAATAACAAATCAAAATGCCACAGAAAAATGTAGGGGATTATGGGGGACTTAAAGGGGGATAGTTATGAAAAAATATAACAAATATTATTACCTTTAATGATGAACATGGATGTGGAAAGAGATTATACTGTAAGGATTCATTCAAAATAATAATATATTATATAAACAAGGAGTGTGGAATAAATGAATATATTACTCAATTAAAATGAGTATATATATTTAATTATAAATACAGTTGATAGGAAATGGTTATAGTAGTCATTATATAATTTTTTCACATGGAAAATCATGGTGAAATTTCAAAAACATAACGATATTGTATACAAGTTGGGAAAATTTGCAGATGATAAATAAAATGATATATCATCAGTTTGAAATAAAACAGTAAGTAATATGTTAATGAAATACAATTCCATTGATAAGAAATTAGAAATATAATTCAAAAGATAACAATTAAACATGATTAATGAAGAGAAGTTAAAATCCCTTAGTTTATTGTTTAACTCCAAATTCTAGGATGGAGCTTATTGAAAGCTAGAGGAAACCGTGTGAGCACAATAGAGAGTGTAGGTCAGAGTATAAGATTTATAAAAATATTTTTAGTGAATATAAATGTGATATTGGTTTGGTACACATAGGACATGAGTGTGATATTTTTTATTATTGCTTAAATGTAGGTTTTTGACACTATGTATCAAATTAACCAAAACCACATACCATCCCAAGGTTTTGGAATGTGTTTTTTGATTAAATGGATAGGTTTTCATTAGGTTATAATTCATGGGACATATATAATAATTTAATTATTTTCATATATGGAGGTGAGTCATACTCATAAGGATATTATTTTAAAACTATAAAATATATTAATTATTTTGGAGGATTGAAAACGGATTTATGAAATTATTCGAATAACCATAAAATATTAAAATATTGAATATAATACATATATTTGGTCATTGAAACATTAAAAATTATTTATCAGAACAGTTTTTTGTCATTATGATGCCAAAATACACAAAGTATATTTAAATGATAGTTAATTTTTACTAAAAAATTCGAATATCTTAGAAAATTATGAATAATTTACATTTGGATAATTTCGAAATTATGATTAAAAAATATATATTATTAATTTTAACTAAATAATTTCGTAAATATTTTAATTTTTATATTTAAATTGATAATATTCATTTATTTCGAAATGTACATTTTGGACAATAACAGTTTTGAACTCTAATAAAAATTACATTTGGCTTCATGAAAATTATTGGATAATTTTTAAATAAAAATTAGTTAATAATAATATTTAATAAAAATATTATTTACTAATAAAATTAAAATAAGTCAAAAAAATAAATTATTTAATTTAATTTTAATTTAGTAATATTATTATTTTTCTTTTATTGAATAGAATATAATAATTTATAGTGTAACAATAATATGATGTAAATATATTCAATATGTCATAAACATGATGTACATAATTATATTTATTGGATATTGATGATCATTCATTTAATAGACTAGGAAACTCTCTATGATTATGGGGTGCGTTACTAATGATTTTTTGGGGAGGTTTGACGTACATGGTTTGGTTCATTTCATCATTGAACATGAACATCTCCCATAAATGGTATCACTCATGCTTAAGTTGTTGGATCTCTTCTTGGGCTTAGTCTAAGGAAAATCCTAGTGATACCATACCCCTCATAAAATTCAATAAATGTCATTTATATGGTATAATCCAACTTGTTCAGTCTAAACCATTGTTTGTATATGTAAATTGGATTTTTTAAAACCTTCTTTTCATTCTAATCATTTGATAACTTTTAAATGGCTCTTTTATAAATAACAATTATTATTAACAGTCATTTAGAACTTCTAGGATATAATAAATATAGTTAAGTTCAATAATTTTATATATCATTATTATATAATAATAAATTTAATAAAATCAAAAGTCGAATCTTATTTATAATAGTTTGGTAAATTACAATCTTCCCCTATTAAGAAATTTCTCCGCCAAAATATTATTTCCCCACACTAAATCTGATTAATGAAAATCTTGATTATTCACCTCCTATGGTTCCTATGTTGATTCTTCAATATTTTTGTTTCTCCACATCACTTTGATAAGTTTAATTGTATTATATCATAGACTGTTATCTCTATGGTCTATGATCTTCACTAGCTACAGCTCTTATGAGATATCATTTTCCAATAGTACAACCCTCAGATTTTGTACATGTGTGTGTTCTGGTATGTACATTCTCATGATCGATTAAGAGAACATATATTTTACATGATATGGATTTACTGAGAGTGCATGTTAGTATTAAACCTCTCCAATGTGATCAGGGATCTCAAAGGGGGTGATGTATCTTGAACTAAAAATTCACATATACTCAAATCACATCACTTTTTCAATGTAAATATGTGTAGGAATACAATGTTTCCAACATCAAACTATTGATTTTATTTACAATTTTAAGAATAGTACATCTATTAATATTATGCATCATTGATGTGCTGCAAAACGGTCTTATCATTTTCAATCATTACCTCAACCATTTTAGTACCTAGAGGTTTTCATTCCTGAAATTCATCCCATCATGCATGTTTTCTGAACCTCTTCTCAACAATGGATTCATAGGGTTCCATTTTAATTTTTTAATAAAAACCACCATTCAATGAGAAATGTACTAGGGGAAGATGTTGTTCCCATCCTCCTTCGAAGTCTATTGATCATTATCTCAATATTTCCTCAATTATCTAGATAGTCTACTAAAATTTGACATCAATGATAAGACATAATAATGATCAAATCATTATTCAGATCATGTTAGAGACTCTTCCAAATCATATATGTGAATCTTGCATTATAATAGGATACAATAGACTGTGAAACTCCATGTATCCTCACCACATATCTGATGTATATCCATGCAGGTTGATCCAGTGAGAAGTCTTCTTGAATTGAAATGATAGTTCCAATCATTTTATGATGATCGACTACACTTTAAATATCATTCCATCCTATATAAGTATTCAAAAAACTGGTGAAAATGTCCATTGTGATGTTTTAGGATTTCCATGTAGGTAAGGGAAATGGTTTCATCACATCCATATGTTTTCACATTTCTTTCTTCTTTTTCAATCATTCCATACATCATGATGTATATTCTTCGATCCCCTTAATCATATTTTCCAACAAATACTGTTATCGGAGATCTCAATAAAATTAGTAATTTTATGGTTCATATAGAAGGATGAACTCTGTGAAACATCCAACAACTCCTATATATAAGGATTGGAATGTTCACATAGTATTTTTCAAAATATTATAAATACATATTCATCATTATTAAGAATAGATGATTTCCATTTTCTTAACTTTTCTGATTTATAATTATTTCTCATATCACATATTCAATCATTCAATATCCTCCCCATAACATATGGTTTCAGAATCATTTTTAAAGTATTTATGATGTTCCTTCCTTTATTATTCACATGTAAATCCATTGAAAATCTATGATTATTAGATTCCTCTTAATTATCATCAATGATATAATTTTTTTCCTCTATAAATAGATCTCCCACAACTTTATTCACATTCCAAGTATGATAGTGAATTTAGAAATCATAATCCTTCATCATCTATAACCATCTTCAGTGATGGATATTCATATCCTTCTATTTGAATATATACTTATTGAATTTGTGATCCAAATATATTTAACACTTCTCCCTAAATTGATAATTTCATAATATTTATAATTAAAATATCACTATAGAAAATTCTAGATCATGGGTTTAGTAGTTATGTTCATGAAAATTCCACTTGACTGAATCATATTCTATGACTCTATCAATTGGAATTAATATAAAACAAAATCAATAATTTAAATCCTCACTGAATACATTGAAAAGATCTCCATTTTTTGTTAGTATGAGCACCTGGTTCATGAAAAGACTCCTCTTCAATACCATGAATGTGTCTTCACATTCATCATTCTATGAAAACTTGACACCCTTTTGAGTTTTCTTGGTTATAGGGATTGAATATCCTGAGAGGTTTCTCAAAATTCAATGATAATACCAAAATAATCCATGTATTTTATAGACATCTATCATAGATATTGTGGTAGAAAATCCTTTAATTGGGTATTTCATTGAATAATCCTCAAGTATCTCATTTCGTGTGATGATATTCCCCAATAATGATTATTCTATCAACATGAATTCAAATTGACTGTTCTTTTAAAAAATAATTTCGATTTTCCTATTCATTAGAACGTTGATTTGAGGCTCATATTTCTCTTATTTCCTATTTTAGTTTTTTAGAATTTATCTATAAATACGAACACACAATTTTAAAGTTAATCTCTAATGAATCTATTAAATAATAAAAAAAATATTTAAATACAATGAGTGAGTCTGATTAGAATTAAAATGAAGGTATTTTTCTCATACCATGTACAAAAATTATTCTTGGTTATATCCTAATTCCTCACCTTATCAAGGTACTATCCTGACAACAGATCAACCTTATATAAGTATTATACTCCACATAGAAAAATGAATATGTTATTAATATATTGATGTGGATACATATTCTTTATCATGATCTAGTTGAGATAATGATAATAAATGCATTGGCACAATAAAAGATCATTCTTAATGACCAAGATGATTTTCCACCCCATGGTGAGGCACATGGGAATATGAACCCCTTTTTAATATTCTCATATATGATTGTCTTCAAAACCTCATGTTCCAAAACTACCATTTTATATGGTTATTTTGAAAATACTATCACGCTATGTATAATATCGATAGAAAATTTATCCTCTTGACTGTGACAAAAACTATGTATTTTTTTAGGAAACACATCATCATATTCTCCCAAAATAAGAATGTTTTCACAGATGATTCTTTCATCAGACATAAAAATTTTATCTACATACAAATACTCAGATGAAAAAAATTCCATGATTATGATTATGGTGATAAATAATATTCATCCTCCACTATTCTCATATATAGAATCATGGGTCGATTCCTGATATAGAGAGTGATTTTATTCTTGAAAAAATATATGTTGGGTCTATATAGAGAAATCCAATCCTTGCCGAGAATTGTATCAAATTCCACCAAATGGAGTATAAAAATATTTTTTGGGATTTTTATCCCACAATTTTGGTTTAGGATGAGTTATATATTTTTGATGCAATAATTTAATCATATTTGTGATTCTACTCATAACTCCACTTCCATTATTTGGGTGGTTTTTGAATAGTTCTACTAAACATTCAAGATAGAAGGAAATACGTATTACCATAATCAAAATGAAAATTCACTATTCTTGAATGATTTACTAGAATACATGTCACCACATTGTTATCAGTATCCCAAAAAGTGCTTGTGATGAAAAAAGATCTCCCATGCTACCATGTAGTCTATTGGTTATATCTGAAAGCTCTTGTCTTAATGAAATGGTTTTCAAAGTTCACTATTACATTGCAATTGAATAAATTAATAATGTATTGTGGTTTGACCTGATAATTCATTTACATCTAAAAATAAGTGGGTTTATCCTTTTGGTATACACTATCTTGGTGAATGTCCTTCCATCATCTAAAGAATTTCCTTGCCACCCTTTGAAAATTTCCAAGGATACTTTTTCAACACTATTGAAATGTGGGATGTAAAAAATTATAGATATAATTAAATTTACCCACAATACAAGCATAATTAAACTCTGATTTTCCATTTATGATCCCCATCATACATATGAGATTCCACAGTCATCATTTTGACATTGAAAGGACATTAGAAAATTTTCTCATATCAACCAAAGTCACGAATCCTAATAGAATTTTTTAGAATATTTTGTATCCCACCATAGATGTGATGAAAAGGTAATTTAGGGGTAAAAATAATATAATAGGGGGATTTTTATTGAATTGATAAATTTTCTAGATACACTCAGATAGTTTTATCAACTTTTTCTATTGACGGAATGTAAATATCATTCCATTTTATTTCAGAGAGTGAGAGGAATTTTTTTTTTCAAAAAATATTTCTTATAAATCCTTAATGTTTATCACAATGTTTTCTACTTTAGGATTCATATTCTTGATCAATTTCCAAAACTCTTTGTCTTCTCCTTCCAAATGATAAATTTCAAGTATAAATTTCTATTTTTCTTAACCTTTAATGAGGGTGAAGATATTCTCAAGGGATATGATCCATTGAACCAAAATTAATGGATCACATGATAAAATTAAATATGTATTCAATTTCCACATAAAGGACACAATAATATATTTTTTAGGTGGATTCATGAACACCTCCTAACATAGTTTTATTTTTTAGAAGCTTTGGTAGACCAAATAGTGTAATTATAACGTTTATCATTCATACTCAAATTATTTTGGGCATATCACTATGGTAGTTATCATATTACTCATCATATATTTTTTCTTGATTATACCTATTTCAACCCATTATCAAGAATAACTAGAAAATTATGGATTAGTATTTCGATATATTAAACACATAAATGGGGATCCAATGAAATTAATGGGATGACTTATAAATTTAAATTCTTTCAATAAATTATGAATTTATAGGATTCGATCTATTTTATCCACTATATATTCCTTAACATATATTCTTATATGAAATTGTTTGTTCAAAATTGTTTCAATTGATCTTCTCAATCTACCAAATCGTATCCCAAAGGATTTTGAATCCATGTTTATAGTAAGCCTCGTTGTTGTGTTCCCAGTTACACCGTGTCAGGCGGGACACACCTTGTCAGAGTTGTTACCCCTATGTACATCTTTTTCCGAACCCCGTCTACCATTAATATCAAATTAAAGAAAATATTTTCTTGATAAAACACAAAACTATAATTACCCAAATTTATGGTTTTTTACTATACATAATAATTTCCCTAATGCATTATTATGAGTTTTATAATTGAAAAAAATAACTAATCTTTTCTTTTGATACCAACGAAAATAGAATTACTCATTATTACATATTAATTCATGATTAGTATCATTATATTTCACAAAATTCTACCCATATGATTTGAAAGTAATGTGTATTTGGGAATCATGTACATTACATAAAAATTTCAAATAAGGAAAACCTAATCTTTATTGAAAACATACGTAACATTCTCTCACTGAAAACTACATGGGATAACCTGGACATATACATGAGAAAAGGGTGTACGATAAATTCTAGTAAGTGAATAATTATTTAATAAGATAATAAATTTTAGGTAATATTATTATCAATGGGGAATAAGCAAAACATGAATAATAGGGAATGATTTATCATAGAAATAAAATCAAGGAAAATGTTTTAATAACATAGAGCATTGTATCATCAAAATCAGTCAATGATGAATATAAGTAAATCATAATAGAAAAATTCCCACAATGGAATTTGGTATAGATCATATCCCAAAATGAAATATAATGAGACTAAACATTACCCAATGCATTTGATTACTACATACTTATTGGTGAACCTATAACTTTCATATAATTCTCATGCTTAATTGTTCTATATTTATCATACAACTTTGATTCATTCATCATCATAATTTTTTAAAATATCATTGAGTTTTTAATTAATAAATTTAAGTACCAATTAAAATAATTATTTTTGTATAAAAGTGGTATCCCTTGATAAAAAATGGGTACGACGTTCTCTACAAAATTGTTTTTCTATAGAAAATCACATGGAAATTTATATATCATTATGATGTCACTTAAAATTTCATAAAATAGATTGATGAGAGTGAAATTGGTGTCTTAAAATTTTAAATAAAATTATCAGATATAGGGACCTAGTATGACATATCCCCACATAAGGAATTGTAAATTTAAGTCTTAAGATTAAGAGAAAACATGAATGAAGAAGATAATTCTAGGATCTTTTACACGAGAGTGTGACACACAATGCATGAGAGGAGTATCTTGAGAGTGTGGGGGAACCATGGTAGGATTCTAAAATATGGAGGCCAGAGTAAGGATATTCTCCCTAGATTATGAGTAAATAGAAATTTAATGAAATAGTTTTTCCTTTTTGAATTTAAAATATTTCTAAACATATTTAAAGAGCATGGTGCTGAGACGGTGTGCAATTCCAACAACTGGTGTTCTATGAATTAATTTTATAAAAAGACTAAGTATATATTTTTTCATACAAGTAATTAATATTTTAAATAGGGATAAATAACAAATGGTTTATTAGATCGGGAATATAAGACCATGGTTGGATTCAGAACCTGCTATTTACACTAGGTGCGACATAAAATGATCTGACATAGGACGTTTGGACCCTCTTCTCATTGGTTGTATGGAAAGTTAAGGAATTAATTATCTAATTAAATAATTAAATTACTTTGACCAATAGAAAACAAAACAAAAATCATAGTTATGAAAACTCGTCCATGGTTGTCCCCATTACTTTAATATCCTCAACGAGAGATCTCTCCACTTCCTCCTTTAGTGATTGATCACAAAAATCTGGTCTAAGGGGGATTAAAGCACAATGAATGTACCAGCTTCTCACAAATTTTTTGAAGATCATTTCATTCAAACATTGATATATCGAAGATAAGGTTAGACTAATCTGTTGTGATTTCTATAAAGGGATTAAATTTGTTGAGGGGATCATTCTTCTTTCTATTATCTATTCCCCATGTGTCATTTTCATGCACCAAATTATCAGACTAAATATTGTTTGAGTAATTTTTATCTAACCCAGTGCCCTATCGATAATATTAATCCATGAAAACTAGGTCATAAATGATATATACCCTTGTTATTTTCTATTTTCACCCCTATTATTCACATTCTTCACTGATGGAATCTAATGGTTCTCAGTATGACAAACTGTTAGGAAAAAATAGACTGATCGTGCACCCAGATTCATGGAAAACTTACAATGAAAATATTGACCAATGAGGAAACTATAGATCTAGAAATATTAATAGTTGTGTGAGATATTATCAATTGACGATTCATGAGAAATCAACAATTGAAAATCCCAGACACGTGGTACTGTTCGTGAACACACAACCCAATATGATATCGGTATCTAGCCAATAGAGAGCCAGAATCGGTAGATATAGATTATATTCAACATTCATAGGTAGATTAGAAAAGATATCATTAGTGAAATGGGTTGAAATGGAATGATCTACAATGTTGATCACAGATCTAGATATATTACAAAAACAAAACTTCATGCCACATTAATCTAAGAAAACACGATGTTCAGACCTTTCAAACGGTGGTTCAAGTGCTTTGGAAACACATAAGGATGGTAGGGTGTGTACTCCCAATGATAATCTGTGAACCGCTTATCCATTCTAGGAAGGATTGTTATGGATCACATTATTGTAAAACACCATGTTCCGAGTACACAAACACGACTTCTCTAAATGGTCTTAGTCGCTTGTTAGTGCATACATCGTTTACCAATGTACACGGGAACGACCAGAAGACACCTTTATGGTCCCTATAACACCATAGAGGACATATATCCCAACTAGATTGCATGTTCTTATACATGGGGTGGAGATTTGTATTGCCTATGGACAAGGTCAGGCTATGGAGAGGGTCCACACACTATGTGGGTCCCCTCAGACATTGTATTCCCCATGCTATCTTTTGAGAGAATTTGGAATGTCTATATCTCCATCATTTGATGACATATTTTGGCATATCAGATTCTTATCTTGATTGTGTTTTCACATATAATGTGATGGTTCCATCATAAAATGACTTTTATATACAATATGAAATGTTTCAGGTATCACATGTGTTGAGGTGATACCCGATGACGATAACAATCATATAGAATTAACAGTTCATCTTGATAAAAAGCATCCAGCTAGGATGGGTACCGACATTCCCAAAAGACAGTATCTGGATTACCCCATTGTTAGGATGAGTTATGGAATTCTCAAAAGAAATTATCCATATCACCCTCAAACTTGCCTGGGCATCGATGTTCCCCAACGATCATTCCATGTTATACTCTAGTAGGATTGGGAAGCAGAGTTCATCAAAATAATGGCCTAACCCTCCAGCTAAGATGGGGATTACTGTACCTAGATGAAATAATCTAGACCTAACTTTCTATCCCTGTTAGGTAGTGGAGTTCTATGATGACTCACCAGGAATATCATCCAGTACAATTTGGTAGTGGTGTACCCCATTTAATTTATCTAATATAAGCCTCCAACCAGGTTAGGAAGTGGAGTTCCTCAGTGTCTATCAGATTAGGAACATCCTATCATACCAGGGTACGAGATCCTTATATAAATTTTTTGCCACTTTATTCGGTGGAATAATCAAAATACATATCATGATGTATCTTAGGACTCACATAGATGATGTATTCTTTCCCCGGTGAGACATATCCTTATGACATGACCTAAAACAATGTTGGAATGTTAGGGCCACCCAAATAAAATAGCAACATAGTGAAGTGATTATTCCTTGTAGAATTATGTGTTTAGGTTAGACATGTGAGATGTTGGGCAACATAGATAGATTTACATTAGAACTGTTGGTTACTCTTCCTATCGGGATGATCTATGAGATGTAGTTCCCTTAAATATCGTGTTCGAGATTTCATGTCAGAGGATATATATTTTCTACATTATTATCCACTTCATTGATATTGTTACTATCCTATTATGAGAGATAAATATGCATGGGTTATGCAACATGATTTCCGTGTTTATCTTCCCATTTTAGGATGAGTACACTCTCCTAGAATAGGAAGTGAGGACTCGATGTGAAGTTTTTATTCTCACTATGCTGAAATCCTAATGTATGGATGAGTTCACCCTCACTTTATTTTTTGTATTAATATGTACTCTCTTATTGTAATTTTTTCTATATACTCATACAATCATCATTTTTATATCTTACTACTCCCCCTTCACATTATTAGCATGATCTACTATGTGTGTAAATAGTCACCCACGGATTGACTTTTCTCAATAAGAGTCACGTCTTTTGCAGTTGATAGAGAGTTTGATCCTAATTTCAGAGAACCTTTGGGATATGAGGTTTATAATATTTATATTGTGTTAATATATTAGGATATAAGGGATTTGATATCTATTCTATGTTTGATTTCCAGTTTTCTATTAGGTTTGATCACATTACGTTTTTGGGTGGTAATTTCATTCCTTTTAATTATTAGTATACCCTACCATTCTTCATTCTATTTAGCGGAAAATACTTGTTTTGGTATATCTATAATAGTTTTTCCCCCATCATTTATTTCCCATATATAAATTCTAACTATGTGGGTTGTGTTCATGTGTGTAGGTCCTTAGGTAATGTTCTCCCCATGTTATTTATGAGTTCTATGCTTTTTGCGACCCCCAGGCCTATGGAGGTAGGCTTCATGTAGTTTTATCTTGATCCCTAACTTTGGTCTGATCATGAAAAATTTATATCAAGGGTGTTTGATGACTTGTGAAGTTGATCGTAAATTCCTTAAAAAAAATTTTATTTAGGGAAACAATATAAAAGTATCCCTATTGAGGATCCTATGTTAGGGAGTCTAGTGATGGTGTGGTAGCTGATGTACCTATTCATCTGGACCATGATTGCCTTATTTTCACCTTGACATGGCGTGAATTTTTTGTAAGGATAAATTATACATGAATCAAATATGATTCAGAATTTGACTATATTTATTGATTCATCTTTCCATTATTGATGATATATATATTTATATTATTATCTAAATATGTTTGTCCATAATAACTTTGTGGATGACTCCATAACAACAACCAACCAGGATACTGACATTAACTTGGGATGGAGACCCTATGAACGAAAAGGATTTAGTATATGGTCCCTCATGGAATCCCCTTCCTACATGAGGGAATGTGAAAAAAACTCAACCTTTAGTGAATCATGTCATCCAATAGATCAGACTAAGGATGTTTTTAGGCTAAGCACACTCCACAGGATTGAGCATCAGAGACCACAAATGTTCTGTGATGAGAAGGATCCTTTCGATGAAGAGTATTGTCTTGAGTCGATTGTATGTATCATTTGTATTATTTGGACACTAACATATCCAATGGGGGATTTGGAAGATATACTATTCCATTGAGTGACTAGTCATTGGGGGAACCTATTTACAAAGATCCATGATGATTCGACACTCTCGTGGGATGAATTCAAGTAGTTGTTCCAAAATGAGTACTTCCCCTTATACTTACATCCAGTTTGGATACAAGAGATTATAACGATTTATCATCATGGGATGATAGTGGATGAGAAGGTGTATTGGTTTCTAGACCATACAAGGTATTCTATCGACATGATTTTAAATGGATACATCTGAGAATAGATTTTTGAGTAGGGATTCCACAGAGAGATCAAATCTATCTCACTGCACTTGTGAATTTCCACCTATGTAGGGTTGAAATATAAGGAAATATAGAGTGAGATTTTTTAGAGGGATTATACATAGATGGAGTTGATAGTGGGTGAAAAATATTTGAGAATTCAACTATAGATGGCAGGCACCAGAGATCTCAAAACATGAGACCCTACATCATATAGGCCCTGCCACATGGTAATATCTGGCCTAGAAATGAAAATTGGTCCAAGTAAAGAATTGAGGGTCCATTATTTATATCTGGAAGGTGAGGTCACATTTCAAGAGACTGCCAAACCACATGTATTGAGAATCCTAGGTAAATAGAAGATGCACATCCATGATATAGAAAACACTGGGATCAGTGACTACCAAAGAATTGATAGTGTGGTCCTTATTGAGGTAGAGTTGGTAACAAAATTTGAGGATATTCATGTGGAGGATGACGTTATGAGGTCCTAACACCACTACCACTTGGTTTCCCAGGATTGGATTTAGGATTTGGGGGATTTGGCCCAAGAAAATGAAAAGCTTTGGATTTTTATGATCCTACAATGTATCATATTATTCATTGTATAATATGTGTTTATTTTAACATTTCATTAGTATTAGTATAGAAATATGATATAAATTATTTTACCTTGATAATTTCCATGTGGGTTTTCATGCTCCTTGTGGAGACACCATAACAACATCTTTTTCTCGTGATTTCTATTGGGGTAGTTCTTCTGTATCTTCCATCATTCAGCTGTTTGAGCTTTATCTTGGCTGAGAGAGGTTCAAGATGGACTTTTTTGTCATAATAATGGAGCCATATGATGCCATATTGGGAATGTAATGGATTTCCATAGCCTTATCTAAAATATATTTTATCTTCTGACATGTTATATGTATATGCACTAGTGGGACATGATTCTCTTTTTCTGATGAGAGAGACCTCATAGCAAGACAAGTGAGTAATGTGAGCAGGATTTTGCATCCTATCATCCATTACCTAGACTATGTAATCCTTGGAGAAGAAGACTCTTCAAGAATCTAAATTCCAGTAGTTGTGGAGAATTATATAGAAATCATTCCCATGGGCATTCTTTGACTACCTATGATGTAGGTGATGGATATTTTCCAGTTTTTTACCTATGAATACGTTGATATCTTATTAGGAATATCATATGAATCCTACTAAACTATGGTATTTATGGTTGTCGTCGGAGGACATTCATGAGAAGGATTTCATCATCCCAATTAAGCCCCACTGGGTGGCCCTAGTTATGTTATTGAAAAATGAGGATGTGATTTTATGAAATGTCATAGATTATCATCGCCTAAACCATTCAAAAATAACAAAAAGTTCCCCTTATTGTTGATTGATGACTAATTTTATCAATTTGTTTGTGTGAGATAGTTCTCCAAGATCGATCACATGTCTGACAAAGACCAATTGTGGGTTGATGAGTCTAATATTCCAAATATGGAATTATTATGTCCTTATGGATACAACGAGTTCCTTTTTATTCCTATTAGTGTGAAATATGACCCCACCATTATTATTTCTTCGATGAATGAGGTTTTACTTCCATATTTTGCGGATTTTTTTTGACAATTTTGACAACATACTCGTTTACTCTACAAGGATAAATGAGAATACATAGCACTTGAGGATGGTCTTGGATGTTCATAAAGGGTACCATCTTTTCAAAAATCTCTCCAATTTTCTATTTTGGATAAATGTGGTTCACTTATTAGGGAATATCACTACAAACTAATGTTTAATCATGGTTCAAGAAAACATTGAACCAATGCTTACATGGGAGACACCTAAGAATGTTTTAGAGGTGTGGAGTTTTCTAGTCTTGGTAGGGATAAACATGACGGTTTTGGTGGAAATAGATAGAATCCAATACCTTTTGATGACATTAATGTGAAAGGGATGGTTTTTTACTAGTCTGAGTATTCCGATAATTCCATTTAGGAGTTTTGGAAGAGGATGAAGAGAACAATGGAGTTGATACTGCAAGAGGAAGGCATTTATTTAATAGTGTATTGTGATGCCTTAGCATCTCTGATCGGTTTCATGTTGATGGAATGAAATATATTCATCACGCATTGGTTGAGGTAGTTGAGACGCCATGATAATAACTATATAACTAGTTACACTGATCTACAAGAGATAGTATTTTCCTTGCGGATGAGGAGGCACAACCTCCATGGAGAGTGCATTGTAGATTACTCAGAACACCAGAGTCTCAGGTACATCTTCACTCAGAGGGTCTTTAAATAGAGGTAGTGACATTGGTTGGACTTTATGTAATACTATGACTCCAATATAGTTAATACTATAAGAAATGGAAACATTGTAGAAAAATATCATAGTAGGAAGTCACATGTTCTCCTTTTGTGGGAAGATTTGGAATGTTTAGCTTCCTCGCAGCTGAAAATTGGGGAACCAGAGGGTACATCATTTATATAGTATATGGGGATGACTCTATCACACCTCAAGTATGTGGTAGAGTCATATCTAGATTATAACTAATGTTATTTATTTAGTGATCCGATATTTATGGCATGTGTACCAGATTGATATTCTTCTAGAGGGAATCATGAAATCTTGTTCATGGAGAGAACAATGGTTCCAATAACGATATGGGAGGAATTAATTTTGTAGTTCCACACTTATTCCTTAGTTGAAAATTCTGGTGTGGGGAATATGTACAAAGACTATCACCAATAGTTTTTTTTGGTCTGACATCTGAAGAAGAATAGCTGAGTTTGTCTCACAGTACCTCACCTGTCATCCGATGAAAGCCAGGAACTATGTTCCAATGGGTGAGTTATATCCTCTCATGATCCATGATTTGAAATGTGATTGAAAATCCATGTATTTTTCAATGGTAATCCATTGATAGAGAAGGTACATGGTGCTATATGTGTGATAGTTGAATGAACCGTGGAGTTTGAACACATCCATTCCATTTGGGAGTAGCGTTCAGTAGAGAGTGTGTGGAAATATAATCTATATAATATCATCCACCTTCTTGGGGTACCATCAATTACTGCCTCTAATCGTGATGTGCGGTTTACATCATGACGGTTGAAAATCTTATAAGAGGCATTAGGGGCCTGAATGTTGATGAGTATAGACATTCACCCCCAAACTGATGAGAAAACTGAGTGAACTATCATGGTTCTAGATGATATACTGAGATCTTTTATGATGGACTTCAGTAGGAACTATGAGGATCCCCTAACATTAGAAGAGTTAGTGTAGAAAAAACTACCACACTACTATATTAAATGTACATTTTGATGGCCTATATGGGAGTCCCTTTTGGTCACTATTATGCTGGTAATTGATTAGGAACTCATATTTCAAGGGGAGAGAGTAAGTGCATGAGACAATTTATAAAGTGTAGTTCATCCCTGATCAGATGAGGAGAATACATATTATACATAAATAATTTGAAGATAATTGACTTTTGACCTTGGAGTTCAAGAAGGGAGACCATAATTCCTAGAGAGTCACCATATGATATGGAAAGAGGATATCTAGAAGGAGAGGCAAGCTATCTCTGAGGTTAATTTTTCCATTTCAGATCATGCAGAGAGTTTTTGTATTTTCTTATTGACTTGTCCGACCCCCACAACAGGAGTTGGTTCGTGATATACTAAATGTGCCTTAGATGAGGAAATAAGTGCATGACCTTAAACAAATAGTTTTCTAGGGAGAGAAGTGTTGGAGTTGGTGGCCATGAACCAACTAAATTGTACATTATTCATTAATAAATACCTTATAACATCTTGATTTTTCTTCGGTATGAAAATTCTTGCGATAACGTCATAAAGATAGCTATTTCACTTAAAGGTTATAGCAGATCCATGTTTTGATGAGAAACTAGATTCTCCATAACATTATTCTTGAATACATGTTCAATGGGTGGATTATGATATTTTAGGGACACAAATAATACAATACATTAGGGTTGAGGACACATAAAACATTGAGGAACGTTCTCTTGGTGTGCTCCCATGGTAATATCCAAAAGGATATTACGAGAACGAGACATGTTAGTTGGAAATCCACATTTCATAGTGTCGTTGGATGGTCCAATCTACGAACATGGTAATTGGTCCTTAGAATTTAATAGTATTAATAATCGATATTAAAACTTGCAAATATATATATATTGATGAAAACTATGATGACACACTATTCACAGCGAGGTAGGTTATGTTCGTTGAATCATGAGTAATACTGTATTAATATATAATGCGAGAAAAGATTTTTTTTCTTCTATTTTATAATAGAAGTTGATATCTCAAACCCTTTGATGGAATTGATATATACTAAACAAACCCATTACCATGGCATGGAATAGGCTTGTTCAATTTCGAGAATTTAAATAAAGAATAATTGAGCACATTAGTTGATGGAACCAACATGAAACCTTCTTGATTCGAGATATCAATTCAAAGGGATTACATTACACTATAAGCAGTTGTTTGAGGTGACACATCATTATTGAATTTTCTTCTTTCTCTATGGGTTCCCTATTGTGTTGCTAGATACCAACCATGAACATTATGAATGGCCCACAAATTTTCCCTGAGAATGCGTCCAAGAGGTTCACACAGTAAGTGTGTCCAAATAGCTTAGTTAAATATTAATTTAACAAATTGAATAAAGATTATTCATGATTACATTTTAATAATTATTCCACGATCCCAGATAAAATTTATTTTGAAACTAGTTATTCTAGAGAATATATTGTGGGAGAGATAATATATTTATTAGCATGTAAAACTGTAATATTTATATGTGAAATAAATAGTCATTGTTTAATGTCTAATAAATAATGTGGATGAAATAAAGAGAGTGGAAAAACACAAGTACACACCGTGTATAATAATATACATGTAGTGTAGTTTTTGTAGGGATTTGTGAGAAATAATTTTAATTAAATAATTAATTAATATTTGGGGAAAATTATTAGGCATTTGTCAAGTAATAATATTAGTAAACTATTTTTATTATACATGGGGTCTTAAAAAGAATTAACTAAAATGAATAAATGATATCATGAAATTAATTCATTTTATTATTATAAGTAATTAAAATCCCAATTATATTATTCACATTAGACTATACATTCATTGTGGTTGTGCACAATAGATCTATAGAAAGCTCTCAAGTGAAAGGTGAATTATTTTCTCCCGATAACACTCTATAGCTATGAGAGAGATCAACCTCCACTTGAACAAGGAGAGCACTTTTCATGCATCTCACAAGGTTATCGATGGTGGACATTGCAGGTGAATATTCTTCTGTGCTAGTACCCAGTGATCCCTTTGATGAAATATAGAGATACATAGAGAATGCTTGGATCACCACTACAGTAATTCATAACATGAATTCTATGACACAACGACAGATCACATTGGATCCAGACCAGAATCATCAATGGAGAGTGAATTCAATCAAAGAATTTATTATCATTTATTTATAATAATTAAAACCATGATATGATTATCCTATCAATGGTCCCATAACTCCCCTATATTCTCTAATTCTTCGTTCTATTCTAAAGAACCAATGTTTTTTAATCCTGACGGATCTCAGATGGATCATCGTTAACAGTAAAAATTAATGTTTGGTACAACCACCAATGCACTTCTACTGTCCCCAAAACCTACAAGTGGTATCGAAGATATCATATCATTGATTATAATTATTTATTTTTTATTTTATGATTTACAGTTTAAATAATTAGTTGTTTCAATTTTTGATAATTGTTCTATAAATCTGAATGTCGATATATATTCCTCCACTTTTTTTTTCATTCACCTTATAGAGAAGATTTATTTTTCTATTAATTTTCATTTAAATAAAACAGAGGATCTCATCTAGAGGTGCCAAATAATTCATGCCACACAACACCAGAACACAAGGCATGTATTCAGCATTACACGCTGTGTAGTATTGGTTCCATGCACCAGGACTGGCTGTAAAACCATACTGTCTCATTGGATTCTATAAATGTCTTTAAGACTCCATGTGTTGACCTGGAATAGGTGGGACATAGTTCCCGTATTACATGCTGTGTGGACCATTGATCACGGTGTGTAGTCCCTTCAGGATTGGGTTGGAATTTTGACCCCATATACCACTTTCTCAACTAGAAACCTTGTAACGCAGATACTACATGATATGTGTCCCATGAAGCACGCCGTGTACTCGAAGGATTTCAGGAAGTACATCTACACGCAATGTCCCCATGTGTGTATTCGGATAGATGTTAAAAAAATATTCGTATTTGGTAGTGGGAACAACATGTTGTGTACTCTTCCAAATAATTCATATTTATTATAATTTAATATTATATTATACAAAACCATCAGACATGTACTATAGTGCATGCCTAAAGTAGAGGCACGACACATGATAGGTGTTACAAATATATATGTGTTTAATTTAACATATGAATAATTATAATTTCTACTTACTAGGTGGTTATGGACATGAATTCACCATGTTTCCTTCATGTAATAAGTTACGTACAAACATAATTATAAATGAATTTATTTTTTTAGAATTATGATGGATGATAATCTCAATGAAATTCTGAAAATGGTTTATGATAAAAGGATTGATTGATTAAAGATAATTAATTGATTCGAGAGTGATTTATGTTAAAAAAAGAATGATTAAAGAATTGAATGATTGATTTATTTATGTGCAAATATTTTTGAATGTATGGATGATCATGGAATAGACCAACAACTTTTTATTTCAATTATTTCCTTTATTTAATTTATCTAAATTAAATTTGTATCCCGCGAGCCTTCTGCTCATTAATATGTAGGGCTTACATTCCCAATGATTCTTTTCTGTAAAACCCATCTTTACCCCCCACCAACAGGTGAGATGAATGAATATGTAATGTATGGAGATCCCATTCTATTGAAGGCGACTCAAGTTAGGAGCCAAGGTGATACCAATTCAAGGATATATAATGGTGTTCATGTGGAAAGCTGTAAAAACAAACCCAAAAATTTTGTTGTGTTTCTCCCCTATGTCATGGGTTAGTTTATCAACCTCTAGATAAACTAACAAATAGTAAAAGCTCATTATCATGCTGTTAATTTTATTTCTATCAATTTCAATGTTTATTTCTTGTGGGTGTGAAGTCATGATCGCACAATTAATGAATTAAACATGCATGCATGATGGAAATAAAATAAGAACAACATATGCGTTAATATAATCTTAGACATGGTTAATCAATTAAGTATATCCCACATAATATTAAGAATAATTTAATCAATGATAAAAATTGAAAATTTACATATAAGGTTAAAATCCATCAATGAAAGATTAACTAATTTTATCCTTCCATGATTGTGGTTATAGTCGAACCATAGTTCAATGTTCTTGACCAACCCAAGTTGGGGTGCTTTCAATTATCAAGGAATTATAAATCATGTTTTCGGTAGAAATTAATGGGTTCACATTAAGGATTGACTACCATAGCTTGATATGGTACGACCAAGAGGAAAAGGTTGAGGAACTCCAAAATAAAATGCTTTCAGTTTGAGGGAGTCTACTCAGTAGATCAAGGAGTTGCGTGTTAATGAAGATGGAATTTGGAATACCTACCTAAAAACATTCATGTATATTGACCAACCCTAGATATGTTAATGAGAACTGAAATATGGATCTTTTCTACTAGAATATGAAGGAAACAAAATATTCCAAAGTCAATGGTGAGGGCAATTGGATTTCGATAAAATATTGGGAGAATAATAATTATTTATTTATTTATTTTTCTCAGATTTATCATGATAAAGTACCAAAACAATGGCCACATTAATTTGCAGAAATTGAGAGAAACATTACATCAAACTTATTATGGAGAACCAAATTCAAGAAGTATAACCTTCTCACTAGCACCAATTTCTAGGAATGGAAGTGGCGTTTACGCGTAATCCATGACCACGATAGGGAATTGTATTTGATAGAAGAGCTAGTTACAGATGCACCTAGATAAGATCCAAGATAAGAGGAAATCTCTCTCTAAATAAAACATTTAGATGATTCCCCATATGTCCAATGTTTCATTCTATTAGCCATATATAATGACCTCATGATGTAATATGAAATAATGGACATGTATAGAATGATGTCTCACCATAAGGATCTCTATCAAGAGAAATAGAGACATGAGATATATGGGATCTCCAATGATCTGTTCACAACTATGATTGGAGAGTCTGTGCTTGGTTGGACTCATGTAGTAATTCTTATTGGATACATTGAACTCCTATAATTCATAGGGATTAAGTTCCATGATGAGTTGCGTACTGAACTCATCCTATCATCACTACCCAAGAGATTATAAAAATTTATTGTCAACTAAAACATGAGCGACAAGTAGAAGTGTCTATCAGATCTTCTGACCTTAATTATCTAGGTAGATAAAGACATAGGGTGTGACAAACCAATATTCCTTATAGTGAATATGAAAAGTAAAGACAAGTGAAAGGTTCCAAGGATTTATAAGCGGTATAAACCCCCTGAGAACCATCCCCCTAAGAAAAGGATGATCTAGAGGCAGGGCAAGGAATGGGGTGGGGTGGGGTTTTCCGGTGGTACCAAAGGAAACTAAATGAGGAACTACACACAGATGCCTCAGGACATAAACAAAGCATCCGTGTTTGAGTGTAATCATTCCATTTCTACACATTGGGTATTAGATAAAGAATTTGGGACTCACATATTTATTCAAATGATGGAACAAAGTAGATTTAGAAAGAATTTAAGAGGAGATGTGGATCTTCCAGTGGCTAATGGCACGAGGCTGGATGTGTTTTCAATTGGATATTTCGATCTCTCATTTCCAAGTAGAAAGATTTTTGTTTTACGTAACTTTTTTTATACGTAGTGTTATGAAGAACATAATTAATGTTTCTTGCTAGGATAAGGATGGATTTATTCTCATATTTGTAAATTAGGGTAGTTTCATTTATAAGGACAACATATGTAATTCTATGGTACATTTAAATAATGGTTTGTATGTATTAAATTACGAAAAACAAATGTTTTAAATCGATAAGGAAACAAATTATCAGGGATCATACAACACCCTGATGTGGCATCATCATCATGGACATGTAAATGAGAAACTCTTGAAAAATCACTGATAAGATGGTTATTTTGAATCTATTGAGCTAAAACATCTTGAAAGATGTCACGTTGGATTACAAGGTAAAATTACCAAGCCACCTTTTAGTGGTTTGGCTGAAAGGGTCATCGACCTTCTAGGATTGTTGCACACTGATCTGTGTGTACCAATTCAAATAGAAGATATAGGTGGATATTCTTACATAATTAATTTTACTGATGATTTGAGTAGATATAGATATATCTATTTGATGAGGTATAATTCAGAAACCTTATAAAAATATAAGGAATTCATGAATGAAGTAATGAACTAGTTTGGTAAGAAGATAAACAAGTTTTGATCCAATCAATGTAGAGAATATCTTAACCAAGAGGTCATTGATCTTCTATGGGAGTCATCGATTCTATATCATCTCACTCCTCCTTATACACCATAGTGGAATGGTGTTAGAGAAAACATGAACTACATCTTGTTGGACATGGTGAGGTCCATGATGAGTGATGCAGATCTTCAATTATCCTTTTGGGGGTATTGATTACAAACTGTAGCATACACATTAAACCACGTACCAAATATGGTGGAAAATAGAATTCCCTCCAAGATATGGAATGGAACCAACCACATTTTTTTGCACACACATGTATGGGGATTCAAGGCATTTGTTAATACTTTCTCAGGGAAAAAACTAGCACCATGGGCATGGGGTGTATCTTAATAGTATACCCCACATAAATGAAAGGATATTACCTATATAACCCTTCAAATAATAATGTGATTGCCGCCAGACAAGATGTCTTTATTGAGAGGGAGCACATCCTCAAAGAGGATAGTGGGAGAATGATTGATTTTGATGATGTTTATTCTCAATATACACAAGAGTTGGTACAGTAACATGTTCTGCATGTCCCCATGGAAGAGGTTCCAGAAACCCAAGTACTATGTAAGAGATTAAGAGAGGTAAGGGAACCTATGTAATTTGGATTCATAGTCACTAAGGTTCGTGAATCATTACTATTGAACAATGATGAAACTTTCTCACACAAGGAAGCACTAGAAAGCTCAGAAGCTACAAGATTTCTAGAAGCGGTGAATTATGAGATGGATTCCATGCATCAGAACTATGTTTGGTTATGGATGATGAGTCAGGTGATGCAATTAATGTTGGATAAAAATGGGTATTCTAGAGAAAAATGGACATGGATGGTCATATTAGCACCAATAAATCAGGGCTAGTGGCTAAGGGATTCAGAAAACGTCAAGAAATTTACTATGATGGAACATTATCACCATTTTGGATGTCTAAATACATAATAATCAAACTTTCCATTGTATCATAACATGACTATGATATTTTTAAAATGGATGTCAAAATAGCATTCCATAATGGGAACCATTATGAAGATGTCTATATGACACAACCAAAAAGGATCGTGACACTCGGTGAATCCAAACAGGTTTACAAGTTGAAAAAATATGTTTATGGATTAATGAAAGCATCTGTGTCATGGAAAATTTGATTCGATGATACTATATAGAAATTTTTTTCATTATGAACAAATTTGTGCAATGTTTCTATAAGAAGATTAATGTGAATGCAATCGTTATCCTAGTAGTATATGTTTATGACATATTTGTTGTTGGAAATGTTGTAATAGACATACAATCATTTAAGGACTAGTTGAAAATGTGTTTCTCTATGAAATACTTTGGTGAAGTAACCTACATTATAGGGTTAAAGATCATTTGTGATAGATCCATGTGGTTTCATGGAATAAGTCAGGTTACATACATTGACCAAATTGTAAAGATATTTACTATGGAATATCCAAATATGGGATTGGTTCTAGTGTCACATGGAAAAAATCTTTCTAAGAAACGGTTTCCTCAGATAGAACAAAATAAAGTTATATTGTGCAAGATCCCATATGATTTGGCTATAGGATCCGTCATTTATGGAATTTTATGTTCCTCACATGATGTTTCCTATGCACTGAGCACTGTATGAAGATATCACGAAGATCTAGGAGAACAACGTTGGAATGATGTTAGGATTATCCTTAAGTATCTGAGAAGAACTAAGGTGATGTTCTTAGTGTATGGAAGAGATGAGGAACTCGTCATTAGAGGGTATGATGATTCTGGTTTTAAGACAGATCAGAACGATCTAAAGTCGAAATATGGATATGTTTTCTATCTCAATGTAAGAGCTGTGAGCTAGAAGAGTTCAATGAAACCATTTTTCATCGATTCTACAGTGGAGTCCGAATATATAGAGGCTTCTGATGCATCCATGGAAGCCAAATGGATTTTTAACGTTTTCAGGAGCTTGATGTGGTGCGTAGTTGTAAAGATCCTATCATATTGAATTGTGATAACACTACTACAGTGGCTCTTACAAAAGAACCCAGATCACATCAATGGACAAAGAACATACTCTGTAAGTATCACCTTTTGATGGATTTACATCAATGGGGTGATGTTGAAGTGAGTAGAGTGTCCATAAAAGAGAACACAGAAGACCACATAACAAAAGGAATATATCATGAGAAACTTGAATAAAAAGTGAGAGCTAGAGGGTTAATGGTTGGTAGAAGTTGGGTCAAGTCCACATGGGAGTCTGTTGGAGTTGGTGGCCTAAAACCAAATACATTTTATATTATTCATTAATAAATAACTTATCAAATAATGATTATTCTTCTGAGTGAAAATTCTTGTGATTAAGTCCTAATGATTGTTGTTGCACTTAAAGGTCATAGAGGATCCCAGATATGATGAGAACCCAGAATTTCAATAACATTGTTCTTGAATATTTGTTCTTTTTCCGAATATGGTTATTTAAGGGACACAAATAATACATACCATTATCGGTGAGGTATCATAAATCATTGAGGCACTTTATCATGGTGCGCACCCTTAGTAATATCCAGGAGGATATTATAAGAATGAGACCCTCCTGTAGGAAATTATAATTTATAGTGTCATTGAAATTTTTTATCTGAGGACATGTGTATTGATCCTTATACATTATTATTATTATTAATAGGTATTAAAACTAGAACACCTAGTTGTATTGAAGAAAATTGTGATGAAAAATTGTTCATAATGAGGTAGGATGTGTTGGCTGCTTCATGAGTAATATTGAATTAATAGATAATGCGAGAAAGGAATTTTCCATTATTTCCCATAACCGAATTAGATAACTCAGTCCCTTGGATGGAATTTATATAGCCTAAATATATCCATAGACGTGGTAAGGAATGGGAAAGATTAATTCCTGGAAGACAAAGAATGAATAATTGAGCACATGGGTTGATGCAACCTTCATGCAACCCGATTAATTTGAGATATCAAGAAAATGGGATTACATTACATGGTAAGCGTTTATAGGAGATGATGCGTCATTGCAGCGTTAAATTATTTCTCAATGGGTTCCATGGGTGTTTTTTGATGGTAACATTGGACTTAAGGCAGGTTATGCTTAATTGCACTAAGAAAATGGTCTAGAGGGTCACACACTAAGAGTTTCCAAGTATCTAAGTTAAATATTAATTTAAAAAGTTGAATAAAGATTATTTCTGATTGTGGTTTAATAATTATTCAATAATGGTAGATCACATTTATTTCTACACTAGTTATTCGAATGAATTTATTTTGGGATCAATATGATATTTAACAGCGAGTAAGGCAGTAATCTTTATTTATAATTAAATTTTCATTATTCAAGGTCTAATAAATATGGCGTAGGAAATAAAAAACATAAAAAAACAAATGTACACACGGTGTATATTAATATACATTCCTTGTAGTTTTTATAGTCATTTGTGAGAAATGTTATTATTTATTTAATTAAAAAATTTTTTGTTTAATTCTCTGGGTGCATGTCAAGTAATAATAATATTAAATTATTATTATTAGACATGTGGTCTTACTGCAAATTAAAGAAAATGAAAAAAAATAATTTTGGGCACTTAATTCATATTATTATTCAAATTAATTTAAATACCAGTTATATTATTCTCATTAGCCAAGACAAGCCAATCCCTTCACTATGATTATGCACAATGAATATAGAGAAATCCATAAATCCAATAGATAATTATTTTCTTGAAATAACACTCTCAATCTATGATATTGATTCTCCTCCACCAAATCAATGAGATCTCTTTTCAAGTTTCCCTCAAGGTAATCGAAGGTGGACATCAAAAGTGAAGTCTGTTCTATGTAAGAGTCAAGAGATCCCTTTGGTGAAATCCAGAGATCTATGGATTATGTGTCGATAACAGTTATAGGAATAATAAATATGGATTCTTGGATGCAAAAATGTTTCACAGCAGATAATGACCGGAAACAACAGAGGACAAAAAATTGCATCAAGGAAATTCATATCTTTTAATTAAACTAATTATAACCAACATATTAAGATCCTCTCTATTGTTCTGTGAATTCCATATTTTCAATCATTCATCATTATATTTCAATGATATATCCTTTTTTAAATTTGGAGGATCTCAGATTTATTTTATTTAACGGAAAAAATTAATGTTGGGTACACCAACCAACATGCTTCCATAGTCCCCAGAACCAACAAGAATGGCATCGAGAATGGAGCCACCATTATGGATCACCCATTGGTTATTGAGGACTTACATGAGTAGACACTGCGTGGATGGACCATATATTTCAATAACATGTTGTGGAAGCATATAAACAAGAAGGATATTTCTTGTGAGTAGGATATCTAGATTCAGGATTTGCATCCCATGTTTTCTGCATAGCTTTTCATTACGGATGAAACTATTGAAATATTTATGTTGTATAGATTTTATTCATCCGTTTAAGACATATAAATATTTATAATTATATTACCAAAGGTAGGTGAGGATAAATTATTATATCTTGGGGACTAGTGTGTCTGGAAATAATTTTATAAATATATTAAATATATTTTATATGTGTGTGTGAGATTAATTACATAAATAGAGATAAGTCTTAAATGGATACTCATAACAGATATCCATGAGAATGGATGGATCGAAAATGTGTTTCTCTCTTCATGTGTGACATAAAATGTGTCATTTTTTGATTTTCAGTCACTTCGCTAATTGGCGGCACGACTAGGGCACAAAATTATTATGTAATTAAATTATTTAACCACATTGACCAAGACTAAAATTAAAAAAATTCAATGATATGGATACTCTTACAGGGATTTCCCCATAATTATGATATCACCAATGATATTTATCACCTCCTCCTCAATTGTAAATTGAAGAAAACCTTCAGGATCAAGACGGATCAAATAGAAACAAACATAGCAGCTTCACATGAATTCATTTTCAATCAGGTTATCACCAACGATTGATCCAAATAGACCTATAACTCTTATATAGTGATTTCTTACACCTTGGATGAAATTTTTTGAGTGTATAAATTCTTCATTATACGATCTTCATCCCATTTTGTCTATGTATGCACCTAAGTATCAGATTAAATAATGTTTCAACATCATTTTTCAAACCAAGAACCCTGTTATCAATATTAATCTGCGAATTCTTAGACAATGATGTTATAAACCATTATTATTTGTTAGTCCCCCCCTTTCACATTCATCTCCTATGGAATGATGTGGTTCATTGTTGGATATATTTTCTAGAAATCCACACCCGATCGGGTACCCGGATTCAAGGATAATCTGTAAAGCAATCATAAATTGATAAAGGGAATTCAGATCTAGAAATCATATGAGTAACAGTTGATTGTTTCGATGAACTATTTATGAGAAATAAACTGATGAGGAACCAATACATTTGTATGTGTTCTAGAATGTACAAAATAATCAGTGATCACTTTCTAGCTACCAGAGGGATAAAAATGGTATATACTGAATAGACCTGACAAAAATGGGAATATGGGATGTGATCTCTAGAAAAAATGGGATTAAACCATTAGATTTACAATGAATATCATGTATTTTGATATCTATCAATAACTAGACTACATGCCTTATTAAACAATGAACATACTGTGTGTATCCCTTTTCCAGTAATAGCTCTAGGTTAATGGAAATCTTTTAGCACGGTATGACGTGTACTCCAATTGAAATTTCGTGTGCCGCCTATTTGTGTGGGAAATCCATGTGACGGTCACACAGCTAGGTAGATGCCATATTACATGTAAAAATACATGAAGTAGCTATAATGGCATCATACCATGTAAATAAACATGTCGTGAACTATGGTACATGGAACCAACCACAACAAAAAATCCTTGTCTTGATTTTTTAGGAAATGTATTGTAGTTCTCCATCATAGTGTCTTCTACTACATGGGGTGGATTCATGTGTCGGAAGAGGAAAAAAACTGGCTATAATGATATACCACACAATGTGTGGTTACCCTCAGACATAGTGATCCATGTGAGTTCATCTGAGTGATTATTGAGAGAAGATAATTCTTTCATTTGAAGTCATTTTTTCAGTGAATGAGATTGCTATCCTGATTGTTTTTCATTATATAATTATATGGTTCCCTCATAAGAAACTTTTAATATATGATGTGATGTGTTCTGGGTATGAGACACACTGAGGTGACACCCGATGACGATATCAATCATAACAAACCACCAATGAATTTTGACCGTATCCCTCTAGCTCGTATAGGAAGTGGCATTCCCCAAATATAGTACAGATCTTACCCTATATCTTGTAAGCAAAGTGGAATTCCACAAAGAATTTACTAGGTTTACACTCTAGTTGGGATGGGCAGTTCTTTTCCCAAGGCCAGTACTGGGCTTACTCTCTAGCTAGGATGAAAAGTTTCACTTCTCATTGATCTTTCCATTTTACCAACCAGCAGGAATGGATAGTGGGGTTCCTCGACATTTTGGTCATACCCTATAGCTTGGATAGTTTCTCGCATTTACCAACAACATCCTCCTTGCATAATCATACAACTAGTCTCGGCAGTGGAGTTCCCTAACAACTCATTAGGCATACCCATTAATAAGACTGGTCATTGGCGTTCCCCAATTACATTTCCAATTGTATCTGTAACGCCACGACCCCAGAAGCCCAGAGTCGGTGCATTATGACATAACATTGGCATGATAAAAAAAGATCAGGTCTCAAAAGACAGATTTGTTTAGTATCCGTGGAATCAATAGATACATTCATAATGTTTACATTACATCATATAATGAAAACTATAACAACATGGTCTCCATAGTCCACACTTATATCCCCTCAGAGTATCCCTTCAAGTTAGTCATAAAATGCTTCTTCATATCCTTGGAAAAAATAAAACATAGAAAGGGGTGAGCTCAAATTCTCAGAAAATATAATAATATATCGGAAACATTTATAAATAAGAATAAACATTTAAGGAAATGTATAACTAAAACAAATTCCTTTTAAACTTTACATAAGCATAATAGGGAAGAAAGAAAATGAAATAATTCCATTTACTTATTCACATGGATATTCTACTAATCAAATAATCACATGCAATATCAATAACAACTTTCATAATGATGGAATGCATAATGCCAAACTATCATAACCACATAGTCAATGCCATGTGCCAAGACTTCAAATACGATTTTGTTAAGGCCTTGTGCCAATACACTAGTTTGTCTCATGAGACCTACCGATGCATCGAGGAGTTATAGCGGGCTCCACCCGTCACTTATTAAGACCAATTCCTTCCTCATATGAACATGTTTAAACATAACATAAACATTTGTATTAAAACTAGCATACGAAATGTCAATACATTGTCCATAAACCATGAATGGTATAAAAATAACACATCCATAGTAAAAAATATCACAAAAACCATCAATACAATATAGATGTTTCGTATCATAATAAATCAACTTCTAATAAGTTTAAAATCCATCAAAGGATGTTGACATAGATGAAATAAATACTATTTGAGAGAAATATCTCTTTTTTGAAATCATTTAAAAGTCACATAATTATAAAATAAAGCATTTAATTTGAAAATATCTTTATAAGCTTGTAAGGGAAGCCATGATTATTTTATAACGGTGGAAAATAGGCGCACTCGCCGTATATATTAAAAAAGACATTCTTACCTTAATTCTGTCGAAAAGGTTAAAAAAGACCTTATTTTGAAAATGACATAAAGATTACTTTATAAATTTCTTATAAAAAGTCAAACAAGGTTATAAAGGACTTTAACCCCTAGACTGTAAAATAGTAAGAATGATCTGAAATACATTTTTAAGAAACATGGATGTGGATGATAAAGAGGTCCTAGTAGATAATTACGTATAAACAACCTCAGATAAAGAAGAGATTGTGAAATAAACCCTTACCTTGTACTTTTCCTTTGTTGAGGGAAGGTTAACCTCTCGTATAATGGTGAAATAATTGTTATTAAATTATAAAAGAGTCATATACATTAATATGATATCATATATGATTTTTTAACATTGCTTTGTTAATAATATCTTAGTATTATCGTCGTTTAGGGTGTTAAATTACTTGTTTTCTATTATATGTTTTCTTAAATAAGTCATGTTTTTATGGAATGGTTGTTTATTATTAATATCTAAAATGATATAAAGTCCTTAAACATTATTTTTAATCATCAAATTAGAAATATACTTGAATGTATATGATGGGGAATGAATCTCATCGCGTTCGTAGAGACGGTAATCCATATGTACGCACGAGCGACAATATCATTTTTTTGATATTAAAATAATAAATAATTGGATGGTGTATCATATATACAGAATCATTATCATGTAATATTTATTATTTAAATGAATTACACATCATTATTTTACCCATCCAAATAATAATGTATTGAATAACAATTACACCACGATGTGGAGACGGTAAGCCGTACGTACACACATATGGTGACATGTCATTCAAAAAATGGTTAGAATACTGAAAATGGTTGTACCATATTTATAATAACAAAAAAGTATATAGAAGATACTGGAGTTATTATTTTATAATGGAAATAAAAAATAGAGAAGAAGTGGAAGAAGAAAGGAACTTGAAAGAGGGTGGTGAAATCATTACCTCTTTTTCAGGTTCTTCCTTTTGGTTTGATCAAAAGGGCTTCATAATATGGCTTTCTGACTAAAGGAAGGACTCAAGGATGAATTTAGGGATGTTTAGAGGATATTTTTGTAGGGTTTTGCCGAACAAAAAGGCTTTGAAGGTATGAATTTGAGAGAAGGGAGAGTTCCCTTTTATAAGTGTGGTGAGGGGAACCATTGTAAAAACATAAAATATTATTTTATAATAAATTCATATTCGGTTTATAATGGCTCCATAGTGACTTATTTCTAGGATAAGGTGTGGATGGGTCGAAATAATTTCAACCAATAGATTTTAGACAGGTTTGGGTCACTATATTAACCTTATCATTTATATTTAACTCTATGTTAAATAGTTTAACATTTACCATGTGTCTTTGTATTTTTATATTATATTGTTAATAAACATACTATAACAATCCAAGCGAACCGCAAGTGGTTCATTATTAATATATATAACATTATCAAATTCATTTGGCCGATACATATATTTTTAAGAACAGAATATCAATTAATAATATAATATTTGTTTTAAATACTCCTTTATATCATTCTTGACACTATTTAATAATTGATTTTTGTTAAAGTTTTAAAAACTTTATTAATTCTAAATAAATTCATTTAATAAATCCTAACTTGTAATATTGACTTATAAAATTATTGTAATTCATATAAAGTCTCAAATTACATTAATTTGAATATTTATAATATCAATTATTTTAATATTTCATTAATAAGGTAATTACTGCATCACTATTGTGTCATAAATAAATAAAATTATTTATTGTCTAAAAAAGATAAATAAAATACCATTATATAGGAAATATTTTTATCTTCCTGATTAATATTTATAATCTAATTTATCTTTTGAATAAGCCTATATTAAAAATGTTTTATTTATTAAACATTGATTTTTACTCTTTTAACTCATCTTTGAATTAAATAATAATAAATGTCTTAATTTAAACCATGTGGACCAAATGGGATCATATTTTATTCGTAAGGTTGTTTTTGGTCGAATTATACTTATCCAATAGAATTAGGACATGTGTTAGGGTCATAATAATATCATTTTTACCCTTAATTACTCTATTTACTTTTAACTGTGGTAATAAAAGTAAAAAGATACTATTCACAAAGAAATATTTTTATCTTATTGAACCACATTTTACTCCATGATATTAACCGAGCCTCTCATATTTTAGAAACTCCACTCAGAGAAGCGGTAAAAATATGTTTTATGTGAATTTGAAAATTCTCCAATGTTATGGGCAAAAGACGGTGAAAGTTCAATAAAATTTTTATATATCTAAAATTATTATAAACTGACTCCAATTGATTAAATTGAACATATTTAGGTATTATGTATCTATTTTGGCCTAAAATAAATTTAAATAAAATAATTTATTATTTAAATAAAAAATCGGTTTTAAGCTATAACTCCATGTTTTTCACTATTCATAAAAAATTGAATGTTTACAGAAAAATACCAAAAATTCACCCTAAGATAATTTAGATATTACGAATATAAAAATGAAGTCCATATTGAAAGATAATATTTATAAAATTTCAAAAAGTGGGTATTACTATTCATAACGGCTATTTTGATTGGTTGTGGTGTGTTAGAACTTGAAGTTGAGAACAACACACACTAATGCATTATTCAAAAAGAAACGTATTGTGGAAGCTTGGGGTGTTACAGTGTCCCCTACTTCAAATAATTTCTTCCTCACAATTTATAGAATATTACTGCATAAAGAGACTCAGGCGGTTCTTCATCACAAGTTCCTCGGGTTCCCACGTTGCCTCTTCTATCTTATGGTTTCTCCATAGAACATTTACCAGATGAGTCTTCCGGTTTCTCAACACTTGTTCTCTAGTATCAAGAATCCTTACAGGATCTTCGCAATTAGATAGAAGGGTTTATAGTTCTAATTCCTCATAGGTGAGTATATTCATTGGATCAGGAATGTATTTTCAAAACAGTGATACGTGGAAAACATCGTGAACTTTGGAGAGACTTGGCAGCATTGCCAAATGGTAAGCTACAACCCCAATCCGTTTTAGAATTTTGAAAGCTCCGATGTACCTTGGACTCAATTTAACTTTCATAACAAAATATATAACTCCCTTCCAGGGAGATACCTTCAAGAAAACATGATCTCATACATGAAATCCCAAATCCTTACTTCGGTTATCGGCATAGCTCTTCTGCCTACTTTGAGCTGCTTTAATGTGGTTTTGGATTACCTTCACCTTTTACATTGTTTCCACACCAGTTCTACGCCTACGAGTTTTCTTTCACCAACATTATCCCAATAGGTTGGTGTGCTACATCTCTTTTCGAATAACGCTTCATATGGAGTCAACTGAATACTTGAATGGAAGCTATTGTTATAGGAAAATTCTACCTTAGGTTAATATTGATCCCACATACCTAGAAAGTCAGGCGAGCATGGTCTCAACATGACTTCTAAGGTTTGAATAGTACGTTCTGATTGTCTATCAGTTTGAGGGTGGTAGGTAGTGCTCAAATAAAGTTTAGTATCCAAGGACTTCTAAAGACTCTTCCAGAATCATGAAGTAAAACAGGGATCACGATCAGAAACAATCTATAGGGGTACTCCCTGAAGTCTCACAACTTCATTAATATATAGTCTTGCTGGACGTTGAAGTGTTAGATCTTCTCTTATAGCAAGAAAATGTGATGACTTGGTATGACGATCAACAATAACCCATATTGCATTGTTCCTTCTAGGAGTCTTTGGTTGCCCCATGACAATGTCTATCATGATATTATCCCATTTCCACTCCGGTATTGGAAGAGGTTGTGTGACTCCTCCAAGATGTTTCCTTCCATAATTCACTTGTTGACAAACAATACATCTTGATAGAAAATCAGTAATCTCTCTCTTCTGTTTTCCCACCAAAAATGTTCCTTCAAATCCCTATACATTTTGGTGCTCCCAGGGTGTATTGAGAAATTGTAACTATGAGAATCATATAACATTTCCCTTTTTAGATCAGGTATATTGGGAAAACAATGTCTCTTCCAAAATTTCAAATTTCCATCTTCATACACAATGTCACTCAATCTCCCACCATTCATAGCTTAAATCTTATTTTTAAACTCTTCATCATTGGTCTGAGAACTCTGTATCCTTTCTAGTAAAGATGGTTTGGAAACCATTTGAAAAAGTATTGAGGTTTCACCTTCCATGGAGATTCCCATATCCATCTTTACTAGATCCATGTATATAAGATACATTTTAACTCTCATCTTGTTCAAAACTCAATGATCCTTTCTTCTCAAAGAATCTGCCACCTTATTTGCCTTCCATGGGTTGTAGTGTATCCTGCAATCATAATCCTTAAGCAGTTCAAGGCATCTCCTTTTCCTCATGTTGAGTTCTTTCTATGAGAAAATATACTTCATACTCTTGTCATCGGTAGATATCCCAACAATTCACCATAGAGATAATGTCTCCATATCTTCAAAGCAAAGATTATAGTAGATAACTCAAGATCATGAGTAGGATAGTTTTACTCATTAATTTTCAGCAGTCGTGATGCATAGTTAACAACTCTATCATTCTGCATAAGGACACAACCAAGTCTTTCCTTTGATACATCACCATAAATAACGAACCCATCACTCCCAAATGTTAGAGTCAATATAGGAGCATTGAATAATCTTCTCGTCAGTTCATCAAAACATTTTTCACACTCTTTTGTCGAAATAAATTTAACCCCTTTACGTGTGAGATTCATTAATGGGTTATCCAATTGGGAAAAATTCTGGACAAAACACCATTAAAAACCTGCAAAACAAATAAAACTGCATACCTCAGTTATACTCATTGGTGCTGGCCATTCTTGGATTACCTTGGTTTTAGAAGTATCAACAGATATTCCATTCGTAGAGACAATATGGCCATGAAAATGGATCTCCTAATCCCAGAATTCACAGTTGCTAAACTTATCATATAATTCATGTCTTCTATGTGTCTTCAGGATAATATGAAAGTGATTTTCATGATCTCCGTATCATTTGGAGTATACAAATATATCATCAATAAATACCACAACAAAATCATCGAGATATTACTTGAAAAATCTATTTATTAGATCCATGAATACATAGGGTGCATTAGTCAGCCCAAAATGCAATACTGTAAACTCGTAACGCCCGTACCCAGTTCGAAAAGTTGTTTTCGTAATGTCTTCCTTCTTCACACACAACTGATGGTATCCATATCGAAGGTCATTCTTTGAAAAGTATTGAGCTACATGAATTTGGTCAAATAAATAATCAATGCGAGGTAGGGGATAGTTGTTCATTATTGTTATAGCATTGATTTCCCTGTAGTCAATACATAACCCTGTATATTCATCTTTCTTCTTAACAAAAAGGATAGGGGCTACCCATTGAGACACACTAGGTCAAATAAATCCATTATTACTGAATTCCTTTTGTTGTTTATTTAGTTCAAATAATTCCATAATTTCCATTCTACAAGGGTTCTTCGATATAGGCCATGAACCCAGAATTAAATCAATGGAAAACTCAATTTCTTGTTCTGGAGGATGTCTAGGTAAATCTTCTGGAAACACATCTACATATTCTTTCACAATAGGTACATACTCTATTTGAACATTACTTTCCTCACCTATAGTTATTTCATTCTCTTCCTCCTCGATAATTGAATTTAGTTGAGCTACTGGGGGTGGATCTAGATAAGAATTAGCTGGTGACGCTTCTTCTCTAAAGATAAGGTGCTCATTATCATCATCATCAAAAATCGTAACCTCCATCTTCTTACAATAAATAATCGCATCATGGTATGAAATCCAAACTTTACAGAGGATTATATAAAATTCCATCATGAGTTTGACGATGTGATCATCAGATAAAGAACATTTATGTTCTCTAATGGGGACTGATTCACAAAACGTTGTTGAAATGATAATTCCCTTAGGAGTTTTGACTAAAAAATCCCTTGTTAAATCAAATTGAAAATATCTAATTTTCATAGAAAACTGGGAAGATATGAAACAATGAGATGATCCATAATCAAATAAATCATTTTCTAAACTTGATGAAACCATTAAATTACCATCCACCACGTCTTTAGGAGCTTCTACCTCAACAGTAGTGATAGCATAAGCTTGGCCTTGATCCCTTATCCTTTTCTGAGGTATGTTCACATGAATCTTAGGACATTCATTTGCATAATGTCCCATATCCCCAAAATTGTGTCATTGAACATCAGTAGCTTCTTTCTTTCCCTTACTATCACGAGCTTGGTGGCCTTCTTCACGAGACTTGTAACAGACTCAAATTCCCTTTAAGAAAGTACCATGGTGTTTCTTCCTACATTTAATACAGGATAGATATTCAAATTTTCCCTTCTTCCCCTTACTTCCATTTCCAGAGTGATCAGAAGATCTCTTCTTCTCTTGCTTTGCTTTAAAGTCATAAGGCATAGAGAATTACTTTTCTATCTTGATAGCACATGAGACGATATCTTCGTACAGCGAGAAGGATTGTTAAGCTAATGCTCGAAGGATAAATGGTTTTAACCCATCAAAGAAATGACAAATATTGCTCCTTGGGTTACTTATATAATCTATTTTATTCCTCACTAACCTTGTAATGTTATCCCCATACATTGCGACATTATCATCCTCATTTTATCTTAGACTCAAGAATTGCCTTTCCATATCTTCTCGATGATCACAAGGAAATAATTTTTCTAAGAAAAGATCTTTGAACTCCCTCCATTCCACATTTGATTCTTCATCATCCTCCATTGTGTTTTGAATCAATGACCACCATTGGTCAGGAACTCCAGTGAGGTGGTAAACTGCCATGATATATTTTCCCTTTCACTACTCCCCAAGGCATAGAATATTTTCTATAAGGAATTTATCCATTTCTCAGATACTAATGGATTTTTACTCCCATTAAATGTTTGTGGTTGTTTCCTAATGAAGTGATCTAACATTGATCTTCCACGCAGTGGATCTGGGTGCCCCATACGGGTAAGGATATTATTCATAACCAGAGTGAGTTGTCCCAGTATGGTTATTTGCTGATCAGTATCAGTTGCATCACCGGATACAATATAATTATCATGAGCATGAGGGAAATCCCTACATGAAGTTCGTGCATTGGTACGGTTTCCATTCCTTCCACTAGGTGCTATTTCTAAAAAAATGGCATAAACTAGATCAGTTTATGAATAAAAATACATAATTCCAAACATGTAAAATACTTAACATAAATTGAACAGTTTATGGATATAATCCATAATCATAAAAAAATTTCTATTAGGAAATATTTACTCATAAACCCTTCATAATGGTTTTTTATGAAAATGAGAATTATCCTAAGAATATCTCACGGGGGTGTCGTAACCAAGAGTGCTGCAAGGCCTGTTGTCATGCACCAGTTCCCGTTCGAGTCTAACACAAAGCGGTTTTTTTGGGTTTTACCCTTAGGTACATTTATACCAGAGCCTCATCTACCTTCTTGTATCCAGACAGGGATGTATTGCTTGAAAAAATCACAAAATCTCTACATTACCAAAATTCTAGGAAGACCTTCTATACTAATCCTCAATGTCCATCTTAGGTCTATGTGTCTTAATCAGGGATTATATAAATCTAGTATCCAAGGTTTTTACTAAACTTCCTCTGATACTAACTATAACACCCCATCCCCAGGTGCCCAGAGTCAGTGCATTATTACATAACATTTTCATGATCACAAATGATCATGTATCGAAAGGCCAATTAGTTTATTAGCCTTGGAATAACTAGATACATTCATAATGTTTACATTATATAATAAAATGAAAACTACAACAACATAGTCTCCTTATTATACACTCATATCCCCTCCGAGTATACCTATAGGTCAGTCCAAAAATACATCTTCACATTTTGGGAAAAATTAATCATAGAAAAGGGTGAGCTGAGATGATCAGTAAGGATAACAATATAGCGAAAACATTCATAAATAAGAATAAATATTTAAGGAAATATATAAATAAAAAAAATCCTTTTAAAGATGAACATCATCATAATATGGAAAAAATAAAATGAAATATTTCTATTTACTTATTCACATAAATATTCTAATAATCGAATAATCACATGCAATATCAATAACCACTTTCAAAACGATGGAATGCGTAATGCCAGACTATCATAACCACATAGTCATGGCCTTTTTCCAAGACTACAAATAATATTTTGTCAAGGACTTGTGCCAAGACCCTAGTTTGTCTCATGAGACCTACCGATTCATCGAGGAGCTATAGAGGGCTCCACCCCTCACTTATTAAGTCCAATGCATTCCTCATATGAACAGGTTTAAAGATAACATAAACATTCATATTAAAACTAGCATATGAAATGTCAATACATACTCCATAAACCATGAATGGTATAAAAATAACACATCCACAGTCAAACATATCACAATACATTCAATTCAATATGGAAGTGTTGTATCATAATAAATAAACATAAAATAAGCTTAAAATCTATCAAAGGATGTTGACATAAATGAAATCAAAACTATTTTAGAAAAATATCTCTTTTTTAATCATTTAAATGTCACATAATTATAATATAAAACCGTTACTTTGAAAATATCCTTATAAACTTATAATTTAACCTTTGAAGATTTTATAATGGTGGAAAATAGCCGCACTCTCCATATAAGTTAAAAATGACATTCTTACATTAATTCTGTCGAAAAGGTTAAAAAGGACCTCATTTGGAAAATGACAGAATGATTCCTTTAAAAACTTCTTATAAAAAGTAAATCAAGGGTATAAATGAATATAACACATATTCTGTAAAAATAGTAAGAATTATTTGAAATACATTTTCAAGAAACATGGATGTGGATGATAAAGAGGTCCCAGTAGATAATTACGTATAAACAACCTTGGATTATAAAGAGATTTTGAAATAAACCCTTATTTTGTACTTTTCCTTGGTTGAGGGATGGTTAACCTCTTGTATAATGGTGGAATAATTGTTATTAAATTATAAAAGAGTCATATACATTAATATTATATCATATATGATCTTTTAAAATTTGATTGTTAATAATATCTTAGTATTCTTGTCGTTTCAGGTGTAAACTTACTTGTTTTATTTTATATGTTTTTGTAACATAAGTCTTGTTTGTTTTGGATAGTTTGTATCTAATTCATATACATAATGATATCATGTCCTTAAACAATATTTTTAATCATCAAATGAGAATTATATTTGAATGTATATGATGTGGAATTAATCTCATCGCGTTCCTGGAGACAGTAATCCATACGTACTCACGAGCGACAATATCATTCTTTTGATATTAAATTAATATATAATTGGATGGTGTATCATATATAAAGAATAATTATCATGTTATATTTATTATTTACATGAATTACACATCAATATTATACCCATACAAATAATAATTTATTGAATAACAATTACACCCCCGACGTGGAGACGGTAAGCCATACGTACGCATGTATGGTGACATGTAAATCAAAGGATGGATAGAATACTGAATATGGTTTTACCATATTTATAATAACATCAAAATATATAGAATATATTTGATTTATTATTTTATAATTGAAATAACAATGAAATAAGAAGTGGAAGAAGAAGGTAACTTGAAAGAGGGTGGTGACATCATTACATCTTCTTCGGGTTCTTCCTTTTGATTTGATCAAAAGGGCTCTTTAAGTTGGATTTCTGACTAAAGGAAGGCCTCTAGGATGAAATGAGAGAAGTTGAGAGGATATTTGGGTAGATTTAGGCCGAAACAAAAGGATTTTAAGGTACAAAGTTTAGAGAAGGGGGAGTGCCCTTTTATAAGATGGGTGAGGGGCACCTTACTAAAAAATAAAATATTATTTTATAATAAATTCATATTCGGGTTATAATGGCTCCAAAGTGACTTATTTCTAGGATAAGGTAGGGATGGGTCGAAATCCTTTCAACCAATAGATTTTAGACAGGTTTGGGTCAATATATTAACCTTATCATTTATATTTAACTCTTAGTTAAATAGTTTAACATTTACCATGTCTGTTTGTATTTTTATATTATATGGGTAATAAACATACTATAAAAAGAAAAGAGAACCCCTAGTGGTTAATTATTAATATATATAACCTTATCTAAGTCATTTGGCCGAACGATTGATTTTTTGGAAAATAATATCAACTAATAATATAATATTTGTTTTAAATACTCCTTTATGTCAATTTTGACAATATTTAATAATTGATTTTTGTTAATGTTATAACAACTTTATTAATTCGAAAAAAATCCATTTAATCATTCCTAACATGTCATATTAACATATAAAAGTATAGGAACTCATATAAAGTCTCAAATTACATTTATTTGGATATTTATAATATCGATTCTTTTAATACTTAATTAATTAGGTAATTACTTCATTAACAATGTGTCTTAAATAAAATAAATTATTTAATGTCTAAAATTTATAAATAAATTACCATTATGTAGGAAATATTTTTAGATTCCTAATAGATATTTATAATCGAATTTATCTTTTGTATAACCCTATATTAAAAATGATTTACTTATTAAACATTGATTTTAACTCTTTTAACTATTATTTGAATTAAATAATAATAAATGTCCTAATATAATCCAGGTAGACCAAAAAGGTTCTTATTTTATTCCTAAGGTTGTTTTTGGTCGAATTGTACTTAGCCAATAGAATTAGGACATGTGTTAGGGTAATAATAATATCATTTTTACCCATCATTATCCTATTTACTCTTAAAAGTGGTAAATAAAAGTGAAAACTTACTATTCACCAAAAATTATTTTTATCTTATTGAACCACATTATACTCCTTGATATTAACTTTGTCTCTTGGATTTTCAAAATTCCACTCACAAAAGAGGTAAAATTATGTTTTATGTGAATATGCAAATTCTCCTATGAGATGGGTACAAGAGGGTGAATGTTCAATAAAATTTTAATATATCTAAAATAATTATAAATTGAATCCAATTAATTACATCTAACTTATATATGTATTATGTTTCTATTTGGACCTAAAATAAATTTAAATAAAATAAATAATTATTGAAATAAAAATTCGGTTTTAAACTATAACTCAATGTTTTTCACTATTCATCAAAACATGAATATTTTCAAAAAAATACCAAAAATTCACCCTAAGATAATTTCAATATTCCGAATCCAAAAATGAAGTTAATTTTGAAAGACAAAATTTATAAAATTTCACAAAGTGGGTATTACTATTCATAACGGCTAGTTTGATTGGTTTTGGTGTGTTAGAACTTGATGTTGCGTACAATACACACTAATGTATTATTCCAAGAGAAATGTATTGTGTATGTTTGGGGTGTTACAGTATCCCTCTAACCGGGATGGGAAGTGGAGTTCCATAGTGTCTATCGAAGTATGATATTCCTATCAAACTAGGGCACAAGATCATTGCTTATAATTTTTGGCCCCTTGACTTTGCATCACCGTTATGAGACATGGATTGAGGTAGAATTGGACTCACATGTAATAGAGACACCTTCCCCACCAATACATGTCCTATTTACATGACCTAAAATCATGCGATCATGTCAATGAATCCCAAATTCGAGAGTATCACGGTATGATGATTGATTCCCTTAGACATATGTGTTTATAGAAGACATGTGAGATGTTTAGTATCAATAATTGGTTTTCCTTGTAACTGTTTGATATGCTTCTTCTTGGGATTATTTTTGAGATGAAGACCCCCTTACAATTTCATTTGTAATTATTTGATTATGAACATCTATATATGTGACATCCTTACCAACTCCTTGGGTATATTTACTCTCCATCTAGGAGAGGCATAGATGTTAGAGGTATGGCCTGTGCATTCTGTTCTTAAATTCATGTTGTTGGATTTGTACACTCTAATACTATAGAATGAAAATAATCGACGAGATGTTAATATTTTCACCATGTCACGATCATTGTGATTTTATGATTTTACATTTACTCTCTTATTATGTTGAGTTGTACCATCTTACTATAATTTGTTCTATCTTCTACATCCTTCTTTATTTGTATCTATTAATGCTCTCATTGTACCTTTTTAGGGGTGTTCTAATGGGTATGTATATACTCACCCCAACAATGTATTTTCCCTAAACTTGTTGTTCCTCTTTTAGAAAACAGACAGGTCGATTGTGGCGTCAGAGGATCTTTTGTTTATAGGTTACATGGATCACATATGGTGGATGTATCTTGGGATCCAGGACTTGTGATCTCTCAACAATGATACTCACTAGTTTTTCTTTATGTTGGGACACATTTCTAAATTTTGTTGGACTTTTCGCTTTTACTTTTTTGAATAAACTATCATACTTAATTCTATTTAGTGTTTCATGCAGGATTTGATATATATATATATATATATGTTTTTCATAATTAAATTCCCCATTATAATATTTTTTATTGAGTTGGTTGCATGTGTGTGTAGTTGTTCTTATGTAGAGGCCTCCCCGATTTAGTTATCCCTTTAGTTCATATCACCACCCATGTCTATAGCGGTGGGCTTGGGGTAGTTGTAGCTCGAGCCCCAACATTGTTTGGTCTGTGAAAAGAAATTGGCGTTCATGTGGATTTATAGAAGAAATGAGTGGTAACTTATTTATTATTTCCCGAACTATTTTTTTGACTCTATATCATAATATAATGAAAACCACATAAAATACCATTGTTTTCCCATGGTTTCATACAAAAGTGAGTTGTTTTAATTATTATATAAGGCCATGTGAGAAAATAATAAAATAATTTCTATGATTTTATGCTTGTGATTCATTCTTTTAATAAAATGATTTAAAAAAATTAAAATATATTAATGGGTTTAGAGGATTCAAAATTTATTAGTAAATTAAAAATTAAGCATAATATCTTATTATTTTAAATTGAAAAAAATATATTTGTTCATGGAAAATTTGTCTAGTATTTATTGAAAAAACTATTACTTCATTATGAGGAATTATACACAATGAATATTTATACGGTATTTTATTTTTAACCAAAAAAATTACAATATTAGTAAATTATGAAAAATTAACCTTTGGATAATTTTGAAATTATAATTCCAAAAATAATATTATTTTTATTAAATAATATTCAAAATTTGTGTATTTTAACCCTTAAAATGATAGTAAAAATTTATTGATAATTTATGAGTTTTTGATAATAACACCTTTGGAATCACAAAAAATATTACATTTCACTTCAAAAGACATATATAATAATTTAAATTTTAAAAAAATTAATAATAATATTTTATTAAAATATTATTTATTTCACAAAATCAATTTTATCATCAGAATATGCTTATTTATTCAATTAGAATATTTCCCAAAATATTATTTTATTTTAATGAAATTAAAATCATTTCTAAAGTTTCCATTTAGTTCGAAAATATATTCAATATTCTATATAAAATAATGTTCAAAATAATATTTCTAGGGTAAGGATACATATCTCATTAATACACCAGCAAACACTGTAATAATTAGATGCTTGATAGGTAGACTTTCAAGTAGTAGTTCAACCTTATATTTTTTGGGCCATGATCTCGATGATCTTGAACATCTCCCATAAATGGTTACACTCATGATTAAGTTTATCGATATTATCTTGGTCTTGGTCAAGGTAAAATCAAAGTGGATCAATCTCCAATGGAGGTTCTAATAAATGGTTATCATTGGGTATAAAAATTCTGGTTGAGGTCATCACATCCTTCGTCTATTTCAATTGGTTTTTTAATCCAATATTTATACTATTCATGTGATCACAATTCAACTACAATTTTATAAATGGTAAAGATGATTAATAGTTAGTCAAATATAACTCGATATAGTAAAACCAAATAAGTAATTGTGTTTTCTATAGAAATATAACTGGAAAACATTTTATGGAAATAAAAAGTTTAAATTTATTTTTTATAGTTTGGGTCGTTATAATATAAATTTACCAAGTAGGATTCCCTGAAAGATGAAAGTGGATGAATTACATGAAAAAAGTAATGAAAAGATAGTATCTAATAAACATGATTCATATTGACCCAAAGAAAAAGAAATAATTCTCATCCAATCTCAAGGGGATCAAAAGAATGGTTAGTTAGACTACATTTAGAGCATATTACTTGCTTATAATGATAGTAATTTAATCCCAACAAGAGAATATAAACTCATAATTCATGTGGAATACCCTACCTGTCTTAAAAAACTATGGAATGATAGTAACAGAATCCAATATCATGGATACTAATGTTTATATATATATACTCAACAAAATAATCCAAAATGATAATGATGGGGATCCCTACCACATAGCCCTACCCTTTAAAGGAGTCTCCCAAAGTTACATAAGTCCATTAATGTTTCCCAACATATTGCACGTTCTCCTGACATAAAAAATACAATTCAAGACACACCTCTTCACTATACCACACAATCGAATCACAAAAACCTCTAGGTAGTGGACCCATTACCTTGTAGAATTAGAGGGTCCCACTATAATGGTATAGTACCCATGTCAACCCCATCTAGGGGGTTACACACTAATAGTCAATAGAAAACCCATTCCATTATCATCAGGAGGGTTCCACTCTAATAGTAGAGAACCCATGATCATTCTTGCAGGAGAGTTCCACTCTATAAGTCCATAGAGGATACATGCCTTGTTCCAAAAAGAGGGTTCCACTCTGATGGTAGAGTACACAACCCCAAGCCCAGCTGGTTGGTTCCACTCTATAATTTTATAGTGGAACCATTCCCTGTGAAAACCGAATGGATCATCTTTTTGGGTAGAGGACCCACGCCCATACTAGTTGGAGGATTCCGCCATTGATGTTTTTAGATCACCCATTATTAGAAAAACTAGAGAGTACCACTCAAGTCATAGAGGATCGATTCCCAGAAAACTAGGAGGGTTCCACTCCAAATGTCTTTGTTTATCCTACATGATCATTTACATCATATATCATCACATAAAGAGATTCTATGATCGAAAATATCACATTTTACTTATAAAAAACAATGGAGGGAACCATCAAGTTATATGTGGAAACACTGAATATTATATTCCAATGTGAATAATACATGTTCGGTTGATGGGGATACCAAATATCATGGTTTCCTAAAATGAAATCAAGGTGTACATCGTGTTTGTGGGGACCCACATAATGTGTGGTGCTACCCCATCGCTTAGTTGTATCCTTGGTGGAACACATATCTCAAATCTTGTAGAACTACATTGGGTTTGGGGAGTATAAATGATATTTACCAGCACTCAGGGTCCCTACCCAAGCACCTTGGTCTTGTTATAGTACTTCAATACATAATCATGTGTCTATCCATGTAATTTCGACAAGGGGTCATACCTGTGGGCTCACCTACATAGCTTATCCATCAAGGAAAGGGGAACAAGTTGTGTAACTTGGATACATGATATTTCATCTGTATAATTATTATAAACCCTAGAGGTTATAGCTGAGGGGAAACATTTCATTTATTTATCACAATGAATAGTGTGTAGTTGTTGTTTCCACATATTATCAAATTTAGTCTCCTCTATCTATTTTATTACATAATACCTTTGATTATGGGAACATATTCTCCTAAAAATGATAGATATATCTCCATCCAGCTTTTTGTAAACATTTGGTTGCTGGAAAACCAAAACCCACTGCCTCCGACATGCCACTTCGCACTATGAAAGCCTTAGGTTCTTCTATTATTGAAGATTTCAATGCTGATCAACAAAACGATAACCCCCATCAAGAAATATATCTAAAAATATCCATGATTTAAAAATAAATATCTAATATATGAATCCATCATGAATAAATTGGTCCAATCAAACTATGTACCATCGATAAATGTGGAATTGAGACCATATGGCCCAATTTGGGGATGCACATGAAAAATCACGCGATGAAATCACCAAATGATTTATTAACCGATCATTTTAATGTTTTCTCTGCAAATGAAAATTACAAGTATATATAAGGTTAAAAAACAATTTATTAATCAAAATAAATCATCAAACATTATCATTGATGGTTCAAAAATCAGCATATATCATAAAATGGGTGATCTCGGTCAACAAATTTACTCAAAATGGATGTAGTCCACAACTTAATGACTTCTTCCAACACATTGGATGATTATTCATCGAACAACGTGGCCACCAAAGAATGTCAGAATTAATTGCATTCACTACATCCGAATCATTTCAAATCTAGAGTTACATCATCTTTAGAAGTTCAATATCCAATATAAGGAATGAAGAAGATTTGGAATCCTACCATGGTTTATTAAGCATTCCATGGAGAAATCAGCATAGTTGTGGTTTTATTGACATTTCAATTTTTTTAATTAGTTAATCAATAAATTTAATTGAAATAACTAAGAATGTGAGTGCACCACCAGATTGTGAGATATCTGAATTCCCCATGCTGACTTAATTTAGATTATGCCTAGGGTACACATCATTTGTTTAGGATAAACAATGGTTTCATATTTCTGATCTAAGAGTTATCCAAATTTTTATAAGAAACCATGTATATATAATATGAAATATATTTAATATTTAAAATAATTAATTTCTGAAACATTGGGCCTCAGAATCACATGTCATCTAAGATCTTAGCATCAAAATTATATATAGATATATTTCAATGTCTTACTGGAAAAAACTCGGTCTCTAAAAAAATAATTTAGATTATATTTCTCATTTATTGAATATATTAACAATTCTTCATATTAAAATGTTCATAAAACGGTTCATGGATATATATAATTTAACACTTGTTTTTAATAATTTTTTAAAATACTATATTTTACAAAAAACAAAAAAAAATAAAACATATATTTTTTTTATTATGGAAACATTTTTGAAATAAAATAAGTATTCCAAATTCTAGTTAGATATTATATGTACCAACCTCAAATGCAAAAAATGTATCCCCATATTAAATGAAAAACTATTTACCCTTTTATGAATTGTTTTTTATTACACGATTTTAATCAATAGTACTTTATGAGGAATATTTTGTATCCAATTCCCATTATTAAAAATTAGAGAATTTTATTTATGTAACATCCATATATATATAATAAAAAATATTATCATTGATAAATCCTATAACTCATAGATACAAGTAATTAATTACATTATTTTCCATAAAACTATACAATTTTAAATTAAAATCATAATATGTTTTGTTATGTATAAAAATGACAAAGTTATTGGTGATTTATCAATTTATATAATTTCATTAGGGTCATTTAATGACATTGGTGCCAATATGGTAAAACCCCCATACACTATAAAATTAATTATGCTAAGATACATATTTAATTTTATAATGTGATTTATTTATAATTCTTTTCATCACAATGACATTAATATAGGGAATCATGCCAATTATATAACATTCAAATTCCATATAGTTTTGTGGAATAATCATTTCCCAAATATATGGAATTGGTAATACTAACCTCTATCGTTGTTGTACACAAAATATTATTTATTCCAAGAATATTGCCTCCCAAATATAATAATGGGATATGATTATTTACCTATAGGGTTTGGTGAAATTAAAATTACACACATAAGGGGGTCCATGAGAACCCAATATTAGTAGAACCATAGTGATTGAATGTTCTCATTCTTGAAACAATTTTACATTGGATGTAATCTCAGACATTTTATTTCTATGGTTTTCTTAGAATTATCATTTCTATAAGAATCATATTCATACAATAAAAATTATTCCATCCTATGAAATTATAATATCGAATTGAAACCCTATATGTATGAATTATTCAAGATATGTATTTACTAAATACACATTACATGTAATAAATTTATATGTTTAAACCAAAATAAGGGGTAACTCTTCCCATGATTCTCATTTTCTGTTATTATACTAAAACAAATATCATCTATATTTTCAAATATACAAATAAATATTCTTTATAAGTTACATAAAATTCATTCATCTATAAGAAATGTGTGAAATGAAACTAAATTATCACATATGAGTAAGAGTATAGTGATTTGAATCTGACCCAAAATTTTCTAGAAAAATAAAATAAATGATATTTGTAAATAGTTCAGTACAATGAAACTCTAGAAAAATTTCATTTCAGAATAGGGATATAAATTTAATCCAAATTTTTACACAGAAATTTCAAAATTATAAACAACCTAAAAATTAATGATTATACCTATATGAAATGTTGATTACGTGGTATATGAATAATAAATTTTATGTTTTGATACAAATAATTAATCATATGGTGTTATAATTTATAATAACAAGGGTATATAATTTAGAATAAAACATAAAATATGTACATTATAAAAATGATTTTTACACATGAATAATAAAATTATAATATTTTTAATAAATTAAAATTTAAAATACTTCACAAGATAGTTAACCACATTATAAATCAATTTTATTAAAAACACTATTTATATAATCTAAAATCAGGAAGAAGTCTATAATTATTATGAATTTTGGGGAAATGGTTTTCTTTCTATAAAAAATATGATTCCACCATGTAAAATTTGAATCATCTATTCAATTTATCTATTTTATAGAGATAATTTTAGAAAAAAATACAGAGACAATGTTGGCCATTTTTTTCTTTTAGTCTCACTATGAAGAATTAGATTAACTAAACCATTTTTGGAAGTATATTTGTTCATTGGACATATCATGGATCATATAATATATTAAAATTAAATTAAATTTTGTTATTTTTACCCACCATGAACTGAAACATATTGTTTATATCCACCATGATACAGGTGGTCATCATGGTGAGTCTCACAATGTCAGAGTTTTAATATAATCACATAATAGTGTCATTTAATATTTTTCATTTAATAAATGATAAATTTCCTATAGATCAGAAAATTTTCATTAGTAAACTTATTCAACTATATAGTACTGGTGTATAAACCATGTCATTATATATAAAATAACACATAGAACATGATTAATTTTTGTGACCATTACACCTTTCATAGAAAAAGGTAAATCATTTTTTTAAACATCAACTAATCGATTCATTATGATATGTTTATTAGATATCATAATTGTGTATAATTAAAAATATCTAGGAAATACATAGTGGAATAAAACAAAAATCCAATGTCAATTTCAAATTATAGTGTAACAAATAAGGTAATAGTGGAAAACGATAAATCATGTACGACTCAATAAAAATGCCTTTGATATTTACTAGATATGAATTTGATCTAGGGCCCTTATAAACAAAAACAAGTTCTTTGATGAGATTGTATATGCTAGCTACTAGAATCACCAAATACATTGATAATAAATCTTCTCCAAAATGGAGTTCTTATACCACTTCCACGAATGAAAATATAGTGAACATAAATATATAGATATTCGACAAAAATAGAACTAACAATTATATTTTTAATCAGATTGAGGAAACATCACATTATATAGATCTTTAATTAATGTATTAAGCTTTATGTAATTATATTGTTATAAAAATATTGTAATTTTCCACCACTAGTATTCCTTTTATTTTATTAATAAATTGATAATACTATTTTACTAATTTATTTTTTATGTACACATTATCAAATTTTATTTGAATAAGATAAAATAAACTGGATAATATAAATATAATATTTTTTTGTTATCATATATTATTCAATAAATAATTATTAATGTATATTTAGAAACCATTGAAGGAATATTACCATCGAATGGTGACTTTAACAATCTAATGATTTTTTATTTAGTACATAGTATTCAAAATTTAGGACCATCCAGTGTTGGGAATAGAGTTGGTGTCGTTATTATGATAAAAGTTTATTTAGTTTCATAATGTAGATCAATTAGTTTTACCATTATGGATTGATATTTGTGTTTTAATAATATATGTCTTCTATGTAAATAATATGACTTGGTTTTTATGTGTAAAAATTAGCCAGAATCCCTAGTTTACAATGAATATAAATAATTACATCATGTATTTTTTAACAATACGACACCGCATTATGTATATATTGGTAATCCTATTTAAACATTCCAGGTCTATCGTGTGAAATTTCATATACTATATAAGTACATAAAAACTATCCCATATGTCTCACATACCATGTCAAATTGGGTTAGTTATATTATTATCTCCGTAGATTTTCATTCTATTTTATTTTACAACATCATTCATAGGTGCCTAAAATAGATGATAAAATAGTTTATTAAATGATTTTTATGTTGATTGATATTTATATGATCAAATAACTATTTGATTAAAATTATAACGTTTTTAGATGTTTTTAAATATTACTACATAGAGAGAAGCACCATGTTTGGGCATGATGATAAATGAAGAAAAATAGTTCATTTTTTCCACAGTACCATGATAATGATATGTCTAAGGTGCCAAAAACATTAATTGAATTTAAAAATCCCTCGAGGATTCAAGGCATGAGTCTACTATTTTGAAAATTAGAATGCATACTCACATGATATCAACATCTTAGAAGGGTTTGTGTCCCAGACATGATATATGGGTTATTGGTCTCCTCTACATATGGGGCAAGGGTCCTCTATAAGTGACGATAGTAAAACATTAATTGATATACCGTTATCAATATTTTATGGGTCTATTATCATTTTTTGACACCCTCTTTCTAGAAAAACTATACCCAATAAGTAATTAGACATCATTCTATCGATTTATTGTGGTGGAATTTAATTTATAAACTAGAAAAGTCTTAGTATTTCTGGTTGAGGGACATATTTTTTTCTAATATATTGATGAGTTTTTTATTGAGATGAAATGTGATGGTATGGATCCTATATGTTCAAAAATATCACCAAGAATCCCTTTTGTGGGGGAATTATTATGCCCATGAGAATCGATTTGTAACTAAATTTCAACATATATTACCCATTATTTATTATTTAATAAGTCATGGATATGGGAAACTTCAAATATTTTATGTACTCTTGAATATTCTATGCATGTAAGAGAGAGTGAGACATGACATATAATAACACATGGCGATACTATTCAATAGAATCATTGATGATAGGTACTAGGTGGTATATATCCTAGTAGATTTGGGTTGGGAAATACCTTAGCTATTACACTAATGATGTGGAATTTGTTTTTGTTATGATAATGGTATTGGAGCTCTTATGGGTTTCATGGTACTAGTTATCAATGAATGTGTTTATTGTTACTATTTCTAATGTTTTTGTGTTTACCATTTGAGGGATGAGATTTTTAATTCCCACACATGGTAATGATTATGTCATATAGATATGGGGGATTTAATAACTAGAACAATATATTAATTATTAGCACCTTGATATCTCTCAACAAAAAGTATACATTCAAGGTGAGTTTCATAGAGGAAATAGTTATTTTAGATTCTAATCTAATTTAAATCATTTCAACAAGAAATCATCTTTTGTCATATCTAAACCAATGTACAATATATCTAACTAGTTTTGGTTCTACTGTGGCATTGTTTTTTTAGAGTTTTCGAGATTTCATAACTATGGGTACTAAAAAACCTTTTACCCTTGGAAGGATACACGGTTTCGGATAAATGATTTAATTCAGTGGTTGAGATAATTTGTATCCTTGTATAATAAATGATTAGAATAGAGGTATTATAATTTCATTTTATTTTTGGGGGTATTTTTTATATGAATCATCCTATTATGAAGAAATCGATTTGTTATGTTCCTATTTTATTATTGACATAGGAAGTTGTTATTTTGTCTTGATACTGAGTAGTTAGAATATTCATGGTCTTATGTTTTACAATGTTACTGAAGTATCTATGTCACATTATCTTTTTTAAAATTTATTGTGAGATTTAAAAATCCATAGATATTTACTATCTAAATCATTAAAAAATATATGGGTCTTCTATTTTATATTATATATTGCACCAAAAACAATTTCATTCTACGTTATTTTTTGAAAATAAATTATAGTAAATTTACAATCACTCAAATATTGTAATTTTTATGCAGAAATATTATATTCATTGAAAATGATTTTTAGTTTGGTAAAAATCATATATGTTTCAATTTTTCCTTATTATATTCTTTACGGTCTTGTGTAGTGATGGTTATCGATAGTCGTAATATTGATAGTCTATTGAAATAATAGTTTCATTAAACCTAGATTTGTTATATGTATATTTATTTTACTAAAATTATCATTCTCCAATAACTATAGTATATTTAGGGGTAGAATTGTAAATATTTTTTGTTTTTTGTATTTATAGAATTATGTAGTCACAATATATCATTATTGATTACTGAATATACCTATTTTCTTGAGATGTTTTGATTATATGTACAATCAAAGCAGAATTCCTCAGATAGCTTCTTATGAATTCATAGTTCAACTCACTATCCAATTGTCTATTATAGGCATGCTTGAGTAAGCATAATTGGTCAATCTAACATACAAGTGGGTCCCTTGTGGGACATATTTGGTCAATGGGGGGGGGTCCGAGTGGTATGTAACTCCATGGATATGGGTTTGAAGTATGCAATTATTTTATTTAGGTTATTTTGTATAGTGAATAGTTTAGTATGCAAGAACAGTTCTTGGACTAGAGAGACAAACCATATAAAATAGTTGCTGACACATTCCTATCAAGGACCCAAATAATTTTATAATTTACTCATTTATAAATATAAATGTTCATGTGGAATTTTTATGTTCTTCATATATTATATAGTAGTTTAGGAATATTTTTTTGTGATGTGGTATCCTAATATTAGTGATGTTACTATACGATGTGGATGTGGAAATTATAATATAAATGCATTCTTTATACGTTTTCTATTAACATTCAATGACATAAATGTATATTGAACATCTCAAAGAATAATGAGTTTTCATAGTAACAGTCTACATAATATTAAAGATGGTCATTATGTTGATAATTTCTTGAATTTAGCACCTGAAATATTATGATGATAATGTTGCCTAATTGTTCTTGATATATTCATGGGGTTGTATGATATTTTTTCAATCATTGTTTGGTAGGGTGACGTTCTCTCATTTACATGATACAAAAAATGTTATAATAACCCACGATTAGAATAAAAGTATATTACATCAATTAGTATGAATATTAATAACATTAAAAAATTTCATATATGAATATAATTGTTATTATCATTAGAAATATGGGAAATAATCATCTAACATGGTGAATGATATTCAACATGTCCCAAAATAATAATCCCCTTTAGTTATTTTACTTAATTCCTTTCTTCCTGACTTGGGGAATAGAAACATAAGATTGGGTAAACAGAGATTCTTGGTAAGGATAAAAAGGATATATGTAAGGATAAAATGAATATAAGGATATGAGAACATATTAATAACATTTAATGATCATACCCCACAAATTAATGATCATTTACATGAGTCATGGAATAAATATTTTTAGTTCATAATTCATTAATCATGAGGAAATTAGAGTACATTATTCAAGAGGTAATACCATCAGAATGATACATAGAGTATTTTAATACACATAATCATAAAACATTGTGAACATGCATACTAGAAGGTTCACTCATTAAGATAGGGAAAAAAATCCGTACCTCATCCATACATATAAACATTCAAATTGGTCCATGAATATCAATATGGACATGAATGATAAGCCCATGCATAATATTGTGAGCAAGTAATCATGTTCACAAATAATATTTTGAAAAAAATAATAAGGTTGATAGGTAATGTTTTGAAAACGTAATAATGTTCATTCATAATGTAGTGACCATGTAATACGGTTCACTCATAACCTTTTGAAAATTTACTGATGTACATGAATTACATTGTTAACTTTTAACTAGCTTGGCATATATGTGTCTACACAATAATGGGTGTGAAAAACCACAATCCCCATTGGTATCCCCTTACTAATAGTTGATAAGGATAAACCTACTCCCCATAGTGGATCTGGTTAGACATTCTTCCTATAGTAGATCAAACCCATCAACTTGTTTACTATCATTATCTCGTGAGATATAAATATTCACCCAATTCATTTGATAGAGATATAGGACCCACCCATAACCTAATGTAAAACATATTTATGTGTGACAAGATATCATAAAACATTCATCATAACATAAACCATTAAATGTAATTGGTATTATAAATATTTCATATTATCATCACCTGTGGAAAATAGAATGGTTTCATAATCAATTCATTAAAGCATAAACCATGAAAAAATGGTGTTTCATCATGTTATAATCTATGTAAGGGAAATAGGTTCTGTAAAAGAGATTTATCTTAAATATACACCATTAAAAGAACTAATAATAATTTTTTCCTTGGATCGTATACATTGTAATGAGTAGAATATATCAAATGATCCCCTAATATGTTCAAGATGGCATTGGATGATCAGATGGGGAATTTTTTTGGGAAAATATCCTTTTATAAAAAAATAAATTTTTTAAAAATTTATTTACAACATATATTTCATTGAAAATAAATTGTAAACATATGATTTATTTTTAACAAATAATATAATTCATTTTTGGATGAAAATATCCCTTCTCCTTTAAATAAATATTTTAAATCATAAAACATTTTGAAACTTGATTCATTTAAAATAACATTGAAAACTAATAAAGGAACCCTTGGAACCCATTTTATTATGTTTAAAAATAAATCATTATTTAAATAATTTTCATCTATAATTATCAGAAAATATCATTTAATATAATTTCCGATATGATTTTTAAAACATAGATTTTGACTAAAACTAATTTCTTATCGAAAGGAAATATAAAGTCATATTTTCTTAGAAACAAATTATGAATTATCATAAGTACCAATGACATTGAAAAGTGCACTGTTATTATAATATATCATTAATAATTTGAGTATAATAAATCTCATAAGAGTTCTTGATATGTAAATCATAATATCTCATCAATAGTAGAAAAATCATAAAAAAAAATCCGGATAAACAATGATATTGTTGCAATAACCTGTTATCACTTTGGAAAAAGTGAATCAAAATACCCATGAAATAATAAAATTAAATTAATATTTAAATATATTAAAAACAATTATATAAATTATATAACATTTAAAAAGACATTATATGCACCTCGAATAAAAAAATAGGTCCATAAAATGGATTTTTTTTCAAACACTTGTAATTGACCAAAATTACTTTTGGGTTTTGGTAATATAAGAAACATAAACCCCATGTTTGAAATATCATAAAATAGATATTCAAATAAAAAATACTTTATGTACAATAATCCTATAATACATTAATGGGATTTATATTCCCCATAATAAATGAAACAATTTATGAATACGGCTTATATCGTGCAAAAAAATTGAGACTTGAAATTCCATAATTATATTAATAAATTTTGAAATGTGAGATACATGAATGAATAACCTAAATTTAAGCATTTAATGTCACAAAAAATTAAATTCTTTATATAACAAGTGATAGAATAATATATATTCTACACATTGGAATAAGTGGTGAATGTAGCATATTACTCACGAAAATAAATGTGTGATTAGTGGAAACAAACCATAATTCTTGACTCTCATCATACTAATTCAAACATCATGTATAATAAATATAAATTTATCATAAATCAATTACATAACCACACTCATATTAATAATACCATATATTATTTACATATAAATTTATATTACTTGTGTATTTAAAATTCCATGGCATGGTTCTGTTTATCTTAATAACCACCTTATTTTTCACACATATTTCAACTTTTAATTTTGGATCATGATACATATATCACAGTTTCATTATTCAAATAAATTAAAAAATAATAATACAATATATATTTATCATATATGTATTTACAAAATTAATTTAATTAATGAAATATGAAATTAAAAACATCGTTCATAGAGATTATAGGTCATACATATGCATTAACGATGTTCCCATTTTCTTATCGTATTAAATGAAAGAAGGTTATATGATATATATATATATATATATAATATAATTATATTATAATAATTTTTTCTTATATATCACTTATTTTTACTAAACACATCTTTAAAATATTCCATGTAAATCTTGAGCAAATCACATCACATCGGGGAGGCGGTAGTCAACACATCCGCAAATAAAGATATCATATTATCATAAAATGGAAATCATGATGGTATGTGACATATTATAATTCCAAAAGAATATAGAGATAATATATATATATATATATATATATCATATTTATCATATATAAACTATAATTCAATTATTATTCCCAACCTTGAGAGGTGGAAATAGAATTACGGATGAAATTAGTTCCAGAGGTTGTAGTCTTCCATACACACTAATGAGGATTTCAAATCCAATTTTATGGATGTTTGTGAAGGTGTAAGGAATACCTTTAACATAAAAAATTATTTTTTATGTTTCTTATACATTGTTTATAGGATAATATTTTTTAAAAAATTAATTAATGTGGAAGATAATGAAATAAAAAATGATATTCATCAAGAACATTACTTCTTAGTCGGGTAACACCTTTTGGTATGCACCAAAAGACAATTTTTTTGATTTTCACAAAAATTTTGTTTTTTAATATTAGATTATAAATTTTGGAATCTTATTTTTGGACATTTTACTGAGAAAAAATTCTTCATATGTGGGAAGAAGTAGTGGGGGTGAGTTCAAAGTTGTAGTGGTAGAGGGGTGGAATTAATGTAAATACAAAAATTAAAATAAAATTTAGTATTACCCCTTAAATAATGTGCCTCCATTAATTCTATTTTTTGATAAAATCGTTTCGATGACCTATATATGGCCGAAAATGATATTTAGTTAATTTACTAGGACCTTTTACCCTTAAGATTATTGTTTAACAACCATGTAAACTAATTTTACCATAATCACTATAATAAATTATAATTAATTTCAATAATAATTTTTGTAACAAATTGTTGAAATTAATAGAAATTATAAATATTTCTTATAGTAATTATAAAATATGAATTTAATAATTATAATAACATGTTTTGATAAATTTAGTTAAAAAATAATCTCATTGACGGGACAAAAAAACATGTTTTTAATGTAAAAACATCAAAAGATTTAAATGTTATTTTAAAAAATTTATGTTTGAAATATATTCCATTTACCTAAATTGGATTTATTAATTTATAATTTATTAAATTATACATTAGACCATTTAAAATATATTTTAACTATATAATTAAAATAGATTAAAATTATATTTTTAACTGAGATTTATTATTTCCACTATACATCAATAAATGAAACATCTAAATAAAATACAAAATATTCAACCTATGATAATTGTAACATTTAAATTGTTAAAATTTAGATTTATTTTTTCGAATACTATTACTAATATTTCAAAAAATATATTTAATATATGTGATCTATCAAAAGGTGGTAAAACTTAATTTAGAAAAATACATCTCATTATGTGTTAAATTGGTTCTATTTTTTCTCTTTTCTAGAAAATACATAAAATTAAAATTAACTATTTTGACTAAATATTATATGTTTATATAATTTAAATAGTTCATCATTGTGGTCTAATTAATTTATAATGTTCTTTTCCGGGACATGATCTAGTATATCTATGAAAGGATTTCATTTTCATTACTATTTAATTAGTCACCAATGAATTCATATAATATTCATATGTTGATGATATAATATTATTTTAATTAATATTATTCAAAAAATTTGATTCAAATGGCTAGTTTAAAATAACCATTATACCTTAATAAATTTAATAATTTTATATTCTAGTTTTGTAAAACTTAGTCATGCATGTTAAAAAAGTCACCGAATTAACTTGGAATTGTGTTTATCAAAATCAAATCATTATTTTGTGTGTATCATAAGAAAAACATAGTACTTAATGTAATGAAATTAAATTTTCATGTTGTGTATAGATCGATATAAACATGGTGTGTCCTACAATGAAATAAATAAAATAATATAAATTTATTTGACATGTATTTTGTAAAAACTCAAGGTGTTACACAGGTAATCCCTTTTTAAATGTATGAAAGATAAAAAACATATCCCTTATGTAGTCGATGATTTTATATAATCCCATAATTATTGTGTATAATATCCTCTATGGGAATGGTTTTCACTCAACTAATGATTGGAATGTCGGTCCTCGAATTTTTGGGTTGGGTACTCCCATTAACAATACATATTTATTAAATGATTCATAGTTCCTCTTCCAATGATTATTGATTTGTGATTTCTTATCCATCATGTGGTAATTGTCACTTTCTATATAAATAATGATTTGGTATAAGAAATTACAATATTGGAAAAAGTATATTATATCAAGAACTATAATATATCGATAAATATACATTATAAGATGTATTCCAAGTAATGGGTACATATCTTTATAGTGTTATTATGATGTTTTCTATTACTGATGTATGAGAAAACATCATTTGGTTTGATAGTCCAACTTATAGATTTTTGAAATATATATATATATATAATTTTTCTGCATATGTTTGTAATGATTTATTTGACTTCTTATATTTCATACTCTTGGCATGGTTGAAATAATCCATGGGTTTTTTGAGAATAACTCTGAATGTCAGTTATTTAAGGATTATTTTTTACAGAATAAAAATTATAGTATCTAAAATATTCGTATACTCAACACTATGAATTTTTAATTACATTTATCTAGGGTTTCAATGTATTTTAGTTGAAAATTATGGTAATACCCTTATTTGAAGACAAGGTAATGATGTAGTTCCTGAAAAAGGAGTAAATGTGTGCATTATTAGATTATTTGATATTTTATTTTTGAGCATGATATAAAGAAAAAGTAGAAAACACTACTCATCACATATATTGAGGTATCATAAAAATTTATTGGATATAGGGTAACATTAATATTTAATTTTTATATGGTGTTATTTGATTGAGAAAGTAAATATTTATCTAAATTATGTGGGATCAATAGATTCACAATAATAGTTATAAAGGTAGATTCCATATGGCTTCTCAAAATGCATGATGATGAATAAACTGTGGATGTTGGACAAAATCGTTATAGTTTCTATTATGTTAAATTAATCATGTAATATATATTTATAGATATGAACTATGTATGGTATGTGATATAATATTTTTTGGTCAATATAACTGATGTTCCCCTAGGTGTTATCCTAAAAATCATAGAATATAGATATATGTATTTTGAAAAAAAATTACTATCCTATTTAGAATATATTGAACTAGTTCCCCCAAAATATTTTTTATTGTTGTATTTTGGTTAATATAGGATGATTTTATTTATTTATGTATCATTTCAGATTTCATGAGATCATAAAAATTACGCAACCACGAAATCCACGATGGTGGATAAGAACCTCACTAGAATGGCATGTGCCTTCAAAATTCCCATTAAGAGTTTGGAGGAATTATGAAATGTGTTATGCGGTGATCTAATTATATGGTAATCATGAAGCATTGATATATACTCTAAATAAATAAACAATGATAAATATTTTATGGACAAAAGAAACATATTTTTATAATGTTATTTTGATGATGATATACCGTTATCATTGGCATTCCAGATTATAGGGTTCCATCAGACCAAATTGAAAATCTTGTGAATGTAGTACGTGATATTTATAATAAGAATGAGATAATCCTTCTAAAAATAATAGAAAAAAATTTCATAAAAAAATTAAAAAATAAGGTTGATGGAATTTACTATTTATAAAAAATAAGGAGATGAAATATTATGGGATGAGAAAGGAATTGGGTGTGATCCATGTGGAATAAATCATAACAAAGAAGCAAATCTTTTTATATCAAAATAAAATGGAATGATCCTACGATGATCTTTATTTAAAATGTAATGGATGGATGAGAAAGGCAATTTCAAATGAAACAAGTTGAAATAGTATATGTTTTTATATTTATGTTGTTAATCTAAATCCATATATATTATAGACCCCCATGAAAAAGGAATCCTAAATATAGGTATTTCATTCTTTGCATGGAATTAATTTAAGAGGTTCAAAGTTTGTTTTCATTGTTCATATAATTTTCAGTAAAATGTTGAAGTGTTTGGTTGTATATAGTGACTATGGGTTTTCATTTAATATGGCATATCTTAATCATACGTTTTATAACCTATAACCCATATCTGAGTTAAAATGGTAAGTATTTAATTGTAAATGAAATGATATTTATTAAGGGTTCTATTAACTATAAGAAAATATTTTTCCAACATATATGATTGGAAAAATTCTTAGGAGGTTGTGTTTCTTATTGTCATTAAATATATATATATATATTAAAAAATAATCTAAATTGTGTGGGCGTTGTTAAGTGTTAAAATATATCACAAGAGATGTAATTGATGTACAATTCATCAGTATAATTTTATATAGTATTGTAGGTTTTTTATAGGGTATGTGTAATTTAATCAACTAAAAAATGGGACATTTTATAGAGGACCAGGCTGCTAATACCCATTTACAATGGGGCCCCATTGCAAATCCCCCATTGTAGAAAAGGGTGTTTCTAAGAATGTTTTTTTTGAAACCTCCAATCACCAAATGTAACTATTTGTGATTGGATACACATCTGTCACAAATAGGTTCTCATGGATTTTAAATACCTTATTTCGACATCTTATCGCAAACTCATTTCCCATTTTTTAAAACATGTTTTTTTGGGGTGGGTCATTCTGTCACCAAAAAAAATATTAAAAAAATAATACTACTAGTAATAACCTAATATTAATATTAATGAAATAATAATAATAATATTAGTAAAATAAAATAAATTATAAAATAATAATATAATATTCATATAATAATAAAAAATTAATATTGAAATATAATAAGTTTTTTTATTATTAATAAATATCAAATATTAATATTAATATTACTAATAGAATAAATAAATGTAAAATAAAAAAAACCACAATATTTGTGAAAAATTATAATAATGAAATAATAAAAAATAATTATCAATAAAATAAAAATAATTATAATAAAATTAAGTAAGGTAATAAAATAATAAAATATTATATAAGTAAAAAAATTAATATTCATGAAAATTTATAAAAACTATATTGAAAATTAGATAGTAAATATTGTTTAAATAATTATATTCAAATGTTTTACTATAAAAAATAAATAGATCACTGAGTGGGAGGGTTGTTTGGCGGAGCTAGAGGAGAACATTGAGGGAACTCCATCCCTAAACCAGAAGTCAGATGTCACATATATTCCAACTGATCCGACTCCTATTGTTGTAACCTTCGACATATCTCATCCGACATCTTCTTCTATATCTACTACTACTGTTACTGTTGTAGGATCTCTTCAGACACATGTTGCTTCCATTGATGCATCTTCTCCTTCTCCATATGTATACCCTCTATAAGAACACTTTGAGTTTAGAGATGCTCCTAAGACTATGTATCAGATGATGATGACTCTCCATTAGCTTCTCTCGAGAAGGATTTCGACATCCTAATAGTGACATAATAACCCACATGCATAAATCGGGAGTTGATTCCAACAACTCGCCATTTAGTGAAGACATACTAGGTCTCCTATATCCATACTGACTCGTAAAATCGATGGGGACTGGTTTGAGTATCAGTCTTTGCATAACTATGAGTCACTATTTGAGATGTCATGACCTGAAATAATTCTTTTAATAGTAATTTAAAATATAAATATCTAAAAAAACATTTTCAGTTAAATTTAAAACTCTAAAAGAAAATATAATGACTGCAATATGATGTTGGAGAGCACCTATAAACTCTCCGATAGTCAGATCACTATACATCCACCTATTAACAATGAAAAAAAAATATTTGGTTGTTTGACTACCTATATAGAGAAAAAATAATCTATTTACATTTAAGGATATATTTATATTTTAAAAAGAGTAATAACAGTATGCCCACTATGTGTACGGAATGTACGAATACCGAATCGATGTGTCACCTCCGGGATCCCATGGTTTTTTTGACCTACTTATGATCTCCTCTAAAAATGACCACCCATAAAGTGTGATCAAAATCTATACCAAACATAAGATTAAATTTAATCAGGTAGGTGGGAATGACAAGGCTCATCATGCTATGTCACTCGTACATTCTCTATTACATTCCTTCTCAAATTGTAAAAAACAATTAATGACAATGCGGATGCATAATCTCTTGCCATGCCTTCCAGATATCTTCACGCATGATCTAATAGATGAGAGACTATAAACCCTAAAAATATATTATAATATGATTTTACTAATTAAATTAATTTCAATATAAATATTATTTATTAATGTGACAACAAATATATGGACATGTGGTGTTGTACATAAATAAGAAACTGATCAAATAAGACATAGGCATTAGAAAAATAATTATGCAATATAGTTGTCTAATTTCAAGAAGCTATATGTGTAAAGCTATGAAAACAATAAAAAATAATCAAACAATTAGTATATAAATGAATTATTTAATACTAATAAAAATACGGAGGTAAACATACCTCTAAATGCATGGATCGAAGCCAAGACATGTACATCACTAGGGGATGCGGTCTGAAATCATCAATAATTCTAGGACACACCCCCTTTGGGATCCCCCCAGAACAACCAATAGTCTTTGGGTCATAAAACGCATAATCCTACTCGTCCAAAGATAATTAGCTTCCTATAATAGGCGATACATATCCTCATCTATCTAAAACATGAAATCACTTTTGTTAGTAATAATATGAAAACAAATATTATATATACATATATTATATTTATATTTTTATAAAAATTATTTAACTGTGTAAATTTTCATCTTCATCCTCATATATATATATCTCCCTTTGTCAACGTCTTTATATTCTTCTACAGTGTCATCAATTTCAATTTGAGTTTTATTTTCATAATGAATTTTCATTTAAAATTCGTTTGAAACATCATTAACATCATAGTCAGCATCAACCATTATCCCTGGGGTTCCATCATCGATAATGATATGTATTAAAAAATTATGGATTTGATGAAATCTCTTGAAATATTTCAATTGCATTCACTTCAGTGGATCAACATTTAGTTTGAGTAAACTGATTCTCCTGAAATTTAATTTTTGTTATGCTCCACCATTCTCTTAACTCTCTTGAATTAGCATAATATTTTTAATAATAACATAGAAGTTCTTAATGATCTAATAAAATTGGTTAATTAATAGTGAAATACATATATACATTATATCAATGATTACATGTGTCAGATGAACACACACCTCTCTCAGTATCCAACCACATATATTTAAACGTCATTATGTAATGTTGTCCTAGATAAAACAGTTAAATAATTTCATACATTATGTCTTAAAAATAAACATTCAATTATCTATTATGAGATCCTCTTAAAAAAGTAACCAATTTTAAATTTTTTATTCCCCATATGCACGTGTATGAAATAAAAACCATTCATAAGATATTAATTATTATATTTAACCAATTTTGATTGTGGGTTACTCAATAAAAGATATCGATTATTAATTTTATTAGCATGTCGGTATTCAAGAAATTTTTTAAAAAAATTATCAAATAATAGATATTAAATTGATTTAAGATCATTAAACAAAAATAATTTATGTTATATGTTTTTAAAACATTATGAAATTCTTTTATCGACATTCTAGAAGAGTATGTATTATAATTTTTGGATGATGTATCTGGATATGATTATCATATCACATACTATTTAAATATAATTTATTTAAAATAATAAAATTATAGAATATGTTATTGGAGAACTCACTATACTATTGGGGACATTTCTTCACAGTTTAGGAGAACATATATATTAGCTCTACGATGTTAGTCATCTTAGATCCATTGTTCACAAACTATGTCGATGCTAGGATTAGGATGATTGAAAACTGATAATTGATTTCCCATTTTATTATCATCATTTACATCCTTATGAACCAAATGGTTTTGTATTACAGTATTTTCAGATTGAAATTAATGAGATATGAAAAATTAATTTACCATTGAAAATAATCATCTGCAATTGAACCCTCAACTAAGGCTTTGTAACGTAGTTTTTCTTCAATTTCTACATGAATATTTTGAATGTGTACATCCATTGGAACTATAATGGATATCCACATTTTCTATCATATGGAAAACGTAATATCAAATATTCCATTAAGTCAAATAATGTCTTTGAGAATATTTTTTCATGTTTACATAAAAATTAAAAAACATCTTCTTGTAGTATTCTTAATCCATCATTGTCACTTTTTGTCATACACTTGTCTCAAAAAACAATATGATATGTCTTTTAGCACATAAAAATTCATATAGTTCATCAAATATATTAATCCAATTTGTATAATTATTTCCATTATAACAAGAAAGATATTAATTTTTAATATGATAATATGAACATTTATGAAACATCGACCCAAATAAGAAGCATAATCAGATGGAAGTCTCAAATATGAAATCCACTATCAAAATAATATTTTATTCTCATTTTAAATTTTATAATATTCTTTTGGATTCATTTAGATACATGATATAAATTTTTTAAATAGCTAAAGTTAGGGTCTCCTACAAATTTGGGATGGATCTAATTATTTCATTTACATTATCTTTTGTCATACCAGGTGTAAAAAAATTTTATGAAATAAATTATCAAAATATTTCTATTCAATATTCATGGAATCCAACACGTGATGGACCAAAAATCTGACCCATATTGGAGATCCCAAAAAATTATCTCTTTTATCCAATTGCCATATTTTTCAAAAGCCATCATTTTTCTGTTTGTTTATTATTGGTCCAAATGTGATGAAAGCTAATAATGAGACAATGGATTTTTTATCTATACCTGAGATCAATATTGAAGGTCCATCTCATCCAATTTTTCATTTTAGGAAATGATATATGTTCCTCTAAAAAAGAAGATTAGTTGGATGGAATATGTGATGACAGTAAAAAAAAATTTGGTTTTTCATTGATTAGATTAAGCAATTTTTGTATCATATAGAGTATGGACATGATTCTAGACCGTTTTTACTCTAACAAGATAATATTCCATGTAATTGGAAGCCCTTAATTTTCTACATTAATTCATCTTGTAGTAATAATTTTTTTTCAGCAACATCAAATGTATTGACACCATTATTCCCCAATGAATAATAGTCATCAATCAATGATTTTAAATAAACATCAATATTATTTTTTAGATGTCCTAGAAATAATAAGGTCCAAAATAGATATGGTTCCTTCATCGACATCAAAGGATGGAAATTGTATGGAGTTATGAAGACATGCCAACCTGAATACTAACTACCACAAAAATAAAATGGATTGAAATCATCAGTAGAAAGACCAACTCACATTTTTCATGATTTTAAAGAAAATGATGCATGAAGATAGTTAAAATGTTTCCATAAATCTCTATCTGAGGGATGATTTATGGTTTTACCAGTACGAATGTTGGTTTTATTTCATTACATCAATTCCACTATGATCTCACTCAAAAATTAACATTGAAATCTATGTGTAAGCGGGATATATATATTTTTTTACAGGAATGAATCCATAATTATATTTTTGATCCTCTATATACCTTGATTTTCGACATGGAGGACAACTATTGAATAATACATTTTCAATATAATATAAGGTAAAATCATTTGAACATGAATGAGTCTTATGAAAACCATGACCCACATTACAAACCAACCAGTTTCTCTCATAGAAATTTATAGGAAACACATTTCATTGAGGTAGAAGGGTTTTTCGAAATGGTAATATCTCATAAAAATAGTAATTTGACATTTCATTATATGATTTTATATAAAAAAATTAGACACAGAATCAATTTTTTTTATGTACCTTTAAAATATAAGGAATCTGTAGCTAACCTCAAAAACTCATTAAAATTGGAGGTTTCTAATGTAAGAGTTTAATTAAAATCATCCTGATTTTCAACTTTTGGAAAAGTCAGACCTGCAACATGATGTACAAAATTATGAAACCATGTTAGATCCGGAACAAAATTAATATTTTCTTCTCTGAAACTGCATTCACCATGATGATACTTGAAAAACCTAATCTAATTGAAAACCAAAATTCAATAAATAAACACCAATGCTGTCAAATGCATCAAATGTCCTCCGAACACATTTTTTATAAGGAAAATAATTTTTCCCTTGTGAAACAAATTCTTGTATTGACAATGAAATTGATAATAAATCATTAACACAGTAAATATATATAGTATTTCAACCATAACTGTTTGGATTTTGTGCTGATTTATCTAAGAACGGTTATTTAATAATGATTGTTTTCGACTTCTTTGTTCCATATTTCTCTAAAAAATATAAAATATGTAATTTTTTTCTTTTATTTGATATAAGAAAAACATTATCCATAAAATAGGAGATAATTAAATTCACCATTTCTATAAAATAATTATAATTTCTATTATTTCATACTTATTTATATTATTTTTATAATCATTTATTCTAATCTACAGTAACATATAAAAATTTATCTTAATCTTTTGTAATTATTATTTATTAAAAGTAATTTATACTATTAATTACTTATTATTAGAAAAATAATTTCCAGCGGATTGGCATTATCTCATTTACCTGACGACTCATCTCTACTGTCTATTTCTGAAATCATTATAATAAACATGCTTTGACGTATAGATATCCATTTATGTATGCATAAGGTTGAAGATCCAGGAGTCCTTGCCTAACTAATATATATTATCTTGTTCACGTCAATGGATATTCATATGTTACTGAATATTTTTCAAAGGGATTTCATGAGAGGAAAATTTCAAGGATATGAGCCATCAAAAAAAGAACATCTTTTTCTGATGGGTTGTCTCCTTGCAACTTTCTCTTACTGAAATCATTAGGAAAAATCTAGTCCAACATACACATATACATTTTCATATGCATGAGAATGAAAACCAGGAAGGCTTCAACATGCTGCACTTCATTCTCATGTATAAAATAATGGATATCTGTACGTGATGAATGATTTTTCATAGTGATTTTAGTTAGAGAAAATTTCAAGGAGAGATGGTTTCATAAAAAATGGAGCCTCCAATCCACTGGGAGTTGTGGCAATTTTTAACAATTTAATATAATTTGTTACAATTTTTTCAAAATTATTGTTAATTATTGAAATTTATTTCTAATTGTTGGTTATTATTACAATCTATTACTAGTTATTAATAAATAATAGAATTTATTACTAATTATTACAATTTATTAGTAATTATTACAAATTTTTTCAATTTATTATAAATTATTACATTATATAACTAATTATCATTAATTATTTCAATTTATTAGTAATTGATATATTTTTTTCATATTTCATAATAATTATTAGAATTTATTGCTAATTATTATAATTTATAAGGGATTATAACTAATTATGAAAATTATTACTAGTTATTAGAATTTATTGCAAATTATAACTAACTTTTAGAATTTATGGAAAATTATAATGATTTAAAACTAACTATTAGAACTTTTTACTAATTATTTCAATCAATTAGAAATAATTATAATTATTTGTTATAATAAATTATAATTATTTAATTTATTATTAATTATAACTAATTAAAAAATTATATCTAATTAGTACAATTTATTACCAATTTATTAATAATTATTTGAATTTATTTAAAATTATTACTAAATATTATAATTTATTAATAATTAATAGAATTTATAAATAATTATTACTATTAATAAGAATTTATTAATAATTATTTCTAATTGATGATATTTATTACTAATTATTACAATTTATTAGTAAATGTGGAAATTTATAACTAATTATTGTAATTTATAAATATTTTTTGCATTTTATTACCAATTATTAAATTTATCACTAATAATTAGAATTTATTAAAAATAATTATTATTTATTACTAATTAATGAAAATTATTTGAATTTGATTAAAATTATTAGAATTTATTTCTAATTATTAGAATATATTACCAATTATTGCAATATATAATTAATTATTAGACTTTATTACTATTTATTAGAATTTATTACAAATTATTATAATATATTATTAATTATTTAAATTTATTATTAATTATTAAAAATTATTAGAATTTATTTTTAATTTTAACTAATTATTATAATTTATTACAAATTATTAGAATTTATTACTTATTCATAATAATTATGGGAATTTGGTAATAATTGTAGCAATTTACTTCTAATTGTTTCATGTTATTACTAATTGATGTTATTTATTAATAATGTTGCAACATATTACTAATTATTGAGAATTGTTTATAATTATTACAATTTATTACTAATTATTGCAATTTATTAGTAAATATTACTAATTATTACTAATTATTAGAATTTATTACTAATTAGTTTTCATTATTACTAATTATTAATAATTTATAAAATGTATTACAAATTATTACTAATAATTAGATTTTATAAATAATTATTAATATCTATTATTAGTTATTATGATTTACTAAATAATTATTACAATTTCTTCCTAATTATAAAAAATTATTAAAATGTAATACTAATTGTTATAATTTATTAGTAATTATAACAAATAATTAGATATTACTACTTATTATTTGAATTTATTTCTAATTGATAGAATTTATAACTAATTATAATAATCTCTAAATATTTATTATAATTTATTACAACATAATATAATTTATTTCTAATTATATCTAGTTATTAGAATTTTTTATTAGTAATAACAAATTATTAGAATTTATTAATAATTTTTAGGTTTTATTACTGATTACTATAATTTATTATTAATTGTTGTAATTCATTACTTATAAGAATTTATTACTAATTATAAATGTTTATTATAATTTATTAATAATTATATATATTACATCAATGTATATGAATTATTATTTTCATGTTATAATGATCCATGCTAGAATCATTTAGTTCTAGTATGTTTGGAACCTTGAAAAAAACAATAATTTTACAAAATATATGTACTTCCACTAAAATATTTCCGCATAACTATTACCATTATTAGAAATATCACACTTAGTACCTTTCTTCATATCATATGGGAATGAAATATGAGAAAATATTAATCTTTCATACTAAGTAACGCTAGAAAAAGGATATATCCATGAGTATATAAGTATGACATTATAAGAAGGGTAAAAGAACATGAGAATACCATTTTAAAATTATTCCAGTCAAATCATAAGATATTATATTGAGTCATGAGATAATTAATGTCACTTGATAACAGAATAATCATTATTTAATCAATGAACATGATCGTTGAGATCATAACGTCATCATAATATGTGGAATTGTTTTATTCAAATAAGTATAAAAAATATTTCATTACTAGTCCAAGAAATTTTCCTTGATTATCACAGTAGAATGGGTTCACTCCAAGGATTATAATATTGTAAAATTTCGCTTACTGAACTTGGATTACTCCCCAATCCATCCATGTTTATCTCATGAGATATCAAACCATAACCAATGCATCAGATATATATAAAAGTAACTACAGTCACAAATCCTTAATTTTACATACATGTTCGAGAAGATCACAAATTAGTCATCATATTAACACCCAATAAAATAAATATGTCTCATATACATTTAATCTTAGAATAAAAGAAAAAAATTAATGAGGTTTATAAACATTTCATCAATTCATCACAACATCCCCCATGGAAAATAAATGGGTTTTATAAAAATTATTTCATCGTATTCATATACCATCCTGACAAATAGTGAATGTGGTGTCCCGTGATCATATCTCCATTAAATAACAATTAAAATCTATGGTTGATGACTTTGATTAATTGATGTACCACTAAAATAACTACTATATATATTTTGGGAAAATAACTATTCCATTTTGAAATGAATAATTTTAAAAAATAAATCAAATATAAAAAATAAGAAAATTTATATAAATAGACCAATTTAAACATGTAATGGAATATTCATATAATAATTTTCCTGATAAGTAGGAAAATCCATTTTTTCAATTTATTTTTAATAAATAATTCCTATATATATTTGTTGGAAAATTCAAGAAGTATCACTTTTTAGATATTAAAAAACATTCCTTTAAATATATTTTTTGAAAGTCATGCCTGGGTAAAAAAGACATTAATAATTCATAATATATTATAAATAACCTTCTTTAAACCAATTTAATAAATCATGGATATGAAATAATTTAATTTCAATTGAAGAGGGAAAAGAAGTCTTTTATCTATAAAAAAATTATTTGCGGTCCTTTGAGTACATAAGATGATGTAAATGATATAAAAACATGTTTATTATATATATAACCAATAAAGAAAAAAAAATATGGAGTATGTTGAGAGTTAAATATATTTCTTTATTAATAATAACATAATCATAAACAATCCGAAAAAATTATGTGATTGTAACATAAAACCACTTACCAATACTTCAACCAGCTTCAGATGCACTCTAACCTCATGTTCTTTAAAATGAATCCATTACATGTATTGTAAAGGGATATATTTTTAGTTTTTTTGAAGAAGAAAAAACCTAAAATGTGGTTAGGGATGTTAAGAAGAGACATTGACACTATATTAGAAAGCTAAATGACTCATGGTGTTGAAAATGTGTGAGGAAGGAGGTTCCCTTTTTTACATTTATGAGTGATTAAAATTTGGACATTCATAAACGATTAATTGATAATAATTTTGTTTTCAAAAAAAAATTCACCGAAATATATAGGGATTCCATATGACGGTAAGATAGGGTAGTAATCCCATAATGTATAAAATTTAGGCAACTTTTGGTGTAATTTTAATCCTTATCATTTTGATTATCCCTTTCACCACCAATTTTAGTTTATACTACATTAAAACCAATTTCAATTTTAATGGGTTATAATATTAAATTGTAATGTTAAAATTCCCCCATAAATATCCATGTTATAAAATAATCATTCAAATCATAACACCCATTTCATAGATCACAATTTTTATTTTTTCTAAATAATTATATAAAATATTATTTCGATAAAGTACCATTACTGTCAATTTTATAACAATTCATCTGATTTTACATAAAATACCATAAGGTTATGTAATAAATAGAATATAATATTTTACCTCAAAATTTTAATATTAGCCTATGAAATTAGTGGTAAACTATTAAATACTAAAATTATATCAACATTAATGTTTTAAAACTAAATTAATTTTTTTCATTACATGAATCAATATTGTGTTGTCATTATATAGGAATATATGATACATATATAATTGAAAAAAAAAATTATATTTAAATTTACACCATGGATAAAATTTCATTAATAAAATAATTGCAAAACATATTCTTTTAAAACATGTTTTTTCCAATGTGAACACATAATGAATTTTTAAAACTAAGAGAGTGATATTTTTTAACATTATTTGAATTAAATAATGTATAAGTCATTTAATTGGAGAGATATCCTCTAAACTAATAATTATTAAACCAAATGTGGTATGGATGAAATTAAATTCATCCAATTTGAATTAGGATTATAATATATGGCATGGTAAGTTATTTTTATTCTAAATTAACATGAAGTTCCAATTACCAAGGTGTTAAGGGTTTCCTCGATTAAAATTCATATTGACAAAAAAATAAAAGGATATTATTTTAAATATTTAAACAAACTAATTATAAATATTGAATTAATTTAATCAATTCTAACATATAAGAATTAAAATTTTTTATTTTATTCCGTGTGCATAGAATTCGATTTTTAAAAAATGTAAATTTCTATAAATAAAAGTAAATTTATTCATATCGTACAGATATAAATATTTTTTTCACATAGTATAGATTTTATAAAGTATATACTATATAAATTTCATTAATATTATTAACCAATTGTAGAGAAATTAATATATATAAATTTATAATACATTATGGACATAAAAAAAATTCATCCGAAATAACATCACTATATTTTTAAAATATTTTTTAAATTTATTTCAAATATTTGGAAAACTATGGAATTCATTATATAAATGTGTTGAACTTCAAAAAAATAGATAATAGATAATATATAGTAGATAATATATAATACATCTTATATAATACATAATATATAATATATAATATATACTACATATTATATAATACATAATATATAATAGATAATAGAGGTGACTAACCCACGAAATACCGATGCTAATGCGACGATTTGGATCTAATGAGGCTACTGCTGCAAATGATGAAATGAGGATGTTGTTGTATGAAGATATTGAAATAGTTGAACAGCCGCAACACTTAGCATTAATTGATGCTAATGCTCAGTTTAAACTGAATCAGTTAGCACCTTATCAAAATGTGGTTATCCCTGAGAAATGGGGGGAGATTTCTAAGAGTGATAAAGAAAATAATGGTGGATTTTCGAGGCCCTCTTATAGAAACATTGTCCAGGGGGAAGATGACGGTATTTGAGAACTAGGAGGTGATGATTGCCTCCCCACGAAGGAAGCCGAGGAAATATTACTCCATTTTTCTAAATCTGATGTCCACTTGGTCATCTATAACAAAGGGAGGTGGGGCAGGTCGAAATAAAGGGATGCAATCTCCTAATGCATCTATTTCTCTAGAGCGGTTGAATTTGAGGAGGAAGTATGCCAAAATCATAAAGCATTATGAATGTTTGGAATGGGAATAGACCACATCATAAGAAGATTTCTTTCATGGGTGTGGCGATGGGTATGGTTCTGATTGTTTCTAGTTGATGTTTTTGGGCTTGTGTTCTTGTGTACTGAAATTTTCTTTTCTTTTAATATATGGTCGGAGGTTACCCTCTGAATGAATTTTGGGGTAATATATTATATATAATATATAATATATAATATATAACATATAACATATATTATATAATTATTGTATAAATAATAATATAATTAAAAAATAATTTAATATATGCTAAATAAATTAGAAATTATTAAATAATAGATAAATAAATAATAAATAATAAATAATAAATATTAAATATTAAATAATAAATAATAAATAATAAATAATAAATAGAAAGTAACCAGTAATTAATAATTAATCATTAATCATTAATAATTAATAATTAATAATTAATCATTAATCATTAATAATTAATAATTAATAATCATTAATCATTAATAATTAATTATTAAGAATTAATAATTCTTAATTAATAGTTAATATTTAAAAATTGGTAAATAATTACTAAATAAATAAGCAATCATTAACAAATAAAAAATAAATTATTGATTTTGAATAAATAAATAAAAAATAAAAAATTAAATAATAAATAAATAGTAAAAAATTATCAATTAATATTTTTTAAATTAAAAATGAATTTATAAATAATTATAAATAATTATTAATTAATAATAACTAATAATTCAGGATTGATAATTAATATTTAAAAATTATTAATTTATATTTAAAATTTAATATTTAATATTTAGTATTGAATACTTAATAATTAATATAAAAATGATTAATAATTAATTAGTACTAATTAATAAATAACTAATAAATAACTAGTTAATAATATATAATTCAAAATTAATAAATAATTAATTATTAATACATAATTATTAATTTGTTAATAATTAATTAATAGTTAAATAATAAAAAATACATATTTAACAAATAAATAATAAATGAATAATAATCAAATAATAAATAATTAATTAATATTTCAAATTAAATTATTAATTAATGTATACATAATAAAAAAATAATATATAAATATAAATATAAATATATATTAAATATTAAATAAATATATATATTTATGATTAAGTAAATTGATAAATAAATTTATATATATATATAATATATAAATTAATAATAATTGATTAATTAATTAATTATAAAATAAATATAAAATAAATAAATAAATAAAATTAAATGAATAATAAATTATATAAATCATAAAAAATTAAGAACCTCTAAAACCCTAAAACCACTAAAATGACCATAAATTCTGATCCGAGAATACTTTTTATGTTCCAGAACAAGTCAAATCGAAGATCATGAAATGATCTTCGATATGATATGTGGCATATGTCGAACAGACACCTAGATCAATGGTTATAACTATTTGAATGTTTGTGAAATTCGGGTCTGCAACTAAAACAACTATTTTAGTGGCCTTCAAGGCCTTTATGGTGGAATAAAAAGTGGTAAAATACTCCAAGATTAGGTACCTGACATAAACTACATGGATCTCATATATGACTTCGATTGTATATGTGTCAAATCCTTAATTGAAACATGTAATAAAAATTATGTTTGTTTGATGATCGTGTTGGATTTTCAACTTTTGAAATCTAAATTTATTTTTTCCTTTCATTATCATATGATTACTATCTCACATGGGTTTATCTCATTTGTTCTGTTTCTATTTGATTGGTTGTAGAGCTAAAATGGACTCCCAGATAAGAAGATATGGCCATCTGATGTCGAAGTTATTTCGCAACGTATTGATGATTTGTTTTCATTTTGAAAATATTCTTAACTAATAATTATAAATATTTAAAAATTGATCAATTATAAATAAATTATAAACTATAATTTATTGTAAATAATGAATAAAAATAACCATTAATAAATAAATATCGTTTTAATTTTATTTGATGAAATTTTAAAAAAAATTATAATAAAATTATAATAAAATTTTGTATTGGTTTTTTTCTTGCAGTTTTTAAAACTCCTACTCAAACACTATTTTCATGTAGTTCATTTAACAAAATTTAAACATTATTATGGCTTGGAGTAAGTGAAAATTGTTATGTAACCATCATTATAACATCATGAATTTCAAAAGTACTGGTATGACTAAGGAATAGATTACACTTATTGAAAAATATCATCATTGTGTTCTAGGGATATATTCATAGTAAAAAATTGTCACCATGTTTGAGATATATATCTTTGTAATGATTAGTATCATAAAATTTGGTCAACTCTGAGAATAACTTATGGTCTATTAAATTATTCTAACATTATATGTTATTTCGTTATCTTGATCATGTCCCAATTTCATTATTTGTTCAACTACATTCCATCATGTTGGATTCCCTTACTTTAGAACATAGAGTGATTAAAAATTGGATATCTCTTTTATGGGGTGAAGTATATATTTTTAAGAATGTTAAAAAAAGGAAGGTATTTAGTGAAAAAATATGATATCAAAATAGAAAGCCCTCAAATCTCCTTTAATAGATCGTTTTTCTTTCTCAAACAGATCCTTTATTTTAAAACTATATATCTAAAGTCTTCTAAATACATATTATAAAATAGTGTAGTATACCCCTATTCCTGATCAAATACAATTTATTATAGTATGTCATTAAATCATACCACATTGTTAATTCATTACAGACAATATTGATCCCAATCATAATATTCAGAAATGATAGCAAGGTTTTCTAAATTTATTTATAAATAATCTAAAAAAATTAAATTATTTTCCATATATGTTTTCAATTTTCCAATGAAAAAAATCCATGATGATGTTTTCCCACATACATTCTAGTATCTGTAAAGTTGGAAAATCACCTCTATCATTTTACTCTTGAACATAACATGTTAAAAAACAATCGAGATACAAAATATAATGTATCTCTATTTCATCATTTTACTAATAAATACCCTTTTATGTCTAGATTCATTTTAATATATCATAGATAAATAGATAAAGATGATATAATAGAATCATCCATATTATCCTATAGTAAATCTAGTACTGAAGGGACACATACATGCTTTATAAAACATATTATCCCATCACAATCAAATTTTAAATTTGTAACATTTCACCCATTCATGTTGAATTCTACATTTTCTATATATACCTATTTAATCTTAAAATGGATAGATGGTTGAAAATTCATTTTAAAAAGAAAATATTTCTACCTTTAAATCATTATTTCATCATCCATCCATTGCATGTGTAACACCCCAAGCTTCTACGGTACGTTTCCCTTTGAATAATGCGATAGCGTGTGTTGTACGCAACCTCGAGTTCTAACACACACCACAACTAATTAAACTAGCCGTTGTGAATAGTAATACCTAATTTTTGAAATCATATATATTCTATATTTCAAAATGGACTTCATTTTTGGATTCGGAATATCAAAATTAGCCTAGGGTGAAATTTTGGTACATTTCGGATAACTTTCATATTTTGATGAATAGTGAAAATTTCTAAATTTTAATTAAAAACATCTTTTTTAATCAAAATAATTAATAGTGATAAATTATGAATTTGAGTGGTTTTAAAGTATATTTAGAATATATTTTTACCATTAAATTTAATGTTTATCATTGGACATAATTTTACAATTAAACCGAACATAAACAAGTGTCAATCTTTTGATAGTTATTATCTCTTAAAAACACGCTTTTTGTTTTAACAGCGGGAATTAATTTTAAATTAATTTCTGCCACTTCTGTGTTTTGAATTTAGGAAAATGGATTCCATATTTGGAATCAGGATGTCCAAATTATGTAAATAGGTAACTTTTATTTTTAGACATTTTGAATAATTACTGCGGTAAATATTTTATTTACCATGGTTAAATGGTAAATCCGGTAAATAAGGGTTAAAAAAATAATATTATAATAATACAAAATTACCCTAAAACGTGTCTTAACCCTATTGGTTGATACATGGTCGACCATGGGCATCTTTGTGTTAATTTTGGGACCCCATGGATCCACTTGTAAGTGATAATGACACTTTATTTTAATTAAGTTAAAATGAATACAAAAATGACACAAGCATATATCTTTTAGAATAACAATTTTTACATAGGGTTATACATGTTGGATTTTCGATTATAAATATTAATTAGAAAGATAAAAAGATTTCCTACATAATGATATTTTATTTATAATTTTTAGACAATAAATAAGTTATTTTATTTATGACACAATGATGATGAAGTAATTACTATAATAGTGAAAAATTAAAATAATTGATATTATAAATACCCAAATAAATATAATATGAAACTTTTAATGAATTAAACTAATTTTCTAGGCTAATATGATATATTAGGATTGATTTAATGGACTTTGTTCGAAGTAATCAATCTGTTATGAGTTTCACAAAAATCAACTATTGAATAGTGTCAAAATTGACATAAAAGAGTTCTTAAAACAAATATTATATTATTAATTGATATTAAATTCCTAAAAATCTAAGGTTCGGCCAAGAGACTTATATTATGATAGGTTAATCATTAATGGACCACTTGGGGGTCGCTTGGATGTATATAGTAAGTTTATTAACCATATTATATAAAAATACAAAGAGACATTGTAAAAGTGAAACTAATTAACTTAGAGTTAATACTTAAAGATAAGGTTAATATAAGTACCCAAACCTGTCTAAATTATATTGGATGAGTTGTTTTCGACCTATCCCCACCTCATCCTTTGAATAGTCAACTTTGGAGCCTTTGTAAACCGAATATGAATTTATTATAAATTAATATTTCTAACTTTTCCAAAGGTTCCCCTCACCCCTCTTATAAAAGGGCACTCCTCCTTCTCATTTCATCACACCTTCAAAGCATTTTGGTTCGGCCAAACTCTGCCCAAATACTCTCCCAACATCCCTCAATACAACCTAGAGGCCTTAGTTTGATCAGAAAGCCAACCTAAGGAGCCCTTTTGATCAAATCAAAAGGAAGAACCCGAAGAAGAGGTAATGATTTCACCACCCTTTTCTAAGTTCATTTCTTCTTCCACTTCTTCTTCCTTTGTTCTTACCATTCTGAAATAATAACTCCAGTATCTCACATATAATGTGATGTTATTATAAATATGGTACAATCATATTCAGTATTCTATCCACCCTTTGAATAACATGTCACCATACGTGCGTACGTACGGCTTACCGTCTCCACGTTGTGGTGTAATTGTTATTCAATATAATATTATTTGGATGGGTATAATAATGATGTGTAACTCATGTAAATAATAAATATAACATGTTAATGATTCTGTATATATGATATACCATCCATTTATATATTATTTTAATATCAAAAGAATGATATTGTCGCTCGTGCGTACGTACGGACTACCGTCTCCACGAACGCGATGAGATTCATTCTCCATCGTATCCATTCAAGTATAATTATCATTTGATGATTTAAAAATGATGTTTAAGGACTGTATATCATTCTGGATATGAATAAGATACAACAACCATGGCTTATGTAACAAAACATATAAAAGAAAATGAGTAAGTTAACTCCCGAAACGACGATAATTCTAAGATATTATTAACAAATCAATGTTAAAAGATCATATATGATATCATATTAATATATATGATTCTTGTATAATTTAATAACAACTATTTCACCATTATAAAGGAGGTTAACCTACCCCAACCAAGGAAAAGTACAAGGTAAGGGTTATTTCACAATCTCTTCATTATCCGAGGTTGTTTATATGTAATAATCTACTGGGATCTCTTTATCATCCACATCCATGTTTCTTAAAAATGTATTTCAAAACATTTTTACTATTTACAAGAATATGGTTAAAGTCATTTATACCTTTTTTTGACTTTTTATAAGAGGTTTATAAAGGAATCTTTCCGTCGTTTTCAAAACAAGGTCCTTTTTAACCTTTTCGACAGAATTGAGGTAAGAATGTTTTTTTTAACTTATACGGCGGGTGCGGTTATTTTACGCCGTTATAAAATCTTCAAAGCTTTCCTTACAAGCTTATAAGAATATTTTCAAATAAAATGTTTTATTTTATATGGATCTTAAATGATTTCAAAATAAAAGGAGATATTTCTTTAAAAAGAATTTTGATTTCATCTATGTCAACATCCTTTGATGGATTTTAAGATTATTTGAAGTTGATTTATTATGATACAAAACTTCTATATTGTATTGAAGGTTTTGTGATATGTTTGACTGTGGATGTGCTATTTTTATACCATTCATAGTTTATTGTGAAAGTATTGACATTTCGTATGCTAGTTTTAATACGAATGTTTATGTTATGTTTAAACCTTTTCATATGGGAATGCATTGGACTTAATAAGTGATGGGTGGAGCCCGCTATAGCTCCTCGATGCATCGGTCGGTCTCATGAGACAAACTAGTGTCTTGGCACAAGGCCTTGACAAAATCTTATTTGTAGTCTTGGCACGAGGCCTTGGCTATGTGGTTATGATAGTCTGGCATTATGCATTCCAACATTATGAAAGTGGTTATTGATATTGCATGTGATTATTCGATTAGTGGAATATCCATGTGAATAAGTAAATGGAATTATTTCATTTTATTTATGCCATACCATGTTGAAAGTTCATGTTTAAAAGGCTTTTGTTTTAGTTATACATTGCCTTAAATGTTTATTCTTATTGATGAAAGTTTCCGCTATATTGTTATCCTTACTGGGCATTTGAGCTCACCCCTTTTCTATGTTTTATTTTTCCCAGGAAGTGAAGATGTAAGTTATGAATGACCTGCAGGGATATTATGAGGGGATTGTAGTGTGGACTGTGGAAACATTATGTTGTTGTGGTAGTTTTTGATTTTATGATGTAATGTAAAACTTATGAATATATCTAGTGTTTCCAAGGCTACTAAACCAATCGGTCTTTCGAGATTTGATCTTTCTTGTGATCATGCCAATGTTATGTAATAATGCACCGACTCTAGGAAACTAGGGTCGGGGCGTTACAGTTGGTATCAGAGGAAGTTTAGTACAAACCTTGGAAGCTAGATTTAGATAAACTCTGATTAGAGCACGTAGACCTAAGATTAACTTTGAGGATTAGTATAGAAGAACTTCCTAGAATTTTGGTATTGTAGAGACTTTGTGAGTTTTCCGAGCAATACATCCCTGTCTGGATACGAGCAGGTAGAGGCGGCTCTGGCACAGATGTACCTAGGGGTAAAACCCGAAAACACCGCTTTGAGCTAGACTCGAACGGGAACTGGTGCACGACAACGGGCCTTGCTGCACTCTTGGTTACGACACTCCCGGGGGATATGCTTAGGATAACTCTCATTTTCTTTACAAATCATTATGAAGGGTTTATGAGTATATACTTCCTCAAAGAAAACATTTTTATGATTATGGATTATATCCATAAATAGTTCAATTTATGTTAAGTGTTTTATAAGTATGGGATTATGTATTTTGATGCATAAACTGATCTAGTTTATGCCATTTTTTTAGAAATGGCGCCTAGTGGAAGAAATGGAAACCGTATCAATGCACGCACTCCATGTAAGGATTGCCCTCCTGCTCAAGATAATTATAGTGGGGCTGGTGATGCAACTGGTGCTGATCAACTAATCACCGTACTGGGACAACTTACTCAGGTTATGAATAATAACCTTACCCGTATGGAGCACCCTGATCCGCAGCGTGGAGGATCAATGTTAGATCGATTCATGAGACAACAACCACCAACGTTCAATGGGAGTACAAATCCCTTAGTAGCTGAGCAATGGATATTTTCCCTAGAGAAAATATTTCAGGCTTTGGGGAGTAGTGAAAGGGAAAAAGTTACCATGGCAGTTTACCGCCTCACTGGAGATGCTGATCAATGGTGGTCATTGATTCAAAACATGAAGGAAGATGATGAAGTATCAAACATGGAATGGAGGGAGTTCAAAGATCTTTTTTTAGAAAAATACTTTCCTCGCGACCATCGAGCAGATATGGAAAGGCAATTTCTGAGTCTGAGACAAAAGGAGGATGAGAATGTCACAAAGTATGAGGCTAACTTTACAAGGTTAGCGAGGTACGCTGGTGATTATATTCGCAACCCAAGAAGTAAGATTGATCATTTCTTTGATGGGTTAAAACCATTTCTCCGTCGAGCATTAGTCTCACAATCCTTTTCATCGTACGAAGACATTGTCTCATGTGCTATCAAGACCGAAAAGGAATTATCTAAGTCTTATGACTTTAAAGCAAAGCAAGAGAAGAAGAGACCTGCTGATCAATCTGGGAATGGAAATAAGGGGAAGAAGGGAAAGGTTGAATATCCATCTTGTGGTAAGTGCGGGAAGAAACACCCCGGTGCTTGCCTGAAGGGAATGGGAGGCTGTTACAAGTGTGGTGAAAAAGGCCACCAAGCTCATGATTGCAAGGGGAAGAAGGAAGCTACCAACGTTCAGTGCTACAATTGCAGGGAGATGGGGCATTATGCAAATGCATGTCCTAAGCGTCAGGAGAACTTACCTCAGAAAAGGCCAAGGGATCAAGGCCAGGCTTATGCTATCACTACTGCTGAGGTAGAAGCTCCGAAAGACGTGGTGGCAGGTAAATTAATGGTTTCCTCAAGTTTAGCAAATGCATTATTTGATTCTGGATCATCGCATTGTTTCATATCTTCCCAGTTTGCTAAGAAAATTAGATATTTCCAATTTGATTTAATAAGGGAGTTGTCAGTTAAAACTCCTAAGGGAAGTATCGTTGCAACAAAGTTTTGTGAATCAGTCCCCATTAGAGCACATAAATTTTCTTTATCTGCTGATTTCATCGTCATACCTATGATTGAGTTTGATATAATCCTCGGTATGGACTGGCTTTCGGACTATGATGCGAAGATTTATTGTAAGAAGAAAGAGGTTACGATTCTTGATGATAATGATAATGAACACCTTATTTTTAGAGCAGAATCGTCACCACCTAATTCTTATTTAGACCCACCCCCAGTAGCTCAACTTAATTCAATTATTGGGGAGGAAGAGAATGAAATAACTGTCGGTGAGGAAAGGAATGTTCAGATAGAGGATGTACCTGTTGTGAAAGAATTTGTAGATGTATTTCCGGAAGATTTACCTGGACATCCTCCAGAACGAGAAGTAGAGTTTTCCATTGATTTAATTCCTGGATCAAGGCCTATATCGAAGACCCCTTATAGAATGGCCACTGTAGAGCTAGTCGAACTAAAGAAACAACTAGAGGAATTGAGTAATAAGGGATTTATTCTCCCTAGTGTTTCTCCATGGGGAGCCCCTGTTCTTTTTGTTAAAAAGAAAGATGGATCTATGAGGTTATGTATCGACTACAGGGAGATCAATGCTATAACGATAATGAACAAGTATCCCCTACCTCGTATTGATGATTTATTTGACCAACTGCATGGAGCTCAATACTTTTCAAAGATTGACCTTCGATCTGGATACCATCAGTTGTGTGTGATGAAGGAAGACATTCCGAAGACAGCATTTCGAACCAGGTACGGGCATTACGAGTTTACTGTAATGCCGTTTGGATTGACTAATGCACCCTCTGTATTCATGGATCTGATGAATAGAGTTTTCAAGGAGTATCTCGATGAATTTGTGGTGGTATTTATTGATGATATCTTGGTATACTCCAAAACCTACAAAGATCATGAAAATCACTTGCGCATTATCTTGAAGACTCTGAGGAGGCATGAATTATATGGAAAGTTTAGCAAGTGTGAATTCTGGCTTCAGGAGATTTCTTTTCTTGGCCATATTGTCTCTAAAGATGGAATCTCTGTTGATCCTTCTAAGACCAAGGCAATCCAAGAATGGCCAGCACCTACGAATATAACTGAGGTACGTAGTTTTATTGGTTTGGCAGGTTATTATCGACGTTTCGTCCAGAATTTTGCCCGATTGGCTAACCCATTAACGAAGCTCACACGTAAAGGGGTTAAATTTGTTTGGACAAAAGAGTGTGAAGAATATTTCGAAGAACTGAAGAGAAGATTAGTCAATGCTCCTATATTGACTCTACCATCGGGGAATGATGGGTTCGTTATTTATAGTGATGCATCAAAGAAAGGACTTGGCTGTGTCCTTATGCAGAATGATAGAGTTATTGCCTATGCATCACGACAGTTGAAAATTCATGAACAAAACTATCCTACTCATGATCTTGAGTTAGCAGTTGTGATCTTTGCTTTGAAGATATGGAGGCACTACCTCTATGGTGAAAAATGTGAGATTTATACTGATCACAAGAGTTTGAAGTATATTTTCTCACAAAAAGAACTCAACATGAGGCAAAGGAGATGGCTTGAATTACTCAAGGATTATGATTGTACGATACACTACCACCCGGGGAAGGCAAAAAAGGTGGCAGATGCTTTGAGTAGAAAAGACCATGGAGTTTTGAACAATATGAGAATTGAAAGGGATCCAATTTTCATGGATCCAGTGAAAATGGACATGGGAATAACCAGGGAAGGTGAAACATCAATGCTTTTTCAAATGGTTGCCAAACCATCTTTACTAGAAAGGATTAAGAGTTCTCAGACCGATGATGACGAATTCCAAAAGAAGATTAAAGCTGTGAATGATGGGAGATTGAGAGACTTTGTGTATGAAGATGGAATTTTGAAATTCGGGAAGAGACTTTGTGTTCCCAATATACCTGATCTAAAAAGGGAATTGCTGGATGATGCTCATAGTTCCAATTTCTCTATACACCCTGGGAGCACCAAAATGTATAGAGATTTGAAGGAACATTTTTGGTGGGACAACATGAAGAGGGAGATTGCTGATTTTTTGTCAAGGTGTATGGTTTGTCAACAAGTGAAAGCTGGAAGGCAACAACCTGGAGGAGTCATGCAACCTCTTCCCATACCGGAGTGGAAATGGGACAATATTACGATGGACTTTGTCATGGGGCTACCAAAGACTCCTAGAAGGAACGATGCAATATGGGTTATTGTTGATCGTCTTACCAAGTCAGCACATTTTCTTGCTATAAGAGAAGATCTACCCCTGGAACGTCTAGCAAGACTATATATTAATGAAGTTGTGAGACTTCATGGAGTACCCCTATCGATTGTTTCTGATCGTGATCCCCGTTTTACTTCAAGATTTTGGAAAAGTCTTCAGAAATCCCTGGATACTGAACTTCATTTGAGCACTGCTTACCACCCTCAGACAGACGGACAATCAGAACAGACTATTCAGACCTTAGAAGACATGTTGAGATCTTGCTCACTTGATTTTCAGGGTATGTGGGATCAATATTTACCACTAGTAGAATTTTCCTATAACAATAGCTTCCATTAGAGTATACAGATGGCACCATATGAAGCGTTATACGGAAAGAGATATCGTACACCAACCTGTTGGGATGACGTTGGTGAAAGAAAACTTGTAGGCCCAGAGCTGGTGGAGGAAACGGTGGAAAAGGTGAAAGTAATCCAAAATCACATTAAAGCAGCTCAAAGTAGGCAGAAGAGCTATGCCGATAATCGAAGGAAGGATTTGGAATTTCAAGTCGGTGATCATGTTTTCCTGAAGGTATCTCCATGGAAGGGAGTCATACGTTTTGGTAAGAAAGGTAAATTGAGTCCCAGGTACATCGGACCTTTCGAAATTCTAGAACGAATTGGGGCTGTAGCTTACCGATTGGCAATGCCGCCAAGTCTCTCAAAAGTTCACGATGTGTTCCACGTATCTCTGTTGAGGAAATACATGCCTGACCCAACGCATGTACTCACCTATGAGGAATTAGAACTGGAACCCGATCTTTCCTATTGTGAAGAGCCCGTCAGGATTCTTGATACAAGAGAACAAGTACTGAGAAACCGGACGACGCGTCTGGTAAAAGTTTTGTGGAGAAATCATAAGATGGAAGAGGCAACGTGGGAACCCGAGGAACTTATGATGAAGAACCACCCGAGTCTTTTTATGCAGTAATACCCTAGAAATTGCGAGGACACAATTATTTGAAGGAGGGGAGAATGTAACACCCCAAGCTTCTACGGTACGTTTCCCTTTGAATAATGCGATAGCGTGTGTTGTACGCAACCTCGAGTTCTAACACACACCACAACTAATTAAACTAGCCGTTGTGAATAGTAATACCTAATTTTTGAAATCATATATATTCTATATTTCAAAATGGACTTCATTTTTGGATTCGGAATATCAAAATTATCCTAGGGTGAAATTTTGGTACATTTCGGATAACTTTCATATTTTGATGAATAGTGAAAATTTCTAAATTTTAATTAAAAACAACTTTTTTAATCAAAATAATTAATAGTGATAAATTATGAATTTGAGTGGTTTTAAAGTATATTTAGAATATATTTTTACCATTCAATTTAATGTTTATCATTGGACATAATTTTACAATTAAACCGAACATAAACAAGTGTCAATCTTTTGATAGTTATTATCTCTTAAAAACACGCTTTTTGTTTTAACAGCGGGAATTAATTTTAAATTAATTTCTGCCACTTCTGGGTTTTGAATTTAGGAAAATGGATTCCATATTTGGAATCAGGATGTCCAAATTATGTAAATAGGTAACTTTTATTTTTAGACATTTTGAATAATTACTGCGGTAAATATTTTATTTACCATGGTTAAAGGGTAAATCCGGTAAATAAGGGTTAAAAAAATAATATTATAATAATACAAAATTACCCTAAAACGTGTCTTAACCCTATTTTTTGATACATGGTCGACCAAGGGCATCTTTGTGTCAATTTTGGGACCCCATGGATCCACTTGTAAGTGATAATGACACTTTATTTTAATTAAGTTAAAATGAATACAAAAATGACACAAGCATATATCTTTTAGAAGAACAATTTTTACATAGGGTTATACATGGTGGATTTTCGATTATAAATATTCATTAGAAAGATAAAAAGATTTCCTACATAATGATATTTTATTTATAATTTTTAGACAATAAATAAGTTATTTTATTTATGACACAATGATGATGAATTAATTACTATAATAGTGAAAAATTAAAATAATTGATATTATAAATACCCAAATAAATATAATATGAAACTTTTAATGAATTAAACTAATTTTCTAGGATAATATGATATATTAGGATTGATTTAATGGACTTTGTTCGAAGTAATCAATCTGTTATGAGTTTCACAAAAATCAACTATTGAATAGTGTCAAAATTGACATAAAAGAGTTCTTAAAACAAATATTATATTATTAATTGATATTAAATTCTTAAAAATCTAAGGTTCGGCCAAGAGACTTATATTATGATAGGTTAATCATTAATGGACCACTTGGGGGTCTCTTGGATTTATATAGTAAGTTTATTAACCATATTATATAAAAATACAAAGAGACATTGTAAAAGTGAAACTAATTAACTTAGAGTTAATACTTAAAGATAAGGTTAATATAAGTACCCAAACCTGTCTAAATTCTATTGGATGAGTTGTTTTCGACCTATCCCCACCTCATCCTTTGAATAGTCAACTTTGGAGCCTTTGTAAACCGAATATGAATTTATTATAAATTAATATTTCTAACTTTTCCAAAGGTGCCCCTCACCCCTCTTATAAAAGGGCACTCCTCCTTCTCATTTCTTCACACCTTCAAAGCCTTTTGGTTCGGCCAAACTCTGCCCAAATACTCTCCCAACATCCCTCAATACAACCTAGAGGCCTTAGTTTGATCAGAAAGCCAACCTATGGAGCCCTTTTGATCAAATCAAAAGGAAGAACCCGAAGAAGAGGTAATGATTTCACCACCCTTTTCTAAGTTCATTTCTTCTTCCACTTCTTCTTCCTTTGTTCTTACCATTCTGAAATAATAACTCCAGTATCTCACATATACTGTGATGTTATTATAAATATGGTACAATCATATTCAGTATTCTATCCTCCCTTTGAATAACATGTCACCATACGTGCGTACGTACGGCTTACCGTCTCCACGTTGTGGTGTAATTGTTATTCAATATAATATTATTTGGATGGGTATAATAATGATGTGTAACTCATGTAAATAATAAATATAACATGTTAATGATTCTGTATATATGATATACCATCCATTTATATATTATTTTAATATCAAAAGAATGATATTGTCGCTCGTGCGTACGTACGGACTACCGTCTCCACGAACGCGATGAGATTCATTCTCCATCGTATCCATTCAAGTATAATTATCATTTGATGATTTAAAAATGATGTTTAAGGACTGTATATCATTCTGGATATGAATAAGATACAACAACCATGTCTTATGTAACAAAACATATAAAAGAAAATGAGTAAGTTAACTCCCGAAACGACGATAATTCTAAGATATTATTAACAAATCAATGTTAAAAGATCATATATGATATCATATTAATATATATGATTCTTGTATAATTTAATAACAACTATTTCACCATTATACAGGAGGTTAACCTACCCCAACCAAGGAAAAGTACAAGGTAAGGGTTATTTCACAATCTCTTCATTATCCGAGGTTGTTTATATGTAATAATCTACTGGGATCTCTTTATCATCCACATCCATGTTTCTTAAAAATGTATTTCAAAACATTTTTACTATTTACAAGAATATGGTTAAAGTCATTTATACCTTTTTTTGACTTTTTATAAGAGGTTTATAAAGGAATCTTTCCGTCGTTTTCAAAACAAGGTCCTTTTTAACCTTTTCGACAGAATTGAGGTAAGAATGTTTTTTTTAACTTATACGGCGGGTGCGGTTATTTTACGCCGTTATAAAATCTTCAAAGCTTTCCTTACAAGCTTATAAGAATATTTTCAAAGAAAATGTTTTATTTTATATGGATCTTAAATGATTTCAAAATAAAAGGAGATATTTCTTTAAAAAGAATTTTGATTTCATCTATGTCAACATCCTTTGATGGATTTTAAGATTATTTGAAGTTGATTTATTATGATACAAAACTTCTATATTGTATTGAAGGTTTTGTGATATGTTTGACTGTGGATGTGCTATTTTTATACCAATCATAGTTTATTGTGAAAGTATTGACATTTCGTATGCTAGTTTTAATACGAATGTTTATGTTATGTTTAAACCTTTTCATATGGGAATGCATTGGACTTAATAAGTGACGGGTGGAGCCCGCTATAGCTCCTCGATGCATCGGTAGGTCTCATGAGACAAACTAGTGTCTTGGCACAAGGCCTTGACAAAATCTTATTTGTAGTCTTGGCACGAGGCCTTGGCTATGTGGTTATGATAGTCTGGCATTATGCATTCCAACATTATGAAAGTGGTTATTGATATTGCATGTGATTATTCGATTAGTGGAATATACATGTGAATAAGTAAATGGCAATATTTCATTTTATTTATGCCATACCATGTTGAAAGTTCATGTTTAAAAGGCTTTTGTTTTAGTTATACATTGCCTTAAATGTTTATTCTTATTGATGAAAGTTTCCGCTATATTGTTATCCTTACTGGGCATTTGAGCTCACCCCTTTTCTATGTTTTATTTTTCCCAGGAAGTGAAGATGTAAGTTATGAATGACCTGCAGGGATATTATGTGGGGATTGTAGTGTGGACTGTGGAAACATTATGTTGTTGTGGTAGTTTTTGATTTTATGATGTAATGTAAAACTTATGAATATATCTAGTGTTTCCAAGGCTACTAAACCAATCGGTCTTTCGAGATTTGATCTTTCTTGTGATCATGCCAATGTTATGTAATAATGCACCGACTCTAGGAAACTAGGGTCGGGGCGTTACAGCATGTCTTGATATTTGTGATCATTTTTTATCATCATCATCAAAAATCTACCACAATTATTTTCACATAGAGAATATTACACCATTTTCACTTTACCATGGTCGTAATGTATTGAAATTAATAATAATTAATTAGCTCAACCCATATTATTTGGTTCATTTGGGAAACTTTTGTAATGAAAATATAATATAATTGAATTTTATCATTATTTAAATCACACTATTCTCATTATAGACAATTATTCAATATTAGTAAAAAAATACATAGAAAAATCAAAATCATGAGTCGGGTAATTTTTAAATTGAATTTCAAATTATCTAGTTCATACCCAATAACAATAGATTTACAGTTGGGGATGCATCCAATTCTCTTCATTGATGTTTCAAAATATATATCAAACCCTTATGTAATATAGGTTACTGTATTCATAGTGATTCACAAAATACATATCTTTATTAACTCAAAACATTTCGTAGATTCATCTATATAAAGGAACTCATCTCCCTTTTGAGATTACACGGTGAGTGGATTTGAAATCCAAGAGAAATTATCCAAAAGCACTAATAATACCTAACAAAAAATGAAATCTATGTTTATTAATAATATTTTTGGGTGTCTACCAATATTCAATAAAATTTTTATTTCATGGTAAGAGTTATGTAACCTCACATGAGATAATATTACCCATGAATTGCTCATTAAAAAATCACGTTTAGTAATCTTTTCATACATATTATCCTTCATAAGGGACTTCTAAATAATCTGCATCATATCTTCATGTCATTACATTATTTTTTAATACACAATAATTTCATTTATAAATACTACCTCATTATGATCAGGGTAATATCTAAAGGCTACATTCGATAAATCCATGAATATTTCACATGTTTTTTGTTAGATCAAATGGAATCACTTTAATTTTATAGAGACAATACATTTTATAAAATGTTGTCTTGGGAATATATTCCATCTTTTCTATCAATTGATGGCATCAAAAATGAAGATAAATCTTCTATAGGTGTTGATATCCATGTATTTGATTAATGAATTCATTAGTATAGTGTATATAATAATTGTTCTCAAATGTGATAATGTTATGATCTTCATAATAAATTAAATTCATATTGAAACAACATTGTTCTTCTAAAAAACATAACTATTGAAACCAAATGTTAAACACATGGATGAATAAGTCCCGTATTAATATTATAATTTAGTATATTATTAATTTCTTTTCATTTAAATAGGAAAATACTATATGGTGTCCTATAAATAGATGTATTTTTCGGAATGAGTACATTTTAGAACTCAAAATTATGATTTAGTTGTATACATGGAAAATTTTAGGAATAGTCTTCACTAATATTCAACATAAAATCATATAATCAATGTTTATTTTCTCCCCAAATATCTGAGATAAGAACACATTTTTAAACGGAATCTTGTCACATAAATGCATGCAATTTCCAAAAAGGTTCATTTTTTCATCAGATTGATAAGAAATAATAGGATAGTAATGAATAGAAAATCTAACTTCCCTTCCACAAAATTTTATTTGGTATTTATGTGACGAAACACAATCTATTCCAAAAATACCATCAAATCCAACTAGGGGAAGAATTATATGAATTTACAGTAATAGATTCCCACAATATTGAATGAATGAATAATCACTATCATGGGATGAGAATATCACACTATTTTTTTTATAAACACTATATTTATTTTTTATATATTTTCTTTTGATACTATTATAAATATCATTAGATATAAATTAGTAGGTAGATCTGGAATCAAATATGACATTTCTAATTATAGAGTGGATAGTAAGTATACCTTTCACACTATATATATATTCCCCCTAATCAAAAATAGTGAACACGTGAGGATTAATATTATCTATAGAATGAATTGGTTATCAATGTCGATCATCATCATTAAATTTCATAATTGATAACATGATATTATAATTACCATACTCTAGTTTTTAAATACTACATTGAGGCTGGTGAATTCCATAGAGATTTCTCTTTATTAGAAAAACTAAAAATTCTATTCCCATCATATGGGAATTTGATTTCCCCTTGAATATGAATTATAAAATTAAATCATTAACCATAAACCTTTAGAAAATTTCCACCACATTTCCCTTGAGTAATTGAGAATAAAAAATCCCTTATCTGATTCTACATTCCTTTCTGAATTCCCCGATAATTCCATTATTATACTCTCTGAAAACTAATAAATTGATAGGTACTCCAATCTCTATATCCAATTGATGTCATATAAATTGGTTTTATCATTATAGTAAATTACATTATAGATAATACTATTTTGTGTAGTTGTTTTAAACCAATGAATAATCAGTCTACAATATATTCATTTGGGATGGAAATATAATAACCATACATTAGATACATTGTTATGTAATAATGATGAGTAAAAAAATACTCATCATCCTTCGACAATAACTCAATGAATTATTTCTCTATTTTCATATGATGAATATGAGGAATGTACTTATTTACAAATTATATTTTATATAAATAACTATCTATATAATAAATTTAATCATGTTCATCATAGTTTTTAACAAGTGCCCACCACTTCTTATCATCACCTACCAAATTAAAAAAAACCCAGAAAACATTCTCATGATCTGAACATTAGAGAATAGAAAATACATTTTACTTTGTGGACTAGTGTCTAAGTGGGCCCACAAAAAGAATGTGTGAATATAATTATGAATGATAAAATAGAAATTCTTTCCACAATTTGTATTCTGTAATATTATTGTGATTCATTACTTGAGATATTTGTGTGTGCATATTAATTATTGTTTCACTATATCTGCAATAAAATTTGGGTGATCATGAAAAATTTCATTTAATTTTCCATCAAATTTTACATTAACAATATTCCTATAGGTTATATCCATTGGGTAAAATTAATTATCACCATGTCTGTAACAATATTATTTTTTGAAAAGCACATAATCATTTAAAATAACTTATTAGATGTCTATATCCTATCACCTTCTTCTAGGACACATTATGTTTAAACGAGTAAATTCATATTCATCACCAAACCATTAGGATTATATCATATTCATTTAATTATCCATTTAGTTTTAACATTTTTTTCTAATATGAGTTTCCATTGTTTAACTAAACAATTATCTGATATAAAAAATTGAGTTACATACAAGTTATTCAAAAACATTGCATTTATTTAAATGATTTTTTTTAAATTACATAATGAACCATATAATAATTTTTTTAGGTCTATTATTTTTTGAAACATGGATACATTAAAAAAACATATTAATTATATATCTACATCGTCTCCCACTAATTTCAACATAACTATTACCCTTATTACAGAAATAATACTCAATAATTTCTATTATAAACTGGGTAATGGAAAAATTAGAGAAGTGTGTTCTCCGATTCTTAATAATGGTAACTAAAGAGATATCAATTATCATATAATAATAACATGAAAAAATGAGAATTACTTTTGAAAATAATAATCAATAGATCATATATAAAAAAAATGAGTGGTGGAATATTGTCTGTAGTTTTATAAGACAAGATTCATAATGGAGTCAAATTATATGAGACACGATAGTATAATATTGACATGAGAAATAGAATCATGGCATACAAATAATCGTTGAAAAATATATTTGGAATATGATGGAAATTTTAAAAAATATCATAGTCTAATAGGTTAATTATCTATTCCACAATAGTATTCAAGGTTCACTCCTAGGACTATCAGAGTAGGAAAATTCTCTTACTGCATTTGGATCACTCCCCATTCATGCCCTATTTATCTTAAAAGATATACAACTTTTTCCAGGGAATTAAGGAGTGATATAGGTCCCACCCATCACATAATTTATAAAAAATTTAAATGTTCAAAAAGATCATAAATCCTTTATCATATCACAAACCATGAAATGAAATAGGATTTATAAAAATTTCATCATGGCATAACCCATGGGAATGAAATGGGATTCAAAATAATTATTCATTTCCTGAAATCATAACCCATGGAAATGAAATGGTTTTCATAAAAATTGTTTTATCATATTAATAAACAATAATAACCCTGAGATCATAAAAAAATATTATTCATTAAATAATTTTATTTTTTTATACCATGTGTTACTCTAAACATCGAGATTAGAGTAACCATGAAACATTTGTATTACCTAATGAGTCAGTTATATCTATATAATTAAAATTGGAGTTATAAATAGAAATAAAACAGTATTAAATGTACAATTCTCCTACTAATTATTAATGTATTAATTTATTATTTTTAAAGAATAACTCAATGATTCAAAAAATTATTTTATTCATAAAAAAAATTTATTTAAAAATTCTTTTTATTTATTTGTACTAGAAAATAATATAATTAATTTATGAAAAATTTATGAAATTTAGTTGATAAAATGGATTTTATTTTTCAAATATTTATATCCATATTACCAAAGGATTCATTTTTCGCAGTTTTCTTAAAATATTGATTTTTGAAAGAATTATAAAAATATAGTTTTTAAATAGAATTTTATTTTAAATTATTTAAAATATAAAATTAATTTTTTTTTAATTTTTAAATTTAATTAGTAATATATTATTTAAAATTTGGGGGTTTAAATGTATAGTATACTTGTTTTTTGGATAAATATATTTTATTTTGAAGAAGTAAATTTCTCTAAACATGTTTATTTCCTTTTCATTTTTCTATTTTAATTTTAAATTTATGTTTGAAATCTTACTTTATTAAATTTTGATAAAATGATTAAATATTTTGAATAATTATATTTCATTTTTGTTAAATAGTTCCCTTTTAATTTAATTCAATATTAATAGTAAGCTTAGTAATGTTTTTCCATACTGATGTGAAAATCGAGTAATTGAAGAGAAAAAAATGATAAGGATTATAAAATGATAATAACACATTATTTAGCATCATATTATTATTTAATTGTTTACTTTGTCTTAAATTAGTCTATTATATTTATTTTTATTACCATAATTATGATATTATGGCCTATATATTAATTTATTTCTAGAAAAGATAAACTAGTCCAACTCTTAATTTCAATAACTAAAATATTTTTATTATGGTGTTATCAAATAGATAAGTGTGATTATAATTATCATTTTTATAAATAAAATAGTTTTCTTTATCTTATAACTTTATTTTTAATTTTTAGTGACTAAATAATTTCATTAAATTATAATAAAATAGTGATGTAGTAATTATTCAATTGATGGAAAATTCAAATAAATGAATATAATGATATTATAATTATAATTTTAGATAATTATGGTAACCAATGAATATAAAAGAAAACCATCAAATTTTTTGGATGTCATGAAATATTTTTTTCCCTAATTTTTTGTGTTTTATTGATGCTATTAAATATAATGTAATTAAAAGCATGAAAGTTGATAACAATGATAACTTATCAGAATATTATATTATTAAATTATATAGAAATAATTTAAATCATAAATAATGGAAAATAGGATAATATATTTTTTCTAATTTTATACCATATCCATTGATGTGTCAAAATGTACCTAATATATAAAATTATATAATTTAAATATTGAAAGAATATATTACCACAGTTACTGAAAATATGTTAATTAATGGGTTAAACCAAAATATAAGATCAATAATAGTATATAATCCTATAAGAACATATTTATTTACTAAATTTAATATTTATTCAACCATATGATGCTATAATTCATGGCCATTTAGATGAATGTTTCTCAAAAATTGTTTTTTTATATTTTTGGGTTTTCCAAAATTCTAAGCAATCTCTTCCCCTATATTATTAAATGGACAATCTTCTTCCACTAATTTACTCCACATGGATACTTATATATAAAACATCTTCTTTCAATTTACCTTCGAAACATCCCTATCCACATTATATAGGTGGTCACCATCATAAAATTCAAACCCTATATCACATTAGGGGATCTCTAAATTATTCATTTCATAGAAGAGGTAATTATTATAACCAGTCACTTGTCTTTTTATACTCAACCATACATGATATAAATGCAAAGCCCCAAAAATTCATTAATGAAAATTCCTCTTGGTCTATTTAGAATAATTCTTCTGGTAATGTAAAATGTAGGGACTTATTTGGTTGTATTTTTTGGATTTTAAAATACTGTTAAGAATTTTGACTATTGAAAATATTGATTTTGAACAATGATCACATGGTTAGTATTAATACAGGGCTTTAACAAATCCAATTTATTCAGAAAAAGGAAGCGATGACCTCATCCAGTAGACATCCCTATAAAACCCCATTTATCGAAGCTTTGAATGGAGTTGGTGTCATTGGGCTTCACTCTTGACCAACCCCAAGGTGAAATTGAATATGTTAAGCTCAGGAGAAACCACATATGGGAGAAGTGAAAGTGAATAGAGATTACCCCTTGAGCGATATTATCATAGCCACCCCAAGAGTATGTCACCATTTCACACCTTACTCTTCAACCTTATTCCAGTGTTATAAGGGGTTATCTAACAAGACCCTATCACTCCGACTATGTACATTATTATGGTATAAATTCTGTTCATTTATTTATTGTTACATTGTAAATTGTTTTTAAATTTCAAATATTATTTTTATTTAATATTCAATAAAAAATCTATTTTTATGAATTAGTGAATTTTTGAATAATATAATATTTTTTTATTATTATCAAATTACTTTGTATTAAATATAAATTATCTTATAATTTTATGAATGCAATTTTAAATTTTATTGAGGTTTGAAAGCTGTTTTTGTCAAACCCATGATTTTTCGATAAATATCACTTTTCATTTTAAACCTAAAATTCACATATTTTGAAAATTATTTTGATAAAATGAATATTATTTTTGGAATCAGGACATCGAAATTATCCAATGGGGAATTTTTCATGCTTTACTGAGACAGTAGAATTGTCGGCTAAATAATATATACCGTTTAAATATATAATTTGTTCTATGACATCACAATAACCCAAAAGTGATGTAATAAAATACTATAAATGATATATTATTCCGATATATCATTTCTCATTAAAATAATGGGATTTTAGGGTTTTTTATTTAGTTTACAATACTTTAGTGGACCCTCCCGGAGTTATAAAACATTTTTACAATTTAATTGAATTTTCATGAATGTTTGACTCACCTCCACATAAGAAACCCTTTTATTTTAAAGAGATCGGCCGTTGGACTTATAAAATATTTGTTTCCAATCCTAACTAGAAAATACCATGGGAAAAACCATGGGATGGTTTGTGGTATTTATCTGTTTAATGTGTAGTGACCCAAACATTAATAATAATAAATTCCCTATACTTTCCTACATAAACCCAGTCAAACTCCCACTTCTACTTCACACAAAGACTTTTTAGTTCTCCCAAACTCTTCCCAACACTCTCTAGAATCCTCCCACGGTTACCCAAGCACCCATTAAGCCTCTCTCAATCCGCTCACAATCCTTTGGGATCACATTTCCATGTAATGGATTCCGTCCATCCGTATTTTTTTCCAATTTTTATTAAGTTGTTATGCAATTTTGTTTTCATTTAAAATTGATGTGGTATTATTTCACACCTCCACCATACTTCTCTCTTTTTTTGGATAATGTGATACCCATTTCTCTGTAATTAATTCCTCCCATGAACACTCGTTACCATGCCAAAATTCTGTGAGGGATTTTTCTCTCCTATTTTACATCAAAATAATTATATTGTTTTATGATTTTGAATTCCATTGTATTTATTGGGACATATATATATATAACACCATTACTGTACATTTCATGTAAATATGATGAGACACCCATTTCACTATAATCTACCATTTTCATGAATCTATATGTCACGCTGTTAGGCGGACAAAATTGCACCGCATTTTTTCCATGCCACGATCATTGTGTATTGAACAACATACCCAAGTCTCTATCAAGGGTATTCACCTCTATGAACATATAAATATTTAATGGTACATTAATGTATTTATTCAACATTAATTAATCATGGAATAACTTATGATTTTTATTGATTCCATTTTATATATCCATGTGGCACACTTATGCATGACATGAAATTTTTAAGAAGGGTGCAACCTGATTGCGCTCCAATGCATTGGGTAAAGTATAGTATGATGATAAGTCATGTGTAATTAGTTTTGACTCCTAATAAATCAACTACAATGAGGGTTTACTCAATATTCATGTACAATGAGGGTTTACTAATTCTCCACATGCAATGAGCCTTGGCTCATTCTAATTCTATATTAAGTGTTGCTGCCACATTTCCATGTTATGATCATCATGATTTATCATGCCTTTATGTTCATGTTTCTCTTGTTATCCATTGATATCCCTATTTATTAACTTTTATTGTGTTCCTCTTTTTATTTAATTTATATTCCCTTATTGGGCATTATATCCCATTATTTTTTATGTGTGTGCTCAGGTTATCCCATGCAATGCTAAGTACGAGGAAATGTAGTGGTCATGTGAAGGATGTTTTAAATAATAATGTTGTATTCAATGTTTTAAGTTGTTATGTAATGATCCTAATCCCCAATGACACTTTACCTCTCGATCTTCCATTTTGTATCAAGTGAAAATTTTATATAAGAAATCATGTTTAAGTCTGTAATAAAAGCAATATAGTTATAGTTGGTATCAGAGAATAGGTTTAGTTATTTTTGGGATTAGGATTAGAAAAACCTAGTAAAGCCTTAGTGAAAATAACAACTATAGTAAAAAATTCTTATGTTTTGTTCAGTATTGAGTAAGTGTTTTATCAAGAAAATACATCTTTGTCTAGATACGAGAAGGTAGAGGCGGATATTGTAAAAATGAATCCTAGTGGTAAAACCCGAACACACCGCTTTGAGCTAGAGTCGAATGGAAACTAGTTTTTGACAATGGTCATTGCTGCACTCTTGGTTATGAAACACCTAGGGGATATGATTTGGTAAATTCATAAGCTTAGTATGAACCCTTTATAAGGGAATTAAAAGAATTCCCCCAAGAATATATATTAGAATGTAGATCCTGAATAGCTTGTATTGAAGCCTATGGACTCATAAGTTAAAGAAATATAAGTTATTTATAAGTCATCTATTTTTTTCCTAGGATTACCCTTTATGTGTTACCCCTAACTTTACTTTTATTATAGCCTATGGATTGTAATAGGAGGACTCGGTCTAACATTTGATGTGAATATCAATGTGATGACCGTGCTAATGAGATTATTATTATAAAATTATTAATATTATGATTTTTTAAATAAAAATATTTTTATATATTATCAAAATTTATTTATAAATATATTATTTGAATTTAATTCCAATTTATTTATATATATTTCAATTTTATTTTAAATTGAATTTCAATTTGAGGTAAAAATTAAAATGCTAAAAATATAAATGAAAATTGGGTTTTGGGGGTCTCTTTTTTATGGAAGGGTGATCGATATGGGTATGGAAACATGTTAGGCATATTGATAGAGTGTGAAAGGGTGGTTTAGGGTTTCGTGAGTCTGATTTCGAGATATAGGTCGAGCTTTGGGGGTTTTTAGTAAGGGTCAACGATTGTCAATGAGGAATGTGAACAAGTTAAACTACTAGAATGTGTGGGATATGTGGCATCATCGGGGATCGAATTAGGTATTAGTTTCAATCATGAATGGGGAAATAGAACTACAACTGGGTCGCTCTGAGTGCTAGATTTTTTTATTCACCATGGTCTACCTTCTCATTCAAATTCATCGAGATCTACTTTGAGGTATGTGTTTTTCTACAATGATTTGTACACGTCGGAATCCATTGGTTGGTTCGATTTTCCTTCCGCTTTGGTTATCTACCATCTTTTAACTGTTTACATGTATCTTTTTTTTGAGGTATGTTTGTATCATTTTGGTTTACTTTTGGAAAATGAACAGAAGTTAATTTAATCTTCAACTGTAGATGGTGTAATCATCTAAAATAAATTTTTTCATTGATTTTGTTCCGAAAATTCCTATTCCACTATAATTTTTTATTATTCTGGAATTATAATATGGATTTTTCTATTTGGAAGAATTTTATTTCATAAAATGTGTGATCTTATAGATGAAATATTATATCTACTACATGTTATCATCTTACTCTAACAGATTTTTTGTGTATATATTATAAATTTTGTGTGGAATTCTTTTTGGGCCATAATGCCACCATTTTCTAATATATTTATGCCACTATATAAATAAGGAATGGTATGACTATAAAATTGTTATTCCTTTGTGAAAATGAAAAAAGTGGGCAAAACCATATTTTAGTGTATAATGCAAGATAAGAATATGTAGTATTTCTATTAATATGTATGTGATTTATTGTTTATTTTTAAATTTATTTTGTAAGGGTAGTAATAAATTTTACTTCAAACTATAGATTCTTATTTTCGGATAATAAAGGGACATTATCTATTATGATCATATTTTAGGGGAGAGGGTAATATTTTATGTATGAGGGAATTAATATTACAAAAAAAATCCTATGTGAGGGTATTTATTTTTTTCAGCGACTACAACAAAATTATTTTTTAAAATATCACCTTATTTTTTAAATCATTTATAGTTATGTTTCTAGGGTGTTAAGGAAGAAATTTCATTCTCATTATATTATTTTAGTTCTCAAATTAGTAAAAAATTATTCATTTATATATGTTTACATTTATGATTTTTTATAATATGAACAATTATTTTGTTCAAGCATTTATTTATTCTTTTTAATTTCGTAATGGATCTAAATATGGTATAATTTTAAGGTAAATTATATTTAAATTTAGTTGTCTGTTAGTTTCAATGTATTTAAATTTCAATTTAAATGTTTGATAAGATCTACAATTAACAATATTTTCAAAATTTATATTTTTTATTTTTAATGATACTTATTTTTTAATTATTTAAAACATATTTGTTTGTTTGTTCGTTTTTTAATTTATATTTATTTTTTTATAATTTTTGATCATAAGGGATTTATTTTTTTCAAAAAAATTATTTGATTATAAATTTTTATATATAAAGTTTTTCTAAATAGATTATTTCTAAGCCAATAATGGATGGAATTATTCATTTAAAGGAAATTATTTTATTTTAATGTTTTATAATTTCAATCAATAAAATGTTATTATTGTTCAATTTTGAAGACATTGTTTTATTTTAGGAATTTTAATATTTTAGTGTATACTTTTTTTGTGAATATCATGCATATTATAAGAAATGGTTGTATCTTATAATTTTATATGTCATTTCATGCATATTTTAGATAAATTTTTATTGAGTTTTCTATTTATGTACAAATGTGGAAAATTGGTTCCTTCATAGAAAATTATTTACAATATGGATGTTAATTAAAATTTAATAAAAATTCCATACATTTTTAATCATGTTTTAATTTATTTTAAACTGCATTTTCTTGTATAATTTTAAATAACCACATCTGTCTTTAGACATGGTATTCTGCTAAAATTGTTTTTTGGATATTATCTGGAAAATGCCTATGGCATTTTATAAGATATGCTATTTTATTTTAATGAAGATAATTTTATGTCTTTTTTTTGAAATTTTTTGGGTTATGATTGAGGAAAGAATGTCTATTAAAAGTGATTTCTAAAAATTTCCACTAATATAATGAATTTTACGTTTTGGGGAGTGTCCCAAAAAATCATAAAGAGACTTTGTTTAATATTAGTTATTACTAGTTGTCATATTATTTTATTGTGGTCTTCCAATTATCATGAATTATTGACAAATATGTATTATATTCAATGGAAAAATACCAATAATAATTTCAATTATACTTATTTTGATAAGGTAATGGTTTTATAAATTATTCATTTAGTATACGAATGTAATGAAAATAAATTTTCATGTACATATGTTTAATTCAAGGAATTGTTTTAAAAAATTGACTGACATTTTCAAATCCCCATATTGGGAAATTTCATGGTCATCCAATGTTTTAAATGTTTTCATGTGTACCTAAGATGATTTAGAATGGACGTCTTTAATTTTGAGAGTTAGCACAATCATAGAGATTTAGATTTTTTTATTCTTATTCAACTTAGAGGAATTGTATATTTTTGTATAATTTTAAAGAACCTAGAAGAGAAAAGGTCCTCTATTATATAAAGTGACATTTATTGTTTCATATTGACTTAAAAAATCACATCATTTTAGACACTGAATCTGATAATGTGGGTTCAATGCTGTTATATTCCATGTTTTGATGAATTTATGGTTATAATTAGGATGTTCACTTTATTATAATATTTAGGATATTATTAAATGTTTATTTTCCAATTTCAATGCATCTATGGGTTTTTAACATGGGATGAAACATGTTCATTGTGATTAAATAGGTGAAAACATGCAATTTTTTATGTTTATGTATACCGTATAAATTGGAATGTAATGAATCATATAACTAAAGCACTGTGGATGTGATTTATATTCTTATATACAATTATATAAATGTAAATTTTGATATATTATTATTTTGTCCTAAAAAATATTTTTTAGCTAAATGGGAGACAACGTCTAATTTGTATCATATATGTCTACTTTTTAAAATAGAACAGGGTGGCCCGTAAAATTAAACCATTGTATACACAACATACTTATTTAAAGGATATTGAATAATTGATAGGGATATTTAATTTAAATTTAATCATAGATAAAATGGATGTAGTTATATGGGAACTACCTATAACATTTTAGGTGTATGGATGCATTATAATATGAACGGTGTTATCCCATAAAAATGATACGTATATTATGATTGTATTACATAGAAAATACAATAAATATAAATGTTATTAAATCCTGACTATAAAATATTTGGTTTCCTTAATAAGGATTGTACCTTTTTTTCTCGGCTTATGACCCGTATGATAATTTTTTTTAAACCACAACCGATCTAAGTAGGTCAGTATGGGAATAATTTTTTAGAGATTTACCTCTAAGGATGTTTTAGATATTTAATATATAAAAATGATTAGGATTCATTCATTTAAAACCAAATTATTTATAGGACCTTCCATGATTCCCCTTTATTTTCATATGCCATCATACATTAGCAATTATAGAGACCCTAGAATTTTACACATAAGATTACATGATTTTAAGAATACTAATAAATTACAGTACAAGCCTAGGATTGTGATGCCTAGTTTCATTTAAGACTAGGTACACAAAAATAAAATCATGACACTAAAAAAACTTCATTATTTCATCTTAAAAAGAGCTCTTAACTTCTATTGTGGTCAAACATATTCATAGGATAACTTTGGGATATAATGAACCAAGGGATGGGATAAAAATTTCCCCAAGGGAATAAACCTAATAATAATGAATTAGCACATGGGTTAGAAAGAATAACAAGATTATATAGAAGTGCTTGTAACATATAGAATCACAACATATAAACATTGAATTATATCAACATAGAGTTATAGTAACGTGTAAAAAACAAAAAAAAATTACTTTAGAATGATTCATGGATAACTTCCATGACCGTTCCACATGGTAGCACAAGCTAAGGAGAACTGCCAAGACTATCACATATGGTAGCACAAGCCTAGGGTAACTGCCAAGACCATCAGACTTAACGTCTCATGAGACTCAACATTACTCAATGAATTTGAGAGCAATTTGGGCACACCCAAATAAAATTCTCAATAATATGTTTTCCACATTAAGAATCATATATAATTAATCAAAACTTATGATAAGGGTACCCATGGAAACTAATGGGTATCATAATTATATAATAAACCATAATTAATGGGTGTATCGTACAAGTGTCCCTGAAAGAAATTAATTAAATAATAAATGGATATTAATACAGAAAATTAAGAATATATCATGGTAAGTGATGTCCAACAGAATTGAGAACATTAAAGAATATTATTTATGAAATTTAAAAAAACGGTTTTGTTATGGTATTAGGGAAAATATTATAGAGCCATTAAAATGAAAAAGGGAAAAATATGTTATATAAATCCAAAATTAATACATGAATCATTTATTAATAAAATGGATTATTTAATAATGAAAATTTTGGATTAATATAGAAGATACAGTTCACTAGATATTGAGTTAAAATTCAGTATATTCCCTTAAAACAAGTTTTCTTAGATGGAACTATTGAGGAGGGAGTCATTTAAGAACATGTATATACATGAAATATAATGATGAAGGGTTTTAATAAATGAATTTGGTATATGTACACTGAATTTATATGATGTGAAAAATAAGATAACATTATTTTGTTAATAAGAATGATAAATCAACCTGATGGAATAACGGTGGTTTAGGTAGAATCTCTTATTGATTATCAACATTTTATCATGTGTAATTAAGAGGGATTAACAAGAAAGAAAGGGATTTCTCATCACTTTTACATAATGAGGGAATTATATGGGAGGTAATTAATAATACCCCATAATCAGGGTCTACACACAAAATGGCATAAGATAGAAGACATTGTTGAATAAGAGGGAAATTGAGAGGGTCCCTTGCCATATGTCCAATGGTGTACTCCACTTTATATTAATGACTAGAAAAATAATATTACGTTCATTAATTAATAATTCTAGAACATATTTTATATGTAAATGATTTAATTAAAAATTTTATGTTTAGTAATGACCTTTTTTATTGGTTATGAATTTCAATTTCATTATTTGGGTATGTTTTCTTCCTTAGTTTTAATAATTGGTTCACTTATTCATGTTTGGACACACACCCATGTATGATGAGAGTGGTTTTATATAATTGGAGTTATTTTTTATTGAACATCCAAAATCCTACCCTATTTTAAATTTATTTTTTTATTGGGAGTGGAGTTGAATCATTATATACAACTTTAGTGACAAACTTTTTGGTAAATTGGCGGGTTTGGAAACAATGGACATGTTTTGTATTATAAATAAAATCCATGTGTAAAAAATGAATCCAAAACCATATATGAGACATAATATATATGTTATGGACTTGTTAAACCATGTTAGTAGGTTCATTACCAAAATTTAATATGCTAACAAAAATTGAAAACCATCGTCCTTGAATTTTTTAAATTAATATATCTCTGATGGTGTCCTTGATAGTAATTTAAATGAAGACTAAAAGATTGATGATAAAAACATATTACATTAACATATAAACATTACAGTACATGTAATGTACTGGATTTGTGACAAATAATAATGGGAGAGGTTTGGATAGAAAAGATAATAAATAAACATGAAAAAAAAGTAATTGAATTGAAAATAGGAATTTATCTCTTGAATAAATCTTCCTTGAGAGTCTCTTAAGGGGAGAGGATTTGGTATTTTGATGCGATAAAGGGATGTTGTATGTGGGGGAGGAGAATGAAAAGTATTTTTGAAGAATTTATGGGAGGCACAAGGATTTAGAGAAGTGAATATTAAAGGGGAGTGTTGGTGGTTTTTATAGTTGAAGGGAGAAGGGTTTTCAAAATATTAAATTTATTAGTTTATTAATTTCCATCATGACCATAAATAATGACTATTCCATGAAAAAAAAGTAATAATTTCATGTTAATTCGATTTGAGGTTTCTTACACCATTTGTGATTCTACGAATACACCATTTATCTTATAATGTATATATATTGTAAATTAACATATTTCACTATTCATAAAAAATTGAACTATTTAAGAAAAATACCAAAAATATACCATTACCATTTTTCGACATGTATAATCTAGATATGAACCCTAGTTTTCAAAAATAATTTTCCTAATATTATAAATTTAATTTTTATCTAAACTGACAATTTATTGGAAAAAATACATATTTTTAAACAATAACTAATTTTATAATGACTTTAAAAATTATATATGGTCTTATAAAATTATCATAAAACCAGAATAAATAAAATTTTTATTTTATGGAATTTTTTTATGAAAATAAATTTTTATTTCAATTAATTAATTATTTTTTATTAACTATTTATGAATCACAAAAATACCAAAAAATTGATCATTTTATGTAGGCCTCTCTTCGCTACAACATTAACCTAAATGATATGAAATATAGACTAGTGACCTTACATATGTGTGACATCATTTTTTGGTCAATTATCATGCTTCTGTATGGGAATGGGTGATTTTAGGAAAATCCCTGTATTTTTCAGGGCATTTCCTAGTTTCTTTTGAATTTTTTCATCTAATGTATTGTACGATTCAGGTGTTGTCTTCCATAAAGGACACATAGTTTCCATAATGAAAACCTTTTCTTGTTGGCTGGTAATGAATTTTATGACCCTTTATAGTTGAATTGGAACCACATAATTATCAGTTTTATAGGGATATACATGTCTAAGGCATAGCCATCTCCATAGTAGGTTTTGTGGACCATCTTCTTCCTTTATAGTGATGGATGAAAAAATACGCCACACATCTAGTTAATAGTAATATGGAGTAGTATGGCCATGTGATAAATCCTCTTTCTACGGTATCTAATAAAGGAATTTATATGGTTTTCTATACCTACGGATAGTGTAATGGTCGATCTGTTATCCTTTTGAGACATCCGAGTATTTTGGATTGATACAAGTGGTTCCCTTCACCATGTCAAATTGTAAAAAAATCATTTAATTTTTGTGGTACTCATATATGAAATGGGATATTATGATTTGAACACTGGTAATGTCTGAAATACAATTATATTGGCACTAACAGAGACCCAATCTTATCCTAATACACTGGATTATCTTATTTGAGGATTAGGGGTTATACACCTTCACCAGCTTTTATGCGTATTTCATTGACATATGGGAGAATGACTCTGAGAAGTGTAATGAAAAATCCTAGTGAAAACATAACCATGTACACTTTTAATTTTCTAGTTTCACTCCCTTATTCATGAAAATTCATGGTAAATGTGATTTAGGCACACCTGGGACCATAGTTGGGGGTTGATTGAGCATGAATCGTGTGATGAAATTTTATTCTCAAAACTTTAAATGATAAATACACTCTTATTTTACAGAATAACACATCAATTATTGTTAAATATGACTTTATATTATAATTCACACAACCATGAATGCCCATTTCAAATGGTGAGTGTTTTTTTCAAAGGCATTTGATTCTGGAGTGTTTCAAATAATATTGGAAGTTATTTGGATGCATTAGATGAAAGGGCTGTGTGTGTGCATAACCTTTGAAAACACCATTAGTCAGGGATGGATTTTTATGGTTGTTCATGGGTGACTATGGGAAGCCTCATGTGGGGAATGAATCATGGAGAGTTCTTCCAGAGGATGTCAGTAGGAGATAATTGACCTACCATTAATGGTGATGTTTGGTATGTTTGACTGAAAACCATAGTATAAACTATATCACAGATATCAAAGGGGTGTATTTGGACATATGGGTATTCTTCTTATCTTCATTTTTTACTCTTAGTTAAATATGATCATGTCCTCTATATTAATAATATTTTTGGGTAGTTAGATTTTGTTGGTTATAAGCCACTATATGTTTTAAAAGAAGTTGGTATTGATGAGTAACTTGTTTCATAGAACACTCCACGAACGTTATTTTCTTTAGAATCCAAGTTATCTCTAAGTGATATGTGTGTTACCTAGTAAGAGCACCTTAGACAGACTCGCATACACCATCTCTTTCATTTGACCTGATTGCAATGCAGATTCCGTATTGGGGGCCATCATTTTCCTCAATATTTTGATGTTTTGACTTGTAAAATAATATCACATATGAGATAAGTGTTATGGTTTTTGTAGGTTGTGGTCATTAAACACAATTTATTGATCGTGATGTTTTTTAATCCTTTAACAAGTTTGGAAGGGTAGTTTAAACTAGTGAAGATCATAGTGTCCTTGATCTAAGCGCACTTATAAATATTATGAGAAGAAAAATATGAATTTGGTGTTTTAAAATGGTGTTTCTCTATAATTTTGTATGGTATTCAGTGATTATTCTCTAGTAAAATTCTAACTTAACTTCATTTAAATGCCTTGGGATTATATTTTGAGTCACTGTGATCATCTATGGCTAAAAAATAATGAATTTTTGGATGGTATTAAACTAAAATATTTTCCTCCAGATATATTAAATGATGTATGATTGGAATTGTTGCTCGAATATAACTGTGTCGCATGTCGTGAGAGTTGTTATAACATTGTTTGAAAATTCTGATAGAAGGTTTTGATGAAACAAATACTATGGTTCAAACATGGCCCTAAAATTTCAGAACCTATGGTTAATGAATAGTTGGATGGGTGGTTAGATAGATGGCATGAAGATCAGGTTTTTGTATCTATGATCTATTATAAGATCTTTTTATATTCTTTAGATTATAAAAATAATTATTAACTTGATTTGGTAAAATTTTATGACCATATGTGAAGGTGAAACTCATAGATGTGTTGAGTGTTTGTAAGTTCAATTGAGACATTAGAATAAATCTCCATAACTAGAGTAGGTCAAGTGATGTTCAATTCATTTTCTCAAGGATTATTAGGGAATATAATTTAAAAGGTGATGTTACTATAGATTCTCTTGTGTTTGGAATAGATTAGATTCATTGGTTATTGGAGTTTTTTTTTCATTTAGTTGGTGTTTTCTTTCATATACCAAGATTCAGAATGAAATTCCATAAGATGAGATACATCAATCTAATTAATATATGATTCTCAAGGCCTGAGAGGTACCTTGGGTGTTTAATAGTGTATCAAGAGCTTTTATCCTTAGAATTTCATGCTTTCATAGGGTAGGTAAGGGCACACGGGTTTTCTGAAACTCTATGGCCGAACAGTGAAAAATTTGCATCACTAGCAGGTGAGTACGAGTGATCCAAATGGGCTATGCATCGTTTCCCTAACCATTTTCCTAGCCTATATAATTATTACCATTTAAGTAGTGTGTGTTCATAGTTATTCACATGATTTGTGCACGATTTGGATACCAGTGCATCCAAAACCTAGAGAACTTTTTTACTAATGTATTGTCCCTTGTATGGTTTCCGCATGACTTGGCCATCTATGAAGGAAAACCATGAAATCATATTTGTGTGGTTAAAATTAAAATTATACCACAAATGATCATTTAACCCTTTTCATATATTTTTATTCCTCCATCCAACAATATTAGGATCTTCTTTTTCCCTCATAGATCTCCTACGACCCGTATCCTAGGCATATAATGAACGCTTACATCAATTGTTGGAGTAAAATGGTTTCCGACACTACAGATTCCTCATTGTATAATCCTTGTTCAGTTTTATTTCATTTTGAATTTTCCAACCCTCTCATAGTTCTATTTTGGTGTGAGCTAGTTTTACCTATTTTTAGGGAATTCATATATTTCTTCAAAAATTTTCATCCCAATTCAAATCAATGATTGATATCGAACATCTGTGTCTTCCATGGTTTAATGTAGGTGGTGTAGATATCATACATTGAGTTTTTTTTCACTTTTATAAAATGATTCCATGTTCTACCTTCCTGATATATGTGGTGTTTTTCTAAATAATATATTAGATTAAATAAAATTTTTGAGGCCTACATATGACACATTGGCAATACCACTAATCTGGTTAGGGGTTATGATGACATTTAGAACTATCCATTGGAGAATTAACTTTGTTTTTCATGTCTACTTAATGTGTTCGCCTTAATTAGAGCTAACCAATGGGTCTTTCTTTATATTAGTGAATTAAATGGTGATGATTTCTTTTATAAAATCCCCATTTAGGAGCGTTGTTTAGGATATTAGTTGGTGTTGGATTACCAAAAGTGAACAAAATTAATTTCATGAATTAAAATTTCATATTTTTTTATAAACTTCCTCTAGTTAGGTGAACTATCATTCCAGTAAAAAATGATTAGTTGTTTGGTTGATTTTTTGGATTGATCGAATACCCTGTCATCTGGACTTATTGTTTTGATATTTAAATAAACAATAAACTTGTACCAATCCTTTATCATTCGTGACTTGATATTTGTTATTTTATATTCCTAGCCTCTTAATTTTCACCATGGTGATTATAGGGAAGGGTTTGACACATGGACTCTTTAGATATTAATATTTATAAAGTATAATTTTTTATTTAATTCAATTTGATTAATTAGTTATGGACACCAAGAGTGAAACTCATGATCCATCCACGGAATGTTGAGGATGATCTCATCGGGAAAGTGTAAAAAATGATGAGGAAATGAGTATATTCTAGTTGAGAAACTAGTATTCCAGGATGGGTTCTCCATATGTTACTCTTACCTTAGTATGAGCGATATTTCATCCCAACAAAGACACCTTGGAAGGGTTTGTTGGAGAGATGGTTTTACTTGGCCACTAGTAAGACTTGGCCCCCTGTATGAGATACTAAGTATGTTATCAAAGGTTTTTTACTCACGTTAGGTTGAGAGTGATTATTTCATGGAATTTCACAAATCACATTGGATAGTCTCCAATGGCAGTGTGCCTTACGAAAACCCTAGTGCGATACATGGGTTCCTTATTAATGTTTTCCATAGATAGTGTCATGATTCTACTTATTTTAAATCCTTTTTATACCTACAAAAAAGGACAGTATAAATATTTAATATCCATGGGATGCATCCACCAATCTCAAGAAGATGCATGGGTTTGGACTATCTCTACTTACCTATTTAAAATGTATTTGATATCACTTTTACATTATATCTTGGTATAAGATAACAAAGGAATAAACATTTCCTACAAGTTATGATAATGGTATGGTTATTTATATTCCCTTGATAATCATAAGTAATCAATGTTATTTATTTATAATTTCAAAATGTTGTCAAACTTTTTTTTGGGGCTACAATGATTGTTTTATATACATGAATGTGAGTATTCTTTAGACACTATTAGAAGTGGACTACTGAGTATATCTCAAGCCATATTCTGCCATCTATTACAATGGGGTACACAAATAGAAATCCTTGGTTGATGGATAAGGATCCTTGGTTATTTACTTGTATTTTCATGCTTGTACATTGGATTTAGGAACACATGACGAATAATGTACATAAGATTCTCATGGAGAATTCCATTGGGGTTTTATTCTTTTATTTTATTATACTAGTCTATACTAAATTCCTCCTTCATAATTCATGTAGAATCTTTTGGAAATGCATTAAAATTTATACGTATAGGAATTTTCCATTTTCTTTTATTCAGTCTGGGTAATTATTCATTTTCTTCATTGTAATATCATTATACTAACACTTCTATATTATTATTTACACCTGTCTATAATCATATAACACATTTATCGTGTAGGTGTAGACTACCCACTATAACACCATTTGACCCAAAATACAAGTCAATGTAATTTTTCTTAAGTAGTGGCATGCTTGAGGCCATGTGGTGACCCATCTGGACACTAGTTTATTGGTTAGTAATCCCGAGATGTTACATAGATGTATATTCTAATTTATTTATCAAGGTTACGAATTTATATGTAGAAATTAATTTTATGTGGGTAATATTGTAACACCAAGGTATCTTAATCCAATAAGATTAATTACAAGATATTATTTATTTGATAGCTTGTGTTACATGCAATATTTTGTTCAGTCGAATCAAAAAACATTATTACAATAATTTGTTTGGATTATATCTTAGTAATTTAATTTTTGGAAATTAATTAGAATAAATAATATACTAAATATATAATTTTATTACTCATTTATAATTTATTAATTAATAATGTGTAAATAATAACTTGTATTTTAGTAAAATCATTTTATTCAATAAAAATCATTTTTACTAAAATTTATTTTATTTAATTTTGTGAGAAAATAATTCAATTAATGTATGTAACTTTTAAAAAATGTATTTGATAAAATGAAATATATTTTAGAAATTATGAGGTGAAAACTATCATATAATTATTTTTTGAATTTATGTGAAAAAAATTTATATTTTCATGAACAGTGAAAATATCATATTAATATTACAAAATAGTATTTTTTATAAAATATTTTAAATTTAAATTTTTTTTAAAATTTATTTTAAAAAATTCATGAGTTATTTGTTATATTATTTATTTTTTTATAAGAAATTAATACTGGAATTTATCCTAAATACATTTTATATTTAAACATGGTATATTATATAAAAAAACTATATTTCATTTCAATACTACAATTTAGTATTAACATAATTTATGAATTAATTATTTTTAATTTTTTGAATTGGGTTCCATATTTAATATCTTGATGTCCAAATTTGTTAACTATGTACCTTTTATTGTTGATCGATAGGAATATTAACCTTAGTAATTATTATTACCATATTAACAGGTAGATCAAGGAATTAATGTTTTAAATAAAATGAATGTTATTGTAAAATGATGCTAACCACCAGCTATAATTTTATTTCATAATTTAATTTATCCACACTCCTCGCAGATTCAGTTGTATTTAATTTTATATCAAATTTTATAATATTATGAAGTTTATAATATTTTAATTAATAATATGAAAAACATGTCACATTGTTGATTTCAATAAATATAATATTTTTTATGCGGGGTTATATAGAGCCTATGATTAAAAATAAATTTTATTATAAAACATAAAATAAATAAATTTGTCATGTTATTTTTTTTATTTTTTGTGACGAAATATTTACCTTAAATTCATTCCCAACATTCATGGAGTAACTATTCTAATAATGAAAATATATAATAACCAATATTAGAAATATTATATATAATATAATCAGTTATTAATATGATTGTCCTTGTATTTTATAGATGGAAATTACATTTTTGGGATGTGATAATTTTTTTCTCATTTAATGTTCTTTATTGATATTATTAATGTCATAGCGATGAATTATAAAAAATTAGCAATAATAATATTATATGAAAATAAAATTTTAGAAAATTATATATATATATAAATGTAAATAGTGATAAAATTTGTTCAAATTTTTCATGCTAAGTATATTTATTATTAAATATTGACATATATGTAATGTTATAACCTTTTACGAATTTAAAATATGATAATAAAATTAATGATAAAATAGGTTAGTAATGGTGTTAAACGAAATGATTGTGATTAATGTTTCATATAAACATTTAAAAATACAATTGGATGATGATAGATTAACCAGATCATATGGTATGATTAATATTGTGACTATTCAGATGTATTTGAATCTTGAATTGTTTAATTATATTTTAATTTTATAGGAAATGTCATATCTCCTCCCCATCTCTTATAAAAGATAAACAATTACCTCACATCATTCAACAATAAGGATCCTTATAACTTAAACATCCTATGAAATTTTATCTTTTTAAATTACCCAGACACAATCTATTGTGTTTATTCCTCCTAATGGACCATCTCTAGTTCTCTTTATAGTAGTTTTAACTATCATGGTTCGAAGAAGAGGTAATCACATTAAATATTCACTTTAATTTTTATACCATTCCTTAATAACTCTAAATATATTACATTTATCATAAAATAAGAACCTACATATCCTAAGAAACCTGAAATTTAATTGTGATTATAAAAAATCCATTATACACCCTATTTCCAAACATATTTTAATTGAATGTATCTCTAATGCATAAAAACATATTATTATCTCCACATAGGGATACAATTCCTTTTTCATCACCACAACTTATTAGAGGGTATTTTAATGAGTTTAATATTTATAAATGACATTTCTGACATAATTATATTTCTCTACTAATAATATCATATCTTCCTTCTTATCATCCAATAATTTGGTAATCAATAATTTAATTCAAGTGTACATGTCGTATTCCACCTCTAAAATTTGAAAATATTAATTATTCATTTATCCTTCGCATTGATGGTAATAATTATTATTTTTAGTAATATATATTATATAATAATGAATTTGGCATGGTGATTAATTTTTGTAATTTATTTGTTTCTATGACCCGAAGAATGGAAAGAATCTTCATGCGTACGTGTGTCCCACTATCTCCATAAATAATATAATTCCTTTTTATATGTTATATTTATAAATTATTATAAATATTTACATAATGAATATATTTTTTGTTCATATCATGATTGAAAATATGGAAATTTTGGGACCATAATCAGTTTTTAAATATAGTTGTTGTCTAACAGAATCATTCTTCGAATAAGATATAATTATGAACTGTGATATTAACTTCCATGCCATCCTCATCTTTTTATAATTTCATCCGAGTAGCAACCGGAGTTTTTATCTCCTTGGAATTTTCCGTGGAAAACCATCTTAACACCTCTTTGGAATATTTGGATTGAGAAATGAATGTTCCATTCCTTCCATGTGTCACATGTAGACCAAGGAAAAACGTTAGCTCTCCAATCATTGACATTTCAAACTAATTTTTCATGAATTCGGAAAACTGTCTGCACTGAGCTTTATCTGATCCACCAAATATTATGTCATTGACATAGACCAGAACCATCATCCTTTTATTACTATTATTGTTGAAATAGAGATTGTAATCAACTCCACCACACTGGAAACCAAGCTTCATCAAGTACTGATCATGCCTTGAGTACCATGCTCTTGGTGCTTGTTTCAGCCCATACAACACCTTCTTCAGCCTACAAACTTTGTTCTCATCCTCATGAATGTATTATTCATGATGGAAGTAAATGATTTTCATGTTGTACATGTTAAAAAACATTGCTTCAATTTTTTTTATGGAAATGCCACATATAACTCATTTGGAAATCGAAAAATTATCATACCAAACCATTGTGTAAAGTGTAAAAACATGGTTATAAATAACATCAAATAGTCATAGATGAATATTAGAAAACACACATTACAGAATATACGAAAACTAATATATGTAAGAAAATTTCAATTGAATATATAGTGAACAGATATTAACTTTCCAGAAAACATATTTTCAGTATTTTGAGTACATTTATTGGGGGAAATTAAAAGAATCCATGTATTTTAATGAAATAAATAGTTGATTATAAAATTAATTAGTACATTGAGTTTTTTATCATGATATATCAACATAATAACATCATCATAATCAATCCCAATAAATAATGAGTCTATAACATAAAACATGTTAACTTGGGTCTGCCTTTTTTAAAAAGAACTCTATTCTCCAGTTATATGAAGCAAATCATTGTGATATCTTCTAAAGGGCTCTAAGGATTGTCTATTGTAATGAATAGAATATCTAGAATGTGTCTAGTGGATTTTAAATGTGAATCTAGGGATGTTTGGTTGATCTAGAAGGATTAAAGTGGTATAAATAAGTGAGAGAGGAGATTCCCTTTTATAATGGATCTTAGGGGATTTTTTGGAAATTCATAATGAATAAATTATTAAATAAACCCAATATCAATAAAAATTTATCCATGCGGATATATATTCAATTCTATGGTAGAAAATTATTGTAATGCCCTAAACTAGTATAATTTAGAATGTATTTTGTGTCATTTTAGACCTTATAATTTATAATAACCCTTAATTTACCAAATTTAAGTATTACTATGGTTAGAAATTTCAATATTAAAGGGCTGTTATTTTAACTCATATGGTTTAAATTTTTACATAAGTGGACAATTTTTTAAATTTCCAACCATATCAAAATTACCATCACTTATTTTTATTATTTTTATTCATTTTATATAATATAGAAATTTATGTTTGTGAGAAAATATATTTTCCATAATTGTGAATGTATTCATTTAAAAGTACTTAATGGACAAAAATGCGAACATGGAATTATAATAAAATCATTTAAATTTTTTTTCATATTCACCTATATAATTCATGGGAAAAAATAAGAGATAAAAATTATACGAAATTAATTTTTTAAAAAAACATTAATTTAAATTTCTAATTAATTGAATAAATAATCTTTTTAAATTGTGTAATACTTTAGGATAAATATATAATAGCTAAAATTTATAAAAACCCCTCTATGGATGAAATTTTATTAATATCATATTGACTATTATGATTCATTCATAAGATTTTATTTCTATATAAACACATAATGGATATTTAAATCTATGAGGGTAATGTTTTGTATCATTTATTGATTTGAATAATATATATGTAATTTGTAGGGACAAGTTCCACTTAAACTATTAAATACCGTAAATAAGGTGTTAAGTGTCAAATTAAATTTATCAAAATAGTATTAGGATATAGAATTATAGAATTTTCACTTGTGTTTAATGCAGATTGACATAACAAACACTTTACTGTGGTGATAAATTTTAGCCTGATTAATATTTGTAACATTTCAACCCACCTCTCCACTAAAACGGTGGATGTACTAGCCGCCAAATGATCTCAAGCATGCCTCCTCATACGGTGGAAGCTTTCGACTAGCAGCGATTTTGTAAGGATCACCATTGGAGAGACTATACCCTCTTATTAGAGTTTTATTGCATTATACCAGAATAAATAACAATCTATAGCATAATTAATAAGAATTAATTAAAAAAACGGTGGAAGAAAAATTTCATATAAATGAACAATATTGGTCAATTCCAGTTTATACAACAAATGAATGCATGACATGGTATAAATTCATGTTTGAAAGATGTAAATTGTAAAACATTCATTGTAATATAATAAAAAAAATCGAGGGACAACAAAACCCCATGGAAGATCTCCTTGAGTATCCTGATCTCCATCTCTGTCCTTTTCCCCTTCTCTAGGTACAACCAATACAACAATCAATCATGGTTTATAGTCTCACTGACAAGAAAATGTCTATTTAGGTACCCCATGAAATTGCGGCCTAATTAGGATGTGAGATATAATTCTCAATAGTTTGACACAACCGGTGTATATACCGACAACGAAAGTGTAATATAAATTAAATAGTGTGTAGGAATGCATAAATAATGTATGCAACACAAAGTAAGTAAGAATTTATGTACCTGCTTCAGACCTCATCTGGTCCCGAAACACATAACCAATTTATTAATTAGGATATTAACATTTTATTTAAATATGGAAAGTGGGGCATTTCCAAAATTGACATGACCTCATTTGTATTAAATAACAATATTTTTATGAAGTGACCGTGAATCCTAAATATGATATCTTGTGAGGGAGTTCTACTGTAATAACCAAGGTATCATTGATCTCATTGAACACTAAGATAGTAGTATCAGAGTCTCACTAAGGGGTAAGAGTGTAATCTAAGGAACATAAGCCAAGGCATTCTTCAATGAGGCACCTACTAACTACATGGTGATCGACTAAGGTGAAACCGAGATGATTAATGAAATCTAAATATGGTCTTTAACCATGAAATGTACTAGTCAATGCTGGAAGCAGCGATTATATATAAGGAATGCATTAATATAGTAAGAATAGACAAGGACCAGAGTCTAGGTGGGTAACAACCTATGAGAACTATATTTGTGAATCTGAATGGGGTTCCTGAGTACCCATGTTATTCTCCTCTCAAAATCCTTGGTGAGCCTAGGTCAAACCATTCCTTTCTGTTATTTTAATCATGTTGTATTTCATTTGGTCTAAGAATTTCCTTCCATTAGTATGGGTAGGTCAAGTATAGTTACAACCATTTATTTATTGGTCCATAACTTATCTTCCATTAGTATGGATAGGCCAACTAGTATTGAAACCATTTATTTATCGATCCAATCATTTATATACATTAGTGTGGATAGGACATGTAGCTTTGAAACCATGTAATCATATCTTAGTTAATGATTATGTTGATTTGGTCCTAGCCTTTTTAAATTAGTGTGGATAAGTCACGTAGCATGCAACCATTTAGTTGAAATATATTAAGGCTTTTTCAAAAGTCTTGGTCCACACCTCTATATTCCCTTATAATGGTAAGGGATTCCATGTACATCTCCATCCATTGAATTATTACATGGGAATCCATGGATCTCCCCAGGTATGAGTATGAAAACCCATTGTGTCCGTACATGGAAATCTTACATGGGATCCCACCTGTCACCCAACATGTTATTAGCATTAAAAACATCTGAAAAAAATTTGGTAATTTTTTAAGGGTCAATCATTATGCAATAACCATTCATTTCACTCAAATCATTTCATTTTCCAATACATGTCAATTTCATTTCTAAGGATCCAATTATCCCTGAAAAAGTTAAATTACCTTCATGGGTAATTCCAATTCAAAAAACATAGCCAAACACTTAGATGATGATTTGGTCTTTTAATCAAATAAAAATGGAAAAAAGTGTTTCTAATGCCATTAGGTCTATATCCTCAACATGATGTATCTCAATATACCATCAATGCATAAGAATTATAAACATGATAAGTCATCCAAGCAAGCTGTAACCACAACTTTTTTGCTTGAAGGTTATGCACTTCTATTGGAGGGGTTTTATTATAATTTCATGATATTACATATCACAAATATCATTTATCACCTTTAAAATTTTAAATATTAAACATGATATATCGTATTTATGTAATTTAAATATATATACATCACTGCATGAATTTAAATGTTAACTATATTATACCAAGAAACATATTAATGCATTTATAAAATTGAGGACTTGGAATGGGACCCTACCACAGGGTGAAACTAAGTCATCCACCCAGATCTTCGATATTTTTAACTAAAAATAGCTTCTCCCGTACTAAGTATATGCACCACCATTTTCATGCATAGACACCAAGCCCCAATAAACTCACTCGAATGTCAATGGGAATGTGCAAGGGGATCCTTACACATTTTCTAATATGAATATACTCATCACCACTCACATACACTTGCATTTACATATATATATATACTTGGGATTACCTAGAAACATTCGTTTGTAATAACTTCCATGGATTTTTAGACATGTAATAGGTCTCCCTTGACTGGGTGACTCCAAAAAATATAAAGGGACCAATAAACTACACATTTGACACTATGAATCATAAAATAATAAAAGAGTACAATTTAATTACTATAGTACCAATCATCAAAGGAAAACACTCACCTAAAGCGTCAAGGATGAAACAAAATTGAAGAGAAACAACTCAGAATAACTCAATGACCTAACGATTAATAAAAATAGAGTAAAAGACACATATAGAACATAATGAATGAGGTAAAAAATAATGAAGAAGGTATAATACTTACCCTGAAAAATTTTCGGTAGACTGAAATCACCCATAGCACCTATCCTTCAATGTTTGTTGTTAGAAAATACTCCAAAATACCCCGATAGGTCATGCACATCAACCTAGAAAAAAACAAACAGAAAATAGGATAACCATGAAAGCCCTAGGTTTCAGCCATTCTACACTAGGGGATTATGAGGATGAAAAATTATAGAATTAGGGAGAAAGGGAAGGGAATATTCCTATCTCAGGTATTTGAAAGTCGAACAAGTGGAATCCCGGGAGAATTAGTGAATGAGTGAGGCCATAGGAGAGGGGGCTGTTCACAACGAATGGGGAACCTCTTTATGGTGGCACGTGCTATGGGTCGTGGAAATGATGGAGTGAGTGAGAGTTTTTAAATTTTATTTTCATTTTATTTTATTTTAATTAATTTCATTAAAATAAACCATCTATAGGGTTGGACCCATATGGCTTGCCAAACCATGCAGAAACCTTGCAGAGTATACTACCTCTAGGAAACAACCCGCACGAGTTAGGTGAATGGTTCCCACACCCTGTGAAAATTTTGTAGATTCAACTTCCATCGGGACCTACTACGAATGGGATAGGCACATGATTTCAGAAAATCTGCGCATCCTGTGTGAAAATCCACCAAACATTTTAAAACAGGGTCGCATGGTTACCTGCAGTGGGCCACATGATTTAGTAGACAGTGTGGAAACTGTGATCCCATTGATATCTTCTAAAACTGGATGTTTTTTGTTCTGGAAATCCTTAAATATTTCGAGCCTCTTGAGAGAATTTTCAGGCCTTCATTGATGTCTAAAAATAACACGTATAGTTTTACAAAACTCAGAATAAAGTTTTGATCTTCGCTTTTAACTGCAATCCATCCAAATATTGAAAAAGATATATTACATTTGTATTTTAGTCTGGTTAAAATTGGTTCAAAAATGTACTCACCATATAATTATCTCATATTTGATAAACCTTCGAGAACAACATAAAAATAACCCGACCTACCAGGGTCATAAATTTTCAATCAAGGGTTTCATTACGTTACAAACTCCCAATGCACCTTTAAGATGTTATTAAACACTCCACACTTGAGACTTTTCAAGTTGATCCAATTCTAAAAGTTCAACTTAAACACTTAAACTGATCTTATAAAATCCCATTTAGATAGATAAAATATCTGGTTATAAACTAGATAAACACTCGAATGATGGTGCTTCCCACCATAGGTCTTAAAAAAGAAGGGGAAATTACAAGCCATAATACATCAAACACTCTAATTTTTGTACCAGGAAAACCCTGAGTTCTAGTAAAACACAACTGACATGATTTCATTGAATCTAAAATTATGAATTCAAATCGACCTAATAAAACTGGTCGAGAAAGATTCCTCAAAAGACACTATTGACCTTAAAACACGACTTTCCTTCACCTAAAATTGTTCCATAAGACTGTCCCATACCAAATCTTAAACATTAAATTGAAAAGAGAGAGAACAAGTCGATACATTTGGATGACTTATAAACAAATTCCATCATAGACGCCCATCACAATTCAAAAGAAACATCTGGATTCCGTGAGTTTAAACATCACGTTTCATACATGGGAACCCATGAATTTCTTAGGTCTTTCCATGACTCAGTAAAATCCATGCATTAGCATGTATTTCTTAATAATATCATCCAACAAGCTCAAAATATTTTAAATATTTAGAACAGTGAAACACTGATTCTCTCTTAGTCCGTCGAGGATGACGTCAAGGTAAGGGGCATCCTCTTCTCTTATGTAGAGTAAAATAAGATGATTTAAGATGAGGTTTCCAATCAAACACAGAAAAAATAATGATGGGAAAAATGTGTAATTAGATAAATATTTTGATGCTATGAAACCACTAACCCAATTTAAGACTTTCATACCTCATTGGTATTAAAGAAATAATCAACCATATACCAATGGACCGCTTATTTTGATCTCCTTCTAAATGGAAAGACATATTTACCTTTTTCAACCATACACTACCCACCATTGGAGTGTCCTAGACACAAAATGAAAGAAAACTAACCGCTCATAAGGATTATAGATTATAACAATGATACATGCATTCAAAATAGCACAGTCTTCTGAAAACCATCCCAAGTATTGTAATGAAACTGATTCTATAACTCTCAAGTCACACTATATGGATATATCCCAAGGCTATACTCAGTAGTACAATTTTTTTTCTTCATATTTGAAATACCTTATATAAAAATTTTCTTGGACGACGCGATACCATGTCATCTATCACAAAGTAGAAGAGAGGGTCATATGACCTACGAAGAAACCGTCTATGCCCATGGCTCTTCTGAAAAGATGAAAATGAGTATTACTCGATGCACAAACTCATATAATTCTCAATAAAAACATGACCTCCCATCTGAATAAGGGTGTCATTGGTGACAGAAATTTCAACTTGGGAAAATGGCACCCACACATCACCAAAAGTGAGAAACGTCACACCACTAGAAAGGAATTTATATTCGGAGGGCTCTACCTACCATATGAATTACAATTACAAAGAACATGTGCAAACCCATACACAGGGTCCTGTCAAGAAAAGTCACAAGGCTCAAAATATAATCATAAATTCATTATTAAGGAAAAATCAAATATGGAAAATACTCAAGCTTCTGTATTATGGCAACTCATGAGAACTATGAACAACCCTCTACATGAGGGTTATAAATAGTGTACACCACTACATCTTCCATTTCCATGACTCTTATATTTAATCACATTTAATCATTAATAATCAAAAGAATTAATTAAAAACACAAGATACCATTTTTAAAAAACAAATTACTATGAACATGATTACAATCTATTCCCCATGGGAAGAGCATGGATGTTTTATAAAATGCCCTTTTAAAAACATTTCACCTTACCTAACCTCCTATAATTCTCTAGAAACATATCTAAATAAAAAAATTATACAGATAAGGATTTCTAGGAGGGTCCCATTTTAACCAAACTAGGTTCTCTGGAAAAACACCAAACAACAATCACACAAATTTTTAATATTAAAACACCCAAATGGGTCATATCATAAAGACAACCATAACTGACCAAAATAGGTACAGTTTCATTTTCAATATCTAACCATTTAATTTAAAATAAAAATTAAACATATTCCTCATTTATAAGTATTTCACATAGCATAATACCTTCATATTTACTATGGGCATTCAATATCCAATTATTGAAGCACCCAAACACTCATTGGATTGAATATTCACTCAAATTATTCAATACCAACTCAAATTCAGAATTTAACAAGATCAAACATAATGGTTTGATTATACGAGTGGCCACCTACCAACCCACAAAGCACCCATACACTTTACTATTTGGCTTTTGAATCCCTTTATTCAAACATAACATCACTTAACAAATGAATTTAGAATCCTTTTTATAGTGTTTCAATTAAATGGGATTCCTTTTCCTATCTATAAGGCACCCATAAAACATACAACTAAAAACTATCTTCCATTATATTGGTAACCATTAACATATCCCATGAAACCATTTACGTATATCAATTTAAGATTGCAAGTCACTACATGCAACTAACAGAGAACAACAAGATGAAATAACTGAAGTATGCGATGACAAGCAGAAAATAGAGAAGGTACGAAACTGTATTACCTAAATAGTTATAAATCGAAGCATGTAATAACAATAAGGCACAAAATAATTCTTAATAGGCAACCTACAAATGATACTACAAGGCATGACATATATGCATGGCATATGAATTTCTATGTACCTAATGTGAAGCATGTATGTTTCATCCTTGCCATAATAGGCCATGGGTAATATTCATTTTTCCATATATATTATGTAGTAGAATATACAGCAATCAATGTAGGTTATGTCGTATCAATTGTAACAATGAATACCATAAATAGAAATCAATGCCCTATCCTGTTGGTCATTCCCCGTATGTTGGGTGATCAGTCCCATGAACATCTATTAACCAAGCACTAACACTTACCTAGTTTCCCATCTACCAAATGAATATAGTAAGGAAAAAGGAAAACCAACCTCTACTAACACATTGTACCTTCCTGACCCCACTCACCACTAATACGGTGGCTAGAAGAGCTGCTACATGACCTCATGAACGCCTCCCTATATACTATATGGAGTTGACCAATAGTGAGAGTGTAAGGATAGTCTGTGGGGAGATTATGTCCTCTTATCAGGGTTTTGAAATAGTATAATAGAGTAAATATGAATCAATAACAGTAGTAGTAATACACAAATGAAAAAACATCTGAATAAATATTTCATATAAATGAACAATAACATCCAACACCATTTTATACCAAAAATGAATGTATGACATGGTATTAGTACTTGTTTTAATGTATTATATAATACAACATGATTTTCAAATGTGTTAAAAAACAATAATGGGACATCAAATCCTCATGTGTGATGTCCTTCATAATTTAGTGCTCCAGCTCAGTCCTTTATTCCCACTCTAGGTACAATAAATACAATAATCAATCATGGTCGACAGTCTTGTGAACAAGAAAATTTATACTTCAGTACACATGTGCGATGGAGGCCCGAGTAGGTTGTGATATATAAATTTTAGTAGGTGGGAATGACATGGGAATAGACCAATACCAATGGTGTAATATAAATTAGAAAATTTGTATGAGTTTTTAAATAAAGTACGGTGTAAAAGGTAACTATGAACACAAGTACTTTCTTCATCCCTAAGATTGTGTCTGAACATGAAGCCAATTAATTAAATAATGTTTTAAATTTTATATTAATAGGTCAATTGAGGCATAGCCAACATTGAAATAACCTCATGATAGTATAAAATAGTGAAGGTTCCATGATGTAATAAGGACACAAGAAAATGAAATATGGTGAAGGATTTATATGGTATTAACCAAGGTAATGTAGATCTCACATAATGCTAACTCTATTGTATATAAGACAAGAAAAGTGTAATAGTGTAACCCAAGGAGCATAATCCAAGGAATTCCATAATGAGGTTCCTACTGATTCCTAGGTGATCGATTAAAGTAAAATGGGAGTAAGCGATGATAGGTTCCTAAGGGATTTAACCATGGCACCTACTAGTCAAAGATGGAACCAAGGAGTGTATCCAAGGAATCCTATAATAATTTCAGAATAGATTAGGACTAGAGTCAAGGTGGGTATTATCCTAAGAAAACTGCATCCTTGAATCGGAATGGGGTTCCTTAGTACCCAAGGAATTCTCCTCTCAGAATCCAAGGCATCCCTAGGTCATCCAATTCCTCTGTGATATTGTAATCCTGTAGTAACTCCTTTGGTCCATGTCTCTCTTTCCATTAGTGTGGATAGGTCATGTAGAGTGGCAAGAATTTATTTATTGGTCTATGAATTCTCTTCCATTAGAGTGGACATGCCATGTAGCATTGCAACCATTAGTTTAATGGTCCAATCCAGGTCTTCCATTAGTGTGGACATGCCAACTAGCAATTAAACCATTTTAGAAAATATTTATTAATCAAAAAGTTCATTTGGTCAAATAAGTTCCATATATTAGTGTGGATATGTCATGTATCATGCAACCATTTAGTATAAATCCATTAAGGTATTTTCAAAAGTCAAGGTCCTCACCGCTACATTCCCTGATCATGGTATGTGTTGTACATGTGTGGAACCAATTATTCTATCATCAACCTGGGTCAATCCATTGAATTCCAATACAGAAATCCATGATTCTCCCAATGTATGTGTATGAAAACCCATTGATTCCATCCACGACATTCCTAATTGTGAACCCATGTGTTACCAAAGGTGCTTTTAACAATTAAAATATTTGGAAAAAAAATTAATTTGAATTGAGGGTCAATCATTAACCATTAAACATTCATTTACCTCAACTAATTTCATTTACCAAAACATTTAAATTTCATTTCTAATTCTCCAATAATCCTTGATAAATGGAGATTACAAACATGGGTAATTTCAATTCTAAAAACTGGAGAAAATGCTTAGACGTTGATTTTGTCCTTTAATCATTTAAAAATGGAAACTCAAGGTTTCAAATACCATTAGGTTCATGTACTCAATATATCATTTGTCAACACAACATCCACATAAAATAATTATAAACATAAAAAGTCATGCAAGTAAGGTATAACCACTACTTTTTACCTTAGAGAATGCGCACCACCATTGGTGGGGTATTATTATAAAATATTAGAATTACATATCACAAAAATCCTTTATAACCTTTCACATTTTAAATATGAACCATTCTAAATCTAATTTCAGGGCATTAAATATAGATAATTCATTGTATGAATTTAAATTCTAACTAATGTGTAGTAAGCAAATTATTAATGAATTTAGAACATGGAGGTCTTGGAAAGGGACCCTACCTCAGGGTGGAACCATGATTCCCACATGGCTCTTGGATATTTCTAACTCTATTCATTTTAACCCTCATAGAGTATATGATCATTCACATATATGGAAGGACACCTAATCCCAATGCACACACCTACATGGGCTTGGGAAACCACAAGGAGATCCGTACACATATTCTTATAAGAATATACCAGTCGTCACTCACCTAGGCTTGAAATTTTTTTATATACATGGTAACTATTTTCCCTATACGTGAATAATCACTTCCATGTATATTTACACACTTAATGAGGGAACCTACAAAAAAATATTTACATAACTATACATACAAATGCATGTTTCCCTTGACATCTAGATCGGAAAGCAGCATCACGGGACCAACACACTACACATTTAAGACTAACAACCTAATAAATAATTAAATAACACAATTTAAATTTTACGAGACCAAGAAATAATGAAAAATATTCACCTTAGTTGTCGATGATGTAACAAATCAAAGAAAAAAACCTGAAACAAATAAATTCCCTAATTATTAATAAAAAGGGATTAAAATTCACATACAGATATTGATTCAAGAGTTGAGAAAAAATGTTGGTATAAAACATTACCTAAATTTTTTTCGGGGGACCAAAATTACCCGAACTACCTCGCCCTCAACGGTGGTTGTCAGAACTCACTCCGACACACCATGATAGGTCATGTGCACCATCCTAGAACGAAAACAAACTGAAAATCGATTAACCCAAAAATCCCTTAGGTTTGGCCGAACCATACATGGAAAAGATTAGGTCGAAAATCAGCTTCAATCAGTGAAAGGAAGAAGGAATGAAAACTAATATGGAGATTCGAACATCGAACCAGTGGAATCTGGTGAGAATCGGTAAGTGGGGGTGGTTGTAGGAGAGGGGGTCATGAGCGACAAAGGGGAAACCCCTTTGGAGTCCGGCTCGTGGTGGGTTGAGGAAAATAGGGGGTGAGGGAGAGTGTTTAAATTTTATTATCATTTTTTAAATTAATTTAATTTAAAATATATTTTAGAATGGTTTGAGTGAAATAGTTTTCCAAATCGTGTGCCAAATGTGAAAAGTATACTACCTCCAAGACACACCATGCACAGGCCAGGTGGATGGTTTAGGAAACTGTGCATAGCCAGTGTGAAAATCCACTACCCCTTTTTAACTACAGTCTCACAATTACATATTCTAGGATTCAAAGTTTAATGGACCGTTCAAAAAATATTCTCCCTTTTCTATATTTTAAAACATGATGTTTTTCAGGTCACGAATTCCTGAAACATCTCATGCTACCCAGGGACTTCTCATTCCTTCACCCAAGAACAAGAACAACATGTATAACTGTTCCAAGACTCAGAATTCTGTTCTGAATATTGGTTTTGAATCTGACCCCTCCATCAATTTAAAAGGTTTAAAAACTATCTTATTTTTGACCAGTTTAAAAACACGTGGTTCTACACTATTCACATTGAGGAAAAAAATGGGGATAAAAAAATTATCATCCTGATTATAAATATAAAAATTAATTTTAACTAGATAAATACCTTTAAATGTAATAAAATAGTTTTAAAAAAATTATATAAGGAATTTTATGAAAAAACATTTATTTTTAACGCAAAAAATTGTATATTTATTCTTATCCTATACCAAGAAAATAATTTTTTGAATGTTTTAAATATTTTTATAGTTAAATAATATATTAATGTAATTAAAATAAGTCACCAATATGGATTATTGTACTTTATTTAAATAAAATAAGTTTGGATAGAAAATTTTACAGAAAAATATTACTTTTATTTTTAATGATTCTTTATACTAATTATAATCATTTTATGACCATTGAATTTACATTATAGATTTTTTGAATGAATTTTTTCATATTTATTTAATTAATATCCATATACATAAATCCAATAGAGAGGATATAAAAGAAACATAACACTTTCTTATTGTTGTGTGTTTCATTTAAACTCTTCATTACAGGTAACACAAGATATCAAAAAAACATAATTATAGAGATATATTATAATAATATATGGGCATTAGATGTCCACTATTTATTCCAATTTTTTTTGTAAAATTACTATCATTAGTGTATAATCTTGTGAGGATGAAAGATTACCTTATAGTGGGATTTTCGGTTCAAAATCAAGATGGTGTAGGTCTAAAAAAATAATTGAGAGCATCAACATCAAAATTAATATCGTTTCTTTTTTTAAAAAAAAATATTGATCAAATGAGGAGTTTGGGATTGTAATTATATAACTACTTCCATAATTTTTATTTATTTCAATAATTTATTTATATTCTAGATTTTATTTCAAATTTTACCCAATATATTGCATGGAACAAATTTCAGATTTGTTATCCTTTAACATTATATTAAATATTTTCCCCTAGATTTCTATTCATATTTTTATATCCATGTCTATGATTTATGGATGGGTAAAAAAATATATGGTGTTCTAACATTATTTGTTGTGTCCATTTCCCCTTTTTTTACATGATAATTGTTTCATTATTTTGGGAAAATGGTTTTATTTTTTTCTTCTTTGAGATATAATTGAACCATTGATTCAAAATGGGATGCATAATCAACGATAGTGGTAATATTTGTTTCATTTTTTGGGAATTTTCAGGGGATAAGTGGTTAAATATTCAGAACTAAATCCTTATACAATAATGGGAAATTGACAATTATTTCATTAATTAGTGAGAATCCCAATTTTTGGAAACCAAATTTAGGAAATTGATGACATGTTATATTTAATTCAATATCATGTGCATGGAATAGTTTTTTTGGAAGATTCATGATTGAATTGATTGGAGTTGGGTGATTTGAGAAAAAATAAATCATAGTTGAAAATTTTATAACTAAACCTAATTTATCAAGAAGAAAACTATTCTATGTATTTCATTTCTTTTAGTGTATAGTGTTTCTAGATGATTAAAATATAAAACTACTCTATGGCCAATAAAACAAATTTTTTTGACTCTATCCTAGAAGTTGAGAATGTATTGGAATACACACTTGGGACAATAGGTGGTCCCATAAACCAAGTCATTCTGACATCATTCCATATATGTGGTCTTCTATATTCCATGTGGTTAAACCAAACATGATTATTCTTGGAAAGAAGAGTACACCCCATGTTCCCAAAAAGGAAATTCTATTTAATTTGGTAATAATGATCTACATCTTGTACATCCTTGTTTGAGTCTTTAAATTAGTGTTTTAAGTAGTCCAGCATGATTATAATTCTATCTATCCAACAATGTTGATCAATATTTCGGCTTCAAAGATACTATGTGAGGTGGTATGATTACATCACTTGTACTAGTATGGATAGTTGAAATTTAGATGTTATTTTTATTTTCACAGTGACATTTGGATTGATATTATATTAAAAAAATTATTTCATTTCAATATTAAATGAGATATTTGAATGCTTACATTATACATAACTCTTACTCTAAATGAATAGTGATATTGCAATCCTTCATATCATAATTACTAAATTATAATACATTAATAATAAATAAATAAATGTTAAATAATATAGATATTATTTTTTAAAAAATTCAATGATTTTAGTTAATTCAAAATATTTTAGTATTCAATTTCAAATGAAGTCATTTTATGAGTCAAAAGTATGATATCTCAAATATTGGTTTCTGTTTCAATTAATGAATGTACAGTATAATAAATTTAAACCATTATATAAACAATTATTTAATGCAATTGATTTTAATATTTAAATATTAAATTCAATATAATATTATGCTCACTTTGTTTGGATTATTTGGATATATTTATTTTTCATTGAATAGTGAAACCATAATTTTTAAAAACCCATTTTATGTTTTCATTAAAAAAATTAATTTAAATATATTAATATATTTTTAATTTGAACAAAATGTAACATAAAGAAAATGTAATTTGATATAATATATTTAATTACATATGATTCATTAATATGCATTATTTCGATACAATATTTTTTATCATAAGAACACTCTTTTCTAAAATATATATTTATGCATGTAATTTATTTTTTTATTATTAAAATAAATCGACCTCTATTGGTAAAATATGTTATTAATAATTATATATAATAGAAAAAATAAAATATTTTAATATTAGTTTTATTTTATCTAATGAATTGAATTGAATAAAATTATGTTTTTAATTAAATGACAATTTCTAAAAAATTCTTTTCACTCCCTTTTGAAATCTGATTTAAAATTAAATTATCTCTACTATTAAAGATGGGTCTGATTATTTATATTAAATATTTTTATTGATCATAACTAAAATAATTTAATAGGTTTAACATAATACATGGCCATGACGTATTTTTCATAAAAAAAATTTCATACCATTGTAATTTTAAAATGTGTTTACTGTGGAATAAACAATGAGATAATGGAAAAAATTCCATATAACCATTCTAAATTATTATTTGGGGAAATTATTTTAAACCTATATTAAATTAAAATTTTTTATTGGATATTTATTTCAATTTATTATGAGGATGTGATTATATTGTTATAATTTTGTAGTTAATTCCATTGGTGTCCCTCCACTAGCATGTAAAATAGAACATATTATCTTCACTTATTTAGATAATATTAGGATTTCATATTTTCTTTTAAATTAAAAATAATTTTCCAATATACCTTTCTACTATTATGGGGTCATTTTTAATCTCTAAAATCCCATTTATCAAAATGTAATTTCTATGAAAATGAAGGTGTTTCAAAGAGGAGGTATAAATCATGATCAAGTACCTTTAATTTAATTTTTTATTCTATCACACATTAAACTATAATATCCCTAAATTCAGGATGAATAAAATATTAAATATATACCTTTATTTTATTATTATCATATTATAGTATATTATTATCCTTCCTTCCAACATATTTGAAAAGAAATTATTTCCCTGGAATACAGGTAGACTACCACCTCAATGTAATGATATGAATAATTATCAGTCACCATAATTAAAGTTATGTTATTTTGTTTAATCTAATAAATATAGATATTATTTTTAATAAATAAATGTGTATCAAGAAAGGATAATTGTTTTTTATATTTTATTCTTTTTATATAGAAAAATATAGAAACATCACAGATGTGTACATAATGACTACCAGCTCCACGAAGTGAGGTAATTCAATTCTCATCACCTCTTTATATGATTCATTATAAAATAATAATTTTTTTTTGGAATTTTATAAGTTAGATACTATAATTTTTCATTATAAAACTTTAATAATGATAAATATTCTGGTACCATAATTATAGTTAAAAAAATCATAACAAATAGAAAAAGATTATTCAAATAAATATATATGTATAAATGTGATTTAAAATGTTATAAGTAGGTCATACATTGTATTATATGTATTTATATTGTTAATTTCTATAATTATAATAAATTTTTATCTCATATTATAGATGAAAAAGATCTTATAAATCTAGTCAAATATTGAGTAAGGATAATTCATCTCAATATTGTTTCATTGATATATATTGGATGTTAGGACCCTATTTTTAATTAGCTGTATATATGGATCCATTGAAATTTTATATCATATAAAATTATTAGTTAATTTTATTTAACATCAAATTAAAATTAATTCCTCCATCTTAGTTAGATTCTAATGTTACCAATCTGGTTAGGGTTTCCCATCTCAATGTCTCATCTTTAAGAGATATGTTTGCAAGAACCCGGACCTTCTTTCCATGTATGTTTCCTTCTTATGGCCCTTTTTTAGAGAATGGGGAATTTATGGAAATTTTCGAAGTACACGCAGTGTACTTGGTTACCGTGGGTAGCCGTGTGCTTCCTGTGTAGCGGCCATGCAAATGGCCATGTGTGGTTGAACTTGAGGTCGCCTAATGTGGGGTACAGAAATGGAAAGTACACGCCGTGTACATCAAAATTACACACTGTGTGCTTTCATTTTTTGTATTAAATGCACAGGGGTCACATCTGATAGATAGAACACCCTTCTTTTAGGTCTCGTTCATCGGAGAGAACCCATACGACCACGATCCTTCTCCGAGCCCTCAAGCCTCCATTCAATCATGGATTCAAACTCGGTTGATTGCGTTGGGATTTCCTCGGTAATCTCTATCTTCTTATTGATTCTTGTTTCATGATTCCTCTTCTTTCTCAAGTTATCCTCGCTTGAATATTTTAGATGTTTTTGTACATCATTGGAATTATATGGTGATTCAAGCCTTTATGTTCACATATAGTGATCTCCTCATATTGAGGTAGGTGGTTGGTGCCTTTCGGAAGGATGCGTTTGAATTATATGTAAAAATTTTCCCAATAGCCATGAACGGGGTGTTGCACATTTACCATTATAGCCCTATTGATTTCATGTTATGCTTGTATGCTTGAGTATATGATAATTGATTGTGAATAGGGTGAATTATTGTGCTTTGGATGTGTTTCCCATAGTTTTTTTACTATTTTGACCATTGGGACTATTTTCATGTTAGGATTCTCTTTACTTTACCATGCCTAGTATTATAGGATGGTGTGACTGTTGTTCGGTTATATTGATCTACAATAGAATGATATCGACGTATTTCTTGAGGTTTACCTTGGCCGATACACCCTTCTAAAATTTCATGACTTACACGGCGCCAGGAGAACCTAGTGTATAGACCATAGTGTGAATCGACGTTGAGGGCTTCTTGAGAGTGTCTATTTTACTTACAATGCGACACCACAAGGGAGAATTGATGTTGAGTGCTTCCTCACAGTGTCTATTGTTCCCTGACATAGTTCACATGGGGAATTAGAAGTAGAGTGCTTCCCCAGAGTGCCTTTGGTACAGTTAAGAGACTATAGGGGGAATAGACAGTGATTGATTCCTCAAAGAGTCTATGCTTAAGTTGAACAAGAGGGGTCAGACAGAGTGTACTGCTCAGAGGGTTCCTTGAGTACATTTTAGGTAGGACCAGAGGGGATAGGATGTGAGTACTTCCAAGAAGGTTACCTATTGTGTTTTCATGCTTACTTGAGATATGGCATTTTTGAATGCTTTGAAACTGTGGATTGTTTACTACTTAGTACTTATTTGTTTACTGACTTCCGTACTTTGCCTACCAAATATTCACTGACTATTAGGCATAGATCTCGTGGTGGATGCCTTCTGGGATTTATTCTCACACCCTGTTTGGGATTTTCTTTTGGTCCCAAACATATTATATTGTAGTAATTATAGATAGGGTCATGCACCCTTCTACTTCAGGTACATGATTGCTCTAGAGTCGAAGAGCATGGGACCATGCTATGGCATACGATTCTAAGGAGTTCATTACGTGATTTATTTTTTTTACTTTGGTTTAGTACTATTGTATTCTTGTATTGTGATTTGTTTTGTTGTTTTCCTTGTCATATGTGTCATGCGTCATTCATATATATACATATATGTGTGTGTGCTCTAGTTTATTGTTTCCAGTCTTCCTTGATTTATTTTTGTATGGTTTTTCACTTTTTCTGCTACTACTTTTTCTTTCTTCAACAATGTTACTCTGCCAATGAGTGTATAGTTTCCCCACTATCACACCCAAGGCCCTCGCTTCTAGTCAGCAGCCTCTGGCATTCGGGAAAATGAGCTTGAGGCCCAGTGACAAATTGTTTACAGGTCACCCTTGGGTGGCATCTGAAACCGGGTCGTTACTGAGTGGTATGAGATGGATTATTTTCCCTTTACTTACTTTTTGGTTCCTATATCCAGGTATAGGAAGGAATAGGTACTTGGTAATAAGCTGTTCCTGGGAGTAGTTATCCCGTGTATAGGGAAAAGCCAATCTACCTCGTTATTGTAATTTTGCTGGTTTCACAATTATTATAGTTGATTTGATTTCACCATGAGTGATTCACGTGTTCGGTGCTATAATTGTTGATGTTATTGAGGTTCTATTTCTATTTAAACCTGATGAGATGTGGGTATTCCATCTCATACATCATATAGGCACTTTCTAGAAATCACATGTCTTGCATTCTTTCTATTCCATTTAAGATGAATTATAAATTGCATGTTGTCGTAATAGAATCGGTGCTATAGATGCAAGATTTTGTGATTATTGTCTTGATAAAATACCTGTTATTTGATAGGGTATCGTTTGTATAAGGTTTTTTTAATGGATGCCAAAGATTGGTTCTTGATGTGTTATGGGCCCTCATGGACCAGAAATTGGTGGATCGTTGCCCTGTTTACCTTGATTATAACATGTATAGATGTCATGCAATGATTTTCGGGGAGTATAGGCCCTCATGGATCAGAATTTGGAACATCAATGTTCATTTCAGTGTTTTTCTGGGCTCCAATTAGATTCTGAGGAATTTTTTCAAGAATAACCTAGAATACATGATATGTAGTTTTGACTATAAGACATGTGTTATTTTGTTCGGGAAGGAATTGTTTTTCTTAAGTACACACTATGTACCGTATGTACACACCGTGTAGTCTCTAGCCGTGTCTTAGGCTTTGTGTGCTGGGACACGGGATAGGGAAGTCATGGAGTGAAAACTTCGTGTACAGTCCATACAAGCAGTGTTGTATTGACTATGTGCATCTTGTGTCACTAACAACATAGGTTGGTCGAGTCTTATATAATACACACAGTGTCCCAACTATACATGCCATGTAGTCTAACCTAGATACCTGACCCTGTCACGAATAAAACAGGTCGATTTTAGCCTTTCTCATACACAACATGTCCGTCTAGAACACGCCATGTAGTGTGAGATGTGTTTTAGGCTGTGTTACTAACAACATGGGCCAGGTAAAGCTTTTCATGTACACACAATTTCTATCATAAACACACCGTGTAGTCTTGTATTTGGAGATTCATGTGGCTTAGTCATGTAGAAGTACATGAGCAGTGTTAGAGGATTCAAGTACACGCCGTGTGATTTAGTTGTCACTCAAACTGTTTTGGAAGAAGTACACGCCCATGTGAATGCCTTATGGGAACATGTTGTGTGGGAATTATACACGTTGTGTAGTCATGTTTTTTAAAACTTGAATTATTTCTTCCTCCTTTTTCCCTTCTTGCACTTCTAGTTTTCAGGCCTTCATAATCGAGATATATGGTGTGCGCTTTACCTAGCAGAGTCATTCCACCAAGACGTCCTCAGATTCTACGCCAGTTGTTAGGCAGTGATCAGACGCCGGATACGGCTGAATAAGGACTTACAACAGAACCTCCTATTGTGCCAGTCTTGGCACTGACCATTATTCCAAACACAGGTGTTGATGCATAGTTCAGGGAAGTCTTTATAAGGATGATGTAGTCCTTTCAGGGAGAACCACCTCCTTCCCCCATCGATGGATGATTTGACGTGGGTCTTCCAGCAGTAGAATCATCCAAATTTCTCAGGGGATGTGGGACCCCGGGCTATAGAGTCATGGCTAGAATCCATGCTTACGATATTCACGCATATGAAGATTCCTCTAGAGATTAGGGTCAAGATCGCTACATATATGCTTCATGATTCCACCAAGAGGTGGTGGGAAGTGATATCACATGCTGGATGCCAGCAGATCATGGATTGAAATGAGTTTCAGTGCATTTTCTATGAATAATTCTATCCAGAGACCATGATGGATGATAAATCCCAAGGGTTTATGAGTCTGGATTAGGGTACTCTTTCAGTTACAGAGTAGTCCTCTCATTTTACCGAGCTCTATTGTTTCACGCCTATTTTTGGAGGTGATTAGTTATTCCTAGCATGGATGTTCGAGGATGGTCTATGTGATTACATCCGATCACAGGTGAACATCTTCCAGTTGACCCCTATCACATCTATCGTCAACTAGGCACTGATCACTGAGTGCAATCTGAGGGATTTTGGAGTTGTGAGTCCAGGCGGCTCGACATCTGCAGTTAGAATCCCTTCGACTGACAACAGGATGCATCGTAGATAGTCTTCACGCATTTATTCGAGGTGGTTTGACACTACTTCGGGTAGCATGGTGGTGTGCAATCAGTGTGTGAAGAGAGGAAATATGAGGCCACACTACTCGAGAGACCAAGTGGAGTGCTGATCTTATGGAAAGATGGGTCATCTTCAGCGCTACTGTCAGATCTTCTCACCAGTAGCTGGTGACATGGGTTTTTCTATGACTCCTAATTCAGGATCTTCTCCACTAGTTTCTTACAAGTCTAGGAACTAGAGTTATTATGACCATTCTAGCTGAGGTGGAGGTCGTTTTCGTGGTAGCCAGTCGCCCGGTCTCCAGCGACATTAGGACGGAGTAGCTCAGAGTGGTCAGGCAGGGTCACAGGGTCATGGAGTAAGCTAGACATATGCAATGGAGTAGACCCAACTGGAACAGAATCCAATACCTTCTATAGTTTGAGGTACGATCTTAGTTGCCTCAGTTATAGATTCTTCTGCTTTTTGATATAGGGGCTTCCCATATAATTTTATCTATTACGTTTGTGGATAACCTTAGGCTCTACATCTTTTATTATGCTGATATCTTGACAGAAGAAATTATGTGGGGGACTAGAACGGTGAGTGTACATCTGTGTAAGGAGTGCCCTCTAGAGGTTTGTGGGTCTCACTTTTTATGGGACCTCTATATCCTATATATTACAGGATATGATTCCATTCTCAGAATGAACAACATAGTTCCCTTCTAGGTAGTCTTCAATTTTTATCGCTTTAGAATTAGATTCACATCACTAGAGGGTGGATCCTTTCTTCATAAGGGTGAATGGGATGTCTAGGTGAGTAGAGCGTGACCCGAGCATCATGGGTTGAGAAGAGTTACAGCCCAGATGGAAAGTCTATATCGGGATGACCATGGGACATCATAGTTAGACTTTCCTCCAATGGTGGTTCATTTTATAATGTCTTCCCAGAAAACATTTTGTGTTTACCTCTAGAGAGTGAGGTAGAATTTTCTATTGATCTCATGCTAGGAGGAGCACAAGTGTCCATTTCTCCTTATTGGATGGCTACACCAATGTTTTAGGAGCTCAACAAGCAGTTTGAAGAGTTTTATGAAAATGGTTTCATCCAACCCAGTACTTCTCCTTGGGATTTTCCAGACCATTATGTGAAGAATGCAGACGATACCCTTAGTCTTTGTGTGGACTATAGGAAGTTGAACTAGTTGATGTTCATGAACTAAAATCCCTTACCTAGGATTTATGATCTCATTGATCATCTTCGTGGAGCCTGAGTGATCTCAAAGAATTACTTGAGATCGTGTTATCATCAGTTTCACGTTAGACCATCTGATATACCACATAATTCCTTTCGAATCAGCAATGGTCTATACACGTATATGGTCATGTCGTTCAGTCTCACAAACACGCCTGCAGGTTTCATGGAACTGATGAACTGAGTGTTCCATCATTACTTGGAGTCCTTCATGCTGGTTTTCGTGGGATATCTTAGTGTAATCTCACACTTGACATGACCATTCCACACATCTTGAGATCATTTTGAGTACATTGATATAGAATTGGTTATATGTTAAGCTCTCAAAATTCCACATTTTGATGGATCTGATTCACTTCACTGTTCGTTTTATCATTGAGACAAGAGTATCATTAGTCCCAAAAAAGTGAAATAATTAATTTCCTGGGAGAAACCAATGAATGTCTTTGAGGTATAGATTTTTCTAGGGATGGATGGATGCTACAAAAGATTAATTCATGACTTTTTTCACTTAGAAGCACTACTGACGGGTCTAACTATGAAGGGTGTAAATTTTTATGGTCAGATTCTTGTGAGTCAGCCTTTCTGGAGCTGAAAGAGAGGTTGGATTCAGCAACGATACTAGTGTTTCTAGATCCAGGAAAGATCTATACTGTGTACCAGCAGATATACGTGAGGAGCTGATGCAGGATATTCATTCCTCAGCTTGGGAACTTTATCCTAGTGTCACCAAGATGTATCGTGATCTACACTGTCAGTATTGATGGATAGGTATAAAGAGCGATGTTGCTAGATTTTTCATGAAGTGGTCCACCTGTCAGAAGGTCAAGGCGAGGCATCCGCGACCATCATGTATTTTGTATTAGTTACCCATTCTCGACTGGAAGTGGAATGTTGTCGTGGTAGATTTTGTGACAGGGTTTTCGAGATCGCCTCGGGTGAATGATGTCGTTTGGGTGGTCATTGACAGAATAATGAAGGTTTCTCAATTCTTTCCGATCAAGGAGACCTTCATTGTTGATGAGGTGGGACTGTTTTACATCCATGAGATTTTGTACTTACAAGTAGTTTCACACTACATTGTTTCAGACAGATATGCATGTTTTACTTATTTTGTTTGGAAGGGCCTTCAAAAGGATTTAGGTATACATGTACATTTGAGTACAACTTACCACCCCCAGACAGATGGCCAGTCTGAGCCTACGATTCAGGTGCTTGAGGACACACTCTGAGTTTGCATTCTGGATTTTGGAGGTTCTAGGGAGAAGCATATACCTATTGGGGAGTTTATATATAATAATAGTTTTAAAGAAACTATTCAGTTGGAACCTTATGAGGCTTCGTACGGTAGGCCATGCCAATAACCCTTATGTTGGCTGGAGGTAGGAGAGGTAGATTTTCTGGGACCTCGTCTTGTTCAGGAGACCACAGAGTAAATAGAGTTGATTCAGAAGATGATGGATATTGCGCTGTCTCGACCGAATTCTTAAGCTGATCAACAGAGACGACTTCTGGTGTTTGAGGTCGAGGATCAGGTATCCTTGCGTGTCAAAATGAGGATGGGACACACGAGGATTAGGAGACAGGGTATGGTTCCACCGAGGTAAATCAGACCATTTAATGTCTTGGAGAGAGTTGGTCCAGTTTCATATCGGTTGTAGTTAGCTCAGAGTTACTGGGCTATGCTCGATGTATTCCTCATTTCTCAGCTTCGATGTTACTTCTAAAACCCATGGCATGTCTTCCAACATGATGAGGTTGAGTTAGAAGTGGATTCATCCTTTGAGGAGAATCCTATCTTGATTGCGGAACAAAGTAAAATGGTTCTCTGTGGAAAATCTGTTCTTCTGGTATGGGTGCTTTGGCATCACGGGCGAGTACACAATGAGACTTTGGAGAGGGAGGCAGACTTATGATCGTAGTGGTTGGAAATGATTAGGGTTTCTTATTTTACGCCGCCATTGATAGGGAAATTCGGGGATGGATTTATTTGATGGGGGAAGTTTGTAAGAACCTGAAACTTCTTTTTAGGTATGATTTCTTCTTTTGGTTTTTTTGAGAGAGAGGGGAATTTATGAAAATATTGTAAGTACAATTTATGTAACTTTTTATTACACTCTGTGTACTCAGTTACTGAGGGTAGCCATGTGCTGGCCATGTAGCGACCATGCACACGACCATGTGGGGGTGACTTGGAGGCCACCAAATGAGGGGTACAGAAATTGAAAATACCCACCATGTACTTCAAAAGTACATGTTGTGTACTTTCTTTTTTTATATTAAACGCACCGGGGTCGCGTCTGATGGACAGAACTCCCTTATTCTAGGTCTCCTTCGTCTGAGAGAACTCATATAGACATGATCATTATATGAGCCACCAATCCTTCGTTTGATCTCCAATTCGATTGTCGTCAATTACGTTGGTATTTCCTCAGTAAGATCTCTCTTTTGATTGAGCCTTATTTCATGATTCCTCTTCTTTCTGAAGTTATCCTCTGTTGAATGTTTTAGACGTTTATGTGTATCTTTGGCATTCTACGTTGACTCAATCCTTGAGGTTCACATATTGTGATCTACTATCATTGAGGAAGGTGTTTTTTGACTTTATATAGGATGCATTTGAGTTATATGTGCCGTTTTTTCCAATAACCATGAAAGGGGTATTGTACATTTAACATTTTAGCCCTATTTTTTTTCTTGCAATGCTTGTATACTTTAGTATATGATAATTGATTGTGAATAGAATGAATTGATGTGCTTTGGCTGTGTTTCCCATGCATGTTTTTTCTTTTTTAACCTGTGGGTCTAGTTTGCCTATTAGGCTGCTGTTTTCTCTCCAATGCCTAGTATTGTAGGACTGTGTGATTGTTGTTAATTATGTTGTTATGCTATAGAATGCTATCCAAGTAGTTCTTGATGTTTACCTTGTGTCATACGCACTGCTACACTTTCTTGACATATACAGGGCCATGAGAAACTAGTGTATAGACCATAGAGAGAATGGAAGTTGAGGGCTTCTCCAGAGTGTCTGTTTTACTTACGATGCAAGACCACATGGGGAATTGATGTTGAGTGTTTCCTCCAAGTGTCTGTAGTTCCACGACACTGGAAAAATGGGGAATGAGACATTGAGTTCTTTCCTAGAGTGACTTTAGAACCATTATGAGACTACAGGGGGAATTTATGGTGAGTGATTCCACATAGAATCTATACATAAGCTGAACCAGAGGGGTTAGACTAACTGTACTACCCATATGGTTGTTTTTACATATTAGGTAGCACCAGAGGGGATGGGATGTGAGTACTTCCCAGAGGATTTCCTTCTATTTAGTTGCTTGTTTGCTTCTAGGTAGGACCATAGGGTATTGGCTGTGAGAACTTCCTAGAGGGTTACCTGTTGTGTTTTCTTGCTTACTTGAGATGTGGTATTTTTGAATGCTTTGAAGATGTGGACTGTTTACTGCTGAGTACTTCCTTGTTTACTACCTTTCGTATTTTACCAGCCATATATTCATTGACTTTTAGGCACCGATCTCATGGTGGTTGCCTACTGGGATTTAGTGTCACACCCTGTTTGGGCTATTCTTTTGGTCCTAGACAAATTATATTTTTTCATGTATAGATAAGGGAAATCACCCTTCTACTTTATGTACTTGATTTCATTGATGTTGGAGAGCATGGGACCAAGATGTGGTTTGTGATGCTGAGGAGTTGTTTACTTTCTTTATTTTGTACATTGGTTTAGTACTATTATCTTCCATCAGAGTGATTTGTTTGGATGTTTTCTTAGACATTTGTATCATGCATCATTCATATATGTGTGTGTGTGTGTTCCAGTTTATTATTTTTAGTCGTTCACTTTTTACTTTTGAATGGTTTTTCACTGTTTATGCTACGACTATTGTTTTCTTCCGCTATGTTACTCTGCCAATGAGGGCATATTTTCCCCACTATCACACTCAGGGCCCTCACTACTAGTCGGCAGCCTCTGTCATTTAGGGAAATGAACTTGACTCCATGTGACCAATCGTTAACTGGGCACCTGTAGGTGGCTTCTGAAACTGGGTCGTTACAATGCAATCTTATACAAAAATATATTATAATTCTATGTATCTACTTGGAATGTGATGTTTTACATTATGAATTTTCAAATGTTCTGGAAATATAATGACTATTTTCTTCTATTCATATAATGATAATTACGACTAATATTTTACTGATGTAATAAGGGTTTTCATTATAATCTTATTTTAATGGTGTTTTTTTCACTAATTTATGATAATAAAATTATATAATTTGTATATAAAAATTATTCTACAATTTATTATCCATTATTTTTTTTGTGATTAAAATTTTCCCTTTCATTTTTCTTTCATAAATTAAAAAGTATACTGAAATAATAATATTATTAAAAGCCATCATCATTTTTGAATTCAGTCAAATTGTTTCCCACATATCCATATTGTATTTAAAAATTTTCAATAATGTTTTATCCATTCTTTAATGGTTGTATAATTTGTTTTTATAAATTCATGAATTTCTATATATATTGTTACAATTAATCCACTTTTCATTTTATAAATTATCTAAATTTGGATTTTTACTAAAAATACGAATTAAATATTAGTTTTAACATACTATTCATTAAATACTTTTCAGTACCCAGTAAAATAATTTTTTAATTAAATATTTCATTACTTGTTTATAAGAAATTAATAAATGAAAATGTTTTCCATGATATGTTTGATATTTTTCGATTTTAAATGAGTTGTTTCAAAATTATTATTATATTTTCCACATTAAATGATTATGTGATCTTTTGAAGGCATGCACATCAATGTTCATATAATTTTATGGTTTCTATGAATAAATTAGTATCTCATAAAATTTAATTGGAATTATTATTTCTCTGTATTTTATATGTTTATAAAATAATTGATATTGATGATTCCCACTTTTATTGTCCAATGTTTATATTTTTTTATATGAGAAATATTTTCATGATTTTATGTCTTAAATATAATTGCATTATGATTATCCGATCAGCATGCCTGTTTTATCCCACAAAATAATTTTCAAAATATTAATGATTAATGAGATCAAAAGTTTCTCAATAGGTAATCCCAATACCAAAATATTGTAAATCGGTGATTATCCTATTCACATCTTCTTTACTTATGAGGTTATAGTAGCACTAATGTAGATATATGAGTGGTTAGACCTATGTAAACATGCGATGAATGTATTGGTGGATATCCATGAAATATGATTTATATGATTATAATTATTCAAAAATATTATGATTGGATGTTATACTGAGGTTATGATATGATAGACCATATTTTATCATTGTTTTCAAAATTATTCTTTTTTTATTGATATATTTTATAACATGAATCATTACAATAATTTATTAATTTCTTTGTAATCATTTATAATGAAAACCTAATTCAATAACACTTGTATTCACACTGCATTCATGCATATTATCATTTTTTTACATCTTCCTTGTTTACCATTACTCTGAATTCATGATCCTTTTTTTGATTGATTTTCCCAAGAATATCAAGAAAATTTTTTATGTTCATTAATTCTGATTAGGGTTATTGTTATGTAGTTAATATTGGTACATGATAATGAACTTTTATGTACTACTTTTATATATTAAAATGTATAAAAATACATTTAAACTTTCTCATTGTCGAATGGATCCTAATTAATTTTAAATAATGTTCATATAATATGTTTTAATATTTCCTCATGTCATTTTTTGGTCACCTAAATTGATTTAGACAATGGATTAGTATTTTTTTATAAAATAATATAGGGAAACAATTATGAAAACACTAAGGGAAATCCCAATTATAAATAACATGTTATGTTTCGTTAACTTGTGGAATTAATTTTTCCTAGAAAGTAAATCAATATATGTATTCTTAAATGTGGCTGAAACATTGTTATAGGTGCACTAGTGGGTAAAAACATTAAATTGGGAAGATTGAGTAATAACTCTATCATAATTAGTGTTGGATGAGTTGGTTTAATATTTCACACCAACCTAGAAACCCTTTACAGATATGTGTATGATAATTATTTTTCTCATTGTGAACTTCAATGAAGGATTTATAATGACACTTGATGTCATAGTTTAAAACTAAAACATCATATATTAAATTTAAGGTGTCCTGGTTTAGAAATCATAGGAATGAATTTTCATAATGGAACACCTATCTTAATAATGACTGATTGTCATTATAACCATTTTTTTATTTCAGGAATAATGATATCATAAAAATGTAGGTTGTAATAATTTTTTTCCTATATTGATGTACCCTATTTTATTTTTTTATATCAATTATTCTATTTGATGAAATTTATTTATGAATTTGAATATAATCTCTCAATGATTTGATTGAGTTATTTTAGTAGAAACTAGTGATTGTATTATGATTTCATCTCAACTCAAAATTTCATCTCCAGTTGATGTTGCGATGAATGCACACACTATAAATCTAATTATTCTCCCTATATTTGTGTTTTTTTATTTTTTTATAATTATTATATAAATCATATCAATTCCAAAATAAGGGAAATTTTTTATTCATTTTTCAATGTATGCTCAAAAAATTTATCTATGTGGTGGTAAATATAAATTCCGATGAAAATTACAATAATTATATCAGTCATGGTATCCTCTAAATGGGGGTATTTAGTTTAGATAGTTGGGGAGAAACACATTATAATATATATTCGTATTGTATAAGAGTTAGTTGGAGTATTTCTATAATAGATTCATAGTCTTCTTAATAATCATTAAGATGAGTTTCCATTAAAATTCATACATAGCGGTGAAATAATTTTAAAGACGTCATAAATAATAAACTAAATTGATTTATTGGAATTAATGAAACTACTCTTAAGAAATACGGCAAGGGATTCATTCAGGAACATGTTTTATGTTATGACAAACATTTTTTGGACTAGTAAAATAACAATTTCTTTTTACATATCTCTATTTATCTCTGGAGTCGGCATAGTGCTTGGGTATTTTGAGACCACAGAATAAATATATTATAAAATTTAATATATTCCTATTAACACATAAATTTTTTTGGTTAAATATATATCCTATTTTAAGATACCTTATATGATAAATCTGATACCAGGGATAAATCTAGAATGGGATGTTTACCATTGGTGCTACACGAAGTTCGACAATGACCATCATTTAGTTGGAGGTGTAAATTAGAGTGTGTGTTTAAATAATGAGAAATATAAACAATTTATTTTAATAAAATTACCTAATATAATTTCCTCTCAATAAAAATGATTCAATAGATAATCTCCAAGGATAGATGAATAACCCTTAGAGAATAGAGAGTTGAGGGAACATTATTCATTAGAAGATCAGGATTTTTGAATAATGAAATGTGCATCAAGGTGAATCTAGTGGAAGACATTAAACATATGAAATGTTTTTTAATGCTAGAGAATTCACCCTTATACAATGATCATTCGAAAATCATTTTAGTGGTTGTTTTTATGGATTTAAACTCTTATTTTATTTATATATAAAAATTTCAATATCTCAATTTATTGACACGTAATTATATAGTATTTTAATGAGAACGTCTTAATATTCTGGTTTTTTAAATATTAATGTTTCATATACCTGGATATCAACCGTTGATACAATTTTTATGTATTAATTGTATAAAGACACTTGTATAATGATGGATTTAGTTTTTTAGTCTTCATTTATCCCTGCTATTCCTATAATTATTTACCATTGTCCCATGTGGTCAACGATTGAAATTTGCGAGGTGGGTTATGGAATGATCGCGCCCTATGATTCATGTATGTTTTAGGAAGGATATGAATGATGGTTATTTGATGATTGAAAGGGATGTATTTTTGGTATTGGGTGATTTATTTTTATATTTGGGATCCACAACATCAAAGTGACGTTATAAAGGAGGCATGGAGATTCAATTATGGGTGATTGGATTTCGCTTTCAAGAAACCACAGGTCTGTTATTGAATATCATAGGTGTTTCCCCCTATTTCTATTGGTCAAATAGTGGTAATTAATTTATAAAAGGAAGATAAAAAATCCATAAGGTAAAAATTAGGTTTCTATGAAACCCCACTAACACAATATCTTTTGTGAAAGAAAAAATTCAATATAGTTGCATAGTTTGGGAGGACTGTGTTAGGGGGAGGTAAATATCGCATAACTTTTTGAACCAACAAACATCATGTGATTAAATAAAAGTGGTTCTTCATGTACTTTTAGGTCACACATGCATTGACATGGCTATCCTCGAGGGCATGAATAGAGTATATGGCCACCACCATGTACTAAGAAATGGCCAAGATACCAAAATGAAACCCTGAATACATGAACATACTAATGTACACATGCATGGAATATAGAAGAACGTGAAATACCTAGTTAGACAAGATAATAGATATACCACCATTACACAAGTGTGGTGTGAAATGGAATCCAAATACATATATATGGGAAAACAATCCTAGGATAAGAAGTGATGTCGCACAACATGGGATCCCACATACATAATTTTTACTTCATTAAGATACTTTATCGTCTCCCATATCATTATTTAAGAATTTATTTTTATCCCATGAGTAAACAGTATTACATGTTTTTAATTTACCATGGGATGGTGTCCTTTAATATGGAATAGTTGATATGATGTAATTTATATTGAGCATTAATCATCTTATAGAGATATGTTATGACAATAATGATGAGGGAAGGATCAACAAAGAGAGGTAGAGGTAAATATTCCCTTCATATATTATGTTTCAACTCCTCCCCCCCACCTCTCATTATATATGTAGATATATTACCCCCCATAATATATTTGGGTTAGAGACCATATATATGGATTGGTAATCACCATCATTGGGCTCCTACTTGGAGTAGGTACTCTACAAGAGGCGTTCCTCCATTATTAGTGGATAAGAAAAGTAGGTTGTGAGGCCCTATACACTAAAAAATTTGAGGTTTTACATGATGCTAGGAATTGGAGAAAATTTTTGTATTATAAGGCCGAATCAAAATCCTTTGATGGGATATAGAGATTGAGATCCACCTTTTATTTCTTCTGGGATTCTATTGGAGATTATATATGTGTTATGTTTTCATTTCCCTATTTCTATAGGTTCATAGGATTTATTTAATATCATTATACTCCTATCATTATATAATTTAATTCATCTAAATGGGAATTTATATACTCAATTAATTATGGGAATTGGATTCATGTATCAAGTCTCATTCAGATGACCGATAGAGCATCATTGGCATTTGTGGCATGTTGTAATACATTGGTAATTTGGAAGGATTCTCTAACTCCTCCCACATTAGACGGGTTAGGGAATATGGTAAAGCTTTGTTCCCCAAAAATTTTCATTCCAATTATATTGAGTTATCAATGTGAGAATACAGTGATGTTCTGATATGTAATCCCTAGAGTGTTTGGGACATATTTATTCCCATTTGAAAAATGTGAAATTCTAGGAAACTTGTTTTATTGATATGAATTACTAACATATAAACATCTTCATGGATGTTGATCTAGTAATAAAAGAGACATAATGAATTGGCACCATGGTTAGTATAGCTAGTGAGATGTTGTTAAGTAATGGCCCCCAAATTTTCATTTCCGTTCATGATATTTATTAATACATGAAGTCACTATTTGTTATTCTGGATATCTGTAGACACTATTTTTGGTGTCCTACTAAGTTGTAATCACACCCTACTAAAGCCTTCGTTGCTTACCTTAGCAGATTTCAGGCATGCAGGTCAGGGCAAGGGGAAGGACCACATGCTATGGTGTTTAGTTGGACATGGGACATGCATGGATGAGGTTGCATACTTTTAGTGAAGACTATTTTGAGGATTCCTTTTTTGTCATTGTTTTGGGTTTTGTTCACAAGGCACTTTAGCATGACATGACCTATTTAATATTATTTTTTGTTATACCCAATTTCGGATATTTCTGATTTTTCATGTTGTTGGTTGTTTCCTACTATATACACTATTTATAAAGATTTTTTCTGTGGATTACATTAGTTAAGAGGTTACAGTCTCCCCATGTAACCTATTAGACCCTCCCTATTAGTTAAAAACCTCTGGATTATGGAGAATCATGTTTGTGGTCATGTGAAAACTCAGCTTGGGGATCAGATTTAGTGGAACATAGTTATAGGACATTACTAAGTGGTATTATATGAGTAATTTTCGTTTTCTAACAATTTAGGGTTTTTAGTCTGGAGATTCTGATTGTGGTGAACCTTTTTAATGAGCTTGTATCTATGAGTATATAACTGATATATGTAGGAAACCCCAAATCACACAGGGCATGAATTTTTGTTCTTATATCGTGTTGTCATTGTTGATGATATTTCAATAGTGGGTGATGCACATGTGGTGGGATGTTATTTCTTTTGATATTTCTATCATGGCTATAATGGAAGGAATATTCTCATTCATGCCTCATTCATGGGACATATATATAAAGGTGAATTGTATCATAGTATAAAAAACACATGGGATGAGTGTGTGGGAAAAAGATGGTAGAATTTAGTGGACTTTTTTAAGAGTGGTAGAAATTGACTCTAATGAATGAATCAAAAATGTTTTAAAAGGTTAGAAAAATGTATACCAATAAATGATGAATTATCCTTAGTAGAGGGTGTTATATGAAATAAAATGTTATTGGATTATGTTTTCATGTGAGAATAGTTTTGAAATGGTGTATAATGTTAGTCTTGTAGTCATGTGAGTTAGTTACCTCGTGATCGCCATGACCTTGGTGGAATGGTTGAGGGAAGTGTGTCATGTTTGAACATTTCTATCTAAGAGGTGTTTTTGAAATGATTTATGGTGATTAATGAAGATACTTTTATTATATTTTTAATGATTTATTTTTTCAATTCTAATGATCGTGTTTGGAATTATAGAGAAATGGATCCATGAAGACGTCTTCCGGTTGGGATAAGTGATGAAGTTTCTCAAAATGCATTACATATGGTAGATCAAGAGAATATGGTGATACCAGATAATAGAGAAGATTATTTCTTTGAGAATCATTCTTATTTTTTGTAGATGGTGGAATTGGGCCCAGGGTGGGTGGTTCTGAGTATGTTCGAGCTGACTAGGGAGTTTCAACAGCATCACTATATGAAATTTACCAGTGAGTGTGGTCCAGATGCAGTAGAGTTATAGATAGAGTATATCCAGATTATTCTTGATCATATGGATACATCTCTTGATAAGCGAGTCATGTTAGTTTCCTAAATGTTTAGTGGTCATTCTTAGCGTTGGTTGGATATTATGGTTCATATAGAGAAAGTTGAAATAATGGTGATGATGGATATCTAGGAAATGTTTCCAGAGCATTACTACCCAGAAAAATTGTTGATGGAGAAGGCTGCAGAGTTTATGATTATGACTCAGGGTGTTGCGTTGGTGATGGATTACGCTGTTAAATTCACTAACATGCATGGATTAATCCAGATCAGGGCATGGAATGTTGAAAATATCGAAAAACACTTCTATGATGGGAATAAAAAAGAGATAATGTCCTAGGTGGACATATTATGTCTGAAGTTGTTTTCAGTGGTAGTGTAGAAAGTCCATATCCCAGAATGGAACCAGAAGGGAGAATTAGGAGGCGGACTTGTGGTGCTAACTGGTTGGACATATAGTACGACCTTAATTGCAAGGAAGCATCGTTTTGGATGTTTCCAACAAGGTGAAAGTTCAATGAATAGTTAGATGGGATGAGTATCTTGTCAATATGGAGATTATGTGATCTCTTGTCTATGAGTTAGGTAGAGAAACATGCAGGGTTAGTATCCCTTACAACCAGTTGAGTTGTGGTCCTGTGGTAGGCTGGGACATTTACAGAGGTTCTGCAAGAACCCTAAAAACCCAATAATTGATGGGAGTTAGTGGAAGATGCTGAGTGTGAGATGGGAATGATAAACCCATAAATGGATGGTAGTTGTATATCAACTAGCCGTATTAGTATGGGTGGTGGATGTGGAACTCCTGGAAGAGACCATACACACCAGAAGGGAAGTGTAGTGTAGTGTACTCAGACCAGATCATAGGGTAGAGGGATAGAACATCCTCATATATTTCATTATACAGATAAAGATATCATGGTTTGACCATATACTGTTCATTGTATGATTAATTTATCTTCCATGCACTCTAATTCGTTATTTGACATAGGTTTCAGAAATACTTTATCTATGAATAGTTCCTGGTTGTGTAGGGCCTAACCATGTTAGTAGTGGGGGGTTTATTTTGGTTGATTCTCCATTGGGGGTGTGATATGAATATATAAAACAATGTAGAGGTTTCTCTGTAGAGATTAGGCATTATAATTTATTGTGGTACTAGTTTTTTCCTCAAGATGTTAGGTTTTGACCTAATTTTAGCTATGGATGGGCTAGTAATGTATCAGTCCCATATCGACTATTATTTTCGTAGGGTAATATTTACGTCTCATGATGTGTACACTTATGTCCTTCGTGGTGAGTGGGATGTACGAGTAGGACATACAAGGCCAATTTTTCATCTGTTATAGAAAATTATATACCAAGTAGCATGACTTATTCTTGATGATGGAGAGGTGGAGAAACATGGATTTCCTCACATGGTGGATCAGTTTAAAGATGTTTTTCATACAGATTTTTCAAGACTACCACCCAAAAGGGATGTAGAGTTCACAATCAATTTTCTTCTAGGGGCAAGACATGTTTCTATACAACCATATCTAATGGAGTCGATAGAACTCTAGGAAATGAAGGTTTTGTTGTAAGAGTTTGAGAAAAATGGATTCATTTGACCTATTACATTTCAATGGGGATCACCTGTGATATTTTGTACAAAGGATTATAGGTTTTTGTGTTCCATTGTAGATTCTAGGATGTTGAATCAAATGACTATTAATAACTGATACCCACATCCTATAACTAATTTCCTATTCGAAAAAATGAGGGGTGCCTCAATGTTCTCCAATAACTATTTTATATCTGGATACCATCAATTGAGGCTGATATCTTCTGACTTAATGTAGATAGATTTTTTGAGCAAGTATAGATTGTATGGATTTTTGTTGATGTCATTCGGGTTCACCAATGTGTTGGATGTGTTTATTGAAATAAAGAATCAAATATTTCACCGTTATCTTGATTGTTTGTTGTTGTCTTTGTGGATGAAATATTGGTGTACTCACAAACTCTTGACGATCTTATTAAACATATTGAAATTTTATTGAGTATACTAAGATAACATAGGCTTTATGCCAAGATATAAAAATTTTAGTTATGCATTAAAAAAGCTCATTTCAGGGGACACATCATTTCAAAGTCAAGTGTGTCGGTTGGTCCAAAGAAGGAACATGGTGTGGTGTCTTGGGTGATGCCCGATAATTTTTTTTTAAGATCAGTTTTTTCATAGATTGGTTGGTTACTACCAAAGGGATTATTAGGGATATATATTTTGGAAACACCACTACCATGATTAACCAAGAAGGTTGTTATGTTTTACTGATCAAAGTCATTTAAGGCTGCTTTTCATGAACTGAAGAAGTAGTTGACTGCTACAATGATTCATATCCTTCCTGAACATGGTAATAATTACACCTTGTTATGTGATGCGTCTAGTGTGGGACCTAGGGTAGTTTTTATTCATGATGATCAATTGGTATATTATGAGTTAAGACAATTGTGGCCTCATGAAACAAATTACCCAATTGTTATCTTGAGATAGCAGTTGTGGATTATTACTTAATGAGATAGAGGCAAAATTTGTGGGGAGAGCGTTTCATAGTGGTTACTACTCATAATAGTATTATTTAAATTTCTTATCAGTAGGAGTTGAATCTCATACAATGAAGAAGGGTCAAGTACAAACAATCATTTTATATTGAGTTGGATTACACATCAGGAAAATAGAATAGTTTTGTAAATGCTATGAAGTAGAAGACATAGAATTAGGTGTTACATGAATCCATCTCGAAGTAGAGGATGATGGATCTATTCACTAAGATTCATCTGGAGGTGTAGTGTGGTAATATAAAAATTATCCTTGTATCTATATTGAAATATTATACACTTTTGAGACTGGTCAAGGATTATTAGCTGGAAGACCCAGAGTTCATGACCATGAAGGAATGTTTTAATGGTTGGGATTCACCATCTAATTAGGCTATTGGTGTTGTTGTATTCTTATGTTTTCAAGGCCATTTTTTGGTTCCAATGGGTGAATAGTAAGAGTTGATGTGTGGTCTACATGTATTTAAGGGGTCATTACATCTTGTCTTCACCAAAACATATAATGATCTTCATCAGTAGTATATGTGGTTGGGAATGAAGAATGTCATTGCAGATTTTGTGACACAATTCATTAAATGTCAACATGGGAAGTACGATAATCTATATCTTGGTGGGTTGTAATAATCCTTTCCCATTCCATAATGGATGAAGAATTATGTAATGATGGACTTCATAGTGGGTCTTCCAAGGAATCCCTGAATGAATGATGCAGTATGGGTCATTGTGTATCAGTTAGCTAAAGTGGATCATTATTTCTGATCCGATAAACTTTTACAGTCAACTAGTTGGTTGAGTTAAATGTTTGATAGAGAGTGAGATTAAATGTTCTTCCAAGAACCATTGTTTTATATCATTATCCACATTTCAAATCAGAATTATTGAAGTTATTTCAAAAGGTGGTCGGTACTAATGTTTTGTAAAGTATGGATTATCTGTTTTATACAGCTGGGTAATCAGTGCACATAATAAATGTATTGGAGGAAATGTTGAGAACATATTTTATTGATTGAGGTGGTTCATATAAAAAGAGAAAATAACTTTTTTAGTTTTCAAACATTAACAGATTTCATGTTGTAGTTCAGATGAAACCTTTTAAGGACCTCCATGGGAGGCCATGTAGATCTCCGTTGTAATGGACAAAATTTGGGGAGTATGAGTTGTTAAAATCGAGTCTCATGTAGACCTCATATAGATCTATGTCGTGTTGTGTTGTTCTGAGAAGAAACATTAGATTTAGAAATAGATAGAACCATTAAAGAGTAATAATAAGTCATTTGTAGATCGGCAGCATAGACCTCTCAAGTTCTTATTAGGTAATAGTGTGTTTTATCGGGTGTCTCCATAGTTAGGTCACCATCAAAGTAAGATGTAGGGAATGTTGGCACCATGGGCTGTGTAATAGTTTGAGATCATGGAGAGGATCAGACATTTGTATTACTTATTTTCATATCTATAGCGGTATAGTGGAATGCTTGATTTTTTTCATGTTTTACAACTCCAAGAGTATAAAAATTCTCAATCTCATGTGATAATAATTGAGGATGTATATCTGGTGGCTGATGTGTCATTTGATGAGCATTTTTTGAGTATTTTTTATCATTGTGAGAAGGTATTTAAGGGTACGGTTGTGCCTTTGGTTTATGTTATATGTAAGCATGGAATCATTCATGACGAAAATTTGGAGTAATAATCAGATATATTTTCCAAGTGGCCTAATCTCTTTGTGTTGGAAACCCATTAATTCATGGGAAGATCATTTTAATGACTATTTTTCCTATGGTGTGGAGGATGTATGATACACGATTATTATTAGGGTATGTTTATGTTTCTGATTTATTTTATGTCAAGAATTTTTTTTAAAATAATTATTTACCAATGTTTATGACAAGGCTCGAGGGTGTTCCTAGGGTTTAGGGCACAAAAGAGGATAAAAAATTAATTTATGGTCATGTTGCATGGTTTGTGCCCAGTTAGAGAAAAACCGTTCAGAGCATCCTAAGTAACCATGCAACCTTGGACATAGTCCTTTTAATGGTTACCAAATTTTTAATCTAACCATGTTGAATTCCCATGAAATAGTATAAATATGTGATTTTGGGATAGTGTCTCACACATGATATGAGAACAGTTTGAAAAACCCTGAAATCTAGTAACGTTATGAAATTTAAAAAATTTCTACTATGATATTTGAAATCCTCACATGGGATTATCCACATTTCTACTCCCCTAAACCCTAGTGATGAAAAATAGCTTTAATGATATTCCAGTGGTGAATCTTCTTCATCTTTAGGCCATTTGTAGTGTTCCTTATTTCATATCGATGTTCATGGTATATCTGATTTTTTATTAACTTCCTATTCTTGGTTATCGTTTGCATCTTTCTCTATTATCCTCCCAAATAAATGAAACCCTTATTTTTGCGGTAATCATGTTAAAATCTTTATGATGTGGTTGAATCTAGATCAAAGGCCACATTAGAGAGTGTGTTAGCCAACAGATTTAGGTAGGTTGTCTACATGTTTTATAACATTGTTTCATTATAGATTTGTGTAGATCAAACCTTATTCTTTTTCACCTCACGTTGTGATATAAAATACATTGGTATGGTTTTTTATATTTGGTGTCTAAATGATATGTAAAAACCCTCATTTTCCCCATGGGAATAATTGAGGTCGATTAGACACATTTGAGGCCTCCCAAGTGTGGCATCAATACTCTCCAGACCTAGAATTATCTAAGTTAGTTCTAGGTTGTATTGTGATCCTGTAGAGACCTTGTAGAGTTTCTGATATTCATAATTGAATTCCAAATGAGTCATTAGTTAATTTTGGTGAGTGTGAGGCTTATGAGTTTTTTTCATTATTCCTTAGGGAGTTAGTTCATGTGAAATGGTGAATTTGCTAAATTGATAATAGAACCTGAAATTGGAAAACATGTTTAAGGTAATTTCATCTGGGAATTTATAAATATGTATAATGGTTTGACATAAGATAATGATTTAATATTCATTGTAATCTCGTATTAGGAATGGGAAAAGGGGCTAAATGGTCTATATGATGTAATGGAAAATGTACTAACGGGTTATGGAAAAATATTATTTATAATGTTGATTGTTATGGAATATGATTTTTCTCTGTATTAGTTGTGATATGATTGGTGTATGGAGAATGGATGGTTATGTATGTGAACATGGCATGGGGTGTGGGATAAAGGACTGAAATTCCTCACTCACATAGAGTTGGACTGATGCTCTAACTCCACCTAAAATGTATGAGTTTGGGAATTGGATAGTTCTTTGTTCCCCTCATGGTAGAATTCCACCCAGGCTGAGTCTACGAAGTGATGATATTATGATGTTTTGATATGTTATCACCTATGATTTAGGGACCAATTAAATTTTTTATGAAAAATAATAATTTCCACGAACCTTGAATGAATGATGTGAATGCATAAATTATGAACTCCATGACTGATGATGAATTGGTAATTAAAGAGACATAATGAATTGTCACCATGGTTAGTATAGACTAGTAGAGATTTCTAATCAGTGGCCCCAAAATTTTCAATCTTTTATTTTAAGTTATCTATAAATTCATGATTTATCTTTAAACTAGTTATTTTGGGACCCCATTGGTTGTGGACTACTGAGAAGAACTCACACCCTGCTCAGGCCATCACTGGGTACCCAAGCATATTTCATGCTTCAAGGTCAGGACAAGGGAAAGGTCCCTATTCTAGGGAGTTGAGATGGACATTGGACTTTCATTGATGTGGTTCTAGACTTGGAGTCAAGAAATTTTTTTGGATTCATCTATTTACCTTTATTATGGGTTTTGTTCACTTAGTATTGTAGCTTTACCTGACATATTTACTATTGCATGTGGTTGCATCCAATTTGGGAGATGATTGACTATTCATGTTATTGGTATATTCCTATAATTTACATTATTTATAGAATTTTTTTTGTGGATTTCTTTTCTAAAGAGTTTATACTCTCCCCATTTTATATATTAGACTCTCGCTGCTCGTCATCATCCACTGGCATACAGGGAGTTGAGATTCAGGTCGTCTGAAGACCCGACATAGGGCCCCAATTTATTGCATCCCAGATCAGGGACGTTACATATGGTATAAAGTAAGTGGTTGTCCAATAAATGTATTCTAATATGGAAATTGGGAATTGGATATGGCTATTGAACTGATGTACCAAAGGCTAGTCTCCTGAAAATTGGTTAGTTGGTAATTTACATGATCATCCCCTTGATGGTCGAAGAGTGGTCTTAGGACTACACGCCTTGCTAGGTACTCCTAATGGGTATTGTTTGGTTAATCATATTCACTATATGGACAACAATTAATGATTGATTTAATAGTTTATTTAATAATTTTATTGAGAATTTATACGAAAACAAACTTAATTATACCTATTTTGAATCAACGATGTTATATGAATAATAAATTATTGAATTGTTGACTAGATTATATCATTGTTTCAAATGAAGGTTTCATTGGATAAGACTTCATTAGAACCGTTTTTTCGATTCCACTATTTTCATTTATTTTTCTTTTTTTCACATAGTATTGTAGCATGACATGAAATATTTACTATTGCACATGATTTCACCCAATTTGGGAGATTTTTGACTATGCATGTTATTGTGTGTTTCATTTTGATTCCATTATGTATAGTGTTTTTTTGTTGTGGATTACTTTTCTAAAGAGGGTATACTCTCCCCATGTTACATATTAGACTCTCGCTACTAGTCAGCAACCTCTGGCATACATGGAGGCGCGCATGAGGTCGTCGGACCCGACATGGGGCCCCATTATACTAGAACACAGGTCAGGGAAATTACATAGGGTATCATGTATGTCTTTGTCAAATAAATATATCCTTATATGGAAACAGGGATGTGGATATGGATATGGCACTGATGGACCCAGGGTAAGTCCCCATGAAAAATGTTGGTTGGAAATTTACATGATCATCCCCCTAATGTTTGAAGAGTGGTCTTAAGACTACATACCATGCTAGGTACTCTAAATGGGTTTTCTTTGGTGAATCATATTCACTATATGAAAAACTATTAATGATTTATTTAATAGTTTATTTGATCAATTTGGTTGAGAAGTTATAAGAAACCAATCATAAGTAAACCTTTTTTGAATCAACAACGTTATACGATTAATAAATTATTGAATTGTTGACTTGATTATATCATTGGATAAAATTGAGGTTTCATTGGATAAGACCTCAAAAACAACTATTTCATATTCCTAATATCAATTACTTAATTACTGTGGATATAATCATAGTTTATTTAGTTTTATTATTTTTATGCATCAATTACTTGTAAATTAATTAGTGAATGGTATATCCCTATGAGTACCTAAGAGTCATATAATGGATTAATAGTGTCCTATTAATAATAAGGATAATAATATATATTTCATAATAAATTATACATGTTGATTATATCATTTATATATAAGGTAAATCGTTTATTCATTATTTATTAATATTATTGTGAGGTAATTTAATTAACTGAGTAGTGTAACAACCTGATAATTTGGATAATTTAAAATACAAACCATGCTCTATTGATTCTGTCATATTCTTCATTCAACATATGAAAACCAAACAAATATTAATTATATAATATTAATAATTATGTAAGAATCACTGAAAGGTAAAATCCTGAATAGTAATTCCATTTAATTAATAAATTATAAATATGTGTTAATATTTAGAAGGTTACAATCATTGAAATGTATTTTTTCTTCATATTATATAATTCATTTTAAAAGTATAAATATATATATTTTATAAGAAATATATGATAATGTAAAATTCAATTTTAAATACACCTCCAAATTTTTTTATAGAGTATATTTTTCTTATTTTTCTAAAATATTCTATTTTTACATGAATATAAAATGTACCATTTTTATGTCGTCGAATTTATGAAATTGTTTTATTATATAAATACATTGATAATTTTTTAAACAATAATCCTATATAATTTTAAATTATAAAGAATTATTATCATATCATGAAAAATGTTGAATTTATAAATTCATTCTTAACCATTTTAATTTAAATAGTGAATCAAGGAAAATACTTTTTTTCATTTTAGAATAATTAATTAAAACATGATGAAATTTTATTTTTTATAATATTGATATGAAAATATTATTTAAATTTTTTATCAAATTAATTGAGAATACCATTTTGATAATTCAATCCCAATCATAAAGAAATTTTCTTAAAAATAATATTTATCTCAAAATCACTTATTATACATCATATGTGGTAAAGTGAATATTAAAATCCCTAAAAATAGAATTTAACTTTGATAAAATAATTATTATATTGTAAATATTTATATTAATAATATTTAAATAAATATTTATAGGTTCTAGACTCGGATTCAGGACCATCGTTGGGTACCCGATTATATTTCATGTTAGGGAGTTAAGATAGGCATTGGAAATTCATGGATGAGGTTCTAGACTCGGAGTCAAGGCCGTTTTTTGGATTCCACTATTTTCCTTTTTTTGGGTTTTGTTCACATAATATTGCATCATGACATGACATATTTATTATTTCATGTGGTTGCAACCAATATGGGAGATGTTTGACTATGCATGTTATTGGTTATTTTCAATTGTGTCGGTTATTTATAGTGTTTTTTTGTTGTGGATTACTTTTCGAAAGGGGGAATACTCTCCCCATGTTACATATTAGACTTTCGCTGCTAGTCATCAACCTCTGGCATATGGGGAGGCACACATTAGGTCGTCTAAAGACCCAACATGGGGCCCCAATTTATTAGAACCCAGGTTGAGGACATTACATCAGGTATCAAGTAATTGGTTGTCCAATAAATATATCCCTATATGGAAACTCGGATGTGGATATGTCTATTGTACTAATTCCCCAAGGGTTAGTCACCCAGAAAATGGTTGGTGGGTAATTTATTTGATCATCCCCTTAATATGCAAAGAGGGGGATTAGGACTTCACGACATACTAGGTACTCTCAATGGGTATTATTTGGTTAATCATATTCACTATATGAACAACTGTTAGGTATTTATTTAATAGTTTATTTAAAATATTTGGATGAGAAGTTATAAAAAAACCAACTTATGTGAACCTCTTTGAATCAACAATGATATTCGATTAATAAATTATTGAATTGTTGACTTGATTATATCATTTGTTCAAATGAAGGTTTCCTTGAATAAGACTTTATCAGAAAAGTATTTCATATTCATAATATATATTACTCTAATTAGTGTGGATATAATCATATTTTTTTAGTTTTATTATTCTTTTGAATCGATTACATGTAAATTAATTAGTTAATGGTATATCCCTATGAGTACATAAGAATCATATAATGGATTAGTAGTTTCTAAATAATACTAATGAAAATGGTTTATATATCAAAATAAATTACACATGTTGAGTTTATCAAGGATATATTGTGTTAATAATTAATTAAATAATTTTTAATATTATAGTAATGTAATTTAATTAACAAAGTAGTTTAACAAACTGATATTTTGTATCCTTTAAAATTCAAACCATGCTCTATTGATTCTATCACATTCTGCATTCAACCTATAAAAACCATAAAATATTAATAAGATAATATTAATAATTCTATAAGAATCACTAAAAGGTAAAATCATTAATAGTAATTCCATTTAGTTAATAAATTATAAAAATGTATTAATATTTTAAAGGCTACAATCATTGAAAGTTATTTTTCTCATATTATATAATCCAATTTAAAGGGATAAATTTATATATTTATAAGGAATATTTGATAATGTAAAATTCAATTTTGAATATAACTCCAAAACATTTTAAAGAGTATATTTTTCATATTTTCCAAAAATATTCTATTTTTACATGAATATAAAATGTTTCATATTTATGTCGTCGATTTTATGAAATTTTTTTATTATATAAATTAATTAATAATTTTTGAAACAATTATCCAATAAATTTTTATATTATAAGTAATTGTTATCATATCATGAAAAATTTTGAATTTATAAATTCATTATTAACAATCTGTTAATTTAAATAGTGAATCAAGGAAAATAATTTTTGACATTTTAGAATAATTAATTAAAACATGATGAAATTTAATTTTTTATATTATTGAAATTAAAATATTATATAAAATAATTATAATTATTAAAAAATAATTAGAGAATACCATGTTGATAAACCAATACTAATCATAAAGAAATTTAAATAAAAATAATATTAATCTCAAAATCACTTATTATGCATTATATGTGGTAAAGTGAAGATTAGTTTCCCAAAAAATAGAATTTATCAATTATAAAATTATTATTGTATTAAAAAAAATTATATTAATATTATTTAATAATAACAAATTTATATTTAGGTTCTAGACTTGGAGTCAGAACAGTTTTTGGGTACCCGAGCAGATTTCATGCTTCATGGCCAGGACAAGGGTAAGGTCCCTATGCTAGGGAGTTGTAATGGACATAGTATATGCATGGATAATGTTAAAGACTCATAGTAAGGACTGTTTTTTGGATTCCACTATTTTTCTTCTATTTTGGGTTTTTTTCACTTAGTATTGTAGCATGAAATGATATATTAAATATTGCATGTGGTTGCACCCAATTTGGGAGATATTTCACTTTTCATGTTATTGGTTTTCCCCAGTTGTTTCTATTATTTATAGTTTTTTATGTTATGGATTAGTTTTCTAAACACGGTGTACTCTCCCCATGGTACATATTAGACTCTTGCTGCTAGTCTGCAACCTATGACATACGGGGAGGCGCGCTTCAGGTCATCGGAAGACCCGAAATGGGGCCCCAATTTATTGGAACTCGGGTCAGGGACGTGACATAATGTATCAGGTAATTGGTATTCCAATAAATATATCCCTATATAGAAACTGGAAAGTGGATATGGCTTTGGAACTAATGCACCAAGGGTTAGTCTCCTTGAAAATGGTTGGTTGGTAATTTTCTTGATCATCCCCCATATTTTTAAAGAGTGGACTTAGGACTACATGCCATGCTTGATACACCCAATGGGTATTATTTGGTTAATCATATTCACTATATGAAAAAATAATAATGATTGATTTAATAGATTATTTAAAATATTTGGTTGAGATGTTATAAGAAAACAAACACAAGTAAAGCTCCTTTGAATCATCAAAGTTATACGATTAATAAATTATTGAATTGTTGACTTGATTATATCATTGGTTCAAATAAAGGTTTCATTGGATATGACTTCAAAAAGAACTATTTCATATTCACAATATATATTACACTAATTAGTGTGGATATAATTATATCTTTTTTAGTTTTATTACTTTTTTGATTCGATTACATGTAAATTAATTTGTGAATGGTATATCCCTATGAGTACCTAAGAATCATATAATGGATTATTAGCATCCTAATAATACTAAGGATAATTATTTATATATCATAATAAATTATACGTGGTGATTTTATCCTTGATATATTACGTAAACCATTTATTAAATAATTATTAATATTTTAGTGATGTAATTTAATTAATGGAGTAGTGTAACAACCCGATATTTTGGATCCATTAAAATACAAAACATTCTCTATTGATTCTGTGAAATTCTACATTCAACCTATAAAAAACAAAAAATATTAATTATATAATATTAATAATTCTATAAGAATCACTAAAAGGTAAAATCATTAATAAAATTTCCATATAGTTAATAAATTATAAACATGTGTTAATATTTAAAAGGACACCATAATTGAAAGGTATTTTTTCTTCATATTATATTATTCATTTTAAAAAGATAAATTATAAATATTTAAATGGAATATTTGATAATGTAAAAGTAAAATTTGAATATGACTTCAAAAAACATTTAAAGAGAATATTTTTTATGTTTTTCTAAAATATTCGATTTTTACATGAATATAGAATGTATCATATTTATGTCATCGATTTTAATAATTTTTTTATTATATAAATTCATTTGATAATTTTTGAAACATTCATCCTATAAAATTATATATTATAAGGAATTATTATCATATCAAGAAAAATGTTGAATTTATAAATTCATTCATGACAATTTGTAAATTGAAACAGTCAATCAAGGAAAATACTTTTTGAAATGTTAGAATAAATAATTACAACATATTGATATTTCTTTTTTTTAATTACTGACATTAAAATATTATTTAAAATAATAATAATTGTAAAAAAATCATTTCAGAATACCATGTTGTTAATTCAATCCTAATCATAAAATAATTTTCATAGAAATAATATTTATCTCAAAATCACATATTATGCATTTTGTGTTGTAATGTGAAGATTAGTTTCACTACAAATATAATTTAACATTGATAAAATATTTATTATCTTTTAAATAATAATAATAATTTATTTTAATAATAAAATATTTATTTTTAGGTATAAAAATGAGATTATTTCTGTTAGTGCTAATGACCACTATAATATTGAATGAATTATTTTAAAAATATTATTATTTATAAATATCAAAGACATTATATGAAAAAGTTAAAAAAATCATATAAATAATATATATAGTTTTATGAATAATGATATAAATAAAAATGCACACCCATTTTTAAATTTAATTTTTTAGTAAATAAGATTAAGAATATATAAAGGTAAAGATATAATTTTCCTACGAAACTATTTTCCTTGGAATTTTCTTTTAAAATTATAAATAAAATATTATAATATTAATTATTTCTGTTAAACAAACAATATTTTTTTTTTATTTTTTAAAACATCCAATATTATTTATATGGGGTTAATAAAAGATAAACATACTTATTTAAAACCTTTTTAACATTTTTAGAGGTAATAAAATATAAAAACACAATTGTGAAATCATTATAACTTGTTTGGAAGATGAATTAAAATACATTATGCATTCATTGATGACCAAAGGTCCCCCGAAAACTAATAAATTTGAACATTTTGGGCTAATATCCTCTAAATTATGTCCCAAAATTATTAAATTTTATTGAGTGTTTCCAAATGTTCTCTTTTAATCCCATATAAATATAAATAAACTATTCCATTTCAAAAACAACCCCTTTTATATCCCCTATTTAAAATATACCTTTTTGCTGAAATTATATCCCTTTTCTACTATAAAAATCCAATTATCCATGCCAGATTAAAAAATACCTTAAATCTCAAGGGAAAATCCAATTGAAATGTCACGTATCTAATAGATGTGTTTCAACATCTAAACATATTTCAATTAATATCACTTTTCCAAATATCCAGTCACCTTAAAAACATGATTAATTTTTTACCATAATTATTAATATTTTATTATATTTATTTAACAATAATTATTTATTCATTTTCATCATGTTATAAAAATATTATCTTTAATGTGTAGCACAAACCCCCACATACATGAATTGATGTTGTTTTCTCTAAATTACAACAGTTCTTTTTTGGTATTAATCGGGGTAATGAGGAATATATTTAATAAATTTTATATAATTATATTTCAGTATTTTAAATTTAATACCAAATTTCACCCCCAATAATGAATTGTGAAATTATAATCCTAATCATGCTTACATGTGGATTGCCACCTCCATGATGAAACATTTTGAAATTTAAAAATTTGATTTTCTTAAATTATCATGAAAAATACAATATAGTTACACATAATAAAAAATTAATAAAAAATTAATCATATTTTAAATTATATAATGTTAAATTAAGCACCTCCATAACTATATTCCCCATTCAAGATAATGTGTTTTTATATTTGGGTGGTTTTAACCACCTAGGTGATAAATGATTTAAAATATGATTATGGACAACCATGGGAAAATGAAAACTGAAATTATTATAATATATTATTAATATGGTTTTTATTATATAGTAAATGGAATATTATATTTTTCATTTAACTTATTATTAAAAAAATTGAATATGTTTCATAAAATAAAAAAATGAATTTTTCACCAATTCGATTATAAAATAACAAAATAATGAAATGTGGAATGAAAAAAATAAAATAAAATAATAGATGTTATAAATAATATAATAATATACGATATATTGGTAATGTACTTTCCATAAATTATGTGTATTGATAAGAGAGGTAATTAAATTTCCAAAAAACATTAATGTCTGCAACCCCCAATGGTCATAATCTACCATTAATTATTAATTTACTCAAGATATGAAATTATAATAAGGATCATAAAATAGTTATAGTTGTCATTAATGTACTAAAATATTTTATTTTACTATCTATGTTTTTATAGGAGGATAAAGTGAGATCAAATAATATTGAAACCAAGGTAATGGTCTTTCCATCTTGTTTTAATCACTAGAGACATGTTTAAGATATACATAATGACTTGTTAAATTTGGTAAATAATTCCATATATTCACATTGAATTATTATTCTATTATATTTATTGATATTAAATTTTCATTTTATGGTTATTACACTAAAAGGTCTTTGAAATAAATGATATAATGTCTCTAAGGGGCCCTCATGACTCAAAATATTCTCATTGGGTCATATTACTTGAATTATCAATAATCATTCAAGATTGATTTATTTTTCATATGATAATATTATATTTTACATAAATTTAGTAAGAGAAATATTTTTTAAATGAAAATTATTCTTCCCACATGAAATGGTTAATCTATTAAAACTCATTTTTATAACAATATTTTTTTAATTTTAATATATTTTCCTAAATTAATAATGATTATACATTCTTCCAATATTCACAAAAACGTAATTTAATTCATTTTTTATCATAAACAATATATTTTACTTTAATATATATTAATTAAACTTTTTTTACACATTTTAATGATGTGGGATATCAAATAAAGGATAATTCAAAATTATTTAATGTTTTTTCAACCATTCATATTAAAAAGGCCATATAATGCATACAATATTTTTATTTGATATACATAATTCAATTTTATGTTTTCCAAAAATAAATACTAAAATTAAAAATTAAATAATTTACATGCATTCATTTAATTTTCAAAAAAAAAATAGTTTTTAATGATTCCTTTAATAAGGATTTTTTAAGGAACATAGTTCCAGATTTTTTCAAAAAATTATTTGAAAACTCTATTCCATTTTAAATTTTTTATGAATGATATGATATTAAAGTAATATTCGTTAATTTACTTTAACATATTTATTTATAACAATATATTTTTTCTTTTTTCTATTATTAGTGATACTTTTTAAGAAATTAATATTTTTATGAGTATATTGACATTCCATTTTAAAATTAATATGTCTCCATTGAATTATTCATTTATATTTATTCTTTATGATTAAAAAATATTAAATTTATTTTAACATTACATTTTTAAAATATTTTTGTGTTTTTATTTGGTTCTTTTAAAATTCACTTTTTAAAGTATAACAATTCAACATATTATCACTTATCCATAATGAAAACATTAAATATTTTTCATGTTACCATCATTAAATTTTTATTTAAAATATATATATTTCAAATTATTTAAACATCCTCCAAAAATTTTAATGGAAAATGTGTTTTGAAAAATAATTAGATATGGGGTTCCTGTTATATTTATATAAAAATGCCAATTCAAATTTATTCTAATAATAATGTATTTTTCAATGATATATAACAAATATCTTTTAAATGGATATTTCAAAAAAATTTACTCATTACGATCTATCTCCAATGGTGTTTGGTTTTATGTATCCATACTTATTATTTTTGTACACGACTATTTTGGGAGAACAATATTGCATTATCATGTGATATAATTATTTTATGTAATTTTGATTTTATGGAATCCTTTTTATTTTCCATTTATTCATTATATGATGATTATGAATATCAGAAAACTAATATTCTTTATATGGGTTATTATATGTTGTGATGATTTATTTAATGTGGCACATAATTGTATTGATTGATAGATTGGTGGAACCTATATCTCCATCCCATGAACTGGGTAAATGATAATAAAAAATTATATATTATCTCAATATGAACTTTTTATCAAATAGATTTGTTCCCAAGGAATGATTCTGATGAAACTAAGATTTAATCACACATTATACGTGAATAGGTTAGGGATCAAAAATGATTACAAAGGGACAGTCTGATGGAATTCATCTCTAATAAAAATTTGACGAGTCAAATGTTTAGTGAGTGTCCAGGTCCACAAAGGGTTGGTGTGATATAATTGTGATGAACTGACAATATTACATGTTAATAGGTTATCTTGTAGCTAGAAAACAAAGGATGAGTGTTACTATGTTTAGCACTAATCATTAATTTATATGTGAATTAATTTTCATATAGCATGTTTCATAATGATAAGGAATCACATGTTGATGATTAGGTCACCATTTCCTATTTTTTATCATATTGTGACATCTGGTCTAGATTATGCCTTATTTTTAATGTACTCCACATTATTTTCTCATGATATCTTGTTTTATGGTTGTTTATATTTATTTTGAATCGATGAAACATCATTTATGATCCATTAATGATATTCTAATGTTATTAGGTTTCACTATCAAGTTTTTTCATTATTTTAATTAGTATTTTGGGATTTAATTATCTTATTTAAATCATTATCATATATTAATTAACGTTTGTAATATAACCACTTATTATCTATATTTTCTCTAATTTTGTGTTGGAGAACATCAATTTGTTATGTTTTCAATCACTAAGGTATGAATATGATTTTATCTTGTGAGATGTCTAGAGAAGGTCATGAGGAGAATAATTATTGGGAAAAGTTTAATGGTGTAGTAAAATATGTTTTATTATATCTATTTATCAATACAGTCAAGTAATCATTTGGTGGATTGTGTGATTATTTGTGAGTTGTTATATAAAAATCATGACATTAATGTACTATGTAATAAATATCTAGAATGTTTCACTTCATGTTATAATATGTCAGAATATTATTTTATATAAAAATAATCATGTTAATTTTTTAGATAGATATTCAAGGATCCAATGGTTTCAATTTCATTAATAAAAATAATTTTTTCATATAGTTTGTAAATTTAATAAAGGAGTGGAAAATTAATTTAATTTTTCAAAATTATATCATTGAAATATGATAAATGGAAAAAAAAATTAAATTCCATACATGATTGTTTATTACACACAATTATTTAAAAAATAATTTTATTTAAAATAGTTCACTTAAAATGTATTTTATCCCAATAATAATAAATAAAATATTTACGATATAGAAAATAATTCATATTACGTGTTTATACAAAAAAAGTGTTTAATAAATTAAATTAAATAAAACATGTATTGAATTTATTCTCTAAATGATGTAATAATAATTATATTATTATTAAATTATCCAATGGTAAATTATGGAAGGATAATTACATGGAATTTTCCTTTTATAAATTTTATATTAAAAAAATGAAAAATATGATCTACAATTAAATAATATTAGAAAGTTGAAGATGAAGTATTCAATTTATTTACATATACGTCAACTAATTTGTATTGAATTGGTAAATAGAAAAATGGGCATGAATTTAAAACATTTTTTCCATTACCCTCATTAAGAATGGTAATGTCCAACAAAAATTATATAAAATTCAAAATATTCATTATAATGTATGTAAATATGGATTAAATAATTAAACTATAAATGAAATTATTAACGAATGTAAGAAATATGAAAAAAAATTCATTGTATGTAATTATTGAATGACCAATATTGAAATTGAAACATAAAATAAAAAAAATAAAAAAAAATATTAGACCAGTAAACATGTAGAACCATTTGGAAAGGTTATATCAAATTTACAACATCATTACTATGGAGCAAAAATTGGAATTCCTATATAGTACAATAATATTATTTCTGTTATTTAAATTAAAATAATATCAAAAGGTAAAATTGTGAATGGATAGTAATGTACATATGAAAAATATAATATATTAAAATAATTAATTGAACCCAAAAAGAAAGGGTTGTTATGTAACTTATGTTTTTAGAAAATGAAAAAAAAAACATATTACTGATTCAATCATTTCCCATTATTATGAACATTCATTGATGAACATAAAAATACCTATACATAGTAATCATATTACATGATCAATGTATGAATATATACCATTTATATCCACAAAAAAGTGATCCTATAGGGCCTTCACTCTATCATGGTTCCAAAATACAGAGTAACTATATAAATTACTTCATAAAAAAACCTTATATATGGTAAAGGAGTCATAATTACATGGATCATAATTATATAAAAATTATTGATCAAGAAAACAAACACTCACCTGCTATAATATTGTATCTGTAATGAAAACTCCACCTAACTATTTTTCTAGTACTACAAATTTAGGGGCTCAAATAAAATTGAATATTTTTCAGAGTGTACACAAACTAAAATGATATTTAGTTTTATTAGACAATTCATCATAGTATTTTTGTGTTTTAGTCTCACCCTTATTAAGGATACATCTATCTAAAATTCCTCTAACAAATACATCCATCTACTTCCAAAATCTAAGGGAATCATTTATCTAGAGAAAGTGAAACTCAAAAAATACTTTCTCTTACCTGAGTATGTTTTTTTGGGGATTTTCTGATTTCAATGGTTTATAATCATTATAATGAATTTTTATTAGTGATTATTTTGGGTAATTACTCGTCTAAAAAATATTATAGAGAGTTTAAAAAATAATTTCATTACATGGGGAGGAATTAATTAATTTAAAATATTCAAATATTGACATTAATATTCATTGAAATTCCATTAAGATCAAAAATATTTCCATTAATATAATAAATTCATCTAAAAATGTAAATCATTTTATTACATAACCTAATTAAATGACATTTATTTAAATAATGAATGATTTTTTTAGTGAAATTTAGTATATATGTTTAGTGTTTTACTAAGTCAAAGAGGTTATTTTCTATAATACATTATTTATAGACTATAGATAAAATAATTTAGTAATCAAGCACTTTTAGGAATCATTAATTAATTTAATATACTTTTTTAAAAAAATACAATATTCGAAATATTAAATGATTGAATAAGGTCTTATACCTTGATTAATCAGTAATTCTATTTTAATTAAATGTTCACTAAAAACTAATGGAATGACATTTATATTTTCATGTGACTTAAACTAAAAATGTAGTAAAAATTAAAATTGAGAATCCTGATGTTATCATATAAGAACTTAATAACTATTCCTAAGAGGTAAAAAATAGAAAATAATATATTTTGAGGATGAAATTACAATTGTTCCAAGATTTAAGGAAATTTGGATGTTATATTCCCATTAATCAAGTTATTAATATAAATTAAATTTAACTAATTGAAAATTATGTTTTTTTTAAAGTAATAATTAGATTTAATTTTATGTCTTTTAATTACATATTTTCAATCATAATTATAAGATAATTGAAAATAATGGTGGAAATTGTTTGATTTTAGTTATAAACCTTTATTGGGATCCTTAATATTTCATGGATGATTAACTATGTATTGTATTGTTATAAACCTAACATTATAATAACCCTTCTTTCTTATACCATATAAATATGTTGCTACATCACTAATTCAATTACTATATATTATGACCATAAATAGAAACATTTGGTAAAAAGGTGTCTAAAGTTAAAAAGTTATAATATGTCTTATCAAATTAAAATGGGATGTTGGTTCCATAAATATGTATTCTAATTTAATTATGTACACTAATATTTATATGAATATCCATGATTACAAATATATTTAATTAATCAAAACATAAAAAAAAGAGGCAAAGAAAATCAAAGGATAATTTAAATAGTATTATATGAATAAAAAATGATATATGGAATGTGTATAATGTGAGAGAATGGACACCTATCATTCATAGAGAAAAATTGGGAAAGTATTTAATTACTAAAAAGTGAATGATAACATAATCACTGTGAGTTTAGAATATTAACTTCAAAAATAAAACATGAATTAAAAAGGGAGATTAAGAGGAAGAAATTGAGTATCACTTCATAAACAAATGGGAGGGATTCCTTTAGAGAAGGATGGATTCTCTAAAGTGATTGATTAGAGGTGGAGAGAAAGAGAGAGGGAGGGAAGACATAATGATAATATGAGTGAATGTTTTATGTTGAATATTTAGGTATATGTAGTGACATGATGAGTATTTTTTATTTTTATCCCGTGTTTCCATTGAAATTATAGCATTATAAAAATTATGTTTTTATATGAAAAAATTTATTTTAGATCCCAAATTATGAATTGAAAATGTTTGGAATTGGTTTCTTTGTGTTTAGTTAGAGTATCCAGTGTATTTTGAACGTTTAATTTTTTTTGGAACTAAAAATTTTGTTTGGAAGAATAATCATTATAAAAATAATGATTCTGAAGGGAAAATCGATTTAGGAATATATACATATTTTTTTAAGATATGTATGAAGACTTGAGAGGTTAAAGTAATTTTGTAATTTGTTTTAGGAGTTTTACCTCCTGAAAATAATGTTTAAAGGGATTTGTATGGATGACAGTTTTTCTAAAGAAAATTGCGCCCACCTGGTGATACCCAATAGCTCATCTAATGGAATTGGAGGCGTTACATAGTTTATTCTAGCCCTATGAGAGGAGTTTGACGGTTCTATGTGTTGTTGCAGATACATGATAGAGGGTTTTTTCATGGTATACACACAATTTCCAAAACTATGAAACCATACCTATTTAAGTGGTGTTCCATGTATTGTAGCTTAAGAATAGTTGTAAGACATTTTAGGTACACATGCAGCGTAATAATTCACCTTATTATAGGGGGTAATGTTACCCTTTTCCCACATATGATTATTTTTCAATTTTTCTCATCTTCTTATCCTATTATACATACATTCCATACTCTAATGAGATCCTCGCTTCCTCATCTAGGTATGTGGATATCTCCCTCATTCAAGCTCTTATACAAGAACTGATAAGTGTGTTCCATATCCATTGGTATTTCAATTACTGATCCTTCCTATATACTTCATTTATCATATCAGCACTTTCAATATTTTTATTCAAGATAAATTTCTATATTTTTTTGGCAAAATCTTGTTTCATTTTTTTATCACAAACTATAACAAATATAAAATTAATATTATACATTCCGGTCATACATATCATGATTTAGGTGGTCTAAATCTTTTATTTAATTTAATTTGTGATTTTTAACATCTGTTGTTATGTCGACATCGATATATTCCTTACAAATATTCATAAGTGTTGAAATTAAATTTTATACATCAATATTGATTCTATTAGACCTAGTATATTATATTGACCATGTTAAACACCATGAACATAATTTAACCCCTTCACTGGTTGTGAACCTTGAATGCCTTTAATTAATTAACGGTTTTATAATAAAACCTATCGATTTTGTGCACTATTGTCTTAAAATAATAGAAATATTATATCAAATGTTGGGGATGTAAAAACTCTATGATTCATCACATGGCTACTTAATGATTTAAAATATTATTATATAAAAATCATATGGTAAATAGATTGATTATTTTATATATTCAATACATGTTATAATGGAATACCCTAAACAATTTTTTGTATTGTTCTATCTACTACGGGCATACAACCTTTAACTATTGTATTAAACCAACCAATTAATGAATCAATAATAATGTAATAGATATTTTATACAGTGAAATAAAATTTTGTTGCAATTTAAAAATTATTATTCTTCATTTGAAGTGGTAAATCAGGGTGAACATGATTAAATAATCTTTTTTGGTATGTTATCATGCTCTAGCCCATGGACTATTAAAAAAAATTAATTATGAAGAATTTATTTTATACACCTTGAAAGATACACTATTTATCTTTTAAATAATTATATATATTAGATCATAGGATGTTGAGTATTTATACACCAGGAATGATACATGTTATAGCATGTATGATCTCACCATGAATTTTACATGAATTCATACAACTGATATTAGTTCCCAATGGAGATATCCTAGATGAGATTGGTGGCATGTTGGACACAACAAGCCACGTGTTATACTTGGTCAACATTGTGAGATACATGGATATGCTCATTGGGGACATGATCAACATTTTTTCAAGAGTGATACATGGTATTCCATTTATGGGTCACCATAGATGGACTCCATCAACATTGGATAATTTTTTCACATCTGGTTTTTAATTTTCTACTATTTAAATGTTCTCCGTGGATGGGAATTATTTTTTTATTTATTGAATGAGTATCATAGTATAAATTAATGATATAATAAATTTAAATAAATTGATGAATGTGGATTCTAGGATAAATCACATGTCTAATTTTGGTCCTTAATTTCAATTTAATAATAATTACCCAATAGTATATATATCATATCATTATAGATTCATTGTGGTCAATGAAATTACATCTTAGGAAAACGTAGGAATGTTCAGTCATGTGTCTCTAAGGAATCTGATCCACTAATGTTCGTTAATTTTCATATTTATGTTAATTAATTTAGTTACTGAATTATCTGTTATACCTATATATTGTTGTAAATTATATTCATAGACTTTATTATGCTTATATACAATTTTTGGGATATTATTGAGTATACATCTCTATCTACATGATCATCCATTCCACTAGGGTACCCTATCAGAACACATTTTTCACATGTTCAAGGGGAGTTTTTTTATGTGTATATTTCTTTGGAGATTACGGTTACATTAATGTGCTCATAGTCAGAATTCATACTGAGATTTACCTCATGTATTATTGTAATTTTCTTAGATGATTTGTTGTATTAACCATGATAGTATATATTCCCAGTTGAAGATTATGTAGAATCACGTGGATATGCTTGAATTTTTTTATGAGCTTTCTCTAGGAATTCTGTATCATTTTATCAACTATTATATTTTTTTCTGGTCATTTGTAATTAAATTATTTGAATTTCTTTCACTGTAGTATGTATTGTTCTTATAATATTACAATATTCCATCTAATTATTATGTTGTTATCTTCCCAATATACTACCATTACACTAGCGCTTCTAGTTGGAATCCTTTTGTGTATGGGGACATGTGCTCAATGCCATGTGGAGACCAGTCCTAGTTCTTGTTTAGTAGTTAGTCAGCCTGGGTGGTAAAAAATTTGTATCAGATATTTCTTTTTCTTTTTTTATTGTTTATTCAGGGTATATTGTAGTCCAATATTATGTTAGCATTGGTAAATATTCATATCTTTGAGTTATTAACCCACACATGTGGAAAAGTCTTCATGGCTTGGGAATGGATTTTTGTTCATGTAGTTCGTTTTTTCAATTGATTATAAATTCACCTTGACTGATTGGCATACATTCCACTATTATGTATTTTTTATATTTATATTATTTTACCATAAGAATCTTATTTAAAGGAGGGAGCATTATCAGTATCATTATAGAAACATATTTTTTTACCTGCCACCCATATGACATTCCCTGTTAAGTGTCTTGTTCGGATAATTGAAAATTTGAATGCACCTTTTGTGTTATTTTTCTACAACAAGTATACCATTAATGGGTGTTTTCCCCACATACACAGTATCTTGTTATGTTAAATCATATTTCTTACATGGTTTATAGGAATATTTACTCATTTTTACAACCATACATACCTATATTTATTTCTATGTCCATCGTGCCATGTTATTGTTTCTTTATAAATTTTTTTATTAATGTCACAACATCAATATAAATTTTTTATTTTTATATAAATTTATTTTGAATCCTTATAATCTATTCCTAACATGTTTAATCCATGAATAAACGGTTCATGGGATTAGATATTAATATTTTGTTATTAAAGGGGATGAAATTTGAAATTTTAAAAGTATATGGGGGAATTATATATATATATATACACCTGGAAACCCATGTAATCAACCCATTAAATATATATATATAATACCTTGATACATTTTTATAAATATGAAAGATGGTAAATTGTGATATTTAAATAAATGTGTTTTCTTTATAATGGACTATAATTCTATTACATGGGAATGATGACCAATATGACCATATTTTTGAAAGAACAATGACAACCTTGTTTGACATTAGGAGAATGTTGTTATGAGATAAATTTGACATGACCAAAGTAGGTTAGTTATTATGAATTGTGCTTATGAGATATACCAATTAATTATATATTTATAATCTTAACGTTTCCCATAAAATAGGAATTTAGTTTTTATGAACCATGAATGGATTTGAGGGACCCTCCTAAGTCAAATTTATATAGTCTGTTACGACATAATCCAAAAATGCATGGGGGGTATATTTATATTTTTTAGAGATGAACATATAAGGTTTCTAAAAATTCATTTTTCATTTCATTTATATATCTATAGTGGGATCTCGCACTACTAGTTCCTTTTTTTATGTAAATAACATTAATATTCTATTGAGGTGTTCTTAAATGTGGGAATTGTTTAATAAATTTCCAATATCAACTTAATTTTTTTTCCTATGTAGATTGGAATTGCAGTTTTCATTAAATTATAAAAATTATAAGAACCTTATAAATAAAATAATGATATATCAGTTTGGGTTTATGTAATAAAATTATTAGTTACGATAGGTTTTTAGTTAACTAATAAATTATAATAGAATCTTTGATAAAATAAACATGTCACCATACAATGTTAGTAGAATAAATTAACATGAAATTATATGGTATTATGGGTTCTTGGAACTCTTAAAAAGGTTGAATCATTAAAATTATTGATGAATTATATTTGAGGTGGTTTAAATTCATAATATGGAACCTTATGTTTGGACTATTGTCTACGAATCCTTTACGGGTTGTTCTGTGCTACTTGATATATCATTACAATCAGTTTATGAACATGGAACATAAGCCACTACATTCATAATAGAAACCATAATGTTCATCCCTTAACTATATTGACCCTACATGCATTATCCATCTTTTAGTTTAGACACATTTGGTTTTTGTATGAGGCTTCCCTTGGGGGAATTTTTTCCCTTATAAGTTCTAAAACTAGATAAATTCTAATGAATTATTTTAATTTTTAGTGATTTTTGAGTTCTTTTTAACAATAATGGGATCTTAGTTTTAAAATGAAACATTCTCTGTGTGGTTTTCTTTACATTGTATTAACATTTGGTATGGGTTTCAGAATCAATAAATTCTATTCATTAGTGGTTCAAACATTCCTAGGGAACGATTGAACACTAAGCATGTTGTATAACCCTTCAACATATTACTCATTAGTGTGGGAACCTTGTAAATTGGAAAATGCGATGATATGAACATAGTATTAAATAGTTTTATTATCCATCCATAATTAAATACAGAAGGTTGATAAGTCAATAGAAAGTATCAGCGATGTTTCATTTTACATAGGGTAGTATGAGTTCATATAGGCGGTACCCATAGAGTTGATAAATGGTACAACAAAACTATTAGGTTCATTCTTAATTTTATACACTTGATTACTTACACAAGAATAATGGGTCACCATCAGAGTAGGGTGACCTAGAAATTTGAGAAATTTAAGTCATCACTATTATTGGGATGAAGTTTAAAGGCACCAAGTGTTTTGAAACATTGGTTTATTGTTTAGATTTTATGCATAATTCTACAAAATCAATGGATGTGACTCACGTGAGACTCACAGGTACCTCTGAATTTAGTAATTCCGGGAGAACTATTTGGAGTCTAATATCCTTCTCTTTTAGTGAAATTATTGACAAATGATCGTCGATATCCTCTAATACATATGTAATGTTCTAGGTGGAGCATACTTCATATAATATATTTCATTATTTATTAAAACAAATGATAAGATCCCTGCTATGGTGTGGAAAATAACATACGTGTTTTTAAATTTTGTTATTCCTTGTTGAAGGAACACAACCATGGAAGAATGTGTTTGAAATAATCTATGATTATTTTAAAATCTATTATGTCTGATGATTTTTGAATCATCTCAATTCTTCATAGGAACCAAAACAATTAATGGTTGAATGCATATTAATCCATTGTAAATATTATTAGTCCAGAATAGACATTGGTCGTTCTACATAAGTGGTAACCAGATACCTCATTTGATAAAGGAATCATGGTAGAGTGAGGATGTTAGAAGAGCAGGAGAATATTACAAAATCAATGAGTCATTTTGAGAGGTTCTACAGACTATTCTTTATAAAATTTGGTAGGGTTTGTAATGAACTATACTGGGGAAGTCATTCTCTATAAAAAGTGTGTGTCATGGGTCATCATTTTAATACATAATTCAATATTTTTGTTTCTTTTTTAGTAATATAATTCCTTGTTCCTTTACATAATCATATAGTACTATGAGATCACCAGTTATACACCATGGTAAATTAATATTCCCTTTCAAGTTAGTAAATAAAAACCTCAATGATCTGTTTTGGAAGAGTGTTTCTTATAAATGCCTGGTTAGCCTTTTGTGATACATAGGATCCCATTTAAAAACTCCTTGGATAGACACATTGACACTATTAGACCCTTTGACCTAACTTTCCATTAGATTTCATCAGGGATATAGTCAGTTTTTCAAAAAATTCTGAAATTCATCTTTTCACTAAAGTCTTAGTTGTAAATCCCATAGTAAGGGAATCCTTAAATGATATCTATGGACTTCAGTTCATGATTATGTGTTCATATAAGACTTCGAACAGGCGTAGAATGGTTTTTCTAAGGATAATTATCAATATATGTTTGATCATGTTTAGAACCATGTTCTTATTGGGTTATGAAAACCTAAATGAATGTCTAACATTAGACAATGATAGAAGTTAGTTTTAGATTCCATGTATTTTTTTGAATAAAAAATGAGATGCCTATGAAAATGTGTCATTTTTTGGGATTTGATATGATGGTGGTCTAAGATGGGAATTTTGATAATAGTCAGACGAGCATGGCTCAACCATATATATCTCATTTCATTCGATGTGTTCAGTGTTTAACTACTACATAGAACCTCATCATGATAATACAGTTTCAGTGTGAATGTCCAACAATTTTTTAAAATTAATTGTCAATTAAAAAATGATAATTTATGTTAATTGGGTTTTGGATGTTTGATAAATATAATAATCATACAGTTAGCATCATTTACAAGATACGAGAAAACATAAAGAGGTAATACCAATGGTTATTGTACCATTACATATAATTGTCCTATCACAGTATTGATCTTATAGTTAGGAGTTCCAATGGATGAGTAGTTGAAGGTAATGATGTGTAATAAAATCATAGGTTAGACATGATGTTGAGGGGTCCATCTCATTGATTCAGATTATTATAGGAGCGTCAGATCAACTTTCAACAACCTATGTATTGATTATTTAATGAGATGCTTGGGATTTCAGTTGGTAGTTAGGAAAGACCACAATCTTATTTGTATGAATATTCATGACCTATTTATTACATCTGTAGTTTTTTTCCACCAATACCTCTCATAGATATGAATGTTTATGTTTTGGAGATTATAGTGTCGCATATTTTTGGACCTATTGTTTTTTTTCTTTTGGAACATGAATTTCATATTGGTGGATTAGATGTATTATACATAAATCTGTGGAATTTAATTCCACATTTTAGAACACAAAAAAGTATCATTTTTATTGGTTTAATGATCAATAGGTGTAAATGTTGTATCTGTCAGTTTTTTGAGCATCCAACCTTAAAAATTGATTTTTAGATAGAAATGGAAGGGTTTGGGTTTTATATAAAACCAAATGGCCCACCTGGTGTAGCTAGGGGACTCATCCAGTGGAGCTCATGGTCTAACATGGTTTGTTCATTCCATCAAATAGGAACCAGATGACCATGTAGGTTTCTACATACCCTTGATAGAAGGGTTTTTTACATGATATATACATTTAGGCAAATAATTATGCCATCCCATGGGAGGGAGGTTCCTTGTTTAACAGATTATGAAAGGATGTTACAAAATTGATCTAGATATATGGAAAAACATTGAAACATAATAAATTTTGAAAAAATTACCCTTTTACCCATGCCTCCATATTTTCTATTATCCACTTATTCATCTCCTCTTACTATGACACATCACCCTCTCAATATATCCTAAAATCCTCCTACAGGTATGAGGAAATATCCGTCATATGACGTCTGAATCGAACGCCATAATGTGAGTGAGATATCCTTCTCTAGTTATACTAAAAAACATTCCTATATTTCACATTATATTCTCCCTAATTATTCTCTCCATGAAAGAGAAAAATATAGGAATATTAAGGGTTACTTTTCATTTAATGGTTTTCTCTTAAAGTAAAACAAATCCGGCCTTGATAATGGACGTGTTTATAATCCTAATCAATAGGATGGTGGTATAAATATTTTATCTCATTTTTGATTGGTTTTAAAACATGTGTCATCCGATCACAAGATGTTATTTTTCATAATAATCCTCTTAAATGTGAAAATTAAATTGTAGAACATGAATTTTGAATCTAGTAACCCTTACATATTACATTGACCATGATAATATCTTCGAAACTCATTGAAGCTCTCTTTTGGGAGTCACCCTTGAAATGATATAATTAATTAATGAGTTTTTAATAAAACCAATAGATAAAGAATGCTATATTATACGCATAATGGGTGGATTATATCGAATGTGGAGGAAGTAAATACTCAATAAGTTATATGTTAGTGAAAAAATAATATATTATGTGGTTACTTCCATGATATTTTTTAAGGGAGATAATGATTTTAAATGCAATGAATATTTTCATAAATCTCTTTATAGAATTACATATATGGTTCTATTATACAAGGGTAGATCATCATGAATTATTTAATTAATCCAACACTTTTTATTTCATTAAAATTGGATTGGACATTTCAAACAATAAAATGACATTTCATGGGAATGACCTTATTTTTATTCACTAACACATGTTGTGAATGAATATGAACCATGATAAATCCTCATGTTTGGTTAGTTGGATTTTTCAAACTCATGGACTAAGTTTTATTTGAAATATAAAGAGAATGGACTAACTATATACAACAATATTGACACTCATAATCATTTTTACAGAACACTAATGAAGGGCTCATAGGTTGTTAAAACATTATACGCTGGGTGAGATACATGTTATAGCTTTTATGACCTCACCTTGTGTTTTAATTACCTCTATATGAGTGATATCAGTACCCATGGGAGAACCTGTGGATGAGCTGAAGGGAATGATTTTTACACCATGACATGAGTGATACTTATACACCTCTGTGAGATACTATGGACATGCTCAGAGGGGAAGTGTTCAACATATTGATAAGACTGATCCTTGGAATAACATTTTAGGATTAACATGGACAAATACCTTTAACATTGGATAATTTTTACACTCCGGGTAATATAGTTGGGTTTTTTATATGGTTTACCATGGATGATACTAGGATGTCATTTAATCAGTTTAAGAGTTTCATCAATTTAATTGATGCAAATGATAAATAAATATATTGACAGTCCTATCCCCCAGTCCAAATCACATGTATGGGGTTGGTCCATTTATGATTCTTAGTTATGAAAACATTTCAGTACATTGTGTTATATCTATATAGATTCATTGTGCGTAGATTCATTTCTTCTTTTGCAGAATCAGGTATGGTCATTCAAGTGTTCTTGTGAAACATCATCCAGAATTGTTCATTTAATTTGTTATATACTTTAATTTATATACATTAATTTATTTATCAATTTATTTAGCAATTATACCTTCACATTACTATTAATTATCTTCAGAAACTGGATTATGTATACACACATTTTGCAGGGGTCTACTGAATATATCTCACACCCTACTAAGGATTCCATTACACTTGGGTGCCCGATAAAACCCTATTTTTCTCATGATTTTAGAGAATCACTTATGTTTTTCATAATTAATGGGATATTGGGGTCACAAGAATGATCTAGTACTCAGGATTCTCATGATGATTGCCGAAGGGGAAATTTATAATTTTCATTTTTTTTTTGTATCATATTTCCCTACCAGCTGTAAGTTTACTATTTTATATTATGTAGCATCACATGTACATGAATGAATTATTATTTATGACTTGTCAAGGGATATTACATATATTTTTATCACAAATTATATTTATCTTTTGATTATTTATCATTCTTTTTTATTTAATTAATCAACTTTTCCAATTTAATTATTATGATATACCACTGTGGAACATTGATCCTAAAGGTATCATCTCCCAAAAATTAAAACATTACAAGCTTGATATAGTTTAGATGTGTATAGCATAATGGGAGGCATTCTTGAGGCCATGTGGTGACTAGTACAAAAATTGCTTTAGTATTTAGTTTGGCCAAGACATTACATTAATGTCCATGAAACATTATTTAGAAATGTTATGATACAACAATATGATTTTCCAACAAAATAATTTTTTTAAATATATATATATATATACCATGTTAGACATTAGAATGTTATTTAATTTTTTAAGGTCTCATTTTAATACATTTAAATAAAATTTATTATAAAACAAGTTATTTGATGTCATATATTAATATATTTTATTCAATAAAAAAAATTTCATCCTTTCTCGTTCATAAATCACTCCGAAAAAAAGTATTTTCCATTTTATAAGTATGATCATGTATATTAAGAAATTATAAAAATTTCATGGTATTTTTTTATTATTTGATTTCAAATATCATTCTTAGTTATTTGAATAAAAATAATAAATGATAAATAATTCATTTATATATATATTACATATTTCAATAAAAAATTCAAATTTTAAAGGGAAACGTAATATTTATTCACTATAATTATTTTATAATTTTATAATGTCATATGTTATGGTTCATAATGTTTATATAGAAATTTATACAATAAAATTATATGACCATTGAAATATAGTTTTTAACTACCATTCTACTATTATATTGTACTATATTACTATTTTAATGGTCGTATAATAGTCACATTGAAATGGTCTTGTAACATCCATGTTACCGTATGTTCATAATGGATACATTTCCATTGGAGCCCATTGTATAATTCACCATTCACATACCATAACCTTCACCACTATGCATAAAATGGTTAAAAACATCCCATTATAATGATATATAAATTCATAAAACTTATAATATTTTACAGTCTACATGATAGGATTTATTTTTATGGGGGAATTCAGGTCATTATTGTTTCTATTGTGTTTTCAAAAATCATTATTTTTTATCTAACTATAATTATCATCTATATATTTATCAATATTATTAAATGATGAAAAAAATTTATTAAGAATTTTAAATGACCCTAAAATGAATTCATAATAAAATAAATATTATCAAATAATTTAATTTTATAAGTAATGAAATTTCAAGGCCAATACATTCTCCACCACTTAAGAAATGATATCCTTGAAAATTTTACATTTCCCTAAAATTTGGATTTTTCTCCTTTAAAATTCCTTTAGGGTCCAATTTTTTTTATAGCAAATGAAAGATATTCTTTACAAATTCAGAATAATTTTTTTCCCTACAACAGTTTTTCATTTTCACCAACAATTTGTGTCATTTATTCTTCATTTTATAATTCTGGTTCCAAATAAAATCCATAATTACATTTTATATTTTGTTGATATGATATATATTTTTAATAGGGACACATGGAAAATTTAATCAACCATGTTCTGATTTAGACGTAATTCATGCTGATAGGAAACTACTGCAAAACACTCTAGAATCTCAAATCATTTTATGTGTGTTAGACACTGTTTTTGATTCTATAAATATATCTCACTTGTTTCTAGGGGATATTATCAAGAAAACTAGATATATAAGATGATGTTAAAAGTCCTTATTTTGGATATATTTAGAATAATATTGTTGAATTTTAGAAGTATTAATGTGTTCTTAAATCCAAGTTATTTTCTCTATAGTGTCTTTCAGAATGTCTGAACCTAAAAATATTCCTTCTCCAACATCGTGTCAAAAGGTTGGAGTTATGAACCTTTTCCCATATAGTTATAAATATCGATCCATTTCAATAGATGAGTGAAAATGATGTTATATGATAGTTTGATATATTGTATATTTGTTTTTCATATCCCTTGAAAATAAAGTGAGTTATCCCATAACATGTCAAATAATTTTTTAATAGACCTCACAAACTACTCATTAGTTTTTTTGATGATATGATGTTAAAATATATACATTAAAAGGCTAAATTATAAGTTAATATTAAATCTATGAAACTGATTTGAAACAATTTATAGAGATTCTCCATGAACCCTCATAACATCATGAATATGACGAGGAGAAATGATATTAAGGGATAAATACTTATTCATATTTATTAAATGGGTATAAATTGTAAATAAATAAATTATTATACATATTTCATAATTTATTCTTGATGTATTATGAATTCTAGTAAAAAATTACTATGGTGATATAGTCCACATTACACAAAAGTATGTGTAGTGGTTTTATCACACCTTTCAGTTTTTGTCACTCTAGGATTAGTTACTGATATAACAAGAGACTTAAATTATATTATAAAATATAAATATTTATGTTATACCACCAAAAACGATCTTTCAATTCCCTATAATTATAGATTGTCTTTGGATGCATAAATAATAATGATTTATGAACAAAAACCATCATATCTTTTGCTAAAAGTATTTCAGATGGGATATATAAACATACTCCAAATAGAGATACTCCCTATTGATCGCCAATAAATTAATGAATTTCTTTATTTTTTTCATAGCCTCTATCTTCATTGATAACCTAAAATCATATCTTTATTCTTCTCTCATCAATTTTACACATAATTTTTGGGATGTATTTCTAGATAAATTGACTATTACCATTAAAAATACATATCCCTAATTACTTTGATTTTTGGTAAATTATTATCCATCAATCCTTATCATTGAAAAAACTCCTTATTCCTTCATATTAAAAAAATTATTGAGTGTGTTTGATTTTATAGGGTTATATTGAATTCAAAAATCATAAAATTTTTAAATCTACGACTATATATATTTAATAATAATCATCTTTTTTAAAGTAAATTTATAATTTTGAGAATGTTCATTATTATATATATCACTCATCCCCTGTAAGTATATTCTATCGACAATTCTAATGCAAGGATAACTACATATAATTCCAAGTCACGAGTAAAATATTTGTGTTCATGAGTTATCAAATTTGTGTATTCGTACCTATAAACCATGTTATTTTACATGAGTATGCTTCCAAATCCATCAAAGTGTCTCACTGTAAATGAAAATGTCTTCCCTATTTGGGGATAATGTTATTACATGTGTATTGACCAAATAATTATTTAGATCATGGAATCCTTCTTCCCACACCATTTTGTAGATAAATATATGTCCCCATTTAAATAACATTGATTTTAGATTTGAATTATATGGTCTATTTTTTAAATAAAATTAAAATGTATCCTTCAAAAAAGGATACATAGAATCCCACTTTAGTTGGATATGGCCACTCTTTTGTGGACACTATCCTTTCTAGATCCCCGAAGACACCATTATTATCGACAATGTGTCTAGGAATCCAATATGTTATAACTTGTTCTGAAAATTATTGAATAATAAAAAAAATTTCTCATTCCTTGGAGAATGTTATTTAACCATCAGATATTCCGTAGACAACTCATGAATATTATAATATATCATAATATCGATAATAATCACAAAAAAAAATTATCCACATCATATTTAAATAACAAATTCATTAAATTAATAACCATGGAAGGAGTATTATTTAGGAAAATGTGCATAATAACATATTGAATGTGTCCCAATATTCTTTAATAGGTTGTCATCATTATATATTCTTTATTCACAATAAATTTGAAGGGCCCCCAAACACCTGAGAGGGGAGGGGTGAATCTGGGTTTCTACATTTTAATTAATTTGAAAATAATTGTTACCACATTGGTATGAACATGTTAGATGTTTCTATTATTTATGTGACATAATGTAAACATTCACCTGCAGAATGACCACACATCAATTTTAGTTGGTTCAACACTAAAGGATAATCCAATGGGAATACACTGACAGTTTATCCATCATACAATGTAATATAATCTTCAGTACTTTTGGATTATAAAATAATAGCATAGCCACTTTGTTCATGGTTCACTTACATTACATGGTTTTAGGGGTAACAAACTACATCCCTATGATCACATATATTGACTCGTTCTTTCTCATTGTGTTTGAAAGAGGCTAAATTCAGTTTATTGACATGAATGTCACTTAAATTAGTTGGCATTAAATCATGCATTATCAGATATAGATAGAAGCTCTGTTGAAGTCCAGTTTTCCTCTATAGATGTAATATAATTTTTCACTTATTGTTCATTGAAAAACATATCCTCCATGAACTATACATCGTCCTCCATATACTGTAATGAACCACGCATTATGAGTGCTTCACAAACAACCTCTAATTCCACGTACCATCCTCCTTTATATATGGATTCTTCTTCTAAAAACCACCTCTCTTTCACAGACATCACAAACATTGTCTGCATAATGCTTATCTAATATGGACTTGTCTTCTAGAAAAACACTTCAGACATAACTAATATCATTCGAAAATCTCATCTGAATCTCCTTCACATGGTTGTTTTCACACGAACCACTCTAGACATCACTGAATTTGTCCTAGATTTTTAATCTAAGTGCCATGCCATAATGATTGTAATAGTTCTCACTATATTAGAAAATATATCATCCTTATTCACTAAAAAAAGATTTTCCAAAACATCGATTGTAACATCCCATGTAAGTAATGAGTAATAGATATTTTTTTATCTATGTCTATTAATGAATTAGATAGTGTTTTAGAGGCTTAAAATGAAAATAAATCCAATCTTAAGCATGGAATACACTAATATTTTTAAAAGATTGTTTTACTGCCTTTTGATGGAAAACCATTTTTAAATCTATCTTTTGACAATTTTATAAGCTATGTTTGTCAAAATAAACTTATTCTTTATGATTGGGACAAAAAAATTTACTTTGTGTGAATTTTTTGTATTTTTCAGACAATGTTCATTTTTTAATGAATAGTGAAAAATAATGCATTTTACATCAAAACTTCTTTTCTAATCTAATTTATTTATATGATTAGATTATCTTTTGAATTGGTTTTGAAGTGAAATTAGAATATATTTTTACCATTAAACCCAATGGTGATCATTGGAATCAATTTCACTTAGAAATTGGACTTAAACTGGTGTCAATCTTTTGATACTTTTTGTTTCATAAAAACACGCTATTTTCATGACAGTGGAAATTAATTATTAAATTAATTAATGAAACTTATATGTTTTGAATTTTGTAAAATAGACTTCATTTTTTAATTCAGAATATAAAATATAGCTTAGGGTGATTTTTTGGTATTTTTCTGAAAAAACTTCAATTTTTGATGAATAGTGAAACCCCTAAGTGGTACTTATAAAAACTGATTTTTCGTTTAAATCAAATTTTACCACTTCTGTGTTTTGAATTTAAAAAATCAGACATACATGGTTGTCATTAAGAAGTAAAATGTTGTTCAATGAGATGAAAATAATTTTTTGGTGAATAGTAACTCTTATGTTTTTAATCGCGATTAGAGGTAATTAGTGTAGTTTAAGTTAAAAATAACGCTTTAATAAAATGAGATGAGCTTGAAACATGTCCTAACTTAATTGGATGTGTCATGGCCGACCAAGAAAATCCATGGGTCAACATGGGGACCCCATGGAGCCACATTGGTTGGGAAATGACATAAATAACTTTTTATTTAATGTAAAAGTAAAAATGACACAAACATGAAATGTTTTACTAAAACAATTTTTACATGGGGTAATAAAGATCAGATTTTTGATTATAAATAGTCATTGGAAAGATAAAAAGATTTTCTACATCATAGTATTTATTTTATAATTTTTAGACTTTAAATATATTAAAGTATTCATGACATCATGATGATGCAGCGATGACCTCATTATTAAACGATTTAAATAAAATGGAATTATAATGTAACATCTAAGACCTACACATGGCCAAAACCTATTGGATGGGTGGATTTAAAACCCTTATAACCTTATCCTAGAAACGAATTAATGTGGTACCTCTTATATCCGAATACCATTTTAAAATAAAGTGACTTTCCTATACCTTCCAAGAGTGCCCCTCCTCTCCTCTTATAAAAGGCCCCCACCTCTACCTCCATAACCACACTCCCAAAGCCTTTGGCTCGGCCAACCCCTTCCCATTATGGATCTACACATCCATCTATTACTCCTTGAAGCCTCCCTTTGGGAAGAAGTCTTCCCAATAATCCTTTGAGCTCAAATCTAAGAGAGTTACCCGATTTTAAGGTAATGACTTCTTTTGAGTCCTTTTGTTTGATTTTGCTTCTCCAACCCCCTAAAATATTTTTATTATTTTCTTTTGTAACAAATGCAGTATCCTAAATATACTAGGATGTTGTTTTAATAAGGATTAGATCTACACTTACACACACCTACATCTAATGGTTAAATGACATATTGTTTCTGTGGATGGTGAATTTATGCCTCCTGAAACGATGATTGTTCAACATTCTATTAACACCTTAAAAGGTGGACATTAAGATGTCACTATATTTATATATGATATATAATATGTTTCTATTTTCCTTAATCTTCTATATTTTTCATTTTGGGCATACCTTTATGGTTTCCATTATGGGTAAACGCGATATCTTCATTTAAAGAAGTGCGGACTACCGCCCCCTCAAAGTGATTTGATTTGTTAAATACCATATGTGGGATGTATAAAGGATGGAACTATGATATTATATATGATATTATACTGTAATTATAATATAACTTTATATAATTATGATTCCATTCTATAAAATACTAAATAGAAATGAAAGTAGCGTTCATGCGTACGTACGGCTTACCGTCTCCATGAACGGTGCATTTCATTTCGTACCTCTAAATGTTATGTAATATTATAAATGCATGCATCTACTATTCATATATGATATATATGATATATACATCATGATTATAATTCTTGATATAATGGATACATGAACAACTTGTAATTATAAAGGTTTTATTTTTTACTCAAGTACCAATGATCGTTAAAACAACCGTTATTAACTTAAATAATTACATAGTGTTCATGAGATGGAAATAAGTGATATAAAAGGAATAATGAACTTGAAAAAGGTTCTTAAGCAAGTAGAAATTAACTCAAGTTTATTATTCAGGACATTAAAGAACGACCGAGTCAAGTCAGACCCGAGGTGTGGGAATTCGTCTCAATCTCCTTTCATTGAGGTATATTTTGTTTTATACAAAACCTTCATTTATACGGTGTATAAACCCCATTTAATTTTACGTTTATCCAAAAGGAATCTATTTTATACTAAGCGTTTTACTAAATGTCAAAAGGGAATGTTTTTGTCGTACGTATGCGGCGACAACGACTTCTCCGCCGCCGTGACCATTATTTGAGTTTCAGCTTCCTCTACAAGCCATACCTTTTTTTAAAATAAAAATAAATACCATGTTTTACTTTTCTTTTGTTTTGGTATTGAAAATGTTTTTCATAATTTTTTTATATCAATGTGTTGTATTGATATCTTGTGATTGAAAGGTGGAAATGTTATGTTTCCTTTATGCATGTTTTATGTGATACGATTATGTTGAGGTTCTTGGGCATTATTATGAAGACGGGTGGTTCCGTGATAAACTAAGGGCGGGTGAGCCTGATATAGCTCTCCAATGCATTGGGTAATGCGAAGGAGTGTAACATTATGGTTTATTCAAAGAGAATTAGGGAATATACTGTGATGTGTATTCCAAATGTAACCAAGAGGGTTACTCCCTACGTAAGAATGTTATGAATGCCTCAAGTTACTTTTATGTCTTATGATTTCTATGATTTATTCATGATTTGATGAGGTATGTTGAAGTGCTTATGTTTTATGGGTGAAGTATGATTTCATTCTTATGTATAAATGTACCAATATTCCCTTTCCATATATTTTTATATCCCTTACTGAGCTTTTTATGATCATCCCAAGTTTTTTTGAAATGTTTTTCACAGGTCAAGGGAAAGGTACATGATATGATGATAGTGTCAAGGGAGTGTCATGAAAGAATCCATGTTTTATTTTAAATATGTTTCCATTAATGGGAAAGAAGAATACTATCTTTATGTAACCAATTTTTTATATGTGGAATGTAATGCAAGTTTTATGATCTAATTCTCTAAAACTCTAAAACCGAAAAGATCCTCAATGTGCAATATTTTAATAACTCAAGATTAAGTATGGTTTAAGGCTGGGGCCTTATAGTTGGTATCAAATGTCATTTTAGATAACTTTAGGAGTTATAATTCTATTAAATGATTATCCAAAAATATTTATTTATGGTCAAATTTATGTTATATAGTATTTGAAGATTTCCATGTTGCTTCATCTAGGACATGTTAGTATAGAATGGTTTTCCGCAGTGTAAATAGGGAAGCAGTGTTAGGAAGGCATGCAGAAGGAAATAACCTTCCGAATCAGCATCCAGAGATGGTCAGAATTGGAACTGAACTGTTGGTTGTAGTAATGGCGTAGTTGACTCTCAAGGGATAAATGTCAGTGGTATCCATACACGAGATCAGCCAGATCAACCGCAGAGGAACATGTCAGTGGTGGAACATTTCATGAGGCAACATCCCCCATCATTCAGAGGATCATCTGACCCTGTGCTAGCTGAAGGGTGGATTAAAGAACTGGAGAAGATTGTTGATGTCATGGGGTGTCTAGACAATCAAAAGGTTAGTCTTTCTATTTATCGATTGGAGGGTGAAGCAGATCAGCGGTGGTCGATGGTTAAAAATATAAGGGACGCTGATGAGATTAATGCTCTCGACTGGGATGAATTCAAAGGTATGTTTCATGAGAAGTATTTTCCTAAGGCTGTTCAACATAGGATGGAAAAGCAATTCTTGGAATTGGGGCAAGAGGAAGACTCAGTGGCTTCCTATGAATAAAGGTTCACTCGATTGGCAAGGTATTCTCCAAATTTTATTTGGGACCTTGATAGTAAAATCAATAGTTTTTACTCAGGATTAAAACCAAAATATCGAAGGGCATTAGCTTATCGTGAGTTTAAAAGTTATGAAAAGCTTGTTCGATGTGCTGAGAAGGTGGAAATGGAGTTTTCCAATGATCAAGTGTTCTAAAACAACCAACAGAAGAAGAGACCGAGGTGGCAGGAGAAAGGTAATAAATATTCAAAAAAGTCTGACGGTAAGAAAACTAAGTTTCTAGTTTGTGATAAATGTGGCAAAAGGCATGCTGGGGAATGTCTTCTGAATTCGGGAAAGTTCTACCGATGTGGTAAGATGGGACATAAGGCTCATGATTTCACTGGAAAAGATCAGGGTGATGGTAAGACCAAATTTGATTTAGAGTTAGTGAAATGTTATAAGTGCAATGAGATGGGTCACTATGAAAACGAGTGTCTGACAAAGAGATTGGGTGATGGGAAGATGTTAGTCTACAAGCAGAAAGGGGTGGTGAAATCCTTTGCAACTACTTCAGCAGATGTCGGGCCATCAAATAAAGTTGTATCAGGTACTTTTTTTTGTTTTTTCAGATTATGCCAGTGTGTTGTTTGATTCGGGGTCTACACATTCTTTCATCTCTAAAACCTTTTCTAGTAAAATGGGAATACCATCTCAAGAAATGACTCCTGAACTTTTGGTAAAAACAACTGGGGGTAATGTTGAAGGAAAAAGAATTTATAAGAATATTCTTATCCTTATCTGTGGAAGGAACCTACTTGAAAACCTTATTGTTCTACCTCTAGTAGAGTTTGATGTTATCATGGGTATGGATTGGCTCTCTATTTACCATGCTAAGATTGACTGTAGAGCTAAAGAAGTTTCTTTTCAGAAAGACTTTCAGTTTGTGTACAAGAACGAACCCTTACTGTTGATAACTTATCAAGAGGCCAAGAAAATTGTAAAAGATGGAAATGAATGTTACCTTGCACACATCGTTGAAAATAAAGGAACTGTTCAGATTAATGATGTGTGAGTGGTAAATGAGTATCCTGATGTTTTTCCTGATGAGTTTCCTAGAATAATACCAGATCGGGAAGTTGAGTTTACTGTTGACTTAGATCCTGATGCTATGCCAATTTCAAAAACCCCTTATCGAATGGCTCAAATTGGACTTTTAGAGTTGAAGGAGAAATTGAAGGATTTATTAGAGAAAGGATTCATTCGACCTAGCACATCACCATGGGGTGCTCCTTTTTTATTTGTTAAAAAGAAATATGGTTCAATGAGACTGTGCATTGATTATAGAGCCTTGAATAACATCACTGCTAAGAACAAATATCCTTTGCCTCATATCGATGATTTGTTTGATCAGCTCCAGGGAGCTCAGTATTTTTCAAAGATTGAATTGAGATCGGGGTACCATCAGCTGAAGGTAAAGGAAGAAGATGTTCTGAAGACCGCGTTCCGCACAAGATATGGCCATTATGAATTTGTAGTAATTCCATTTGGGCTAACCAATGCACCTGTTGTATTCATGGAATTAATGAATATAATTTTCCATGAGATCTTGGATAAGTTTGTGGTGGTTTTGATTGATGATATTTTGGTGTCTTCTAAAAGTAAAGAGGAGCATGAAATACATTTAAGGGTTATCTTGAAAACCTTAAAAGAAAAGAAACTGTATAGAAAATTAAGCAACTGTGAGTTTGGTTGCAACAAATTTCTTTCCTTGGTCATATTGTTTCTAAAGATGGGATAACTGTTGATCCTGCGAAAAAAAGGTTGTTGAAGAATGGCCAAGACCCAAAAATGTAACTGAGATTCGTAGCTTCCATGGTTTGGAAGGCTATTATCGAAGGGTTGTTAGAAATTTTTCAAGGTTATCTAGTCCAATGACTAAGCTAACTCGGAAGGGTGTTAAGATTATCTGAACAAAAGAATGTGATGATTGTTTTCAGGAATTGAAAAGAAGATTAGTGAATGATCTAGTTTTGGCACTAACTTCCATGAATGGTGAGTTTGTTATATACAGTGATGCTTCATTGAAAGGACTTGGTTGCGTCCTAATGATGAATGATCAGGTAATTTCTTATGCTTCACGATAGTTGAAAACTCATGAGGGAAATTACCCTACACATGATTTGGAATTAGCTGCTGTTGTTTTCGCTTTAAAAATTTGGAGACATCATTTGTATGGAGTAAAGTGTGAAATATATACTAATCACAAAATTTTAAAGTATATATTCAATCAGAAAGAGTTAAACAAGAGACAGAGGAGATGGATGGAATTAATCAAAGATTATGATTGTACACTTCATTACCATCTGGGAAAAGCAAATAAAGTGGCTGATGCTTTGAGTCGAAAAAGTAATTCTTCATTAGCAATGTTGCGTTTGGAACGTGATCATTTGGTTAAGGATTTGATGAACTTTGGCATAGAAGTTGTTGGTGCAGGAAGTTCTTCTATTTTTGTTTCAGGTATTGGTGAGATCATCTCTATCAGATAGAATCATGCAAGCACAGAAGCAAGACAGTGAGTTGTAGAAAAAGGTAGAGCTGGTTCAGAAAGGTAAGTTTCCTGAATTCAACATTGATAATGATTGTGTTTTGAGATTTGGGAATAGATTGTGTGTGACTTGTGATTCAAAGTTGAAGAGAGAGTTGTTATGTAAAGCTCATAGTTCTTCGTTTTCAGTTCATCTGAGCAGTATTAAGATGTACAGAGATCTGTGGGAATATTACTGGTGGGATGGAATGAAAAAAGATATTTCGGATTTTACTATGAAGTGTTTGACATGTCAACATGTTAAAGCAGAGCGGCAGTTACTGAAAGGGATGCTTCAGCCTTTGACAGTGCCAGAATGGAAATGGGAGAATATATCCATGGACTTTGTTGTGGGATTACCGAAGACATCTCGAGGTAATAAGGCAATCTGGGTTATTGTTGATCACTTGACTAAATATTCTCATTTCCTTGCTATACGAGATATGTTTTCCCTATATCAACTTTCCCGTTTGTATCTTAAAGAGATAGTCAGGTTACATGGAGTTCCCCTCTCCATTGTATCTGATCGTGATCCCAGGTTCACTTCTAACTTTTGGAAAGGCCTTCAGAAGTCGTTGGGTACTGAATTAAATTTTATTATAGCTTTTCATCCTCAATCAAATGGGCAGTCAGAACGAACAATTTAGACCTTGGAGGATATGCTAAGAGCTTGTTCGATGGATTATCAGGGAAGTTGGGACCAATATCTTTCTTTGGTTGAATTTTCATATAATAACAGTTTTCATTCCAGTATACAGATGGCACCATTTCAAGCATTATATGGGAAGCGGTGTCGAACACTAGCTTTCTGGGATGATGTGGGTGAAAGGAAGTTAATGGAACCATAATTGGTAGAAGAGATGGCAGAAACAGTTCAGCTGATTCAGAAGCACATGAGAACAGCTCAGAACATGTAGAAGAGTTATGCAGATAATCGGAGGAAGGATCTATCTTTCGAGGTAGGTGATCATGTTTTTCTCAAGGTTTATCCTTGGAAATGTGTGATGAGATTTGGTAAGAAAGGAAAGCTGAGTCCAAGGTTTATTGGACCATATGAAATTATGGAGAGAGTTGGATCAGTTGCATACCGGGTGGCTTTACCTCCATGTTTATCTCAGGTACACAATGTTTTTCATGTTTCGATGTTGAGAAAGTATATGCCAGATCCATCTCATGTTTTGAGTCCAGAGGTAGTTCAACTGGAAGAAAACCTATCTTTTGAGGAAAACCCAGTACAGATTCTTGACCACAGGGAGCAAGTGTTACGGAATAAGGTGATTAATCAGGCAAAGGATTTGTGGAAAAACCACATGATGGAAGAGGCAACATGGGAATCTTAAAATGCAATGAGGGATAAGTACCCCCATTTATTCGATAAGTAAATAAATTGCGGGGACGCAATTTTCAAAAGGGGGGAAGGATGTAACATCCCAAGTAAGTAATTAGTAATAGATATTTTTTTATCTATGTCTATTAATGAATTAGATAGTGTTTTAGACGCTTAAAATGAAAATAAATCCAATCTTAAGCATGGAATACACTAATATTTTTAAAAGATTGCTTTACTGCCTTTTGATGGAAAACCATTTATAAATCTATCTTTTGAAAATTTTATAAGATATTTTTGTCAACATAAACTTATTCTTTATGATTGGGACATCAAAATTTACTTTTTGTGAATTTTTGGTATTTTTCAGACAATGTTCATTTTTTTAATGAATAGTGAAAAATACTGCATTTTACATCAAAACTACTTTTTTAATCTAATTTACTTATATTAGTAATTATCTTATGAATTTGTTTTGAAGTGAAATTAGAATATATTTTTACCATTTAATCCAATGGTGGTCATTGGAATCAATTTCACTTTGAAATTGGACTTAAATTGGTGGCAATCTTTTGATACTTATTGTTTCACAAAAACATGTTATTTGTCATGACAGCGGGAATTAATTATTAAATTAATTAATGTGACTTATATGTTTTTAATTTTTTAAAATAGACTTCATTTTTTAATTCTGAATATCAAATATAGCTTAGGGTGAATTATTGGTATTTTTCTGAAAAACTTCAATTTTTGATGAATAGTGAAACCACTAAGTGGTATTTATAAAAACTGATTTTTCGTTTAAATGAAATTTTACCACTTCTGTGTTTTGAATTTCAAAAATCTGACATACATGGTTGTCATTAAGAAGTAATATGTTTTTCAATGAGATTAAAATAATTTTTTGTTGAATAGTAACGCTTAAGTAATTAATCGTGATTAGAGGTAATTAGTGTAGTTTAAGGTAAAAATAATGCTTTAATAAAATGAGATGAGTTTGAAACGTGTCCTACCATTATTTTATGTGTCATGGACTACCAAGAAAATCCATGGGTCAACCTTGGGACCCCATGTAACCACTTTGGTTGGGAAATGACATAAATAACTTTTTATTTAATGTAAAAGTAAAAATGACACAAACATGAGATGTTTTACTAAAACTATTTTTACGTGGGGTTATAAAGATCATATTTTTTTTATAAATAGTTATTGGAAATATAAAAAGATTTTCTACATCATACTATTTTTTTATAATTTTTAGACTTTAAATAAATTAAATTATTTATGACATCATGATGATGCAGCGATGACCTCATTATTTAACGATTTAAATAAAATGGAATGATAATGTAAAATATAAGACCTACACATGGTCAAAACCTATTGGATGGTTGGATTTTGAACCCTTATCACCTTATAATCGAAACACATCAATGTGGGACCTCTTAAATCCGAATACCATTTTAAAATAAAGTGACTTTTCTTTACCTTCCAAGAGTGCCCCTGCTCTCCTCTTATAAAAGGCCCCCACCTCTACCTACTTAACCACACTCCCAACGCCTTTGGCTTGGCCAACCCCTGCCCATTTTGGCTCTCCACATCCCTATATTACTCCTTGAAGCCTCACATTGGGCATAAGTCTTCCCAAGGAAGCCTTTGAGCTCAAATCTAAGAGAGTTACCCGATTTTAAGGTAATGACTTCTTTTGAGTCCTTTTGTTTGACTTTGCTTCTCCAACCCCCTAAACTCTTTTTATTATTTTCTTTTGTAACAACTCCATAATCCTAAATATACTAGGATGTTGTTATAAGAATTATTCGAGCTACACTTACACAAACCTACATCTAATGGTTAAAGGAAATACTGTTTCCGTGGAAGGTGAATTTATGCCTCCCGAAACGATGATTGTTCAACATTCTTTTAACACCTTCAAAGGTGGCCATTAAGATGTCACTATATTTATATATGATATATAATATGATTATTTTTTCCTTAAGCTTCCACTACTGGAAATAAAGGATATACCAACGGTTTAGAACCGTTGGTATAGGCTGGAGAACCGTTGGTATATTCTATACCAACGGTTGTCCAAACCGTAGGGAAGTAAGGCGTGGGGAAAGATATATACCAACGGTTTGAAGTAAACCGTTGGGGTAGCCCACTGGAGGTGTGGATTTGCCAACGGTTCTTGCTGAACCGTTGGTATAGGTTTCTATATTCTCATCTTATACCAACGGTTTACAACCGTTGGTATAGTATTTTTCCCAACGGTTTTCATGAAACCGTTGGGAATTCAATGGTTTTTATTTTATACCAACGGTTGTAAACCGTTGGTATAGATTTTTTCCCAATGGTTTCATGGAAACCGTTGGCATATGTTTAATTATGGAAAAGTATACCAACGGTTTACAACCGTTGGTATTCAGTATTTTCAGAATTGTCAGCAGCTCCTCCAGTGGCCCCTCCAGTGCACCTGCATAAAAAACAACACTGAAAAAAACACCACCTCTTTGAATAGAATCATTCTGAATAATTCCCCATTTGAATCTTCATATGACAAAAACACTGACACACTTAAAACAACAAAAAAGAACACCACCTCTTTGAATAGAGTCATGGTGAATAATTCCCCATTTTAATCTTCATATGACAAAAATCATCCAGTATAGTTGAATCAGAGTTTCAATAAGTCAAATATTATTTACACCCATTTCAATCTTCATACGACAACCACTTTTATAATATATAGTGAAAAGGTATTTTCATAGGAGTCTCATCACTTTTAACTCAGTAAGTGCCACACCATGCCTCAAATTGAGGCTGGGTTGACTGGTACACATCAAATATGATCCATGGATCATTGTCCTTAAGTTTCAACACAATCAAAATCCGTTTGATCGGTTTGGCATATGTACGTAAAATATTAATCCATTTTGAACAAATGAGAGGTAGTTTGGGTGGTCCCCGCCCCACGGTGACTCGTATTGAGGTGGGATTGACTCGTACATGTCACATATGACCCATGGATTGTTTTACTAAAGTGTCAAAAGAATTAGAAGGTATTTGGTCTGTTTCTCGTATGTCAGTTGTTGATATCACTTACAATTTAGTCCCTTTTCAAGAAAAGAGAGACAATTTGAGTGGTCCTGGCCACACCGTGGCTTGGATTGAAGTAGGTTTGATTCGTAAAAGTCAAATATGACCCATGGATCATTTTTCTAAAGTTTCAATAGAATCCTAATGCGTTTGGTTGGTTTGGCGTTTGTCAACAGTTGTTTTCACTTAAAGTTATGTCCATTTTAAACAAAAGAGAGACACTTGGAGTGGTGTCGGCCCCAACGGACCTCGGATTGAGGCGGCGTTGACTCGTACATGTCACATATGAGCCATGGATTGTTATCCTAATGTTTCAACACAATCAGAATTTGTTTGATCATTTTGGCGTATGTATGTAAAATGTTGTCCATTTTTAACATATGAGAGACGGTTTGGGTGGTGTCGGCCTCACCATGCCTCGGATTGAGGTGGTATTGACTCTTACACATCAAATATGACCCATGGATTGTTTTCCTAAAGTGTAAATAGATTACGAAGGCGTTTGGTCGGTTTCCCGTATGACAGTTGTTGATTTCACTTACAATTTAGTCCATTTTCAACAAAAGAGAGAACGTTTTAGTGGTCCCAGCCACACCGTGGCTCGGATTGAGCGCCAAGAAGTGAGTGTAGTTGATGTAGAGGCAGCCCAAGCTTCAAGGATTGCAATTGGATCTCAAGTGGCCTTTGAGAATTGTCGTAGGAGGCTCAAATGAAAAATAGCTTTGGTATGCTTCGGTATATCATCGGTAGTCTTCCCCGCATCCATGGACGTCTATTTATAGGAGAAATACTCCCAAATACTTCAATATGGCCGTTGGAGGGCTTTCGGAGCCGTTGGGGATAAAGTGGGCAAGTCTGGTCAAGCTCTAACGGCTAGTTTGACTTTGATTACCGGCTGACCGGTGCTTGTCCACCGGCTGGCCGGTGCCTTGGAAGGTGGAGAGAGCTTCTGCCCAGGAGCCACCGGCTGGCCGGTGAGAATCACACCGGCTGGCCGGTGGTGAGACAGTAGGTCTCACTATTCCAAGGAGTCCCACCGGCTGGCCGGTGAGGAGGCCACCGGCTGGCCGGTGGTCTGGACAGAAGGCTTCCCATTCTGTCTGGACCCACCGGTTGGCCGGTGTCCAGACACCGGCTGACCGGTGGCACCTGGCAGAGGGCAAGCCCTTCTGCCTTGTCCACCGGCTGGCCGATGGGCTGGATCCGGCTGGCCGGTGCCCTTACCGGCCGGCCGGTGGTCTCACACCGGCTGGCCGGTGGACTTAAACAGTCCACTTTGAATACTTCTTGGGCCAGCTTCTAGGCACCCTATTTCCTACCATCAAAAACACTTGAAACAATATTAGATCACGATGAGAGTGATTGTGATCATTAAAATCCAAGAGAGTGGGGTACAACAGTGTCGGCCACACCGCGTCTCCGGATTGAGCTGAAACCACCGTGAGACATTTTAATTATTATTCGTGACGTGTACGCGCATAGGTCACGTCAATCGGACGTGCGGTTTGCGCGGTACGGCTCAATATTCGTGTATTAAGTGATGAGCGTGCTTCGTAAACGCGCGCGAGGGGGTCCAAACAGGCCGAACGAAGTCAGAATGGCCTGAAATCAGACAAAAAATACGGGTGAGTGATTTATGAAGTGGTCGAGCAGACGGCACGTCAATCGGCCGTGCCGTGTGCCCGCGGTGACCGGTAACGCCGTTCTGGTGTCATAAACGGCCAAAATGGGCGTCTAACGTTCAAACTCATAGCGGACGACATCAGATTGACTTGAAATCACAGGACAACAATCCCATTATTATTCGCGACGTGCACACACAGACGGAACGTCAATCGGACGTGCGGTCTGCGCGGGAGGTCTCATTATGCGTTCTTTAAGCGTTGCGCGCGCTTGATAAACGCGCGTGGGGGGGTCCAAACTGACCGAATGACAAAACCAAATAGGAACACACCCTCATGTTATCATATTAATAACTCTTCTTGAATCATTGAGAGTCACATCCCAATGATCATAGGATCATTAGCCTAATTGATCACTAACCATGAAACACATGTATGTTGGTCATGTCACCACATGCATCATCACTCATGCCACCATATCAATATATCACAAGGAATTCTCCAGGATAAGACAATATTTGATCACACATCATTCACATTTAGTTATCATAATACAAATTATATTTACATGCTTATGATATAGAATGAATCCACATTAGTAAGACCCACCCCTCTCATATGTTACCATCACATCACTACAACCCATCCTAGAAAGCACCCTACCGCATACAAATTCACCCAATCTAGGGTCTAATACCCAACAAGATCTTACATACTAGGATACACATCATGGATCACTATCAAAAACATAAAAACATTGAAAGATCTCAAAAAATTAGTGCATGCCATCATTAGCTCATATAATTGAAAAAAGGTAAGTAACAAGCAATATATCTCACTACTCCATACTCACCCAACAACATAAGGGTCTCACATTACTAGGGAATAATTCTATCCAATACTAAATGATCTTGATCTATTTTTCATATACATATATGATTCACCTCACCAATTACTAAATATTAATAACATAAAAAATTATGATTCCATTTAACTAGAATTAAACCATCAGGTTTTACAAGGAAATTCTATATAAGTATTTGTTTACACTTTAAATAATCTTACCCCATACCATAAATAAGGTGTTCAACAAAAATCAAGAACATGAATTTCATGTTAACACCCAACATTGATTCATTAATAAATTGTATTCGAATTTTATGGAAATACCAAAATAAATTAGTGAATCAATGTACCTATAGTGGTGCACATGACCACCATGAAACAATCATAAATTTTTACAAAAACCCTAATAATTGGGAATAACAAAATCAAGAATAGAAGTATATGATTTATAAGAGCTGAACTATATCGTTGATAAAATATAGGAGTCTAACCTGGTAGGTGCTGATCTGATGGACGATGTGGGGATTGGGAGGTCCTTCCGCAAGAAATCGCTCCAGGAGGACACGAGGTGAATGCTTCTGTAATGTGGGGAGGCCGCTGGCTCGATTTGGTATTTGGGGCTTTTTTTTCCCAACGGTTTTTAATAACCGTTGGGAAAGACCAACCTTTCCCAATTTCTTCACCACTTTTCCCAACGGTTCTTAGAACCGTTGGGAAAAACCATCTTTCCCAACGGTTTCCATATAACCGTTGGGAAAACAAGGGTCCTTCACCACTTTTCCCAACGGTTCTTAAGAACCGTTGGGAAAAACCTATCTTTCCCAACGGTTTCATACAACCGTTGGGAAAACTATGCATTGAGGGGTTTTTCCCAACGGTTTATAGAAACCGTTGGGAAAGATATGATATGCCAACGGTTCTTTGAACCGTTGGTACACAACTGTTGGGAAAGATCCCTTTTCCAGTAGTGTTCTGTATTTTTCATTTTGGGCATACCTTTATGGTTTCCATTATGGGTAAACGCGATATCTTCATTTAAGGAAGTGCGGACTACCGCCCCCTCAAAGTGATTTGATTCTTTAAATACCATATGTGGGATGTATAAAGGATGAAACTATGATATTATATATGATATTATACTGTAATTATAATATAAATTTATATAATTATGATTCCATTCTATAAAATATGAAATAGAAATGAAAGTAGCGTTCATGCGTACGTACGGCTTACCGTCTCCATGAACCGTTCATTTCATTTCTTACCTCTAAATGTTATGTAATATTATAAATGCATGAATTTAATGTTTATATATTATATATATGATATATACATCATGATTATAATTCTGTATATAATGGGTACATGAACAACTTGTAATTATAAAGGGTATATTTTTGACTCAAGTACTAATGATCGTTAAAATGACCGTTATTAACTTAAATAATTACATAGTGTTCATGACATGGAAATAAGTGATATAAAAGCATTAATGAACTTGAAAACGGTTCTTAAGCAAGTATAAATTAACTCAAGTTTATTATTCAGGACATTAATGAATGACTGTGTCAAGTCGGACCCGAGGTATGGGACTTCGTCTCAATCTCCTTTCATTGAGGCATATTTTGTTTTATACAAAAGCTTCTTCTATATGGTGTATAAACCCCTTTGACATTTACGTTTATCCGAAAGGAATCTTTTTTATACGAAGCGTTTTACTAAACGACAAAAGGGAATGTTTTTTTCGTACGTATGCGGCGACAACGACTACTCTGCCGTTGTGACCATTATTTGAGTTTCAGCTTCCTCTACAAGCCATACCTTTTTTTTAAAAGAAAAATAAATAACATGTTTTACTTTTCTTTTGTTTTGGTATTGAAAATGGTTTTCATAATGTTTTTATATCAATGTGTTGTATTGATATATAGTGATTGAAAGGTGGAAATTTTATGTATCCTTTATGCATGTTTTATGTGATACGATTATGTTGAGGTTCTTGGGCATTATTATAAAGACGGGTGGTTCCGTGATAAACTAAGGGCGGGTGAGCCCGATATAGCTCTCCAATGCATTGGGTAACATGAAGGAGTGTAACGTTAAGGTCTCTCCGAAAAGATTTAGGGAATATACTGTGATGGGTATTCCAAACGTAACCAAGAGGGTTACTCCCTACGTAAGAATGTTATGAATGCCTCAAGTTACCTTTATATCTTATGATTTCTATGTTTTATTCCTGATTTTATGAGGTATGTTGAAGTTCTTATGTTTTATGGGTAAAGTATGATTTCATTCTTAGGTATAAATGTACCCATGTTTCCTTTCCATATATTTTTATATCCCTTACTGAGCTTTTTATGCTCATCCCATGTTTTTTTGAAATGTTTTTCACAGGTCAAGGGAAAGGTACATGATATGATGATAGTGTTAAGGGAGTGTCAAGAAAGAATCTATTTTTTATTTTAAATATGTTTCCATTGATGGGAAATAAGAATACTATCTTTATGTAACCACTTTGTTTATATGTGGAATTTAATGCATGTTTTATGATCTAATTCTCTAAAACTCTAAACCCGAAAAGATCCTCAATGTGTAATCTTGTAATAACTCAAGATTAAGTAAGGTTTTAGGCTGGGGCATTATATTGATATAGAAAAACATTTAACTCATACTGATTATCTCTGATGAACTAGTTTCCTTATGCCTTCCACGTACCTCAATTTGTCCATCGTGATGGCCAAACTCTCTCAAGAACTGACATCCAACTCATTTTTTATAATAAAAATCCATCCCATAAACAATCTGTTCCAAGAAGAAAATTTTACCTCATTCATCCAATGAAAATTCATCACATGAACCACATTACTTCCGTATATTGAAATATTCTTTTGAACAATTTTTTGTTCAGGTTCCACGTACCTCTCTACACCATTGTGGAACGATGATATGCGAAAATCATTCTTTTCCATTTTTCCTTGATGATCCACATACCCAATATATGGTCTAAAAAATTTCCTTATATGACGATTAATTATGATTGGTGGAATACATTACATAGAACTTTCAATTTACAAAATAATAAAATCATGATTTTGAGGCCCACAAATTTGGAAATCACGAGGATACAATGTCACCATAAACACCTACTTTATCATGTACTGTTAGAATCATTATCTTGAAAACTCATTGATCAAAACAATACGGATTGAAATAAAACACAATCTAAACACTTCTTATAGAAAATAACACCCTTTCGTCCAACACCATTTAGGATTTCCCAATAAGAGTCCAATTATAGAAATTAATTAGGCCACATATAGCAGGTTGAATGTTTAATCAAAACATGGTAGATTGTTTTTTTATTCACAATGAGGCCAAAAGGATCACAATAATTAATAGATATAAAAATTGAGAAATCTATCTTCTTCTCAAATAGATTAGTCATTATTTATGTAGAAACATTCTATGAAAGAAATCATTTCTTTTAAATATCTTTTTGTTCAATAATCTATTTATCCTAATCCAATTTGTATAATAAATATAGGGATGATGATATAGGATTGGATCTAGGTTTGAGACCAACTGATAACCCAATAAATCATTCTCTAGGAGTTCCATGTAATTTTTTCTAGGAATAAATAAATTTATTCGTGAATAATGGAGACCTTTCAAATCATTATATGTTAATATTCTTCCATTTCATAACCCATTATATCTAAAAATAAGAAAATTAGTTTTTGTTCTTAATAAGACTCTAGATTTTATATCTCACTAATGAATATAATTACAAGTTTTAACATTGATAAGTCTAAAATTTCATTATTAAAATAGTCGATTTTTACATGATACTTTGGAAACCATTCATCTATATAATTATATCCAATTACCCCAATAGAAAGAACACAATGAAATAATATAGGTGAACTCACCAGTGGAAAAGTTGGAATATTTAAATATCTTTATACTTGAATAACTCCTCAAATACTATTTACAAAAAAAGTTTCCACTTGTATTTTTGAGTTAAATAATATTGTTTTTTTGGAAATTAATTAAAAAATGGAATTTTATAACATGTGTCAATAAATGTAAATTTTATCATTGGGTGTTAAATTATTGGAACATCAACTACATTATTAGAATACACTACCATAACCATCCAAACATATTTGAATAAAAATTCCCATTATACAGACATATAATGAAATATATTGTAGTTTGTGCATTTTTAATGATCTCTTTTTAATTTTTAATTATTTTTTCAGTCGTAACATTTCGAAAATAGTTTCAATAAATATATCATAATTTTCCATGCAGGTAACACATTGAACAACTTATAAAGGAATTACCTATGTTAATTGTTTGACATTTTTTTCATTTACGTAGTTGTTGTATCTTTCGTTGTTTTTTATGACCACATTATTACCAAAATAAATCTGTATCCTTCTCTACATATAATTCATTACACGAAACGACATTTTTTATCCTAAATCCATTTACACTTTGAGGGAAAATTTTATACTATCTTCCTAACTCCCAATGTATTAGATAGTGTGTTCATTACATATATGAGGTATTGGTATATAAATTAATTGACCAATATTCTCATTAAATCCAAATAAAAAACAATAATTGAATCAAACATGAATTTTAATTCCCATATTATAACTCCCATATTATTCATTTACCACTATATTTAATTCATGTAATTTTATTTCCATTATATTTTAATGGATTTAAGGGAAACAAATGTTGAAAAATATTATTTTTAATTCTTCTAAGTCCATTTCATCATCAACATCTTTTGGATTTTTTTTAAATCGATGTTGACAAATAATCATGTTTTCCATTAATTACTTATACAATAAATATATCATTAACATATAAAATTGTTGGATGAAATAATAAAATTTATATAGAATAATGATCCATTATTTTGCATTTATTTGATCAATGGTTCAATTAAAAATAATAGGATATTGATTCATAATGCATTATAATTCATGTTTTTCCATTAATGGTGATTCTAAAAAACATTACATGGTTTCGCTCCATTTTTATGATCCATAGTTAATTAATTAATCATAATACAAATGTTTTCAACTTCATATAAAATCATATTTGAAATAAATTCCTTGAATTTCCAACACAAAATTAATTTACATATTTTATTTTGTTTACTAACATATAATTAGATGAAGAAATCTTAAGTGAGAAATTAGTAATTTCTATAATTATTATAATAACATTTATATTGTAATGATTTGTCTAGAATTTTTTTTATTAAACTATTATAAGATGTTTGAAATGAGTTTTTTAAAAACTACACTATCAATATATCATGCATACTGGTTATAAAAAATAATGGCATTAATAAATTATCAAAGCCATGAAGTGTCTTTTAAGATTGAAATCAGAAGGCCATTCATTATCAACAGACTATATAGACTACTTAAATACTAAAACAACCATTTTCTACATGACTACCCAAAGGATCATATATCTATTATTTGTATCCCCATTATAGCATACAAACACTAAGTTAATTTTCTAGAAACTATACACTAGAATTTACCCAAATTTTGTAGTTTTTCCAATATTTAGAACTTTTCCTTGGGGTGTTATAAATTTTTTCATCTCCCAATATCCAAAAAAATGACAATAACATTCATGTATAACTAATATAAAATCCATAAATTTTTTTAAAAATGAAATTCTAAAATTATTAACTAACAAAATATTACATTCCCATGATCCATGGATTTGTTTAGGATTAGTGCCTTTGAAACTATGTTCATATTAAATAATTTACATAATGAATTTTTTAATATAATCCTCAAAAATTACTCCCTTATTATTATATAATAGGTTACCTAACATAAATTTATTTTTTTTGGGAAATATACCAATAGAAAACGGTGTTCAAATAGCCCAAAAAGTGTTAAGTATAAATATTATAACATGAGAAATGATCATTGAGAAATAATAAAGCATAAAATGAGAGAATAATCTTAATTATATGATGTATAATATATAAATTCATATGTAATATTAAATTTTTTCAAATTTATACCTATATCTAATATTTCACACCAAGGTTTCTGAAAAAATATTAACAAGGTTGTTCACTATGGTAACATAAATCATGTCATCTCAAGAGATTACTTCTTTACCCAATTAATATCCGTTTTATCTATTTGAAAAATTAATATGTTTTATTTCACGTGTTCCCTATAGATCATATATCCTAATGATTTATTTCACCAATAAATCACGAAAAATGGTGAACATATTTTTTATTAAATCATAATGTTCAACAATAATTAAAAACATGAATATTTTGTAATTTCTCACCCATGATAATGGAATATTGGTTTCATACATTTAAATACAAAATAAATTATTTTTAATTACAACTATAATAATAAACACAAATAAAAAGTGTACTTGCTATTTAAAACATGAAAAGGTAAGCATTAAAAATCAATGAATTATATTAGTAGCATACCGGGTATAAATAGCTGTTTATGGAAGAGGATTAATAAAAAATAAATGGGATACAATATTTTATATAAAATTATTATAATATAGTTTAATTGTAATTATTTTTTGATAGCATAAATACATTTAAATTTTAATACTAATAATAATTATTAGAAATGGATAATGAAAGACTGAAAGAGAGAGAATGAATAAATTACCTAAAGTAATTCTTCTATGATAACATCATTTTAATCTTATGAATGAAATATAAAAGTTTTTTATGAATTAAATTCCAAGTAATTGTGAAATTTATTATTTAGAGGATAAATTTTTGATTCTATGGATTTAAAAAATGGTAGTGAGGTTTTAGTGATGGTCTTGTAGTAATAATATCTTCTAAATTGCACCAATTAGCCTTTTGAACCAATTATCCATCCATTAGGTATCCATTGGGTCTTTAATATATAGGAAACCCCATTGATCTGGATTTGGGGAGCCACTGTCATGATGGTGGCCAAAGAAGAATCCCTTGAATTTCACTTGGTAGAATGACCAATCAGTGGCCAGTAACTCACCATCCTATGGTGGGATAATCTGGCTGGTGTTTCTAGTATTACATTTAAATTAATACACCTCATGTAATTTTTGAGACAATTTTTTCTAAAACATTTTCCTACCAATTATAAAATGCATAAATATTTTCTTAATTTGGGATCGCCCCTTGGTTTATATATTCTGTAAAATATATGTCCAATAATTTTCAACTATCAAATAATCATAGAAGAAATAAGAGTTGGATTTTCCACTATGTCAATGTTAATTTCATCATCCTACAGAAGATATTTGAAGAGATATATTTTCAATCTATGTTTTCTTTGAAGATACAATTATAAATTACAATATTCATTGATGATAAGTGTTATAACTAGAAATTTCATGTAGTTTCATGGTTATTATAAGTTATTCCTTCTATAAAGAGTGTTCAATATGAAATAGTTCTATCATTATTATCCTATAATTATTCTCAATAGAATATCAATTATATAATAGTAATAAATTGATGAATTCAATTTCGATTCAAGAGTACATCAATTTTTTAATGATGAAATCAATTTATTTGAGCATAATTCATTTTGAGTGGTGACATATCTATATGATCTTCTTCTAAAAAATCATTGTGATAACAAATCCTTCCTTATTATCATATTAAATCTCTTATACATTTATATATTTGTGATATATCAGTTTTTGTAGGCTAGAACTGAGCCCCCCTAAAATAATTGGAAGTTATTTCATTATCCACTCGTTGATTGATGATGGATCTAGTGACATTATTTTTCCTTCCATGACATACCCTAAAATATCTCCCATTTATAGAAATAATATAATAGTTATTTTTGGACAATGTTTTAAAATTGGAGAACAATTTTTTCCCTAGAAATAAGGAAACATCATCAATCAAAATGAAATCACTTTAAAAAACAATGGCCAATATGAAGACACGTAAGTGATAGAGCGGATTTCGAGTAACCATGTAATTTTCCATTGAGCATGACTTTCACTAAATTATTTAACCTCCTATATCAAAAAGATAAACACCTTAATTACTTATCACAAAAAAATATCATTATATTCTCATGTTCTTGAATTATTTAATAATAATTCACTTCATGTATTAGATTATTGTAATCTCTATTCAACATCGATTGTTAATAAACTATTCCTTTTAGAACATGGTTCATAAAATCATTATAGATCCTCCATTTATAAAAAATATTATAATTTAAATATAATTAGAGATATATATATATTTTTATAATGACATAAAATATTAAAATTCCATTAAAATGATTTTTTAGATATATTTCCTGAAATTGAAAACGATCATGAACATGTTTTAGGTTTTTTACCTATGTCGATTGATTTAATTTTATTATTATTTATTTGATGTGGTTTAAAAAATGGAATAAATTAATTATATATATATATAATGTATACATATCCAATATAATTATAAATTATAAACTACATGTATTAATTTATGGTAATTAATAAATACCACTTTATTATTAGAGATAATATCATGCACAACACATGATACATGTTGTCAATTTTGTTATTGGAATTGGGGAGTATAATTAGTTATTATAAAATCATTATAGTGACAACAAATATAATAATTACCTTTATATTATATTTGTAAAACAGTAAAATGAAATTTTAGAAAAATAAAATAATATAAAGGAATAGAAAGTGTATGAGAGGTTTAAGAACATAGACCACACTTATCATATTAGCCTCATTGTAAAGGGAATAAAACCATAGAAGATTTTTATTTTATGAAGAAAATAACATTATTATTTTGGAAAATCATATATATAATATGATTGGGGTTTTTATGGGCTGAGCTAATGGTTTATATTTTGTTCAAGGGGGAGGGGGTATATTTTTATAAGTGAAAATGAGTGTAATTTTTTTTAATACAAAAAAATGGTCAAAAATGTGATGTCTCTTAGAATAAATGTTTCTCATTAATTGAAAACGAATATATTTAAGGGATTATAGAGTTAATAATAAAATCTACCACTAAAAAATAAACATATTTTGATATTTTTATTCAATTAACCTCTATTTTTACATACATTTACCATTTTTGTTTTTAACATAATAACTATTTTTGACATAATAAATTTAAACTTCAATTTTAAAAATTTCACCATATTAGATAATTTATTTCCCATTTTTCTATATATGTATACCAACATATTAAATGAAAATATTATATGTATGGAAAATCACACATGTAATAAATAAAAATCCATTTTAAAATTTTTTTTATGAATAATGATTTATGATTAGGGAATATTTATAAACTCTCATAAATATAATAAATTGAAACCAAATATAAAAAATTAAATTTAATAAATATAAAAAAATATATATGACAATATCATTTTTTAATTTTTTTAAAACAAACTTGTTAAAAAATATTTTACTTTGAATGGAAACATAAATTTTCCAAATATTGATTATGTGTTTAGAAATTCAAAAATATTATTTTCAAATGAATTATTGTACATCAAAATATATAGTTTTATATGAAAAAGTTTCAAAAACATTATATCTATTTATATAATAATAGAATATCATAAAAGTGATGAAATTAATAAAATTACTTTTTTCACTATTCTCTAGAAAAATACTTATTATTAGAAAATCCAAAAACTTCCATGTATGATATTATATCTATGACAAATAAAATAATTTTTTTAATTAAAAACATAAAATTTCTATTACTGGAATTAAAAAATAATTAAATATGGTGAAAATATCTTATTATAGAAAATATTGGTGTAACATATTACGTATTAATTTAAAATTTGTGATAATTAAACATTGGAAATATATATTATATAAAATAAAATTTATTTAATGAGAAAGAACTATATTTTTTATATAGATATAAAATTATTTTTCATATTATGACTGAATTTTATTTTGTTTTATTTTATTTTATTGTGTATTTTTATTTATATATAATTCAAATTATTCTTTGTACCATTTAAATAATATTATTTATATATTCCTTACTAATATATATATTATATTGGTTATATATTCTTTATTAATGTATATATTAGATAGGTTATACGCACATAAAAACATTTTAACCTAAAAATTTCATTACAAAGAATAAATATGTCAGGGTAATTTTCACTTATCACAACCTCATGTTTATATATTACTACCTAAAATTTAATATTTCTACCTAGACAATTTACCAAATGACTAATCTTACTTCACATCACATTATCACTTCAATCCCAAAATTATACTAGTGTTTTCTCACATGAGTAACCATGTGATAGTTACATTGAATCCATGATTATCACATGTAAATGTTCTATTATGTACTTTTTTAATAGTTATATGTGGAAAGATATTAAATTTAGCGGAGGTGTGGAAAGAGTATTAATAAATACTCAACAACAAAAACGTGATCAAGTATTTCGATGTAGTTATGTATGTTATGAACATCATCCGTTTCTTCCCAAATCCCAAAAAATATATTTTCAATGTCATATTTTAGGTAATACCTTTTGACCAATTTCAAATTCAACATAATATCGTTGATTATCAATATAACTATTCTATGGAATGTCTGCCACTATTTTTTCTCTAAATTGTTTGCATGTCCATTATTATTGCATTGACAATGTTAGGACCCAATGTGACCCATGTTTAACATATATAAATATTAAATCATATTATATAATTATATAATAAATTTTATAATAATTCAAACCATATGACCCTGAAGGATTTAAAAATAATTTAATAAATACATAATGTTGTTATTTCATATATCACACACTTGATCTCCCAAAAATTTCTTCCTACATAGTACACTTCTTAGGTATACCTATCATATAATGTTCCGTCGTTACATAGTAAATGAAAACATAAAAAAAGTTGATATAATATTACCAAAAAAGGTAAATATGTGATATGACAAATAGTATTAGATAATATGATCATTATGGAATGATATCATTTTATTGTTCTCAGAATAATGTATTCTAAAAAATACATACAGAATAATGTTTTACATCAATTGATTTTTAGAATCCTGATAAATAATGTTGTCCACACATTAATTAACCTCCTTGATTCATAATATATACATGTGGATTCAAAAACCTATCAAATTGTAACTATCTTAATTGGGTGAAATGAAATCATAGAAATGAAAATTCTTGAGAGAATAAAAAGAAATTGATCAATGTCGACTATCGAATTTTGGAATACTATATTCATATTATTGTCCATCAAATTTCTTGTGAACATAACAACAATGAAATCATACACATTAAAAATAACCTGAAAAAAATTATTATATTTTCAAGGATTATCATGATCATCTCCTGAGATATCAGAACAAATTTACCATATTAATAGGTGTTTTACAATAAATTAAGCCATTATATTAAAATAATTGATTCAAATAAATTTTAGAAGATCATAAATAAATATCACATCATCATAGAATCACCCATGGAAAAAATGATTTTGTAAGAATTTAAAATTCGAAAACATTTTCTATAAAGATAAGTAGTACATATGGTATCATTAGATCGTGATTCATTTAAATCATAATTTTCATAAAAGAATGTTTTCATAGATGAAAAATTTCAGTAAATGAATTTAATAATAATTATTCTGTAAAATGTACATTTAACAATGAAATATTTTATTTAAACTAATAAAATTTCCAAATTAATAAGGAAAAACATTTCAAATAAAATATCCTTCAATAAACGCTAATTATGTTAGTGTTCATGATATCATAAAATTATGTTCGTACAATATAATTTATAATTATACATTCCTTTCAGAAGGTTGTAAATTTTTTTCCTCATTCATTAAATTATAAGGAAATGAATCTGAATCCATTTTTTGAATATTTAAGGATGATTAAAAATAATATTAATACGCATATGATAATTTTAGAAATATTCTCTAATTTTTTTTGCAGTACATGGATATGAAAAAAAATGCTTTTCTACTGAAAAATAAAATGAATTTGTTTTTCCATGATTTTATCATTCATACTAATGAGTGTTTAATAAGAGGATTAATATATTGAAATAGGTAATATCTAGAAAAAAATGTTATATTTTAATTCATGATAATTTTTTAGAGGTAGATCATTAATTATTTACATCCAAATATTAATAATAAATATTCTCGGTAAACAATGAAATTGAACCATAAAAACATTCATTGAAGATTAATATTACATCATACATGTTGGAAATTTTTTAAATTAATATATATTTGTTTTACATGTATTACAAAATCGTAATAATTTATTTTATACCATATTATATTTTCTTATAACTTTTTATCACTTGTTTTTCACTAATTCATTTTTAAAATCATTTTTGTGTGAAAATGTAGTTTTTTAAATTATATTTTAGTTCTACTATCTCTATCAGTATATATTGATCATGAATCAGTCATACCAAAAAATTTATCAATTAAATTATTATTTTATATATATTATATATGTATTATTATTTTCACCAATAAAATCTAGAGGTATAAAAAAATAATTACAATATTTATGGATATGGTAGGTCATATGTATGGAGTAACAATGTATCCATTTTTCTATTAATAGAACATAATAATTTAAAATAATAATAATCCTATAAATAATGATAATAATATCACAAACAAAATATTCATTTTGTAACCACATTATTGTAACCATCGAAGTAACGTGGTGGAAAAATTTGTGTTGGAATACTTTAGGGTCAAGGTAATCCATACGTAAGCATGAGAGATGTTTTTGATTTTCATAAATTATAAATAAGGGTGAAAATTTTTATTATATTAACTTAATAATAATTAATTATATTTAAGATACATAATTCAATATTTTGTAATAGATACCATAGACATAAAATATTTATTTAAGAAATAAAATTTTAAATGTTCGGTTAAATTTTATTCCTCCTCATTATGAAAAACATTTTGTATTACACCATAATACATGATTTGTTGTTATTTTAAAATTATTAAAATCAATATGATTTGGTAATTAATATAATTTTTTAATATTTTTGGGCATCAAAGATCCAGTAATCTAAAAAAATTGTGATGAAGAGTGGATTACTGGTGTTTTTATAATTTAATGGAGGGGCACTCAAGGAATATTTTAAAAAAAATTATAAAATATAGTTGAGACATTATAAATCAAGAATATTCCAAATGGATAGGGATTTTTATAAAATGATTCTTTGGTTAAAATACCATCAATCAATTATAACTATTAAATTTTTGGTATAATACCAGACATTACCATTTTTTATTAACCTCATGTTTAACCAATTTTATCCTTAACCATAGTAAAGAATCATTTAATGAAAATATGTTATTATATAACATATAATTTAATGATTTACTCATTAATGGTTACAAGAGGATTATTTTGACTATTTTTTTATCCTTTTAATATTTTATGAAATATATATTTTTTGAATATTATTATAAAATATTATTTTCATAATATATCATTAATGGAATTTCTGATAGTTCTCAACTAATTTTACTTTTTGGATAGTAAGAAAAAGGTGGAATTTGAATATAATCAATGTTAAATTAACATTTATGTTACAATAACCAATAAATTTATTTTAAAACAATAACTATTATAATATATGACACTATTAACACAATAAAAAAACATCCATAATTGAAGAAAGACCATATTAGTATTATGTAGTAATTTAAGGTATTTATATAATGAATAAAACTTATTAAAAAAATTCCATCATTATGAAATTTCCATTATATTAAATATATCAATTATTATTCATTCCCATATTTCTTCTTTTTCTATGTGAGACCATCAAAAATATTTAAAATTAAGAAATTTTTAATTTTATTTTTTATTGTATAAAATATTTTTTTTTTATTTTTAGTGGACAATTATACATTAAAAATAAATTTAGAGACTATATAATAATGGGTAGTTTTCTCATAATCAAATAAAAAATTAATACGTATAATGGTTACCATATTACATTGATTTTACCTAGTTTAACATGATTTTCATAATGTTGTGGTGATAAATTTTACCACAATTATTATTCATAATGCGTAAAAATGAAACAAATATATTTACCGATTTTTTCATATGATTTTATAAAATGGAATTTTTATTTGATGATTCAATTTATACAAATTGAATAAATTTATTTTAACATAAGTAATAAAATCTGATGAAAAATATTATTTTAAAAATATATTTTTTGGCATAAAAATGGATTTATTAGTATCCCCTTCTAGGAAAAAAAGAGTTGAATGTGAAAATAATTGATTGAGTTTATTATATAGTAAATTCAATAAATACATAAACTAATAGAAATTAATTAATTTTATTGTGATAAAAACTTGTAATTCATATAAATATAATCTATCAAAAAAACATCACTTTTATTTTCAAATGATGATGAAAATTATTTTTAATTAATAGATAAATAATGATTTAATTTTTTAAACATGTACACATAATGTTATTTATAAATTATCAAGTCATATTCATACTAAAAAATCAATTTTATAGGTGAAAACATGCACATATTAATGTTTTAATGTTATATCCACATTTTTTTATAATGTTTGTTGTGTTGAATGAAATCTATCAAATAAATATATCTTATTTATAGAAAACCACATTATAAAATCACTTAGAGACAAATTAACCCCACCTTAATTTAATTTCTTCTTTATAATTACTCCAATCCCATATAGATTGTTGTGTATAATTACACATCATTACGCCATCTTGTTCCCAATTTTGATCATTGAATTTATGATTCCTACAATGAATTTTATCCTTTGTGTATACATATATCATAACACTCTATATATATTATTAAAGAATTATACCAGTATTTATTCATTAGAATGATCTTTATCTAGTGGAAATACGTTTGAGTTTAGAACATGTTATGGATCTTGTATGTAGATCCTTCTTTGATATTTCTGGAACACATTTTGACTTTTAGAGATGTTTGTTGGGGGGTGTATTTGTGTCAAGGCACGTTCTATACTTGATAATGAATATCAAAGGGACTAATATACCTATAGATAATATTGCCAATATTATTCAATTTTGAATCCTTATGTCATAGAGAATTCATATAAATACCTTATCATTAACATCAAATTAAAAATAAGACTAAATAATTTTTAAAAATACATATCACTCTAATTTGAAATAAATTAATGTGCGGTTAAATGGATATACTTTTCTCATTAAATTCTTCAGAAATATCAGGTCTCAATATATATCATTATCAAGCAATATCCCAACACATTGGAGTTATAAATTTCCATCCATATATGTCTTCATAAAGAGCCATTTCAATCCTTTATTAAAAGCTATTTTTTTTAGGAATATACGTCTATAGGAAATCATTTTTCCCAAAAAAATGTGAAAACCGTTGAACTGGATCTCAGCGATAACAAATGGGATTGAATGGTTCCCTTGAACTGACCATCTATTTTAATATTTAAAGAAGTAATAAACACAAATAGAAATCAATTTCTTACTAGAGACTTCCTTAGAAACATTAGGCGAACATCATATATAGATCAAATATAATAATATATTGTAATCAATGAGAACATAAAACATCCAAAATCATTATCCTTGAAATCTGATAAACAATGAAATATTTTATTAGGGAAATATGGTATTCTAAAATAATTATATGTTTATGGACAAATGAAATATAAATATTTACAATATATGTTATGGGAAATCAAATAATAAAATCTATAGTAGTTTTTTCAAATTTCCATTATAGTATGGATAATGGTTATAATATTCCATTATAATTCTATATATAATCCATAACATACTGACATGTCAAAAACCATGATATGTATACTAAATTACCATTATTTAAGTTGTCCCACCATAAATAATCATTCAGATATCTATACACATTTATACATCCATGTTTAATAGATGATATTGAAATAAGATATTTATCCAATAACTCCTTCATCCAATATAGTATGGATGGAACTCATACACCATTATTGAATGCAATCATTCCATTATAATAAAATTTGAACCCAATAACATATCCCACCATCTTTTCCAACTCCACATCCACCATTTGAACCTCATTCATCATCAGGTGGATATATTTTAGACTAGACATTTGAGAAAGATAATATTTCTCTCATTCACTAACTATTTCGAGACACATCCATTTAAAACCCAAAAATTATTATCCTTTTCAAAGCTCATTTGGGGAAAAAGATGTTCCTTTTGACTGAGTTCATCATCAATATTATTAAATTTCACAGGTTGTTTATATATTGAGAATTCACAATCCATAATCTACTCCAATGTTCTTCCTCAGTATTTATTAATATCATTAAGAATATATATATATATATATATATTAATATTGAATGATCAATATATATATTCCACAACATTAAATATGTTCAACATTACACTTTATACCTAATGGAAAAAATAATATATATTAATCCAAATGTAGATTCTGGTATTTTTTATCATTAAACATTAATTTAATGGAGGCATAATGAATAATAATATCATTCGGTATGATGATTAACCCCAAGCCATTATTTTATGAATCACAATATATTATGAACCGTTGACAACAATAAGGTAATATAATCATCAGTGCATTTACTAACATTCTCTATAGTTAAATGAAATTTTCTTCACTATCTTATATCCAATGAAACTTCTCTCTATTCCATTTAACATAGTGAGTGGATTGTAAATCTAGGATAAATTCTCCAAAAACTTTCAATAATATCCTACTAACCAATAAAAACTATGGATCTATTTCTTAATTGTTTTTAATGGACTACATTTATCATAATTATTCATTGATAGATCCTATGATATATCATTATAAGGTATTATATGTCCCTAAAATAGAATATTTTCATGAAAAAATTCTCACATGTTAAATTTTCCAGTAAAGATTCATTTTTTCTCGATAGGAGAATAAATAAATGAGTGTCATTATTTCCCATTATATATGAATATGACATATATTTTCTATAAATACCTCATTAAATAGATCAAGGTAATTTATAAATTATGTATTCATTAAATCCCTGAAAAATGAAGGGGGTTAGTATGTCCAAATTTGATCACTCTAAATTCATATTTTCTATACCTCATTGGAAATATTCTATCACATATAATACATCATAATAATAAATTTATGATATCAAGAATGCAGTTCAATATTATATATGTATTATGATCATCATATTTGATATAATGAATCATTGATATTGGGTAGATGATAATTTTTCATTTTAGTGATCTTTTTTAGTACTAAATTTAAAAGAAAATGTGAATTAACACATTTTATTCATAATTGAGTTAATAGGTGAACCCCATTGTTACACATGTATGAGGCCTATTGAAACCTTCACATCTCAATTCATAGGTATACCAGACTACTCATTAGGAATGACACATACATGAACCTATAAAATAATAAAATACTCAATGTATAGTTTTTTCCAATGTATCTTTGATACATACTATTTTTTTATAATAATTATGCCTTGAAATGTAGAATTAATTTACAATGGAGGTTGATATTTATCCTCACACTAATAAATTATAATTATTTTAAATGGAGGAATAAATGTTACTTCTCTTATTTATCAATTTATATGATCACTATATAGACCTAATCAATTATGAGAATCCAAAAAATATTAACATTGAGTGATTCAGATGATTTTTATGAAGAATATTCCAACAAATATTTGTTTTATATGAGTAAAAAACATTAGATATTATCACTATACCCATATTAATTTTCAATTCTTACCCAAAATATTAAAAGTAAGGTGGCGAAGTCACACTATAAGAGACTATAACTATGTATTCTTACTCTCTGTGTGTTTAAAATGATCATGGTGATCATAGGATCCTTAGAGTGAGTTTGGCGGAGATCAAATTCTGAGAGATCAAAGTAAGAGGAATTCACAAAGTGATAGTGTTCGATATAATAAATTAAAAGTTCATGTAAATTTTTAGGCTAGTTGATATCTTGAATGTTGTTCATGGATTCTTTCAGTACAATTCATGAGGATTAATATGATGTGTTTATATTCTGTATTCAATTCTTCAAGTGATCATGTTTATTAGTATTATATGTAGTTTGACATTTACATGATGTGAAAGGGTTTCACATTTTATAAATCCCCAGAACAATGCACTATTAAGGATACAACATATCCAGTTTATTTTGAAACCTTACAACCATCTTTACATATAAGAGATTTAAAAACCCACTCTTTTTTAATTCTAGATTCCATTGAATGGTGATTTATTGCTGGACTTCCTTCTTCAATATGTTGTTATTAGAGGTATTTTTACCTATTCAATCATGATTCATAAATGTAGTTCACCATGTCTCGTCATTCCTTCTTATGGTAGATCATAACCATGGTTCCAATGTAGTTCGTAATAGGTTTTTGTCAGTGTAGTTGTGTTGTGACATCATTGAAGGGATAAATATTCATGAGGGATAGGTCATAGAACTCTGTAGTATTGGTTATTTCATGGATGATATACATTGACATATTTGTGGTAGGGAATTTTCTCTCATATTTATTTATCCACAACAATAAAGTTATACATGTTTATATATTTTGATTTTAACTGGATTATCACAAGAATTAATGAACCGAGTTAATAAAAAAATTTAGTGATCATAGGTCAATTCCCTTTATACCATGAAAGTAACATGCCTCTTAATTTTCTAGATAGTGTGTTATATATTATATTTTTACTTTCATGTCTTTTGATAATATAGATTATAATGTCATTCATGATGGAAATTGTTTACAAACATAAATCCATAATAAATTGGATAATGAATAATTAAGAAAAATAAATTTTCAATTTTGTGTCTGATGGAATTTGATAATGTTATAATTGATTAAATAAAAATTTATAGTAAAATGATATTACATATGATTAATGGATTTTGAACATTGTGAATAATATTAATTTTTATTGATGAGGCATTTTAATAAATTTGAATTCTATGTTTTTTTAAACCAGAATGAATGCTGAGATGAGTAATAAAATTAATTATTTAATTAATTTAGTATCATGGTATAAGATGATGTATTATGTTTCATGTAGTGGGAACATATTAAAAATTAAAAATTTAATTCAAGATATAATAAAAACTAGATATATTATAATGATATTTTTTAGGGTTCGAGTTTTCTATAATGTGAGAAGGATGAGTTCTAAGAATATGGTGTCATGAAATCTCATTTGATTATGATGATTGGTTGCCTTATTTTTAGGGCTGTGTTTTCCATGGTAATTATTCTGATTTTTTTCCTTTTTCTTTTATATTGTTCTATGTATGTGATAATCACTATTTTACAAAATTTGGGATAGTGATGAATAGATTTTTTATGATCTAAGGATGGGTTATCCCTTGATGGAAGAATCTGGGATAATATATGTCATATTGGTAGGGAGGCTCTGATTATGTTCTATCAGATATAATCATTTAGGGATAAATGAATCAGTATACACATGTTTGTGTCAAAGACGACACATAAGATTATTTAATGGGTAGAAGATTTTTTTATCTATTGATATGATGTTGTGATCATGGATTCATTATTTTGAGTATACATTAAAAGATGATGGTCTGATTTATAGTTTTTATCTCCATTAATTCTCCCAATACATGAGGCAACATGAATTTCATGGTTTCATTGTTCTTTTTATTGGTATATTTGGAAAGATTTCATTGATTAACTGGAATATGGAATTGTTCTATTAATAAATAAAATTCATAACCCATAGGGATAGTGTTTAAGGTGGTGGGTCCATGTTGAGAGAAATTTTTTTGGATGTTGAAAAATGATTATGATGAAGGTATTTTATTTTTCTCTCCATTAAAATGAAACCACATCACTTTTTAAAATAATGTTATCTATCAAAAAAGTGTAATTATAATATCCAAAAAAATTACTCCAAAAGTAGATATGATTGAAGAGTTTTTTTCAAAATGATAAGGTTTATCAGAGTCACCATGAGTCTAGAATGAAAAGTTGTGATCATAATAAAGAATTTGTATCAGAGTCTGAATGGATCTGATAAAAATCATTCATTAGACTTATGATCTTAGATTTTACATAAATAGTATGATTCTTGGAATACATGTGATTCTAGGCATGGAATGGAAGGGGGAGAAAATGTGATGCTAATCATATTGATGGCTAGTTAGAAGGAATTTTTTTTTGAATGGATTAAATGTCACACTACATTAAAACGTAAAAAAATATATGATATTTCAATCCTAATTGTTCTCTATGTCATGATGCTATCATGATATAAGTATAATATTTGGTAGAAGGATGTAGCAATATTCAATGATATTATGTAACTTCCCCAAATATAGTAGACAAGATTTTGTGGTTATTATATTACAATGGCATAGATACAAGAGATCATGTCACCAAGTACGAGTAAATTTTGTAGTCTTGAATTACCAGAAACATACATTATTCCATTTTTTAAAGGGGTATTAAAACATATAACATAGAACATAAAAATAAAAATAAAAATCATCCTCCAAACATATTAAAGGATTTCATCTTCATGACACGGGGAAGGGAGGAAAATGAAAGGGTGAGAGGAAATTCCTATAAAGGGTTAAATGAGTCAATAATTAGTTAATAAATTTCAATATGGTATAATCATAACATCACATTAATTAAATGAAAAATAAATTCCATCAATAAACTAATAAGGTAAATGCATTCATTTATTTTTTCACAGTGAAAATATAATAGAAATTCAATACTAAAAAAATAATGATGAAAATTCATAAACACTGGGCATCATGTATCTCTAAAATAAACCATTATATCATCAAGAAAGTTCTTTTATAGGTGTAAAAAACTAAATAATTTTTCTATGAATCAAAATCTAAGGGTTTTCTACCAAGTGAATGGTCTAATGAGACTAGTAACTTCATTTAGAAGATCTCTATAACTTGAACCCACCCATCAATGATTGTACAAATATTTATTCATACATATATTTAATTTATGAAAAATATGGCGTAAAAAAATATCCTTATTGAGTTGGAAGTATAGATTTATCAATATATCTCCTTTCAAAAAATAATTCAAAAAAACATCATCCCTAAAACTGTATATAGAAAAGATAATAATATTATAAATGATTCATGTAATGTGATTATTTAATTAAATCATCTAAAAATGATAATCCTAAATAAAATAAACATATAGATACACCAAACCCAAAGAATAAGTGGCCAATAAGACATAGCAATAAGTAATATAATAATTTAGTCCACAAAAGAGTTCATTAAAATCATACATATAAATTCATAGTGGAAAATATGAATATATCATGATAAATGAAGTCTAAATAATATGAAAAAATGTAAAATGATTTTATAAGAAACCATATAAATGAGCCAATTTAGTGTGGTTTAAGGGAAAATAGAAAAGATAATTTAAAAATGAAAAAGGCTTAAATTTTTATATAAAACCAAAAATGAACAAATATAGGTTTTCATGATAAATGAGTTATTTTAGAAAAATATTGATAGGAAAAAAATTATAGATGGTACTTGAAAATGTGTAAGAAATTTAGATGTTCCCTTTAAATATGGATTTTTTATTATGTGAAATTGAAAATGGGTCCTTATAAAAAATTTATTTCCCATCAAAGATAAAAAATTGAGTTAGGTGGATATATTTTTATAATAAAAACAGAATTTTTGTGGAGTACATAATTATAATTATGAATTACATTTGGCTATTGAAAGAGACTGTGTCACCAGAAAGAAAAATCGATGATTAGGGATGACCCCTTACCTTTTCTCTACAAGTGTTCTGCACGTGGACTTAAAATTCTTGATAATAAAATTAAATTCCTTTATATGTTAATAAATAACAACATAATATTTTATTTTATTTTTTATAATTTCATTATGTTCAATTATAGGCTTTTGATGAGTTATAAGATTCAATTTCATCTTTCATGAGTATCAATTTCCTTGGTTTTTATGATTGTTTCTCATTTATTAATATATGAATAATCATATAAAATTGGAATAATTGTAAAATATTGAAATAATATTTTATCAAGGAATTCAAATATGTTTAAATGGTCTTGTATATCATTTTTTCGAGACATAAGGATTATTTGTTAGATCAAACGTTAATGATAACTCTTTAGATTATTTTGGTGTTTTTCGATCATTGTGAACATGTCTGGTTTTATTAATTTACATTATATATATATTGGTTATAGAAAACTAAAATAGATGTATTGTAATTATTAATTTTTTTTGAAGCATTATAATGGTTTTATGACAATTCTTATATGTGGTATTAGAAAATTAAAATGAATCATCTATGGAAGAGGTAAATCAATATATCACTGATGATATGTTAATTTTTTGAAGAAAAAGAGTGGAGAAGGGGGTTAATATTGGATTTTTTAAAAACATAATAAAATTATAGTATATATAACATAATTAAAAAATCATTCATGTTTCAATATACGTTTTTTGGGGAGGATAAGAAAAGAAACTAAATTTAAAGAAATTGAATGATAAAGATTAAGAGGTTTACTTCTTGATTTAATTTCCACGAGAGCCTCCTTAAGTCCCTTGTGTTATGGTTTTTATTGATGAAAAAAGATCATGGATGTGTAGTAGATACATGAGATGAGTAATAGGTATTAATTGGTCAATCATTATGTATTGGAAGTTGTGATAGGAATATGTTGCGAGGGGTTGTATTTATAGTGGAGGGGTGTTTTTTTATTATTTTATACAATAGTTTATTATTATCGCAATAGAATATTAATAGATTTGGTAAAAAAGACAAAATATTGTAAATAATTAATAGAGTTCTAGATTATAGTTATTATAACATAAATTACATAGAAAATAGTATATTTAACAAATAATATATATTTAACTTAAATTACTGTAATAAACTATCCACAAAAAATTCAACTGTTTTAGAAAAAAAATTCCTAGTAACCATTTATCAATCTGTAGAATTCAAAAACGAACTACATTTTTTAAAATAATTTTATAAATTGGATAAATTTTATTTTTAATTAATATAATAATTTATTTGAGAAATACCAATTTTAAAATTTTAAATTATTTTATGTCAGTTAGAAAAATTAATTAAGGTCTCATAAAATTATATTATAATCATAATAATAAAAAGTATCAATTTATGAGTATTTTTTTAAAAAAAATTGAATTTTATTTCAAATCATTATAATAACTAAATAATTGTAAATAAACTTATATTATTTAAAAATATTCTAACACTTAATTTGTCATTTTTAGAACATTTATTTACTTATTCTATGATATAATTATATCCTAATTTCATTTATGAAATGCCTAATTTTTTTATACATTCATAGGCAAGGTCATTATTCAATTAGTCATATAAATATTTTTTATTGGTCACATTACATTTTGAATAGTCAAGATACTATTTAATAGTATGTCACGGTTCGTTGGTGAAACGTATACGATCCAATGAATTGAATTTATTGAAGAAGACTCATAACATAAAATATTAAGGTGTAATATTCTTCCATATTTCATAAATTTCATCCTAGAAATTTTTCAGGACTATTGAATACTAAAGAGATGAAGGACATTCTTCATCATCGCATCCTTAGGATTGAATTCCACTTCTTACATTCTATGATTACTCTAAAGAACATTTACTTTTCAACTTATCTGATTTCACAATACTTTCTCTCTTTGTTCAAGAATCGTGAATTTTTCTTAAAATTAAGAAATTTAACATTCTAGTTCTAATTCATCCTCCTTGACATCATGAATTGAGTCTAGAATTAACATCGTTGACAATGAAATGTGGAACACATCATAAAAATTCAGGATACATGGTAGAATTGTTAATTGATATGATACAACTGCATTTATTTATTTAATTTTAAATGATCTTATATACTAAGGGATTAGTATTCATTCCATATCAAAGGTTAAAAATCCCTTTCATAAAGATAAATTCATAAAGACATGATCTCCGACTCACTGACTGATCATTACTTTTATAATTATTAAACTAATTTTAATGAAAATGTGAATAAACATGAAGTCCCTCATGAATTCCACAAAAGAACCCATGTAGGAAAAATCAGAACAAACTATAGGATCTTCCCCTCCCCACCTGCAGCTCCATGATATCATGTATTTCCCCAAGCAGGACCCTTCAGCAAGCAGTGCCACAAAGAAGTGAATGGGCACTAAATACATAGGGAAGGCACAACCACTAAATGAATCCAAATCCAAGAGGCCATCCCCATTGACGAGATTATTCTATGATCCACCTATGATGTCGATCCATGTAGATTGCTGGAAAAGAAGCACAAATCATCAAAACAACATCGAAAAAAAGGAATCTTCAATAAGACACAGCTCGAACAAGTATTCCTATCAGCTACAAAAACCAAAACCACAAACAGAACCAAATTAATTAAAGATTAACATCATATTACTCATGTTTGTTTCCCTAAACAATTTCCATGATAATGATGAGATATGAGTGGTAAGTTAATATATATAAAGATCTTCTAATAAGAGGGTTAACTGGTCCCAGGAATGGATATACTCCCTAAGACTGATCTTCCCAAAATTAAAACCCCCAACTAATATCATGTCTTTCCTGTCTATCCAAGGTTATTTCTCCTCATTCAGAGGCATCCTTAGAGGTATCCCTGTCACTTTAATATCTTCTTCTTTGTGGTATTGTGATATAGATCATGATCCACCATTTATTCTTCCGATCTCATAAGCTGATCCATGTTTTTTATCATAATATCTACCTTTCGCTGGTTTCCAACAATTTGTATTTCAATTTCATCGATGAACATGTCTCCATAAAAGTAGGAAGGAAGGAGTAATCTATCTTCTTCTTATGTTTTCCCTTCCTCCCTTCCTATTAGGGCCGGAACAAAACTTCTTCCAACTCATGAACCGCATTGTTTGTATCTTTAAACTCATTGACTAGTTGAACTTCCACATTGGGGAATGTATCCTATGGGTCTGAATGAATGATCTCGCCATCAATATGCTCCCCATGAACCTCCTTCAATGAAATAGACTGATGTTTTGTGTACAAGACCTTCTTATCAGCACACTCCCGATACCTACCCCCATACAAATCAATTCTCATGACATCAACATCATGAAACTAAAAACTATTGCAAAATTTGACATTTGTATTAGATCATTCTAATCTCACCCCACTTTTTTCCTTCACCCAACCCTGAATGCCTTCACTATTAGTAAATCCCCATGAATTTTAAACCTCTACATCCCAGTTATACTCTATATCTCCTTTGGCATAGGCCACATTCATTGCATCCTTATTAGGAGAAATGATAGTTCCATTGCTTGGGTTCGTATATGACAAAGATGGTTGACCCCCTCCTGCATTAGTAGTCATTCCAAGGACTGAAAACTCCCACCCTCATGTGGATATAAACGAATAGACCACTGCTACATTCCGTGTATGGAGATAGAACCTCCATATATAGGTTCATTATGCCGCACATCCATAAATGGCACGAATCCTCTATCATGACCTTTACACATTCCTCTTAAAGCTTCATCTAGCTTATGGGGTTCCACCCAGCTCGAGGTTCACCATGAGATACCTCATTAATATGTACTACCCCTTTCCATTGGCCAAAGGATGCATGAAAACCACTGGCCCATGATCCATGCTACCCCTACCCAACCCTATAGTCATCCGCTGAGTGGCCAAATCACTTACAGGGAGAAAAAAAATCCACCCATGATTCATACACTACCTATTACCTATAGCAGTATTCCTCCCCAATGGTAATCCAAAATGAAATCTGGGGGCTATCATGAATCATCGACATCGACACAAACTCATGGATTGAACAGATGATACATTGCCTTGGTAAGACTATCCAGACATAGAAACCATTCATGGAGATTACCCACCACCCTAATAATCGAAATATTCTGAAGTGTCAGAGGAACATTAGGAACACTCACTTGAATCGATGTCTAAGTGAAGTACCATTTTGTTTGATAGTCATATTTCCATCTATGTAGGTACAATATTAACCCTTTTAAGCTATGTGGTGCAAACAACCTGACCTTGATCAGGTCTTCCTCCAATGAAAAGCGAACTATTAAGTTCATGTTGTCAAGGAATCAAACTGTATATCTGTCTTTTAAATCCCATAAACTGAAGAAGAGTATATCGAAGTTTTCCGTGGATGGCCTTCTCTATGAGAATCAAGAAATCAGAGCCTAGTTGATAAATTATGATGTATCATATAACACCGCGAGCGTCAATGGAAGATTAGGGCTTTTGTTGTACAAATTATGGACCATAGGCTATACAGAGGATTCCAGAAATGAAGGTAGCATCTCAAGATTGGGAATAGGGTAAAAGGAAGAATCCATTCCCTTGTAGGATGATGAAGTCCCCTCCCCTATAGATGGGGAATAAGCTGGCATGGTTTTCATCTCCCACTAGAAGCGGGAAATGAGTAACGAGATCCCCCATTCATAATGAATGTAGTTATAGGCTGAACCACGATCTCCCACTTGAAATTCCAAATACTTTAATTGGGTTTGATCATTACTCTTTTGTCTAAATTATGTGGGTTTAATATGATCCAAAGTGTCCTCTACCATTTTCATTGTCTCCTTATTAATTTTAGGGGTTATAAGTTTCTTCTCACCCAGTTCATCCGAACAAGTTGGAATACAACATACATGTCCAAATAATTCTTCATATGAATCCTTCAAAAAATAAGAATGGAAATTATAATGGTAGGAAAATTGAACCAAAAGTAAATAAAAATCCCATATAAGAAAAAATTAAATAGGGCATGATCTCTATATGAATTACAATGTTTCAATAGTAATTTTAGACTATCCATTAGTTTTAGGGCGATAAGAAGAACTCATATGATGCTCAGTCTCAAAATCACCCTGAATTAAAATACTGAAATTTGATATAAAATAAATATATTGATCAGATAAAATTTATTGTGTAACACCATGAAGTTTTAAAACATAATTTATATAAATTATTTCTAGGTTGTCAATAGGTAAATCTTCTCCTATAGAGAAAAATGTGCCAATTTTTACAGAAGTTAAAAAAAACATATTATCATAATTTTTGGGGGTCTTTGGTAATCTTGTGGTGTAGTTCATAGTAATGAAATCCCACTTCCACATAAGAATTTCTATAGGTTTCGTGAATCCTTAAGGTTGAATTGTCACATAATTCAATTATTGTGAAACAAAAGATCTTGACATAGATTTATCAATTTCTTACATTATATTATCCCACCAAATATGTTCCTTTACATATCTATACTTCTTGGTACTAATAGGGTTTATAGAGAAATTATGTATATCATAATAATATTGCAGGTCCCTTTAAAGCTCTATTATTTTTTGACCACATAGCCTCATTAAAATTTTCATAATTCAATCCTCATACATGAAGTCTCCCAATCAACTATCTTTAATGGATTTAATTTTCATTTGAATATTATCATCATTATATTGATATCATTTTATCATCTTCAGTAAATATGGTTCCCCAATCATTTGAAAATGGGTTCATGTTTCTTCTTCTATAAAATTATCTATATCGATATTTACTAAACCCTTGATCATACGATATTTTTGAATCCTCATTCGAGCTATAAGTCCATGATATTTCCTTCCTAATGAATTTTATAACATATTCTCTTCTACTAGGTGGTTGTTTATTTAGAAATCATAATCATGGAGTAAATCCACCCATCGTATTTTCCTGATGTTTACTTATTTACGTAAAAAGATGTACTTCAAACTCATGTGGTCTATATATATCACACTTATTTCACCATAGAGATATTTTATCCTAATAATAAGACAAATGATTATGGATTCTTACTCAACATCAAGAGTTAGATTTTTTTTTCATTGGTATTCAAAAAAATATATTTATATGTAATAAATATATCATTTTTTATAAGAACACGACCTAGTCCATTAATCGTTTAATAACTATATAAAACAAACCCATTATCTCATGTTGGAAGATTCAGAACTACATCATTGACCAATGTTCTCTTCATTTATTTAAAACATTATTGACATTCTTTTTTCCAATATGAACATAACCCCCTTAAGAGTGAGCTTTGTTTATGGATTAACCAATCAGAAGATATTCTGGATGAAACTCCTATAGAAACCTTATAATACAATGAAACAATTTTCCTAGAGTATGTTCATTGGTTAATGATATTATTGTATTTCCATTTCATTATAGGATCAAATGATTTTCCGTTATTAGATAAAATATATCCATAAATAGATACTATTTTGAAGCCTAAATTCCCATTAACAATGTTTTCATATAACTCGTTTCTTATAAGATTCTATATATCAATTGGAATGTGGTTCTCATAGCCCTCATATATTTTTCATCACACCATGAAATCGAAAATAAATACCATAAAAAATTATCAAGATATTCCTTGAATAGTATATTCATTAGAACCATGAAAATAGAAGGTGAATTTGTCATTCAAAATGGGATTAATGTAAACTCTCAATTCTCATACCTAGTTTGAAATGTTCTATTTGGAATAACTTACATATTTACTTTCAATCGATGACATACATATTGAAGGTCAATCATTGAAAATTATTGATCTTTATGAAATTGATAAAATAAATAATAAATCTGAGGAAGAGGGAACTTGTTCTTTATGGAAATATAATTTATTTATCTATAGTCAATGAAAAACCACAATGTTTCACCATCCTTATTAACAAAGTGACAAGGGGATCCCCGTGGACAAACACTAAGAATAATTATTCCCTTATTACTCAAATCCTATAATTCTTTCATTAGCTACACTAATTCCATAGATTACATTCTACATGTATCAATTGATATTGATCATGCCTAAGGTATTATATTAATTATAAATTCATCTTTGCACTATGGTTGTATCTTGGTAATTCCCCAAGAAATACATCAACGTATTCCTGCAATATTGGAATACACACTATTTGAGGATTACATTACTTATCCCTAGATGATGTTTTCTCTTTATCCCCTAGAATTTAATTCATTAAAGCTATAGGAGGATGTTATATATAATAAAATGATGATGAAATTTTTTATATAATGGATTGTGATTCAACATCTTCCTCATATATCTTAGTTTTATTATTCTTAAAATACAATTTTTTCCTCATATTTTGATTTCTAGAAAATAATGAGGATTATATCAATATCAAACATGGATATAATGGTAATATAGGAAACTAAGAAACATTTCTACATTATGAGGGTACTGAAAAAAAATTTATTTTTCCAATAATACGTCCCCTAAATGTATCAAATCAAAACTCCATCATTTAATCAAAAGTGAAATGACTTATTTTCATTGAAAATTGGGTTGATATTCAAGAGTCTTCTGATCACTATTAAAATAAAAAAAAATTTATATTTGAAGATAATGTAAGTGTACCTTCCACCACATCATTTGGTATGTCTATATAAACTATAGTTATTTCATAATCTTAGTCGTCTCCCATTGTTCTATTCAACGGTATATTCTCCTCATGCTTGAGTAATTGATTTCAATAATCCCGCATTTAATTGTTATTAAAACATTGAATACCATTGATTTATTTTTTCCCCTTGAATTCTTATTTTCTGTTACACTTTTCTCTACAATTATAACAAACTTCTGTGCCTCTCAAGAACTTCATGGGATTATTATACACCTAATTTTCAAATAATGGAAATTGATTCATTCTATTTTTCATCTATGATGCTTCCCCATTTAAAAGGTTATCATAAGACATATTATCCATAATATTTACCAAGAAAAATATGATCTAGAATATTACTTCTCTATTTTTTTCACTTAATACAATTTCATAATATGATTAAAATGATTAAAAATAGATTTCCCTTCAGAAACATCAATACTAACATTTATGAAATGATCAATATTATATTATGAATCATTTTTAAAATTAATATCATACCTAGATATAATTGGAAATGAATCCTTATAATAGAGAATAATTATTTAATCCCTTTTCATTAAGATTATAAATTTTCTCTTCATTATAGCTCATTCCACACGAGGTAAAAATATTTCAATTAATTTTTGTTATATATTATTTATAACGTGTCTCTATTTTATCTTCCTTTTTAGTATTATAGATCAATAATGACTATTGATCAGAATATCCATTGAGAAGATATACAACTAGTACAACCATTTCATTTTCATTTCATCTGAATGTTATAAATATCCTTTGAAGGGACTTGATCCACTACTCATCTAACAATTATTTAATAGAACCAAAAAAATATATAGCCTTATTCATCATGATAAGACCCAATATTGGTGTATTGTGGTTTTTCATCCTAACCTGAGTATGATGTCTGAATCTAGTAATTATATGGTCATATCCAACAATAACATTAATGTCATTATCATAATGTAAAACACTACCTTGAAAGTAGGTGTTGATTTACTTCAATAAATTAGTTGTCATACCTAAATAATGGAACTAAATATGATATCTCATAATAATCTTGAATATTGATCCAAAAATCACTACAAGAAATTATTATAACACTATTGTTTATTTTTCATCTAGTTCCCGAGGTTTTCGGTAATCTTACAGAAATATCAATTTTGACAACCTAATCCATATTTTCCTAGATTTGATGGTTATATTTTTACAAAGGAAAAGATAGTAGATATTAGACAAAAAAGATATATAATTTTAGTAGTCTTGAAGAAATATATACAAACATGACTCCATTATTAAATTAGAAATTAAACGTGGAACATAAAAAATAAAACCAAAATTCTTCCTCATCACTTAATCAAAGATTTTATCTTCATAACATGGTGTGGGAAAAATGAGTGGGGGAGATAAAATTATTTTCAAGGGATACAAGAATCAATAATTTTTGAAGCAAAGTAGAAAATAATAATGATAATTATACGGTGAGGAAATGAAAAACACATGCCATCAAGATACTAAAAATATAAATAAATCCAAAGATTTTTTAATATTGAAACTATAATGGGATAAAATAACTGAAAACTATATGATGATAATGGTTAACCTTTTACATCATTTATTTGGCACATGAACAATTATACCATCATGGTTGTTTATGTCCTTGGGTAAAAACACATATGATTATTCCGGGAAAAAAACTTAAAGTGTTTGTCGCCAACTATTTTCTCTCATAATACATCTCGACACATTGAGGGGATATCTATATATGTGACCAACATGACACTGTATTTCCAAATCATTATTTATACATATATTTATTTCATAAAAAATATTCATATAAAAATATTCATATAGAGTAGAAAATATGGATTTATCAATATGTCCCCAGGGAAAAATATTTATTAAAAAACCATTTTTAAAATGGTATACTAATATGAAAAAAATCTTATCAATTGTGCTAGAAATACGGATATATATTTCAATATTCATTTAATTATGGTCATAAATAAAGTGGATTTATTCATACAACCCACACAAGGAAGAAGTGACGAATAAGATATAACCGAAGGGAATATCATAATGGAATTAGTGAAATAATTTATTTAAAAAATATATGAAAATTTGTAATGTAAAATGGGGATATAAATTTATAAAGGAATCCTAACTTAAGTGAGATCAAGTAATTGAGTTTTTTATGAAACATTATAAAGATCTTCTTTAGTGAGGTTTTAATTAAAAAACTAAATGGATTTAATAAAATTCATAATTTCTTGCATGAAAATAGAAATAAAAAATATATATTTCATGAAAAAATGTGTGATTTAACAAAAAATTAATTGGTAGCTTATAAATGATTATTTATGATCCTTCTAAATTCATAGTAAATAGGGAAGTACCCTTTAAATAATTCTTTCGTAATTAGAAGAATTGAAATGATATCATTATAAACCTTGTATTACGCATCAAATAATGAAAGAATTGAGTAATGTACATTTCAGGGGAAGATACACAAAAAAAGTGTAGGAGGGTTAAATATAAAAAATTATTAATTACATTAGGGTAAGTATTGGGAAAGCATAATCCAAATGAAAAATATATTTTCTGGATATTCCTTTACATTATGTCTGAAAGTGTTCTGCACATCCACAAAACATCATGTATAATGAAATTATATTTCATAATCTTTTTATTCATAACCTAATTATAATTTATTTCATTAATTAAATGTTTATTAATTTAATTAATGACCATATTTATGATTTATAGGATTCAACTTTATCATTCAGGAGTGTTTATTTTGTAGGATTTTATAATTGGTACACTAATATACATTTATGAAAGATAATGTAAAAGAAGAATAATTATCAATAATTGAAATTATATGTCATTAATGTACAAATGGAATATTTAATAGCGTTTTATATAAATTTTTCGGATATAACTATGACTCATTGGATAAAATGTTAATGATAACCATTTAGATTATTTTGGCATTTTTCGTTTATCATGAACTTTTTTTGTATTAATAGTTATATTATGTATAAATAATAGTCCCAAAATAGTAATAAATTATTAATTTAGATTTTAAATTATATTTTTACCATTATAATAGTTTCATGACCATATTTTTATGAGGTATTAGAAAATGAAAACATATCGTCCGTGATGGAGGTAAATTGACACATCAAGGATGATATTTTCATTTTTAGAATAATAGGGATAAGAGAAGGGGTTTTGTATGATTTTCCAAAAAATAAATTAATAATTGTAAATAAATTATAATTATTTTTCATTTTTTGGATACATTATGTGGTGCATCATTAAGAAAATTATTTGAATTGAATGAAATTGAATGAGAAAGCATAAGGGTTTTACCTCTTGAATTATTCTCTTTAAGAACCAACTATAGGGCATGGTTTTTGGTCATTTATTAAGACTAATGGAACCAATTTTTCGGTAAGATACATGGTAAGATGATTCAGAAGATGTTGGACAAGAATCACAACTTGTAAGGTTTGAGGAGAAGCAGTGGTGTTTATAGTGGAGGAGAGGGGTATTTTTTTAGTAATTTATTCATTAGATTATTATTTTTTCTTAGTACAATGAATAGGTTTCTTTCCATTCACTACATATATTAAATAGTGACAGATAGATCTCTATTTTTGTTTTTCATCATCAATGACCCAATAATTAGTTTCTCTAATTTATAATATATCTATACCATAATTCACTGTATTTCTCTATTAACAAAAAATTCTGCTATTTTTGGAAAATCCAAAAAATTCACCCTAATTTTTTTACATGGTGAATTAGAAAATCAACTCAATTTTATAAAAATAACTTTATATATATGATAAATTAATTTTTTAATTAAAATTTTCAGTTATTCAAAAAATATATATTATAAAATTACAAAAAAATTTAGGACGCTTTGAATAAAAAATAAGGTCAAGTAAAATTAACATATATTCATAAGGAAACAAATTTTTTTGGAATATATTTTATTAAAATATATATTTTTTTAAATCATTATAATTATTTTAAAATTGTAAATAAGAATTTATATTTCATAGAAATTCTAACACTTAATTTTTTATTTTTAGAATATTTGTATACTTTTAGTGTGTTATAATAATTTCATAATTTCATTTAGATGATTCTGGAATTTTATTGATACATTAATAAATGAGTTTAATTTTATATTAGTCAAATTAATATTCCAAATAGTAACATTAAAATTAAAAGGGATGATTTATGATTTAATATTATATCATGGTTTTTTGGCACAACAAATAGTATCAAATGGATTTTATTTAAATATGAATATACGTACCCAAAAATATTGGGGTGTTATAATCTTCGCTCCTTAAAAAATTTCTTCATTTTATATTTTCAAGATTATTTCATTTTAAATATTTGAGGGTTGTTCATCATCATAATATCCCCAGGTTTCCACATTGCTTCTTCTATTTTATAGTTTCTTAAAAAAACCATTACCAGCCAATTCGTCCGATTTCACAATACATGATCCCTATGTCAAGAATCAAGAAAGGATTTTCACACCAAGAGAAATCAAATTCATGTTCTATTTATACATTGGTGACTATGTGAGTTGGGTATAGTATTAACGTCATTAAAAATAATATGTTTAACACCTGATGAACATTGGACAGATGTGGTGGCATTTCTATTTAGTACGCTACAACTCTAATTACATCAATAATTTGAACTTGTATGATATATCTACTGCTCAGTTTCAATTTCTTAATGAACCTTAAGACACCCATACTTATAGAATCTTTCATAAGTACCTGATCTCTAACATTAAATTCTAAATTCATTCACATTTCATTAGCATAACTCTTTTTGTTACATTGAGATACTCTAATATGATCATGAATAGGCATTTCATTTTTCATTGTCTCCATAATAATTTGTGGTCTTATCGGTTTCCTCTCAATAATTTCATCCAAACAAGATTTAGTATGCTAACACTTTACAGATAATGATTCATATGGATCCATTTGAATTATTGAATAGAATTTTTTTAGAAAACTATACCAATGTTAAATTATTTTCCCACATGCCTTGAATGTAATATGACCATAATTAAAACATGTCTTGCAATGATTGAAGCTTCATTTTAGACTATCTATCTGTTTTATGGGGAAAAAATTGACTCAGATGAATATAATTAACTAAATCTTATTGAGGAAAATTATATAATTTTTTAAAAAAATGGTGATCTTGATCAGAGACAGTCTATAGAGGTAAACCAGGAGGTCTTATAAATTAAAAAATATATAGTAATAATAGGTAATAAAGTGGATAAATCATCACTTATAAGAAGAAAATTTGATTATTTTGCAATTTTTTCAACAATAACCCATATCGTATCATACTTTCTTGGGGGTTTCATTATCTACTAACTATGTCCACATAAATTCCTCTTTAATTTTACATATTAATGAATAGTGGCTTCATGAATCCTATTGGATGATGTCTCCTAGCATTCATTTTTTGAATAACTAGAAATTTTGACACATAGTATATAATTTCAAAAATTATATATTCTTACTCGAAATGTTCCACTAGATCTCTATACCTCTAGGTACAAAAAAGTTGTAGTGAGAAATGTAATCTGTGAACATAATCTAATTGTTCATTTTTATCCTGGTTATTGGTATAATGAATAAAATGTTTCCAAATTTTAGAATTCAATCCAAATACATTAATTTGACCAATCATCCCTCCATAAGGGATTTAATTTTATTTTGGAAAATCTCATCATCATATTGAAATGTTTTTACCATCCTCGGTAAAGATGGGTTCACAATGTTTTGAAAAATGTGTCATGTTTCGTCTTCCATAAAATTAACATATCCATATTTAATAATTAGTGATCATACGATGTCTCTCAATCCTCATTTGTGTTAAAAGTCCATGATATTTCATACGTAATGAATCAGAAAACTTGTTCACTTTTCATGGGTTGTAGTGTATTGATAAATCATAATCTATGAGTAACTCAAGTCCTCTACTTTCACTCTTGTTGAGTTATTTATAGGTAATGATTTATTTCAAACCCATTTTATCTGTATATATCATACAATTATCACTATAGAGGTCGTGTATATGTTTCATTAAATAAATGATTATGGATGTTAACTATGATCAAAAGATGTATAATTTTTCCACGTATCATCAATTCCCTTGATTCATATGCAGAAACATTATTATTTTTCATAAAGAGAAAACCACTTCCATTCTATGATAAATCAATGTATATCAAAAGCCCATAATTTAGTATTTGAAGTGTGATAATTGGAGAAATGATCATTATAATCATAAATTCTTAAAATAAGTATATACATTCAATTTTTTTATACAAAAATTACTCTATTACACATGAGCTTGGTTAATGGGTTATACAATTAATAAATATTAATGACAAAATATGGATATTAACCTTCTAAAGAAATGAAACTACATACCATAGTTATGTTTTTTGGTAGAGGAAAATCTAAGATTCCTTTGTTTTTAAAGTATCTAATGAGATTCCATCCATATAAAAAAATATGGCCTAGAAAATATTTTTTTATCCAAAAATCAATCTTCCAAAACATCACATATATTTCATTTCATATAAGAGTCATACAAATAGATTTCTTGTCATTTTTATAATCCTCATAACATTTTGAGTAAACTATGATTTCACCGGTAAATGAAATAAAAAAATTATCGTGATATTAATCCACTGATCTTCACATTATATCATTGAAAACATAGGGTTCATTTGACAACAAAAATAGACTTACTGTAAACATTAATTTTCCATACTTCGTTCAACATTTTTCATTTGGAAAATCAACCATATTTAAATTCAATTGAAGATATCCATAAGGAAGGAAAAATTCTCGATAAATATTGATCTTTGTGAAGTGGATCAAATAAATCCAAAATATAATGAAGAGGGTACTTTCCCTTTAGTTTAATAATATTGATTAATCTATAGTCAATTAACATCATAAAGGAACCATGTGTCTTATTAAAAAATATGATAGGGGATCCCAATGGAGAAACACTATGGTGAATAAATCCATAATTTATAAAATACTCTACATACTTCTTTGGCTCCAATAATTAAATAATTTCCATTTTATAAGGAGTTATTGATATGATTTTTTCATCCTATACTAGATCAATGATAAATTCAATATTACTCTCGGGGGTGTCTATGTAATCACTCGAAAATTACATTAATGATATCCTTCACTACTAGTACATGATCAATTTTAGTATTACATTACATGAGCCTTGATTATTTTTTATTTTCCTCCATAATAATTTCATTAATTAGAGATAATGGGATTGGTTCTAGATAAGAATTAGATGATGATGATGATTATGATATAATGATAATGGATTCTACATCTTCCACTGAAATTGTAATTTCTGTCATATTGTAATTAATTTTGTCATCAAATTTTCAAGGATACTGTATATTAAATATTATATCAATGTCTTCAATGGGTATGGTGATAATTTCAGAAAATAAATAATTTTTATGTGACATAAAGGGTAAGGAAAAAGACATTTTTATTATAATAATAATTACCTACAATGTTTTGACAGATAATACCCTTATTTAATAAAAATTTAAATGTTTATTTTTTCAGAAAATATAGGTAGATATAAAAGAGTGTGATGATACTTAATCAAATAATGAATTGGACTGATTTTAATATAGGATTAATGTGCCATCAACCATATCAATGGTTCTTCAATGTCAGCTTTTTTGATCACATATGCTTAGCCATCTCCCGTTGTTCTCATCTATTAATTATTTAATGGGACCTTGGGATATTATATTGAATAAATCTATATTTAAATAAATTTGAAAAATTGAGAATCATTAATTGGTTTATTCCCCTTTGCTTTCATTTTTCATTGACCATTTTCTCAACACATATAAAAAACTCCCATGACTTTAATGAATTTCCCAGGATAATTCTTTCAATTATTATTACGTATGTGTAATTTATTCATTACCTTCTTTTTATTTGATGATTCACATTTTTAATAGTTATCAGAACACCTTTTTTCAATTGCTTCCCCCTAATAATTTCTTTCTTGAAAATTCATCACCCATTTTGATGAAAATTATTACTAGATTATCATTTGATTGATTTTTTAAAAGATTTATCCTCCAGAGACTCAGCTGATGACTATTAAATAAATGATCAATCATACCTTTGGAATTATGTTTGTAACCTATAGTATACTTACAGATTCGTTTGAAGTTGTCTTGATACTATACAATACAATATTCATTCCTTTTATTTATGTTATGTAATTTTATCTTCATTTTATTTTAGTGCTCACGAGGGAAATATGTGTATTGTAACATTTCATTAAAAAATTTCCCTTCCATGTATCTCATTTCTTATTCCTCTATAATAATTTGGAGCAAAAATCACTATTGATCAATATCCCCATTTATACAATATATTACCCATTCTATCTTTTCATTTTCATTACATCCCATTTCTAGAAAAATGATTTCAAGATAATTGATCCACTAATTAATTACCACTGGATTTTTAGTCCCACTAAATCTGGGTGGCTTCTACCACATTAAGTGACCCTTCATTGGTGTATAATGGTTACTATTCATAACCTGATTCAGGTGTCCCAATATGATCACGAAATGCTCAAATCAAACAGAAAATATGTGGGAATGCATAGTGGTAAAATCCCTATATTGGTTTTGGGTTTTTATTTCATTCTATCCAATAGTTTATATCACTAAATAATGGCATATATTATGTTACCTCATAATAATCATGTGTATTTGTCTATGTAATTCTGTATAAGATGTTATTATAATTCACTTTTTTATTTATCAACTAGTTCCAAGGCATATACAAAAATTTCTTTCATACAAACTATAAAAGACCCATCCCACATTTCCCATAGTTTTGATTTATTAATTGTAATGGAAAGGTTATAAGAAATCACATATCCACATATAGATAGAGTTATTATCCTCCATGAACTGGATCCTTATATGATTCCTATATTAAATGTTTTATTAAACAGATCATAAAAAAGTAAACTAAAATTAATCATAGGAACTTATTAAAATATTTCATCTCTATAACCTGGAGAAGGAAAAAATGAAATGGTGATATCAAACACAAATTAAGGGTTACATGAATCCATAATAATAGTTTCAATTTCAGCAATGTAAAATCATATTGTCATGATAATTAACAGAGAATAAAATTCCATCAATTAACTCAGAATGTAGATACATATAAGGATTTTTTCATAGAGAAAATATCATTGAATGTAATAAATATAAAGTGAATTTAGACTATTATTATACATTGGATGTCATTTATCTAGACCATGAACCATTATACCATCTACATGGTTTAAGTATATGGGTAAAAAGCCATCTGATTATGCATGGAAATAGAAATGATGTGTTTGTTTCAAAATATTTTGCCTCATAAGTCATGTCAATGAAATGAAGGGATATCTATGACCAGGAACCACCTATCATTGAAATTCAAAATAATTCATAAAACTTATTTTTAATCCATGGTCAATATTACTTATCATAAAATAAGTATTCAGTAGAAAATACAGATTTATCATCATTTCCCTATTAAAAACACCCTTAAAAATAATCATTGTATGAAAAATGGTATACTTATCAGAGAATAATAAAATCTGTGATCCAAGAGATATGTAAATTTAATTAAATAATTAATGAATTATTATTTTAAATAAAAGGGATGTATTCATACACCACACACAAGGAATAAATGGTGAATAATACAAAAACATAGGAAATATCATAATGGAGTGCATGAAAAAATGGATTTAAATGATTCATGTAAATTATTTATGAATAAAATTAATATATCATGATAAATGAATTCCAAATGAATTTAAAATATGTTCATTAACTGTTCAATATTTTATAAATGTTCCTCTCCAGTGTTGTTTGAGGGGAAATACAAAATATACAAAAATACATAGAATGTAATAAATATTAATATAAAACCAGAAAGGAAAAAAGATAATTTCTCTTGATAAAATGATTTATTTTAGAGAAATATTTTAATATTAAAATATAATATCGATGGAACTTGACAAATGTGTAAAAAATTTGGATTTTCACTTTAAATCAGGCTTTATTATCTATGGAAATTGAAAAAGGACCGATATAAAGCATGAATTTCCCTCCGTAAATGAAATATTGAGTTATGTAAATGATATTGGAACATAAAAAATAATTTAAAAAGATTAAAAAAGAGTAATTAATAATTTAATTGGTTCAAATATATACAATTTGTAACCTGTATGAAAATGGATGCTCAGAGAGAATACCTTGCCTTAGGTGTGAAAGTGTTCATCACATGGTAGTAACTTCCTGAATAGTGAAATTAGATTCATTTTTATTTTAATTTACCAAATCATAAAATTATATTTATTTATAATCATCTATATATGTTCATTAATGTCCTTTTTAATGAGTTATAAGATTCCGTTTTGTCATTTGATAGTGTTCATTTCCATGTTTTTCATGATTTGATCACATGTATACAATTATTAATGATCATGTAAAATAAGATTAATTATTCAGAATTTAAATTATATGTTATTGATAACATTATAGATGATTACAGGATCTTATATATCTATTTTCTTCATTTATGAGGAGGATTATTTTTATAAAAGATTAGTTATAACCATTTAGATTATTTGGGTGCTTTCGGTCATTGTGAACTAGTCTTGTTTTATTAATAAATATTTTGACTATATACTGGTTCCATTGCCCTAAATAATTTTTAATAGACATTTTATAATTTTTATTATCCATTATAATGGTTTTAGGACAAGAATTGGATGTGGTTATATAAAATGAAAATGCATCCTCCACGATGAAAGTAAATCGAAACATCATTAAAGATATTATCATTTTTAGAATAAAAGGAATATGATAGGGTGTTTGATGATGGATTTTACACAAATCTAATAAAAATATACTATATTTATTATATTGGAATCATCATGACTATTTTATTAGTGTAGGTGGTGTAAGGATATGAAAGGAAATGGAATTGAATGAAAAAGAAACACAAAGACTAATGGTGTTACCAGTAAATACTTCTCCATGAGAACCTCCTTCAAATAACTTGGTTTTCAGTTTTTTTATTGAGAAAAAGGGCTCCAAGACATGGGAGAGAGACATGAGAGGAGGATTGGGAAGCAATTAGTCATTCTTAAAAACATTAAAGGATTGAGGATACGGGGTGTTGTGGGGTGGTATTTATAGTGGGGGATAGGGTTGAGTTTTGAATAGTTTTTCATTATTTTATTATTATTTTTAAAGGAATTAAATAGTGTTAATTTCCATGAAAACACAAATTAATGATAAAAGGAGAGTTATATATTATGGTTCGTAGAGCTAGAACGACTTATAAACATCTTAGTTAACTTATCATGTATATATACCATAAATCTATGTATTATAATATTCACTATAACATCAAATGTTTTAGAAAAATAAAAAAAACCCCTAGAACATTTTTTGACAAGTGTAATTAAAAAATGATCTCCATTTTATGAACAATTTTTTATAAATATTAAAAATTAATTTTCTAATTAAAACAATCATTTATTCAGAAAAATATTGATAATTTAATTCTTACATATTTTATGATATTAAATGATAATAGTTAAGGAATCATAAAATTATATTATAATAATAACATAAATAATTTAGCTATTTAATATATATTAGTTGTAAGAACCTGTACCTTCTTTTCAAGTATGTTTTTCCATTTTCTAGTGTTTTTGAGAAAAGAGGAGTTTTTTTGAAATTTTTGAAGAACATGTTGTGTACTTTCTAAGTACAAGATGTGTACTTCATTGCCGCTCAAGGTCATGTTCTGGACGTGTCATGGTCACACACACGGTCATGTAGGGGTGATGTTGATGCTACCTAAATCGAAGTACAGAAAACCCTAGTACACACCGTGTACTCCAAAAATACAGGTTTTGTACTCCAAAAGTACACGCTGTGTACTTTTTTTTTACTAAATGCACCGGGGTCATGTCTTAACCCCAGAATTATCTTCTTCCCCAGATTCGTCCACCGAGGGCATTCCATACAACCACAAATCTCCAACGAACCCCTGAGTCTCTGTCCGTTCTCCAAATAGACCGCTGTCGATTGCATTGGAAACGTAGCGGAAGGCTCTTACTTCTCCTAGAGCTTCATTTCCAATTTCCTCATCATTCTAAAGTTATCATGGGTTGAGCGTTTTGGACGATTTATTAGATCTGCAACGTTCCATGGAGATTCAAGCATTGAGGATCGAGTATATAGATCTCCTAACGTCATGGCAGGTGGTTTGTGCCTTTCTGTAGGAAGTCATTGTGTATTTGTGCAAATTTCCCCAATACCCTTGAACGGGGTGTTGCCTGTTTATTGTTTTTCCCTTGTTGTTTTCCTTCATTTCATATATGCTAGAGTAGAGGTAATTTTTTGTGAATATGTTAATTTACTTTTCTTTGGATGCATTTCCCATGCATGTTTTTCCTATTTATGACCGTTTGGTCTAGTTTTTCCTGTTTGGTTATTTCCAGTTCCATGCCTAGTTTGTAGTATAGTATGACTGTTCATCCATGCTGAGATACTGTAGATGTTAGCTATGTAGTTCATGAGGATACTTTGGCTGTTTTGTGATGCGATATATGCTGACTTTACACATGGCTGTGGGAAACTTGTTTCGTAGACCTTAGGGAGAATGGACGTAGTGGATTCTCTAGAGTGTCGTAAATTTACGATGTGAGACCACATGGGGAATTGAAATTGATTCCTTCCTCAAAGAGACTTTAGTTCCTCAACGTTGGCCACATGGGTAATGAGACGTTGATTGCTTCACAAGAGTGCCTTTTTTATGATACGATACTATAGGGGGAGTGGACGGTGAGTGCTTTTCCAAAGAGTCTATTCTTTAGCTGAACCAAAGGGGTGAGACTGTGTGTGCCTCCCAGAGGGTTGCTAGTAATTGTAGGTTCAACCATAGGGGGTTAGGCTATGGGAACTTCCCAGAGGCTTACCTGTTTGTTCTACTTTTTTGAGTGTATGCTTTCTTGTTTGTAAATTATATGCTAGAAACTATGGATTTTTTGCTGCTGAGTACTTTCCTGTTTACTATTTTCTATACTTTTACCTGCCATATATTCACTAACTTTTAGGCATGGATCATTTGGTGGTTTACTAATGGAATTTTATCTCACACCCTATTTGGGTCACACTTTTGGTCCCAAACATATTATATTTTTGCTAGTATAAATTAGGGCAAGGGCCGATCTACTTCTGGTCCGTGATTGCACTGGAGCTAGAGAGAATGGAACCAAGCCGAGGCCTGTGATACTGACGATTTTCTCATCTATTGTTTTTCATTTGTACTTTGGTTTGGTATTGTATTCTACATTGTGAACTGTTTGCCTATTTTTTTTAGACATATATGTATCATGAATCGTTTACAAATATTTCTTCTCCAGTTGTTTATTTATCAGTCCTCCACTGTTATTGTTTTTGTATATTTACTGCTTCTTCTATTGTATGTGTTGTTACTTACACTGTGTACTCTGCCAATGAGGGTATAGTTTCCCCACTATCACACTCAAGTCCCTCACTACTAGTCGGCAGCCTCTGGTATTTGGGGAAATTCACTTTAGGCCATGTAACCAACCTAGTACGGGGTGCCTCTGGGTGGCATCCGGAACCGAGACGTTACAAAGTGGTATCAAAGTGTTTCTTTCTCTTGACATACTATTTGGAGCCTATAGCTAGGGATAGGATAGAATAGGTACACGGTAATCAGTTGTGACTGGGAGTAGCTAACCCATGTAGAGGTAAGAGCCATACTACTACGTTTATTTCAATTTTACTGGTTTGAAATTTTACAGTCAATTTCATTTCACTATTGGGTGTTTCACATGCTTTGTGTTGTTATCGCATTTTTAACTGCGGTTCTATTTCTGTCATAACCCGATGAGATTAGGGTATTCCATCTCATGAATCATATAGGTACTTGTTAGAAATCACATTCCATATATTCTTTCCATGCCATCTAGGATGCATTACAGATATCATGTTGTTGGGATAGACGTTGTGTAGATTATGCATGCTGTTGTGATAGGTCCTTTGATAGAATCCATGATATTTGATAGGGAATTATTTTCTATAGTACATTGCATATATGGATGCCAAAAATTGTTTCTTTAGGTGTTATGGGCCATCATTATAACGACCCATACTTTACGTAAGTTTTTATTACTTCAAAATTGAAGCACACTTATTACAACATAAAACAAAACCATGAAACGACCGTATAGGTATAGTGCCTTTAGAAACTGGGAAAAATAAACAACTTTTTCATAAATCTTCTACGTTGTCTCCCATTTATTTCATCATATCTAGAGTATCTTTTTGGAATATCCTACATAATACCCTTCTTCCTGAACTGGGGAAAAGAAAACATACAAAAGGGTGAGCTCAAAATCTCAGTAAGGGTAATCAAAATAAATATCAATCATATCATATTCAAAAGAACATTACATTTTGAATATCTTAACCTGCACAAGAGATCATAATATCATAACATGGGATAAATCATATTGGTAAAATGTAATCCCAATAATAATAACATAAAACATGAAACTTTGTGGCATGCACACATAATTATAGACAATCATTTCATTTTAGTCCAGACTCAATGCCAGGACTATCATAGCGGACAAATTCCATTACTGAATCGAGTTCACTCCTCGTTCCAGTCCTGTATCACTGAACTAGATTAACTTTTCATTCCTGCCATGTCTATCTCATGAGATATAAATCTTTACCCAATGCATTGGAGGGAGATATATGTCCCACCCATCTCATAATGAAACCATTCTTATGTGTGCCACTAAATCATAAATCATACATCATAACATAACCCGTGTAATAAAAATGGGATTCTTAAACATTATGCCATCATATCATAATCCATATAAGATAAAAGGACATCATAAAATTAATTCCATCATAACATAATCAAATAAATGTAAAAATAGGGATAGAAACATAACCCTATATTATCATAGATGGAAAATAATTTTGATAAAACACTTGAAATTCATTCTTAAGGAAAATATCCTTTCTACTTCAATATTTTTCCTTTCGTAACATGTTATACAATATTAAACTAAAAGAAGTTGATTAAAAATAAACTTGAAAACTTGTAAAGTATGCTTGATGGAAATATGGTTTTATGAAATCATATATATCCATTCATGCCATATTAGTTAAAAAATCATTCTTCTCGTACTTTGGCCGAAAAAGTCAAAAATTACCTCGTACTAAAAACGACAAAAGATTTATCTCATATCGTTTACTAAAAACTCACCAAAGGGTAAAATTGGTTTTAAACAATTGTTGGAGGATAGAAATAATAATACATATTTAGGAAACATGGATGTTGATGATCAATATTCCCCAGTAAATTCTGAAGTATAAAAAATCACAGATAAAAATGAAATTGCGAGATTTTCCCTTACCTTAGGTCCGATTTGCTTCATACATGTCTGAACCTCCTGTATAATGATTTAAATAATGTTATTGAATTATTCCAGAATCATTCTCATTTATATGATATCATATATTTTCATATAATTAACTTCTTATTAGTAATATTTCATTGCTACTTGTTATTCAGGTGTTTATTGCTTTTTCTTCTTATGCGTGTTTTGTCGAGTAAATTCTTATTATTCTTTTTAGGTTATAGACATCTCATTTACAGAATGGTATTAGTGTAATATATATCATATTTATTCATTCAATTCATTAATATAATCATTATGCAATGAAGATCATTAAGAACGAGTCGCGTCACATCGTGGAGGCGGTAGGCCGCACGTACGCACGAGCGATGATATCATTCCCATTATCATGGAATTTTATTAGAGTGTATATATAATATTTTAGAATCAATATAACTTTATTATAATCATATGTAGTTATTATTTACACCATTATACCCATGCAAGTAAGGTGGTAATTGAAAACAGATTACACCACGACGTGGAGATTGTAACACTTCGAGATTTTATGAAAAATATTCTTAATTTCATTAATGTCTTGTGTTGTATGCTACACCAAAAAGAGCTTGCACAACACACATACTTGAATTTCCTTGTATTACACTCAATCTCTACCTTCCTCGATAGCATGTGTAGTACGCAATACCGAGTTTCACTAAACAACGATATGCTATTAAAATATTATTAAAAGTAGCCGTTATGAATAGTAATAACCACTTTTTGAAATTTTGTAAATTTTATATTTCAAAATGGACTTCATTTTTGGATTATGAATATCGAAATTAGCTTAGGGTGAAATTTTGGTACTTTTCGGATAACTTTCATATTCTGATTAATAGTGAAAATTACTAAATTTTAATTAAAAACAACTTTTTTAATCGAAATAATTAATAGTGATAAATTATTAATTTGGGTAGTTTTAAAGTATATTTAGAATATATTTTTACAATTTAATACAATTTTGTTCATGGGATGTAATTTCACATTTAAACCAGACATAAACAAGTGTCAATCTATTGATAGTTATAATCTTTTAAAAAACACGCTATTTGTTTTGATGACGGGAATTAGTTTTTAAATTAGTTAATGTAACTGATATGTTTTGAATTTTGTAAAATAAACATCATTTTTTAATTAATAATATCAAATATAGCTTAGGCCTAATTTTTGGTATTTTTCTAGAAACATTCATTTTTTGATGAATAGTGAAACCACTAAGTGGTAGTTAAAAAAACTGAATTTTTCATAAAATATAATTTTACCGCTTCAGTGAGTAGAATTTGGAAAATCCGAGAGGCACGGTTAATATCAAGGACTAAAATTTGGTTCAATGAGATGAAAATAATTTTTGGTGAATAGTAACTTTTTACTTTTTTTTACCACGGTTAAAAGTAAATAGGGTTGTTAAGGGTAAAAATGATATTATTATTACCCTAACACATGTCCTAATTATATTGGATAAGTGTAATTCGACCAAAAACAACCTTAGGAATAAAATATGACCATTTAGGCCCACTTGTATTAGATTAGGACATTTGTTATTAATTTATTTAAAGAAGGGTTAAAATAGTTAAAATCAATGTTTAATAACTAAATCATTTTTAATATAGGGTTATACATAAGATAAATTCGACTATAAATATTAATTCGAAAGATAAGATGATTTCTTAAATAATGGTATTTTAATTTTAATTTTTAGACATTAAATTATTTAATTTATTTATGACACAACGATGATGCAGTAATTATCTTATTAATGAAATATTGATATAATTGATGTTATAAATACCAAAATAATTGTAATTTGAGACTTTTTATGAATTAAAAAACTTTTCTAGGTTAATATGACATGTTATTATTGATTTAGTTAACTTTTTAGAATAAATCATTCTGTTATGATTTTCAAAAAAATCAATTACAAAATAGTGTGAAAATTGACAAAAAATAGTTTTTAAAACAAATATTATATTATTAATTGTTATATTATTCCTAAAAATCTTAGGTTCCTCCAAATGACTTATATAAGGTTATATATATTATTAATAAACAACTTGGGGTTCGTTTTTCTTGTTATAGTATGTTTATTAACCATATAGTGTAAGAACACAAAAAGACACCGTAAAAATAAAATTATCAAACTTAATGTTAAATCTAAATGATAAAGTTAAAATAGGAAACTAAACTTGTATAAATTCTATTGTATGAGACGATTTAGACCCATATCCACCTTATCTTCGAAATAAATCAATTTGGAGCTACGTAAAACCGGATTTGGATTTATAATAAAATAATATTTTTTGGTATACCAATGGTGCCCCTCTCCTCTCTTATAAAAGGGCACCTCCTCCCTCTCTTCCTCACACCACATTGAGACTTCAAGCTTGGAAAAACCCTGCCAAATTCTCTTCTCCAATTCCCTAGAAAGATCCTAGAGTTCTTGGTCTACTTAAAATACCAATTTTAGTTCCCTAAGAGGAGGACTCAAAGAGGCGCTTCAAAGAAGAGGTAATGTTTGTTACCGATTCTTTCAAATTTATTTCTTCTTCCAATTATTCTTCTTAGGTTGTTTCATTATGAAGTAATAAGATCCGTATCACTAATATACGGATATGTTATTATATGTATGAAACAACCCTATTTCACCATCTACCCATCCTATGGAATACGAAATCACCGCGTGTGCGTACGTACGGAATACCGTCTCCACACCGTGGTGTAATCTATTTTCCACCACCACCTTACATGGATGGGTATAATGGTGTCAATAAAAACTACATATGATTATTGTAAAGTGATATTGATTCTTAAATAGTATAAATACAATCCAATACAATTCCATGATCATGAGAACGATATCATCGCTCGTTCGTACGTACGGACTACCGTCTCCACGACGCGATGAGATTCATTCTCCACGTTAACAATTCAGGAATGATTATAAAGTATATAAAATAAGTAATAATGAAATATACGACATAATAATACTACTTTATTTATGTATATATATATTTATGTCATCTAATTAATTCCACTCAATTCAATAAAAAAATGAAAACAGCGTTCATGCGTACGTACGACCTACTGTCTTAATGAATGGTGTATTTAATTCCATTTATTGATCCATTATATATATGTATATTCTGAATATATATTATATATAAATCATGTTTTACATTCAGGATTTAATTAGTCATGATCTATGTAATCATATGAATAATTACAAGTTATAACACGAACGACAAATGAGACGATTTTACCCAAAACGCTACTTTAACATGAATTTACAAAAGAACGGGTAATATAAAGTCATAAGTGAACCATATATGATATAATAACAATGAATATGATTCTGTAATAATTCAATGACATTATTTAAATCATTATACATGAGGTTGGGACACATACGAATCAAATTGGACCTAAGGTAAGGGATAATTTATCAATCTCATTTTTATTCGAGACTGTTTATTTGTAAGTATTAACTGGGGTGTATTTTAACATCCTCATCCATGCTTCCTCAATATGAAATATTATTTCCATCCAAATACAATTTTCTAAATCCATTTTTACCCTTTGGTGAGTTTATAGTAAAATATATGAAAGTAATCTTTTGTCATTTTTCGTACCAGGTACTTTTTTACTTTTCCGACAAATGTATGAGAAGAATTTTTTTTAACTTATACGACATGAATGTAATTTTAAAACATTATTTCCAAGAAACCACCTTTACAAGTTTTCATGTTTATTTTTAATCAACTTCTTTTAGTTTAAAATTGTATGACATGTTAAGAAATGATAATGTTTTTGAAGTAGAAAGGATATTTTACTCAAGAATGGAGTTCAAGTGTTTTATCAAAATTATTTTCCATCTAATATAATAAAGGGTTTTGTTTCTATCCCTATTATTACATTTATTTGATTATGTTGTGATGGAATTATTTTTATTAATTCCTTTATCTTATTTGAACTGTTTTATGATTTCATGATGTTTAAGAATCCCATTTTTATTACATGGGTTATGCTATGATGTATGGTTTATGATTTTGTGGCACACATAAGAAATGGTATCATTATGAGATGGGTGGGACCTATATCTACCTCCAATGCATTGGGTAAAGATTTTATATCTCATGAGATAGACATGGCTGGAACGGAAGGTTAAACCGGTTCAGTGAAACAGGACTTAAACGAGGAATGAACACGGTTCAGAAATGGACTTTGTCCACTAAGATAGTCTTGGCAATGTGTCTTGACTAATAAGAAATGATTATCTATGATTATGTGTGTATGACACATGGTTTCATGTTTTAAGTTATGATTATTGGGATTACATTTCACTACTATGATTTATCCCATATTATGATATTATGATCTCTTTTGCAGGTTAAGATTTCCAGAATGTTATGTTCTTATGAATATGATGTGATTGATATTTCTTTTTTTTACCCTTACTGAGCATTTGAGCTCACAATTTTATGTTTTCTTTTCCCCAGGATATAAAGAATCGTTTTAGGTTAAAAAAAGAGAAGATCTTTATAGGAGATGTTGAAGATCTTTCACCACGATTAGAAGATTATATTCCGAATTTCCAAAGACACTAAACTATTACAGTCATTGTGTGTGTGTTTTTGTTATGTACTAAGTATTCTGAAAAAGTAATGTAATGTCCATGTACGTTAAGCCTCGGGTCTCTACAGTTGGTATCATAGGAAAGGTTTAGTCAACCTTTGGAAACTAGGATGCGAGAAATTTAGTGAGATCCCTAGATATATTTCTAAGGTATGTCTAGGGATGTCTCTAAGGTTAAGTATAAGTATAGGTTATAGTAATAGATTTACGGTAACCCAAGATGTTAGATATTGAAGGCACTCCCCCTTTATTATATTTTTTTCCCTAGCGTGATTTTTTCCTCTCACACTATTCTTTTTGGGTTTTAGAAAATGGATGGAAACAAGATGATTCACAATAATGGAGGATATGATGGACAATGGAATGGTATTCTTCATGAGCAACAAAATAAAATGGGATTTGTAAGTCCAAACATCATTATTATGCCGAATCAGATATCTCATAATATGATCAATAAACTCAAATTTGGTAAGTTTCCTGACTCGGATAATAAGAGAAAGATGGAGTTTCATTATGATCATATAGGAAAGAAAGTTAAATTTCCCCAATGTAAATCATGTGGGAATAGGCATCAAGGAGAATGTTTCAGAGGAACTGGAAGATGCTTTGGGTGTGGAAAAGAAGGACACAAAGCCAGTAAGTGCAAAGGAAAAGGTTCAGTTAACACCAGGGATGAGGATAATGGTATTTCTACGACATCAACAATGGTTAAATGTTTTAAATGTGTAATGTATGGGAATTATGCAAACCAATGCCCTAAGGGAAAGTCTCATGAAGAGAATCAGTATGGTCGTATGGGTAGTATTTATGTTGTTGATGATGAGGAGACAACAAATGATATGTGAGTTGAAATAATTGTTGAAGCTCGATCAATGGTTTAACAAGGTAGTGGAATGATTACATGTTTATCAAGTGTAATGTTGTATAAGTAATCTCATGGTACTATGGAATAAAGAGACATCTAAGGATTGTAACACTGTTGTCTTTCCTTGAGTTTTGAAAGTGTATGATGAATGGTACCAGTAACCATGAAATATTATTCAGATATTTTTGGAATGTAGATGATATGCGCATAATGAAGGGATAAGGAGAATATTAAATGATTGATATTATTCATGAGCTCATGACTTATATAAGTAAATAGTTATATCATGGTTTGAGTATATAGAATTTTGGGGTTTTGGTATGTGGAAAGAGTTAACTTTTGACAACACTCATGTCTTCACTAAGGTTCAATGGGTAATCATTTTTCAAGAGAATACATGATTAAGGCCTTCGAACGTTTGGAATGTGACCAACAAGAAATATCTTATGATATATTGGGATCAACGATGGTATTAACATGCTTTTAATATGAAATCGCTGGTAATTGTTTTCACTATAATATGACAATGGACTGCAATATTAAGGATAAGCCTAAAGATTGGAATGGAATATGTTGGACATAAGTTAGTATTGTTTAAGGATAGAACAGTTTTTGATATTATTTATGGGATGTTATAGTACTATAGTTTTAGAAAAAGGACAATCTGCAGGATGGGCGACATCCCATCGCGTCGGACAAGGCTGTGGGAATCGAACCCACAACCGAAGTGTGATTGGCCTTTATCGTCTACCACTAGCCTAAAAAAAGTCCCTGTTTAGTAGAAACTAGTTTTATTATATTAATAATTATGATATATGAAGTTTAATTCCATTTTAGGAACCATATATGATTAATCTCACTATAGATGGAATAAGGTATTTTTTGATAACTTTTCTAACATTTTGTTTGAGACATATGGAATGACCCATCATTATATCACATGATCTGCTAACACATCACTAATGAAAAATTCAACTTCATTTCTTTACGAGATGGAGTGTAAATTGTCCAAAGAATGACCAACGTTGAGACTATACCAAAATCACGAAAGTATTTCATCTGATTCCAATTTCCTCAACTTTAGGGAAATGATCTTGAAAACAAAAAATGATGTCCTAGTGCTCTTAAATCTGATTAATCAGATGGTACCATAGATCGTCACAAATTTATGACTTTGTTATTGCTGGCTTTTCCATAGCCATGTTCTTTACCACTCTCCATCAAAACATGATGTTTAGATGTCTCTTCCATATCCATATTTTCACCTATGTGGAAACCTAGTGATTAGTTTATTTGGGTAACTGTTACGTTTCATACTTTTGTTTTTAAAGATTGGTTTTGGCATTCCTTTTTACTATGTGGGTTTCTATTAAAAAAAACTTTCGAGTAGTAAACCATTTATAACCCCGACGAATTTCGAGGGCGAAATTAATTTTAAGGGGGGTAGAATGTAACACCCCGAGATTTTATGAAAAATATTCTTAATTTCATTAATGTATTGTGTTGTACGCTACACCAAAAGGAGCTTACACAAAACGCATCCTTGAATTTCCTTGCATTACACGCAATCACAACCTTCCTCGATAGCGTGTGTAGTACGCAATACCGAGTTTCACTAAACAACGATATGCTATTAAAACATTATTAAAACAAGCCGTTATGAATTGTAATAACCACTTTTTGAAATTTTGTAAATTTTAATTTTCAAAATGGACTTTATTTTTGGATTCGTAATATCAAAATTAGCTTAGGTTGAAATTTTGGTACTTTTCGGATAACTTTCATATTCTGATGAATAGTGAAAATTACAAAATTTTAATTAAAAACAACTTTTTTAATCCAAATAATTAATAGTGATAAATTATTAATTTGAGTGGTTTTAAAGTATATTTAGAATATATTTTTAAAAATTAATACAATGTTGTTTATTGGATGTAATTTCACATTTAAACCAGACATAAACAAGTGTCAATCTTTTGATAGTTATTATTTTTTAAAAAACACGCTATTTGTTTTTACGATGAGAATTAGATTTTAAATTAGTTAATGTAACTGATATGTTTTGAATTTCGTAAAATATAAATCATTTTTGAATTCATAATATCAAATATTGCTTAGTCCTAATTTTTGGTATTTTTCTGTAAACATTCATTTTTTGATGAATAGTGAAACCAATAAGTGCTAGTTAAAAAAACCGAATTTTTCAGAAAACATAATTTTACCGCTTCTGTGAGTAGATTTTCGAAAATACAAGATACACAGTTAATATTAAGACTAAAATGTGGTTCAATGAGATGAAAATAATTTTTGGTGAATAGTAATTTTTTACTTTTTTTACCACGGTTAAAAGTAAATAGTGTAGTTAAGGGTAAAAATGATATTATTATTATCCTAAAACATGTCCTAATTCTATTGGATAAGTATAATTCGACCAAAAACAACATTTGGAATAAAATATTACCATTTAGGCCCACTTGGATTATATTAGGTCATTTATTATTAATTTATTTAAAGAAGGGTTAAAATAGTTAAAATCAATGTTTAATAACAAAAGCATTTTTAATATAGGGTTATACATAAGATAAATTCTACTATAAATATTCATTAGAAATATAAAACGATTTCCTACATAATGGTATTTTATTTGTAATTTTTAGACATTAAAATATTTAATTTATTTATGACACAACGATGATGCAGTAATTATCTTATTAATGAAATATTGACATAATTGATGCTACAAATACCCAAATAAATGTAATTTGAGACTTTTTATGAATTAAACTAATTTTATAGGTTAATATGACATTTTATTATTGATTTAATTATATTTTTTTGAATTACTAATTCTATTATGATTTTCAAAAAAATCAGTTACTAAATAGTGTCAAAATTGACATAAAATATGTTTTGAAACAAATATTATATTATTAATTGTTATTTTATTCCTAAAAATCTGAGGTTCAGCCAAATGACATAGATAAGGTTATATATATTAATAATAAACAACTTGGGGTTCGTTTGGCTTGTTATAGTATGTTTATTAACCTTATAGTGTAAGAACACAAAAGTACACGGTAAAAATAAAATTATATAACTTAATGTTAAATATAAATGATAAGGTTAAAATAGGAATCTAAACATTCCTAAATTATATTGGATGAGATTATTTCGACCCATCCCCACCTTATCTTCGAAATAAATCAATTTGGAGCTATTTAAAACCGAATTTGGCTTTATAATAAAATAAATATTTTAGTTATTCCAAAGGTGCCCCTCTCCTCCCTTATAAAATGGTACCTCCTCCCTCTCTTCCTCACACCACATTGAGCCTTCAAGCTCGGCCAAACCCTGCCAAATTCTATTCTCCACTTCCCTAGAAACATCCTATAAGTCCTGGTCTACTTCAAAGACCAATTTTAGTACCCTAAGAGGATGACTCAAAGAGGCCCTTCAAAGAAGAGGTAATGTCCGTTACCGATTCTTTCAAAATTATTTCTTCTTCCACATCTTCTTCTTAGGTTGTTTCATTATGAAGTAATAACATTATTATCAATCATATAATGATATGTTATTATATGTATGAAACAACCCTATTTCACCATCTACCCATCCTACGGAAAACGAAATCACCGCGCGTGCGTACGTACGGAATACCGCCTCCACGCCGTGGTGTAATCTATTTTCCACAACCACCTTACTTGGATGGGTATAATGGTGTAAATAATAACTATATATGATTATTGTAAAGTGATATTGATTCTGAAATAGTATTAATAAACTCCAATACAATTCCACGATCATGAGAACGATATCATCACTCGTGCGTACGTACGGACTACCGTCTCCACGACGCGATGAGATTCATTCTCCACGTTAACCATTCACGAATGATTATAAAGTATATATAATAAGTAATAATTAAATATATGACATAATAATACTACTGTATTTATGTATATATATATATTTATTTCATCTACTTAATTCCACTCAATTCAATAAAGAAATGAAAACATCATTCATGCGTAGGTACGACCTACCATCTCCATGAACGGTGTATTTCATTCCACTTATCGATCCATTATATATATGTATATTCTGAATATATATTCTATATAAATCATGTTTTAAATTATGGATTTAAGTAATCATGATCTATGTAATCATATTAATAATTACATGTTAAAACACGAACGAAAAATGAGATGATTTTACCCAAAACGCTACTTTAACATGGATTTACAAAAGAACGGGTAATATAAAGTAATAAGTGAACCATATATGATATAATAACAATGAATATGATTCTGTAATAATTCAATGACATTATTTAAATCATTATACAGGAGTTTCGGACACATACGAAGAAAATTGGACCTAAGGTAAGGGATAATTTATCAATCTCATTTTTATTCGAGATTGTTTATTTGTAAGTATTTACTAGGATGTATTTTATCATCCAAATCCATGTTTCCTCAATATGTAATATTATTTCCATCCACCTAAAATTGTTTAAATCCATTTTTACCCTTTGGTGAGTTTATAGTAAATGATATGAAAGGAATGTTTTGTCATTTTTCGTACGAGGTACTTTTTGACTTTTCTGAAAAAAGTACGAGAAGAATGTTTTTTAACTTATACGACATGAATGGATTTTTAAAACATTATTTCCAAGAATCTTCCTTTACAAGTTTTCATGTTTATTTTTAATCAACTTCTTTTAGTTTAAAATTGTATGACATGTAAAGAAAGGAAAATGTTTTTGAAGTAGAAAGGATATTTTCCTCAAGAATGGAGTTCAATCATTTTATCAAAATTATTTTCCATCTAAGATAATAAAGGGTTCTGTTTCTATCCCTATTATTACATTGATTTGATTATTTTGTGATGGAATTATTTTTATGAATTCCTTTATCTTATATGAATTGTTTTGTGATTTTATGATGTTTAATAATCCCATTTTTATTACATGGGTTATGCTATGATGCATGGTTTATGATTTTGTGGCACACATAAGAAATGGTATCATTATGAGATGGGTGGGACCTATATCTCCCTCTAATGCATTGGGTAAAGATTTTATATCTCATGAGATAGATATGGCTGGAACAGCAGGTTAAACCGATTCAGTGAAACAAGACTGAAACGAGGAATGAACTCGGTTCAGAAATGGACTTTGTCCACTAAGATAATCTTGGCAATGAGTCTTGACTAATATGAAATGGTTATCTATGATTATGTGTGTATGGCACAAATTTTCGGGTTTTATGTTATGATTATTGGGATTACATTTCACTACTTTGATTTATCCCATGTTATGATATTATGATCTCTTTTGCAGGTTAAGATTTCCAAAATTTTATATTCTTATGATTATGATGTGATTGATATTTCTTTTGTTTACCCTTACTGATCATTTGATCTCACCCTTTTATGTTTTCTTTTCCCCAGGATATAAAGAATGGTTTTAGGTAAAAAAAGATGATCTTTATGGGAGATGTTGAAGATCTTTCACCGCGATTAGATGATTATATTCCGAGTTTCCAAAGACACTAAACTATTACGGTCCTTATGTGTGTGTTTTTGTTATTTATTAACTATTCCGCAAATGTAATGTAATGTCCATGTACGTTAAGCTTCAGGTCTCTACAGAGATGGTATTCCGTAAGTATGCACGCGTGATGATTTCATTTTCTGTAGGATGGATAGAAGGTGAAATAGGGTTGTTTCATATTTATAATGACATATATGTATATTAGTGACACTGATTTTATTACTTAATAATGAAACAACTAATGAAGTGGAAGTAGAAGAAGAAATAAATTTCAAAAATCGATAACGGATATTACCACTTCTTCGACACGCCTCTTTGAAACCTCCTCCTAGGGAACTAAAATTGGTCTTTGAAGAATACCAGGACCTCTAAAATATTACTAGGAAAGTGGAGAAGAGAAATTGGTAGAGGTTGGCTGAGCTTGAAGGCTCAATGTGGAATGAGGAGAAGAGGGAGGAGGTGCCCTTTTATAAGGGAGAAGAGGGTCACCTTTGGAATTATAATAAATATTAATTTATAATAAATTTAAACCCCACTTAAAAACCACCAAAAATGACTGAAATTAGAATCTTAGATGATATATGTTTTTAATCTCTTCATCCAATAAAATTTCAACAACATGGGGATTTATTTTAAACATTATCAGCATGATTTATCCTTATATAATCTATTTAATTTTATTTGTGGTAATAATATTCCAAATATTAAATAATTATATATAATTACTTATATGTTGTGAATTATCCATAATTGTATACTTTATTACATTTTCGATCATATATATTTTAATTTATAAAATTTTAAATTTTTTTGTGCTTTTTAAAAATCTTTATAATATGTAATTTCATTAAATTAACAATAGTGTCAATTTTGACACTATTCATTTATTTGAGTTTAAATAAAATATATACAGAACATATGTTCGAACTAAAATTTTTAATAGATTAATACCATGTAATTTTTGTCTAGAAAATTATTAGAGCACATTAAATAGTTCATATAATATATATTTTAATACTTTTAATATTATTTATTTGATAGTTCAATTAATAAAATATTTTGAACATCACTATTGTGTCATAATTAATGATAATTATTTAATCCCTAAAAATTATAAATAAATTCATATGATGTAGATAATTGTCTTATATTTTGGGAGACTATTCATGTTCGAAGTTTAATGAAGTTTATCACTAAATTAAAATTGTTATACTTATAATATTTAAGAGAGTGACATGTTGTCACTTTCGTTGGTTTTAATAATAATTAAATTATTTTAAGGGTGAAAAGTCCATAAAATGAATTTTTTCCGACCCTTATGTGACAAGGGTCGACTTTTAGTCATCCAATAGAATTTTTTCAGGTGTTATGGTAATTTGATAATCTTATTATTACCATTAATTACAAGATTTACCTTTAACTGAAGTAAATAAAAAATATCGTAGTTACTATTCATAATTTCCAAAAAATAAAAGTAACCTATTAACATAATTTGGACCCACTTAATCCAAATATGGAATCCATTTTTCACAATTCAAAACACTGAAGTTCCAGTAATTAATTTAAAATTAATCCCGTTGTTAAGCAAACGGGTTTTAAAAGTTAAAACATTTCCAAAGATTGAAATGTTTTTATCTATGAATTCGATGTAAGATTAATTCTAATGACATAAATTATATTAAATGGTAAAAATGTATTCTATATATATTTTAAAACCATTCAATATTATGATTTAACCATATAAATTAATGTGATGAAAATTTTTTTTTTAATTAAAATGTATCGTGTTTTTACTATTCATCAAAATATGAATGTTACTAGAATAATATGAAAAATTTATCCAAAGTAAATTTTTATATCCTGATTCCAAAGAAGAATATTATTTTGTCAAATTGAACTTATAAACATGTCCAAAACTAGATTTAATGTGGGTACGCCATTAAAAGGCGACAAAATTGCATTTTTTTTAAAATACTTATTTTAACCGAAAAAATTATTTTCTTCTCATACCATGTTCTAGAAAATATATAAGATGAATAATAATGTTATAAAATTTAAAATTCAGTCAATACTATTCCTAACAGCTAGTTTATAATATTATAAAAATATATCATTGTTTAGTGAAACTCGGTATTGCGTACTACACACGCTATCGAAGAAGATAGTGATTGCGTGTAACGTAAGACAAGCTAGTGTTGTGTGTAGTGAAAGATTAATTTGATGTTGCATATAACATAAGTCATAAAAAATATATACTTCTCATAAAATATCAGGGTGTTACATTCTACCCCCCTTAAAATGAATTTTGCCCTTGAAATTCGACACTTCATAACAAACAGATGAGGATACCTCTCCCTCATCATATCCTCTAGCCCCCATGTAGATTCTTCTAATTGGTGGTTCCTCCATAAAACATTCACCATGTGAGCGTTCTTGTTCCATAGAACCTTTTCGCTATGATCCAAAATCTCTATCGGCTGTTCTTCATAAGAATGTTCTTGCTCCAGCGGTACAACTTCTGAGCTGAGTGCATGTGAAGGATCGGGTATGTACTTACATAGGCGAGATACATAGAACACATCGTGAACCAGAGAGAGATTTGATGGAAGGTCCAATCGTTAAGATAACTTCCCAACATGATCCATTATTTCAAATGGACCAATATAACTAGGGCTCAACTTTCCCTTCTTTCCAAATCTCAATACTCTCTTCTAATGAAATATTCGTAAGAACACATTATCACCCACGTCAAACTCTAGGCCTTGTCTTCAGTTGTCGACATAACATTTTTGTATACTATGAGTTTCTCTTACTTGTTGTTTAATAGATCTATCCATTTCTACCATCTCATCAACAAGATCAGGTCCTAATAGCTTTCTTTCCCTAACTTCATCTCAGCAAGTTGGAGTTCTTCATTTCTATCCATAGGGAGCTTCGTAAGGAGCCATCTAAATATTGGACTGATAGCTATTATTATAAGAAAATTCCACCAAAGGTAGGTGTTGATCCCAACCACCTTTCAAATCAATAGAGCAAGCTCTTAACATATCTTCTAGAGTTTGAATTGTTCTCTCAGATTGACCGTCTCTCTGAGGATGATAAGCAGTGCTGAAACTAAACTCTGTATATAATGTATTCTGAAGACTTTTCCAGAACATCGAGGTAAACCTTGGATCCTGATCATATATAATGGAAAGTGGTACTCCATTAAATCTTACCACTTCCTTTACATATATCCTGGCAAGATGATACAGAGAGAAATCTTCCCTAATAGCAATGAAGTGTGCCGACTTCGTAAGACGATCAATGATAACCCAGATAGCATTATTGCCTTTGGATGTTTTAGGAAGTCGAGTGACAAAGTCCATAGTGATGTTTTCCCATATCTATTCGGGTATGGGTAATGGTTGTAGCATCCCTTTGGGCTTTTGTCTCCCATCTTTAACTTGTTGACAAACCAAGCATCGAGAGACATATTCAACAACATATATTTTCATGCCATCCCGCTGAAAGTACTATTTCAGGTCCCTATACATCTTCGTACTTCCAAGATTAATATAGAATGAAGAACTATGAGCCTCATCCAGTAGCTCATTCTTTAATTCTGGGATGGGAGGAACACAAACCTGATTCTTGTACCTTATTATCTCACCACAATCAAGGTTGAATTCAAGAACATTTCTCAACTTCTTTTGTAACTCTATATCTTCTTTTTGTGCCTCTTTAATCTTCACATGTATAGATGGTTGAACATTCATTTGAGAAAGATAATATTTTTCCCATTCCATTATAATTCAAAGATCCAACCTTTGTAAATCCATAAATATTGGATCTTTTGTGATCCTCATCATGGATAAGCTGGCATGGTCTTGTCGACTTAATGCATCTGCCACCTTTTTTTCATTCCTAGGGTGATAATGAATTGAGCAATCGCAGACCTTAATCAACTATAACCATCTTCTTTGGTGCATATTCATCTCATTTTGTGTGAAAATATTCTTTAAACTATTATGATCAGTATAAATATCACACATTTCACCGTAAATATAATGCCTCCAAATCATTAAGGAAAAGATTACCGCAGCTAACTCAAATCATGTGTTGGGTAATTTTTATCATGGATTTTCAACTTTCGGGAGGCATAAGATATCACCATATCATTTTGAATGAGAACAAACCCTATCCCCTTCTTGGATGCATCACTGTAGATCACAAACCATTCTCCACTACAAGGCAGTGTGAGCACAGGTGCACTTGATAACCTTCTTTTTAACTCTTGGAAAATCTCTTCACACTCCTCTATCCAAAAGAACTTAACGCCTTTTCCTGTAAGACTAATGGGGGGATCAGATAATCATGAAAAATATTTCAAAAAACTACTATAATATCCAGCCAGACCAAGAAAACTTCATATCACGGTTACTGTGGTTGGTCTCGACCATCTTTCAATAACCTTTTTTTTGTTTGATCCACAGATATCCCCTCTTTTGAGATTATGTGACCCAAAAATGAAACTTTTTTAAGCCAAAATTCACACTTGGTAAATTTGGCATAAAGATTATCCTTTATTAGGGTCTTTAATACAATTCTCAAGTGATATTCATGTTCTTCCTTGCTCATTGAATAGACAATAATATCGTCTATAAAGACCACCACAAACTGATCATGTTAGTCTCTAACGATTCTATTAATTAGATCCATGAAGATAGCAGTGGCATTAGTAATACCAAATGGAATCACTATAAATTCATAGTGTCCATACCTTGTATGGAAATCCTTCTTTGTTATATCCTCCCATTTGACCCTTAATTGATGATACCTTGAACGTAGATCAATCTTGGAAAAGTATTGAGCTCTGCATAGTTGGTCAAATAAGTCATCAATATCTGGAAAATGATATTTTTTCTTGATAGTGATCTTGTTATGTTTCTGATAGTCAATGTAGAGTCTCATTGATCCATCTTTCTTCGTAACAAATAGAACAAGTTCTCCCCATGGTGATGCACTAGGGTATATGAATCCCTTATCAAGATTCTCTTGGAGTTTTTTCATCAATTCCTGCAACTCAATTGGGGCCATTCTATAAGGTATCTTTGAAATAGGTAAAGCACCCAGTACGAGTTCTATTGAAAACTCAACTTCACGATATGGTGGAAGACCTGAAAATTCCTCTAGAAAGACATCATCAAACACTCGTACAATGGTCATATTCTAAATCGTGAGTTTCTCGCCAACCATTTGAGATTAATAACCTTCATTTAGTGGAATCAAGACCCATAAGATGGAAGGAATTTCCACTGGAAGGTTATGTTCATCCTTGCATCGATAGAAGATCATAGATTGATCTGGAATATGAAATGTGACTTCCCTTCATTGGAAATTGATATCAGCTCTTAATAATGAAATCCAATCCATGCCAAGAATCACATAAAATTTCCCTATAGGAAGGATCACAGTATTTGTAGGAAGCACTTACCCACAAACTTCAATCAAAGAATAATTGTAAACTTTTAATGTGGCTGTTTTTCCATTAGGTGTTGTCACAGCTAACTCAACATCCAATTGTAGATGTAATACAACGATAACCTTAAAAAATTCATCAGAAATAAAAAAGTGGGTGGATCCAGAATCAAATAAAACATTTTCTACTTTAGAGTGGATGGTAAGTGTACCATTCACCACTTCGTTATTGTACTCCACATCGCCGATTATAATTGCAGGTGACATTCCTTTATCTTTGGCCTTAAGAGTTTATTGACATCGATCATCATAAAAAACCCTTGGATTTGTCCATTGATTGGAATAATTCCCCATCTCCTATAAATTGAAACATTGAAGTATAGGAGGTGAATTATGTGTATCCCATTCTTTGTCTCCATCATTAGAAATATTATTCACATTATTTCAACATTAAATTGCCAGATGACATTCTTTTACACACTTAAAACATTTTCTTGTCCCTTTAAGACAATTCACTCAATGTTTCTTTCCACAATTTTAGCCTGAAGGAAAACTCATCTTCTTTTCCGTGTGGTCATTAGATTTTTCTTTGAATTCCATTTTCCTCTTCTTATCAAACGCAATTTATTGATGGGTTACTCCAATCTCCATCTCATCCTTGAGATCACATCAAACAATATCCTTGTAGCAATTGAAGTCCCTTATGGATAACGCACATTGAATACTTGGATTTAATCCAATAAATAATTGATCGATCTTACTCTCAGGTTGGATAATAATTCTGGAGGCGTACCTTGCAAGTCTTGTAAAATTTCCTTTGTAGTTACCAACAGATTCATCATCCTTTTTCTTCAGTTAAAGAAACTCCTTCTCCATCTTTGTTCGATGAATACGAGGGAAGTACCTATTCAAAAATATTTCTTGAACCCATCCCATTCCATGGACTCAATTTCATCTCTTTTCCTCATATTCTTGATAAGATTCCACCATTGATCAGCATCAACATACAAACGATACACTACTAAGATGAATTTTTCATGTTCAGAACATTGTAGAACTGATAATATCTTTTAAGTGAAACTAATCCATTGTTCAACCACTAATGTATCAGAAGACCCGCTGATTGAAGTTTGACACTGCCTCATGAAGGATTCAACAGAATGTTTCTCCTTCCTTTTCTCGTTTGGAAGTCCTTCATGATTCATAGCTTGAGAAAGTTGTGTGAGCATGGCTACAAGATTTTTCATTCCATATCCTGTAATGTTTGGTTGCTCAAGGGGACAATCATTGCCTTGCCCATCGCATTCATCATTAACACGATTCCTTCGGGTTCCAGCTATTGACTAAAAAAAATTAGCATAGTTTGAGAAACACTAATCATAATAGTAAAACCACATAATCAAGAATAAATTTTCACAATTTAGGTCTTATAATAGGTTATTCATTTCCATTTCTAAAACCCTATGATTTTTTCCTATGCTTAGACATATTCTTTGGGTTCTTACTAATTCTTTCACATCATAGTTTCCAAAGGTTGACTATACCTTTCCTCTTATACTAAATATAACGACCCATACTTTATGTAAATTGTTATTACATCAAAATTGAAGCACACTTATTACAACATAAAACAAAACCATGAACGGACCATATAGGTATAGTGTCTTTAGAAACTAGGAAACATAAACAACTGGTTCATAAATAATCTACGTTGTCTCGAATTTATTTCATTATATATGGAGTCACTTTTTGGCATAACCTACTTAATACCTTTCTTCCTAAACTGGGGAAAGGAAAACATACAAAAGGGTGAGATAAAATGCTTAGTAAGGGTAAAGAAAAGAAATATCAATCATATCATATTTATAAGAACATAACATTTTGAATATCATAACCTGCACAAGAGATCATAATATCATAACATGGGATAATTCATAGTGGTGAAATGTAATCCCAATAATCATAACTTACAACATGAAACTTTGTGGAATACACACATAATCATAGAAAATCATTTCATTTTAGTCAAGACTCATTGCCAAGACTATCATAGTGGACAAAGTCCATTACTGAACTGAGTTCACTCCTTGTTGCAGTCCTGTATCACTGAACCGGATTAACATGTTGTTCATCCATGTCTATCTCATGAGATATATATCATTACCCAATTCATTGGAGGGAGATATAGGTCCTACACATCTCACAATGAAACCATTCTTATGTTTTCCACAAAATCATAAATAATACATCATAACATAACCCATGTAATAAAAATGGGATTCTTAAACATCATGCCATCATATCATGATCCATATAAGATAAAAGGACATCATAAAATTAATTCTATAATAACATAATCAAATCAATGTAAAAATAGGGATATAAATAGAACCCTATATTATCTCAGATGGAAAATAATATTGATGATACACTTGAACTTCATTTTTGAGGAAAATATCCTTTCTACTTCAAAATTTATTTTCCTTTCATAACATGTCATACAATCTAAAACTAAAAGTAGTTGATTAAAAATAAAATTGAAAACTTGTAATGGAAGATTCATGGAAATATTGTTTTATGAATTCATAAATATCCATTCATTCCATATAAGTTAAAAAAACATTCTTCTCATACATTGGCGGGAAAAGTCAAAAAGTAACTCGTACTAAAAATGTCAAAATATTCCTTTCATATCATTTACTAAAATCTCAAAAAAAGGTAAAATTGGATATAAAAAATTGTAGGAGGATAGAAATAATATTACATATTGAGGAAACATGGATGTGGATGATAAATATTCCCCAGTTAATTCTGAAGTGTAAACAATCTCGGATAAAAATGAGATTGTGAGATTTTCCCTTACCTTTGGTCTGATTTGCTTCGTACGTGTCCGAAACTCCTGTATAATGATTTAAATAATGTTATTGACTTATTCCATAATCATTTTCATTTTTATGATATCATATATGGTCATATTCTTAGCTTCTTATTAGTAATATTTCATTGCTACAAGTTGATTGGGTGTTTATTGCTTTTACTTCTTATGCGTGTTTTGTCGAATAAATTGTTATTCTTATTTTTAGGTTATAGACACCTAATTTCCAGACTTTTATTAGTGTTATATATATCATATATATTCATTAAATGCATTATTATAATCATTATGCAATGAAGATCATCTAGAACAAGTCGCATCACATCGTGGAGACGGTAGGCCGTACGTATGCACGAGCGATGATATTGTTCCCATGATCGTGGAATTGTATTAGAGTGTATGTATACTATTTCAGAGTCAATATCACTTTAAAATAATCATATATAGTCATTCTCTGAAGCATTATACCCATTCAAGTAAGTTGGTGACGGAAAACATATTCAACACGGCGTGGAGACGGTATTCCGTACGTACGCACGCGCGGCGATTTCATTTTCCTTAGGATGGATAGAAGGTGAAATAGGGTTGTTTCATTTTTATAATAACATATCAATATATGAGTGATACTTATGTAATTACTTCATAATGAAACAACTAATGAAGAGGAAGTAGAATAATAAATACATTTCCAATAATCGGTAACGTATATTACCTCTTCTTTGACACGCCTCTTTGAAACCTCCACTTAGGGCACTAAAATTGGACTTTGAAGAAGACCAGGACCTCATGAATATTACTAGGGAAGTGGATAAGAGAAAGTGTCAGGGGTTGGATAATCTTGAAGGATCATGGTGGTGTGAGGAGAAGAGGGAGGAGGTTCCCTTTTATAAGGGAGGAGAGGGGCACCTTTGCAATTATAAGAAATATTAATTTATAATAAATTCAACCCCACTTAAAAACCTCCAAAAATGACTCATATCCGAATATTAGATGATATATGGTTGTAATATCATCATACAATATAAGTTAGACAACTTGGGAATTTATTTTAAACATTATCAACATGATTTATCCTTATATAATCTATTTAATTTTATTTGTGGTAATAATATTCTAAATTTTAAATCATTATAATTAATTTCTTATATGTTGTGAATTGACCATAATTGTATACATTATTAAATTTTAGACCATATAAATTTTAATTTATAATTTTTAAATATTTCTGTGATTTTTAAACAATTTTATAATATGTAATTTATATAAATTAACAATATTGTCATTTTTGAGACTATTCATTTATTTGAGTTTTAATAAAATATATACAGAAGATGTGTTAGAAATAAAATATTTAATAGATTCATAACATGTCATTTTTATCTAAAATTTTTTTGGATCACATTAAATAGTTCATATCATATTTATTTTAATACTTTTATAATCATTTATTTGATATTTCAATTAATAAAATAATTTCAAAATCACTATTGTGTCATAAATAATGATAATTATATAATCCCGAAAAATTATAAATAAATTTATATCATGTAGATAATTTTATTATATTTCTGGATATTATTCATGTTCGAAGTTTCATGATGTTTATTAGTAAATTAAAATTATTATACTTATAAGTTTTAAGAGAGTGACATGTTGTCACATTCTTTGGTTTTAATAATAATTAAATTATTTTAATGTACAAAAGTCCATAAAATGAATTTCATCCGACCCTTAGGTGATAAGGGTCGAAATTTATTCATCCAATAGAGTTTTGTCTTGTCTTAGGGTAATTTTATAATCTTATTTTTACCCTTAATTACCCGATTTACCTTTAATTGTAGTAACTAAAAATTACCGTAGTTACTTTTCATAAAATAAAAAAAAAGTAATCTACTAATATAATCTGGACGCACTGAATACAAAGATGGAATTAATTTTTAAAAATTCAAAACACTGAAGTTGAAGTAATCAATTTAAAATTAATCCCATTGTTAAGCAAACGAGTTTTAAATGTTAAAACACTTCCAAAGATTGAAATGTTTTTATCTATGAATTCAGTGTAAAAGTAATTCTAATGACATACATTATATTAAATGGTAAAAATATATTCTATTTATGCTTTTAAACCATTAAATATTATAATTTAACCATATAAATTATTGTGATGAAATTTTTTTTATTTAATTAAAATATAGCATGTTTTTTCTATTCATCAAAATATGAAAGTTAGCAGAATAATATGAAACATTTATCCAAAGTAAATTTTTATATCGTGATTCCAAAGAAAAATTTTATTTTGTTAAATTGAACTTATAAAAATGTCAAAAACTAGATTTAATGTGGGTGCGCCATCAAAAGGCGGCAAAGCTGCATTTTTTTAAAAATAATTATTTTACCCAAAACATTTTTTTTCTCATACCAAGTTCTAGAAAATATGTATGATTAATAATAATGTTATAAAATTCATGATTCAGTTAATACTATTAATAACGGCTAGTTTATAATATTGTAATAATATATCATTTTTAGTGAAACTCAGTACTCCATACTACACATGCTATCGAGGAATGTGGTGATTGCGTGTAACGCAAGCCAAACTAGTGTTGTGTGTAGTGAAAGTTTCTTTTCATGTTGCGTATAACATAAGTCGTAAAAAATATAGTTCTCATAAAATATCAGGGTCTTAGATTCTACCCCCCATTAAAATGAATTTCACCCTAGAAAATCGTCACTTCCTAACAAACAGATGAGGATACCTCTCCCTCATCATATCTTCAAGCTCCCATGTAGCTTCTTCTAATTGGTGGTAACTCGATAAAACATTCACCAAGCGAGTGGTCGTGTTCCGTAGTACTTTTTTTCTATGATCCAGAATCTCTATCGGCTGTTCATCATAAGAAAGAACTTTCTCCAGCAGTAAATCTTCTAAGATGAGTACATGTGAAGGACCGGGTATGTACTTTCTCAGGAGAGATACGTGGAACACATCGTGAAATTGAGAGATATTCGGTGGAAGTGCAAATCGGTACACTACCATCCCAACATGATCCATTATTTCAAAAGGACCAATATACCTAGGGATCAACTTCCCCTTCTTTCCAAATCTCATTACTCTCTTCCAAGGAGATATTTGTAAGAACACTTTATCACCCACTTCAAACTGAAGGTCTTTTCATCGGTTTTCGGCATAACTTTTTTGTTGACTCTGAGCTGCTCTTCTGTATTGTTGAATAGATCTGACCTTTTCTTCCATCTCATCAACATGATCAGGTCCTAATAGCTTTCTTTCCCCAACTTTATCCCAGAAAGTTGGAGTCCTGCATTTCATTCCATAGAGAGCTTCATAAGGTGCCATCTGAATACTGGAGTGAAAGATATTATTATAAGAAAATTCCACCAAAGTTAGGTGTTTATCCAAAACACCTTTGAAATCCATTGAGCAAGCTCTTAACATATCTTCTAGAGTTTGAATTGTTCTCTCAGAATGATCATCTGTCTGAGGATGATAAGCAGTGATGAAACTCAACTCTGTATCTAAATTATGCTGAATCCTTCTCTAGAAATTCAAGGTAAACCTCAGATCTCGATCGGATATAATGGAAAGTGGTACTCCATGAAATCTTACCACTTCCATTGCTTATATCCTGGAAAGCTGATCTAGAGAAAAATCTTCCCTAATAGCAATGAAGTGTGCCGACTTTGTAAGATGGTCAACTATAACCCAGATAGCATTATTTCCTTTGGATGTTTTAGGAATTCCAGTGACAAAGTCCATAGTGATGTTTTCCAATTTCCATTCTGGTATGGGTACTGGTTGTAACATCCCTTTAGACATATATCTCTCAGCTTTAACTTTCTGGAAAACCAAGCCTCGAGAGACATATTCAGCAACATCTTTTTTAATTCCATCCCACTAGAAGTACTCTTTCAGGTCCCTATACATCTTCGTACTTCCAGGAAGAATAGAGAATGAAGAACTATGAGCCTCATCTAGCAGCTCCTTCTTTAATTCTCGGATGGGAGGAACACAAACCCGATTACTGAACCTTATTATCTCACCCAATCAAGGATGAATTAAGGAACATTTATCACCTTCTTTTCTAACTCTACATCTTCTTTTGGTGCCTCTTTAGTCTTCACTTGTATAGATGGTTGAACATTCATTTGAGAAAGATAATATTTTTCCCCTTCCATTATAATTCAATGATCCAACCTTTGTAAGTTCATAAATATTGGATCTTTTGTGATCCTCATAATGGATAAGCTGGCATGGTCTTGTTGACTTAATGCGTCTTCCACCTCTTTTTATTTCCAAGGGTGATAATGAATTTAGCAGTCGTAGTCCTTAATCAACTCCAACCATCTTATTTGGTGCAAATTCATCCCCTTTTGTGTGAAAATATACATTAAAATTTTATGATCAGTATAAATATCACACCTTTCACCATAAAGATAATGCCTCCAAATCTTTAATTCAAAGATTACCGCAGATAACTACAAATATATGTTGGGTAATTTTTCTCATGAATTTTCAACTGTTGTGAGGCATAATCTATCACCATATCATTTTGCATGAGAACACACCCTATCCCCTTAATGGATGCATCACTGTAGATCACAAACCTTTCTCCAATACAAGGCAGTGTGAGCACAAGTGCACTCGATAACTTTATTTTTAACTCGTTGAAATTCTCTTCACACTCATCTGTCCAAACAAACATAACTCCATTTCATGTCAACCTAGTGAGTGGATTAGATAATCGTGATATATATTTCACAAAATTTCATTAATATCTAGCCAAACCAAGAAAACTTCAAATCTCAGTTACTGTTGTTGGTCTCGACCACCTTTCAATAACCTTTGTTTTTACTGTATCCACAGATATCCCCTCTTTTGAGATTATGTGACCCAAAAATGAAAATATTTGATGCCAAAATTCACACTTGGTAAATTTGGAAAAAATATTCTCCTTTATTAGGGTCTTTAATACAATTCTCAAGGGATCATCATGTTCTTCCTTTCTCTTTTAATTGACAAGAATATCGTCTATAAAGACTACCACAAAATAATCAAGATAGTCTCTAAAGTCTCTATTCATTAGATCCATGAAGATAACATGGGAATTAGTAAGACCAAATGGCATGAATATAAATTCATAGTGTCCATACCTTGTACGGAAAGCCGCCTTTGGTATATCCTCCCTTTTGACCCTTAATTGATGATACCCTGAACGTAGATCAATCTTGGAAAATTATTTAGCTCCATGTAGTTGGTCAAATAAGTCATCAATGTGTGGAAGAGGATATTTGTTCTTTATAGTGATCTTGTTATGTTTTCGATAATCAATTTAGAGTCTCATTGATCCATCTTTCTTCTTAACAAACAGAACAGGTGCTCGCCAAGGTGACGCACTAGGGAACATGAATCCCTTATCAATATTCTCTTGGAGATTCTTCTTCAATTCCTACAACTCAATTGGGGCTATTCTATAAGGATTCTTTGAAATAGGCAAAGCACCCGGTATGAGTTCTATTGAAAACTCAACTACACAGTTTGGTGGAAGACCTGGAAATTCCTCTGGAAAGACATCATCAAACTCTCGTACAATATGAAAATTCTTAATCATGAGTTTCCCACCAACAATTTGAGATAAATAAAATTCATTTAGTGAAATCAAGTCCCATAAGATGGAATAAATTTCCACTGGAAGGTTATGTTCATCCTTGCATCGATAGACGATCATAGATTGATCTGGAATATGAAATGTGAATTCCTTCTTTGGCAATTGATATCAGCTCTATATAAAGAAAGCTATACCATGGCAAGAATCACATCAAATTCCACTTTATTAAGGATCACAAGATTTTCAAGAAAAAAATTCCCACAAACATCAATCAGAGAATAATTGTAAACTTTTGATGTGACTGTTGTGCCATTTGGGGTTATCACAGCTAACTCAACATCTAATTGTTGATGGAATATGGCGATTCCCTTAGAAAATTATTCAGAAATAAATGAGTAGGTGGATCCAGAATCGAATAAAACCTTTTCTCCTTTAGAGTGGATAATATGTGTACCATTCACCACTTCGTTATCATACTCCACATCGCCGATAGTAATTGCATGTGACATTCCTTTGTCTTTGGCCTTAAGAGTTTGTTGATGTCGATCATCATCAACAACCCTTGTAATTGGGAATTGATTGGAATAATTCCACATTTCCTTGCACATGAAACATTGAAGTGTAGGAGGTGTATTATGTGTATCCCTTTCTTTTTTCATAAAATTATACATATTCTTCCTATTATTTCTACATTCAATTATCTGATGACCTTATTTTCCACACTTAAAACATTTTCTTGTCCCATTAAGACAATTACCTCTATGTTTCTTCCCACAATTTGAGCATAAAGGAAAACTCATATAATTTTTAATGTGGTCTTTAGATTTTCCTTTGAATTCCATTCTCCTCTTCTTATCAAACCCAAATGAATGATGGGTTAATCCAATCTCCATCTCAACCTTGAGAGAAAATCAAACAATTTCCTTATAGCTATTGAAATCCCTTATGGTTAATTCCCTTTGAAGACTTGGTTTAAAGCCACTAAAGAATCGATGGATATGACTCTCTGGTTGGATAGTAATTCCGGAAGTGTACCTTGCAAGTCTTGTAAAATTTTCTTTGCAGTTACCAACAGATTCATCATCCTTTTTCTTCAGTTCAAGAAACTCCTTCTCCATCTTTTTTCGAATAATATGAGGTAAGTACTTATTGAAAAATAAGTTCTTGAACTTGTTCCATTACATGGACTCAATTTCATCTCTTTTCCTTGTATACTTGCTATGATTCCACCATTGATTAGCATCACCTTCAAAAACGATACACTAATAAGATGACTTTGTCAAGTTCATAACATTGTAGAACAGAACATATATTTTCAGTGGTAACAATCCATTATTCAGCCAATAATGGATCAAAAGACCCGCTGAATAAAGGTGGACGCTGCCGCATGAAGGATTCAACATAATGTTTCTCCTTCCTTTTCTCATTTGGAAGTCATTCTTGGTTCATATTTTGAGAAATTTCTTTTAGCATCTCTATATGATATTGCATTCCAACTCCCATAACACTTGGTTTCTCAGGGGGACAATCATTGCGTTGATCTTCGTATTCACCATTAACAAGGTTCCTTCGGATTCCATCCATTAGCTAAAACCAATAAGCATAGTGTGAGAAACACTAATAATAATAGTAAAACCACATAATCAAGAATAAAATTTCACGCTTTAGGTATTATCATAGGTTATTCATGGACATTTCTAAAACACTATGATTTTTTCCATTTCTTAGAAATATCCTTAGGGTTCTTACTAATGCATTCAAATCCTAGTTTCCAAAGGTTTAATTTACCTTTCCTCTGATACCAACTATAATGACCCATACTTTACATTCATTGTTATTACATCAAAATAAAAGCACACGTATTATAACATATAACAAAACCATGAACAGACCGTATAGGTATAGTGTCTTTAGAAACTGGGAATCATAAATAATTTGTTCATAAATCGTCTACGTTGTCTCCCATTTATTTCAACATATATAGAATCCCTTTTTGGCATATCTACTTAATACCCTTCTTCCTGACCTAGGGAAAAGAAAACATACAAAGGGTGAGATCAAATGCTTAGTAAGTGTAAAAAAAGATATGTCAATCATATCATATTCATAAGAACATAAAATTTTGAATATCGTATCCTGTACAAGAGATCATAATATCATAACATGGGATAAATTATAGTGGTGAAATTTAATCCTAATAATCATAACATAAAACATGAAACTCTGTGGCAAACACACATAATCATAGAAAATCATTTCATTTTATTCAAGACTCATTTCCAAGACTATCATAGCGGATAAAGTCCATTACTGATCTGAGTTCACTCCTCATTTCAGTCATTTATCACTGAAACAGATTAACATGTTGTTCCAGCCATGTCTATCTCATGAGATATAAATCTTTACCCAATGCATTGGAGGGAGATATAGGTCCCACCCATCTAATAATGAAACCATTCTTCTGTGTTCCAAAAAATCATAAATCATACATCATAACATAACCCATGTAATAAAAATGGTATTCATAAACATCATTGCATCATATCATAATCCATATAAGATAAAAGGGCATCATAAAATTAATTTAATCATAACATAATCAAATAAATCTAAAAATAGGGATAGAAGCAGAACCCTATATTATCTTACAAGGAAAATAATTTTGATGAAACACTTGAACATCATTCCTGAGGAAAATATCCTTTCTACTTCAAATTTTATTTCCCATTCTTAACATGTCATAGAATCTTAAACTAATAGAAGTTGATTATAAATAAATGTGAAAACATGTAAAGAAAGCGTCATGGAAATATTGTTTTATAAAATTATAAATAGCCATTCATGCCATAAATGTTAAAAAAACATTCTTCTTGAACTTTGTCCGGAAAAGTCAACAAGTACCTTGAACTAAAAACAAAAAAAGATTCCTTTCATATATTTTACTAAAAACTAACCAAAGGGTAAAATTTGATTTAAAAAATTTTAGGAGGATAAATATAATATTACATATTTTGGGAACATGGATGTGGATGACAAATATTCTCTAGCATATTCTGAAGTATAAACATTCTCGGATAAAAATGAGATTGTGAGATTTTCGCTTACTTTAGGTCCTATTTGCTTCGTACATGTCCAAAAAACCTGTATAATGTTTTAAATAATGTTATTGGTTATTAAAGAATCAATCTTGTTGTTATTATATCATATATGGTCATATTCTTAGATTATTATTTGTAATATTTCATTTCTACTTATTCTTGAGGTGTTTGTTGCTTTTTCTTCTTATGGGTGTTTTGTCGAATAAATTCTTATTATTATTTTTAGGTTATAGAACCCTCATTTAAAGAATGGTATTAGTGTAATATATATCATATTTATTCATTCAATTCATTAATATAATCATTATTCAATGAAGATCATGTAAAACGAGTCGCATCACATTGTGGAAACGGTAGGTCGTACGTACACACGAGCGATGATATTGTTCCCATGATCGTGGAATTGAATTGGAGAGTATGTATACTATTTATGAATCAATATCACATTAAAATAATCATATATAGTTATTATTTACACCATTATACCCATCCAATTAAGGTGGTTATGGAAAACAGATTACACCACTACGTGGAGACGGTATTCCGTACGTACGCACGAGCGGTGATTTCACTTTCCGTAGGATGGATAGAAGGTAAAATAGGGTTGATTCATATTTATAATAATATATAATTATATGAGTGATACTAATGTTATTACTTCATAATGAAAAAACTAAATAATAGGAAGTAGTAGAAGAAATTAATTTCAAAGAATCGGTAATGGATATTACCTCTTCTTTGACACGCCTCTTTCAAACCTCCTCTTAGGGCACTAAAATTGGTCTTTAAAGAAAACCAGGACCTCTAAACTATTACTATGGAAGAGTAGAAGATAAATTGACAGGGTTTGGAAGAGTTGGAAGGCTCAACGTGGCGTGAGGAGAAGAGGGAGGAGGTTCCCTTATATAAGGGAGGAGAGGGGCACCTTTGGAATTATAAGAAATATTAATTTATAATAAATTCCAACCCCACTTAAAAACCTCAAAAAATGACTCAAATACGAATATTAGATGAGATAAGGTTGTAATCTCATCAGAAAATAAAATTTATACAACTTGGGGATTTATTTTAAACATTATCAACATGATTTATCCTTATAAAATCTATTTTATTTTATTTGGGGTAATAATATTCTAAATTTTAAATCATTATAAATAATTAATTATAGATTGTTAATTGTACATAATTATATACTTTATTACATTTTACACCATATAAATATTAATTCTTAATTTTTAAACATTTTTTTGATTTCAAAAAAATTTTATAATATGTAATTTCTATAAATTAACAATAGTGTCAATTTTGGCACTATTCATTTATTTGAGATTAAATAAAATATATACCGAATATCTGTTAGAAATAAAATATTTAATACATTAATAAAATGACATTAATATCTATAAAATTAGTGGAGAACATTAAATAGTTCATATAATATTTATTTTAACAGTTTTAAAATCATTTAATTGATATTTCAATTATTAAAATAATTTCAACATCACTATTGTGTCATAATTAATGATAATTATTTAATAACTAAAAATTATTAATAAATTCATATGACGTAGATAATATTTTATATTTTTGGATAATATTCATGTTCGTTGTTTCATGAAGTTTATTACTAAATTAAAATTATTATACTTATAAGAGTTAAGAGAGTGACATGTTTTCACTTTCTTTGGTTTCAATAATAATTAAATTATTTTAATGGTCCAACATCAATAAAATGAATTTATTCCGACCCTTAGGTGATAAGGGTCGACTTTTAGTCATCCAATAGAGTATTTTCAGGTGTTATTGTAATTTGATAATCTTATTTTTATTCTTAATTACCCGATTTTCCATTAACTGCAGTAAATAAAAAATACCGTACATACTATTCATAATATCAAAAAAATAAAATTAACCTATTAACATAATTTGGACCACTAAATCCAAATATGGAATTCATTTTTTAAAATTAAAAACACTGAAGTTGGAGTAATTAATTTAAAATTAATCACGTTGTTAAGAAAGCGGGTTTTAAAAGTTAAATCATTGCCAAAGATTAAAATGTTTTTATATATGAATTCAATGTAAAATTAATAATAATGACATACATTATATTAAATGGTAAAAATATATTCTATTTGTACTTTAAAACCATTATATATTATAAAATAACCATATAAAATATTGTGAGAAAAAAGATGTTTTTAGTTAAAATATATCGTGTTTTTATTTTTCATCAAAATATGAAAGTTACCAGAATAATATGAAAAATTTATCCAAAGTTAATTTTTATATCCTGATTCCAAAGAAGAATTTTATTTTGTCAAATTGAACTTATAAACAGGTCAAGAACTATATTTAATGTGGGTGTTCCATCAAAAGGCGGGAAAACATCATTTTTTTAAAAATACTAATTTTAGCAGAAAAAATTATTTTGTACTCATACCATGTTCTAGAAAATATGTATGCTGAATAATAATGTTATAAAATTAACAATTCAGTTAATACTATTCATAACAGCTAGATTATAATATTATAATAATATATCGTTGTTTAGTAAAACTCGGTATTGCGTACTACACATGCTATCGAGGAAGGTCGTGATTGCGTGAAATGAAAGCCAAGCTAGTGTTGTGTGCATTGAAAGATTCCTTTGATGTAGTGTATAACATAAGTCATAAGAAAAATACTTATCATAAAATATTACAGTGTTACACTCATGGACCGGAATTTGGTGGATCTTTGACCTATTTACTTTGTTTATAACTTGTATAAGATTCCAAACATTGATTTGCGGGGAGTATGGGCCCTCATGGATCAGAATTTGGCACCTTAATGCTGGTTTTTTGTGTTTTCTGGGCTCCGGGGCAGTTTCAGAGGCTACAGTCCGGAAAAACACTGAATAAACAGCATCGTGTCACTGACTGTGAGAGCATGGACACGGGGTTTTGAAAAATCATGTAGGAACATGTCATGTACTATCTTAACACACTACGTAGTAGGAAATAGGTACCCGACCGTGTCACAAACAAAATTGGTCGGTGTTACCCTTTCTCGTATATTCTGTTTCGTCTAGAACACGCAGTGTAATGTCAACCGTGTGTCAGGCCGTGTAGCTAAAAACACAGACCAGGTGAAGCTTGTTGAGTACGCGTCGTGTCTACCTTGAACATGCCTTGTGGTTTTGTCTTAGGTGTGTCGTGTGGCTTAACCATGTAGAAGGACTCGGGATGGGGAAGAGGATTCAGGTACACTCCGTGTCTTTGTAATACACATTGTGTGTTTGCGGTGTTACACGACCAGTTATGGTAAAATTACACACCCATGTAAATGACTTAAGGGAACACATCGTGTAGTCTATATACACACTATGTCGTCATGTTTGTAAATTTTGAATGCTTTCATTTGACTGTTCCCTTCTTACACTCCCAGTTTTCAGACCCTGATAATGTGATCTAAAGTGTGCATTTGGCCTTGCAGAGTCATGGAACGTATACATCCTCCAGTTGCACACCAGTTCCTCGGAGGTGATCAGATGTCGAATATGGCTGATCAAGGACTTCCTACCGATCCTCCTGTCGTACCAGCCTTGGCACCAACAGTGATACTGGTTAGAGCCGTCGATGTGCAGTTTAGGGAAGGCTTTCTGAGGATGATGCAGACCTTCCTGGGAGCACCGACCCTTGCCTCGACTATGGAAGACATGATGCGGGTTTTCCAGCAGCAACATCCTCCCACCATTTCAGGGGATGGAGGACCTCAGGCTGCATAGACTTGGCTAGAATCCATGGGGATGATCTTTGAGAATCTGGAGACACCTCCAGAATGGAGGGACATGATCGCTACCTACATGCTATGATAATCCTCTATGAGGTGGTGGGATGTAATCTCATAGGCGGGTCATCAGCAGGTTATGGTCTGGGAGGCGTTTCAGCACGTCTTTTACAACTACTTATACCTAGAGACCTTATGTGCCGACTGAGCCTGAGATATCATGATCCTAGGGTAGGGTACTCTTTCCGTCATGGAGTATTCCTATCGTTTTTTCGAGCTTCAGCTTTTCACACCCCTCCAGAGCACAGATGGGTTGTTCAGGGAAAGGAAGTTTGAGGATGGACTCAGAAAGGAGATCCGCTCACAGGTGAATATCTTCAGTCTGACTTCCATCACTTCCATTGTCAACTAGACACTGATTGAATAGCGCAATCTGAGAGATTACAGAGTTGAGAGCAAGAGCAGTTCCTCTTCAAGGGTTTGTGCTTCACCAGCTAACATCTGGAAGCGTCGTAGGGAGTCTCCGCATGGTGATCTAAGGCGGCGAGACGCATCTTCAGGTAGCCATGTGGTATTCTACCAGTGTGGAAGGGATGGAAATATGAGACCATAGTACTAGAGAGACCTATTGAAGTACCGATCTTGCTAAAATATGGGTCACCTTCAGTGCTTCTATCATATTTTCTCACCAGCAGTAGGTGACAGGGGTTCATCCATGACTCCTCGTTTAGGAGAAACGCCACCAGTTACTCACCAGTCTGGGAACTGGAGTTCTTCCGTCCATTCAAGTTGAGGTGGAGGTTGTGTACAGGGTGGTCATTCACCGGTCTATTAGCGACATCAAGACGGATCATCTCAGAGCAGACATGCAAGGTCACTGGGTCGTGGTACAAGTCAGGATTTTGCAGTGGATCAGGCCCAACAAGAGCATGATCGCATACCCTCTACGGTTCGAGGTACGATATTAGTAGCCTCAGTTTTATCTTATACTCTTTTCGATATAGGGGCTTCCCATATGTTTATCTATATTTTTGTTGTGGAGAGGCTTGGGCTCTGCATCTTTTACTCTACTGATACTCTGACTCTAGACACACCGTTGAGGAGTAAAACAGTTATTTTATGCTAGTGCAGTGATTTCCCTCTTGAGGTTGTAGGGTTTCACATCTTATGGGACCTTTATGTCATGGTGATGATAGGCTATGATGTCATTATCAGAATAGACTAGCTAGTTCCCTTCCAGGAAATCGTCGACTATTATCATTGTACGGTGAGTTTCATATAACCAGAGGGTGAATAATTTCTTCATCGGCTCGAGTGGGATGTCCAGGCGAGTCGAGAAGGACCCAAGAATCATGGACTAGGAGGAGTTACAGCCCAGATTTCTAGTTTATATTTGGATGACCAGGGGACATCACATTTAGACTTTCCTCTAGTGGGGGATTGTTTCAGAGATGTCATTCCAAAAGAATTTTTGGGTTTGCCTCCAGAGCGTGAGGTAGAAATCTATATTGATCTCAATCCAGGAGGGGAACCTATGTTCATTCCTCCTTATAGGATGGAAACACCTAATATACAGGAGATTAAGAAGTAGTTGGATGAGTTACAGGCAAAGGGTTTCATCAAACCCAGTACTTCTCCTTGGGCTTCGCCTGTCCTATTTTGGAAGAAGGTAGATAGCACGCTTAGGATTTGTGTGGTTTATTGGAAGATGAACCAGATGACGATCAGGAACAGATATCCCTTTCCTAGGATTGATGACCTATTTGATCAGGTTTGAGGAGCCCAGGTGTTCATGAAGACCGATTTGAGGTCTGGTTGTCATCAGTTGCACATTAGACCCTCAGATATACCTCTTACAGCCTTCAGTAGCAGGTATGATCTATATGAGTATATAGTTATGCAGTTCGGCCTCACAAACGCGCCTGTAGTTTTCATGGAACTGATGAAATGAGTGTTTCATCCACACTTAGACTCCTTCATGGTGGTCTTCGAGTAAAATATCTTGGTTTACTCTCACACTCGACATGACCTTGCTACCCATCTTGATAACTTTTTGAGTACACTATGAGAGAATCAGTTATATGATAAGCTCTTTAATTGCATCTTTAGGATAGATCATATTCACTTTTGGGTCACGTTATCTCGGAGAGAGGAGTATCGGTAGACCCAGAGAAAGTGATAGCAGTAGTTTCCTTGGAGCATCCAAAGATCATCTTTGAGGTGAAATGTTTTCTATGGCTGACTAGATACTACATAGGCTTCATATAGGACATTTCACGCTTAACAACACTATTGAAATCTCTAACCAAGAAAGGGGAGATGTTCTTATGGTCAGATTCTTGTGATTCAGCCTTTCATGAGCTGAAAGGATGGTTGACTTCAACACCGATACTAGTCTTTCCATAGCTGGGTAAGAGCTACACTGTTTACTATGATGCATCAGGTATTGGGCTGGGAGCTCTACTTATGTAGGGAAATGGAGTCATTTCATACGGGTCTCGAAAGTTAAGGCCACATAAGAGAAACTACTCGATGCATGATCTTGAGCTATCAGCAGTTGTTCATGCCTTACGTTGTTGGATACATTATCTTATGGTAGAGAAATTTGTGGTTTTCACCTCCCACAAGAGTCTTAAGTACATCTTCTCCCAGCGTGATATGAATCTGAGATAGCATAGGTGGGTTGGGTGTCTTCAGTCCTCTGATTTTGAGCTTGCCTATACATTGGGAAAGGGCAACACAATGGCTGATGCATTGAGCAGGAGAACTCAGATATAGGCAGTTTAAGAGGCCAGTAGTGACTGTAAGCTTATAGCTATGTTCTATGAGATTCATTTGGGGTGCACGACATACATGTGTAGACATTTCTATCTTCTGTATATGTTACCTCTACTATTATAGATAGGGTACAAATGAGGCCGTTATCATATTCTGAAGGCCTATTCTGTAAATACCCAAAGATTGATGTACATAGACAATACATTACTTTTTTGGAATAATTAATACATAACATGAATCAACACTCAAGGACCGTAATAGTTTAGTGTCTTTGGAAAAATGGAACATAATCTTCTAATCATGGTGAATGAAATTCAACATCTCCCATAAAGATCTTCCCCTTTTTGTTTTCTTACCTAAAACCTTTTCTTTAAATCATGGGGAAAAGAAAACATAAAAAAGGGTGAGATCAAATGATCAGTAAGGGTAATAATGGAGAAAATAAAACAAATCATATACATTTGAACTTAAAAACATGAACATAATGTTTAAACATCAAGATCTTGAGAAATGACATAAAACATGTCAGTACGTAAGGTAGAGATCATAATGGGACATCAATCATGATAAAATAGCATGGGAATAAAAGATGTAATTGTGGAAACCATTATGCACATGTTATAAATTTCATAGTATCCAATGCATTACTTCCAAGACCATCTTAGTGGACAAAGTCTCTTTCTGAATCGAGTTCACTCCTCATTTCAAACCTGTAACACTGAACCAGATTAACTTATCATTCCAGCAATGTCTATATCATGAGATATAAATCATTACCCAATTAATTAGAGGGAGATATAGGTCCCACCCATCTCATAATGAAATCATTCTTACTTGTGCCACAAAATAAACTTAAAACATTCATCATAACCCAAATAATAAAATAGGTTTCAATACATCATCCCATCATCACATAATCCATATAAAACAAATGGATATTTTATCATAAGAATAGTGAAACCATGTAAATCATAGAGACATTATTCTTGAAACATACAGATAAGAAATAATGTCATCTTATATGGAAAATGGTTTTGATAAAACACTTGAAATGAATTCTTGAGGAAAATATCCTTTCTTCCTCAAAATCATTTTCTTTTCACAAAATTACATGCAATTTGAAAAGAAAATTATTTTGTTGAAAAAATTCATAAAATCTTTTAGTTTATGCTTTATGAAAATGAGGTGTTATGAAACCGTATAAAGCTTTTCACGATGTATAAGTTAAAAATAACTTTCTTCTTGTAATTTTGTCTGAAAAGTAAAAAAGTTCCTGGTGTGGTAAACAGGAGTACGATTCCTTTCATGACATGTGGTAAAATCATAAAAAATGGTTAAAAATGACTTTTTAAAATACATGAAAACATTTTTTGAAAACATTGGCATGTATGATTATAATAACCCCAGTAAATACATACGAATAACAATCTCAGATAAGAACGAGATTGGAATGGTTATCCCTTAACTTTGATCTAATATCCTTCGTACGCATCTGAACCTCCTTTATAATGATATAAATAATGTCATTGACTTATTACAGAATCATATTAATTGTTATGATATCATATATGGTTCACTTATGACTTTATATTACCTTTCCTTTTGTAAATTCCATGTTAAAGTAGTGTTTTGGGTAAAATCGTTTCATTTATCATATGTGTTTCGACATGTTGTTCATGATATTATTACTTATATCCTGGTTTAGTTAATTATAGAATGTGAATAATAATTTATATATAATATATATTCAGTATATAAATATACATGATAGATATATAAATGGAATGAAATACACCGTTCATGGAAATGGTATGCCGTGCGTATGCATGAACGCTGTTTTCATTTCCTTATGGATTTAAATGGAATTAATTAAATGAAACATATATTTTCATAAATCTAGAATCATTATTATTTAATATCATTCATGATTATTTATTATATATACATTATAATCATACTTTAATGGTTAATCATGGAAAATGAATCTCATCACGTTCGTGGAGACGGTAATCCGTACGTACGCACGAACGATGATATCATTCCAATGATCATGGAATTGTATTGAAGTGTTTGTATAATATTTAATAATCATTATCACTTTAAAATAATAATATATAGTTATTTATTTACAGCACTATACCCATCCAAGTAAGGTGGTGGTGGAAAACAGATTACACCACGACGTGGAGACGATATTCCGTACGTATGCACGCGTGCTGATTTCATTTTCCGTAGGATGGATAGAAGATGAAATTGGATTGTTTAATATTTATAACAACATATCATTATTTGAGTGATAATGATGTTATTAATTTCTGATGAAACAAATATAGAAGAAGAAGTAGAAGAAGTAATAAATTGGAATGAATCGGTAAAGGATATTACCTATTCTTTGATGCGCCTCTTCATAACCTCCTCTTAAGGCAATAGAGTTGGTCTTTTAAGGATGCCAGAACCTCTATAATGTTTCTAGGGAACATGAGAAGGTAAATGGGTAGGTTTTGGCAGATCTTCAAGGCTCAAAAGGGTGTTAAGAGAAGAGGGAAGGGGTGCCCTTTTTATAAGGGAGGGGAGGGGTACCTTTGGAAAAACAGAAAATATTATTTTATAATAAAGTCATATTCGGTTTATAATATCTCCAAATTGATTTATTTAGAAGATAAAGTGGGGATAGGTCGATTTCCTCTCAACCAATTGGTCTTAGACAAGTTTAGGTTACTATTTTAACCTTATCATTTAGATTTAACTCTTAGTTAAATAATTTAACTTTTAGCGTGTCTTCTTGTTTTCTTACACTATATGGTTAATAAACATACTATAACAAGCCAAAAGAAGCCCATGTGGTTAATTATTAATATATATAACCTTATCAATGTCATTTCGTCAAACCATATATTTTTAGGAATATAATAACAAATAATAATATAAAATTTGTTTTAAGAACTATTTTATGTCAATTTTGACACTATTTGGAAATTGATCTTAACAACATGATTAGTTAGAAAAAGGTAATTTAATAAATACTAACATGTCATATTAACCTAGAAAATTATTTTAATTCATAAAAAGTCTCAATGTACATTTATTTGGGTATTTATAAAATCAATTATGTTAATATTTCATTAATAAGGTAATTACTTCATCATCATTGTGTCATAAATAAGTTAAATTATTATAAATCTAAAAATTATAAAAAAAATTCCATTATGTAGGAAATTTTTTTATCTTTATAATGAATATTTATAGTCGAATTTATCTTATGTATAACCCTATACTAAAAAGGTTTTCTTTATTAAACATTGATTTTAACTATTTTAACTCTTCTTTAAATAAAATAATAATAAGTGTCCTAATCTAATCAAAGAGGACCTAAAGGGTAATATTTTATTCCTAAGATTGTTATTGGTCTAATTACACTTATCCAATATAATTAGGAAATGTTTTAGGGTAATAATAGTATCATTTTTATCCTTAATTACCCTATTTACTTTTAACCGTGGTAAATAAAAGTAAAATGTTACTATTCACCAAAAATATTTTTATCATATTAAACCACATTTTACTCCTTGATATTAACCGTGTGTCTCGGATTTTCGAAGCTCCACTCATAGAAGCGGTAAAATTATGTTTTATGTAGATTTTCATATTCTCATAGGAGGTGGGTAAAAGACGGTGAAATGTTCAATAAACTTTTTATATATCTAAAATTATTATAAAATGACTCCAATGAATTAAATTGAACTTATATAGGTATTATGAATCAATTTTGACCTAAAATAAATTTAAATAAAATAAATAATTATTTAAATAAAAACTCAGTTTTTAAATTGCAACCTAGTGTTTTCACTATATATCAAAAATTTAATGTTTTCAGAAAAATACCAAGAATTCACCCTAGGATAATTTTGATATTATGAATCCAAAAATGAAGTCCATTTTGAATGATAAAATATATAAAATTTCAAAAAGTTGGTATTACTATTCATAACGGCTGGTTAATAATAATATTATAATAATATCTCATTTAGTGAATCTTGGTATTGCGTACTACACACGCTATCGAAGAGGGTATTGATTGTGTGTAATGCAAGCCATGTTTGGGCTGCATGTAGTGAAATCTCTATTTGGTGTTTCATATAGAATAATAAAAACTTATTTCATTTATACATTACACAAAATCTATACTTAATGTTGCGTGAAATAATTTCTACAAAACGAACATGAAATTGTGTGTAACATGAGCCAAGAATAGTGTTGTGTATACTGCAAGCTAATATGGTGTTGCGTATAGTACAAAGTAATCTTGGTGTAGCGTACAAACCAAGACATCAATGAAAATAAAAGAATATTTTTCATAAAATCTCGGGGTGTTACATTCTACCCCCTTAAAATGAATTTCTCCCTCAAAATTCGTCATGGTTATAAATGCTTTACTACCTGAAAGATTCTTTTATAGAAACCCACATCGTTATAAGTAATACAAAAACATAACATTAAAAACTATATTATAAAACATAACGGTTACCGAAATTAACTAATCACTGGGTTTCCACATAAGAGAACATAGGTGAAAATATGGATATGGAAGAGAAATCTAACCATCAACTTCTAATAAATATTAGTAGAGGATATGGCTTTGAAAAAGCCAAAAATCACAAAGCCAAATTTTTTTTATGATCTAAGGTTCCATCTGATTCATTGGATATAAGGGCACTATGAAATTATTTTTTGTTTTCAAAATCATTTCCCGAAAGTTGAAGAATTTGAATTAGAAAAATTACTTACTTTATTTCGGTACAATCTCACCGTTGTTCGTGCCATTAAATATGTCCACTTCATCTCGTAATGAAATGAAGTAAAATTTGGCATTCTTGAAGTGTTTGAAGATCATGTGATAGAATGGTGGTTCGTTCCATCTATCTCAAACAAAAGGTTAGAAAAAGTTATCAAAGATACATAAGTCCATCTATGGTGAGGTTAATCGTATATGATTCCAAAAATGGACTTATACTTCATCTATCATACCGCTTAATATAATAAAACTATTTTCTACTAAACATGACTTCTTCTAGGCCAGTGGTAGGCGATAAAGGCATGTCGCACTTCGGTTGTGGGTTCGATTCCCACAGCCTTGTCTGACGCGACGGGTTGTTGCCCATACTGTAGGTTGTCCTTTTTCTAAAACTACATTATTATAACATCCCATCAATAATATAGAATAAAATTTCTATCCTTAATCAATACTAACTTATGTAAAATATATTCCATTTCAATATTTAGGCTTCTCTAAAATACTTTTATCCAATCTTATAGTATAAAGAGAACGATTACTAGAAATTTCATCAAACAAGCATGTGAATACCATCATTTATCCCCCATATATCATATGATATATCTTGTTGGACACATTCTAACCATGTTAATATATTAATCAGGTATTCTCTTGAAAAAAGAATACCCATTGAACCTTAGTGATAACATGAATGCTGTCAAAAGTTAACACTTTCCACATACCAAAATACCAAAATTTCTATATACTCAAACCATGATATCAGTCATGAGCTCATTTCATTTTCTCTTTATCCCTTCATTATGCGCATATCATCTTCATTCCAAAAATATTTCAATCACTTTTCATGGTTACCGGTACCATATAATTATTGAAATCCAATACAGAGATATTCGAAAATTCCATGACACCATAAATGAGATTCCATGATACTCTTTTGAAATCCCATTACATAAACACTTAATCATTACACAACATCATTTTCATACTCAACATCAAAAATAGTGATTGCATGTGACTTCCCTTTGTCCTTTTCCTTAAGAGGTTGCTCAGGTTGATCATCATTAACCCTTGGATTAGGGAATTGATTAGCATAATGCCCCCAGTTCCTTGCACTTTCTTCATTGAAGTGTTTGTGGTGCGTTCTCAACAGTCTTTTCATTATTCACATCATTAGAAACCCTTTTTCCATTACTTCGACACTCAACTGCTCGATGACCTTCTTCTCCACACATAAAACATTTTCTAGTCCCTTTAAGGAAATATCCACCATGATTTTTTCGACTCATTGAGCATAAAGAAACATTCATCTTCTTTTCACCATTATTCTGATATTTCTCCTTGAACTCCGTCTTTTGTTTCTTTTTAAAACCATGATATGGATATGTTACACCATCATCAAGTTCTACCTTTACAACACAACACAAAATTTCTTCATAGCTACTGATGTCTCTTATAGCTAATGCCCTTCGAAGACTTGTTTTAAGCCACTAAAGAATCGATCAACATTACTTTCAGGTTTGATGATAAAGCAAGATGCAAACCTTTCAAGTCTTGTAAAATTTGCTCCGTATATACCAACGGATTCATCATCATTCTTCTTAGGCTCAATGAAATCTTTTTCCATCTTTTTTTGAAGAATACGAGGGAAGTACTTACTGAAAAACAAGTTCTTGAACTCATCTCATTCCATTGATTCAATTTCATCTTGGGGCCTTATATTATTAATTAGAGTCCACCATTGATAAGCTTCACCTTCTGAACGGTAAATATCTAGAATGACTTTTTCATGTTCCAAACAACAATGTATGGAAAATATATTTTCAATGGTACTGATCCATTGTTCGGCAACAGGTGGATGAGAAGACCCACTAAAAGAAGGTAGACGTTTCCTCATGAAGGACTCAATAGAACATTGTTCCCTTTTCTACTCATTTGGAAGTCCAGAATGATTCATTTCTTGTGTAAGTATAGAAATAAGAATTTTCACTCGATCTCCAATGACAATGGTTTGTTCAGAAAGAATATCATTTCATTTTCAATTACATTGATCAACACGGTTCCTTCGGGTTCCATCCATCGTCTAAAACCCAAAAAAATAGTGTGAGAGAAAAAAATCATGCTAGGGAAAACAATATAATAAAGGGGGAGTACCTTCAATATATAACATCTTAGGTTTATTTCAAAGATTATTAGTGAAATTCTTGGACTATAAACTATACGTATACTTAACCTTAGGGAAATCCCTAGAAATACCTTTGAAATATCTCTAGGGATCTCACTAATGTTTTTTGCATCCCAGTTTCCAAAGGATAACTAATTCTTTCAACTGATACCAACTGTAGAAATCCAAAGCTTGATGTACATAGAAATTACATTACTTTTTCGGAATACTTAATACATAACAATTACCAACACTTAATGACCGTAATAGTTTAGTGTCTTTGGAAACTCGGATCATAATCTTCTAATCGTGGTGACAGATCTTCATCATCCCTCAGAAAGATGATATTCTTTTTGTTTTTTTACATAAATCCTTTTCATTAAATCATGGGGAAAGGGAAACATAAAAAAGGGTGAGCTCAAATTCTCAGTAAGGGTATGAATGGAGAAAATAAACAAAATCATTTACATTTGAACTTAAAAACATGAACATAATGTTTATACATCAAGATCATGGGAAATGACATAAAACATGTTAGTACGTATGGAATAGATCATAATGGGACATAAATAATGATAAAATAGAATTGGAATAAGACATGTAATTGTTGAAACCATTAAGATCATGTTATGATTTCCATAGTAGCCAAGGCATTGCTGCCAAGACCAACTTAATGGACAACGTCCCTTTCTGAGTCGAGTTCACTCCTCGTTTAAGTCCAGTAACACTGAACCGGGTTAACTTATCGTTTTATCCATGTCTATATCATGAGATATAAATCATTACCCAATGCATTGGAGGGATATATATGTCCCACTCATCTCATAATGAAATCATTCTTACCTATGCCACAAAATAAACTTAAAAATTCATCATAACACAAAGAATAAAATGGGTTTCATAAACATCATCCTATCATCACATAATCCATATAAAACAAATGGATATTTCATCATAAGAAAAGTGAAACCATGTAAATAATAGAAACATTTTACTTGAAACATACACATATGAAATAATTTCATCTTAGATGGAAAATGGTTTTGATAAAACACTTGAAATGAAATCTTGAGGAAAATATCCGTTGTTATTCAAAATCATTTTCTTTTCACAAAATACCATGCAATTTTAAAATAAAATTATTTTTTTTATAAAAGTAATAAAATCTTATAGATTAAGCTTCATGAAAATGAGGCATTATGAAACTCTATAAATATGTTCACGCTGTATAAGTTAAAAATAACTTTCTTCTCGTTCTTTTGTCGGAAAAGTGAGAAACATCCCCATGTGGTAAACAAAAGAATGATTCCATTCATAACATGTGTTAAATTTATAAAAATGGGTAAAAAGGGCATTTAAAATACATGAAAAAATTAAGAAAACATGGGCATGGATGATAATAAAAACCCCAGTAAATACATATGAATAACAATATTTGAAAAGAATGATATTGGAATAGTTATCCCTTAGCTTTGGTCTGATATCCTTTGTACGTATCTGAACCTCCTGTATAATGATTTAAATAATTTCATTGACTTATTACAGAATCATATTCACTGTTATGATATCATATATGGTTCACTTATGACTTTATATAACCTTTTTTTTGTAAATTCCATGTTAAAGCAGTGTTTTGGAAAAAATAGTTTCATTTATCGTACGTGTTTCGATATGTTGTTCTTGATATTATTACATATATCCTGATTTAATTAATTCCAGAATGTAAAAAATTATTTATATATAATATATATTCAGTATATAAATATATATGATTGATTGATAAATGGAATGAAATACACCGTCCATGGAGACGGTAGGCCGAGCGTACGCATGAACACTCTTTTCGTTTCCTTATTGAATTAAATGTAATTAAGTAAATGAAACATTTATGATCATAAATATATCATAATTATTTAATATCTTTCATGATTAATTATTATATATACTTTATAATAATACTTGAATGGTTAATCATGGAAAATGAATCTCATCGCATTCGTGGAGACGGTAGTCCGTACGTACGCACGAACGATGATATCATTCCCATGATCATGGAATTGTATTGAAGGGTTTGTATAATAGTTCAGAATAATTATCAAATTAAAATAATCATATATAGTTATTTATTTACACCATTATACTCATCTAAGTACGGTGGTGGTGGAAAACAGATTACACCACGACATGGATACGGTATTCCGTACGTACGCACGCACGATGATTTCATTTTCCGTAGGATGGATAGAAGATGAAATTTGGTTGTTTAATATTTATAATAACATATAATTATATGAATGATACTGAATTTATTAATTTATGATTAAACAAATAGATAATAAGAACTAGAAAAATAAATAAATCGTAACGAATCGGTAAAGGATATTACCTGTTCTTTGAATCACCTTTTCTTAACCTCCTCTTAAGGCACTAGGGTTGGTCTTTTGAGGAGACCAGAACCTCTATAATGTTTCTAGGGAAGATGAGATGGAAAATGGTCATGGGTTTTCCGTGATTCAAGGCTCAAAAGGGTGTGAAGTGAAGAGGGAAGGGGTGGTCCTTTATAAGTGAGGATAGAGGCACCTTTGGAAAAACATAAAATATTATTTTATAATAAAGTCATATTCGGTTTATAATAGCTCCAAATTGATTTATTTCGAAGATAAAGTGGGTATGGGTTGAAATACTCTCACCCACTAGGTTTTAGAGAAGTTTAGGTTACTATTTTAACCTTATCACTTAGATTTAACTCTAAGTTAAATAATTTAACATTTAGCGTGTCTTCTTGTTTTCTTACACTATATGGTTAATAAACTTACTATAACAAGACAAACTAAGCCCAAGTGGTTCAATATTAATATATATAACCTTATCTATGTCATATGTCCAAAACATACCTTTTTAGGAATAAAATAAAAAATAATAATATAATATTTGTTTTAAAAACTATTTTATGTCAATTTTGACACTATTTGGTAATTGATCATAACAACATGATTAGTTCGAAAAAATATAATTGAATAAATAATAACATGTCATATTAACCTATAAAATTATTGTAATTCATAAAAAGTCTCAAATTACATTTATTTGGGTATTTATAACATCAATTATGTTAATATTCATTAATAAGGTAATTAGTGCATCATCATTGTGTCATAAATAAATTAAATTATATAATGTCTAAAAATTATAAATAAAATACAATTATGTATGAAATATTTTTATATTTATAATTAATATTTATAGTTTAATTTATCTAATGTATAACCAAATATTAATAATGTTTTAGTTATTAAACTTTGATTTTAACTATTTTAACTCTTTTTTAAATAAAATAATAATAAGTGTCCTCATCTAATCCAAGTGGACCTAAAGGGTAATATTTTATTACTAAGGTTGTTTTGGTTGAATTAAACTTATCCAATAGAATTATGACAAGTGTTAGGGTAATAATAATATCATTTTTATCATTAATTACCCTATTTACTTTTAAACATGGTAAATAAAAGTAAAAAGTTACTATTCACCAAAAAATTATTTTTATCTTCTTGAACAACATTTTATTCCTTGATATTAACCGTGTCTCTCGAATTTCTGAAATTCCACTAACAGAAGCGGTAAAATTATGTTTTATATAGATTTTCAAATTCTCCTAGGAGGTGGCTAAAAGACGGTGAAAAGTTCAATAAAACTTTTATATATCTAAAATTATTATAAAATTACTTCAATGAATTACATTGATCTTATATAGGTATTATATATCAATTTTGACCAGAAATGAATTTAAATAAAATAAATGATTTTTTAAATAAAAAGTCGAATTTTAAATAGTAACCCAGTTTTTTCACTATTCATCAAAAATTGAATGTTTTCAGAAAAATTCCAAAAATTCACCCTAGTCTGATTTCTATATTATAAATCCAAAAATGAATTCCATATAGAAATATAAAATTATTAAAATTTCAAAAAGTGGGTATTACTATTCATCACAACTAGTTCCTAATAATATTATAATAATATCTCGTTTAGTGAAACATGGTATTGCGTACTACACATGCTATCGAAGAATGTCTTGATTGCATGTAATGCAATCCAAGTCAGGGACGCGTGTAGTGAATGCTTTGTTTAGTGTTGCGTATAATATAATCAAAACTTATTTCATTTATACATTAAACAAAATATATACTTAATTTTGCGTAAAATAAATTCCACAAAACAAACATGAAATTGTGTGTAACATTGTCCATGAATAGTGTTGCGTATACTGCAAGCTAATACGGTGTTGCGTATAGTACAACGTACTCTTGGTGTAGCATACAACACAAGACATCAATGAAATTAAAAGAATATTTTTCATAAAATCTAGGGGTGTTAAATAGTCCTACAGGAAAGCGTGTTAGGAGAGGACCCTATTCATGGATGGACATTAGGTGATAATGGGATCTTGCATTTCCAGGGATGCGTATGGGTTCCAGTATACATACGTGAGGAGTTTATGTAGAACTTTAATTCCTCGGTTTTGGCAGATCATCCTGGCGTCACCAAGATGTATCGTGATTTACACCGTCAGTATTGGTGGCCAGGTATGAAGAGGGACGTTACTGGTTTTTTCATGATGTGTTCCCCTAGTCAGCAGGTGAAGGCAGAACATCAGAGACCAGAAGTTCTTTTTTAACAGTTACCCATTCCTAAGCGGAAGTAGAGTGACGTCGCAATGGACTTCGTGACAGGTTTTCCAAGATCGCCTTGAAGAAATGATGTGGTTTGTGTTGTCGTTGATAGAATCACGAAGGCTTCTCGCTTCTTGTCGAACAAGGAGACCATCAGTGTTGATGAGATGGGAAGGTTGTACATCCGAGAGATTTTACATCTGCATGGTGTTCCACACTCTATCATTTCAGACAGGAATGTTTATTTAACTTCTCGGTTCTGGTTGGGGCATCAGAAGGCTATGGGTACACAGGTACTTTTCAGTACAACATACCATCCCCAGACAGATGGCCAGTCCGAGCGTACGGTTTAGGTGCCTAAGGATATGCTTCGAGCATGCATTCTAGACTTTTGAGGTTCTTGGGAAAAGCATATACCTCCTGTAGTGTTCTCCTACAACAATAGTTTTTAGGCGACTATTAAGATGGCATTTTATGAGGCTCTGTATGGTATGACATGCCGATTACCTTTTTTGCTGGATAGAGGCCAGAGAGGTAGCTTTGTAGGGACCTCGTCTTGTTCAAGAGTCCTCGGAGCAGATAGAGTTGATTCAGAAGAATATGGATACATCGTAGTCTCGAAAGAAGTCTTATGATAATCAGTGGAGATGACCTCCGGAGTTCGAGGTCGGGGATCAGGTTTTCCTGCGTGTTGCACCGAGGTTGGGACACAAGAGGATTCAGAGATAGGGTAAACATTCAAAATGGTACGTCAGGCCGTTTGAGGTGTTAGAGAGTGTTGGGCCGGTAGCCTATTGGTTGTAGTTACCTCATAGGTATCGGTCTATACATGACTTCTTCCACGTTTCTCAGCTCTGACGTTACATTCAGACTTGTCTCATGTCCTTCGACCTAATGAGGTTAAGTTCGAAGTGGATGAATTGTTTGAGGAGCATCCTATCTGAATTGTCGATCGTAGTATCAAGGTTCACTGTGGCCAGTCTGTTTCTCTAGTACGGGTGCTATAGAGGTCATGGACAAGTACAGGACGAGACTTGGGAGAGGGAGGCCAATGTACGATCACAGTGGATAGAGATATTTGGGGTTTCTTCTTCTACCCCTTGATAGGGAAAATTAGGGATGAATTTTGTTAAGGGGGAATGTTTGTAAGAACCAGGACCTTCTTTTGAGGTATGTTTTTCCTTTTTCTAGAGTTTTTGAGAAAAGAGAAGTTTTTGGAAATTTTTGAAGTACACGCCGAGTACTTAGTTTCCACTTGAGGCCGTGTGCTGGACGTGTCATTGCCACACACACGACTATGTAGGGGTGATGTGGAGCCTGCATAAAGCAGAGTACGAAATAACCTTGTACACACTGTGTACTCCCAAAGTACACACTGTGTACTTTCTTTCTTTTCACTAAATACACAAGGGTCGTGTCTTAACCCCCTAATTGTCTTCTTCTCCAGCTTCTTTGACCGAGAGCATTCCGTAGGGCTACAGATCTTCAATGAACACCCGAGGCTCTGTCCGTTCTTCGAATCGACCACCATCGATTAAGTTGGAACTGAAGCGGTAAGCTCTTCCTTCTCATAGAGATGCATTTCCCATTTCCTCCTATTTCTCAAGTTATTATTGGTTTAGCATTTTAGACTATTTATTAGATCTATGACGTTCCAAGGAGATTCAAGCATTGAGGATCGAGTATATCGATATCCCAATGTCAAGTTAGGTGGTTTGTGACTTTTTGTTGGAAGTCTTTGAGTATTTGTGAAAATTTCACAAATACCCTTGAATGGGGTATTGGGTGTTTCCTGTTTTTACCTTATTATTTGTCTTCTATGGTTATATGCTTCAGTGGAGGTTATTTTTTTTAATAGGGTAATTTACTGTACTTATGATTCTTTTCCCATGCATATTTTGCCTGTTTATGGACATTTGATCTAGTTTTTCATGTTAGTCTATTGCCAGTTCCATGCCTAGTTTGTAGGATGGTATGACTGTTCTTCCATTCTAAGATATTGTAGATGCTAACCGAGTAGCTCTTGAGGATACTTTGGTCGTTACGTGATATGATACTTGCTGACTTTACCTAGGGATGTGGGAACCTAGTGTAGTAGACCATAGGGAGAATGGACACACGGGCTTCTCTGGAGTTTCTTTAGTTTACAATACAAGACCACATAGGGAATTGAAATTGAGTGCTTCCTCAGAGAGTCTGTAGTTCCTCGACGCAGGCCACAAGGTGAATGAGATGTTGAGTGCTTCCCCAGAGTGCCTTTAGTATGATATGAGACTACAGGGGGAATTGATGGTGAGTGTTTTCCTAGATAGTCTATTTTTTAGCTGAACCATAGGGGTGAGACAGTGTGTTTTTCCTAGAGGGTTGGTAGTACTTGTAGGTTGAACCATAGGGGTTAGGCTGTGGGAACAACCCAGAGGGTTACCAGTTTATTCTACTTGATTGAGTGGTTGCTTTCATGTTTGTAAATTATATGCTAGAAACTATGGATTGTTTGCTGCTGAGTACTTTCCGGTTCAATGTTTTATGTACTTTTACCTGCCATATATTAACTGACTATTAGGCATAGATCTTCGGGTGGTTTCCAAATAGGTTTTTTATCTCACACCCTGTTTGGGTCATTCTTTTGGGCCCAAACTGATTATATTGATGCAGTTATAGATAAGGGCAAGCTCCCTTCTACTTTAGGTTTTTGATTGCACTGGAGCTGGAGGCCATGGGACCAAGCTGAGGCTTACGATGTTGAGGAGTTGCTCATCTGTTGTTTTTTTGTACTTTTGTCTAGTACTTTATTCATCATTGTGACTTGTTTGGATGTTTTCATATACATATATGTATCATGAATCATTAACATATATTTCTGCTCCAGTTGTTTATTTATCATTATTCCGCTATTATTGTTGTTGGAAATTTACTTCTTCCGCTGTTGTGCGTGTTGTTACATTCAATATGTACTCTTCCAATGTGGGCATAGTTTCCCCCACTATCACACCCAAGGCCCTCGCTACTAGTAGAAATTCTCTAGCATTCAGGGAAATGCACTTGAGGGCATGTGACCAACCTGGTATGGGGTGCCTCTGGGTGGCTTCCGGAATTGGGACGTTACATTAGGAAGAATATTTTTCTTTAAATTAAGAATATTATTTTTATAATTTGAAATAAAAATGTATGTTTTACAAAAAATAAAAGAGCATAATTTATCATTATTAAAGAGTTTATATACTTATACAATGACATAACTATATAATAATTTCATTTAAAATATGCCTAAATTTTTTTTAGTCCATCATATTTGAGGTTTCATTTCTATTGTTCATATTACAATTCATAATGGACAAATTTAAATTCTAATATTCAATTAACTTTTTAATAGTATATCCTGATTCATATTTACAATGTATACTATCAAACAAATTGAATTTATTTAAAAATATACATACCATAAAATCGTTCTTTGTTATATTTTATGTCTCATTTTTTCTGTGTGAGATCACTATACACAAAATTGATTGAAGGCTGTGAAAATTTTTATTGGAATGTAAGAAGACACAGAAGATATTTTTCATTCAAATTAATAATATATAAGAAAAAATCATTACAGATAGATTTTCTTATGGAATTCATTTTTTACTTACATCGGTAATCAAAGGTTTTGTGCCTCCAATCATCTATGTAATCATGACACTAATTGACATATTATATTATTCTTGAAAATGTTAATTGGAGGTATTATTGTTATGTTGGAGGTTATTAGGACCTTTGAAAAAGAAAATAAGTGAAGTTTGTGGTACTGATGAGACATGGGATCAATGATCAATCAAAAATATAGATAAAAAATTCAATCTGTAAGAATTTTCTACAAACGGGTAAAAAGTTAAAGAAGAAATATCTCATGTATTTATCAATTGAGTTACGATTCATCGGACTAGGTATGACATTAATTATCAGAGTGAAGTAGAGACTAAATCATCATAGGTAGGATGAAACCGATAATTTCATCAGTTGTAGGGTCATAATTCTAAATTAAAAAGTGGAAAATTAGAATTAATATAAGTAGTTTTAGATATTTTCAAAGAGGGATGTATATTTTGAAAAAGTGTTGAAGAAGATGTTAGAAAATCATTATATGTTGTGACTATTGATATAGAAAAACAATGGACAACCAAATTCTAATGACTTAGAAATAATGTTTTTTGATAAATGGTAAACATTTTTTATTTTATAGTTGTTTCATGGCTTGTGAATGATAAAATTATTCGTAAATATTTCCATAGAAATGTAATAAAGTAGATTAAATTTTCATCATAATATAGAAATCCCAATGACAATCATAATCCTACTAAATAATTTTTGAAATAAAAAAAGGATGATGTTATGAGAAGATTCGACATGGTTTGATAAAAATATAGAATTTTTTTGAGAATGGTTGATGATGTCAAATATTGACATAAAATTTATGGGATATTTAATATTTAAGATATTTTATAATGTGGGAAGACATCTTATAATCCAATGAATCCATTTTTGGAATACCTATAAATAGTTGGAAGTAATATTTTCTCTACAACACATATAATGATCAAAGGAAGATAGAGTAGGAAGGGCACTAAACATTTTTAGAGAGAAAGAGTTTCCAGATTGAGCTTTTGTGAGTAATATTTTTCGGAAGAAGATGTGGATGATATTAGATCATTTTCCAGATTCTCATATCATTCTATGGCATCAGACAGGTAAATAAGACTGGGATTTCTATTCAGATATTGATATAGTTTAGAGTTTATTTTGTGGTTTTCTGATAATGATATATTTCTAGAGTGAGAAAATCAAACCGAAGAATTGGACTGGGAATAATACTTTGTATCATTATGAATCCCAATGATCATCATACCTGCTGCTGAATAGGAAATCAAAGAATTATATTGAAGATAATATTTTTGGATGTTGAAAATGTATCAGAGTAACATGGTTTGAAGTAACTGGTGAATGTTTCTAACTATATTACTGAAATATTATTACATCATTTTATGCAACATGAAGAACATTAAAATTAAATTGATCTTACTGATGCACAAGTTTATGGGTTTAACATAATTGTTTTATCCCCAACCAATATTTGATTTCAAATGTATTTTTTCGCATTGGATTGTTTACAAATGATAATAAGAATGTATCTAATCTTCGTCAGTATTAAAAATTTTAAATTCTTATGTTCTTATGGATGTTTTATTATTTTGTTTAAAAAAATTCATAACTATTTAACAGGAGGTAAATTATGTTCCTAAAAGGAAGTACACATGAATGAAAAATATATCACTATTTCACACTCACACCCTCTTAGTGATTCATTTATCCTAGCTAGTCATCAATAATTATTAATATAGGAAAGTTCCCATAATTTAAATGTTTCTGATGTTTCTAATATAGAATTTGTTATGGTGAATCTAAAATCTGAAAAAATTTAGTGGATTCTAACTTCCATGTTAGGAAATTTACATTCTGAAAAATGTTTTCTTATCTTATGACTCTTGGTTATGATATTCATGTAGTCCAAACATATGTATTTTCTCCTGTTTTTGAAATAGTTCCTCTTACATATTTAGATATGATGAATCTATAAAATGCTGGAAGGGATAAGAAATATTTACTCTCACTACATTATGAATGTTTATTTTTAAGTGTTAAAGATATTTCCACCTCCAAATTTTAATGGGTTATGCTAAAGAATATTTATGGTTGGAATACAAAATTTAATAAGGAAATGTAAAAAATATGGATGTTGATGTATGGAGATATGAATATGGGTGAGTAATAATCCATTGAGGACTTTTATCTAATAGTAAATAATATTTTTATAACCATCAAATGTCCTGGTCAAAGATTTTGGGATTCAACTATTGTAGAAAATTTCTTGAAAATTTTCTAGGATATTTTTATGCTAATGTTTCATTACTGGATGATAGAGATGTATAAAAATTAACATGGAATTATTTTCATAGTAATCCCATCAAAAATGAAATGATAAGGGAAAATATATGGAAATAATAAAAATATTATATAGAAATTTCCTTCATGGACACAAATAATGCAATATTATGAAGGATATTGATGAAGAATATGTTGCTGACTCTAATTCTAGAAATGTAGTATATAAAAATCTTGAATAGTTTTTATCCTTTTTTTATAAAAATATGAAAATATGTAAATTTAAATATATGGGTAAACTTATGTTGAATTTATTAAAATTTAGAGATATCAGGAACATTATAAAATGCTTTCCTCAAAGAATGATAGATTATGATAATGATAAAGATGAGGGAATATAGATAAATGTGTTTATGAAGCTGGGTGATATGTGTAAATATTATTCTGAAGGGAATGATAAAAATTCTAGAAATCCAAAAGGAATGTTTTTTCTCTTAAGATGATGAAAAAAAGATAGTGAAGCTTTATTTGAAATGTCTTCAAAAAATATTTTAGACAATAGTTTTTTTTAAAATAGTTAGCAATTAGGTGTTGAAAAGTAGTAGTTACGAAGAGTATAATCTCAATTATAATTTCACCTAAATTATAAATGGATGGAATGTATAATAATCAATAGAATCCTTTAGAAATAAACCAATAAATTAAAAAAGGAAAATTCCCCAACAAAAAATAAATAATATATTATGGATGTGAATGTTAGACTTATGAATTATATTGAAGAGTTGGAGAAATATTTTGATAATAAAAATAACTTGATTGATATTTATTAAGTAAATCTGATAGACCAAGAAAATTATTTGGAGATTTTTTAATAATAAATTCTACATATGTATAGAGTGATATATGTTTCAATAATTATATCTATTAGGTTGGTGAATGACCATGAAATGGTAATCCTATGAAGGATCTAATTTATCTGTAAATGGTTGATAGTAAACATGAAATTTTTTTAAGAACAACAACACAAGGATTTTTATATATGTGTCCAATACCAACAAAGTAGAAAAGTCTACAGTTTCTATAAAAACCTAATCTAGAAATTCACAATATATTAGGGCTATGTAATGGATAAAGTGAAAACAACTGAAAAGTTGATTCCATGTGAAAATAGAAAGGATCGTGGTCGACATTGTTCAGATAATAATTATATGATGTTTGTTAGGAATCCTGACCACATCTCTAGAAGTTATCGAAGATACAATGAAAAAAAATATTTTTTGGATAGTACTGGTATTGTGGAGGATTTGGATATAAAATAAATTTATATTTTATTAATCAACAACATCACTACTATTCCACAAATTACATTAGCTAACACTTGAGGTTGAGTTTTTCCTCTCAATGAATGATTTCAAAGAAGGATTTTTTGTTGAAATATGAAAAGGATGATGAAAACTTTGAAAATAAGATCCAAAATTTGGAAAATAATTCTAAACGATGTGAAAAACCTATAAATTGTGGAAATGAATGTATTGTTTTGTTACCCGAAAGATTATTGTTTATAAGAAATTTCAAAAGATGAATGTGAAGAGTGATAAATGGAATGAAAAATATTTTGCTGAAGAAACCACTATCAATGATACAAAACAAGAAAGACGTTGGATCTTGGATTGTTTTAGTTTCTCTCATATGATTAGAGAATAAAATTAATTAATAATTTTAAAAACATCAATGATTTAAAAATGACTTCTCGAAAAAATGATTCTCTCAAAATCAATGTTGTTGGATTTTCAATCACTGGGGAAGAAAAATTAAAATACACGAAATATTTGTTTTTTATGGGATAAATTACAACATTAATTATTTATTAAATCATTTTGATGAAGGGAAAAAATTTATTTTCGGTGAAATGATTTTTTGTGATAATATATGGTGGTGGAATGATAGTTTCAAGAGGTAAAACTACAAATGGAAAAAATTTACATGTTGGGGATGTTCAATATATTTGTTTCAAACTCATTGTTGAAGAGAATCAGTTGTGGCATAAAAGGCTAGAACAAGTCTCATAAAACAAAATAACATTATCAAAAAGTTACAGTTCTTATGGTATTGATTATATGTCAAGAAGATGATATTGTTGTTTCATAGTATTCCAAAATGGAATTATTTCAAACCTTATACATAGAAAGTTTATGTTATTCCTAAATGACACATAGAACTTTTAAATTATGAAATCAATTGGATAGTGACAAAATAACAGACTCATAAACATATGTACTTTAATACTTTGATTGATGACTTTAATCGTATTATATTATTATTTATATGAAACATAATCAAGATGATAAAAAATGTATCAGTGTTTTAGGAGGAATACAAATATTTAATGTGATTATTTAGTGGGGATGTTGGGAATATTATATTGTGTGGAACCCCAGAATAAATAAGATTAATGTTAGCATTAGAGGAGTATAATTTTTCATGACTTTAGTAAAACATAAAATCCGTGAAAAATGGTGTAATTTAATGGAATATTAGATGTTTAGTTGAAATGTTTGGGAGTCTGTTACATGAAAATAGTAACTGTAATTACATTTTTAGGAAATCCATGAACATTTTTGTTTATATTCAAAACAGATGATTTTATAGGCCAGGTTCCTATATAATTCAATATAAAATATTTTATGAAACAATTCCATGTTTAAAACACATACGTTTATTTGGGTGTCAATGCATAATAAATAATATTGTTGGAAAATGTGTGTCACATAAATGAATCTTTTCATGGTATTATTATGAACATTCTATTCCTTCTTTGTTTCTTAGTGTTTTCAAGATATTTTTGAATAAAAGGGTTCTTTCTTGAAGAATTGGGCCAAACCATAAGCCCATTTCCAGATATAAAAAAATTGTTTCTTTTATAACTAATTTTTCAACATTTGACACCCATTTGACATCACTTTTGGCTACACCTATCCGATTCATAACACTTTATCCATTTAGAATCCTTAGGAACTCATAATCCTCATTAATTTGTTTTATATATTCATACATTTGGCCAACCCGTGAGCCCATTTCCATATTTAAAGAAATATTTTATTTATTTTATATATCATTTATTTTATAACATTCATCTATAATTATACCTCTCAATTGAGCCCATAAACCCTAGGCACACCCCATGTTCCATTTTCCCCCATTAGGGGCTCATCTTTATCATGTATTAGAGTGAATTCCCTCACTGTTTCTCAAAACATCCAGATTTGAAAAGGGTATTCATTTCATTCATAAATCATTCATTTTTAACTCTTTTCCCCCATTTCTATCCCCACTCCACTTCTTCAGCCTTATTCGAACTTCCCATTTCAATTTTCATTTATTGGAGGTTAAACTATTTGTATATTAGTGTCTATTTCTTCAATGATTCTCATGTAAATGAATCCCTCTCTTATTCCTTAAATTTCCATTGGGTTTGTACCATCTTTCATGATTTCCCAAATTTCTGGAAACAGTGGTTTCAGAAATAGGGTCTTAATTTGAGTTTCTTGCACCAAAATTGTGATTTTAGGATTTTTTACTGCCTTGGGGTGTAGAAGTGGTGATGTTGCAGTTTTGCACTAGGATTTGAGGTTTTTGACATATATGGTATGCAATTCCATGTGTAGAAATACCTTGATGAGTTATCTTTTATTAATTTATATTTTCATCATATTACTCTTCCATTTTTTCTCGTGCGAAATCCATTTTTGGTTGCATTGGATAAGTGGTTGATTTTATGGTGGCATGTTTTTCAAAAATGAGTTTTTCTATATTCTATTCAATGTTATATCTATTGGGTTTGTTTTATAGTTCATGAAATGATCCTTTTAAATGGGTTTAGGGCTTCTAATTCTGATTTGGAGTGATGTTGTTATGCATTTGGTTTCCAATGAGGGGTTTTAGTTGGATTTTATTTTCAAAACATGGCAGTATATCTTGAAATAGATTTAAAAAATTCTATAGTGTTTATTTAATTGAACAAAGGATTCAATCATATTTTTCTACTATTTTGAGTGTATATGACCAGAAATATTGTTTTATGTGAAAATTTAGTTTTAAAGCATGGGGAACATGTTTGAGAATAATGATGGAAACCTAGGTATTTAGGTGGGAGGAAATGAAAAAGTACGCTAGGGATATAATTTATTTTGTCCCTATTTCTCATAGAAATTATTATGTTGACAACACAATAAAAACTATAATGGTAATGATTGAGGGCCACTAGGTTTTGGGTATGTCCCCTACGAGTGGATCATTCACGATAAAAGATATCGATATGGTTTCTTTCACATTGAGATATTATGTACATTGGGATCACAACAAACTAGTTCCTAGGGATGTTCTTGTGTTTAGTTCTCATTGACTACACGGTATTTCCCTTTGGATTATAATTTAGTTGGCAGAGAAATTCAGTAGCATCCATGTTTTATTTAAAAAAACTCCATTAATGTCTCGCCTTAAAATATAATTTCATTTAATGGTTTATTTCTTTAGAAATATTTGGGACCGTTTCTTATTAGTAAAACATAATGGATTTTTATCATAGGATGTTTTACACATGGAATATGTTTGGATGGTATCCTATAGGGTTTAGTATCACACACTAAATACACTATTGTGTTTATATAGACTTGATTATGTTTGACATGGGTATGAGAAAGGACATTGGAGATGGCAGTTCAGGTTGTTAGTTTCTTCTATGGTGTAGTGTTGTGGATATGGATCATGGTTGGTGATACCTTGTCATGTGGTAGTCCTTTGGATTTTTTATGCTAATTTATGTAGTTTTAGACCTATTTTGTTTTATTAAAAACCTTGTATTTGGTTAAGAATTTAAATAATGTCTTTTTTGGAATGAATTTTCAGAATGGGAATATTTTTCATTATTTGTTGTTTTTTTATCCAAATTCAGTTAAATCATTCCCAAAAAAATTTTATGATACATGGGAACTTATTCCAACCTTTGGGGATCAGGAACACAATTCGGGCCTTGGCACCGGCTGGGTGAGGTATGATTTCGATGTAGAGCATAAAAGGTCATCTGGTTTTCTTAAGACATTACCCTTTATAACCAGGAACTGGGACTAGGTCTCTATGAATTTCATAGCTGGATTTCCACATACACCATTGGGAAAGAATTATACATGGGTGATGATTGATCTTCTAACGAAATCTTTACATTTTATTCTGATCAAACATTAGACCAAAGTGTAGGAACTGGGATGGTTGAATGCGAAGAAAGATGTGAGGCTCAATGGTGTTCCATCAACTATCATTTTAGAAAGGAACCATGATTTTACCTATCGATTTTGTAGTGACCTTAAGAAAGAATTGGGGTTGTATATTAAGTTGAGTACGACATACCATCCTCAAACGGATGGTCGAATAGAGTGGACTAATCAAATTCTTGGAGACATGATTTGGGATGTGTTCAGTATTTAGGTGGTTCATTGTATCTCCATTTCTAATTATTATATTTTTAATTTAAAAATAGCTTCCAATACTCAGTCAACATGGGCCCCTTAGAAGAACTTTTTGGTCGATAGTGTCTATATCGTTTTTGTGGGGTGGATGTGTGTGAGACCTCGCTACTGTTTCTGAGTATTTTATAGGAGATGTAGGAAGAGGTTTAGTTGATTATAGAATGGGTTTTCATAGCCCCGATTCGACAAATGTCTTATGATAGTCAAATGCATCGATCATTGGTGTTTTCCATGGTTGACTTGCTTTGCTTGAAAGTGGAACCTCTCTTCGGACATTGTTGTCCTAGTATGGAAGGGAATATAAAAACATGTTTTGTGGGACCTTCTGAAGTCATTGATAGGATTTTCAAGGAAGTATACTTGTTATATTTTCTGTCTTAGTTGACATCAATCCATGATGTGTTCTATTTTCCATAGTTAAAGAGATAAAATCGGTACACGTCCCATGTTTTGGTGTGGGAAGAGTAGGAGTTGGAACCAAATCAGTCTATTGTTGAGCAACCAGTGCATAATGTAGACTCTTAAAAAAACTCTCAAGAGGACTATCCCTCTTTTTCTAGTTTTGTTGTAACATGGGACTAATGACCATGAGACATGGGAGTGGTTGTCTTGGGTCAAAGAGGAGTTTCTCTTTCTCTTATCTGACCAGGAATAAAGCTGATATTCCATGGGAGTAATGTTATTATAGTTGGAATAATTGTCACTTTCATGAATTATTTTAAATGTATTTTTCATTAACATTCTATTATTTATTTTTTGGGGGTTTCCACGCCATTTTTGGAGAAAAGGGAGATTTCTTCAAGATTTGGGCCAAAGTGTAGGTTTAATTCAAAATTTAAAAAAACATGGATTATTTTATAACTACATCAATTTCAACATTATTCACCCATTAGACTTCCCACATGGCCTCCCCTAACCTATTAAAACCACCATAATCATTTGGATCCATTAATAACTCATAATCCTGGGGCATTTGTGTAATTTATTCAGGCATTGGGCCTTCCCATGAACCCATTTTCAGAATTAAGGGAAAAATTTATTTATTCAAAATATCAATTATTTTTTGATTAACATCTGGTCTATCAACCTATCGCATAGTCCCACAAACCATAAGCACACCCCATGATTCATTTTTGCCTATATGGAACTCGTCTTCATCCTAGATTAGAGTGATTTTTTCATGGTTTTTAAAATCTTCCATATTTAAAAATAAAATTAGTTTCCTTCATAAATAATTCATTTTTAACTCATTTCCTGCATTTTAGTCCCCACCCGACATCCGAATCCTTTTTGAACCACCAAATCGATTTGGACCACTTAGAGAATCAACTATTGGTGTATTTGGCGGTGATTTTATCAATGTTTCCCAAGTAAGAGAATCCCACCATTGTTACTTCCATTTACTTATAGTTTCTCCCCTAATTAATGGTGTTCAACATTTCTAGAAACTAGTTCTTCGTACATAGGTTTTTATTTTCAGTTTCATTGCACAATTTTGTGGTTTTAGGTTTGTTTTCACGCCATTATAACGCGGCAGTGGTGTTGTTGAATTTTTTCACAAGTATTCAAGGTTTTCGAAATATATGGTATGTTATTTCATTTGTAATAATATCATGATGAGTTATTATTTATTGATTTATAATTTCAGTATATCCCTCTCTCATTTTTATGGTTCAAAACACATTTTTGGTAGCATTGGTTATGTGGTTGATTTTAATGTGTCAATTATGGGAAATTGGGTGTTTTTATTGTGTGATCCATGTTATATCGATGGTGTTTGTTTTATGATTCATGGAATGATATGATGAAATGGTTTTATGGCTACCAATTATTGTCTGCAGTAATTTTTATATGCATTTGATTTTGTAAATAAGGGTTTTAAATGGATTTTACGTGCAAATCATGGTTGTACATCTTGATTTTTTTAAACTATAGAGTGTTTATTAGATTACACCAAGGGTAATAAGAATTTATACCCACTATTTTCCATGTGTATGACGAGAAGTAGCGATTTATGTGAAAATGAAATTTCAGAGAATGCAGAACATTTTTTATCAAAATGAGGGAAACCCGGGTATCTAGCTTGGCGGACTTGTACTAGTGCACTAGGGATCTGAGGTGGTTTTCTATCTGTTCCACTAATTACGTTTGATGCTGAAAAAAACATTATCACTAATGATTGGGGACTAATAGATTATGGTTATGCTCCCGAATAGAGTCTCATTCATGAGAATTTATATTTATATTGTAACATTCACACTGATATATGAGGTGCCTAGGGCTCATAACTAACTAGTGCCTGGGGGATGTTCTCATGTTTAGTTCTGATTGACTACTATGTATTTCCCTTTTTAATATAGAGTGTTTGGATGAAATATTATTATGTTTGCATGTTTTATTTATAATTGATCATTATTTAATGTTACCCCTTGAAAACATTTTTCATTTAAAGGGTACATTATTTTGAAATCGTTGTTACTATTTCTTGTTATAAAAAATGGAAATATTTTTATCTTATGATTTTTATCAGATGGATTTTATCTGGGTGGTCTCCAATTTGGATTAGGCTCACACCCTCCTTACACCTTTGGGTGTGAGTATACATGATTATGTTTTACACGGGTAAGGGAAATGCGTTGGGAGATGGCAGTTAAGGATGTGAGTTTTTTATGTGGTGCGGTGTTTGGGAGACATCTCATGGGTGATGAACCCTTACCTTGTGGCTATCCATGGGTTATTCTTCTTACTACTTATTTTATTTTTGGACATCTTGGGTATTTTTTAAAACCTTGTATTCAGTTATGATTTTTAATTAAGGGTTTTTTGGCATGAATTTTCATATTGGGTTTATTCATCATTATTGGTTGTTTTAGGTATCATAAATGAGGTAAATCATTCCCAAACAATTTTTTATGACACCCGAGAACTTTTTATAGTCTGTGGGGATAGGGAACACCCTTCAATATTTTCCATGAGCCAGGCTGGATGCCATTTTCAATGGAGGCCAAATCTGGTTCGTGACATCATATAAAGATTGAGAATATATGAGAATGATGAACCTTAAATGGGAATTATATAAATAGAAGATGATATAGATTTTTTGAAAGGAACCATGTATATTAGATTATTCAATTGATGTAAATTTTATTTAAAAATACACATAATTATTTAAACAAATATATAAAAACAAGGAAGAAAATCCTGATGAAAGAAGTTTTATTATCAATTTGGATAATGACTGAGACAATTGTTATCCTACTCAAGAAAAAAAAATATGATAAACTATTTCATGTTATGAGGAAGATACTCAAAAATCACATCCCATGAAATAGAAGAAAATGGATTATCAAAACATAATTGGTGATCAACATAAAAAGGTTCAAAAAATATGAACATCAAGAGCTATTTCGAATAGTTATTTTAATTAAAACATTGAAGACAATGATGTGAATGATGTTTTGTTATTTCCTATAATGGGATATAATTTGAATGAAGAGAGGTATCAGATGGAGAATAATGATACATATGAACTCAAACCTAACCTAGATGAAAAAATTGTTATCATTACAAATTGGGTTTTCTAAATCATGATGAATGAATATGGTGATGTGATAAGAATAAATGAAATATTTGTTTGAAAAGGTTACTGAGAAGTTTATGTTTTTGATTTTGATGAAAGATTTTTTCTGGTGACATTTCTGAGATAATTAGAATCTTTGTTGATATTTTTTTACTAAGAAGTTACAAAATATTTTAGATGGATGTCACTTCCAAAATTATGAATGGGGATCATGATGATTAAGTGTGTATTTAACCACAATGTGGAATATTTTTTTGGAAGGACGTAATTTATTTGTACATGTTGAAGAAATAATTGAGGGGGATAAAATAATCTCTATGCTCATGGTATTCCAAATTGGATTCTGGGATAGGAAATTTGGGATATATGATTGAAAGTGTTTATAGTAATAAATTAATAAAATAATGTTTACAGTTTTCCCTCATTGAATGTTTTTAGGTTGATGAAATTTTCTTTGCTTCTATTGATGAAATAACTTGTGAATTGTTTATTGACGTGATAGAAATTTTATTTTAAATTCACATGAATGGTGAAATTATATTATTTTTTGGATTAGAAATATAATAACTAAAGAAACACATATTACATTCTCAAGAAATGTATTCTAAGTAAATTCTTATAATGTTCATCATTTATAATTTGAAACTAGTTTTTGCACTTATTATAGTTGGAACCAATTTATATAACTATTGAGAAGGAACATATGTTGACTCGAAAGAGTTTTAGAAGCTGATATGATGTTTTTTTAATTCCTCAAGACCATATTTTTTTTATAATTTCACCTTCTGTGTATTCTTTCATTTACCTAGATATGATTTACATAAACTGGATAGAAAAATATTTCTATGATATATCAAAATAATAATAAATTTTGGAAGCAGGTATCGTATCTCAGAAAGTATTGACTTGGTTGGAAATTGAGATGCTCTTTGGGAAGGAAATATTAATGAAATTGTATCCAAATCTACGGAATATTTATTTATTATAAAATTTTTTGTTAGTTATAAAACAAATAAACAAAATCCATTAACTCCTATAGAAATTAATTTTTCTTATGTTTCTTCTACTCAATCCATTACATAACATATGTGGACAAAGACTGAGATGTAAGACTTACAAGTTGATGTGATGTGAACCTTTCTCTTTAGTTGTAGCAATTAATGTGAAAAAACCATACATAATATATATAAAAAATTATATTTGAAATCATATTAACAATAAATGACACTTCATCATTAATATTTTTGAAATGAATGAATTAAATAAAGATTATGTTCCTACATCAGAACAAGTCACTGACATTTTCAAAAAACCGTTACTGAATGAAACATTTTACAAAATGACATCAAACATGGTCATCCAAACTCAATATTATCATGGTTTTGGTAAATATTTATGTTCCCTCTATATTAAATTATGGGATAGTTTTTTCAAGAATGATAATTATATAATAAATATATCCAATGAAACATGAAGGACCTTTTAAGCAATCATGTTTGTAGGGGGTGTCGGTAAGATGTCAACTCAACATGTAATTGCGTAAAATATTCAAATAATTTACTGGAGAAGTTGAAGGATAAATTTTTTAAGTAATCATGGAATAATTAGTGAAATATGTTAATGAAATAATCTATGTAGTTTAAGAGTTTTAAATTATGAAGACAATGTTTTATTACTCAATACTTTTGTACATCACAATTTTTCTATCAATGATTCTTCATTCCTACTCTAAGCTATCTCACATAGTCTTATAAATGATTTTAATAAATCAATATATTTTTGATACCATTTATAATCATTTTTTATCCATATTTGTGGCATAATATAATTGGAGATATTGTGAGTGAAAAGGTGAAATGATTTTTTGGATACTATATGATGTTTTTGTTGAAGGTATTGTACTTTTTTAATGAAACTAAATTCTCCTAAATTTTTAAAATAATAATATTAAACTCAAAATTTTATTCATTATGTTGGAAAAAAAATTCTTATGAATTTATATATATTTTAGATTATGTTTTTTAAATGTAAAAGTTCATCAGACTCACCATGAGTCTTGAAAGAAAAGATTTAAATGTGTTGAGGAAGTTGTATCATAGCATGAATAGATCAAATGAAAATCTTAATATTCATTATATATCATAGAGTTATCAAAAATCATATTTTTCTTATAAGACATGGGATTGTAGCATTTTTAAGGAATGTGGGGACCATGTGTGGACAATCAAATTACAAACTAGTTGGAATGAATGATGATGATGAAAAGAAGGGAATTACAATACAGTGCAATGTAAGTCATATAAATAATTTTGTTCCTATGTTTTCTAAAAATCATGTGGAAGACTTGATATAAGAACAATTTTTTAATGAAGGATACTTTTGAATTCTAATCACTCTGGTATCACTTCATCTATGTGAGATCAACAGATGTTGAATTCATTAAATGCTGTGATGTTTTTTATATGAATGTGAGAAGATGATGATTCTTTTATTTAGTCAGTCTAAAAGTCCACAATAAAAAAATAATATGAGAATGATTTTGTTATGAAAATATGATGTTCCTGACATTGTTATATCATGCACAGTTTTTTGGTGATCATGCGAGTATTAGTGAAAATAATAATCATACATAGTGATTCGTGAAAGTGTTAGTAAGAAGTAAATTTTTTATGATGGGTGTTGTTGGTACCAATGAAAAGGAAAATAACTAACAGTTTTTAGACCAATTTTGAATGTGATTAGAGATCAATAAACAATTTAGTCAGCCATTTTCATCAATATTAATTCCCATAAATTTTTTAAAGATATAAATAATAAAATTATTTTGTTTTTATCAATTGCATGAAGAGTCATTGTACTGGATCTTACATGAATTTTCAAATTGAAGCCTAAGTTGAACCATCAGACGTAGGCTGACATTGATAACATCATCAGATATATAGAAAAATTGTTAGAAAATAGAAAGTCGTATATTTTTTTATAATATTTGAGAGTGATTGAAAATAATCAAGATGGGTTCCAAAGAATTGAATAAGTAAAATATTGAGCTGAAATTTAATGAAAATTTTAAGATTAAGGAAATTTAATTAACGAGGAATGGTCATTAAAATCCCAACTAAACCATTTTGTTGAATATATATATAGGTGGAACAATATAGCACTATCTGAAGCACATAATATTCCTTGATGATGATATGTGGTAGAGTAATGAATGTTTTTAGGGAGAAAAAGTTTCCATGTTGGGAATTTATGAGGAAAATTTCTGGATAGAAGATGAAGAATAATGAAAATTTTTCTTTGAGTTTCTCATATTAGACAAGACAAAAAAATCGAAATCAAACTGATAATTAATTACTGAGAGAAATTCCATTTATATTTTTAGTGGTATCCTGATAGAGTAATATTCCCAAACTGAACAACCAAATAAAGGATTCATACTGGAGAGTCAGACCAAGTATTAGTATGAAGTGGAAATATTTTTTATCTTATTCTAGGTATTAAAGTGATTCATTTATTTTAATATTACATTAGTCAAATTTTAAATTGCATCACAATAATAGGTTTTGAAGAAACTGGAATTTTTTTTTACATTTCACACAATTTTTATTATATCATTTTGTACTACATGATGATCATGGACTATTGTATTGATCAATGTTCTACATAACTGTAATGGTATATCATACTTTCTTCCACACAAATGGTTAGTTTTATAGTGTATTGTGTAGTATTGGAATGTTTCCAAAACCATTCAACGGCATATATACTATTTTGGAAGAGTGAACATTTTCAATTTTGTGTTCCTATGGATGTGTGATTGTTATGTCATTAGAAAAGTCCTAACTCTTTAAAAGAATGTAATGGATATTTGAGAAATATGTGAAATAAAATGAATGTGATATCAAATTTTCACCACCTCCCCCAATCAGTGATACATTAATCATGGATTAAAAGTATCAAATGGAAAGTAATTGATTAAAAATAATTTACTATAACAAACCATGGACTCAGTTTCGATTATTAATAAATGTAAAGTATTTCACTATGATGATTAATGTAATGTATTTTAAAATGATGATAAAGGTCAACTAATTGATAATGAATTAATTATATGAATGAAATGATAAAAATTAAACAAGTAATTAATTTTTTTAAATTTATTGTTTTCTTATAGGATATATGGTCATAATATTCGATGAAGGTATTCAATGTGACATTAGATGAAGTTGAGTATGAGACTTTTTTATAACCATATTTTGGGTTTGAGATATATTATATCATGTATATTATATGATTTCATATTATTCCCCAAACATTTTAGTTGGATAAAATGAAACCCAAGGGACTCTAGGATGGGGTTTTTCCCAACACCATATTGGGAGGATGGATGTCTGACTACCCCATGTGGTCCTAGTCTCATATAATAGTAATTACATATACTGGTAAGAATGATGGTTATTTTTCCAATATCTATATGTAGAGGGATGTAATTTATTTTCATTATTTCAAACAATAGTATAAATACATTATGAAAAAGGATTATTATCAGTATGCTGTTTTTAGGATGTTATGGATTAATGTATGTACTCATTTTATGTGATTTAATGGATTTTGGATTAATAATCGATGTATGATACCATTCATACAATCTATGGAGGCTCCCAAAAATAAAACAAAATTTTATATGGATGTGTATGGGACAATTTGATGTTGTGATTCATGAGGTTCATGTTATTACCACTTTCCCATGTGTCTTTGTGTTGGATTATTTTGGAGAGAAATATCTCATGATGTGTGGTGATGGTGTAGAGAAAAAAGTAGTGGAGATATGGTAGTGGGGTACCCTTGATGTTTCATTTCAATATTATATGATCTCTTCTATGAGATACACGGTAAGAGTAATCCATAGTGTAATTGAAACATAGTATTAATTTCTATATAATGAGTTAGTTTCATAATTATTCAATATTATTTATAATGATTTTGTTATCATATTACTGAGAGGAACTAGGAGGATCTTATTGAGTGCACTATTATTCGTACCATAAGTAGATGTAATTTATTTTTCAGGAATTCCGGATCAGGTTGGAGGTTGTGTTGGATATTACAAGATATTGGTTTTATGGGAGTTTTTTGGGATTTGTGGTCATTGATATCATTAATTTTTTAATTATTTTATTTTTCTATCAGTTTTTAATATACATTACGGACTTCATTGTATTCACAAGTGATATATATATGTGTGTGTGTGGGTATTTATTATAGTATTTATAATATATCTCTCTTATAAATCTCCTCTTGAAGTTTAAATCCTCCTAGTTGTATTCTTATTATTCCCTCGGTGCTAGTCACCAACTGGGGCCCAACTTGAGGTCGGACATAGTTAGTTACTATCTACCATCCCTAAATTATATCATAGGAGTGGTACACATTTTCTAGATGGGGTCATGAAAATGAGGAATCAATGGTTCATGTTAATTGAAATAATGGATTTTGGGGTTTGGTATAGTTAAGATTTCATGGGTTGGTAGGAAAATATTATTTATCTTATTTAGTGAGAAATATATACATGGGAGACCTGCTGGGCCCCCATATAACATGATGACCAAAACATTGTTTTGACTAAAACAACATAATGTTGTTATAATGATTTTACTATTTGGACCTCGGAAAGGACAATGAATCATTCATCATTGAGACCATGTATAAAATTATTTGACCACGAGATTGGAAACGTTAATAACAAGATAACACATAATTAAATAAATAAATATTAATATTACATATTCGATGTTTATGAGCTGTAAAAATTTTGTCATATTATAGTCATACCTTTAGGTCAATGACCTCATTAGGTTCACACTGCATACATTCAACTGGATGTCCATGAATATCCCCATAAAGTTGAGGTCAACAACGAAGACACATGTCGGAGGAAAATCAAATATTTTTAGTACCAAAGTGTAATTTTTCTAAAGGATCCATTTTATATTCATTAGAATATTACTAGTTGGAATATGTTGAGACATAGTTTGGTTTGATCCAGGCTTGAAAGGACCACTGGGATTCATGTGCTATGATGTTGATCCATAATGAAGGGAGAATGTGGTGGTTCTAGATATTTGGGTTTTTATAGGTGTTGAAATTCTCTTGAGAGATTCTTCAAGACCAGTTATGAGAAGAGTCCAATTATCCATCAATTAAAGAGGCCACAAAATAAGAGGTACATATCCTTTCATATAAGAGTAACAGTTTGCAAGGGTTTGGAATCGATTTCATCAAATCATATACAATATTATACAAAACTATTTCTAGATGTGCACTATAAAAATATTCATTTTGAGGAGTATTTTTTATCCATTGATAAAGTTCATTGTAATACCATTTATGTTTAATAATTCAGTATTTTTTTCGATCATGAAATTGTAATTGAGATGATTTTATCCAGAACTAGATTTTATTGAGAGGGGGTTTTCTAGATTCCTTGTATAGTAGAGCTATGGTATGAGGTTACTAGTTTACAGAACATAATAGTTTTTAGCCATACAGCGGTGGGTCACTTCCATTATCATATATTAACTCTTAGGCAGTTTCATTTATACAATATCTAACTAATAAAACATGCATTATACTTATTAGGGTTACGATCATCTATGGAGAGAGTACCAAAAATTGTGGGCATTCAGTATGAGCCATGTCTTCTGCTTTATTCTCATATATTGATATAATATCAAGCATGTTTTTGGAAGTAGGGTGATCTATTTTGAAATCAAAAGTAAATATATGGGGAAGGTATAGTATTTCCCAGAGATACATCTCAATCTCAAAAATAAGTTCACATCCAGAGTGGTGGTCTTCATCTAGATTTGGGAGGGAATAAAGGAGATCATTGTCAGCTTCATGATTTTGTATTTCTATATTAGGTGATCTAGACATAATTTGAGGTACCATTTTCATATTTTCTACATGAATGAATTGTTTTTCTATTTAGAGAGACACACTATTTTATATCAACAACCACAATCCATGTGTTGGTAATTCAGGTCGAGATGCTTCCAGTTCCCTTGGAATTGACTATACTATTTGGAGGATTATTTAAAAAGAGTGAATATGTAGATAATTTGAGATAGTGAAGTGAACCACTATTCAACATGATTCCTCATATGATTACAAATAAATTCATAAGAAATCATCCTTGGTATGTATTGGTTGTATTTAGTGCTTTTTATCATGAATTTCATTAGGAGGATTGTTGTGTTACATAATGAGGATTGAGTTCCAACCATGATTGTTAGTGTGGGAGACTCTTTGATGGCTCACATGCTTGTTCTTTCCCTTCCTTATTTTACAGATGAGTTGATACTAAACTCATCCTATATATAGAAAATGATGATTCCCATGGCCATGGAAGTGTACCATGATGTCCTTCCTAATGTTGTTGCTACATTACACCATCTATAGGATATAGTGTTTTGTATTAGACTATAACCATGTTTGCATCTCATATAAATGACTCAATATATAGTATAACCTACCCAGTTGTGTGATAAGTTAGTATATATCAAATATATTTTGACTTGAGGTTTTGTTTTTCCAGGTTTATCACCATGGGGTGGACAAATGTTATTCAAAAAAAATTCTAATGGAAGTTTATATATTTTTATATATTAATATTTCTTACAAATTTTAATAAGAAGGAATAAATATAATCTTCCATGGATTAATGATTTATTTTAGTAGCTGAATGGATCAATTTTGTTCATGATGATATATTTTTCATGATGTATGTTTCTTTGGGAATGTTCTATCATATTAGAGAGTATCATAAAGGTCCCCATAACTCCCTAATAGGGTATACTTGAATCAGGGTTTCAAAATCTTCTTAATATGTGACAGATCTCGTTCCCACATTGTTATGTACCAACTAAACCTATCTTAATGGAATTCTTAGAAGAAAACAACCACATGAAAAGGGATCACACATCAGTTTTAATGGGTTCAAAAAAATGTGTTACTTCATGGAGAATAGACTATTAGTGTGTTGATCATACCTAATTCATAAAATTGTGAATTTTTGTGAAATAAAATATTTCAGACACAATCAATCTACTACAACCAAACACTTTTTACGATTTTTTCGGGATAACACACTGGATCACTAGAAAAACATCCATCAGAACCCTCTAACTCACAACTTTAGGTAATGTCTTACATAGTTTATCGAGTTGAATGATGATTCAATATTTTTTAAAATATGTCCACGTACATATCTATAATTTCCCCTTTATTTCATTATAGACCTATGTATATGAACATTTAATGCTCACTTCAATGGAACAAATTTATTTAGAACTTCCGTTCACGAAGAACATTTATGAATCCCACAACCTACATGAACCACCATACCTTCGAGAAAAAAACTATTGTTGTGAAGCTAATAGATTCAATACATAATACCCTATAATAAAGAATAAGCTATTACACAAAATAATTAACTTATGTAAATACAGTACTAGGCTTTACACGATTCTCATGATTGCATAGAAATCTATATTTGTGGAGTTATCATAACATCATGACATCAGATCAATTACATAATATTCATGATTAATCACTAGATAAATGAAGTGGGGGTACCCTTATATTCATATTCATAGACATTTTTTATGATCCACTACCTAAAAAACATAATTTGGATCTCCCACAAACATCTTTATGACTCTCCACCATTCCAGATGCTACATTGAGATTTCACAGCATTGTGAATATTTCAATAAAACCAACACCTACTCATTATGCACCAATTTTCAAAATTATAATGAACACTATCATAGATCATGGTGATATATATCTCCATTCATATCATCCATAAATTTATAAACCCCATTAATTTAAAAAATTTATAATGAGTCTATTTTAGAAAATAATATATCGTGATGCTATTCTCTTCCTCAATATTTTTAAAACCAAAAATTTTGAAAACACTAAAAAATAATGTTGCCTTCCACAATGTGGTCATAATGGTCTATAAGTGCACTTGTAGTTAACTATCCATGGTCAAACATGTGATTATTGTCAAAAAAAATAAACCATACTCCATTTCCATCAATGGATATACTTAGTTCAAAAAATTTACACCTTTGGGTTTGTCTGTAATCTGCAGATAAATTAAATAAAGCACCATCTACCATCAAAACCGGATATGCAAGATACAACTCATCCACCAAACATGAGTTTTACATGGATATATCTAAACCACACTCCCGTAGATTCTATATCCCCCCTAAAGATTCATCATATAGACAATTAGAATAAAATAGTATACCCAACATGGGAGAGGAGATTATCTGTGACCTCCTCATGCACTGAGATGTGGTTGAATACTGAGGTTCAAGTGATGTTTCTAAAACACATGTGCTTAAAATTTATTGGTCATTATGTTAACAACATGATCATAATTTCCAATATTATCCATTTTAAATCACAAATTCTTCATATTTTTCCTCGATGAAGTGATATTTGATATCAATATATTTCATATGAGAATACTGAACATGACTCTTCATAAAATCAATTGTTCTCTTGTTATCATAGTGAATAACCATTATATATTTCACCTCATATCCAATATTAGTAATTTGTTTCTTCATCCATAATAACTGATTATAATCATTTTTAGGAGAGATATATCATTCTTCTGTAGTAATAGGATAACTACATTCCTATTTCTTACTCAATCAGTTCACACATTTCCTTCCAATAATGAATGGTCCCACCCTTGTGGACATTCTATCAACCACATCTTCATCCCACAAAGAACATAAAATATTAAAACTCATTGTATCTTCTTTAATCAATTTATACGGAAAAAATTAGTATACCTTGAATATACGTCATGATTCGTGTAACTTCTTCCATATGTTAATTCTAAAAATTAATTTGAAAGCGAGTTACTAAACATTTTGCAAAGAGAATGTATAGTTTTGTTGTAGTAATGTCTAATAACTTATAATGACTATCTAATACATGGTGGGATCCGATGAACTCTCATCCTATTTCTATCACTGTTTCCTTCCAACCACAATCGGAGTCGACATTTGTTCGGTTTCATGCATATTGAATTTCATCAGAAATTCTCTTGCACATTTTACTAATAAATTAATGTGTAATACTTCTTATGAAAATGATACTACCCCATAAAATATGAAAATTCATCAATAATAGAAATTTCATTATCTGATTTCGTATAATTTGAAAATAAACTCACTGATCTCTACCTTCATCCACTAAATATAATATCATCCATGTACACTATCACCATAAAATGATCTTATTTTGAATTCATTATACCAAGATTAAGGTTGGAACCACTTCTATTAAATTCAATAATCTTCTTATAAGTATCTAGAAGAGAATATAATGCTATTTTTTCCTTTTTTAGACCATATGGATCATCCTTTAATCTAATAAATCATTTCATCATCATTTCCATTTGGAAACAACACTATTTGTCGAAAAAATACTTCTAATTCATGAACTCTATTTTAAGAAATAGGTTTTCACATCCATCGGATAAAAATTATATGCTCTTTTTAATTTTATAGCATGAAAAAGCCTGATGAACTCTTGTATCACTTCTGGATCAAATTTATATTTGACATCAATTCATTCAATCTATGCATTAACTTTACAAAAATGTTTTTACTTTTTTAATATCACGTTTTTATGCCCGTAAAATTTGATTATTTATATCTATTTTCTTCCAATAACATTATGGTTTTTAGGTCTATTTAAAAAATCCCATGTCTGATTCTTGTCAATCAGGTCATGTTCCTCATTCATGTATTTAAACCATGTTTATTCTTTCAAATCAACTTCAAATGAGTTTGGTTAGACACTTGGAAGTATGGAAGTATATGGATTATTCCTCATTCTCTTTTTCTATTAGGGTTTTATCCAATCCCTACTGATATTAGATTGATCAATTTCATCTCTTTTATTACTCATGTGATTATCATAAAAATATTAATCAGAAATCATTTATTCTACCAATTATTCTTTTGAATTAACATCAATTTTAACCTATAAACGTTTTCTATTCCTTACTGCACTTATATATTTTAATCTATTCAATGTCCACTATCTTCTTAATCATCAATCATATCATTATAATGGCTTCATGATGTATTTTTTATCTTCTATTCAAGGATCCTGACATCACTTCCTTCGATCAATATCCTATGATAATTATTGATACGTTTATATGATATGTTATTCATTTAATAACTAAAAAATATTACTTAATCTATCGCATTAGCATAGTTTCCTTGATTTCCCTATTCTAACAAAACATTTAATTATCAAAATATGAAAATAAATCAAAGAGGACATTTATTAATTCCACAACTCATTTTTTTTAAAAAAATAATTTACATCCATGTTCAATTTTTAGTATAAAATGCTTCTTTAATGACCACTATCTTTTTTATGGTGAGAGATTCAACTAGTAATCAACATAGTTTGGCCATATTTCTCACCAGTTTATTCCTACACACAATAACTAAACATTTGTGTGTGGTTCTTACAACATCATCCTCGTGTTGTATTCCATGTTTCTACATGTAATTTTAAAATTAAATAGATGTTTATTCCCTATAATTTTCAAATATCAGAACTATCTGTTGGAACCAAGGATGTTCATTGTTGTTAGAACCCAGTTCTTATTCTTGAGGTACGAGTTTCTTATTTTTCATTTCTCTTTAAGTGTTTTTGTGAAAAAATGGAAAATAGGGAAAATCCAAAATTTTGTGGGTACACACCCTGTACTTTTCCACATGTCATGTACTTTGGCCGCGAGGGATGTGTACATGTCGTGTACATGAGATTACAAGCCGTGTAGTTATTATTTTTCTCTTAAAATGGAAAGTGGCATCTTCTTTGGATAGAAGGAATCTTAGAACTCGATTGGAGCACTAGGAGGGGAGGCCAAAGCTTGGAAGAGTTCCCGACTGTGTACCGGCACTCTGATTCCTTTGCCGATGATCAGGTTAGGACCAATCGGGTATGTCCTTTGCTATCCTTGTGTGTTTCCTTCAAATTCATTCACAAGGAGAAGTTATTTGAGATTGAATGTGTAGAATTTTTCCCAGATCTCTGTCGTTCTCGGATGTTTCTGGAGGCGTCATTCACGTATATTGATCAATGGAGATCAAGGTAGGTGGCCTTATATTTTATTACAACTATTGAGTGATTTTGTGGATCGTTGTGCTATGAGCCCATGTTTGGGGTGACTTATGGATGAGGCCTTGACTGATAAAATACCTATAATTGTAATGGTAATTTAATGATTATGTATAAACTATTGTTTTGGATTATTACTTGGATCTAGGGCCATCCTTTGGGTGTGTTCCCACTATTGAGCCATTTGGCCAGGGTACCCAAGGGTATACCATATCTATAACATGATTTTGGTTTTCATGAGATGACCTTATATGTATTGGTTGCTATGCATTGGGCTCAGCCTGATTTATTGCATAGCCTGAGAGAAGTGTTGTTTTTAACATGTGGGTATCATTTGTTAGCCTGAGGGTAACATTTATTATGCCTATTGGCAGTACCTTCCATGCCTGCGGGAAATATCTCGTATGACTGTGGGAAATATTCGTTATTCCTGTGGGCAGTCACCTACGAGTTATTATTCTGATTACCTAAGGGTAAGGATTTTCATGTTAGCGGACAAAATTTACAATGTATATTCATTGTGGTGATATAAATTTTTGTACCTACCAAGCTAAAGCCGATCTTGGAATTGATAAATAATGAATAAAATGGAAATTTAATAGATATAGATAGTTACATTGAGTACTTCCTAGTTTACTACAATTTATTATTGCACACTACTATTGCACATTTTCACTAACAGTTCGGCATGGGCCTTTGGTGGTTGAGTACTGGGGTTTATTTCGCACACCATATTTTGGTCATGTCTTGGGCCCAAATAGATTATATTGATGCATGTTTGGATAATGTCAAGGGTCCCTATAATGTTACTTGATTGTTGTAGAGGATTATGAGAGAATTGGAACAATCTTAGGCTTGCGATGCTGCTGAGTTCCTGATGTGCTACTTTGTTTTGCATGGTTGTACATGTATTCTATACTGTATTGTATTTGATTGTAGTGTATCCTATTTTGAATACTTTCCAAGGATATGACATATTGCATCATCATATGTATATTATTGTTTCCATCTTTTACTTCTGTACTATTGCCCTTTTCCACATAGTATTGCTTACTGCTTATGCTTTCGTATTCTTGTATTTTGTTTCACTGGGTTAAATTTTGACAAATGTGGGCATAGTTTCCCCTCTATCAAACCTAGGCCCTCGCTGTTAGTCGGCAGGCTCTGGCGTTTGGTAAAATTCGCTTGAGGTCATGTGACCAACCGGGTTCGGGGCACCCATTGAGTGGCACCCGGATCCGGGATGTTACAATTGTAATATTGGACTTTGGTCTGAGATTGTTGTCAATATTCACATGGATATCTTGTGATGTTTCAAGGAATTAGGTCATATGTTTGAGGCAAATTTTTTTGATGAGGCTGGTGTAGTTGGCCATTTTTGTGAAATTTTTTTTGGTGTAAAAATCAGGAGTTTGGTAACGATTTTCACCAATGGTACATGGTGAAGGCTGAAGTTATTGAATGAAGGCATGTGGTACGAAGTAAAGTCATGTCGTACATGGTGAAGGGGAGCGGTACGTGTTAATTGAATGTTGTATGTGGAATGGTGTGAAGAACCAACAATAGTTTGTAGTAACGATACATGGTGAAGGCATGCGGTAGGTGGAATTCTTCTGAAAATGGTTCGCAACGACGGTATGCAGTGAAGTCATGTGGTACATGGGATAATGAAGTATGGACAGATTTTTGTGATTCGAAAAATAGTAGCGGTACATAGAAGAGAATAATAGTACATGGACGGAGTTCAGTTTACAGTGAATATTTTTACCACATTGAGAATTTGGGTAAATCATTTTAATGGAATTTGAGGAGTTATGTTCCTATATAAAGAACAATATTTTCATTTTTTATGTGATGTGATTGGAGATTATAATTTCTAGAAGAAATTAGGTGAAGTCTGAAGTGGTATGCCTTGTAGAACATTGTACGTGGAGTGAATCATCCACGTATGGAAACCTGCACACGATGAGAGTGTGTTTCACGTAGGTAGATATTGCAATATGTGGTAGAGAAGGAAAGAATGCAAAGCATGAATGTTCGTGGAGAAGTGGAGTTGTATGCAGTGCAGGGAATTACACCCAAAGGGATGTTTTCTGAGGAGCTGGAATGTACGGGGAGGCGCTGGATGGTACACGAAAATAACAATAGTATGTGGAAACAGGTGCAGTATGTGAAACACTGAAGGATGGATGAAAATTGATCAAATCAGTTTTATAAATTTATTTCTATTATATATGTGTGTGTGAAAAAATAAATTACATCTTTGGGTGATTATGAGACTTTAATAGAGCACCCATTTACTATTGGGGGGGTGTGATTTAATGTTAAACCGTTGAAGATACCTTCATGTCATTAAACTGAGTGATGATACTTCCAATGTAGTGCGAAAGGGGGTTTCATCAAGAGTGATTTGAGGGATGCAGTGTGTTATCCCTATAACCTAGTAATGGAAGAGTTCCTGGAACATTGTGAATGTTCCAAAATCTTCTAATCCTCAATTTTTGAAGATTCTTGGTTTTTGGAATGACTGAAACATTGTTGGAAAATGCTCCTTGGACGTAGCCCTTAATGGTGATCCAAGTAAAATTTTTGTGTCTTTTCTTTCCATGTGATTGTTTATATTTTGAACATAATCTATATATAGGTTTAATTGTTTCCAACCATCATGGGAACAAGATCCATATGTTTAAAGAAGAAGTTTTCATCTTGATTCACCCCTATCCTCTCAAGGTGCTCTGGGGTTCTTCATGTGGTATTAGACGTATAAAGGTTGTCTGTGTTTAATCTGTCTTTCTTTTATGACATGTAGAATAAAATTACTGTCATGGAAGAGGCTTTGATTGATGGAATTGTTTTTGAGATATGGAGGAACATGTTTACTTCTCATATATGATCTCTTGGATATGATATACTTTTTTCTACTTCACAAGGAATTCAGTTCACTAATCCAACTGGACTATCTATGATAGACAAAGATCAGAAGAAGTTGGAAGCTGATACAAAAGCATAGAATACCCTAACTTCATCTCGTTATGAGAAAATATATATGAATGTGATAAATTATATGTCAGAAATGTCGATATGGGAGAAACTGGAGAAAATTTATGATGGTTACATCAAATTGAAGGAGCTTAAGATCCATGTTGTACACTACAATTTTGATGAACTGATGATGAACCCTAATGAAAATTCAAGTTCATTCTTCAATCCAATTATTGATGTTGTAGGAGAAATTATAGGTCTTGGAAAGGAGATCTAAAAAATTGACTTTGTAAAGAAAATTTTGAGAAGACATCCGCCCAAATATAATGAGAAGGTTTTAGCTCTTGAAGAAAGTTATCCTTCCATTCTATCGCATTATAGTCTACTAAGATGACTAGTAGAATTTGAGATACGACTCAATCCATAAGAGGCAATGAATTGTGTCACAAAGGAAATTGATTTCAAATCCAGAGAAAATCTGAAAATTTATGGAGATTGCGTTGATGAATATGATGTGGAAAAACAAGTTCATTTTCTCATTTCTATGAAAATCAAGAACTGAACATGAATATTTGAAGAAAATCTACCTCTAGAATATTTGTTTTTTGGATGAGTATGGCACAATGCCTCTCATTTACCAAGAACGTTCAATGTTAATGAAAGTGACGATGAAGACATTAAAAACCATCAGAAAAGTTTTGTCAAAATGATAGATTTTATATATGGAATGAAATTTCAATGAATGATTTTTTTGGGAAGAAGAAGATGAAGAAAGTGAAGACATTGAGGAAGGGGAGGTATAATTAAAACTAGGAAGTCGTGCATCCATGATGAATATCATTGAAATGTTAGAACCATTGAGAATTAAAGCTATAGATAATCGATTGACTACTAATGTGGTTCCCAACTTGAAACATAAGGTATAATTTAGTATGAATAAGCATAAATTTAAGAGATAAAATTTGTTTTAAACAATGGTTTGGGAATATTTAGAATTAATTTATCAGCTGGAAGCCAAAATCGATCGACTGGAATAACTAGTGATTGTACAATCATCAATCCTTGAAAGTATTGATGATGTTGTGGTACAAAAACATTGAATTGATGAACAATAAAAGGTCATCAATCACCTTACCTCGTGACACGAGGAGAATCCCATGAACATTGTGGGTCTCAAAGTAGATTTTTTTCCTAAGAGAATTAATCTTGAAAGTGAATCAATTTATAATGAAGCAATGATGAAAATACAATTTAGAAGGTTCTCGGATGATGAGCTGCTAGAGAGATCCAAATGCGGTTCTGTTGGAGTTGAAAAATCCTGAGTGATAGAATACCTCCATGAATGGGAATGTTGACTCAATAAGGATATATTATTACTTCTCTATTCCATATGGTTTTATATTTTAAATATCACAAACACTATTTTTCTATGATTTGAATATTTTTATGTTTAGTATTTTTCTTATGATCCGGAATTGTCATTCCGATATTGTCATTAAGTTATATTTTTCAAGATCTATCATTACGATATGTGAATCATTTTTTACCATTCCGAATATGGTGTATATAAGATGCCGATTTTCAATTCCAAATTTGGTGTATTTATGATGCTGATTTTCAATTCCGAATCGAGTGTATATATGATGCCGATTTTCAACACCAAATTCGATGTATATATGATGCTGATTTGGAATACTGAATCCAGTGTATATATGATGCTGATTTTCAATACTAAATCTGGTGTATATATGATGACGATTTTCAATAACGAATCCAGTGTATATGTGATGCTGATTTTCAACACCGATTCCAGTGTATATTGGATGCCGATTTTCAATACTGATTCCACTGTATATGTGATGCTGATATTCATTACGAAATTCGATGTATATGTGACTCCAATTTTATGATTCCATTTTAATGACAATGTTTTTTCTATGAATATGTCTTTATGATTTCTTAAGATTACATTTTCTTGATAATGTTATAGTTGATTAAATGTATCATTCCAATGATATTAGACTTTATGTTCTCTTATACATAACATAGTTTATGTTACATGAAACGATTTCATTAAATTATTATAAAGTAACGAATTTTATGTTTTCCATGTGTCCTGGTCTCTCCGAAATTTTAGGAAACTATGACTGTTGAATAGGAGCCGACTGTTGGGATGTTTTTCCTATAAATACAAGCTCATTTGAACGAGAAAAGTACCAGACAGTGAACAAGCTTGTGATGTGATTTCTAGATAGAGATTCTCTTACAACTGTAAGTGCTTCATGAAGATGTTGTGAACTACTTGTTTGGGCATGAACAACTTGTTCAGACTTTCTTAGTTCAGACTCTGATCGTGCTTATCGTAGGATTATGAGTTTGGAAGACAGAGGTTCTGATTTCCTTCTAAATCAAGGGCTTGTGGGGATAACAAGATAGATATCGATATTCAGATTGAGGGATTACCTGGTTTTGGGTAAGACAGACTTTATTGAAATTATAAATCAAGGAACCTTTATCCACGGTTGTTGGACACCCTTTACTTTGGGATAAAATAATACCTATGTTACGTGATTTCTATTTCATGTTTTTTTTACTTCCGCTGTATTTGTATCGTTGTGAAAGTTAGAAATTAGAGATTTTTTTATACTTTGTAATTCCATCACTCTGATTATATTACAGATTCTATACGCTTTAAGGTAGACTCATTCTTTTATGAAATTCGAAAAGTTCTCTTTAAGAGGGAATTTGAATGTTTGTTTTACTTTGTTAAACTTATATTTAAAGGATCCAAAGGAATTTTTAAACTATACAATTCCCCCCTCCCACTCTTGTATATTGTGTATCTTATTTTTACATATTCGATCCTATAATTAGTATCAGAGGATGTCTCTAAAATAATTATATCCACATATAAGTTTTATTTCTCATTTTTTCATTTTCTTAAGTTCATCATATTTGATTTTGAACTTTTACTACACATATGTTTTCTGGAAAGATGTTTCTTTTTAGCTTGGAAGGAATTCATGTTTAATCTCTTGGTAATCTCAATCCAACTAGACTGCTGATCTTTTATGGTACTGACTATGAGTAATGGAGAGATAGAATTAAGACCTTTTTGATAAACAAAGGTGTTGACAACTACATTATGTATACTATATATTATAAGATTGTAGATAAGGAACATAGAACCTTTACTAATCCAGAAAAGGTGGAATATCAGCTGAACATTAACATACGTAATACTTTGATATGTTCCATGACTAGAAAAATATATATCCAGATTTTATCCTTTGAAGATGAAAATAGTATTTGGAAGAAGCTTGAGGTAACTCACTTTGGAACTTCCAATGTTATTGAAACAAGATGAGAAATTCTCAGGGATGAGTATCAGGGTTTCTGCTTCCCTTATGGAGAACATATATGTAAGTTACAACAAAGATTAATGACTATTGTCAACATATTACAATCCATGGGTTATAAAGGTTTAGATGACTAAGCTCTTTTAGGTAAGATTATTGACATCATTCCTAACGAATGGGAATCCCAGAGGACTTCTATAGATGAGAATAGGAATGTTAATCAAATTCATCTTGAAGAACTATTTGGAACTCTTCTTCAACATGAAACCAGAATGAAGAGAGTTGCTGATAATATTATGATGAAGAATGGAAATGGAGGTGTTTATTTTACAACTACTTTAAATCATATGACTGCCAAAACTCCTGAGAGGATTACTTGATTTAAATCTATGAAGGTTATTGTTCAATCTGAATCAAGTGAAACTGAAGCTTCAAAAAATGATTTTGAAAATCTTGCTTGGAGGTTGAACTAGATTTTTATAGATGAAAATTCAATATAGATCAAAGAAGAATGATAGAAAAGATAGGAAGGATGGATAAATGACTTTATATGAATGTATAAGAACTGGTCATATTAGACCTGATTGTCCCTGGCTTAAGGAGAAAGATAAGAAAGACATTAATTTTGAAAGAAATAAGAAGAAGTTCTACAGATTAAAGCATAGGAAAGTATTAAAATCCAATGAAACTTGGAAATCCCGTGGTGGAGATTCTTATGATAAATCGTCAGAATATGAATCTTTTGGGAAAAAGAATATTGTTCTAATAGCCGGAGCTCCATTTCAAAAGAATTGTCTTATAGATAAGGTACGAATTGCTGAATCCTTAACCAATAAGTCTTTAAGTGAAAATTTTCTAGATAGAGGTTTTTCTTCAGATGAAGAATCTTCTTCATTAGATAATTATTATAATTTTCCTTATTATGAGGAAGTTTATAGATTTGCTAAATTGTTGGAAAATACAAATTGTAATGTTTCTAAGAAACTTGATAAAGAAAACTATTGAGAATTTATTTTAACAAAATAAATTTTAGATATTTCCCAAGATGTTGATGAGAAAATTGATGTTCTAAAAAATATTTCTAAGGAACATGAGGAAGATAATACGAGATGGATAAACTTTATAAGGATCTTAAAAATCTGTTTTTAGAAAATGATTTTTTAGACGATAAAATTAACTCTAAAACTATTATTCATGAGGATAAGAATTTAGTCCTGAGACTAAAATCTGAAATATCTTTCTTGAAGAAAATTCTTGCTAATTTTACTTCTTCTAAGGAAAATTTTTACAAGATGTATTCTCAGATCTGACATTATGGTAATAATCAGGGATTAGGTGATTCTTATGAAAAAAGTATTTTTAAAAATAATTATTTTGTTCCTTCCAGAGCCCCTTTTTGTTCTAAATGCGAATGTGGTGGGCATTGGAAGAAAAATGGTTCTCTAAATAATGTGAAATCCCATCGATTTCATAAATCATATTTTTCTAAAAAAATATGGTTGCCCAAGCTTTTATTATCTAATAATTTAGGATCCATGAAAGTTTGGATTCTGAATGCCTAACTCTTTCTTTTTCATGAAAATAAAGAAAGTACCAAAATCATATGGTTCATGGAATGTGGATGTTCCTTGCACATGACTTGTATCAAAGACTATTTCATGATTATTTTAAAAAAAAGGTTGAAAGGTATCTTTTGGTGATATCTCTCAAGGAGAAATTGTCGGTATAGGTAACATTATTCTTCTTGGTAAAGCTGTTATTTCAAATTCTCTTTTTGTAAAAGGCCGTAGGAAAAACCTCATAAGCATAAGCTAATTATGTGATGAATTCTACCTTGTGAATTTTAGAAATGATATATTTTTAGTTCACAATTCCAAGGATGAGTTTATTTTCTCTATCCTTTGGCATTAGAATGTGTACACCTTAAACCTAGAAGACCGTAAGAGTCAAGATCTACCTTTCCATAGTTCATTTGAAGATCAATCGTAGCTTTGGCATAGAAGACTCGGACACTGTAACTTAAGGAATCTACGTAAGCTGTCAGATAAAGAACTTGTTCAGTATCTACAAGAACTTAGGTTTGATTCTTCAGAAGTCTCTGAACCTTGTCAATATGGAAAGAAACATAAGTATATCTTTAAATCTATATGTGTAGTTACAACATCTAATTCCTTACAGTTAGTAAACATGGATTTAATTGTTTCAACACAAACTGAAAGTAATGGAGGAAAATACAATGTGTTTGTCCTAGTTAATGACTACACTATATATACTTGGGTCTATTTTTTCTCCAAGAAATATGATGCTTTTTTTATTTCAAAATCTTTAAAGCTCAGGTTAAAAATGAGAAAAACCTACCATTGATAACTATTAATAGTGATCGTGGTTGAAATTTGAAAATTCTGAATTTGAAACCATTTGTAGTAAAACATTTATTACTCACAATATCTCCACTCCATGAACTCCTCAACAAAATGGTGTTGTCGAAAGAAGAAATCAAATTCTTCAAGAGATTACAATAACCATATTGAGTGAATATTATATAGGTAAACATTTTTGGGCTGAAGCTGTAAGTATGGCTTTTTATACTATAAATCGAGTTTTAATAAAAATGTTCCTTAATAAAACACCTTATAAGTTACGAACTAGCCAAAAATAGAAATTTTCTTATTTCAATGTTTTTGGTTGAAAATTATTTATCTTGAACAACAAGGATAACATACATTAATTTTCACCCAACTCTGATGAGGGAAATTTATTAGGATACTATACTAACTCTAAGGCATATAGATTTTATAATAATAACAGTTGAACTATGGAAGTTATAGTACATGTTAATTTTGATGAAAATGATCCATTCATTTTCAGAAAACATAATCTTTTCCTTATGTATTTTCTAAAAATGGTCACCAACATTTGTTAGAAGATCATTAAGACAAGGATAATTTTCAATAATATTTTTCAGAAACATTTACCACTGGAGATTTTCTACATTATATTGATGAATGGGTTTTTCAAAATCCAAGACAGTTGTTACTTAGGAATCATCTCAGTGATAATATCATTGGAAATGTTAATCAACTAGTAATAACTAGATGTTCTTTAATAAATGAAGTTGAACACATTTCATTTCATTCCTAATTTGAACCAAAAACTTCTAAAGAATCCTTAGGTGATGAACATTGGATAAAGGATATGCATGATGAACTCAATAATTTCATATGAAATCAATTTTGGATCTGTGTTGAGAAACCTAAGGAAACTTCTATTATTGGAGTAAAATGGGTTTTTAGAAAAAAAATGCGATGAAAATGGAGTCATTGTTAGAAATAAACAAAAAATAGTTACAAAAGGATATAATCAACAACACGGAATAAACAATAAAGAAACATATGCTCCTGTATCATGACTTGAATCTATTTGTATTCTTCTATCCATTGCAGCATTCTTTAACTTTAAACTCTATCAAATGGATATTAAGTGTTCTTTTCTTAACAGTTATGTAAAGGAGGATGTATATGTAGATCAACCCCCTGTATTTGAAGATAAAAAATATCCTAATCATATTTATAAACCTTCCAATTCTTTATATGGACTTAAACAATCACCTAGAGCTTGGTATGATAGAAAATAATGTTTTTTGCTTCAAAATAACCATGTTAAGGGAACTGATGATCAAACTATTTTCATTAAGAATATTAATAAAGGTGTTTTGATTGTTCAAATTAATGTTGATGAAATCATATTCAGATCATCTCAGGAATCCTTAACTGATTCCTTTGAGAATCATATGAAATCTAATTTTGAGATGAGTATGATGGGTGAGTTAACATTTTTTTTCTTGGTTTTCAAATTTCACAAAAACCAGTGGGAACAAACATATATCAACATAAGTATATCCAATATCTTTTAAAGAAATTTGGGTATGAAAATATTAAGAGTATAAGTTCTTTAATTGGAACCAATAATACTCTTGATATTGATAAATCCGGGAAACCTGTAGATCAAAAATCTTATGCAGGGATTATAGGATGTTTACCATACTTAATAGCTAGTTGAACTGACTTAATATTGTCTGTATGATTATGTGGAAGATTTCAAGAAAATCCCAAATAATCCCATTGAAAAGTTGTAAAAATAATTTTCAATTATTTAATGGGAACATTATATTTCGGACGATTTTATTCCTCAAGATATGATTTTGAAATTAAATGTTTTTCAGATGCTGACTTTGGAGGTTGTAGAAGAGATAGAAATAGTACATCTGGAAGTTGTCATTTCGTAGGAGATTCCTTAGATTCTTGATCTTGAATGAAACAACACTCTATATCACTTTCCACTACTGAAGTAGAATATGTAGCAGTTGGAAATTGTTGTGCTCATGTGTTGTGGATGAAAACCACACTCACAGACTGCGGTATGAGTTTTACTAAGACTCAAATCATGTGTGATAACACAAGTTCCATTTCCCTAAGTAAAAACCTCGCACATCACTCTCATACAAAGCACATAGATATTAGACATCACTTTCTTTGGGATCACACACTTAAAGGAGATATTATTCTTTAATTCATTGGAACTAAAGAGAAACTTGCTGATATTTTTACAAAACCACTATCTTCCGATAGATTTGAATATATTAAAAAGAATCTAGGAATGATTTCCGTAAGGTAATCATTTATATCTACTTCTTATTAAATCATCTCCTAACATTAAAAAACTCCTTATTTCAGGGGGAGTACATATGTTTGTAAATTTTCATTCTTTGAAATTTTTTTATTTGAAAATTTCGAATTTGAAAATTATGGATTTGAAAATTTTACATTTGAAAATTTTATATTTGAAAATTTCAAAATTGAAAATTTAAGATTTGATAATTTCATATTTGAAAATTTCGTATTTGAAAATTTCAGATTTGAAAAAATTCCGATTTTAAAACTCCCAAGAAAAATTATTGTTATATCAATAAATCTCTAAAATTTTTCCAAAAGGAAATATTTCTTACTCTTTATCTTATGTTTTAGTTGTTTTTATTTAATTTTTTTAAAATTCTGGTTTACCTTACATAAAAAGATCAAAATTCATATTTCCTATATCCATTCTAAACCATCAGATCAGATCAGGTTTTTGTCAGATATTTGATTATCTTATGGATGTTGAAAATTCATCACCATGTCTATATAAGGGGTGCCTCTTTTTTAAAGTATCACTCCATCCTTACTTATCTCAGTGCCGATGTTATGTTGCCATAAAATCTTTCACTCCAATGTTCTCTATCACACTGAATATCTCTAGAATCCTTATCAGATCAGATGTTGGTTACAAAATAAGTTAAAGTAAGGTAAATCTTTAGTAAAAGGGTTGTGTGTCCTATGTTCATTGAATAATATGACTCCCTTATTTATAATGTGATAATATATAATGGATGGAAAATTGTCTGTGTACATAAGGAGAAATATTAGGATCTTGTTTATCCTGATCTCCTTATTCAATTCTATGAATCGGTTTCTTTCTTCCAAAAAGATGGTAAGGATCTGTTTATGTTCAAATTTTATGTTAAGAACTATACAATACCCTACAAGATGGCATCAAATATTATCAACATACCTTATGAAGGGTAATCTATTCTATGTTATTTAAAACTTCCCAAGATGGAAGTTTCTTTTGAGAAAGTTAAATCTCCTTATTATCATGGCCTCTAGTATTTTATGAATCCGAAGATTACGAATCTGTCAACGAATCACAAGATGGTGGCCCTCTGGAAGAATGGATTTTTTATTCCACAAAAGGGAGATAAATATTCTATATTGATATGTGATATCATCCTTTTAGATTTTCATGCCAACATAAGGAAGTTAAACTTGGTGAAGTACATATTTCTTACCATTCATTAAATAAAATGTGGAACCATTAGATCTTATATCCTTATGTACCCATCAACTATTTCCATGGTAATCTTTATGTGTTTTCAAGAACAAAATATTCTATGCCGATCAATCTCGAAGCCTTTCAAGATATTGTTGCTAAGTGACGACACTCTAAGGAGGATGAATGTAGAGATTATTCCCAAATCAAAAAACCTTGAAGAAATAGTTTTTTAGGACAAGGGTGATGTTCCAGAATCTTCAATGTCAGTTCCTAGGAAAAGGAAACTTGATGAACCGAGCATGCCAGTTCCATTTCCTATTATTCCGGTTTTAGAACCTCCTCCAACAAAGAAACCAAAAGCTTATTCAGATGAAACACATTCAAAGTGGAGTGAAATGAAAGATACAATAATAGAAGGAGACCCTTATTTTGGTATAAATATTACCGAGGCCAAGGCTCTAAGAATCGAGCAGGATGAAAATCATGAGAATGAAAAGATGGAGAATAAGTTAAAGAATAAATCATTGGATGAATAAGTTTGTCAGCCTCTTCTAAAAGCTTTAGAAAATAAATCTTAGGATGTAGACCAATCTCAAGATGTTCATAGGAACCGGTGGTCACTCTATAAATCCAAAAAACTAATAATGTACTGGAATTATTAAAAACAGTTCAAGAAATGGAAGATCAGGTAATCCAAGATGATGATGATGATGATGTTTTATGGGAATTGGAAGATTATGTTGGAACTCCTTCGAGTTGAGATTCTAAATCGGTAGAACAATTCGAAGAACTAGTTAAAGAATAAGTTCGGGAAGAAATAGAAGTTGGGGGAAGAGGTTGAAGCTGATGAAGAAGAAGTTGAATTTTAACTAGAGGAAGAAAAAGAGAAAGAACATGTTGAAAAAAAGGTAAAGAAGTTGAAGATTTTCAAGAAGAAGAGGTACAAGGAGGATCTCTACATCTTATGTTTGGAAATGAATTAGATGATCAGGGATATCATAATGATTTTCAAGTTTCAGATGAAAATTCTCTAGCTCAGGACCCTTTTAAAGGAAAGAATGTTTTTGTTCCTCCATCTGATAAGGAAATGCATCGGAAGTCCTCTAAGTGAATAAGGATACCAACTTTCTTAATTCCAAGAGGAGCTAATAAAGGAAAATATGTTTCAGGATCCGATTCCACTTCATCTGTTGAAAATGATTTTTTCAATCAATCATTAAAAAAGTTCATCAACACAATTCCATTTCTTGAAAACATAGATGCCCAGAGTAAAATGATGTAAGAAACCCTGAATAAAAAGACAGAATCGACTACTATGCTTATGGACATGGTTATCAAGCTGGAAGCTGACTTCAGTCATATTTTGATTGATTACAAATCTCAGAAGTGACTTGTAATAAAGTCATTAACCATACAAAAACAATCAATGAAGAGCTAAGACAGTTTGGTGACTTCATGGATTCAACAAAAGGATCTTCTAATACTTGTGAATCTGAGTTCAACAAGGTCAAGACAACAATATCTGAGAATTATAGTCAACTCAATTCAGTTGCTCGATATGTTCGCAGTGAGAAGGAAGTCAGAGAGGAATTAGAAAGAAAGGTGGTTGCAAAAGAAGAGAGGATCATTTCTTTAGAGAAGAAGAATTTGTATCAAGAGATATTAATGAGATTTTTTTAATAAGATCATTAGGAATTGAAGAAACTCAAAGCCCTGATAAAGAATATGTTGTCTGAGCAGAAGAAGAGTGGATGATTTTTCTTTACATTCTGATGTTTTTTTTGTAATGTAAATTTTTTTCTAAAATTTTCTTAAAGATTTTTATTGTATATCCTTCATTTATTTTCTAATGTATACTTGCTTAACCTTACAGGTACAACTTATACTTCTCCATTCCTTTCCCTCTTTTTGAAAATCACAAAGGGGGAGAATTTATGTAAATGATGAATATATTCTCTAAGAATGTGAATCTAGTAAGGGGGAGTATGGAGAGAAAGGATCATGTGCATCTAGGGGGGGGGGTTTCTTTTAAGATGAAATGTATATCTAAGGGGGAGATATTCCCTTAAGAAAATCTGACTTCAAAGATCAAGAATACGATCCTTGGGAAATATAACATAAGGTGGAGTTAATCATATTCATCGGAAATTTTCATTGAATGGGGGAGATAATTTTTTTCATACTTGTTTATCTATGTCAATATATTCTTCCTTAGCAAAGTTGTTTCTTCTTTCCAAAAGGGGGATATTTTTGAGTCAGTAAGGATATCTTATGACTTCTCCATTCTTTATGGTTTTATGTTTTAAAAATCACAAATAGTTTTTTTCTATGTTATGAATACTTTTAAATTCTCTATTTTTCTTAAGATCCAGATTTTTCATTCTGATTTTTTCATTTAGTTATTTTTTTCCGGATCTGTCATTTCGATATGTGATTCAGTTATTACAATTCTGAATCCGGTGTGTATATGATGCATATTTTCAATACTGAATCTGGTGTATATATGATGCTGATTTTCAATTCCGAATCTGATGTAGATATGATGCCGATTTTCAACACCAAATCCAGTGTAAATAAGATGCCTATTTTCAATACCAAATATGGTGTATATATGATGCAGATTTTCAATACTGAATAAGGTGTATATATGATGCCGATTTACAATACCAAATCTAGTGTATATGTGATTCCAATTTTCAACACTGATTCCAATGTATATGTGATGCCGTTTTTCATCACCGATTCTGGTGTATATGTGATGCCGATTTTCAATACTGGTTCCGCTGTATATGTGATTCCAATTTTCAATACTGATTACGATGTATATGTGATTCCAATTTTCAATACTGAATCTCGTGTATATGTGACTCTGATTTTATGATTCCATTTTCTTGATAATGTTATTTCTAAGAATCGGTTTTCATGATTTCTTAAGATTACATTTTCTTGATAATGTTAGAGTTGTTTAAATGTATCATTCTAATGATGTCATACTCTAAGTTCTATTATACAAAAAATCATTTCTATTACTTGAAACGATGTCGTATAATCTGTTATAAACTAACCACTGTATGTTTTCCATGTGTCTAGGTCCCTCCGAAATGTAAGGAAGATATGACCATTGGAGAGGAGCCGACCGTTGGGAAGTTTTGCCTATAAATAAAAGCTCATTTGAAAGAGAAATGTACTACACAATGAAAACTATTATGAAGTGGTTTCTAGAAAGAGAGGCTCTTAAAACATTCAGTTCTTCGTACGGATGTTGTGAAAAACGTGTTCATGAATGAATAACTTGTTTAGACTTGATTAGTGCAGACTCTGATCGTGCTGATTGTGGGCTTCCGGGATTAGAAGATAGAGGTTCTGATTTACTTCTAAATGAAGGGCTTGCATGGATAGCAAGATAGATACTGATCTTTGTATTGAGGGCTGACCTAGGATTGGGTAAGAAATACTTTCATGAAAGTATAATAAAGTATCCTTTATCTAGGTTTGTTGGATACCCTTCCCTTTAGGTTAAAACAATACCATTTTTACTTGATTCCTATTTCATGTTGTTTTCATTACACTATATTTGTATCTTTGTTAAAGTTAGAAAGTACAAATTTATTATACTTTTTAATTTAGTTACTCTGATTATTTTACAGATTCTATATGCTTTATTTTAGAATCATTCTTTTATGAAATTATAAAAGGTTTCATTAAGATGTCTTCTGAATGTTTTTTAACCATGTTAATCTTAACTTTAAAGGTTCCAAAGTAATTTTTAAATAATACAATTCACCCCACCCCCTCTTGTATATTGATCATCTCATTTTTTCATATTCGATCCTATAGGGAAATGGTCAAATTGGTTGTGATGCTGAAAAGTAAAATTCTATAAATAAAGTGAACTAGAATTAAGGAATGTTGAATGTTGATCATGTTGAAAACCCATAAGTAGAGCTGAAAAACAAATCCTTAGATCCATTTAATGGAGAACTAAATACTATCCTCCCATTTATTGAGATGATAGGGAATATAACTATTTTCCCAAGAAATAACTTATGAGGATAAATAAGTGAGAATACATTTACTTTCATGAAGTGTATTTTTTGCAGCTATCTGGGCCGTACCATTTCATAGTACGAAAAGGCAAGGAACTATATTAATTGGGGAGAGATATGAGTTACAAAAAGGAGAACATATTCATTTCCTACTTCTTATAGAATAAATTATTTCTATGGATATTGTTTTCACTATTCTAATTTTTGCCATAATGTTGTGTACTATAGGCAGAGGTATGGTGGGTGAAATTCCAATAACGCTCAAAGACATGTCAATACTCTTCAACCAGATAGTGTTGATATATCTAATATGTATTCTTTTATGGATGAATAATTTTAATATGAATATCCTTTCTACAAGTAAGAGCTAATTGAATGGCCATTTTTGTCCTAAACGCAATCCAATATCTCATGGAATGAAATGAAGAAAACTGATAAATCAATATTTGTAGAAGTATCCCTTAAAGATACAAAGAAAAATAAAACATGAATTCATCATATAGGATGTATGTCTCATATGATGGTAAATGGAGGAATATAAATGAATATAAATAAAAAAGTTGATGAAATAATGAGGTTTGTTAATGATGGTGGTCTTAAGATTAAAGACCATGGAAATACAGAACCAGATAATGATGAGAAGAGGAAGACGAACATCCATTATGTGGAATGACTACATCCCAATATTTTAGTGCGAGTCTTATCTGTGACTTAGGACTTATTATGCAATTCAATCAGAATGGATTTAATCTAAGTGTAATTTCTGGGAATTATCTCATGAATGGCTTTAGGATTTATGGAAACTTATATCAGGTTGACAACAAAGAGAAAATTTACTACCTAACAGTTGAACATGAAAACCACTAATGACATCGCAGATTGGGGAACACTAATCAACAAGACATGGAAATGAAATCTATGATATAGATAGTCATGGATATACATATTCTGAAGCATGAATGAGAAAATACATGTTTTTCTTTCATGAGAGGAATGTTGGTCTGCAGTTCATATCATTCAAAGAAAAAATGGTCTCCCATCTTCTTGTTCTCATTCATACTGACATATGTGGCCCATTAAATGTTCCAAAAACTCATTTTGAGAGGTACTTTTTCCTTTTTATAGATGATTACAATAGAATATAATTTTAAATGGTTATAAATAGGAAAAAACAAGGTCATAACATCTTAAAAACATATAGTCGAATCGTTGAGAATGAAACTGAAGGAACTATCAATGTGCTGCGATCTGACAATGGAGGGGAATAAACATAAATTTTGTTTGAAAATTACTTGGAAGAGAAGGGGATACAACTTGAGGTCTCTACTATGATAACTTGATAAAAAATTGAGTTGTCGTGCACATGAATATACAGTTAAACAACCTGGCCAGAACAATGCTGATCGAGAGTCGTATTCCTCGATATTATTAGAACGATGTTTTTCAAAATGTAGTGTATATTCAAAATCGTATAGGGATATATATGGGTAAGACAAAGGTACCATGTGAATTTTGGTGTGGATGGAATCCCTCCTTGAAATATTTTTGTGTTTTAAAAAGATAATGTTTTATCCAAAAAAATGAAATAAATAAATAGAATAATGGTGACAATATAGATGAAAGAATATTTCATGGATACTCTATGAAAATCAAGGAATACAAGTCTTTCAATACACTATTTGGAATAAATATGGAATACCGTGATGTTAAGATCATTAATGATAAAAATACAAATACTTCAAGGAATTATTATGCTGACATTATAAAAGATGAGTTAGAATGCGAACATGGAACAAATTCTAATACAGTGGTAGAGGAAGATGTTCGAAACTCCCAAGAGTCACTTAATGATGTTGAATCAGAAGTAGAATAAGAAGAGGAAGCTATAGCTATAGTGAATTTGGTCAAACCCCAAATGAGAAATCGAAGATCAGAAATTGATCAGTCCAACATTATCGGGGATCAGAATGCACCTACACAGCTAAGCAGATCAAGGAATAATTTTTAATCTTCATTTCTCTCAGATGTGTAACCAACCTCATTATATGTGGATGCAAAGGACGAGTCATGTGTTAAAGAAATGAATGAAGAGTTAGATTAGATTGACATAAATAAGTCTTGGGATTCTGTTTGAAGACCTAAAGGCCAAAATGTGATTGGTTAGTAGAGTATTTTCAAAACAAAATTTGGAGAGCATGGAAATGTGATCAGAAATAAGGGGTGCTTGGCCAATAAAAGATATTCAAAAATTGAAGGTGTTGATGTTTATGAGGAATTTTATCTATTAGTGAGACTAGATTCAATCAGACTATTTCATTTCATGGAAATCCAAAGAGGTTATAAAGTGTATCAAAGGGATTAAAATGAAATCATTATTAAATGGTGTATTTGATGAATAATTCTACATTGAATAACATTTATGGTTCTACCTTGGAAATGATGAACTGAAGGTTCTCAAATTAATGAAATCTCTATATGCCCTAAAATAGGCACCATGGGCGTGGTACTCTTAGTTGGACTCTTATTTGAGAAATCGTGTGTTCAAAATAGTAGGAGTGGATCATAATTTCTATGTGATGAAATATCAAAAGGATCAGTTCATGGTATTGTTATACATGGATTATTATTTTTTGGTGGATGCAAACAAGGATCAGTGGATGAATTTCCCACTCACAAGAAATATGTACTTGAAATGTCCATGATTTGTGACCTCCCATTATTTTTTGGGTTGCTGGTAATTCATAAGAAGGATTAAACATTAATTTTTGAGGAAAAGTATGCAAGGTATCTAATGAATAATTTCAATATGCGTGATTCCAAACCATTGATGACTCCGATTACATTTGTATTAAAGCATATAAATAATGGGAAATGGACTTTTGTGAATCCCATCATGTGCATAAGAATCATTGGAAGAATATTGTACTTGATGGAGACATGGCCAAATATTTTCTTTGCAACTTACATTGCATCCTACTCTCAGAGTAATCTGAAGGAAGAACATATAGCTGAAGTGAAAAAAATCATGAGATATATTCTAGGTACACATATTTACGGGCTATACTTTTTTCCATGAATATACAGTGAACTATTAGAATTTTCTGATGCTGGCTAAGCTATAGTTTTAGTGGAAAAAAAGTATACCAATGGTGGATCATTCTATAATAGGAGGAAATGTGTGTGCAGATTATGCAAGAAACAGGAAATTACTTCACTTATTACTGATGTAGATGGATATTTATCTACTACCATGGAATCAACTATGTTACTTTGGATGAAGCAGCAACTGAGTGACATAGGTGATGAGGTGGAACCACCAATGGTGATTTAATGTGATAACTAGAGAAAATTTGATCTTATTAAGAATCATGATCATCAATATCATATAGTACATATTGTGTTATGATATCACATCATCAAAGAAAATGTTTTAAATGGTATTATAAAAAGGGACCATATGGGAACTGACGAGAAAGTGGCTGATATTATGACCATGCCACTGTCAATGGCTGTGTTTTAGAAACATCGGTTGAACCTCAGTGTTCAATCCCCTCCTAGTGCATAATGAAATTATGATATTCCCATGTCCCCAACTATTTTAGCTATGTTAATCTTTTTGTGGATTAGTTTCTAGTTTATGGGGGAGAAATGATACAGGGAGAGTACGTTCCGAGCTCTCAATGTTTAAATATTGTTCATTGTGATTTATTTAAAGTTGTGGGAGAATGGATAATTTCAATGGATTCAATGGAGTGTGTGGATCAAGAAAAACCCAAAGATATAACTATGGGGGAGAAAATAAAAGAAGGAGAACTCAATTCATGTCATATATCTTGTTTTCTACATCGGGCACTACTCATGTAGACTTATAGTAATGGATGAGTTGTTTCTTGATGGTTCAGGTTTTGATTGTGTCTAGCACATTAGTGAATTTATCTGGAGATTACATAAAAAACCCAAAGGGGGATAGTGTTAGAACCAAGGCTGTTCATGGATAATACTAGTGTTTGGACTGTATTTGTTTTCAATCATCACATGGATGACTATAGATGTTTCAAAAATTGTGGTCAAACATTTAGGGTCAGTGGTAGGTGTTGAAGGCACGATGTACGTGGTGAAGGCACGTGGTACGCAGTGGAGGTGTGTAATACATGGTTAAGGCAGGAAGTATGTGGAAGGGTGAATAGAACTGAAAACAGTTCAAATAAACGATATGTGATGAAGGCATGTAGAACCCAAAATGCTGCTAAAAAAGGTTCCCATCGACTGTACGCGTTTAGTACAAGAGGTACGTGGGATGTTGCAGTTTGGAAGGAATGTTTTGATTCAAAAAATAGGAGTGGTAAATGGTGGAGCCGAATAGTACGCTGATGGAGATTAGTTTACAGCAATGATTATACCACATTGAAAATTTGGTTAAATTACATTACCAAATTTTGAGAAGTTACTTGCCTATGTAATGAATAGTAATCTCCTTCTTTAAGTGTTGAGATTGGAGATTAAATATTCGGGAAGAAATTCAGTGAATTATGAACTGGTACATGGGGGATAAGATGGTACATGGATAGAATCAACCATGTAAGGAAAACATTACATGGAAGACCGTGTGGTTCTCGTTGGTAGCTCTCATGGAACGTAGTAGAGAAAGGCAGTACGTATTGCAGGACAGTATGAGGTGGAGTTTAGAAGTTCGTGGTGTAGGGTAGTATGCCAAGAAGGAATGTTTGCAGAGGAGTTGTACATTATGTGGAGGAGATGGATAGTATGTGAAAATAGCAGTGATTCAAAGAAAGAGCATCAGTATGCAGAATACCCAGAAAAACAGGAAAATTGGCCAAATTAGTTTGCAAAATTAATTTCCATAAAATATCAGGGCACGAGAATATAAATTACATCTATTGGTGATTAAATGACTTCAATAGGGAATCTATTTATAGTTGAGGATGCATGGTTTAATTCCAAACCATTGAAGCAACCTTATTATCATTAAACTGATATAATATTCTTCCAATGAAGTGAGAAAGGGGGAGTCAGCCGAAGTGATCTGAGGGATGTAGTGTGATATCAATAAAACCTTGTAAAGGAAGCTCTCATGGAATTGATTGACTGTGATAAACACTTGTAATCCACAACATGTGATTATTACTGTTTTTTTGTATGACTGACACAATGCCATTCTATGCTCCTTGGACGTATCCCTAATTGAAGAACACATTAAATTTTTTGATTCATTTCATTGCACGTTTTTTTTTAAATTTTTCTCCTCCTCTTCAAAAAAGTTTAATAGGTTCCTAACAATGCATGAACAAGATCCATTAGATTATATGAAAATTTTGACACCCTAATTCAACCCTCCCCAATCCGAGTTTTCATGGGTCCTTCACATTCATCATGCATCATGTATCATTCTAGAATATTTGGAGAAATGTTTTCAAGCAATCAGGATCATTGTGTGTCATTTGTATAACCATCACATAAAAATATTCCTATAATCATCAATGAGAATTATTATGTAACATTCTATTTTTGTTCTATAATAATTTATCAGACTAAAAAAATATGTATGGATGAGATCAAGAAGATTTTATTCAATTTTCTATTATGTCCAATATAAACTATAGACCAACATAACTAATATGAAATGATCACTTGTCTTTTCTCCTTCATATTTCAGATTGGGGAGATCCTTGAATATCTTACGATTATATATCTTTTCCATGCCTTTTTTATTAATGTGACCCATCCTTAGATTTCAAATGTTATTTTCATCTTCAAAAATTAGATAGAACATGTTCGTCTTTACTGTCAACCTGACATAAGTTCCCTTTTTTTCTACATCCTTTCAGGAGATAATTGCTTATCTTTCCTTTTATAGTTTATCCATTTTTATTGAAAGTCATTATAAGTCATGAATCATTGAGTTTACTCACAGTCTAGTGATTTTTATTAAAACCATCCACATAAATATCTTAGGTTTTCTTAATTTTATCCCATTCCATTTCTGTGCTTTCACTGTAATGATCTGTCCCCTGTGGCCCATGTCGTGACTGTCCCAAGCCTGCCTCCCAATGTTCAAGGGGTGGATTCAAGCACCAAAGGAATTATCTGACAAGTGGAAGGAATTTTTTGAGTAAATATATGTTCACATAGACACGCATCATAAACCCACAAATATGAAAAGTAAACATGAATTCCACTAAGACAACCACTGAGAGTGATAGTAAAAAACAAAAAGTGATGGGCCAAAATACCAGCCAATATAATGACATGTAGAAGCTTGTGAAGTCCTTCCATGATAAACCATGACTGAAGGGTATGTGTAGGGGGTTCCCATGTGATGTCATAGAAATATGCATGTCTATAAGATCTCACTAGGAACAACCTGGTCCGGATCCACCAAAGTCTCCATCAATGAATTTTTTGTATGCATAAGACACAACACATCCAGGTAGATCCTGCAAAGGGGAGAGTAACACATTATTCATTAAGGACCTAAAAATAAAATGTTTATACCACAATAAAATGTATGAAATTAGTGTTCATAGCTCACAAAGGTATAACATAATGTATGAAAAGAAAAACTATCATTTATAAACACTGTAATCCTGGTAATACAGAGGCCCTCATCCCAAATGATTCACATAGGCCCACTAGGTCACCAAGACCCACTCATCAAATAGGCCAACTAGGTAAACTAGACCCTCTCATCACTTATTCCTGCTGGGTCACCTAGACCTACTCATCAAATAGTCTTTCTGAGTCACCTAGACGAACTGTTTATAGAATTCTTGCCATATCCAGCTACATGATTCCAACTTGTAGCGGACTTGATTCTGGTTGAACGAAATACTCATGCCATAATTCATCTCTCAATGTCCTCAAAAACAAGATTTGAATATATTATAAATAAATCCTCATCATAAGGTTCCCATATCTACAAATGACTTGTCAATTAGACATACAGTTTGGAAGTTATGAGCCTTTTAGTGAAAACGGGATGGTTGAGTCTGCGTTGGATCCGACACGGCCAGACCGACATGACCCAACCTACCCCGTAGGGCATAGCCTGGACCGAATCAGCTATGTTTGCTACGAAACACTATGTTGGACTAACCCTAGGCCATCCCGTTGAAGTGGGATAGCTTTCTCAACTCATGACGTGACAGGCGCCACAAACTCCATCCGCGTGACGTGGCGCACCTTCCGCATCTACAACATCCACCATCAGACACCTACCAGTAGCATTTTCACATCATCTGTATGATCTTATCGTCACCCATGGATGATGATGTGTGATTCATCACCATTTCGGTGCACCACCGGTGTGGGATTGGGGGTTCTTCAATGTGCCATCAGTCTCATTCTGTGGTGTGTTTTCCGATCCAGGAGTTCTGTCAAAATACATGGGATAAAACCACAACATCCAAGTACATAAATTTTTCCAATTGTAGATCAGGGGATCTGAAATCTTTTAGAACCTCCTATGAAGAGTATAAATCAACCACTGGGGACTATTGGTGATGAACAAAAAGGAAGAGGGAGATCACAAAGAACACTGAAAGCAATGAATGTTGGCCTCATTCATTTGGTCATCGTTCGTCACATTATAAAAAATGGAGAACATTAGAACTATCGAAAATTTATTATTTTCTTTCTCTATTCCCCTCATATCAATTTCCATTCCCACAAAGGAAACTAACCCACATGTCAATCTATTAATTGACTGACCTGCATTCATTATTTGGAAAGATAGAATGGGAGAAGGGAGACCATACATATAATCACAACCCAATGCATAGAATTAGATCAATTGTTGATGAATAAAATAGTCACTTTGCTAACATTCATTAATGATCGATCTACTACTCTCGTTGACAATGAGAAACATTTATGGAAAAAAGAATGAAAGAATGAACATGTGGTGATTCGTTTTTCATCGTCATTCTCTGCTTTCCAACTCCCCCTCAAGATCCTTTGTGAAATTGAAGGATTGTGAAAAGGATCTGGTATCATATGTTATGATATTAATGGATGAAATGAGTTTCATCATTTCTCTTAAAACGAGTCACATTGTCATTAATCTATATCATTTATAGAATGAAATACCTGTCTTGATGTTTCATTGCAAGGAAACAAATTTTGAATAAAATATACTTTCGTAAGATTATTTTTTTCTTTTAAACACTCAAAAATTATCTTTTAAACATAACCCATGTTTGTCATGGTTAGATATTTCCATAGGAAAATTCTTCATTTTGGGTGAAATAGTTCCCTTGTATTATAATCCAGGAATATTTTGGTACGTAATGGAAAATGAGAACACACACTATTTTAAATAACTAAAAAAGGATCAATCTTTTATTCTGGGCTCATCTGGCCTCATAATCACTTGGTGCCTTAGATCGTCAGCTCAAAATAATCCCATACTAATTTCAAAAAGTGGATATGGAAATTCTGGGACATTACATTCTCCCAACCAAAGGCCATTACATCCTCGAAAGCCCAAACATGTTCTAGAAAAACAAATGGGGGGACTTAGCACGAATATATGCCTCCTTCGCCGATGTTCTTTCCTGAAGATTCTCATTCTTCCACTGAACATGTACCAATGTAATCGACAAACCATGAATGATTTATTCATGTCGATCCTCTATCTACAACCGGATACTCTACAAATTATGCCATGTTGTCAATGTCGAGTTCTCCCTAGTCGGTGACTTGTAATGAATCATGCACGTACCACCTCAACTACATCACATTAAAGGAATTGTGCACCTAGTGAATCTATTGGGGAAGAGTTATGATGTATTCCACCTCACCAACTCTGCTCAAAAATTAGAAATATTTGATGAATATTGAAGATAACATGCTGTCCAAAACAAATCCATATAGTCCCCATTGATGTGAGACCCGAAGGAACACATTTTCTCTCTCCTCGAGCTCTAAGGTCCTCTGTCTCCTGTGAGCCTATAATTTATATTGGAATTGTGTAGTCCTCATCTCCTCCAAGATGATATGGACATTTACGGTTGTAGCACGTACTAAATCTAGACCCATGATTACTGACTCTCCTTGGTCTTCCCACCATAAGGGTGATCAGCATGGTCTCCCATACGATGCCTTGAATGGTGTCATACCAATAGTGGAGTGGTCAATGTTGTTTAATGAAAACTCCACCAATGGTGTTTGGTCCTCCCAACTCTAGCCAAAGTTCATTATGAAATGGTGAAGCATGTCCTATAAAAACTCGATAGTCTACTCTATTTGACCATCAATCTAGGGATGAGATAATGTGTTCAATCATAGGTGAGTACCTAACACCTCATAAAATACACTCAATAGATGGGATGTAATGTGATAATCACAGTATGAAATGATTATCAAAGGAACCCAATGAATTCTCACTATATCTTTGATGTATAGGAATCCCAATATCTCAATCAAACCCATATATAAAATGGGTAGGACATGGTCCTACATTTTGACTTAGTCAAAGATCACAAAGATATTATCATACCCTTGGACGTTCTTGGTAAACATATCATTAATTCTTTATATTTTACATCCCACATCCAATACAGTAACTTTAGTGGTCGAAATAATCTTTCTAGAACCTGATGTTCCACCATCATTTGTTGACAGGTGAGGCACCGAGAATCAAACTCTACAAATTATTTATTCTTTTGAGGTAGCTAGTACTGAAGTCGGTGATCCTGGTATAAGTTTTCCCCTAATGGATTCACCTTCATAGGGGTGTGGAAGTCCATCATAACATTCTCTAGCAACGCCACTGGTACAACGTTTCACCCCTTGAAAAGGACAACACACACCCCACCTATCAAATATCAATCAAGATATTGTACTGTGGATAACTAATAATTTTGGGCCTCATAGTCTATATACCCATGATGTGCCTCCCTAACTTACTATATGTGTGGGGGAGTGACAACCATTGATAGAAGGTAGCCTCTTACATCACCATCCACAAAGGATATCTATAATGCAGCTGACTTCCCCAATGCCCCACTCAGTAATTGCAACTTGAATATCATACTAATCATGTCTTACACCACGTTCCCCTGCGCATGATTATATATTATCTCTAAGTCATAGTACAGGAGGAAAACTATCCACCACCACTTCTGAATGTTCAGGTTCATTTTAGAGAAGATATAATTGGGATTTTTTTTGTCGGAGTAGATGCTAAATCGCTCACCCATCAAGTAGTTCAACCACATCTTCAAAAAGATGAACACTACCACTACATCATGATCATGGGTCACATAGTCCATCTCATTCTACCTCTACCATCATGAACTAGTGAAAATCACATCTTACCCTTTTATCAAGACACACCATAGTCTGGTCCCTAATGCATCTCATAACACCACATATCCAATGCCCTCTTATGGAAGCCTCAAGATGGGGTAACTCATTAGTATCCCCCTCAACTCCAAGAAAATCATATGGAACTTCTCTGTCTACACCAAGGGTTGTCTCTTCCATATAAAAGATGATAAGTGTGTCCCTACCATGGAAATTTCTGGCACGAACATCCATTATTATCTAGCCAATCCCATGAATCTATTATCCTCATTCTTACCCATGGGTGGTTTACAAGCAAGCACCACCTATATCATCCTCATGTCCAAAAAATTACTACCTCTGAAAGGAAATTTCCAGGAAATTCGACCTCACAAATCCACAACTGATACATTGGGAGATTCCCAAAATGGTGGTTTTCATGGAGTGTTCCTGGGACTATTAGAAAGTGTGTCATGTGTTCCTCCCATGACACCAAGTACACCGAGATATCATCATTGTTGACCATGATGAACCGGTCTAGGTAACGCGGGAAGATACTTTTCATGAGTCCCATGAACACTACTAGGGAATTGGTCATACCAAATGTCTTCACCAAAAAATCATAGAGGCCATACTGACATCTAATGGTTTTATTCTTTACGTTATCATCCCATGAACGATGATGTAGATATCTAGACATGAGGTCTATCTTTGATAATCCCCTCGCTCCCTTCAGTTGGTCGAAGAAGTCATCGATCCTAAACAATGGATATTCTTTCGTCACGATAACCTGCTTCAGGAGCCGATAGTCCATAAATAACCTAAAACTCCTATCTTCCATCATGAAAAACATTACTGGGGTGCACGAGGTGAAACATAGGGCTTGATGAAGACCTTTATCTTAAGGTCCACTATTTTTACCCAGAACTCTTGAAGCTCCATTGGAGCCATAATATTTTCTGATGTTGATATCTAGGTCATACAGAGGTAAAAATCAATATAGAACTAAATGTTTCTATGATGAGGTAATCCAAAAAAATCATCACAGACAATTTACTCATACATACCCACCACTTCAGAAAATTGAGGAATCCACTCATCCACTACACTGAGTGTAAGGCTATCCAAATGGCGAGTTGTCGGCAACACCCTCCTTTAAGAATGTATTTCTTGCACTGAAAGTGTCCCCTTTTTGTTGATAATGGAAAAACTAGTACCATATCTATGGAGAAAATGTAATATGTACATATAACAATAAACCAGATCATGGAATTTGGAAACTCAATCCATATCTAGAATGATGTCGTAAGGCCTTAACAAAGCTTTGTGGAGATCCTAGCCAATGATCGTGCCACCAAGATTATTATCACATTGTTGGCACTTATATGCGATCGTCAAATCCCCCCACAGTATGAGACTATAATCATAAGGATAGAGCCATGAGATCCACTAGAATCTCCATGCTCCGAACAAGGTCTTGGACAATGAAAGAGTGACTGGAACCTATGTCTATAAGAACTAAATAGAGGTGAAAAATATAAAGGTCACACCTCAAAATAATCAATAGTGTGTATGGATCATAAGCCTCTATGATAAGAAGTTGGGCCCGCCCATGTCCATATGATCCTAGAGCGCATGGTGGACCACCTGGTGGTGGAGGTGGTAGTACCACAAGCCTCCACCCACCACCTTTCACTCTTCCCTTTCCCCTGCCACATCCGTATCCATATGAACCACCCTACTCGACCCTATGACTCTTCCTATTTGGTCCCTCAACCATATTCTAATTATCTGTATGGAACATTAGGCATTCATGAGCCTTGTTCCCCTGACCGATGTATGAATAGCACACACTACATTTCAGCTGACTCCCTCTACCCTTTGAGCCTCGTAATGCCGACCCTATGTCATGGGGACACCCTGTTAATTTCTTGACCAACTAAGATCTCTATGTCAACTACATATTACCCATCATTGAAATCTACACCACATGAGGTCTACTCGTATCTCCTTCTGCTGCTGCATGTTCTTCCAAGAGTCTCTCCACATGTAGGGAATTCTCAAGCACTACGACCTGAGTAGGGATAATAAGGGACACCATGGATTCCGTAATCTATTAATGCATTACTTGCACAAAATCCAAATACCAAATGAGCATGCCACACCCCATATCTGTAGATTAGCGATAATTACTAGCGATTCTTGCTGAGTACTTCTATACAATCATGCGACCCTGCTGTAGGTGTAGTAGAACTTTTATACACACAAAACATTGCATCACTATAAATAACTCCTCCCAGCATAGGCGCTAAATGTCTACCGAATTAGGGGTTTCCCCTTCATGAATTTGGATCAACATGCTCTTCCATCTCCCTACTGATCCTTGAAGAATGCTCGAGACTAAGATTTAAATATGGTCGACATGTTTCCTCACAAGGTGGAAGACTCTCATAACCACGTAAAGCCAATATTCACCCACTAGGGGGTCAGTCTTACCCTTTAATCTAGGAGGTCTCTACCTCTGGAACTCATGTAAGGCACTAATACTACATGAATTTTCAACTAATAATGCTGGTAAGAACTCCTGATTGAATTTTGGTGGTGGAAATTGTACACCACCCAGTGGGGCCATATACATTATCAATCCTTGTACTGATTCCTCATCGCTAGGTGTGCCATCATCAGTGTTACACACTACAATCCTTGTTAGATTTCTACGTGGTGGAGTCCTGTAACATACCAAAATGAACTGTGATAAATAGATTATAACTGGTTAGATAACTCAAACTCAAGAAGGACATGAGAACACTCTAAATTCATATATGATTCATGAAACTAGTGTTTTCATGTATATAGTCAAAAATAAGAATTCATGGTTTTGGTGTAAAGATACACTGGTTACGACACCAACTCTATAATCCTGGAGATTGAATGTAGAACTCAAAACATTCAATACTATTTCCCTAAAAAATCCATAAACTCTAAGTTCATATGTTATAATTAAAAGCCTCTAAAACCAAAATGTCACAACACGTCCCCAGGGGCCCTTGTCAAGACTACCCAAATCTAACCTCCCAAAGGCCAGGGGCTATAGAATACCCCCTAAGGAATGATATACCATGTGGGATGAATTTTACCATGGAACTGTATCATCCACACACACATCCCCAACACGCAATGATGAAAAGTAAACATTCATTCTGTAATGACAACCATTGAGAGTAACCGTGCATAACTTGTAATAAAGTTGATAGAATACATTCTCAAAAAAAGACAAGTAGAAAATACATAGTAAGGACCAGAAAATATAATGATAATACCACAATTTAATGTATGCACTAATTTTTTTCATCTCTTGGAGGTATCATTTGTAAAACTAAAAACCTTGTACTGATGAGGCACCCATCCTCGATTACTCAATTAGGCCCACTGGGTCGTCAAGTACTGCTAATCACTTAGGACCATTGTGTCACCTAGAACCAATATTCAGTTACACCTACTTGGTAACCTATACCCACTCATCACTTAGGCCTACTAGGACACCTATACCATCTCATCACATAGTTCTACTACGTCACCTTGACCTCTTCTTCACAGTCTTCTCATCACAGCCTGTAGTAGGATTCAAATACATATTGTGCTTGATTTTGGGAGAATCTAATCCTCATTAAATCAATCTTATCTAGATATCTCCAAAATTATACATATATAATATCAAAAACTCCACCTAATCATGGGGGTCCCAATACTGCAAACATCTCTTCAATATGACATACGGTTCAGATGTTATGATCCTTTTAGTGAAAAGGGGGTGGTGGGGTCCTGTCCAATTTGACCCAGTCAGACTAACCCAACCAAACCCAAGCCACTGGACTGACCTAGACCAAACCGAAAGCGATCATCTCAGATAGAGCTATATAGTATCTTTCTTTGCTACTACGCTGGCCTGCCTTAGCTCGGCCCACTGAAGTGAGTGAGTTTTCTCTACCTGAGATGTGGGTAGAGGTGCGGGTGACCTCCCTGGTATAGCTGGATCAAAGAATCAAGCCACATTACGTGGTGTGCCTTCCACATCCCCCATGTCTGTGGACCTCTACTCTCCACCCACATTTGATACCGTGAGATTATTCCATCTCCGACAGAAGCACACAAGAAGGTTCTTCCATAGGCCACTAGACTTACACTGGTGGTCCATTTTCCAACCCAAGAGTTATGTCAGGCTACATTGGTCACCACCACCAGTGATGTGTTCTCCAATATGTCTCACCATGAATCTAGGGTGTCTAAACACATTCAGAACATAATGTAATGATTTTGACACAAAAACGTGGGAATGTCGACAATGAATGATTGGAGAGAGAGAAATAAAAAAAATCACCCAAAGCACCGAATGCGTGACTTCCTTCAATGCGATAGATGAAAGGTAATACATTAAAACAATCACTTTTTTATAAACCCCATTATTCTATCTCTACATGTCAATATTCATTATTGCAGTGAGGACCGATCCGTATGTAAGTATATTAGGGGATTGACCCATGTTTATTGATTTGAAATAATGAAATCTGGAAGGGATACCATATTTAAAATCAAAACACTTTACCTAGATTTTGATCACTTGTTCATGAAAAACATAGTCAATCCACCTATGTTCATTAATTCTCGATCTGCAACTCTAGTTGATGGCAATATCCATTGAAGGGGGAGGAAGGATGGTAGGAACATGTGGGTATATGTCATTCATCATCATTCTCCACTCAACAAAGCCACCGCTCCAGAGCCTCAGAGAAATTCCAGAATCATGCCAATGCTCCCATATCGATTGTTGGGCTATTTATTGATGAAATTCGTTTTAGAGTTTTTTGTTATTATGGGTCTTCGTGTCATTTTGTTGTTTCATTTATGAAATAAAATAGTCGGCTTGATCTTCCATCATAGTGATTTAAATTTTTTAAAAAATAAACATTATTATGTTTTTCATTCATTAAAATTAATAAAAATTAACTTTTACCCTTGACTAGCAATAATTGTGGTTATATCATTCCATTAGTAAAGTCATCATTATGGATACAATAGCGCCCTTGGATTTTTAATCCAAGAATCCATTTAAATGATAACAAAACCACACATGAATTTAAATTTAAATAATTAAAAACTTTCAAACATTACTTCTAGGCTCACCAGGACATTGAATCACATGTTTTCTCAACACATGGTCTCAAAATAATGCCATATAATTTTCAAAACATTTACATGGAATTTCTGGGACATTAGCCCCACACTGTTTTTCCTCAAAGCACAATCATTTCTAAACATAACTATTACATCATACCCTTTCATTACATTTAAGAAAGAATTTTTTCCTATCATTGGGGGTGAAAATATTCTATCAACAATCCAGGTGCTACTATTATTTTTTTCCTTAAGAGAACATTTTATAATATTGTATTCCTTCACTTTCAAATTTTTCTTCCATGAAATATTTTATTGCGTGGATGATAAAGATTGTTGTCCCACTCTGTTTTTCATGTTCATTGGTTTAATATACTCATATTGTTATTCTAGATGATAAAACATTATTATTAGGGAAACATTATCTAGTAGGTGCGTATTTACTTTTCACTATGTTCTGTTTGTATCATTTCTACATTTCCTCATTTTGTAATGAATATATTATGGAAAATGATATTGATGTGAAAAAATACCCATAACATCAAATTATTCTATAAGGACTAGGATATTAATTAATTCATTGTTTTTTATTTATTGATCTCCCCCGTATAACTCTATTATACTTCACAATATGACAACAGGTGACCTAGATGGACACAAAATTAAAATTTTATAAGAGGAAACATAATCTCATACCTATTACTCAACATGTACCCTTACATAGGATAAATAGTTTTACTACCAATTATTTTTTGGTACCTGAGGATAGTTTTCACTTTACCTTTCAATTTTATTTGAGTCCTTCATTGTTATGACTTCAGGAGACTTTGTGATATGTCCAAATGTCATCCTTCCATTAAATTTTCAAAATTTATATGCATAATTTTATTTTTTAGCATTACAAAAAATTATTCTATTCTCACACATATGGAATTTTTATCATTAAGAGTGTTCCCTACACCTTCAGAACCACACATATCTCTCTCCAACAACATAGTATCTACAAATCATCCAATCAATATTTAATTATTTTTTTCATTATAGATTGATTCTATTTCAAGTCTTCTCATATGAGTACCAACATCTTATTCATGTCCCTCATTAGTATCACTCATATCCTCTAGTCTGGATGTAATGTCATTGATGTCCTTTTCTAGTTCTTGAATTCTGAACATCAGATATACTATATCATATAATCATTAAAAAAATGTTAATTTTTCTTTTACTACTACTTCTATTTGAATAATTTTAGATTCCATTTTATTAATATATTTTTATGACTCTTCAACAACTTCCCTCCACTTTTTCATCTGTTTAATTTATTCTCATTCTCACCAAGAGAGTCCAAAATTTTCATCTCGATGTAATAATCAAATATCATCTAATTATCTATAGAATCATGTTATGACAGATATGACTTTACAACTATATCCATCATAGATGATTGGGATCCAGATTTAAATAGTGGTTATTCTCCCTAAAAAAAGTCATTTTCACCAACTTCATCATTATGAAAAAGACTATTTCCCCATAAATTCTTTCCAAATTTTAAGTCTCGATTTTATGAAAAACCTTTTCTACGGATTCCGTAGGTTTCATTCGTCACTTTCATCATCATCTAACTTCATTGAGTGCCATGGGATATTATTCCCAACTCCGCCACAATGAAAACATGCCAAGGGTATCTTTCCATCAAATTAAACCTTTACTCTCTTTAATTTATTATCAATGAGAGAAAGGATTTCTTATTCCTCATTACTCTCATTTTATGTATGTCCTAAAATATAAAAAATTTACAAGGCATTGAATTCTATAGCCTTTCTAACATTAATTTTTTGCATCATTTGCTTTGAAAATATTTTAATATGTTACCCATCTTATCAATATATCATGGAATGTTTTAAAATATCCCTTTCACAATGGGATGGAGAAATTGGATAATAAATAGGTGGTAGTCATCTAAATGTTTTCATTAAAATTTATATAGCTTTAGTTTCAACACTAAGTCCCCAATTTTCTCCTATAATGTCTGTAATTAATTCAAAAAAGGTATCTATATTTCCCTTAGGATGTATCTCCATACCGTCAAATCCATTGTGAAAAACATGTTTTTTATCCTCTTCACTTTTTTATCACCTTCATATTTAATTTTCATCTTTTACCCAATAGAATTGTATGAGGTGAATCTAATTAGATATAGATAGACTTGATGAGAAACATATTCCAAAAGTGAATTCTGATCTTTGGAACCTACATCATGCATTTTTTTTGCTTCAGTAATAGACAGTCCAGTAGAATATGTTACCTAAATACAATGTGAAGTAACAACGATTACATTCATCCATAGAGATCATAAATGTGACCTCATCATATTTATCAAAATATATATATTTCTTCAAAAAAAGGCACTCCCATGACATTTTTTGACTTCTCCATGACATCAAAGAAGGATATATTTTTCACTACCAACCTCTCTCTAATACAACTTGAAGGACCTAGGAACAAAGTGAGAGGGGAGGAGTTAATCTAGTTGTCAAATTTTTCATCAAATGTGATGGATCATTTTCCCACATGGGTAGGAACCAATACATCCTATTATAAAGAAATGTGTAGAAAACAGACACCCTCATGAAATGATATCACCAAAAAATTTTACATGGGTCACCAATAATGGATAGTCTATGGTGTATAAACTGAATGTGTGTAGGTCATACCTAAATCCTAAAATCATAACATGCTATATAATACATGATATCATACACACACACTCTATGTCAAGAAAACATCCACTAAAAATTTTAGGGATATCACACTGCAACCCCAAGAACATTTCCATATACTCCCATTAACTAACTACTTTGGGAGAAAACAGTCTATTTTTATAGTCATGAAGGTCACTTCGAAAGATTTTCATTAAAGTAGGTTTACCTATCATTCCTGAGACTCTAACTACACCATAATTCAATGTTGGTTTGTGTTTAAATCCCAATTCATTAATATATAGATATTCAAAATCAAATTTCATGAATCACCATCATGAATTCCACTACCTTTGGAAAACACCCTTCCTTTATGGAAATAACTGCCTTCATGAAAATCATTGAGTCATCATAGAATACCCCATCATTGAAAATAACCCATTACAAATAATCATTGGAATAAATCAAAAAATAACTAACCTTTTCTATGATTCTATTGCTCTCATAGAAATCCAAATTCATGGACCTCCCCTACCTTCACAAAATCTATGTGATTGCGTATTTTCCTTTAATAATCCCTTGAAAAATAAAGTGGGCAACCTTTTATGTATTTTCTCATCCATTCACAATGATCCAACACATCCAAATAATTCAAACACATATTCACAAAGATCATACCTTCACGATGCTCTATTGAGATTTCATGTTGTCGTGAAGCCTTCCATCAAACCATCACATGCTCATAATAGAACAATTCTCTTAATTGCAGAGAATATGGTCATTGATCATGATAATCTATATCATCATGAATAAAATCCCAATAATCATGAAACCCATTCATTTATCATATTTATCATGTTTTTCTTCAGAAATGAACACTTCATGAGGATAACCTCTTCCATTATATTTTTTACCCCAAATATTTGGAAAACAATTGGGAATGATGCCACATTTATCACTCTTATCCGAATATTATTTAAGAGCACATGTCATTAATACTCATTGATCAACCATGTGAGGATTGAAAACAAACAAAAACCATACTCCATTATGAATAATGAATGGAATTGGTTCCAACATTTCTGGGTATACCTTAATGATAGATGTAATTGTGTGTTTGGAAACTCCCAATATAGTGTCAGAAGTGATGTGTTTAAATATTATTTAGGGATACTAAAGGAGGTTTGTAGCCAATTTATATTGGTTAATGGTTCCTATAATATAATTTAAATTGAAGGATAAAAAATTTTTGTGGAATTACTAGTGTTATGGGGCACCTAAGTAGCCTAAAGAGATGTTTATCGGTTGTCCAATCATTTATTACATTGAAGGAAGATCAGTAAGAGGTTCTATTTTACACATCTCTTATTCGCATTTGATGTGTTATGATTCATCTAGGATCAGTTATTTTTTATGTTTCACTATAGTTACATCTATTATAGTGTTTATATTCCACCCATGATCATGATTTGGTGGCAGTTGAGGTTAATTTGATTTTGATGGGACATTACCGCATATGTGAGCATTGGGTGGTATTTAACAACCATATAATCTTATGATTTGTATTCTCACAATGAGAGTTAATGTTCAATAAGTTCATGTTTGTTGAGATCATGCATTATTTTTTTATAGTCCATATATGATAGGAATGGGAAACAATGTAGTTGATACACTGAGTAGTAAGTCACATATTGATGTCATGTGTGAATTCAAAGATTCATAGTGAGTGATAGAAGAACACATATCAATGAATATAAATTAGGGGAAGGTTGGAGACATAGGTTTCCTATTTCAAAAGATGATTTAGTGATAATTGGTGCAGATATTGGTGGATTCCTAGTTAGGGATTCTAATTTGGCGTTCTACAGGGATCAGATTATATTTGGTGACACCACTAATCATTTATTTGAAGATGGGAAACATCATGTGTTCTTAAAGGGAGTTATAAATTACATCAACGGTGTTTGGATGGGTTTTATGTGAGACCCATGAATCACATTTGGTTTTACATATCTATGTGATGAATATGAACTGATATTTTATAGGGTTTTTTGAAGATATTGGTTGAGGGGTTTATTTTTTGAGTTTGTCCTTTGATGGCTGGACTGATAGAATGTGATGGCTGAGCACCATGTTTTGGGGGTATTCTCTTGTTGTTATTTATTACCCATTATAAATCATGCGACATCTTGATGGACTTAATTACCATTTAACATTGATATCGAAGAGAATATTATTCCACATTCATGATAGTGGATAATTTGATGAAATCCGACAACATTATAGAGATAAGAGATCCTATATCAGTAGTGGTTTTTTCATGGAAATATATAGGGGAGGTGTTGTGAGTCTATGATATCCAAATAATAATCAAATCTGATTGAGAGAATGGCTTCACCTCCATGGTGCCTATAGGCCTTCATCACGATTTTGGTTATCATTTATGACTTATCACAACATTCATCCACAGAAGGATGGTTAGGCAGAGCAGACCACCAATAATTGTGAAGTCATGTTCCATTCATTTTTACTATGTTTTTAGGTTTATTGACGAGGCACATTCCCCATGTCATTTCTTCTTACGGTATTAGTTTCTAATCAACTATTGGTATGTCAGAATTTGAATCTTTTTATGAATGACATTTATGTGCTCCATTATGTTGGATCAGGATAGAGAGGAAGAAAACTCATTCCATAATTAGTACCGAATATGGAAAATATTTTCTAGTATATTCATGTGTGGATAAAGGTAGTTTATAATCACAATAATTACTATTTGGTCATGAGAGGATAACATTGGAGTTCAAAATTGTGGATCACATATTCCTGAGGATGACTCCCCATAGTTGGTGCTAATGTTTTGGTGGTGGGAGTAAGCTTTGTCCTCAATGTTGCTTGCCTTATGAGGTGTTGGATTTTTTCATGGAATGTCTTATCAGATAAAAATTCCCCCATAGAAGATAAGAAAACACAATGTATTTTATTTGTTATAGCACTGTCATTAACTACATTCTAAATCACATGACATAAATTGGGGATAGATCGATGTTGATGATGATGAAACCATAGAGGAGAATATTGTGGAGATCCAATATTTACATGAGAAGGTTTTTCACATGCATGATATTCTATTGGATAATTTCTTGTAGAGGTTCAAGGTTATAGAAGGGAGTACTTGGGTATTTGAGATTAGGATGTGCATTTAAACACCAATCAGTTTCATGCTTATCCCATCTGTTGTAAAAATTTTCAATTTTGGATGTTGATTATTTTGGTCTTTTAAACAGTTTCTTATTATTAATTTTTTTATTTACCATGGATTTATATGTATATTAAATGGGAGATTGTATAGTAGCCATTTTTTTTGTTGTTTTATGGTTAATTTTTCTTACTCTAAGGATGGTGTTGAGCTCTTCTGATGAATCAGACCTTGAGAGGTATCTCATCGGGTACTTATTTAGATGTCCAATTTTTTTCTCTATGGGATTCATTTTGGATTCATTAAGAAAATATTAGCTTGATTGATTTCTAATTTAACATACTTTATCAAATTAGTCTTATCTAAATAATGTTTTTAATGATCTTGGATATCTGATGATGTCTTGAGAGGTTCTGTAGACTACCAAGGTTGACGTATATGGATATTACATTATTTTTTAGGACTAATTAATACTTGGAAAAAAAGATACTTGAGGACTGTATTAGTTCAATTTTTATAGATACAAGGATCATAATCTTCTAAAATGGTGAAAGATCCACAACATCTCCCAGAAAAATCATCCCAATTTTTTCCTACATGAAATCCATATTTATATCATGGGGAAATGAAAACATAAAAAGGGTTAGCACAAATAATAATTATTGGTAAACATGGAGAACGTAAAACAAACAAAAAATATATGAACATTAAAAATTCGAACATAATGTTTAAATATGATGATCATTAGTCATGAAATATAGCATGGCAGTATGAATAGAATATATCATATATGAAAATTAACCCTGATAGAATAGCATTGGCATAAAACATGTAATAGTGTAAAAATAATAATCACATATTTTGATTTCTATAGTAGCCATGGAAATTCTTCCAAGACCATCACAATGGGTGAAGTCCGTTACTAAACTGTGTTTACTTGTCTTTCCATCTATGTAATATTGAACCAGATTTACTTTTCATTCCAATCCTATATTATGGAACCATATTTACTTTCCATCCCAGTGATGTCTATCTCATGAGATATAAATCTCTACCCAATGCATTGGAGGGAGATATAGGTCCCCCTAATCTCACAATGAAATCATTCTTACATGTTATAAAAAACATTAATAATTCAGCATAGCATACCCTATGAAATTAAATGGGTTTCTTAAATATCATTCCATAAAAATAGAATAAAAAAAGATCATTCCATCATTAGGGAAATAAAATAAAAGTAATTATAGGGATAGAAGCATAACCATATTTAAGGGCTTCATCATAAATGGAAAATAATTTTTACAAAACAATTGAATTTAGTTATTGAAGAAAACATAAATTCTTCTTTAAAAACATTTAATTTTCTCAAAATGCTGATAAATTTTAAAAGAAAATAATTTAGTTGAAAATAATATGAAATAATATACCGAATGATTCATTAATATAAGGTGTCGTTAAACTGTAAATTTCTATTCATTCCATATTAGAAAAACAAAAACATTATCCCTGTACATTTGCACTAAATTTCAAAAAAGTACCTCGTATGGTAAACAAATAATATATTCCTTCCATAACATGTAAAAAAAGATTAAAAAAAGGAAAAAAATAACTTTAAATATAAATAAAATAATTTTTAAAAAATTGAAATAATTTTTAGAAAAGATAGTCAATGACAATAAATATAACCCCGGTAAATAATTACTTATTAGCAATCTCGGATAAAAATCATATTGAAAAATTATCCCTCACCAATTTATAATCAGTCGAACCATATTAAATAAATAAATGTATATGAATATGTAACTATAATAACCTTCATCATAATAATAATAAAAATATTCATGGGTATCAGAAATTGCACACAAAAGAATTAGATGGTGTATAAGGTTTATGTCCCGCATAAATAAAAGCGAGACAAAATAAACCATTACCTTAGGTTATGATTTCTTCCATATTTGTCTCAAAATCTTGTATAGTGGGTTTAAACATATTATAAACTTTTAATAGAACCTTAATAAAAAAATTTATAATATATGTTTTACTTATGACTTTATATTACCCCTTCATTTGCCAATTCCATGATAAAGCAACATTTTGGATAATAATCATTTTATTTATCAAACGTGTTTGTAATTTTTATTCTATATATTAATAATCAGAGTAGGATTTAATTAATTACATAATGTCAAAAAAAATTATATATCATAAATATTCATTATAAGAGAATATATATAATAGATAGATTAATGAAATGGAAAATACCATTCATGGAGACGGTAGGTCGTACATATTCCATAAAGGTTGTTTTAATTTCCTTGTAGAATTTAATGGACTTAACAAAATAAAACATATATATATACATAAATACAGTTTCATTATTATGTTTTATATTTCATCATTATTTATTATTTATACATTACAATCATTCTTGATTTCTTAATGTGGTGAATGAAACTCATCGTGTCGTAGAGATGGTAAGTCGTACGTATGAACAAGCGATGATATTATTCCCATAACTGTAGAAAGGTATTGATGTGGATGGCCTATAATATATCAGAATTAGGATAATGTTATAATAATCATATATAGTTATTATTTCCTCCATTATACCCATCTGATATAGTTCCAATGACCAAAATTCTATTAAATGATAAAAATATAATTCAATTAGATGTTAAAACCCATTAAAAAATTAATATAACTATATAAATAAATTATATGAAAAGACAGTTTGGAATTAAAATGCATTATTTTTCAGTATTCAGTAAAATTTTAATTTAATCAGAATAATTCAAAAAATCCATCAAAAGTAAAATTTTATGTTTCTAACCCAATGAATACGTTTATTTGGTAAAATTTAACTTATAAAAGTGTTAAAAACTAGATTTAAAATTGATGTTCCATCAAAAGGATGTAAAAAAACATTTAAAAAATACCTGATTTATAAAAAATTGATTTTTTTTCTAATGTCATGTTTTTGAAAATCTATAACATAAATGCGAATGCTATATAAAATTGATAGAGTGGTTAATAAAATTAATAATTGATAGCTTATATCACATTATATAATAATACTTTAATAATATATAATTGGTTTGTGAATATTAGTGTTGCATACAATGCAAGCTGTTGAGGATGGTTGCTCTTGTATGTAACGCTTTCCAAGTCAGTGTTGCATGTAGTAGAATTTTCCTTTTTCATTGAGTATAACATAATATAAACTTATTTCATTTATACATTCCTCAAAATATACACTCATTTTCATGTGAAATATATATTTACAAAAGAACTTGAATTATGTACATCCCAAGCCAAAAATAATGTTGTGTATACAGTAAGCTAATACAATGTTTCGTATATATCAAGATAATCATGGTGTAGCATACAACACCAAAAATCAACGAAATTAAATATAATAAACCTCTTAAAATATATGGGTACTACATTCCACAGCCCATAAAATGAATTTCCCTTGAAATTTGTTACGATTATAAATGCTTTACTACATGAAAGTTTCATTCATATAAATCCTCTTCCTAAAGTTGAATATAAAATCTTAATATTAAATAAGAATGTTAGAAACATAATGGTTACCCAAATTAACTCATTAATTTTTTCAACATAAGAGAACTTAGGTGGGATGTGAAAACATGGATACAAAAGGGATATATAACCATAATGTTCATATGGATAGTGATAGATAATTATGTTTGGGAAATGTTAGCTACTAGAAAGCCATAAATCTAAGATGATTTAAGGGACCAATTGATTCATCAACAACCCACTTCTTCCCTCGATTTCCATAAATATCAAATGACATAGATAATTACTTTTCTATATTTTGATATTACATGAGACTATATCATCATATAATGAGAAAAAGTGAGACAATATAGCACTTCGATGTAATGTTTTTAAACCATCAAAGAATAGGTCAACCTTTATCCTTGGATTACATTTGTAGTCTGCACAATGTATTGCTAAACATAAAATGTTAGATTCATGATTTACAACATTATAATTCTCTTTTTTCCTCAAATTCAAAAACATCATTTCCATATATGGTCAATATTCATGAGAGAATTATTTATCTAAGAATATTTCCTTTAAGTCCCTCCATTACATTTCTTCAATTTATTCACCCGTTTGTGTTTTTAAATAATAACCACAACTGATCTACATCTCCTGATAGATGACATACCACCCTGAAAACTTTCTCGATTTCATTACATCCCATGGAGAGAACTATATTCTTTGATGATAATATCAAATACCCCTATACAAATGGGTTTGAAGTCACCTTAAATGATAGAGGATGTTGTCACATAAAGAAGTCTAACAAATATCCTTCACGTTGTGGATCCATATGTTCCAAATGGGTATGGTTTTTATTCATAACATGGGTGAGTAGTCCTAGTATAATTATATATATCTAAACACTATTTAAGAAACTAGGTAAGACATCATTATCTTTATTAATAGTAAAATACCTACATGGGATACATGTATTCATGAGGTTTTACATCCCTCTACTATGTGCCATTTGAAAATAATTCCATACACTAGATTATGATATGAATAATAATGTATATTCTCAATGTAAAAAAATACATAGAATTAATTGAAATCACATACATATCTAATATCATATTCATGTATTTTTTGAGTAAAAATTTACATATAAATATTTCATAATGTATTATAATGAAAATGTGAATTATCCTAAGAATATCCCCCAGGAGTTTCAATCTAGGTTCATAGTAAGGCCCGATTCTATGTACTAAGATACCCCATGTCAAGATCAAAACTCTTTGTTAGAGTTGTTCCCTTTATGTGCATTTTTTCTATTACCACATGCACATGTAGTATTCAAATAAGGATATATTTTATATAATGATCCAAATAATCTATTCATTACCAAATTTGAGGACATTCATATACGTGTATCTTTAAATTATATCTTAATGTTTTGTTCTATAACATATAATTTAGAAATCTATATTCCATGTTTTCTACTAAATTTTATTTGATACAAATAGTAAAGACCCGACCATATTTTCCAAGATCCTTTTATTTAATTCATTACATTAGCATTATTACATGAAAGTCCTATCCTGGTGAAATAAATAGTTTTATATTTTTAGAAAACTCGATACTATTTTTTATTAATATTACAACTTGAAAGGAAATACAATATAAAAATTCGATAGAAAACATCTATAACTCCTATGCTACCGATTCATATCATTCATAAAATACCTCTTCATGTCCTTGGAATGTGAAGCATAATAAACGAGTGATCTCAAAAAGAAAATATGGGTTTTCAATACAGGGAAAGTTATCATAAACCTAGACAATAAGAAAGGGTAATAACTAAAAACACATTCCTTTAAAAATAAACATGAACACAATACGGAAGGAATAATATATGTATAAATAATGCCATAATAAAGTGTAATCATGGGTATTATACTAGTCAAATACCGACATGAACATTAAATTAATAGTTTCATAATGAGGGAATGAATAATTCTAGACATCATAACCGTACCATCATGGCCTCATGCCAGTAGCCTAAAAGACCATTTTTTCAAGGACTCGTGCCAAGAGCATAGTTTGTAACGTGAGACATACCGATGTGTCGAGGGGATATATCAAATCCCACCCATCATGTACTAAGTCCAATGAATTCCTCAAATGAATTGGGTTACCAATAAACAAGATATAAATTCATATTGAAACAAAAAAATTAAATTTAAATAAGTTTCCCTAATCATTAATCACAAACACTAACAATATAGAGTATTTTGGTGAATGATTTTAAGATAGAACATCCACATTCAATCGAATCATTAACTATAAAAATAAATATGTTATATTTATTCTGATAATATTAATCCCAATAGTACATAATAATATATAATAGTGTTGAAATAGACGAATATACTATTATAAAATCATAGATTAATTTATGAGATAAACACTCGTTTACATAAAAAATAGTTCTTTTTCAACTTTTTTATAAAAACAGATGGGAATAAGATTTTATTTTAATAATAAAATGATTTATTTCATAAATACTATTTTTTCTAAAAAAAAATTAGAGTTACCATGTATATAGGTAAGATGTTGATAAATTCTCTTGAATTGGCCATGCATTTTGGGAAGAATATTGGAAATATCATTTTAAAAGAGGTAAATGAATATAAATGAAAGAATTATTATGATTGGTACACAAAAATTTAACATTCACATAGAATTTATTAATTTTCAATAATAAGAAATATGAATTTTATTGGGGTATGAGGAGAATAAGTTTAACCAATATGAAATTGGAGTTTTAGGTAGAAAACCCTTACCCTAAGTTTGATGTTGTTATTCACTTGATCATATTATCCGGGATTACATAATTAAATTCCATAATTAATATTTATAGAACATATTATTTATTTTATTTATTTATTATACCCTTATTATTGTAAGGGTCGGTGTTCTGAGAACCAACTTTTTTGTACTTGGATTACATAAATGTTCACTTATTATATATTGTTCACTGTTCTGCATTACTATACTATAATAATGTCCTGGAATATTTGTTGCATTGATAAGATCATGGAAAATCCCCGCTATGATGAAAACCTTGAAATTATATAACAATATTCTAAAATAAAGTTCTACGATTAGATGACATACTATGATAGGAAACATAGTATACATACCATCATGTGCGTGTAATCGTAAGAAGGCGAGACTCTCTCTCATGGAGTTCGCACTTGGTAATGTCCATGTTGGGAGATTATGAGAACAGACCTGCCAGTAGCAATTCATCATGTCGTGGTGTCATCGGACACTACAATCTATGAGCATGTGTAATGGTCCTTATACTGGATAATTATCATTAACTCATGTCATGATACGGACACTTATATTTACTACCGAAAACCATCACACAGATAGTTGGCGGGAAGTAGGGTATGTTGGGTGCGTCACGAGTGACATGTTGTTAATGGATAAGTCCAGGAATGATTTTTTCCTTCCATTTATGGAAGTTGATATCTTGGCCCTTTGATTGAAATAGAACTATCGCATTAAATTACATGTCCATGGTGTAAATGACGAGTTTATTTCAAGTAGTCAAAGAACTAAAGATCAAGTATATAGGTTTATGGCGCTACCATGAATCCTGCTTGATGAGATATCAAGACAAAGGGATTAAATTACACAGTAAGCATTTGTATGAGGTGATACGTCAGTGAGGCGTCAACTTCATTCTCTTTGGTGCCTTGACCCATTGCTAAATATTAATCTTGGACTTTAGGCAAGCTCGCATAATGCCAACAAGAAAGAGACCTAGAGGGTTACACATTAATTGTATTCAAGTATCTCAAGTAGAATAATGATTATTCACATGCGTGGTTTAATAATTATTAAAGGAATCCTAAATCGTTTTAATAATGGAGGAAAATGGAAATGAAAAAAAAGATATACACGCTGTGTATTAAAGATTACACACCGTGTAGTTTTTCATGGAAAAAAAGTACATGCTGTGTATAATAAATTACACACCGTGTAGTTTTTTTTATGGAAATTAAATGAATAAATGAAAACTTGATATACACTCCATGTACATTGAATGTAAACACCCTTTAGTTTTCAATGAAAAACAAGTACACGCCGTGTATTTATTAATACACGCCGTGTAGTTTTTCCAGTCGGGATTTTGATGATATAATATTGTTTTAAATGAAATTTATGATAATCATTATGGGTTCATGTCGAGGAATTAATTATTCGACAAGGGGGTTTTTAATAAGTGTCAATGGAATAAATAAAACGCGTAATTCATTTATTTTTTGTCATAACTCTACAACCTCAAAACTGATTATAAATATCCTCACAACCCCAACACTTTTCCAACACAAAACAGAATCATTGTGCACAACAACTCTGGGGAATTATTTGAAGGATGAAAGAACCTCTTCCTCCAAGAACTCTCTCATGACCGAGAGAGATCCTCTTCCATAGGATCAAGACGATCTAAGGTGGACAACACATCCAAAGGTTTTTCAATGCTAGAACCCGGAGACTCCTTTGGAAACATCCAGAGATACGAGGTAAACTTGTGGATCATCGCTAGAGGATGTCTACACATGGATTCTGCGACACAATGACGAATCACATTGGAAGATGATCAAGAACATAAAAGAAGAAATAACACCCAAAAAGTATTTATTTTCAATTGATTAGATTAATTATAATCAACCTGTTACAATCCTACTTTGAGGTTCCGAGACTTTCCTTTTCTTTGTCCATTTATGTGATTCAATCTGTGGAGACTGGCATTTATCGTCGTATTGATCCCGGATTGATCATTGTTAATGAAGAAAACCCATGTGGGCACATCCACCCACGTGCTTCCACTACGCCTGGAACCATTAAATGGTATGAGAGAAAGGTTACAATGTTGATTATAGTTATATGATTTCCGTTTCTAATTTATGCATTTATATTTTATTCACGTCAACATAAATCGTTTTACAAATCTGAATAAATGAGATCTGTTATTCCTCCTTCATTTCTCGATTCATATCAACGAAATTCACTTTTAATTTTAATTTTGATTAACATAAAAATGAGGAACTCATCCAGAGGAGCTTCTCTTTTTGTCTGTACAACATGGGAATACACGGCGTGTAATTAAAACTACACACAGTGTACTTTGGTTCAACGAACCGGCATTGGTCCGCCAAACCACGCCATGTGAATTGATTATGCCTATGAATTAATCATGACGTGTTGACCATAATTGAATGGCATATGGAAACCGGAATACACAGCGTGTATGTTGGAGAAACACGCCGTGTAGTCCAATTTGGCCAAGGTGAAACTGTATACAAGGAGAAGCCGTGTTCCGCGTATACAGGATCGCCAGGCCAGTTACCGCATAACAAGGAAGTACACGCCATGTATGATTCATCTACACAACGTGTACTCCAAAATTTCCAAACTCTAGAAAACACGCCAAATCCCCAGGTGTGTACTTTGGATAAAAGGTGAAAAGAAATACACGACGTGTAAATATAAACTACACGCCGCGTACTTTCAGAAATTTCACCAGGTTTTCTCCAAAAGTACAAAGACCTGTACAAGGGATATGGATGAGAAGAATCTCAAGTAAATTTAAAATGGAATTTAAGATAAATATTTGAGTATTTATAAGATCATAATTAATTATTTTCAAGCTCGACTTATGTTAAATAAAATAACAAATAAAAGAATTTGAATTCTAAATATGTGCAAATGTCATTGCATGCTATGGATGATCATGAGCTAGACCAAAGACCCTTTGTGTGTGTGTATGGTTTCATATAAATTTGTTTAATTTAAATTTGTTGGCCTTCGAGCCTTCTTCCAATAAAATGTAGGGACTCTGTGCCCATGGTTTCTTTAATGTAAACCCATGTAATGGAGGATATCCCAAGCCAGAGGAGATGGTTCAAAACCCGTAGCTGAGGCGAAACCAACCCAAGAAGATAGAAAGGTGGATAGGTGGGAGCATCAAAACACGAACCATCAGTTTTAAGGTGTTTTCCCTAGGTCAGGGTTAGCTTATCAAACCGCTAGATAATCTAACCAATAGAAACTCATGATTATGCCATCTTATTTTATTTCTGTCCGATTGCATGGTTTATTTATTATGTATGTATTTTTACGATCACATAATTAATTAAATAAACATGAATTTAAATATGGAATAAAATAAAAACTGGACTATGCGTAAACATTATCGGAACATGGTTAATCACATAAGAAAGAATCACTTAATATTAAGAATCATGTGATAATGAAAAAATACGCATAAAGAATAAAATCCCTCAAATACCATATTTAGTCAGACCAAGAATTTTGTTAATTGATTAAAGTAATGACTCAATAAAACTATGTGTTTGACAAACCCTTGTTGGGACACTTACTTTTATAAAGGAATCCCTTATGAAAGGTTTCGGGTTGACTTAACCATATTACATTAAGAGAAGTAGCCCTTACTAGACTTGATGGAATATTGGAGGCAAGAGTTGAGGAAATCCAAGTCAGGATTTCAGGATTGGGGAGTCCTCTCAACAGATCAAGTAACTGTAAGCTCACCGTTGGAAAATACCAACCTAAATACTATCAAATATCTTTACCAACCCCTGTTGGGGTTATGTGAAGGGGAATATGGATCCTTTCCACTAGAATGTCAAACCAACTGGGCATTATGAGTTCAATGGTGAGGGCCATTGGGACTTGAAAAAATAGTGGAAGAATTAATAAATTAATTTATTATTTCTAATGAAATGTAATCATGAATGTACTAATAAATATGCACTTTTAAATTGTAGAATCATGATGAAAAACTCGTCAACCACATTTTCTCTGTGATCAATTCTAGAAAAAGACAATATCCTCACCGATAGTAACTATTAGGAATGGTTTCGGTGCCTTTGGGATTTCCTATGCCATGAACGAAAGTATTACGTGCTGGAGTCCTCACATCCTGATCCTCCTGCCCATAGGGCAAGTGATGAAGATTTCCTAGTCTATGATCAAAATTTGGGCGATGCACTTGATGTTCAATGTTTGATGTTATCATCAATGTCATGTGAGCTCATGAAGTCTCATGGGGACATGGATTCCTATAGCATGCTTGAGGACCTCCGTGGTCTATACCAGGAGAGATCATGATAGTAATGGTTTGATACCTCCAAGGATCTATTATAGAGCATGCTTGGAGAGGGTGCCCCATCTAGGCCTTACAGAGTCAAGCTCATTGACTACATTGAGCGCTTGGAGGTTATAGGGTTTAAAGTACCTGAAGAACTGGGTACCGATCCCATTCTTGCACCACTTCCCTAGAGTTTCTCAATCTTTGTTGTGAACTTCAACATGAAAAACATTTAGAAGTATCTGTCTGATCTTCTTATCATCATTCACCAAGTGGACAATGACATGAAGCGTGAAAATCCTTCTGTCCTCATGGTGAATAAAATTAATGGGACGGAAAATATATTTAATCCAAAAGCTTCTTCGAGGCCCTCCAAGAAAAGGATGATCAAAGGGGAGACAAAGGAATAGGATGTTGTCTGTTTCACATGTGACAAGAAGGGCCACTAGAAGAAAAACTGCACCCATCCAAGGAAGAAAGGGGAAGCTTCAGGTTTGTTTGTTATCGAAAGAGATCTATCTATTTCTACTAATTGGGTATTAGATACTTCATGTGGTGCTCACATCTGTATCCAAATACAGGAACCGAGTAGATTCAGAATGATTGATTGTGGTGAGGTGGATTTACGAGACGCTAATGGAGCCAGACTCGCTGATGTAGCTGTCAGAGACTACCATATCACATTTCCTACTAGGATGGTCTTGGTTTAGAAAGTATGTTATTATGTACCCTATGTAACCAAAAACATTATTTCAGTATCCAGATTAGATAATGGTGGATTCATCTACATTTTTGGAAGTGGATGTTTCTACTTTTACTAATATAGCATTTGGTTTGGTAGGGAACATTTATATAACGACCATTATGTGTTAGGCTACAAAAACCATGTAATGGAAATCGATGAAAAATTTAATTCACATGACTCATACCACACCCAACATTGGTTTCACAAGCTAGGTCATGTCAATGAGAAATGATTGAAAAAATTACATCAAGATGGGTATTTAGATTCTTTCGAACTAAAACCACTTGGTGTATGTCATGCTTGTCTACAAGGAAAAATGACCGAAGACCCATTTATTGGGAAAGGTGAAAGGGCTAACGAGATTCTATAATTAGTTCACACAGAATTGTGTGGACCATTTCTAGTTGAATCAAGTTGTGGGTTCTCGTACTTCATAATTTTTACTGATTATTTTAGTAGAAATGGATATATTTACTTAATGAGGTAAAACTCAGATTTTTTTGATCGATTCAAATAATAAAAAAATGAATTTGAGAACGATCATGGTAAGAATATTAAGAAACTCCTCTTAGACAGAGGATGAAAATATCTTAATTAGGATTTCATTTATTTCTTACGGGAGTTTGGGATTCTCTCTCAACTCACTCCTCCTTACACACCTCAGTGGAATGGTGTAAGTGAAAGGAGGAACCGCACCCTGTTGGACATGGTGAGATCAATGATGAGTCATGGGACTCTTCCATTATACTTATAGGGATATGAATTACAAACAGCATCACACATACTAAACCAAGTACCAACTAAATCTATTAATGGTATTCTATATGAGTTATGGAGTGGAAGCAAAGCCATGTTATCAAATTTTCATGTGTGGGGTAGAGAAGCATTTTTTAAGGCCTTTTTAGGCAACACACTTGCACCCCGAGGCACAAAATGTATCTTTAAAGGATATCCCAAGGAAACAAGGGGATATTACCTATACAACCCCTCAGAAAAAAAGGTTACAGTAGAAAGACATGCCATATTCTTTGAGAGGGAGAACATCTCCAAAAGAGATAATTGGAGCGAGATAGAATTCGATGATGTCGAGGCTCAAGATACACAAGAGTTGGTACAAGAACAGATTCCACAAATCCCCGTGGAAGAACAATCTATTCCAGAGACACAAGAACTACGTAGGAGCATGAGAGAGGTGAGAGAAGTAGAACGATATGGTTTTCTTGTCACTGAGTATGGTGACTCATTATTGGTTGACAATGATGATCCTCTTACATACATGGAATCAATTGAAGGCACATAAATTTCCATGTGGAAAGAAGCCATGAATTCTTAAATATATTCCATGTTCCAAAACCAAGTCTAGATTTTGGTAGATCATCCAGTTAATGTAAAGAATATTCGTAATAAATGGGTATTCAAGAAGAAACTAGACATGGAGGGGAATGTTAGCACCTATAAGGAACGACTGGTTGCAAAAGGTTTTAGACAACGTCACAGAATTGACTATGATGAAACCTTTTCACAGGTTGCGACGGTGAAATACATTAGAATCCTATTGGCCAATGACGCTTACCATGACTATGAAATTCGTAAAATGGATGTAAAAAAACATTCCTTAATGAGAACCTCCATGAAGATGTCTACATGACACAACCTGAAGGTTTTGTGACTACAAAGGATTCCAACAAGGTATGATAGTTACAGAAATCCATTTATGGATTAAATCAAGCATCAAGGTCATAGAATATTCATTTTGATGAAACTGTAACAGAATTTAGTTTTTTTAAGAATGAATGTGAGACTTGTGTCTACAAGTGGTTTAGTGGAAGTGCATTCATTTTCCTAATAGTATATGTTGATGACATATTACTAATTGGAAACGAAGTAAAAGTCTTAAAGTAACTTATGGCATGGTTTCATAAATGCTTATCCATGAAAGACTTGGGCAAGGCAGCATATATTCATGGGATCAAGATCCATCATGATAGATCCAAGTGAATGATGGGCCTGAGTAAATGTACATACATTGACAAGATACTGAAGAGATTCAGTATGGAACATTCCAAGAGGAGATTGTTGCTAGTGTCACATGCCATTCATCTTTCCAATAAAATGTGTCCTCAGACACATGAGGAATGAAAGTGAATGTTAAGGATCCCTTACGCATCCGCGATTGGTTCAGTCATGTATGATAAGCTATGTACGAGGCTTGATGTCTCTTATTCATTAAGTGTGGTAGGCAGATATCAAGCTGATCCAGGAGACCACCATTGGGTGGAAGTCAAGATGATCCATAGGTATCTAAGGCATACTAAGGATATGTTCCTGGTTTATGGAGGAGATGAGGAAGTAGTCATCAGAGGATATGTAGATTCTAGTTTCCAGACTGACCAAGATGACATGAAGTTGCAGACTAGATTCATCATCAGTTTGAATGGAGTTGTAGTGAGCTGGAAGAGCTCAAAGCAATTTGTGGTGGCAGATTCTACAGCAGAGTCCATGTATATTGCAGATTCTGAGGAAACTAAATAAGCTGTATGGATACGAAGCTTCGTCCAAGAGCTGGATGTAGTACTGAGAATTAAAGATCTTATTACACACTATTGTGATAATACTGTAGCGGTGGATGTTGCAAAAGAGCCAAGGTCACATCAGCGGACAAAGCACATACTTCGGAAGTATCATCTCATGAGGGATTTTTCTCAGAGAGGTGAAGTTGCAGTGAACAATATTTTCACAGAAGACAACATGGCGGACCCCATGACTAAATCCTTGACTCACCAGAAACATGATCATCATGTGAGGTCTAGAGGACTAAATTTCACAGGTAGTTGGCTCTAGTCCTAGTGGGAGTTTGTATGTGTTGGTGTCCTGAGAACAAACTGTTTTGTACTTTGATTACATAAATGTTCACTTATTATATATTGTTCATTGTCCTTATTAACTATTATATAATAAAGTCCTATAATAGTAGTTGCATTGATAAGGTCATGGAAGATCCCCACTATGATGAGAACCTTGAAATGAAATAAAAATATTCATATATAAAGTTCTATAGTTGGATGACATACTATGATATGACACATACTCTACAGACTATCATGTGCGAGTACTCGTAAGAAGATGAGACTCTCTCTCATGGAGTTCGCACATGGTAATCTCCAAGATGGGAGATTATGAGAACAGACCAGCCAGTAGAAATTCCGCATGTCTTGGTGTTATCAGAAATTTCTATCTACGAGCATGTGTAATGGTCCTTAGACTAGAATATTATCATTAACTCATGTCATGACTCGCGCACTTAGATTTACTGAAAAAAACCATAAACCATACAGTTGGCGGGAAGTAGGGTATGTTGGGTGCGTCACAAGTGACATGTTGTTAATGGATAAGTAGAAGAAGGATTTTTCCCTTCCATTTATGTAAGTTTATATCACGACCCTTTGATTTAAATAGATCTATCGCATTAAATTCCATGGTCATGGTGTAAACGACGATATTATTTCAGGTAATCAAAGAACAACAGATCAAGCATATAGGTTTGTGGCACTACCATGAAACCTTCTTAATGATATATCGAGACAAAGGGATTAAATTACATATTAAGCATTCGTATGAGGTGATACATCAATGCGATGTCAACTTCTTTATCTTGGGTTCCTTGACCCGTTTCTAGATAGTAATCTTGGACATTAGGCAAGATCGCCTAATTCCAATGAGAAAGGAGCCTAGAGGGTCACACACTAAGTGTATTCACGTATCTCAAGTAGAATAAATATTATTCATGTATGTGGTTTAATAATTATTCAAGGAAGCCTAAATCATTTTAATAATGAAGGAGAAAGTAACTGAAAAAAAAGATATACACACAGTGTATTAAAGATTACACGCCATGTAGTTTTTCATGGAAAACAAGTACACACCGTGTTTTAATAACTACATGCCGTGTAGTTTTTTTTATGGAAGAGAAAATGAATAAATGAAAAAAAGTTATACACGCTATGTACATAGAATGTACAGGCCATGTAGTTTTCAATGAAAAAAGTACACGCCTTGTATTTATTAATACATGTTGTGTAGTTTTTTCAGTCGGGATTTTTATGATATAATATTTTTTTAAATGATATTTATTATAATCAGTGTGGGTGCATGTCAAGGAATTAATATTTCGACCTAGGGGTTTTAAATAAGAGTCAATGAAATAAATAAAACGTGTAACATTCTTATTTATTGTTATATCTCTACAACCTCAAACCTGATTATAAATATCCTCACAACCCCAACTCTTTTCCAACACACAAGAGAATCGTTGTGCACAACAACTCTTGGGAATTCTGTCAAGGCCAAAAGAACCTCTTCCTCCAAGAATGCTCTCAAGACCGAGATATATCTTCTTCCATAAGATTATGACGATTTATGAAGGAAAATGAAAGCAAAAGTTTCTCCACGCTAGCACCCGGAGAATCCTTTGGCGACGTCCCGAGTTACGAGGTATACGTGTGGATCACTGCTAGAGGAATTCTACACTTGGCTTCTGCGACGCAACGATGAATCACATCAGAACATGATCAAGGACATCAATTAAAAAAGAAAACCAAAAAGGTATTTCTTTTCATTTGATTAAATTAATTATAATCAACCTGTAATGATCCTACTTTGTGGTTTCGTGACTTTACTTTTCGTTGTCCGTTTATGTGATTCTATTCATGGTGACTGGCATTTATCGTTGTATTGATCCCGGATTGATCATTGTTAATGACAAAAATCCATGTGGGAACATCTACCCATGCGCTTATACTGTTCCTGTAACTTTCAATTATGTTAATTCATTATCTTCTTGATTGTTTTAAAGGGGTCAGTTTTATTATTTCGGGGAATTTTCTTCCTTTCTATTTAATGACCTGTTCAATTATATTCATATATTGATAAACATGTATGTTTAGAATGTTTGTCCATAAAAGAATTTTTATTTTATTTTTTTATATCCACAAGATTAATAGGTCATAAAATTCATTTGGAAATTAGTTTTGAAGATGAATCATTATTTAAAACATTAATAATAATAGTTTGGATTATTTGGAAGTTTTTTATCTTAAAGAAATCATATAAATTAATATGAACTATAAAAAAATATTAAATAACCTGAAATAAGTTATAATACATATATAATAGTCTAGTAAAAACATAAAAAAGGTTTCATGACCGGAATTTAAAACCCTAATATAAATTGGAAACTCGTCGTCCTTGAATGTGAAAAATCAGCACATCATGGATGGTGGTTTCATTTATTATATAAAAGAATGTGATTGGAGATATGTTGATGAATTATTCCATTATCATTAAAAAATTACATTAAATATGTGGTACAGAAGATATCATAACATTTGGATGAAAGGAGGTGAGAAACTAAAATGACAAAAAGGAACTCAAAATAAAAGAAATGTAAACTAGAATTTACCTCTTGAAGTTATCTTCCTTGTAATCCTTTTTAGGGGAGAAGTTTCAGAATTTTTATGAGTCCAAGGGATGTTGGAATTATGGTAGAATCTAATGAGGATAAGTTATTTCAATTAACAAGTCTTAATAGGGCGAAATATTGGAGGTGGGGATGAGGGTTTTTGTAGTGGGGGAGAGGAGTGATTTTTGAATATCTTATTCATTAAATTATTATTTATCTCAATAAAACCAATAACACTGATTAATGTGACCCATAATTTTAATATGTGCATGTGAGTTCAATCCAATTGTTTTTACATTATTCAAGATTCTAGGAATAGTTAATTTAATTGGTAATGTATATATACGGTAAATTACTGTATTTTACTATTCATTGAAATTCACATAGTTCAAAAAAATCACAAAAAATTTCCCAAACCATCTTTTGATGTGTATATTTAGAAATTGAACTCTATTACTTGAAAATAATTTCTTGTATGTGATTCATTAATCTTTTAAATTTTATTATAATTTATTCAAAAAATAACAATTTAAAAACAATAATTGCTTTTATATCACCCTGAAAAATTAATCAAGATATCATTATCTTATAACCATAGGTCAATAAAATAATAATATTATTTACAATTCATAAGGGTCATATTACTATTAATATAACTATTCATAAGTGTATGTTACTATTCAAAAACATTATTCTTGCCTTATTAGACTACAATGATATTAAAGAATACAACAGTGTTAGTATGATTTTATAAATTAAAATCACAAAGGTAGAAATTTTATTTTTACTGGCTATGTTTTAACAAATTGGTTTTTTTAGTAAATTTGTGTCTCATGCATTAAATATTAAATATATTTTTAAATCCTTGGTGTGTTATAATAATCATCGATCATCTAGAGTAAACTATGGAATTAAATCATTGGAACATTCCCATAGAACTGTATAACTTTCATTAATAGATGTTATCTTAGATGAAAAAATCATTTAAAAGATTTCATCAAAAAGTCATGTGAAAATATTATTTTAACAATTATATAAATTGTTTATTATTATAATATTCCACAATTGTGTATGAAATTATTTTATATTATAATAACTATAGAATAAATAAAATTGAGAATTAAATATTTGAGCAGTTATAATGGTAGTAAATATCGTTCTATCTGTATAAGTTAATAAAAAAAATTCCTTTCAGATTAATGAAATAATATCAATAATTAGCTCTTCTAAAAAAGAAAATAATAATAGTTTTAAATTTTTTTATAAAAACTCAACCGTGGTTAAAAAGGAAATTAATCTATCATTGTAATGTATTCAAAAAATACATGAAAACATTTTTTGAAAATAGGGACATGAAAGAAAATGGAATTCTGACTAAAGAGAGAAAAATGTCAGTTTTCCTAATAAAATAATTTAAACTATTAAATATTTAATGATCGTAAAATTAAATAGATAATGGTTATATATTAAAATAACACGGGGATTACAAACATCATGATAATTATTTAGAGTAATTTCTTAAAAAAATTCATTGGGATTTTTGTGATAAACATCCTCATAATCCTTGAAATTATAACAATAAACCCTAACCTCAAGAAACTTATTTATTCATATACATTTTACATTCATATAAAATATATATTTATTTATCATAAATTTATCATAGAACTAAAATAAAATAGATAATTTAATATATTATTTTTTTTATAATATGTTATAACTGATTTTCTAAAAATTCTTGGTTAAAATCATTATTCTGAGTGATAAATATTTTATTTTTTTAGGTTTTGGTTTTGCTGTATCAAAAATTGTATAGTTTCTATGGAAATAATTTATATAATTATATTAATTATATTATTATCATATATATTATTTAGATATATTTTTATGCATCCATTAATGGAAGAGATATAAAATTAAATTAGAATATTAATGAAGATGGTAGGTCAAATGTATGCTTGAGTGTTTCAAACATTTTTCAATTGATGTAATGAAGGAAATGTAAATATTGATTAACTATATAAAATATTATCAAAAATAAAATAAATATTTATTAAATACATCATTTTAACAATCCATGCATTGTGGTGATGTAAAATGAATAATACCACAACGTGGACACTATATGTTGTATTTACACACAAGTAATGTTTTCATTTTTGTATGATAGAAAGAAGGTGTATACTAGTTCTTCTATCATAATAAGAAAAATTTATTATATTAATGATATTAATGATATTTAAATCATTATTTTTTCATGAATACAATTTTTTTGGAATATTTTAAAGATGAAATAAAATTTTAAATTCATTGTTATGATTTATACCCCCCAATTCAGAACCCTGTTATTTCTTAGAATATAATCCGTCAAGGAATGGCCTTTTAGAAGGAAATTATGCTCAAGGATTTTGTGATGGAATATAGATATGTATAATGGTAGGGAATTTCATATATATAAGAATAAAAAATTGAGTGAAGAAGAAAGTATAGAATATTCTTTTTATAACATCCCCAAACCAGGTGCCACTAAATTGGTGCCTCATGCCGGGATTCCATTTTACATCAGGTGAGCCTCCCCATACACCAGAGGCTACCATATATTAGTGAGGATAAAATGGAATAATTTGGTAGACAATACCATATTTATCAAAGTAATACCTACATGATAATAATGAAATATAAAGTAAACCAGTATAAAATAATCATCCACCGCAACCCATTTCCTAAAAGTGGATATAACACCACAAAAAAAAAGTTAATATACTATGTTAGGTAATTCAATTAGAAGCCAATAGAAACTAAATATTTTTTAAATATGAATGATTCCTAAAATGATTCCTTTATCTAGTCTGGATCTATCATCTATACACATCCACATCCCTAATAAACCATATTGAATAAGGACATGTCACTTGTCCTGAACTACAACCATGTTGTCTGCTTGGCTAACCAGTGGAGTCCCCATAAGGGTGTGTGTACAAATTAGTATGGAATCACCACTTATTTATACAAAATATCATATATATACAGAGATTGTATGCATAGAAAAACTAAATAACTCTTTTAGCATCGAGTTAAACTGGGTTCCGTTAGTTAAATTGATTCACTTAATCCACATTTTTTATTCATTATATGGTTTATCCAATTCCATAATATAAAATTAAAGATATTCCAATTAGATAACAATGCATAATGTGGGGTTAATCATGATTAAATCATTTCTGGGGATATTTTCTAAAAATAATTTAATGACACGTACCTCAGTGCCTCATTCTATGTGTTTATACCCAATTAATCCATTAGAGTCATAGATCTCCTATCAACATCTCTTAACCGATCCTTATTGGGGTGGGTCGTAGAACCTTAGTCTAGACTGAATAGTACACATAGAGCCTAAATTAAAATACCCCACATACCACAAAGATAGGCTCATATTCATTATTACCCTTTAAACACATAAAAAGTAAAAAAATGTCACTCGTAGAATGAATTTAAAAATTAAAAACTATTGTTTATTCAACACAAATATCATATTAATTTCATAACCCTTGATCACATTTAACGTTTAAATTTTTAACCCATTTAACAGAGATAAAATTTATAGTTCATAACTAAGTATCACATGTACCATTAATGTTGCTTTACTAATTATGAGATATTTCAATATCACAAAAAACACTTTTGACACATATTCATAATTATAAACAACCATTTATTCCAAGTTATTAGCTAAAGATGATTAACATTAATATTATTTTATAATTATAAAAACATGTCACACAATTATAAGGGGATCTATTTTATAATAAGATTGTTCTACAGTTAACATATCAATTTTATGTTCAATGGAGAGGAACACCCCACGGGTGGCCCATAACATAGTCTACACAACCTCAATTCATCCCACAAGGAACATGTGGTATTCAATTAATCGTTTTTCTAATTAATTCACTATTTCAACCCTGGAAAACAAAACAAAAATAAAAAAACATGAACACAACCAGATATAAATATATTTATCCAATAAAATATGGGATATAACATATAGAGAAACAACATAGATTCAGAATATGATAAATCTCTAAAATTTTCCTTTAAATAGAAAATAGAACCCCGTTAAATTTGTAACCTATGATTTACTATAAAAATTTTGGTTTAGAGAATTAGGAAAAAGAATATTTACATATGACCTAATCCATAAAAATAATGTAAGAGGAGTGTTAAACTAATATATATATTTTATCCACACTAAACTACATATGAAATGCATTAGAAATGAGGGATATTATCAATAAGACGATTGGGATCAATTGATTGTCACTCTTGGAAATTATAGGTGAAATGTGATGTAAAATGGTTGACGAAAGGTAATGGGTGAAGAGGGAAAATTCATTCAACCCCAATTTATTTTGAGGTTAACGGTTTAGCCTCACAGTTTTCCAAAAATGTTTACCAAATGCGTGGAACCATTTATCCAGGTGTGGAATAGCTCACAAGGCTCCCATGGGAGACCAGATGATTTAAAAAACTATGAGAATACAGTACAAAATATCTTAGTCCAATCCTACATGGTTTAGCATTCCCCCTTCTATAGTTTCACCCATAAGTCACCCTTCCTACTAGAAATAATGGTTTGGGGACATAGTAACTACTAATAGTTCACCTACTATGTAACTAGAAATAGATGGTTTGTGATTCCTTTATTTCATTCCTGAACCCCTACTACACCCTCGTTAAAACTCATAAACTCAAAAATCAAATCATTAATGAAAATATAAATATTTTAATGAAAAAACCAACAAGTGAATAACATAATAGATGTATTGTATTTTATAACAACCCCATCATATAATGGATCACCATCAATGTAGGATCAAAATGTAAATATAGATGTTCAATTAGAAGAGGGGGTGAATTCTATGTTAAAAACTCATTTTTAACCTTAATAAAATATATGGTTTGCAATGTTAAACAAGGTGAATTCACAAACCCATTTTGGTTCACAAACAAACGGATAATTTGAAGGGTACATGTCCAATTATAACGATCTTAAACAAGATTATCATAATGAAACATAAAAAATATTTTATTAAAGAAATATACAACCACATAAAATATAGAGCTAATTTACAAGATTCTGATAAAATTCATGAAATTAAAAGAATGTTTTAAATTCTATCAATAACATATAATAGTGGAAATAACAAAAAAGTAAATGGAATAAATACTAATGAATATTTTAACACAAATATATGGTTATCAATCAACCATGGATAAATGTCCCTTGATTTATACATTGAAGAAATTCTATCATACCCACCCCAAGGTAACCCCATGATATTAATAACAGAATCTATAATGTTATCCCTACAACCCTCAATCTCTAAGTCAATCTGTACCTCTGCCTTCGTAACCCTAGACACCATCAAACCTTAAGCTCGTCAACACCTATGTCACCCTATAGACAATAGTCCCTGAACATTAAGGTAGTTAGAACCTCTATCTTCCTATCCCCGAAATTCATCTAACTTTTAGTTTTTCAACACCTCTACCTTCTTATCCCCGATAGTTATCAAACAATAATGTAGTAGGGACATCTGTTTTCCTATCCACGATATTCCTCATTTATACACAACAACAATTGTAGTCACGTTAGGCTGAAAAAGTTATTCACGAAAAAACAATATGTTCATAGATATCACAAATCATAAGTGTATCTCTATTAAGAAATATCTCCCTAGAATCACATCATGTAATCTCAAGATGAGTGTTTGTGTTTCTATATATTCAAATGGATGGGGTATTTATTGAGAATGATATGATGTTTGGATCCCTCCTCAAACGGTATTGTTTTTCCTTAAATATAGGAAGAAACTATACATGTGTCACTCAACCAATGGTTATTTATAAATATACTGTTGGAAATATTTTACAATAAAAAAAATTATTATGTTTATGAAACTTATGTAAACAAGGATTCAATAAAGTTAGATAAATATCATAAAAAATTTGTAACATTTACCGATATGAATAATCGGATTCAAAATATTTTGAGAAACTGAGTCAAAATATGAATAAAAATGAAGTCTATAAAAACTATTGTGAGTTAGGTTTTGGAAAGAAACAAAATTTCAATTTATGAGGGAATAATGTTCAGATTTTAGATAAAATGGAGTTAAAATTTCTATTAATTTAGAGACAGAATTTATGAGATTCTGGAGTAAGAATTTATAGGAATCTCGAGATATAATTTCAGCGATTTCAATGTGAGAATTTATGAGAATTCGGAGTCAAAATTCTTGAGAATTATGTGTCAAAAAATAGGATGAAACTGATTGTAAAATCAAATGTAATTAGAGTCTAGAAATACTGAGAATCAGATTCTACGAAACTCTGTGGTTTTGAGGTTTTGATAAGGATCTGATTATTCTTATGGTAATTCATCTTTAAGAAAAATATATTAAAGTATATATAAGTAAGATTAAACATAGCATCGACTGACATGTTTAGGTTTATGAAAATAAATTTTCTTATAGAATAATAAAATTAATGAAAATGTGTTTGTTATTTTCAAAACATAATGTACATGAAAATTCATAATATAGCTTATTGGCATTACAATCTACCCCTTATTGGAATGAAAAGACCACTTTTCCAAAAATAACATTAAGATGGGAGATTGATTAAATTTACCATCAATAAATTTTTAGAATCCAAATTTATATTTGACTGACTATCGAATAAGTTGACACCTGGATTTAGTATTTTGGAAGAATTGTATTGAATAATCATGTTTCTTCAATTATTGAACCACAATGTCATTTCCCATGGATGATGATGAATTGGAAAATGAAGAACCATTCTCTAGAAGATTATCTTTCAATTTTTCATTATAATTTGAATTATATGATTTAGATACATATTTCTAAGGTGTATCAAGAATGAATGAATTCTTTTTAGAAAAAATCTTTTCAATAACATCAGCTACGTCATGTTTAGTTCTCCTATATTAACCTCCTATTCTTCTTTGTCCTGAACAATATCATCATAATTTTATATTTCTTTATTTCAGTGACCTTTTTTCACTTCCTAAAATTTAGAAATTTTCATCTTATCTTCTAAAGCTATTTTGGTGGATGATGCTTCAGATGTTTTTATTGATGTTTTATTAGAAGGACTCTCCTTCTCATGATACACTTCAACCAGTTTGATCACATCTTCAATTTATTAATATTTTTCATCTTCTTGTTGCTTAATTTCTTCATCATAAATAATTTTCAATGTTAATGAAACTTCCATCAATAATTATTTTAGTACCTAAATTAGTTTCAATGCATTCTCATAATATTGTAACAAAGACTCACCATCCCGAGATTCTGATTATTTTTTGTCTCCCTTTTCTCTATTGTTTGTCTTTCAATATTTTTTGCTTTTACAATATTAAAGTTCTTATCCTCTGTAATTTCAATACCAAATATATAATCAACCCCATTGGTTTTCTTTTCCATCTCCCTCCATTTAGACACTACGTCATCATTAAATACCATTTTATTCCTTGTCAAAGGGTGTGATGATTTGGTTTCTGGAATGGGTTAGATGGTTGGGTTTTCGATTCCCTAGAATTTCTTTTCATATATGATTTTAAAATATCACCATTCCTATCTTTAGGCTAATCATCATTACAAGGGAGATAATAAAACGTTCAAGATTAAACAATGAATTCCATTTTCAACATACTTAGTGTATAGTCACCGAGTAACATAATTTTTAAATTCTTAGCCTTTGAGGTGCATGGGATCATGAACGATTCTAAACAATGACTATAATTTTCAATATTATAAATGAATACATTATCATCTAAGACTTTATATGGCCATTATTAATTTTTATAATTTTTAGAAGGATATACTTCACTTGATTGATCCTCCTTAGGTTCACTAGGAATTCTATGTGAAATTTATAAAAAATATTGAATGAATTCATATAACATTTTCTTGGGATAATGTAACCATGAATCCACTATGACACCAGCCTATGGTTTGCTGAGAGATGATAAATTATATTTTTCATGACATTTATTAGCTTAATGCACTATATTTCTTCTAACATCATGAAGGAGCCTTCCTTATCAATAAAACAATGTCAACAGTGAATTACCTCACCTACGTACAGAATATCAAGGATGCTGGTAGACTTTTTTAAAGATTAAGAATACTAAATTATATATTCTCTTAACAAGAACATCACCTTTTCTCCAGGTTTATTTAAATTAACTAAATCATAATATTCCACTACAATGTCTGTGAACACTATGTCTTGATTCATTTCCTTATAAACACAAGAGATTTCTTGTCCATTCAGTATGATAATCATTACAATCATTGAATTATACTTCACAACGAATCATTGATCCACTAACACTTCTCTGAACATTATCCAATCCTTTGGTTCTATTATTGACTGAGACTACATTAGATCTTGAGGATATGTTTCAAGTGACATTCAGAATGTAAATAAAGTAGAAAACAATTGAATAACACACATCATGAATGGTATACCATGAATGCAAAAGGCTGATAAAACTGATGTGGGACAAGAACATGGGTTCCATTTCTATATGCTTCAATGTGATAGTTCATATTCTAGGATAGTTCTAATGGATGATATTATCTTACTCTAATCTGACGATTGATATTAATGATGAAGAGGGATTTATATATTCTAATATTTTGATGTTTTATGTAAAAAAAATAGATTTATGGAATGTGAATCTAATAAGGTTTTATTAAAATATAAATGAATCATGAAAAATAAAAAATTGAAATTATGATGATTTATTTAAGGTAACATATCTTCTAGATTACTCAAAAAGAGTTTTCAATATTTTTTAAATTATTCTTGAAGACCATAGGTTTCCGAAATTTTTGTTAGGGAATGAATAATTTTATATTCAAAAATATTTTAAAAGGAAAGGAAATTTTAGATTCGAAATATTTTTTATGAAAAATTAAACATATGTAATCTCCCTATGAGAAGGAGTATCTTAATTTTAGGGGATCGTATCAGCATAATGTTTTTATTGAATACTACCTTAAAATTATCATTACTAACTTTTTTTAATGTATTCATATCGAACAAAGGGAAATTATATTGTAAATATATCATCAAGTTGGTCTTCTATTCTGATAAATTTTTGAATGAAATATCCTTCAAGTGTGTGATTCAAAAGAAAATATTGCCTAATATCTATGTGATTTTCATAGTAGTGATGTGAAGGTTTTTTATTAGGGAAAGGGAACTGGTATTATCATAAATTACATGTGTTTTGGTAAAACTAATTACATATTTTGTAAGTGTCTGTTTCATCAACAATACTTGAGCATAACAACATTCAGCCGCTACATATTGATATTCAGTAGTGGAAAGTGCTACTGAGTGTTTCTTCCAACATGACCAAGAACGAAGAAATATTTTAATAAATGAAATGTTCTAGATTTACTATTCCCATCAATTTCACATCCACCAAAATTATCATCCAAAAAAAGTTATTAAAATAAATAAATTTCTTAATGAATAAAAATGTCCTAATTTGATGGTTCACTTTAAATAAAGAAATAATCATTTCACTACTTTTAAATGATATTCAATTCGATTAAATTTTTATCCTGAAAATAATCATACTAATGCCATTAGGTCTATAAGACTATCTTATATGTATAATAAACTTCCTATCATACCTCTATAAGTTTATTGCTCTACTGGTTTCCCAACTTCATCAATCTCAATAGAATTTGAGTTACTGATAGAAATTTTTATACAGTAAGTGTATTCATATCCATAATTTTTCTGAATATTTTTTATATTATTATGTTGATTTTTAAAAATTCATTCTAGTTGTTGAGAAATTTAAAAACCAATAAAATAAATTTAAATAACCTGTTATACTAATTTTAATCTCAGATATCATAAGATCCACAAATGAATCAGGTATGGATAGCTAACTTGGTCCATATATAATGTCATCAACTTAAATTTTATCAATAAAAACATTTTTCTTCAATTAATTTTAAAAATTATTGTATCATGTTTTCCCTTAACATAATTATTTTGTAAAAAAAATCATGTAAGTTAGTCATAAGAGGATCTTGGGGCTTGTTTAAGTACATATGATGTTTTGGTATGTTCGTAAACATGTTCATGATGTTTTGTGTAATAACAAATATGAGGTTATTCAACAAAAACATATTCTTGAACTTGTACGTTAATGAATAAACACTTCACATCCATTTGAAAATGAATAAAATTGTAAAATTCTTAATATAATAGTAGTATAAATAGATTCAATTATAGATTCTAGAGTACAGGTTTCTTCATAGTCTATTCATTCTTGTTGATTATATCATTATCCACTAATGTTTCTTTTTTCATATAGTGATTCCATTTTCATCAATCGTATTTTTGAAGACCCGCTTTACACCAATTACGTAATTATCATTAGGTCTCTTAACCAAGGTCCAAATTTTTTTTCATTCAAATTTATTTAGTTCATCTTTCATTGATTTAATCCAGTCATCATCACCTAAAGCTTCATCACTGATTTTAGGTTCTAATTGGGAATGAAATGCTAAATTTTCAAATTAATTTCATTAATAACTTCTAGTCCTTACCTTTTTATTCACATCACCAATGATACTATGACTGGGATGATTCATTACAATTAATAGAAGATTTATGTTGTGGTATTAAAAAAATTGATATGTTTTATCAAATTTAACATGTACTGTCTCATCAATAGTACTAGAATTTTTATTAAAAACACTATAAGAATTATAAGTAGTTGAATAGCTGATGAAAGTTAATGAATCATATTTTGGTTCAATATTATGTAAGTTATTTTTATTATTCTAGATGAATTCTTTTCATCGAAGTACTTTGAAGTAAGAAACATTTCATTTTTGACCAGTCCATAGTACATAAGTTGTTTTATTAAGAAAAGGTATGATTAAGTCTCGATTTATAGTATTAAAACTAGTACATATAGATTCAATCCAAATGTGTTTTGAGCAATAATATTCATTCGAGATGGTTACATTGATCTGTTAATGAATTCAGTATCATCTTCCAAGAACACAATTTTAGTGACGAGTTCTTGGTGATAAGATATCATGAGTAATTTATTTATTACTAAAAATGTTTCAAAATTTTTATTTTCAAATTCTATCACATGATCACAATAAATAGTAATTTATTAAAGGTTATTCAAAATTTTAAATTTGTCATTAATTGATTGAAAATAGGAAATGGCTTCAGACTTATTTTTTAGAAAAAAGACCCATGAAAATCTTGTGTAATAATCAACTAAAAAATATAAATAGTATTTTACACCAATAAATCCAGTTTTTGTTGGACCAATGTGATCCATATTCCCTCTCTGTATTGCATCAGAAGTTGAGACTTCATTAATGGATTTAATTCTTGACTTCAGTTTCATTTCATATTGACAAATATCACATTCTTTTGAAGAAGAAAATCTACGCTCCAGTATATCCTTAATGAGTTTTTTTAGATTTTACATTAGTTACTAATGTTTCAGTGTCCTATTATTTTATGAAATAACTATGATTGACCAACCATTTAAAGAAGAAAAGGTAGGTATTTGATCATATGGTCTTATATTTTCAATTTGAAAACATTCTCATGCCTATGGGTAGAGAGAATAACTTCTTCCTACAAATTGTGTAATAAGAATTTATAATTCCTAAAATTGAAAATGTAAACTTCATCACATAATTTTATTATTCTTATTATGTTGTTCATACAAAATTTAATAAATAAAACATTTTAAATTTATGCACTTATATAAAAAAATGTGTTACCTATACCAACAATTTCTCATTGTGAATTATATCTAAAAGTGACATTTTCCACCTTTCTTCTTGATGATATTTTCAATTAAATTTTTCGTACTAGTCATCCTCCAGGAAGATCCCATATTCATGAACTATGTATTTTTTGGTAGATCCATTACTTACCATATATAAAATAGTTTGACTTTAAGAATCCAAAAAAAATTCGATACTGAATTTTATTAAAGTAAAATATTTTGTATCCACATTTTCATAGAGAATATTGATTTATGAAAACCAAAGGATTGTAGTTTATTGAAAGAATAATTTTCCTCCCAGTTTCCACCACATTTTCAATTATTGAAAAATGGAGCACTTTGGGGTTCAAAATAATTGTGACTAGAAACTAGTTTTGAGTGAGTATACCTAAATCCAAAACTATTTCAAATATGATGAAGTAGTGAATAAATATTATAAAACTATTTCCATTCAAAATTGAAATTTGATAAATGGTTCATTAAATAAAAGATATTATATTTTAGTCTAATAACTAAATTCTTATCCTCATTATCATTAGTCTTATAATTAGTGTTAGTCTCTATAATAATTTTCTTAGAAATAACATTTTCAACATCCTTAAAATGCATATGATTATCAGAATAAATTTCATTATGGTAATTGGAATCAGTTTCAAAAACAATAGTTTTCTATTCATGATATTTATAATGATTTGATACATCTTTTATTGAAAAAGAAATTCTAGAATTTTTGTTCTCTAACTTCTTTTTTATATTACATCTCTCATTATCCTGGAATCTTCCAAATCTAGATAGTTCTTTAACTGATGATAAGGTATTATCTTTTGATGAGGAATATTATGTATTCAAAAATTCATAATATTTTTCGTTAATAAAATTATCTTTTTAATAAATATTGGTAAAATATTCCTCATTGTGTACCTTATGCATAAGAGAATTATTTTCAATAGGTAATCTAACTATAAGAAAAATATTTTTCTAATTAGAAGATTCATATTCTGAAGATTCATCTATAGGGTCACGACAATAGGCACTCCATTGGTCATTATAATTTAGGACATTCGTATCCTTTTACATGTAGTACATATTTAGTTTCCTTTCAGAATTCTTATCCTTTCTATTTTTTCTCTTGAGCCTAGGAAAATTAGGTCAGAAATGTACATCCCATATGGATTCATAACAAGTTACTTATGAGTCCTTGTCTTTTCGGTATTTCTTCATATATATTTACTGAAAATATTTCTTTCCCACAATATAGTTCATCCATCCCAAAATATTTGCTAGTTTATTCACAGACTGATCATTATAAATTGATTTAGATATAATAGTATCGTACTTAGCTTTTTATATTTTAACTCATTCATGATTCTATTATTTTAAGGTAGTAATGAAAGAAAAATTACTATTACCATTATTTTTTTGTGGATCTCAACATCTCTCTACATTTTGGGTTCATGCAATAGACGATTACCTAATAAATCATTAAGAGTTATGTTTGAAACTTTCTTATTAGCATCAATAGCTTCAGTTTAAAATTCCCACTCAATGGTCATAATATATATTATATTTTCCACAATTATTTAATAATCAAGTTCTTTATCTATCATAGATTTAATACTATTTATTTTAGTCATAAATAATTGTTGTAATTTGCAAACCAGTTCCCCATGAGGAAATACAAATCCATGATATTCAACTCTTAACATATCTCTTCATGTTTCTATCACTATTAAAGTTACAAAGTGTGAATCTTCACATTTCATAAAAATTATATTGGAGGCTTCACAAAAGAATATTTGATAATAAATATTCTGGTTCATTGAACTTAAAAGAATATTGTGTACCTCGTAATTAAGATGATATTATTGTGTTTCCTAAAATTTTAATGTGTTTTATTACTTTTTCACAAATTTGTATTGACCTGTGAGAATGAAAATATTATCAATGGAATTGATTATAAAATTTTTCCTTATCCTATCCCTTAAGTAATAATGAAAATAAAAAAAATTGTATGGTAAGATATAAAGATTCTATAGAATTGATTTTCATTCTTTCCATTATATAAGAAAAAACGAAAGAATATTTTCCAGCAAAAATATTTGTCACAAGAGTAAAAAATAAATACAGAAAGACACGAACAAGTACTATTAATCATGAATATTTGAGATAGAAAACATATATGAATGTTAAGTATTTCAGAGACCTTCTCTGTTTCCAATTGTTGGATTGAAATGTAGATTTAGATGCTCAATTACATGGAGTGAATTTTATGTTTAAAAATATTCATTTTTATCTTTATAAAAATATATGTTTAATAATGTTAAACATGGTGAATTCATATAACCTCATTTTTTCTTAAAAAATGAATAATTGGTAGGGACCATGTCCAATTATTATGACCTTAAACAATTTTATGTTAAATTAACATAAACAAGTTTATCTTAAAAAAGGTTTCTACCTTAATGTTCAAATAATATAATAAACAATACTAAGTACAAGTAAAAGAATGTATATTAAATTTATAACCTCTAATTATAACATAAATAAACATAAATAAAAAACATGTAAAAGGAATTAGTAACAATGAATCTTATATCCCAAAGTGAATGATATAAAAAAATCCATGGTTGAAGGCCCCATGTTTTATACATTCCAGAATATCAATCATACCCAGACCAAGGTAATCCCTCAATAAAAATATTCAAATCTGTCATGCCATCCCCACATACCCTAAATCATTATGGTGATCAAAACCTATCACTTCATATCCCCATAATCCCTTAAACATTAAAGTAGTTGGAATCTTGGTCTTTCTATCCCCATAAGTACTCAAACATTAAGGTAGTTAGCACCTCTATCTTCCTATCCACAGATTTCCTCGATCATTAAGGTTTTCGACAACACTATCTTCCAATCAGCAAAAGTCCTCAAACATTAAGGTAGTCATCACCTCTATCATCCTATCACTAGATTTACTATATTTTACACCACAACATTTAAAGTCAAACTACGGTGAACAAGTTTATCATGCTTGAATAAGATGTTTGTAGATCACACAAAGCATGTGAGTCTCTCTCTCTAGAAATTTCTTCAATGCTTCACAACATGTAATCCATATATGTTTGTTAGTGTCTCTATATCATCCAATGGTTGGGGTATTGTTTGGAAAAGGCTCCACCAATATGATCCCTGTTCAAAAATGTATATTTTTACTTAAATCATGGAGGGACATGTGACCTTGTCACTCAGCCAACAGTTTGTTCGAAAAAGAATTTATGACATCATTTCTTGTAAAAAATAGTTATTATGTTTAAAAAATATAAGTAAACTATGATCCAAAAACGTTAGGACAATAACTTCATTAAAATATAAAACATTAACCAATATAAATAATAAGATTCTAAATATAGTGAAAAATGGTGTCTGAATATTTATAAAAATGAAATATTGATAAATAAATATTCAATGACTGGTTTGGGATTGAAATATCGTCTATATTTATTTGGAAAAAACATAATCTCAATATCATGTGCATCTATCATATGGTAAGTGTTAGTGTTATACTTCCAAGGATGTAATACATGAAAACATTGTTAATATCAATATACCGTGGTTGAAGATACAATCGGTATATCACCGGACTGATCCTATTTTTAATATGAAATGAACCCATATTCTTGTGATCTAGCTTACACTATTTCCAAATTTGATGGTGACCCAACCATAGAAAAACCTAAAATAAGCCACAATATCACACCATGTACTAATGAGGTCAATAATGTTGGTTTGAATAAATCTTTTTCTTACTCTAAATAGTAATCATATTTTCCTAAATAAATTAAACATTCTATTTTGTATCCCAAATTATAATTGTATAAAAAAAACATATCACTCATCGACCTCGATAGAACATAATAGATATTTACAAAACCTATCATAGAAGGCCTCATTGGATTCCAAATATGTAGATTCTTGGTAACTATTGTTATAGGTGATCCCAGCAGGCGTCTAATGCTCCTCCCATGCTTCAGAAAAGGAAAGGATAAACTCCATCATCATGTCCTCAATGACATAAATACTAAGATTTGAAATCCCATCCATATGTGTGTTGAAGGCCAACCAAAAATACACATGGTACCACAATATTCTTCGCAACACATACCAGAAGTAGAAAGTAAAACATGGATCACAATATGAAACTATTATCTATAGTAACACATGTACACATACAATATGATGAATATTTATATCACCTAAATAATCCATTTTAATTCTCCAAAAAAAATTGCATCAAATATTCCACCATAGTCAATCAATCCAAAAATATCCATTTCACATCAATTTTATGAGGCATCCATGGAAGACCGACCAAAAATCCCAAATAACATCATTACACATCCATTCTAGAAAAAGAAAGTGATGTAACAAACCACCTGGTCATTGATTCATTCCCTTCATCTTTTGATATGTATAATATCATGTAATGAGACCTATATACCCTTTAATTATCTCAGTAAAAAAAAATTTATTGATGAATATCACAGTACATTTTAGTTAAACTTGGACAAACTGACTATTTTGAAGCATGAAATGTTGGAATGAATTCATACGGCATAAAAATCAGAAATAAAACATGACCAAGAAAATAAATTATCTCATCATCATCATTATTTCAATTGGATGTAGAGTCCCCAAATTAAAGACTATACCCAAAGGCCAAACACTATAGATTATCAAACAACCTATCCCTAGTCAAGCTTAAGAAGCGTCAAATCAACTACCAAGGATATATGGTTCACATTAACTTGTTCATTATGAACCTATAAATGAATTTAATCAAAAAAATCAATATCTATTACTATGAATGGGATTCTTGAAAAATTTAACATTTCGTCTTTTATCTCAAAGAATATGCAACACAGTTTTCTATCCTGATGTATATATGATCTCTAAATTAATGGGACGTGTGTACTCAAACCTAATTCACTATCGAACATTAAAATCTAGCTTAGTGAAGAAGTTAAAATGGATTTTATTATAGTAATACATGTTAATAATTTTTACCAATAACAAATTTCATCAAGGATTTGTATCATTAACCACCATAGCTAATTCTTGGTCATGTCTTTGGAAATTTAATTCTTTAGCCGTCAACTACCATGACCCATACACCAAAATCCAATCATATTTAATCAACTCCACCCCAGGACTAACACAAATGAAATCTCAATACACGATAGTACCTGTACCCCACATGAGTATGATCAAGATTGTGTAGTAGTAAACAACACCTTTACCTCCTAGATGAAATCCACATATTCCCCATAAAATTAAATGTAGATTCACATCAAGGACATGCCAAAAATTTTAATATAAAATGTTAGTAGACTTTGATTAACCATTGAAAATATTCAATAAAATCAAAAAATATTTGAATATAACAGAAGTATTGGGCTACTCTAAATGCAGAACATCTTAATGATTCACTATGTCTACAGAAACAACCTCCTCAGAGATGATGTGTTCCATGAAAAAGACCCTATTAATAAAAAAAATTACACTTACATAGCATGGTGTATACCCCGTACTCTATTTATGTACACATGATTATGTCAATGTATTTGGAATTATTTTTATGATTCTACTAGTTCATTAATATTTCACAAATAAAACCACATCGACAAATCCATTTTAGATGTCCCCATCCAATGTGGTGACAACATATATTATCAAATGTCTCAATCTTCAATTCCCGCAAGCATCTCATAAGAATCCACCCACTACCTCTCATGTGGTATTACAAAAAAAACTCACAATGCCTCGACAAACCTTTTTATAGACAAAAATCATCCAACATCATTTTATGAAATACTTCCATAAACCCACTTAAATTCATACAACCCGTCCATGGACATTTATAACAAAAATTAAATTATTCTTCAGAGTATTTTAAAATAATATGGTATATCACATAACTGGTTCTTCTCACAATGTTCCCATAGAAATGGTTGTTTCTTATTTAGATCCACCTGCTTATCATTCCCAAATACCATCATCCGTATGCAACATGTGCCCAACTCGAGACCACATCAGATTCCCTGAGAACATAAACCCTCTAATAACCACACATTAAACCTGGCTATTTATAACATGATCCATACCTCACTGGAAATAACCTCAAAAACCTATTTATACAACTAAATAGTATCATTGTTATTTATATTCATTATAATCTCATAATTTTTAACATTCCCATCCAAAAAACCCAACCATGCACACAAAAATACCTACCATGGGAAAATCACCACCACTGGGTGTCACTTCCACATCAAAATTCATCACCCATGCATGGTTCATCCTTTTCTTATTAATCGAATGAATTCTAATTTTGGAGCCAAACATTATCAAACAATGGGTCAGTCAACCTAATGATCATGGCCCCTACAAACTGGCCATACAACCAACCTCAAAGCTCAAGTGATTCCCAATGAGAAGAACCAAGGTATGATCATTCTCTTCTCTCCAAAACTCAATGGAACCCACAATGTGTTGACTCCTCCAATAACAAACCTCCTCTTTATTTTCATACTAATTAATGTCTAACACTCATATAAATTGTATAAAGGATACACACATTTCTCAGAAAACATCAATTCCCAAGAACAACATAGGTCACATATCCCAAAACCATTGGCTTTCTCATTTCACCCAATCCGAAAAACCGAAGGTAAATAGAACCCCTCATCCACTCTGGTCGTAGTCCAAAACATGTAGCTATTTCATATACACCCAAATCACTAGCACCCATACGAACCCCTAACATGGTTCATAATCTATATAGACATAAGAAAAATCCATTACATAATTTGGAATAATTTATAGAAATAGCCACCAAATTTCTCTCTATGAAATAAACATCAAACCTCAATAAGTCACTAATAAGTTGAGGAACCCATGGTATTATAATAAATCACACCGTGTCTAACTTTCCATGCAACCATTTCTTGATTGTTCAACATCCCTAAAAAATACCACTAGATTCCCCAGGAATCAAAAATGACATTATTAAGGTCAAACATACAACCTACATGACTAAAACCCACAAAGAATTCCACATTCAATTTATTAGTAATCACCTCATAAACTCATGGTAGAATCCCTATTGAAAGAAAAAAAATATAACACCCCTCTATTTACACAATTATACTCATGAATTTCATAAAAAAAATAACCATGTTGTCAATCTACAATACACTCTCCACACAAACCACCCCTACAAATGTCAAGGAAACCTATATAAGGGATAATCACTACTTTCTTCCCCCAGAATTTCCATAATAACAAAATATTCTATAATTAACACCTTAGTTTTTAAAACCCAAGGGATCAATTTTTAAAACATTCCACTTACTCAAAATTTCATAATTCCATTCATTATTCTTGTAATCATACCAAAAAACTTTTCAACTAACATTTAAATGAGATACTGTTGTTGTAAACCACTAGAAAAAAATACACTATGAGACATAATAACCCATTCTGCATACACTATCATAATGGTTATGACCCCCTCTATCAATATTGTCATCCCACTCTACCCCATGCGACAGTAAATATGAGATAAACCAGTCTTACATAAACACATTACTTTCATTCGACACCCTATTAATCCATATGACCTTGAGTAAGCATAGTATTTCCCACTTAAAAAACCATTATACCATTGACATTCACTTCAAAAAAAATTCAAAAAACTAATTAATCATCATGAGGAACTATTATATAACTTTATATGACATTATTACCCTTCTAATAGATTTCATCATGTTAAACAGACACCATTTCTATCAAATTTTGAGGATCAAGGAAGATAATATTATCCCTTACAACCCATATGTCTTCTCCAAGTGTTCCTACACTGATGCATGACACATATATACATAGGTGAAATACATTATGCATTTATACACAAGACCATTCAATTTAATCCAATAGAAAAATATTATTAAATAGTCACATCATCAAATATAGAAATCAACCAATGTGAAATATCATCCAACTGTAACAACACATCTAAAAATACTCCCACCATGGGTACTTGGATGTTATTCAATAAAATGGTTAGCCATGTGACCATGTCTGCCACATGTCTAATAATAACTACTCCTCACCTATCCTACTCTATCTCGAGAGCCCTACACAACTGACCTTGTTTCCTATGGTCGCCCACATATAGGTCTGGTCCTAATGAAACTATGCATCATATGTCTGCTTCCAACTACAAATGACTATGCTATGTGACATCCGGTGGTGGGTCTCTATATCAGTGACTGCTCAGAAATAAAATTCTCCACTAAGAGTGATCATTCTAACACCCCCACCTATGTCATGATGCTGAGAGAAATCATAGAAACTTTAATCTCCTGTTGGAGCCCCTGATCAATTGTATGGGCCTCGATGAAAGGGTCTTGTACCATGTTATTTAGAGTAGTGCGATAGGTTGGTGAACCTCAATGATTACTGAGCCACGGTCATGCTTCCTTGCTACAAGTGGAGAAGCTCATGTATACGCACTGAGCATAAGGTTGCTGGGATGAACTCTGCCCTGAAAAGGCTCTCAATGTCCTCCTAGATGAGATTGACCTGGTCATGAACCTAGAGCATCAATCTCTTCCATATACCCACTAATTCTTGAAGAATACTAGATGAATGAATATCTATGAGATCAGCAGGTGTCCCTACTGCTTGAAAAAGTCTAACCACGACCTCCAACCATTCCTTAGCTGCTTGTGGCTCTGTCTCCCCCTAAAACCTTGGTGGCCTATAGTGCTGAAACTTATGAAACATGCTCATACGACATGAACCCTCTACTAATGGGGATGGTGATATCAGCTGCGCAACAGGTAGTGGTGCTGCTGGCACACCACCTGATGGTACAACTGCCGTAAGGGGGCCCTACACCAAATCCTTGTCACTCGGTGGGATGTCATCGCGTAATCTAGTCGGAACCCTGGCTGGTGGTCTGTGTGGAGGCACCCTGAATGAAATTATTGTTCCTCAGTCAATAAATTATACCTAGTGAGCTGACACAAAGAGTTTACAAAGAAAACATTTCAAAAACACACAAACAAACAGTGTTTTCATGTATTCAATCGGAAATCAAATGTTAGGGTCTTGTTGTATGGATACGTCAGCCGGCACCGCAATAATATGTTCCCCAAACTGAGAACCACACTTATCCAAAATAACACTTTTGTTACACAAAAATATCAAATTCCTAGTTCTTCTATAGAACTAAACATCATTGAAAACAATTTTTCATGACCCATCACCCGGGGCCCATGTCGTGACTTCCCCAAGCCCACCATCAATAGGACAGGGGCTGAAGACTAGCCTCAGAAAGACATATCCCTAAAACTGGGAAGGCATTTCCTTTTAAAAATATTAAACACACACACCCATGATCACTACAAGATACGAGCACTATGTAAATACTATAGTAAAAACAGTGTGTACAGTATGTAAAGGGGGTTATAATACAATCTCAACTAGAAAGTACAAGTAAAACTAAAAAGTACAAGTAAAAATGAAACCATCTCCTGTGAACACCCACCCAGGATCCTACCTGAAGGGTAGGTACTACTAAAAAACTCTCATCACTGTGGTACACCTCATCTATGGTCCACCTCTGAGTAGCCTCCAGTCCAGGTACACTTGACATTAGTCAGCGATGTCTATCGTCTGCACAAGACATGACAAGGTGCTGGCGTAGCCCATGTAGGGGTGAGTATAATGATACTCATTACATTTCTCAAGACCCATGAAGGTCTCTCAAAATCCCAAAAATATAATACAAAATGCATGAAAACAATAGTCAACCCTACTTAGGTATATTATAATACATATACCTATGTTATCATGTATACCCATTTCATTTATGAGGAAACAGAAGTCCCAACTTAGTAGCCCAAATCAAAAATGTTCCACGAATGAAAGAATGCCACAAAGATACACCAAGAAGGTATGTACCCCAGGTAATGCCATATAGAAGAATACCACAATGGTATTAGCACACATAACAATACCACAAAGGTAAATAATCAGCTCACAGCATGTATAACATAAGTACAAATTTATAACTGATTTTCTATATTGCTAGATCATATTACTTCATCAAGAAGATCTATGGTTTACCCACATAGTATTGATGATGACCCACAAAGGATCTAAAGATATCCCACACATGATGTGTAAGCGCTGACCAACATAGTATCGCTCAGTTTTGACCCACATAGGATCTAAAGATGACCCAGATAGGATACATAGATGACCAACACATGATCTAGAGATGAAACACACAGGATCTGGAGATGACCCACATAGGATCTGTATGCGCTGACCCCCATAGGATCACTAAGCGCTGACCCACACAGGATCCGAAGATGACCCACATAGGACTTGGATATGACCCACACTGGATCTGGAGATGACCCAAACAAGATTTCGAGATGAACCAAAATACATTTGTATGTGCTGACCCACACATGATCCGAAGATGATCCACATAGGATCTGAAGACTAATCAAGTACAACCATCCACAAGGTTCTCGCACTAAGCATGCTTGATTTTGGGAGGTTTTTATCATCAATCCATAAATTGATACTTCAACTCACACTTTGTCCCACGAAGATGTATCCCAATTGCCAGTCAAGTAAAAATGGACCCAACACAACAAACATCTTGTAAATCAGATGCCCATTATAAATGTTATTAGCATTTCCGTTCCGATGCCCCAGTTGGATTCCGTTTCGATCCATCTCGGTTGTACGCCAACATTATCCAAAACTCAACAGATGTCTACCAAAAGAATCATCTCGATCCACAAATTCTAGCAACATAGACTGTTCATCAAACGGATGCACGAATATCATGATATGGCCAAATGGTGTATTTGGGTCCATATGGGCCTCGGGCTGGTCTGACATGGTCGAACCGTCCCTGCCCAACCCCAACTGGTTTGGGTCACCAGTCCTAGTCTGGGTCTGGCCTGGCCCTCGAAGGGGGCGGCTCAGCCCACTGTACGCGACGTGAACCACGGTGTAGCCCATGGCTGGGTTGGCCCCTTGTGGTGGGCTTTTCCCGACCCGCCACCTAAGAGGGGAGGCATCCCCCAGGTCACACGAATTTTCTAATGGACCATTCAGCTCGGTGTGGTGCCAGGTTGGCACATGGGACCCACTCGATCTCTCTTGGCATGACGCGGCCAGTCGAAACGGACGACCCTCCTTCCAGTGGTGCGGTCGCACGACGCTGCTCCACCACGGCTGGCTGGATGCCGACCACCATCCGACATCGATAGCGGCCAAGCACAAGGGTCTATTTTTCTAGAGGCACTAATGCATGCCACCAGTTTTCCCAGCAGCTGGCCAGTTTTCGGCCTCCACCCTGTTCCACCGCAGCCCATGGGTCGTGGCCTCCTGCTCAACCGGTGGCACAGATGTGCGCCCCTACCTCCACTCAATCGGTTGGCATGCCGACAACTGTTCTCCCACCGCTCTGGCTTATTTTCCATTACCTAATTCACCACCGGTGGTGCATACGTGCACCACCCTACATCCACACGGTATGTCTTGTGTCAGAAACCACTTTTCGCTACCATGTTCGATGATCTGTGGTCTCCTTCGGTGGGGCGGTTTTACCATCACAGTCATCTCGGCTCAAGAAGAACAAAATAATAAGAGAGGATTGTGGAGGTAATGGGATGTGTTTGTTTGGCCCACACCCTCCTCATTATGTTGGTATTAGGTGGTTCTAGAGAATATAAACAATGTGACTTAATGAAGATAATAATAAACAATACCAACCTCATTAAATCATTGGAGGAAGCATCTAGAAGAGGATGTGGTCGATGAAGGGGATGCTGATGTCCATCCCCCCTGCTACACATTTCTGATCCTGGCTCGTGCATCATCCTCGTTCTTGATCCGGAGGAAGTTCATTGTTGGAGGATGTTCTTCATTGGTGGATTCTCTAGCACATGCCTTTACTCCATTTCTCCTTTGAAAAAATAACCCTCAATTCTCTCAAGAAGTGTTAATAAAATAACTCTGAATTAATAAGTAGTTTCATTAATTTAGTTTTAATGAACCATGTTAATTAAAGAGAGTTGTGGTTACATAATATGTGTAATCAGTCATTTAATGCCCAACCTTTAATGCTCGAACACCCTCATGTGGTCCCCCCTCCACAATTCAAAAAAGAGGATTCAGAAATAAAAATAAAATTTTATTTATTTTATTTTTCTTATCCCATGAAAAAGTAAAAAAATAAATCCACCCTCAACAAACCATGGTCGAAGTGAAGTTCTCGTTAAGCAAATATCGGCGCTGCGAGTTCAACGGTGTCCTCAGTTTTCAATTCTGAGAAACTTTTCAATATTTAAAAAACGCCGCCCATGTGTTCATAGAACATACCTGAAAAAAGGTTATAAATTCATTCTGGGCACACCGGGCCCCAGAATCTCACGCCGTCAATATTCGCGAACTCATAATATTTCCATATAATTTAAAAAAAATTACACTGATAATTACATATCATTACAATCCCATTGAACAAATTGTGCCAAATTATAATCTATTCAAATCATGTCTATCCCATGGAAAATAAATGGGTCAAATATTAATCACATGGAAACATTGTTAACCCATGGAAAAAATTGGTCCAGTAACATGATTAACCCTTAAAATGAGATGAGTTCCTTAACAAAATAAATGAAAAAATCATAAACCATCCAAAAAAATTAAGGTTTGTAACAAGAAAAAATATTCCCAATGGATAATAATAAACAAAAAGGGTTATAGAGATGTATGAATTTATATAATGTTAAAAATATAATTAAAATCATTATTAAGGAAAATAATTTTTAAACACTCTAACGTGTCACATACAACATTGAAACATTTGAATAAAAATACCCATGAATGGGTTAACATTTAATGAATATTATAAATTCAGGAGAATAAATATATTAATGATATAAAATACCATTGGATTATAATATACTCTACATAAAATAAGATAGGTTTATAATATAACAAATAACTAAAGGCATATAATTTTTTAAAAAATCAATTACCTCTTTAGTAACATTGAAACCACAATCCTCAAGAAAGAGAGAAACTAAAAGGTATATTCATATATACATATATTTAATGATAATAATAATAAAATAAATTCATGGGCATTACATACATCACACAATAAAAATATGTGTGGAATATGAAATAATTCTCGAAGAAATAAAAGTGAGACTAAAAATCCCCCTTTAATTATCGTAACATCCGAATAAGAAACCAAACATGTAATAATCATCAATTTTAAAATTTAAATACCATGAATATAAAATAATTAATGATATTATATATCAAAATGGGTAATAAAATCTCCAAAAAAATTATTGAAGTAGTGAATATGAAATTTATTTCACAGATATAAAAAATGAGATGAAACTTCTTTATAAAGATTGTATCATTTGTTTCAGAACAAGTAAATGAAATAACTTTTTATTAAAAAAATAAATCCAAATAATAAATGTTTAAAATAGTATTAAAAAAACCATAAGTCATTAATAGATAATATTTTCAGAACATAATCAATGAAAAACAATTTTGACTCAGGGAATAGAAATTTGGATAAGAAACCCATTAACTTGAGTTTAATTTTTCAGGAATGTACTCTATATTCATGAATAATAATATTTTGATAATTATTTAATTTCATCATAACCTTATCTAGGATTATTATTATTATTTTTATCTTTTCAAAATTTTATATAAAGTTAATTAACAGATAATATTTAAGTTGAATGTTATGACCAAATTAGTCTTATGTGTCAAAAATGACATTGATAGGTCAACTATGCTCAATGATGTCAATGTTAAGATATCTCTTTAACAATAAGAATTATATTATTATCACAATTTGAAATCAGTAATACTTTTGAAAGCACAGAACAATTATTTTAATGAAAAATGAACCAACGTTATGAACAATGGAGATGATGGACTATACATATACATTTGTAACATTCCAATTTTTCAATGAACATTATGGAAACAAGGTAATAAAATTTTATTTTTATAAATTTACCAATATAAAATAAATCCCATTTAATTTAATTATATGTACTTTTATATACACTTCTTGTTATGTGGTGATGCCAAAGGACGAATCTCATCGCTTTGAGGATGCAGTAGTCCATACATCTACGATCAATGGTATCACTTTTTTAGTGTGAAAATGTAAATAATAAAAATGGCATGTTATATTTATAGGTATATAATTATGTCATTAATTTTAGAAAAAATTAATTTATTTCATATATTTTTATTAAACCCATCATTAAAAAATTCTATGTATAGGGCGACTGAATCACATTGCATTTCGGATGAGGTATTCTACCCATCCACAAACTACATAATCATATTTCCCAAAATGAAAATCATGAGTTTATGTGTTATAGAAAGAATAAAAAGAATAATATAAATATAAATATCGTATGTAATATCAAAATAGTAATTAAATCATTATTCCTACCCTTGATAGGTAGTGATTGATGAACAAATGACATTAGTTCTCAAGGGGTAGTCCACCCCACACATGAAAAATAATTTTATTTCCCATTTGATTAATGTGTGTGAGGGTTTAGGTAGAACACATAGAAAAACATATCCTTACATTTATGATACTACAGTTATTATTTAATCATTTAATAAGGGTATATGTCGTGAATTGAGTACTAAATAAAATAAATGATATCAGTTAAGAATGATACCTCTTTTCTGGTTAAATACTTTGGTTTGAACCAAATTTCATCTTTTGATTAATTTATTACAATCGTTAGGATTTCAATACAGTTGGAGGAATGTTGGGATATTATTTTTTATGGCTTTTAAATGGAAAAGGACTTTAGTGGTTTGAAAAAGTGGGTATGTTTAGTGCCTTTCAATAGTTGTGAGGGAGTGAGATTATTTTAAATATTAAATTGTATACACTATTCAGAGGTATCCCTTACAAAAGTATCCCACAATAATGAAAAAAATTATATAAATGCTGGGATATATTTAATTAATGACAATAAATTTTCATTTGGAAAAGTTTCATTGTCATTTTTTCACCTATGGCAAATGATTAACCACTAAATTATCACATTTTTAACCTTAATAACCATAATTAATTTTACATTCATTAAATAAAAGTTTTAGTCAAAAACAACATTGATGATAATATAAATTTTTTATCTTTTTCATTCAAAATATGTAATCAATTTTTTCATATCCCAATTATAGAATTGTTTTAAATTTACTTAATTTTAATCCCAAAAATGGGATGAGTGGACATATTTTTAAAGAGAAAACATCAAATGTTTGAAATTTTATTATATTCAATTTAAAATTTAAATTAGTTCTAATGAAATAAATTTATTTAAATTATATAAAATTATAAAATTATACTGAAAATTTAAAAAGATAAGTTAACATTATAAATTATTCAGATGAAAATAATGTTTTATTTAAAATTTTATATCATATGGTATTCATCAAAATATAAAATATCTAAGAATAATACAAAAAATTACCCCAAATTAAATAATAATAAGAATCATTGAGAAAATAATTTTTTTACAAAAAATTTGTGAATTTTTTTAAAACAAGTCATCCATTAAATTGCGGTAAAACAACCTTATAAAATTAAAAAAATTCAAACATCAAATTTACATTAATATTATCTTAATCCAATAACACATATTAGAGGAATTGGAATTATAGTATTGAACAAATGAAATTATTATAATCAACATCTTTCAACAATTATTATTAATTTAATTTATTAATATAAAATTCTATCCTAGTTATGAAAATATTTTTTCATAAAACACATCCTTTATATTAAATAGATGTTATTTTCCATTATAATAAATAGGCAAATGAATAATTCATTATGTAAAAAATATTAATTCATATATTCCAAATTGTATTTAATCATTTTTAGTCTCAGCATTCCAATAGATATATGATAAATATCTATTTAAATATAAATATTATACTGTGGTTTCATCACAATCAACCTTTTGGGTAACACATGTTATTGAAGAGACTCATTGTTACATGAAACGTAATATAAACATCGTGTATTGTGAGATTAAAGATAAGATATGTATATCATGAAATGGAATATGTTAAATAATTTAAATTAATTTAAAAGTTGGTATTTCATAAAATTTTTGGTTGTTACATCCTACCCCAAAAAATGAATTTCACCATCAGAATTTTTTTATTATAAAAGTATTGACATTTCTAGAATTCATGAAGAAATACATACATAATAAAAATGGTTAATAAAACATCCTCCTTAAAATGGAATTTTGGAAATATAAGGGTTTTTAAAAGATATGAATCACAAGAATAATACACAGGGAGAACATTTGTGGGAAATAAAAGTATTTATTTTCAAGGAAAAATTAATTCCCAATGACAAAAATTGAGTGAAAGATAACATTGTCAACATTAAATTAATGGCTACAAAACCAAAAACTAAATTGTTATGTAAAATTGAATTGATATCACAAAAAATGGTAAATAAACAACATTTTATTTAATGATCCTTTTCAAAAATTTAAATGAATCTCTATCCATCTAGGAAGAGAGAAATATTTAATGAAAATATACGTACATGATTAGTATAATTTCATATTTTATTCAATTTCCACCAAAATATCATCCTTTTCTCCAAATGACTAGGATTTAAGCTTAATTTCCCTCACATGACACACTTATATAATATATTAAATATCATAAAACAAAAAAAAGTAATTTTAACGATTTTCCACCATTAATTATTCATTTAGAAAAACCAAAATTTTCATCACATGATATATTTATTCCTAAAATGTATTAACCTCAATATAATAAAATAATCTTCAATATTCAATGATAATATCCATAATAGAAAATTTAATTAATCCATAACACTATATCCCAAATAAAATTAATAATCACATAATTAATGTGTTATTTATCTTAAATGGTTATCCCATACATTCCATATTTCAAACCGAATATATGGATATCTTCTTTGGAAGTAACATTAGTTACTTAGTCATCAAATCAATTTTCAATCTAGTGGTTATCTATATGATAATACATGTGTTCCAATAATTACCTAAACATCCATTATCACATAATCTCTAAACGTTACAAATAAAATAAAACTTATTTTCATAAAAATTAAAGGGATACATCATTTTAAATAAATGTGTTTCATATACTTCAATCCAAAACATTATTTCTCCAGAAACGTAATTGATAGCCTCAACATTTTTTTCATCACAAAATCATCATGTGTTATGTTTTAAGGATTTTACCATCTGATTATCCTTACGATTATATTACCTTGATTTTATATATAATTATAATGATAACCTCATATAAAAACTTCTTAATCTACAATGTCATCTAAACAGACCATTGATACAATCTATAATAGTCTTAGACCCACACTCCAAGATCCTATCCTAAAATCAGTAACATTATATTTTTAGATTTGATTTCAATATACCTGAACATATTCATATTAATAAAATCTAAAAAAAATCAAAAATAAATAATTTATTACTTATATTTTATTTCCCAGTAATGATTTTACTTATACTGAATATTTGGAAACTCCTCTATAAAAAATTCACAAGTCATCAAAAGATCATTTATAACAATTAGGATCTCATTTATTATTAAACAATAGGTCTTAAAAATCATCATTTTGAAATCATTTATAGATATAAATCATTTAAAAAAATTCAATAAAATACAGGGAAAAATTTGATGAATGATGAGATCAATAACTATAAAAGTGAAAATGTTAAAATTAACAAATTAATATCATCAAAAATCATAAGAGTGCATAAAGGTATGATGATATATTCAAAGAGCATGAGAATATAAAATAATAACCTAATAAGATCAACATGTTTATTATCATGTATGATCTCATTTAAAAGTAATGAGTAATGAAAATTAATAATCACAATCCATGTGATATCAATCTCGATAATTAAAAATGTTATAGACCCCTAATGTTTAGTTATAAATTTTTCTGTAACATGGAGAATATTCTTTTTAAAACAAATTTATAAGCAATTAAAATACATTTATTTTTGAATAACCATATGTAATTCTTATAAAATTTTCCGTACACATTGCATCAATAGGATATAGTATTAAAAACTAATGGATATGATTACCTAGACAGAGTATGATGTGCCCTTCTCAATTTTTACATGCCCTTGCTGCTGATGACTCAAAATATAGCCCCTCCCCCATTAGCTGTGGAGGGTACATCCACATCATCCAATGATGGACGATCCAATCCACCATCCCCTCCTTTCCTTGGGTAGATCCCAGCCTAAAAGTTTCATATTTTATCAATAGAGATCCACAGGTAACAATTTTGATTTGGGAGTTCCACAAAGCTTCTTCTTTACTATAGCTAACATTGATTGCATGTTTCATTATTTTAAGGCCATTAGTGGATGTGTTCGATCACTTTTACTTTTGTCATATGTTATTTTGTATCGAACGATGTTCGGTCTTCTCCATTCAAAAATATTAATGATCGGGTTTTCTTGAGAGGATGATTTAATCTTCGTCTAGTCGACGTCTCTTTATTCTCGTAACGATTTTATCTTTACCATATTCAACTAGTCTTATAACTGACATATTAAATGATATTCTTCTTCAATGGAGGTTTTCATAAGGCTTCCTAATCATCCCATTCCTTTATAGATCCCTTCAAACCTTAGTATGCTTGGAAATGTGATATGCCGCTACCACTTCTCAAATATCATAACCTGAGAAATATTCTATCTTATATCACCACGAATTAGTGTTGAGGTTTATTTTTAGAAGCCACCAAATGAGTTTTTTTTCTTCACCTTTTGTGAATAGTGTCGTCATAAAAAACTCGTGATTTTTGAAACAGGGTTTTATTTTGGTCACTTATATAAGAAACGTGGACATGGAGAGGTGATATATATGTGTGGATTTATAAAAGACTCTAGATTACCTGATCCTAAAATAAATATGGCCCTATATGGAGTGTATATTATTTATGACAATACATTGGGTGTTCATTGTTCTACTGTGGTCTGTGAGAGTGCTCGGTCTGAGTAGCCCCCTTCGCTGACTAATTATTCTAATGTGTCATTTCTAAAAGATTTTGGATTTCCTGCTCCTCGAATAGAGTTGTTCCTAGATGGAGTGTCTATTTCTCCTAACAATACATTGGGTGTTCATTTTTCTATTGTGTTCTATGAGAGGGATGAATCTGAGAAGATCCCACAGCTGACCAATGATACCCATATAAAGAAGGTTTCGCATTGGGTCACAGACCAGCATCATCAACTTGATGATATACCCTTGGGGGATCCTGTTGATAATTCTAGAAATATGCGAGTCAATATCCCTTCTTGAAATTTCATTGATGGAATAAAACATGAGGGTACATCACATATGCAGGATGGCTTTCATGGGAATAATGAGGTCAGCATACAACTGGATCACGCTACTCATTCAACAATGACTATGGAGGATTAAATGAGGTAGGGGTTACATGTTGTTCATGAAATTGTGGTGATCCCCTAATTTTTAGCAATGATTGATTCTAACAGTCATTCCCCACTTATGGGAAGAGGAGATCCACCTATGTCAATGGATTCTTTGAGGAAAGTAAACTATTGATACCAAAAAATCTTGAGAAAAGAATCTTTAAACTTTCAAATGAGTCCCACATTACATTGATTTTTTCGAATCACAATCCACATGAATTAAATAAATATAAATGGGACATATAATATAATTATAATAAGTATATTAATTAATTAAAATTTAAATGAGGTAATATATAGTGATAATAATAGTTTATAGGGGTATGACATAATAACCATCTGAATGAAGGAATATGTTGACAAAAAATCCATTACCATTTTGGTAACATTGAAACTATAAACACCATTAATGGAAGATACAAAAATGGAATATTATATCCACATAAATTTACATATATTAATAACCAAATACATTAATGGTTAGTATATACATCACAATAGAAAAAAAGATTTGACTATCAAATAATACTGGTTGAAATAAAAGTGAGACAAGAAAACCTCCTATAATAATAGTAACATATGAATTGGTAAAAAAAATAAAATAATAATAAATTGATAATTTTAATACCATTAAGGTAAAAAAATTCATGATATAATATATCAATAGTGGTAGTAGATATACCTCACCAAATAGGTTATTTCTGAATATGTCATTTACCTCACAAATGTGAAAAATTAGATGAAAATCCCTTATAATTATCATTCAATTGTAGTGAAAATAAATCAATGAAATAATTATGTGTGAGAATATATAATCCAAAAAATAAAATTATAAATAAAGAATAATTAAATTATAGGTAATATCACACATATATTGTCAACATATAATCAATGAAATTTTTTTAGCCCAACGAATTGAAATTGATTTATGAAACCCCTCACATATATCGGATTTTTCATGATTGTACATTACCTTCTTGGATAATAATGTTATATTAGTTATTTACATCTTTAATATACATTTATATGTTTATTATTACTTTTATTTAACATAAAAAAATAGACATTTACTAAATTAAAAGAATGTATGTAAGATATTTTGACAATATTTAGCTTGTATATCAAAACAGACTTTGATAGACCGAGTACGGTCTATAAGGTCACTATTTATATATATTATGAATATTAGAGATTAAATAATTATATAAATATTAAATCAATTATACATTATAAATAATAAGAGAATTATGGATATGGAAAATTAATAAATGTTATGATCATGGAGCTGGAATGTCGTATGTACGTATGAGTAACATTCCCATTTTTAAATGATCATTATGAAAAAAATGAAAGAAAATATTTTCTTTCTAGAATAGAAATTATATACTAAATAAAATTTTATGTAATTATATATACATATATATATATAACTCATGTTATTTATTGTTGAAAAACGGAATTATCACAAAACATTAAAGAGGTAGTAGTACACATATCCATGAATGATATTATTTCTTTTTTTGACTATTTAAATGGAAGGAAGAAAAATGTTATGTTATATGTTAACAAATATATTTATATTTGTAATATTTTTAATAATTAATTTATATAAAATATTTTTGTTAAAACCATCCTTTACAAATTCAATTTATTTAGTGAATGAATCGCATCGCCTGGAGGAGGTAGCACCCACACGTCCACAAACCATGTTCTTGTATTACAAAAATTGAAATAAATAATGTATGTTTTCTATAATAATTATATAAGAATAATATATATATATATATATAATAGAAATGGTGATTCCATCATTATTCCCTACCGTGATAGGTGGTAATAGAAAAACAATCAATATTCGTTTGTAACACAATTGTCTACCGTACAGACGAATGATGATTGTGTATCCTATTTGATGGACATTTTTAATGTTCTATTTAAAACCCATAACATATATATGTATAAGTATATTTGGGATTATTATTATATTATATTATCATTCAATAAAATAAATTTAATTTATTTGATAGTGATATAAATGAAAAGCGATTGTTGAAGAATGTTACATATTTTTCTGGTGACTTATTTTGGATTGAACTAAATGAATTATTTGGTTTTATTTATGCCAAAAAATGAAGATTATATGAGGATATGATGGATTTTGGAATAATTTATGAGATGTTTTTTGATGATCCATAATTATTTATAAGAGTGAAATTTTGTTGATGGTGACTACATTTTTATAGCAGAGAAAGAGTGGAATTCTTGTAAATATAAAAAGGTATATACTATTTAGATGTATCCATAATATAAAGTTTGTAAATAAATAAATAAATTAGATAAATGAAGCAATATTTTATAATAATGGTAAAAAATGGGGTTTGGACACATTTTTATGACCTTTATTCATTTATTATTTATTTTTAACCACTATGTAAACACTTTTTTTTACTTTAATTAGGGTAAGTAATATTTATTTTAACACACTAATATTTTTGGTCAAAAAGTACACATTAATATAAATTACAAATCAAAATTATGAAAAATAGTGAATAAATTTTTGAATCTTCCAATCACGTATGTGTTTGAAATTAATATAAAATTATCCTCCCATATTGGGATTAGACAATATGTTTTTTGAAATGAAAAGTTCAAATGTTTGAAATGTTTTATATATAATTTCTTTTTGAAACAGATTTCAATGGATATAATTGGATTAATTTATATTGAATTTATATATATTTAATATATAATGAATTAAAATTATAATTTAACAAAATAAATTATCATACCAAAAAAGATGTTTTCTATTACAATTTGGTGTCCATCACAAATAATCAAAAATGTCAGTGTTACCAAAAAATAAAAAAAAAACAAAAAATAACCCAAAGTAAATTAATATATTATTATTAAAAATAATTTTTAAATTTATTAAAATATAATTACAAAATATTATCAATTTATTTTTAAAAAATTTCTCCCATTAAAAGGATACTGAACTACATTTTAACAATATACAACTATTTATGCATAAAATGGGATTTATTCTTATATTATTCTTATAGAACATGTTTTATGAACGGATTTTATTAATTTAATTTATAAAATATAACATTAATTGAAAATATTCAATAATAGTGTATAATTTTATTTATTAATATTAGTCACAATCATTCTAATAAAATCATTTTTTCTAAAAAATAATATTTTATTTTAAATTTATGTTTATTTTTATTTCTAATTAATTTATCACCATATATTCCATTATAAAACTATTTTAAGACATATTTTCTTGGTCTATTTCTTCATATTCAATCACAACATTTTAGTGGAAATGTTATATAGATCATTATAAACATTAATATTATAATGTTGTTTCGTAAAACTCAACCTTGTGTTTAACACATGTTTTCAAAGAGACTCAATGTTATGTTTAACAAAACTTAATATTGGTGTTTCAAGTGAGGAATGGTAAACTATGTATTTATTGTAACACAATATATTAATGAATTTTATATAATTATAAATATGATACATCATAAAATTTCATGATGTTACACACCCCTAGTTACATGACTCCTGAAATGAAAAATAATAGATTTTAGGGAATATAAGATTGATAGAAATATAAAACAATATTTAAAACAAATTATTATCATTGCCTCTATGGATACACACTTACACCGTTAAGGATTTTACCAAGGTAACTAGTTTTTATCATGGTATTTTATCCATTAGTATTAAAATACAAAAATAATTTTTAGAGAATTTTTACCTACCAGTGAATAAAATAATATGTAATTTATCAGGTAAAAATCCTATATGTGTGGAAAAATAATTATAAAATATTTCAACATTTTATAATTAATTAAAAAAACATTCAAAAAACATTTATCATTTAAATTGTAATTAAATATTCATAAAATTCCTAATTATTTTATAAATTCAAATTTTTTATATTAAAAATTTATTATTGTATATTTTTAAATATTACATAAATTGAAAAGGTTTCTAAATGTCCCATTATATTTATAAAATATAAAAACAGCATACTAGTTTTGTAATTAATTTAATCAATATTTTCCTTATTCACTTTATGATTATGTATTTCAAAAAAATCAAAAAAATACACATCATAAACTAATATGACTATTGATGAGAATATTAGTTCATTATAGGTAAATAATTATTGGGATTATTTGATTCAAGTGTATAATATAATTTAATGAAAATATTTAATTATTGATGAATGAAATTGTTCATTGTAGGTAAATTTTTGATTTGACTAGTGTCACCATTATATAATAACAATGATGTTTGTAAGCTTCGAAATTTATGTCAGATTACTAGAGCCAACGTTATGTTTTTCCTCATCATGGATCTCTATTAGGATATCTCTTAATATTTTTTCACTAGACTTCCACTAATTGATTTTTTTTGTCTTGATATTGAACTCATATTGGGGTTGTATTATGTTTCAGTAACCGGGTATCTCATGTAGTGGGATAATAAAAGGAGCACAAAGAGAAGCTTGAGGAATGGGATAACAAGGGATTTGTTATACATGTTTCTCCAACAAGTGTTGCACATGCCTTCTTTTCCATGAAATGAAAAGGTAGTATTTGATATAGAATTTAATGAAAAATTCTAAACTAGATGATGGAGAAAAATAGATATCATTTTTATATGATCAATGATATCAGCAATCAATGAAGGAGGCATGGTGGTTTTCCATGTTTCATCATGGATAAAGCTATAACAAGATGAATGTTAGAAAAAATTATATCTCAAACATGGTGTATAGATGTTTTTATGGTACATATGAGTACTTAGTTATTTTTTTTAATATTTAAATATGTTGGATGGGTACATAGCTCATATATAAAATCTATTCCATCCAATTCTTGACTCATTTATTATGATATTTATTGATGAAACTCTCATATAATCACAATCCCTAGAACATCATGAAATAATTAATGAAGTAATCCTAATTATTCAATGATATCATGATCGTAATGGTAAACTAATTAAATTAATAGTTTGAATTATAGTGGTGAAATTCACAGCATTTTTTGTCTCTGAAATTGTGTAGTATCTGGATATGGATAATATAGATAATGTGTTGTTCTGGATTGGTCCTTATACAATTTTCTATAGAAAGATATTTCTGGGCATATCCTGATACTGAAAAAAATTTATCTAGAACATTTCCCATTTATCAGCACCCAAAAATACACTTACAATTAAGGGATTATTGTTCTAGAAGTCGTAAAAGTGTGAATTTCAATTTAATGAGATGAAAATGAGCATGAAATTATCTCCATTATTAATTCTATCCTATTATGTTATTAGTTATGAAATTTGTCACAATGTTTTTAAAATTTTTCTAGGAGAGGTATATATTGAAAGGAAGTTGGTAGTAGATTATGGGACATATCTGCTACAACCCCATGAGAACAACAATCTTGAACTCGACTCAGATGTGGAAATGGTGGCCTATGCTTTGACATTTTGTAAAAAAATATCCCTTCGTTGGGACTTTTTTTAATAGTGATCAAAAGATCCCTCCTTATATGTTCATATAACGGAGAATGAACATGAGGGGTATTCTCTATGTATAATTTATATATATTATTGATATTGAAACATATTATAAACCAAGATAAGTTAACCCCACTATTTATGCTCCTAAATCTATGATATAAGTAGTTTATGTTTACGGCGAATGACATTCATATAATATGGATGTCTGATGAGTTTGTTAGAGGAATAATTTGTTGAATATTAAGAGGATCATGGATTGATGAAATGTACTCTGATGGTTTTAATACTGTCATTATTAGTTTAGTTAAATACAGGTAGGCACACTGACCAAGAATGTACTATTTTGTTGAGCCAAACATAACATTCAAAAATAATACAATATTTTAGATTAATATTAAATAAATTAAAAATAATAAACATATGGGGTTCATAGTAGTGTAGTGTATTTGAAAACATAGATATATAATGTTAAATTATATAAACCACCAACATCATTTCTGATTTAGTTCTTCTCATATAGATCCCCTCTCAAACAAAACAAACATAAAACCATTTTCCAGAACTCAGGAAAGAGAATGATATAAAATTTTGATCCATGATGATTAGATATTGTAATCATAATAGATATTGATTAATTACTATATGTTTGCATAGGATAATAATAATGGTAGATGTACACGATTTAACCATTAATAAATCATACACATCAATTCATATATCATAATGATAAAACACATAATAATGATTTTTCAATCAACTGATATAATATATAAGATTTAATAATAATCAATATTCAATCATGTTACATAAGAACATATAATTAGAATATTAAATATTCCTATAACATATATATAACCATTTAATATTATTTCCATATTTAATGTGCACTATAAATAGTATCATAGTGGATTTGGTTCACTTCTCATTCCATCATTTCTGTACTCACGATTCACTCCCAATACAATCTTATTGATAATGTTCCTTATTGAACTATGGTAACTTGATATTATAGTCATTATAATATCCTAAGGCATCCTTAATTTTATAATTAATTATATTAATGTAAATATATATTCCCAACAATCACATAATAAAAACCATATATATGTGTCACAAGATCATAGAACATTTATCATATAATCAAATATTAACTCATTGAAAAGATACGAGTTTCTAAAACATTTCATCATAATAATCATAATCTATCAACATAATTAATAATTATTGTAACATTGAAAACATATTCCCATTAAATAATGTGAAAAATCATTGTAATTGGGTATATATAAAAATACCCAAAACTAACTATCGAACATTTAATGTGGAAAATTCCCTTTAATATGAAAAATTGTTTTTATTGAAAAATAAAAAATATCATGGGACTAATTATTTATAATATCATCTAATGTGTCACATAATATAAACATAAATTAAATTATTATAGAAGAGGTAAAATAATCTCATTCTTGTGGGGAAAGTTAATACAATAAATACAAGTTAAAGTTAATACATTTACATGTTATGTAAATTGACAGCACATGATTCTGAGTCCCAGTGTGCCCAAAATGAATTTCTAAACTTTTTTAATGTATGTTCAATAAATGTGATGGCGAAATTTTATAACATTTGAACTATTGCTCGGATAAAAAATCTAAGGACGCTGTTGAATCCATAGTAACGAGATTCTCTTAAGGGATACTAAATTTTACCGGAGTACGTATGGAGAAAAAGTTATGTTTTATGAATTTTTAAAAGAAATGAAATGAAATAATTATATTATTTTATTTTATTTCTTAACCTATAATGAATATGCTCTGTGTGAGGCCAAAAGTGTGTCAATATATTAAATGGATTGACCCTACAATCAATCTAACAACAAAATTGGGGATAATTGGAAATTCTTAATTAATGATCCCTGTTAATTCCCCACGTCATTACTTACACTCACCTCTAGTATATATAAGGAGATTGGTAGAAGGAACCAACATAGATTCGCTAAGAAAAAATTTGTTGATGGAGTTCCACAGTGCCAAAACCATAGAGGATGGAGCTAGTTCATGAATGTGGTGATGAGAGACACTGATACCCTAATCTAGAGATCGATGATCAAGCAACGACGTTGGAAGCCTATTGCAGGAAAGAAGAACACCGACCCACCTTCAACCCCGGTCATTTATTGAATGATTATAGGTAGGGGTTTCAATTTCATGTTTTTAATTCAAGTGATTTTATTAGAACCCTTTTATCCTCCCTCATGTTATGAGATAATGCGGAGGGCGCTAGCCTAACGAACCTGACCCAGACCCTCTCCTACGTCGCTACAACATTGTGATCTCCACTGAACACTGCAAATGTGGCGACGCTGACAAGATAATAAGAAGGTTGTGCTCTGAAAATCACTGTAAAAATGAGGTTGCATCATAAAGTTGCAGAGGTCATCAGAATGGCCAGAACTGGATAACTGTGGCCGAGTGGTGGCGCGACATCGTGGGCCACCGATAAGCAAGAGGTTGTGGCTTGTCTACTGTGGTGAATAGAGGAGGTGGCCGACACATTGGTCGACCGTGGAAAGTTAGGCGATGTGACTACCATGACACCAGAAGGTAGGGAGGTTCCACAATATTCATGTCACTATTTAATAGAAGAATGGGCAAAAGCCAAAGAGGAGGTTGAACCACAGCCTCCGGCAGGTTCCGCGGCGACCGGGCGGCGCCCATGTGGCACCATCATTTAGCAAAACCGAACAACCCTGGGACATTTAGGATACTGGGGGGAATGTTTCCCCACCATTTAAACATGGTCCACTCTCCACCGTGACTGTGCCGCCACCCTAGCGGGCTGCCTCCCTTTGTGGTCGCCACCTTGCGGGCTGGGTTTTCCCTTCACGGGCCGCCACTTTGTGGGCTGGGACGACCTTGTGGGGCGCATTTCTGGGCCACCCCATCAAGATCAGGCTAGAACTTGGCTTGGTGGGAAGATTCCACTCCATCCTATCCCAGCTTGGGTTGGGCTGGGTCAGTTCGAAGGGTCGGACCAGTCCCAGGCCCTACTGGGACCATAAACATTTAATGGGCTATAACATGGGAATCAAGCATCCGTTTGATGAGCCGTCAATGGTTCTATGTCCCTTGGATCGAGATGATCCTTTTTGTTATACTCAAATTGAGTTTTTGAGATTTTTGGAGTATGCCTGGGTTGGATTAAACCCAAATCCAACCGGGCCCCTGTAACTAAAATATTTATAACACACAGATAGGGAGTCAGATTGACCCACCATCTGTCACATTGGAACCCTTTTGACATTGTGGTTCATTGGGTTATAATTTGATGAGATTAGTGGAGTTCGAGGTCTGACAAATATCTCGATGGAAGATTCTATAGAACTCAATTACATCAGGTGTGAGGAATCCAGTGGATTATAGGGAGGTGGATGTTAGAAACACACCATACATATTTCTGTTCCGAGCGATCCTGTGTGGGTCACCACCTAGTGGTCCAATATGGTTGAACATCTACTCGTCCTGTGTGGATCAACACATAGTGGTCCTATGTGGATTATCACCTTGAGACCCGACGAGGACCAGCTTTAGTGCGGCCCGTCGTGGTTCAACAATATACCGATCCTAGGGGGATTAGATCATGGTTTGGTCATTATAGGGGTTAGTTACCTGTCAATCCTTGGTTGATCAGATCCCGTGTGGTAAATTTGTTGGGGTATGTTATCTATCGATCATATTTGGGTCTGATTCTATATGGTTATAAGTAGTGCCTATTGACAGAGTATGATGATCTAGCTTCACGACAACACTTTTATACTTTTATACATCACAGAAAACCTGGTTTGAACATAGACTCAAAATGATCTGTTTCTATTGCATGTGTTTTTTGAATGAGATCATGATTTGTTGTTTTTCATTGTGAAATTCTGAGAGACTTTCAGGGGTCTCGGGGTCCATACTGGGTATTGTTATAATCACCCATGCACAGGCCTCGCCAGCACATTTTTGAGTCTTGTGAAGAAGATGAGCAGTTGGGCTGAGGTTTGAGGGAGCCATGAATAAATGATATGCAGAAGAAATGACCAGACTTGGAGTGCTGAGGAGGTGATCTGTACCTACACATCATGTAGGATCCTTGGAGGATGTCCCATGAGTTGAATCCCTTTTTCCAATGGCATTATACTTTTCAATTGTACATGTACTTTTTCAGTTGGGATTTTATTCCGACCCCTTTTAACTTTCAAAACTATTTTACTACAATGGTTCACATAGTGTTCACTTCTTTTGGTGTTCCAGTCAATGTGCTTATACATGATTAAATGAAATGTATTCTCGTTATACGGATACTACTATATGGTGTAGTGGCCCACCCATTGCTTTTGGAAGGTAGGCTTGGGGTAGTCATGGAACGGGCCCATGGGGATGGGTTGTTACATAGTGGTATCAGAGTAGTTAGATCAAGGGAAAAAACTAGGACTCTGAGATTTTCAATGTAACAATACTGTTAATTTTTTGAGAATGACATTCAGTTCATGGATTCCATTGTTGGTTTTGTGGCCGATGAATCCATACATTAGGACCCTAAATTCTAATTTCTATCTTAGTTCATGAAAACACTGATTGCATGTGTTTTGGGAATGTTTTCCATTTTTATTTCTTTTTGAGTAATCTCACGAGGTATATATTTTTTATCATCAAACACATATCTTCTATAATGAAGTTATCACGTAGAATGCTAGCCAGGATTCCTAAGAGTGTACGTGAGGAAGGCCCACCTAGGAATGATGCCTTGGTTCAAGGACCTATTACAACATTATAACCTTCAGGTTGTGTACCAGAAGCACCACTAACCATTGGAATGCCATTCCCACCAACCCCACTAGTAGAGGGTGCATGCTGACTGAGTGCATTCCACGAGTTTCAATGGCAGAGGCCTCCGAGGTTGTGGGGGGAGACGGACCTGCAGGTAGCTGTGGACTGGTTGGAGGCCATAGCAAGAGTTTTTCGCCTAGTTGGGACACCAGCTGACCTTATGGTGATCCAAGAAGCTAGTCTCTTCTAGGATTTAGCAAGGAGAATTTTTAGACCAATTCTCTAGATACACGGCAATCTTACACTAGACTGGGTGGAAATCAAGATCCTATTCAGGGAATTGTTCATCCCAGAAACCTTATGCTCTTTGGGTATATAGGCTCTACTACACCTCTAGTAGGGCATCATGATTGTGGCCCAGTACTTGGTGAGGTTCACTGATCTCTCCCACTATACCACCGATATGGAACACAACCCTTTATTAAAGGCCCAGGCCTTTGAGCAGGGTCTCTGATGGATGATTATTGTATCGATGGTGTCACTATGCATACCGACTCATGATGGGGTGCTAGACCGAGTACATTTGGTGGAGAGCTTCCTAGTAGAGAAGACAACCACAACCAGAGCCACCATCGGACGTTAGGTAGAAGAGTCACCTGCAATAGTTAGCAGGCAGATTTCATAGAGGTCCAAGCATACTAGACCTCCTACTGGATGACCCCAAAGTGCAGGGTCGTTGGTGCAGGGCTCATGAGGAAAAGGAAGTTAGGCAAGGGACAAGCAGTGTTACACGTGCATCGAGTAGGGCCACATGGATCGTGACTTCCAAGACCACTGTACGGATGAACAATAGATAGTCAAGGGACTTCCGAGGCATAGGAAGAGGTTGGTTGAGGAGGTCCACAGGTAGCAAGAGGACGTGGCAGAGGAGCTGGCCATGCAATAGTCGGTGGGAGGCAATACGATGTTCTACCGCCACCACCACAAGGTGGCACACCCCGACCACCTAAAGCCGGTGGACATGGATGAGCTCAGATCTTGGTAGCTAAGGCCAACGACCACGACACTATGGAGATGATTAGAGGTACGATATATGTCTACTCCACCATAAATGAAATACTTATAGACAGAGGTTCCAGTCACTCTTTTATTACAATGATGGTTGTTCGGAGCTCGAAAATTTCAGTGGATTCATTGGCTCGATTCTTACGGCTTGATACTACTACGAGAAAATATTTGAAGATTAAACAATGGTTCTTTCAGTGTGATCTTACTCTATCAGGTGAGAGATTCAGCTGGGATATCTTAGTAGTATTGTAGAGGCCTTACGATGTCATATAGGGTATGGACTGGTTATCCACATTCCATGCTCGGATTAACTGTATTAGGAACAATGTTCGGTGTGTCTGCACAGATGTTAATATTTTTTCCTTCACCGGTGAGAAGGGAATGTTTGTATCACATGATGGACTTTCCTAGAAGAGTGTATAGCCGATTACACATCAGTTGGCCACCCATTCCCTTATAGATGTAGATGTTGAGATTCTGAGCTATCCAGTAGTTGTGGACTAGTATACTGATGTCTTTCCTGGTGTTGTTCTAGGACATCCTCCACATAGAGAGGTAGACTTCTATATCGTCTTGTACCTATGGATGTAACTGATATCTACAACGGTATATCATATGGATCTGGCAGAGCATCGTGAGTTACATGTACTATTGGGGGACTTGTAGTGAAAGGGGTTCATAAGGCCCAACATTTCTCCTTGGGAAGCCCAAATTTTGATCGACAAAAATGTAGATGGATGTGTGAGACTCTATGTAGACTATCGACCCCTTAACCAGTTGATCGTGGAGAAAAAGTATCCACTACTAAGGATTGATGATCAATTCGATCAGATAAAGGGATATCCTTGGTTTTTGGAGATAGAACTCAGATTAGCCTATCATTAGCTCAGAGTACGAGATGAGGATTTGTAGAATATGATCTTCAGATATCAGTATGACCCCTATGAGTTCATGGTTACTCCATTTGGCATGACCAATTCCCATATAATGTTCATGGGACTCATGATTAGGATATTAAAGCCATACCTTGATCTCATTATGGTGGTATTAATCGACAACATCTTGATATACTCATTGACATGGGAGGGTCATTCCTATCATCTGAAAATAGTTTTGGATGCACTATGAGAGAACCAAATTTATGGTAAGCTCTCGAAGTTCTAGTTCTGGATATGAGAGGTCCACTTTCTAGGACATGTTATCTTGGAGTCTATAGTTGTAGTAGATCCAGCGAATATTGAGGCTATACATTCTTGGGAGCCACCAAGGAGTGTGACCGAGGTGTGGAGTTAGCTGGGGTTGGCTAGATACTACCGGAGATTGGTTCCATACCTTTCTAGAGTTGCATCACCTTTTTCTGCATTGACATAGAAGGGACAATCCATCATATGGATGGAGAGATTCCAGTATATTTTTCCAAAGCTAAGGGAGATACTAAATACTGCCTCAATCTTGAGGATACTAGAAGTGGGTGTTGGGTAATTATTCTACTACGACACATTGGGTATCAAACTTGTCTATGTCCTAATGTAGGAGAGAGTAGTGATCACCTATGGATCATGAAAGCCGAGGAAACATGAGCAGAACTATGCTACCCAAGACCTATATTTAGCATCAGTGGTCTTCCCCTTGAATGTGAGGTGACATTACTTGATGGGAATATGCATTACAGTCTACTATGATCAGAAGATTTTAATGCATATATTCTCTCAAAAGGACCTGATCCTGAGACCCTGATGATGGCTAGAGTTCTTCTAGGACCCTGACTTTGAGATAGTCTATTTTCCTATGAAGGGGAACGTGGTAGAAGATGCACTCATTAGCTGTTCTGGTCTGTAGTAGCTGAGTGAGGAAACAAAGAAGCTAGCCGCGATGAAGATATATTTTATGGAAAAAGATGGACCAGCATACCTTCAGTCTATCACAGCCACTCCCCCACTACTTCAGCAAGTCAGGGAGGTGAATCTTGAGGACACTGACTATGAGTCTGGATGTGATCAAATATCCTTAATATAGATGTAAAGACCCGAAGCCTGACGTACATGGACATTACATTACTTTTGCGGAATACTTAGTACAATACAAAAACGCACACACAAGGACCGTAATAGTTTAGTGTCTTTGGAAACTCGGACTATAATCTTCTAATCGTGGTGAAAGATCTTCAAAATCTCCCATAAAGATCTTCCTTTTTTTACCTAAAACCTTTCTTTATATCCTGGGGAAAAGAAAACATAAAAGGGTGAGCTCAAATGCTCAGTAAGGGTAAACAAAAGAAATATCAATCACATCATATACATAAGAACATAGCCTTTGGAAATCTTAACCTGCAAAAGAGCTTATAATATCATAACATGGGATAAATCATAGAAATGAAAATGAGATCACCATAATCATAACATGAAACTTGAAACTTTGTGGCATGCACACATAATCATGGAAAATCATTTCTTGTTAGTCATGACTCATTGCCAAGACTATCTTAGTGGACAAAGTCCCTTTCTGAACCGAGTTCACTCCTCGTTTCAGTCCTGTATCACTGAACCGAAATAACCTTCCGTTCCAGCCATGTCTATCTCATGAGATATAAAATCTTTACCCAATGCATTGGAGGGAGATATAGGTCCCAACCATCTTATAATGAATCCTTTCTTATGTGTGCCACATAATCATAAACCATACATCATAGCGTAACCCATGTAATAAAAATGGGATTCTTAAACAACATGACATCATAAAACAATTCATATAACATAAAGGAATTCATAAACATAATTCCATCACAGCATAGTCAAATCAATGTAAAAATATGGATAGAAACAGAACCCTTTATTATCTTAGATGGAAAATAATTTTGATAAAACACTTGAAATGAATTCTTGAGGAAAATATCCTTTCTTCTTCAAAATCAATTTCTTTTCACAAAACATCATGAAATTTTAAAAGAAAGAGATTTTATTAAAAATAGTCATGAAATATTTTGTAGGAAGATTCATGAAAATAAGGCTTTATAAAACCGTAAAAATCCATTCGTGCCGTTTAAGTTTAAAAAAAACATTCTTCGTACTTTTGTCGGAAAAGTCAAAAAGTACCTCGTATGACAAAAGATTCCTTTCATAGATATTACTAAAAACTCACCGAAGGGTAAAAATGGATTTAAACAATTGTAGGTGGATGGAAATAATATTACATATTGATGAAACATGGATGTGGATGATAAAATACACCCCAGTAAATACTTATGAATAAACAATCTCGGATAAAAATGAGATTGTGATATTTCCCTTACCTTAGGTCCGACTTGCTTTGTAATTGTCCGAACCTCCTCTTCTTTGAAGTGCCTATTTGAGACCTCCTCTTAGGGCACTAAAATTGGTCTTTGAGGAAGACCAGAACCTCTAGGATGTTGCTAGAGAAGTGGAGAGGAGAAATTGGCAGGGGTTGGCCGAGCTTTAGTGCTCAAATTGGTGTGAGGAGGAAGGGGAGAAGGTGTCCTTTTATAAGGGAGGAGAGGGGCACCTTAGGAATATCTCAAAATATTATTTTATATTAAAGTCAAAATCGGTTTATAATGGTTCCAAAGGGTCTTATTTCGAAGATAAAGTGGGGATGGGTCGAAATCCTATCAACCAATAGGATTTAGACAAGTTTAGGGTATTATTTTAACCTTATCAATTAGATTTAACTCTAAGTTAAATAATTTAACTTTTACCGTGTCTTTTTGTTTTCTTTCACTATATGGTTAATACACTTACTATAACATGCCAAACGAACCCCAAATTGTTTATTATTAATAAATATATCCTTATCTAAGTCATTTGTCCGAACCTTAGATTTTTAGGAATAAAATAACAATTAATAATATAATATTTTATTTAAAAATTATTTTGTGTTAATTTTGACACTATTTGATATATGATTTTTTTGAAAGTCATAACAGAATTATATGTTCGAACCAAGTTGATTAAATCAACAATAATACATCATAGTAACCTAGAAAATTAGTGGAATTCATAAAAAGTCTTAAATTACATTTATTTTGGTATTTATATTATCAATTATGTCAATATTTCATTAATAAGATAATTACTGCATCATCTTTGTGTCATAAATAAATTATATTATTTGATGTCTAAAAATTACAAATAAAATACCATCATGTAGGAAATATTTTTAGCTTTCTAATGAATATTTATAATCTAATTTATCTTATGTATAACCCCATATTAAAACTGATTTACTTATTAAACTTTGATTTTAACTATTTTAACCCTTCTTTAAATAAATTAATAATAAATGTCCTAATCTAATCCAAGTGGGCCTAAATGGTCATATTTTATTCCTAAGTTTGTTTTTGGTCGAATTACACTTGTCCAATAGAATTAGGACATGTGTTAGGGTAATATTAATATCATATTTACCCTTAGTTACCCTATTTACTATTAACCGTGGTAAAAAAAGTAAAAAGTTACTATTCACCAAAAAATTATTTTCATCTCATTGAACCACATTTTAGTCCTTGATATTAACCGTGTCTCTCGGATTTTCGAAATTCCATTCACAGAAGCGGTAAAATTAAGTTTTATGCAAAATTTAGTTTTTAACCTACCACTTAGTAGTTTCACTATTCATCAAAAATTGATGTTTTTCAGAACAATGCCAAAATTTTATCCCAAGCTATATTTCATATTCCGAATTCAAAAATGAAGTCTATTTTACCAAATTCATAACATAAAAGTTGCATTAATTAATTTTATAATTAAATCCCGCTGTTAAAACAAATAGCGTGTTTTTAAGAAACAATATCTATCAAAAGATTGACACTTGTTTATGTCTAGTTTAAATGTGAAATTACATCCAATGACCAACATTGTATTAAATTGTAAAAATATATTCTAAATATACTTTAAAACCACTCAAATTAATGATTTATCACTATTAATTATTTTGATTAAAAAAGTTGTTTTTAATTATAATTTAGTAATTTTCACTATTTATCAGAATATGAAAGTTATCCGAAATGTACCAAAATTTCACCTTAGGCTAAATTCGATACTCCGAATCCAAAAATGAAGTCCATTTTGAGAGTTAAAATTTCTAAAATTTAAAAAGTGGTTATTTCTATTCATAACGGCTAGTTTTAATAATATTTTAATAGCAAATCATTGTTTCGTGAAACTCAGGATTACGTACCACACACGCTATCGAGGAAGGTTGCGATTGCGTGTAATGAAAGCCAAGTCAAGGATGCGTGTTGTGAAAGCTCCTTTTGGTGTAGCGTATAACACAAGACATTAGTAAAATAAGAAAGAATATTTTTCATAAAATCTCGGGCTGTTACAATAGACACCTGATGGATTTTCCAAATGTGGGGAGCACACCATCCTCTTCAGAGGACGTATCATGGAACCAATGTCACTATGTTAGAAGGTGTTGATGGAGATCCATATGTCCCATATGGAGGTACATCCTTATGTGGTTATGATGTACTCAGACATCCGACGTCAGCACCTGTGGCCAGTTATTAAGAAGCAACTGGAAGTTTTTTTTTCACGATACCTCACTTGTCAGCATGTGAAGTCTAAGCATTAGGTTCCAATAGGCTTATCTCAGCCACTAGAGGTGCCGGAGCGGAAGTGTGATGGGATATCTAGGGATATTTTGAAAGGGATTCCATGTATGTCCAAGGGAAATGATTCCATATCTATGATCATTGACCAACTCATCATGTCGGCCCACATTTTATCCATTCGAGAGCAGGGATCTAGAGATGTCATGTGATGCCTCTACATTCAAGAGATTGTAAAAATTCACGGGGTTACATCAAAAATCGTATTTGAATGTGACACATATTTTACATCCTAGCTTTGGAAGGTATTAGAGGTGGCCTTTGGGACTCAACTGTGTTTGAGAACAACCTTTCATCCTCAGACAGATGGTTAGACAAAGTGAACATTACCGACACAAGATGACATGCTTCATGCATGCGTCATAAATTTTAGTTGTAGTTGGGAGGATCCCATTCCATTGGCAGACATCGAATAAAACAAAAAATTTCACTACACCATCTTTATGACACCATTAGAGGCCATATATGGTCGACCTTGCAGATCACCTATTTGCACGAAAGACCCAACCGAACCAACACTTATGGGTCCAGAGTTGGTACGACCAGGACATCGATGATGGGGAGACATTTACGGAAGTTCTAGTGGATATTGAGGATTGACATGAGTGGGTCCTTCATGGGTGGTCGATACCTCTAATGCTTGTTTGGTAGAAACATGGGACCCTCCTAGAGATCACATGGGCACAGGTGGCTCATATTCTTGCTCAGTACCCCATTTTGTTTCCTTAGTCTATGTTGTGTCATTCGGGGACAAAAGGACCTAAGGTGGGGAGAATATAAATTCCAAGATTTTCCATGTAATGTTTTTAATAATATGGGATTTTGAAGAGTCTGCAAAAATTGACTGTGCTTAATTTCGTGGCTCGGTGTGCCCAGAATGAATTTCTGAACTATTTTTAAGATACGTTCGGTAAATGTAGGGCACCATTTTCTATGTTTTGTACTATTTCATAGATTAAAAATATAAAGGAACAATTGAATACACAACTCTAGGATTTACTTATAGGAGACATTACTTTGACCACAACAGGTCTGGAGAAAAAGATACATATTGTGTCTTTTTTCAAGAAATGAAATAAATTTATTTTATTATTTTATTTTCCTTCACTACCTGTAACAAAAAATTAGTGTGTGGGGATAGTGGTGTGTCAAGCCAATAAATGGAATGACTCTATAATATATGTATCAAAAATGTTATGGAAATAATGAAGCTTCCTAATTTATGGGCCCCATTAATTCCAAACATCATTACATAACCTCCCTCTCTTCTATATATATGGAGATTGAGGGAAGGTACCGACACAGCATCGACAAGAAACGAAGAGCAGAAGGAGTGATGTGACTCCCAACCATTGGTGGAAGGAATCAGTTCCAACAAGTTGTGACAAGTGACCCTGAAACCCCAAACTGGAGATCGATGATCGGGTGACGTTGTTGGAATCCTCTTACGGGAACAAAGAACACCGAACCACCATCAACTGTGAAAGTTTCTACAATGATTCGAGGTAGGGGTTTTGATTTCATGTTTTAATTTCAAGTAATTTTATTGAACCAATTTAATAATCCATCATGTTACGAACTAATGTGGAGGACGTGGGCCTAACGATACTGGCACAGACCCTCTGCTACTTTGCTTATCCCTTGCACTCTCTATTGAATACCACCAACTCGGCAATGCTGACCAGCTATGAATAAGGCATCACACCGATAATTATAATAAAAATTAGGTCATGGAACAAAGTTTTGGAATTCATGAGATCAGTTGGCAGCAGCTAGTCGCAGAGGAGGTGGATCTTGTTGTCGTGCACTGCTAGTGGGAAAGATGTGACGGCTTGTCAGCCGCGGTGAATAGAGGAGGTGTCCATCTCGTCACATGACCACAGAAAGGGATAAGTCGTGACCAATGCACTGCCAGTGAGTAGGGAGGTGGTAGGACCAACGTGAAACCAGTGAAAAGAAGACGAGACCGAAGCCCCGACGGAGGTAGAAATCGCACCTCCGGCGAGTTCTGCGGTGATCGGGAGGTGCCCGTGTGGTGTCACTATTTTCTCAAAACCAAAAGGCCCGATATGTGCATGATACTAGGGGGAATGATCCCCCCATTCATGTGCGGGGTGTGCTCCTGCGCGACCGGGCCACCAAACTTTGTGGGTCACACCTTTTCGGGCCACCCCGTTGCAGGACACCTTCTCTAGACACCCCCTTGCAGGATGGGCTGGACCTTGGCCAAGCAAGAAGAGTATTCTATGGCCCAGCCCAAACTGGGCGGGTCGGTTCAGGCTAACCACGTCAAACTAGACCCAGGCCCAACAATCCCCTAAAACTTATAAAGGGCCCTAATATGGGAACTGGGTGTCCATTTCACAAACCATATATTGCACTAGGGGCCATGGATCGAGACGATCCAAATTGGTATACTCCACATGAGTTTTTGATATATTTGAGTATGTCCTGATAGGATTGAACCCAAATCCAACCGGTCCCCCGAAACTAAAAAACATATAACTCATAGACCGAGCATCCGATGGACGTATTGTTTGTCGCATTGGAACTCTTACGAAATGTTGGTTCTTTGGGTACTCCTTTGCAGAGCGTAGTGGCAGTTGAGGTACGACCGTTATCTCAAGGAAATATTTTATGGACCATGACCGCACTGGGTGAAAGGAATCTAGTGGCTGGTAGTGAGGCCGAGGTTGGAGAAAAACCATACAGAGGTTAGTACCGAGCGATCATGTGTGGGTATTCACCTTGAGGTCATGTGTATATCAGCATCCAGATGTTCTGTGTGGATCAGCTCCAAGAAGTACTATTTCGAGAAACACCTCATGACCCGATGAGGACCATCCCTAGAAAGGCATGTCGTGGTTCAACGATATACTGATCCAGGGTGAATTAGATCATGTGTGGGTCATTACAGTGGGTTAGTTACCTATCAATCCTGGGTGGATCAGATCCTGTGTGGGTCATTACGGGGGTTAGTTACCTATCAATCATGTGTGGGTCCAACTCCATATGGTTATCAACAATGCATTTTGACCGAGTAAGATGATCTGGATCTGTGACTAATAATCTTTACTTCTATACTTTACTAAAAACATTGTTCTAGCTAAGACTGTAATTTAGCTATGCATATTTCTTGTGTTTTTTTGATTGAGATCATGATTTTTGGATTTTCATAGTGGAATTATGAGAGATATTCAGGGGTCTAAGGGTCCCTACTAGGTATATTTATAATCACCCATGCATGGGTGTTGCCCGCAACTTGTTCTTTCTTGTGAAGACGACGAGCAGTTGGGATGAGCATTGAGGTAGCAAGGATAAGAAGGTATGTGGAGGAGACGAACAGACATGGTGTTTTAAGGAGGTACTCTATTCATACCCTTCATGTAGGATCCTTGGAGGACGACCTAGGAGTTCTTCCCTTATTTCTAGTTGTATTGTACATTTCATTTGTACTTCTACATTTCTAGTTGGGCTGGTATTTTGGCCCCTTTTCACATTCAGCACTCTTTTATAACAACTTTTCAGTTAATGGTTGCTTCATGTTGTGTCCTAGTTTGTTGGTTTGTACAGGTTTAAAGGAATTACCTTTCTATTATAGGTATAAGACATTCCATTTCAAGTCACATTCCCTTTCCATTGGAAGGCGGGCTTCGTGTAGTCACAACAAATGCCTCGGGGGATGGGTCTTGACATAGAGGATCCTTTTTTGAATATGAACATGAATATTACATTAAAATTTTTATTTTAAATAATAAAATATTTTAAAATTAATTTAATTAATATATTCATAATAGTTAAAAAATTATTGAAATATAAATATGGAAAATATGGCCATGAAAAAATAGATTCTCTACTGAAGAGAATAACATGATCGGTTTTTCTATAATCACATTCTTTCTGTAGAAGAAGTACATAAAAAGTGGGGAAAGAATGTAAAAAAGAAAATTTAAGGGGAAAATTTATTTATATTAAAATTAATAAATATTATGAGATATATATCACAAAATTTCATCACTAGAAATATAAATCATAAACAATACATGAAAAAATTGACATTGTAACATAAAACCCTTACATAAAGTAATTCATGCTTTATAAGAACTATAAACACTTATATGATAAATTTATAACTAATATAAAAAAATAACCATAAAAATACATATAATGACATACATGGTTTAATTATTTAATTTTATATTTTTTAAATAACAATTCTTAATTATCATCATCATTTTGGGTATTAATTTCTTCATTTTTCTTGTATATTTAGGTTTGATGGACATAGTACATTCACAAGAACAATGTTCCTTTATCCTTGAAATTTTATGAATGATATAAATATCATATATACAAAACATAATTTTTTAAAAACAATTCATAAAAATTTATGATTAAACAGTGAATTACATTAAAATATGGAGATGGTAGTTTGTATATGCGCAAGTGTGGCATCCCAATTAATCTATGGTTGGAATCAATTATTGGTAAATATTAATTGAAATTTAAAAAATTATTATTTTGACATAATTATAATATATAAAAATTAAAATTTTCATAATAACCATCAATGAATGATGGTGGTGAATAATGGGTTGTATGGTTATATAGATGTTATAGCCACACCTTTGCACGATCGATATGTTCATCTCCCTATGGATTGAGAAGATGTGGTAACTAGTTATGCCATCATCATATACAAATTAAAAAATATTAATGATATTATCATCACCATTTTTTTATATATGCATTATGTATGGAGAATGTGTATGATGAAATAAATTTCAATGATCTACGTTAAGATTTGTACATCATCTTTGATAGATCCTATTTGGATTACATCTTAATCTATAAAAGAACTATCATGATAGAATAATAGAACCAATAATATGAATATATGGATGATATTATCGATTTCTAATTGGTATTGGGTTATATAAAAGTGTATAAGGATGAGAATAAGGGGGGAGGATTTGTCACCTTTAAAATAAAGAGGAGGGTTAACCAACAAATTTCATATAAGATTTCAATTATATAAGGCACAATTCATTTAAAATAAACTCCAAATATACATATATTTTGAGTAAATTTATTATAAATTTGAAATATATCCATACAAATATAATTATATATATGTGGTCTGAAATTCTTCCCATATCTCATAGTTTTCCCTTGATAAAAGGTTTTAGAATTATCCCTGGTAATTAAATTACCCAATTCGGAAAAAAAAATATGCTAAAAAAATTTATAAATATTATATACAAGGAATAAAAATAATAATTTAATATTTAAATGTTTCATGTCTATATGTTTTACAATTTAATCTTATATATTCATGAAAATCGTAATGAAAATCCATATTTCAAATATGTGATTTCTATCGTATAACATACCTTTCTACTAGTCCTTGTCATTTGAAACCAAAAAATAAATATTAACTTATTATAAATATTTTCAAATCTATGATATTAATTACTTATATTAACATATTGATATTAAACCAATGTACTAGGAAATATGAAATTGTCCGCATTAAATGTTTTATTTAAATAATGTGTTCTTAATATTAAAAACTAACTTATTCATTCATAATTTATAATGATGATTCTTATGAAAATAATTTAAATATTTTTATATAAAAAAATCATAAATTTATTTATAATCATATTAAAAGCATAATTGTAAATTTACAAGAAATTAACTGAAATTTATTTTCCAAATAGATATTACATTTAACTATTCACTAAAAAGAAATATTTAAAAAACAATTCCATAGTATTTTATAGTTATAAACTCCATTATATAGATTTATCTTCCTGAACATACCTATCTAGCCCCGCATGGTCTGTGGAAAGCCTAGTGTGACCATCACAAGCCTGACTCCAAAGGGTATGGACGGTGATAAATGTTATAAATATAATTTAAAAATGGTATCCCTTATCCTAGGTAACATTATTCATTCCCATATATATATATATATATGAAAAACTATATATATATAACAATATATTGTACATCTATACATTATACCATGAATGCAACAACATCTAAGAATGAATCAATTTACAGTAGAGAATAGAAAAATATCAAAAGAGAATAATTCATACCAAACTAGAATGGAGTCCCAAAACTGAAGAAAACTAAAAGTGGGAATTGAAGATAGTTTGACTCAAAATATCTATGGTTGGGCACTAGAAATGGCAATATTTGATCAGTATTACTATACTCCTCCGAAACCTGACACAATAATTCACTAAAATTATATTTGACCTATATGAAATGTATAAAACAAATGTATGAAGATTACAAAGTAGAGAGTATATTCATAAATGTTATGACTAATAAAAAACCCAAAATTGGTAAATATAAATATGTATTATTATACTCAACCCATAAGTGATTTGGAAATTATTCCCAATGTATATACTATATTGAAACCCATGCGTCGCTGAAAGGGGATATCCATATCTAGTGGAGGACATGCTCCCCTCTAGAGCTCGAATATGGAGGTCGGTGGGGGTGACGCTCCCTTGATAGAAGACTGTCATCATCACTATTTTATTGGGTTTCCAACTCTACCTATGTCAATTTTAATGTTTACCTACACCTTGTAATTAAATGGTGATTTAAAACCTCAGAATCTATCGAATACTCAAACCCTACCACATTGATCAGTCAAGAATCATCCAAGGAAGCCTTGTGCTCAAAACTAATATGGTCATATCAATAATTTCATGATTATGAACAAAATAATGTTATATGGTGTAAAATTATTACGATCTTCAAGTCACATGGCCGAAACAAATATTGATGAAATTTATAGACATGGTGGAATTTCCTTTGTAATTTAAATGGCTTGTATATGGAGTGACATGGTGTGTGTCATGTCCTATATTTCTCAAAATTTAAATCCAAAAAATGGTTTTATGGCCATGGGGGACTTCCTATAAGGTTATTTTGGCACACAATGTGTCCTGGATGCCAACGATTTACCCTTTTTATTCATGATCATGCCCCTATACCTTAGTAAGTTCCTCATTACAATGGTTTTGTTCGGGTATTCTAGTAATGTTCAGGTACTCTGATTTGGTCTAATTACAAAGTCATAATTCCCATGAAAATTGGATATGTCAATGTTCATGGCCTAGTCCATGCTTACGTTACCATTGTTTATATGTATTCCTTCTAAAATAATATTACGGGATTTTAATATTTCATACACTTAGTGTGATATTTATTTTCACCAAAACCCAAATAATCGTAGCTAGGGGACTAAACAAAGTGTGTTCATAGACTAAAAGTTATGTATGTATGTATTTTCCATGAATTCAATAAATCTTCATGTGTCTCAGCTACACTACCATGTCTACTTTTTCCACCATGAATTGCATTAGGAAATTTTAATCTTGTGTTATTCTTTCTTTATCCTTCATCAATGGTCATATTCTAGCCATTCAAACATTGTGTGTTACATCCCAATGCACCATAACTCTCTAATGGATAAAGAAAATTATACTTAACTATAATCCTTGTACCCATCGCCCATAAATATCATCAAATCATGTTTATCTAAAAAAATGGATACCTATATTGTTTATGAATCCACCATGAATATGTGGATTAATCATTCTCATACTGGGATTGATATTATTGAACTATATCACAAAAATGTATCTATAAAGATGAAAAATACAAATAGGGTAAATGAACATGAACAAGATGAGTCTATTATTGTTTGATTCATTCAGTACCAATTATTTTATTGTCCTCGAAAACATGGTGGAATTAAGATAACACATGATAAAATAAATACTCAGTCTCATGTGCATAAATTATCACCATAAAAGAATATCATATTAAATTACAGGATTTTAAATATAACCTTGGATAGAAAATAATCCAAATAAAAATTCCCACATCATAATTTGATCAATTCTTGGTGAATAATACATCATATAAATATAAATATTTTTATCTAGCTACATTTTTCGGTCACTACAAGATTCACCATAATCTTTTCATCCTAGATCATTGATCTAGATACTCTAATGACAGTGAATAAATGATTCTTCCTCCCCTCAGATATATTTTTTGTTATGAGATTATCCCAATAAAAATTCCATATAAAATTTACTAAGGGATTGTGGATTATATGATATTAAATAAATCAAATATAATAATTATTTAATTTGTATAAATATCAATCTATTAGTGTTCATCTTCAATAATATTGACATAGACTTAATTTATGTCACGTGAGACCAAACCCCATATTTTAAAATGAATAATGTATCATAATTCCAATATGAGGTCCAATAATATATGAAATCATTTATTCTTAAAATATGTACATTAGTACATTAATATATATTAATATTTTTAATATATTAATTAATGGGGACTTAATATGACCAAACACTTCACCAACTCCAAGGTAGAATACACACACACACACACACACAGAAAAATATATACATGAAAAGGACAAAAACCAAAATACATTAGTCATTACATTTTAACCCTTTTTAAGACATATCACCGGGAAAATTTTAACTTACTTAAAATGGTAGGGTATTGATTTTGTATATGACTATTTTGATCCCAAGATATCTCTGACATGTTACCATTCATTTAAACCTCATGAAAAAATTGAATTGTATGTCTATGTAGGATCCCCTCATATCATACCTCAATCACCCCGAGGTACATTGCATATGTTTATGCTTAATCAATTTCTAGCACACCCTAGTGAATAAAAAGTTAAGAGTCATATATTTATCTTCTCATCCCCCACCCATTAAAAATCTGTTGTAGTAGACCCAACTGAGGGGGAATGGATAAGTAGATATAATTCTCACATAACATCAATAATAAATAGAATCTAATGATGGAAATTGATAATTACGGGGTTCCACATAAAAACACTCCAAAATCCTCATTGTTGGCATACTTTCACAAAAACATGGTCTCCCTGTTCAAAATATAAATTATTATATAAATAATCTTCACAATTTTTTTTGTTACATATTATCCACTTATTATTTTGGATCTCTAAAACCATTTATTTCATTACCATCGCCATCTATATCACAACAATATATGTTTCTACAATACTATTCCAGAATATGTGTGAACTAGAAAGTCTCCTATATAGGATCTAGAATGGTTAAATGAAAATAGTAAATTTATATAGCTTATTAGAGGTAAAAGTTTTGATGGTATGTCATTTTTCCACCTCTGGATAAAGTCCATCACATAAACTATTAATATATCCTCAATCACCTAGATAGTTCATTGTAAGGGTCATTCTATCTTGGGGTGAATCATTATCATATTCATAACTAGTTCCCAATATATTCCTACAATCAACTCTATAACCAATATGTAAACAAAGCATATTATTTAGAGATAATATTCTAGGTTACCCCATGATTATAGATTATCATTTATATGTATATCTACCACAAACAAAAAAATATTCTCTTCATTCCAATGGATGGAAAGTGTACTAACATGTTGTGTTTGTAAATAATAACCAAATAGAAACATGTCCATTAACTATATGTGGAAGAAATATTTAAAAAATACATAGATATTCTCTACCAACACCATTCATAGATCTCTATGTGTTGATTCAACCATGATTCAACATGTTGTTCGTCCATTAAATGATTACATGTGAGAGAGTATGAGATAAAAATAGATATGCTCCACCTCATTTCATCCCAAAAAATATATCATTGTAGTTATTTATAAATCATTTCATCATCATGATGTAAAAACAATTGGAATCTAGAAAAATATCTCAACACCTACTCACACAATATGTCCAGAACTATTACCCATCATTGGAAGAGGTGGATGTATTACCATCCTTCAGAGTATCCATTTGGTGCATCTGTTGAGAATATTGATTCAAGAATAACCTCACATTATATGATTCCAAATCTTGTACCTCATATACAGTAATTTTTATGTTGTTACATTAAAAAAATAGTAACTTGGTTTACAAATTCCATCCACCAGGGTTATCTGTAACAAATAAAACTTCTCAGATGCCTCTTCCACAAATTTTGTATATGATTTCTTACTAAGGGAATATTTCAACATGTTTCCCTTCCGTGGATTATATATTATCACATAATAATTTTTTGACAGGAACTCTAATAAATACATCTATTTTTGGGTGAGATTTCTCTACATGAATATAAACCTATGACTTATTATGGTTTTTGGAAACAAAGAACCACTCCCCTAGAAGATATTGTATTTAAATCATTAGAGTGAAGGTTACCAATTCTGGAAATATATTGTGAGTCATTTAATTATTATAATGGTCTCTAATAATTCTTGACTCATTAGTGATCGCTGACTCCCACTACATCAACATTCACCTATGTTCAACTCCATTGGAATGGAAAAAACACATAATGAATTCCCCCCAAAAAAGTCTCAATGTAGGTGCATATGTCATTCTCATACTCACCTCCTCAAATAAATTTAAACAATAGTGATTCTAGATAAATCGATTATTTTTATTTATGATGTAAAAGGTTCTTCTCTATTGGAAAATGATTCAAAAAATATCTTGAAGAAACAATCCAAAAAAACCCTACATCTAAGACATTCTCCGAGGTCTCTCCATAAATTCGCTATATAATTTCTCAGATATATTGTGAAACCATGATCAGAGATGACATTTCCTAGAAACTAAACCTCAAAAATAAATAACATAAAATTTTAGGCTATTTAATAAGCTATATATCTCCAATTATGTCTTAGTCTATCCTAAAATTCATTTCACGATCTTCCTAGGGAATAATGTAAATATGCATGTAAAAAATAAATAAAACAATTAATATATCCATGTATAGATAGAAAATAATTTTTATTTGATCCATGAACATATTGAGTGTAATTCATTATTAATTTATCCATCTCCATGAATCCATAGAGTGAATATCCACACGATAATTTCATATTTTTAATATAATACCAAAAAACCTCCAATAATTATAGCCAAACCTATAATTGATCTCGGATAACTAAATTGATTGTTTTAAATGGTCGAAAAAGAAATAAATACTTATAAATGGTTACGTTTCCATTAACATTAAATATATATTTTCATGAAAATAAATATCAATCCTCAATATCCAAAATTCATTTTTCAAAAACAATATTAGATCTACTAAGGTGAAAAACTGTGTCGGATAAAACAATTCCCCAAAAATTCTTCTGTCTACACAAGGATATTATGAAGGTCGGTATGAGCCTTTTAATATTCTAGGGAATTTTTTTGTGTGGTATCATTATGAAAATTAATGAATTTTCTAATCTCCATCCATATAGGTAGTCTGAAAAAGACTTTTGGAATGAATTCCATATAATTATTCTAAACAACTAGATTCCATGTCAATGAAGAGATCAATACACCATGGGATAAACATTCCCACTAATATATTATGGGAAGAGGTTTATTTATTTTGAGGCCTACTAACTCATCTATATAAACTATCTTGAACATAATGAAAAATCTCATCAAATATGTTTGACATCATCTCAATCCCTTATAATTATTGTCCTATTGGAATAAATAATGGGAAACAAGTCCAAAACCATGATTACATTTTAAATATTCATATTGGGAGCCAATAAATTATATTAAAACACTATCACCCAAGTTCCAATATTAACAAAATAAAAAGTATTATATAGACTAATTACTCACCATCGCCACCTCCCATAGTATATTTTGGTAAAAAGTCTAAATTGGATGCTCTATATCTAGTAGTATAGATATTGATATCAACGAATGAATCATAATAGTTTCTACATGCACAATATAATGTATATAAAATACATATATTAGACCATGAAATATCTCATGAGATTCCTGGTTATATACCTCTATATCGTTAAATTTCATCTACAATAGACCTCTATCCCTATGGATTGATGTCATCAAACTAGTGGTGTTTGGGAAATAAATACATTAATGCATAAACCTATAGTAATATAACCTCACTATAGAGCCCTACCTACTCTTCAGACATTCCCTTATCCCTAGGTTATTAACTATCCATGCATAAGAGATACCAAATATCAGTGCGACCTCAATCACAGTATTATATCCAATGATTGTCTTGTGAATGTATATGTTTCTATTAATTAATATATATATATATAGACATATTTTTATTAATATATTTATTCCATGGCCCTGGACACCAAACCGAAATAATCAATTTGATAAAAATTAAGAGACATATATAAAATTATTAATATGTCTAATCCAGCATAATAGGGATCATTACAAGACTTCATAAAGAGATATCTAAATATTAGCTTGAAATATATTACTGTAGGAAAACATTACTAGATAATGGTGTTGATCAAAAAAATTTAATCAAAGAAAAAGGTACAACAAAATATCCTTGAAATATTGAATGTTTCTCTCAGATATAAAATGCATCATAGGAAGATAAGATGTAGTGAAATATAACAATATATCTAGAGCTTGATTAAGACATTTATAGATCAATGATTTAAGACTTATATCATGAAAAAATACAATAAAATATTCAACCACATTTAATCTTACTACCTCTTTGATCTATATTACAAAATTATAAAAATCTTACAAAATATTCTCAGATAGCTATTATGGTCTCTAACATTGATAAATGATCAAATAAAACCCAAATAACTTTATAGACATTAGATTTTTTGGGGAGTCTGAGAATAAAATCCATGTTTATATGTACCCTTTTTAATTATTTTATGTAAAATGTTTTTATGATCCCTTTATACATATGTCACCTAGGCATAAATTGATGACAAACTGGGAATCAAAATACATAAATTGAACTATCCTACTTAATTATTTCCACAAAAAATACACATTTATATCTTTTATATCATCATAAAGAAATTCTGAATATTGAATTATTATCACTAATATTATTATATTAGATCATTCTTTTGGTATTATTTTTCTAGGAAACAAAATAAGTTTTGGAAACTTATAATTATTTTATAATAAATATTTATTTGTTTAATAGTTATCACATTATGTTTCAAATACACACCCTCATTCTGATCCTCATTAAAAATAATATTTTTTTATAAATGAATACCCAATTTATTAATATAATGCTTATCCCATTACATCATGATATTAAGGTTTAGGAATTTAATAAAATTATTAGATCTTTCATTATATACAATATGGAAAATCATTCATTTTCCATTAAACTTAAAGAATCACCCACCTTGGCCACAATCTGAGGGTAGTTGTGTATTAAAAATTCATGGTCACTATTAGACTCATAAAATCAACAGTATTTTATATTGAAGTATTTCTTAGTGAATATAAACATTAAAAATTTATGATTAGTACATGTTTTAACCATTATTCGTTAAGATAACCCTGCCATATCATTTGTGTGATGACTTATATTGGTAACTAAAATTCACGTGTGGGATAGTTTTTCTCTAGAGATAGTAATTTATGAGTTTTAAAATCAATTACCATATTATTCAACCTATGAACACATCCAAAATAATTCATAGATGTTTCACAATAATTAAAAAGCCATCCTCCACTCTAGGTATGTCTTAAAACATTTTCGTTTAATAACATTCCCTCATGTTACAAGAAATTTTCAAAATACACATCACTCAAAATGAACATAACTCACATAAAAAAAACAAGTCGTTTAAATTATATTGTGACAAAAAATCCGTCAAATTTTTTAATAATATCCAATCTATCCATGAAATATACATATTTCATTGTAAGTAGTCTATATTGGAAAAATAATAATATCTTTCATATTGATGGATCTATCGATATGCCCTATCTTGATATTAAATTAACCAAAAATGATACATCTTGTTATAGATATTAACGGTTGGTTAATTATTCATAAAAATAACCATTACTTATAGTCATTTTTATAATCCACATGTGGTCCTAATTCTCCTCATTTATCATAGAATGAATATTAATATTTTCAATAAAAAATACCAGAAACATAGAATAAAAATATATATAGACACTATTTATTATATTTGTTAATATAGTGCGATAATTAGTAATTCAGAATATAATCACTATAAATTTCATTAGTTCATACTAAAATTAAAAATATGTCACTAGATTTCATCACATATGACCATGATCTAATAATATGGATATTTAAGATAAATCATATTAAAATACTGATCTCATTATAATTGATCTAATAAATCATTTATAAAGTATATAGGCCACTTATTTTGATAATATTCTCATTATGTTCCATATAATCAATATAGAATCAGATTACTAAATTTTTCATTTAAAAATTATAAAGGTATTACCTGTTGTTATACAGTAGTCATTACGAACCCATTACCATGATTCTACTATGGTTTCTTCTTCATATCCCTTAATTCAATCGGGTTGATTCTATATGGAGTCTTTAAAAATTGTTTACTATTAGGTATGTGTTCATTTGAAAACTAAACATAAAAATTTTGATTATTTCTATGATACTCCTCAATAATAAAATAATCAAACTCCCACATAATGGGTATATCATCAATAATGTATTTATCACATAACAAATGAGATACATAACTATATTTAATATCTATAAATAAAAACAAAAAATAATAAATTTAACTCAAAAGATAACACTAATAATTGCACAAATATGTATTAATAATTTCATTCTAATAATCAAATGACGATTCTCATATAATTTATTTTTTTATAAAAAGAAATCCAACTTAGGAAAAAAGTCACAAAAAAATATACTAATGGAAAATACCAATATTCAAAAGAGAAAAATTCACACAAACAACATTGGGGACAATGTCACAACTTGAGTTATGATCATCGTACCATTAAGATTTACTTTTTTATTTAAACATCATTTCATTTTGGTTGTAATGTGACACCCTTAAAAATTCATATATAAATGACATGGATGATCCTGAACTAAATAAGATATTTATTGTTCTAGAATATTTGATAAGTGTGCCTTTGAAAACATCCTTATCGTAAACTACATTAAAAATAGTGATAGCATGATATATCCCATTGTCTATTGTTTTAAGAAATGGGTGATGATTTTCATCATCATCATCCCCCATATTTTTTCATTGTTTATGAAAATGTATACAATCATTGAAATTATAACATTAGAGTATGTGTTGTGTTTTCATTTTGGATTTCCCTCAATTTACATCACTATCAATATTCATCACATTAAATCATCATTTGATTTCCATATGATGTTCTATTATATACATAAAACATTTAAATATTCCCTATATAAATTTTTTTCCATGATTCATTACACACATCAAGTATAATAGAAAACTCATTTTCTTACCTTCAATGTATTTTTATTTTAATTTTCATATAAATGATTCATTAATTTCATATAAAAATAATGATATTAATGATCGAATGACATTTAAATTTTCACATTTTTATATCATAAAATTATTTCATCATATATACTAATGTCTGTTATGGATAAATCACTTAGGATAGATGGTTTTAATTCAGTGATGAATAGATAAATATTACTTATTAATTCAACAATTATGTTAGACACCTAAATAAAAATTATGCTAAAATTTTTATCATATGGACAAATTTAATTATCACCCCACTTCTAATGATCATGTAATTGCGACTATATCATTATAAAATGAATAAATTGAAGGTACTTATTGATTGGGAAGCACATAAAATAATCACACTATAAGGAGTGAATATCGTCCTTTGTAATCATATTATTTATAAGTTCCCACCCATGGCCATCTTCACTATTTAAATACTAAATATCTTATATTGGAATTCATGTTTTTAGCAGTAAAAATATTAAATAACTTTTCAGTGAAAAAAACCATTTCTTATAAATTACTAAGTTAGAAACCCAAAAACTTATTGTAAAAATTTCCTGATGAATGAATTAGTATTCTGTTGTTCCTTGATTTTATCATTTGAAATATCAACATAAATATTTGATTGATAATGTATAGAGAGTAAAAGTATAATATTTTTCAATATGAATAAAATAAAAAATGTTTCTCTTACGAAAAATTATTATATTATTCATCATAATAAAAATTAACATAGTTTTTTCTCATTGTATAAAATGTCTGAAATCAAAAACATGGTCAGATAATAAATAATCTAGTGGGAAATAAAATAATAATGAAAATAATATAAATACTTTTTTAATATTGACATCATATTTTCAACTTATGACAACATATGTTAAACCAGTACCATCCATTTTCATTATCTATTATAATCCTAAATAATGGATCTTAATAAAAATATTTATTAATATATGAATATTCTTGAGGAGTTTGAAATCATGTTGGAAATAAATTCCCACTAACAATAGAATAGAATGGTGGTAGATATATACTTAAATAACTCTATTTATGGTAATTACACATAGATTATTATATATTAAAAATCCATCCACTTGTAGTATCAATATTGGGATTCATTTTAATTGGGAATCTATTATCCATTCATTACAACAACACATGATGTTATCCTATATATAGGCTTCGCCTATGTGTTAACACTGATGTTTCCACATTATAATTATATAATGTTATTGATCATTCTTTGGATAAATAAAATATACAACCATATGTTTTATGCATAAATATCAAATATTTTAGATGAACATTGAATAAATTTCAGAAAATTTTATTTCTAAGTCCCTAGATAATTAGAGTCTTTGGAAACATGGATATGAAGAAAAACTAATTAAAAATGATTTATAAATTTTCAAATTTATTTATTCACAAATAAAACCCATTTTATACATAAAATACATAAAATCAATCTACTCTACCTGGTTGGGGGAAATATAGGAATTTATCATATAAAATTACAAATAATAGTATTCATAATATATCATAATATGTTATCATTAGAGAGAATAATATAATTATAATTATATGAGAACATGACCTAAAAATTATAATTGGACATCCATCAATTCGTATATAAAAATCAATCAAAAAAACATGATACATTTCAATATCAATCCATGATAAATAAGAGGGGAAAACGTCATTAATTAATCATGTGACATGAAAATAGATCATAATCACAATTCATAATTTGTTTTGGGAATTCAAGTAATCATATAATTTTATTTCCTTAGTACAGGATCACTCCTATGACTATTTTATTATGTTTGGGTCTCATATTGTTCCCTCAATTCATTTTTCAAGGATAACTTGAAATGTAATATTTTTCAACAAGGTCCCTTAGAGATCTTCATTCAATCTCCAATCAAATACATATTATCTTTTGACATATACATTATTAATTAATTCAGTGGAGGTATTTTAACACCAGGCCTACTAATCACATAATAAAAACAATATATGTGTTTTCTCTAAGATCAAAAAACTTTTATGATATCATAATATTATAACCCATGGAAATGATACACATTTCATAAAAATTTCATCATTATAATCAATAAACTATCTAGAAAATGAATAAAGATGAAAATATAGGATATTATCCCCGGTAAATTATATTTATCCTAAAAAGATATTTCTATGTAAATAATTTCATTAGAAGACAACAAAACTATTGTTTATGAAAATATAAATCTAAATTAAAACCACATATATTTAATGAAAAAAAATCCTAAATAAAAAGGGATTTTATTTATTGAAATAGACTATGGAAATAGATAACTGATTGTACAATGATATTATTTGTAATTATGGTTGAGAATGGTTTTCCATCAGTGTACTTTTAAAAACATTATTTCACATTGTTAACAAAAAATCTGAATAACCATAATTAATAATGTTAAAGATGATTCTATTTAATTTTTTTACAAATTAAAAAATTAGTGAAAATGTATTTTATAAATATTTATAATGTAATATATATAATAATGAATACTTCTTAAAGAAAATATTGATATGGAAAAAAATGATTCCGGATCAATGTGAAATACGAGGATGATTTTCTATAAAAAAAATTCTATAAATATCTTGATTATATTAAAAGAAGAATGTTAAAGGAAAAGAAGGAAAGAACTTGAAATAAGTAGTGTATAACAAAATTAATGAATATTTGGATGTATATATATAATTAAATTTTATTTTAAAAAATTTAGTCATAAGAAATATCAGTAATAATTTCTTTTTAAATAATAAATCCTTACCTCAAGCCCATATTTAATGAAAAGAATAATAAAATAATATAAAATAATTTTTAATTTATAATATTACTATAACATAATTATGTATATATATATAATACTAAAATTTCCATACTTATACCATCTTACTACACAGTAAATACAAATCATTTTTTACCCCCATCATTTCAGGTGTTAACTAATTTGATTGTCATATATATTTTCATTTCGTGGATATGTTCTATAAACATTGATAATGGTTAAAGTTTATCTATAATGATAATAGATATATAAATATCATATAAATTCACTATTAATATCTATATTACCATTCATACTAAATGGTGATGAAAAATTAATTAGATCACTACGTGGAGACGATTGACCGTACATATTCTCATATGTTGTTTCCTTTTTTCATATTTGAAAGGAAATATTGGTAAATAATAATTTATATTTAAATAATAATTATTAGAATAATAATATCATATGTAAACATAAAATCTATGAGAATAACCAATCAAAAATTATGGTGGTTCAAAATTGTTATATTGCTCTATGGAGGTTTCAGTCCACACACAAGAAAATGTGATTCATTATTCTAATGCTATATTGATAAGAAGTTTTAAATGGATGTTACACCTTCATAATAAGATATTAGTATATTCATGATACTATATTAATCATGTTCATTGGGATGAAATATGGTTGGATAGGGTGTACATAGTAATATAGTTGCAAGATGATGGTTAATATTTTACCCAATTCTTTGAGATACTTCAATTGGCATACAAAATAAGACACGATGGTCTTTTATTTAGATTAAAGAAGAAAATAATGGTTTGATTGAATGATTAAGGGAAATATTTTGAGTAGGTATTTGATAATATTAAAATATAAAATAATGTGAATGAGGGTGGAAGAGAGGTTCCTTTTTATTAGTTAGTAGAGGGACACACATGGATTATCTGAAATTATTTAAATTATATAAATTTAAAATTATTATTAACTATGTATTAATAGAGAAATATTTAAAATTACAATAATATATGATTTAAATATCATTAAAAAATATGAATTTCATAGGTGTGGGTTGAAATCATTCCCTAAGGTTTTGGATTACCTCCATTAAACCTATTGTAAACATAATCATGTTGACAAAATTTTACTATTATTACAATTAAATAAGACCAAATATTTATAATAACCAAATTATATTATATTATTTATTATTATTATAATTTTGGAATTAATTTTAAAAAGAATAAATTTTTATATGTTGTATAATTTAATTTTTTCTATTGGTGAAAAGAACAAAGATATAATGTTATGGAAATATGAATTTGTTATAATAAAATATGTATTAAATTTATTAATTTTCTTATAAAAATAATAAACTATTTGAAAAAAAATATTATATTCAATATTTAATATATAAATTCCCTAAACACCAATATTGATTAAATGCATTTTTTAATATAAAAAACATTTTAGGAATAAAAATTATTTTTCATAATAAATATCTTTTAGGGAAAAAACATAATTAATAAAAAGGTCGGGTATAATCTAGATCACTTTGTAGTTAATTCTTTTATTTCTATTTATATTATTATTTGGTAATTTTATAAAAATATACAAATACTAATGTCGATTATTCTTGATAATAAATGTTTGTTTTTAAAAAAATAAATATTTTTATCTATTCATTAAAAAATAAATCATTTTAGGATAATCAACATAATTCACCCAAAAATAATATATATGTGATAAATTTGACGAAATTATTCAATTAATTGAATAAAATTATTAATAATGATTCATATTATTTATAATGTTCACATGTAGACACTAAATAAAAATTTATTTTTAATAAATCATCTTTTTAGAGTGTAAAATGAATTTTTTTAAAATTGTTTACTTATTAATAATGAATTAATATATATATAAATTAATTAATTATAAACATTATCCATGTTTTTAAATCATTTTTAATTACTATTTATACAACACTATTTAATATCTCCATTATAGTAGTTTGTTATATTGTGATTCATATAGACTCAAGGAAGTGTCTTTGGAAGGATATGGAATATGTTTTATTACAAGGGATAGAAAAGTAAAATCATTGGGTATTATAATTGTGATGTAGGAATATTTAGTTGGCGGTTACCCGATACTCATATATTCATGAGGAGATGAATATGTGATCCTAAGACATGGGAGTGTTGTTGTCCATCATATCATATTTCAAGAAATAATGGGATATATAGGTTCCACTAAGTGGATGGTACATACTAGTTAGATAATGATATATCATGAATTATGGAGGCAGTTATGGTGAAAATTGTTGAAGATGCGATTTTCTAGTATCATTTCCTAATCTCTTTCATATTATAAGGTAAATATTGAGAATCAACATATAGATGGTTTGATCCAACCACTTCCAGTTCTCATATGTACGTTGAAGGATATAATAACGGGTTTTACGAGGGGGTTTCATTGGACCCCTATGTGTTGTAATATAGTCTGGTTGATTATTAATTGGATAATGAAAAATTCCTCATTTCTTATTGATCAGTGATACACAAATAGCAGATGAGATGAAAAATATTTGTGTATATCATATGTTATTATTATATAATGTTCCCTTTATAATCATATTAGACAGATGCCCAATTATTACTTCATTATTTTGGATGTGAATATAAAACGACAGATGGGACTCAACTATGCCTAAATTACTTATGAGCTTCATAAGAGAGAGATAATTATAGCATCATCATTTTATTTTGATATATGAGATACTTTTTTTATTATAACCCCCTTTCCATTTCTTTTTTTATTATATTTATGATATAGGGGATTGGGTTCCTATAATTTTTAGGTAGAGTTTTAGTGAAAATTATGTCCTTAGTTTCGAAAAAAACCATATTTATTTCATTATTAGATCCCCCGAGCCACCCAATAGGGTTCTAGTGTGTCTTCCAATTATATAAATCACCACTGATGGGAAAAAGGGAAAAATAAGAAATCATAGTATTCTTCTAGAAACAACTAGTAGTTAATGAGGTGGAACCAACCATCAATTGGTGACTCCATCCAACCAATGAGGCCAACTAGATTGCTGATGCAACTATATCTATGGTTCAATTAATACCCAAATTGATATTGTAATTATAATTTTTTATTTTTCATTATATACCACATATGAACCACATGTATAATTTTTGATTTTTAGTCCCCCTTATTTTCCCTTATACATTCCAATACGTTCCCCGGATCTCAAAAACCAAAAACTAATCTATAAAGCAAGAAGTGTTGTTGTTTCCTCCAGATCCATGAGAAATCATTCTTCCTCACTGAGAGATGTGAAATGATCTATATTTGAAATTTGTTTCCCTTGAAGATCCAACTCCAAATTTTTTTATTTACTCATTTATCATACGTTGATATTCCTAGTTGAGTTCATTAGTTAATCAAAATGTGAAATAAATTCGATAATGAGTTTTAAATTAGAATTTGTTATAAAAACGTAATTGTACACAACTTCTTGATAGTGAAAAAATTATTCAACATAAATATATTGAACATTTCATTGTAATTTTTTTGGAATATGGATTTTTTATAGATGGAATATCTGGAATAGTCCACAATTCTTCATCAATATTAAGATTTTAATATATGATTATGTAGTGTTATCATCATATATCATCTCATTAATGATTCTCATATTCGAAATCATTCCATTTTATATTTTTGTTGTGTATCATTGATCAATGTATACACTATATAGAATCATATATAATAGAAAAACAATTCAAAGACTATTAGTAAATCTATGATATATTAGAATGATTTTGGCCTTGTATCGATGATTTACCCTTAAATTTAAATAGTTAAAGGACACTATAAGGTTTTTGATTATAGACACATAATCATGAAATAGAATTTTCTTTAGTCAATATTTTTAATAAAATATTGGTGAATCCTAACTAGATAACAATTCATTAACTTATGATCTATTCTCCATGATTATTCAATGTGTTTTTAATTAATCATTGAAAAACAATAGTGTTTTTCATCAATAAAACTTAATGTTGGAAGTTACATTTCATTTTGGTCACTCATATTCATTTATTTCCATGTTTTTATTCACTATTTAAAATATTTTGGGTTCAAAATGGATATTAATTACATGTGGGAGTGTTTGGTTTCATGATACTCATAGAGGATACTTAAGTATATGAGAATTTTTTTTGTAGCTAATTAGTATGTCTAATTTTAATTAACATGTTTCTATATAATGGTACTATATTTCAAATGATTCTGTGTGATTCTTTTTATATCGTGATCCTACATGTGTATTATTATCTTGTTTTCGGAGGACTTTTCTTATATGTGACAAGATGAAAATCATGGTATGTTTACCATTTGAGGGGGAGTACACATAATGAGCATAGATGATGGAGATAGACCCATATATGGTGTATGATCAAAAATAGATGGAAATTACATAATTCTACAACTTTAGAATACCGAAGGATGTTACAAAATCATTTCCTTATAATGACATAGTTACATTTCCCATTGTTGCCTTGTGAAAACTGAGTGACATGACACATTCCATGCAGATTACACTTGATCTTTTCAAATTTCCATTTATAATTATTTATATAGGGATCAGATATAAGTATGACAGGGGATTTATGGAATCATTTTAATAATATTTCAACTCATAATGTGATTTTATTGCTTTTTCACACTATTTCACATTTATTAGAAACTTATCATATATATATTATTCATGTTAAATCTTTTTTTGGAGGTGTTGGTTTTGTCATACTATGTTATATTTTCCCCAATATTTAAGTCCATTTTGAAGAAGCAGTAAACTCCATGTATAACGATATTATAATGGGAGAGGGTTAGATGAAATAATATTGAGTTAATAATTTGATATTTTGGAGTTGTATCGAGATGCATTGTAGAGGATAAAACTATTTATTTATTAATTTATCTATTTGAACACTTTTATTGGTTTAGCTTTCCACATAGGGATCCATGTTTACATATTTCTATAACTATTATTCCATCTTCATATTTTCCTCATTTGTTATAATTTATTATATTATGACATATAATTATATGTTTTATCAAATGATACTAATGGTAATGTCTTCCTAGTGATAGAAAAGACCCATATAGCTAATTAGTAGCCTCTTGCATACAGTGTGGTGTGCATGATGTAATGTGGAACTATAATTCAAATCCTATTATTTATTTTGATGAGATAAGCCTACCAAACCATGGATAATTGGTATATTTATTTCATTAGGGACTCACATAATTGTTAAATTATAAAATAATTACTGGTGGGATTAGCTAATGATATTAGGAGTTATTTAATTGATGTGGAGATGTTGGTATTTATAGTAGAGTGAAAATAATTTTTTAATAATTTGGAAATATTCAATTTTAATTATGTGGTTTAAAAATAAAAGTTTCTAAAGATTAACAGTTGGTTAGGATCATATGTGGATTTTATAAACTAATTATTTTTCTATAATTCTTTCATTATTCAGTCTGTCTTTCCCTCAACACATGTTACTCGTTATCATGAATATGGATAGTTTCATCATGATAAGATATATCTATTTCCAAATCTAACACACTTGAGTGAAGTATATATATTGTTTCCAATATATATTTTCCTAATTCAAGTAACTACATGATGTCCCCAACAATGTGAAGATATATAGGTAATAATTTCCAATAGGAAACTACTCCAACAAGATCCAAATACTTAAACAGTCTAAGGTATCCAAGAATAAATTTCCACGTCATTTCAAATATCAATACATTTTTCCGAAGAAATAATTTTTGTAAATAAATATTCAAAAAATTAATTTATAATTCATTGTATTTAATTCTAGTATAATACTTCGTTTAATATGACCAAACATTTCAAATAGAATGCATAAAATGATTCTACAGAAAAATTTGATAGAAATAAGTTTTACAATAAATATTTTAAATGTGGAATAAGTTCGTCTTAAATCATATGAATATATTTTTAGTTTTCCATTAGAATTCCATCTATTGACTTAATAGTCTTCTAAATCATTGAATTATTTCACATAAGACAGTTTGTTCCATTGTTTACCTCAGTATTCGTAATCATTTAACTACTCACTAATAACATATAAGATAATCATAGATCTCAGTATGACAAAATTAATAGTGGTTCTCCATAAAGTCTCACAAATTCTTGAATATACAGACAACCATGGTGTTTATAGTGGATGTTCTTGTGATAATGAGGTCATATATTTTTTTATCAAATATTTCCAATGTTGAATTATTTCCCATTAATTTTATATAATTGAAATATAATCTATACTCCTGGTTTCCCACATCCACATTGATACGATTAGTGGTCAAAACACAACTCTATGTAATTATAACTACACATTCAAATGATGACAGAGAAAAAATATTTTAGTGTTGTCCATAAATTAAATTTTAATGTTTTTCTAATACAAGATGATGCAATATATATCTTCAAACATTGTTTCTCCCATATCACATAGATAACCCTATTTTTTGGATCATTATACACTTGATCATTCAATAACATTGTAAATGATGATAGGTATCTTAATATAACAAACTACATAACTATCACTAGATCCATATTAAAGTCACATACCTATATAATTACCAATCCTTTAACCTTATTTTGAATGACATGATCATCCTATTATTCATTCATGATATTCTTTGGTAATCATGGGTGGGACGTAATTTGGGATATTATTGAGGAATGTAAATCCTTTAATCCATCCATGACCATGTTTATTAAATCCATGATAAATTTCAATCTATAAATATTCATCATTTCATGAGATTTATTGATTTACTATTAAACACATCAATTACTATACCTTCACTTCTATTATGATAATTAATCGAATAATCAATGGCTTTAAGAAGTAGTGACTATCTCTTTCTAAACATGTATTGATACTATTTTTGGATATATAATTCAAAATTCGGATGTTATGTTTATATATAGAAATTCCAAAAATAAATATAGTGTCATTATATTTTTTATAAATTTATATCCACATATAACTCTAAATAATGATACAGATAACTACTATCATGAGTATATTTGTTCTAAGATATATAATTAGTCACCATGACATTTCACATTAGTATAAATCTACATCCTTTAAAGGATAGATTTAAATAAATGAAAACCCCCTCTCAATGATAATTTAATCTAATCGCATTTTCACTAACTGTGCTAATCTTTAGTTCAGGTAAGATAACATCACACTCCATTGTGTAGATAAACCAATGAAATAATTGAGTTATTGTTTTTATATGATATTAATGAATGAAATTAGTTTTTAAATAACATCAATTATATCCAAATATGCTAGGAAAATAAATAATATCAAACAATATTATATGAAATGTCAAAATATATATGTAATTTTTTTTCACTAGATCTCGAGATATTCCTCCAGTTGTCTCAATATGTCCACACCGTGCAACATATTATAATTTAATATAAATTTAAAGAAAATACAAATTGATTTTCATTCCTATAAGTATGAAAATTTTACATTGAATATCATCATGATAAATATGTATTTTTGAATGTCTCATAATATATTCCACAAAGACAAAAATAAATTTATCAACATTTTCATTAATGACTCAATTCATAATATGATGGAATATATATGGATTTTTAGTTATGAAAATAGTAATATCATAAAACATTTTTATTCTTGACACCCTCCATCCAAAGACAACCCTTTTCAGCTAGAAAGCAAGAAAGAGAGATAACACCCCCTCATTCCGTCCCCCAATTCACCCTAGTTTGGGGAAACACACTAAGGGTATAAAACAACACATATTGGTTGAATTCCCTTCTAAAATTAAATAGGACTATGATATAGAATATACTATAACAGTATGACATATTAGTGAGAAAAATTATATAATGATCCATAACATACTTCCTAATGAATGTCAATAGATAAAATTAATATCCATAAGTAAAATTAAAAAATGCACGCTCTGTTGTAGCAACTCAGCCAAATCTTCTAAACTAGAGGTATAAAATTTCAAATCAGTCCCCAATGACCTCCTAGAATGAAAAAAATAGTATATATAGGTATCGTGATCATATAAGTATACATAGTATGATTATACAAAGCTCTTATGTGAATATTTTAAAATTGTTCACTAACAGGTCATTGAATAAACAACAGAACTAAAAAGCACCAAAATAGGTATGATAACTAATCCCATCCCTTCAATTCTCTATCATGAAATTTCATATTCTATATAGTTATATAAAAAATTATAAAATAGTCAAACATAGATCCATGTTGCCGCTACCCCTATGAGATACAACCCTTATTACCCAATGGAATAAGACATGTGCTCACATATCCTCCAAACACGTCATATTACATCATGTCACATAAAATATTACTCATATTCACATGTTCAATCACATTAAATCTCCCCTAAAGACACATGAACTATCTCAAAAAATCAATCATGTAGATCTTATGTCATCCCACAAAAAATTTTCACAAAAAAGTCTCTAGGAAATCCTAAACATAAAGGTAGTCATCTTCATTCCCCTCTCCAACCACGAATTACACCCACTAAATTTTACATGACACTAGAAACTCATCATACAACATATCACATAAATAAATTATGGAAGTCACTACTTAAATAAGAGTATGGAGTATGGTAATTTGTAATCTATACCATCTTCATCTTAGATATTTCGAAATGAAATTGGAACCTAGAAATCAATAGATTTGGTAGAGTTATCCTACATTGGTTGGAATAATATATAAATAATAATTAAATACATGATATATAAATAAAAATGATACATATCCTTGTCGTTTACAACAAATAAAGTATCCCACACCAACCCTAGCATTGTACCACATGTCAACCAACAATATCCTTTCCACCAATATATGATACACATCACGCCACCAGCTCACAAATCCACACATATCCCATTAATACTACATTTTCACAACAAAATATATTCAATGATTTCCACTAACTCAAATTACAATGGAATGTTTTTCATTGTTAATTTGAATATTCATTTATTCAATAAATATACCCTTTTATTTATTCGTTTTACCCAACATCATCACTTTTTTCGTTTATAACTAGGATATTAACATATCCACACCACAAATGACTCTCCCATAACATAGAACTATCACCAAAAAACTGAAAACCATATTCATTTACACTCTATATCAATAAAGACATATAATTATAATAATTATGCATCACAACCACCGCACAACCTGATCCACTGTTGACCAAAACAATTGTGCACCACATCCACCACACACCAAACCCACTACGCCATATATCACATAACTTCCCACATAACAAAACATCAGCCATCAAATCCCGCTAAAATCCAAACTAGTCAAAAACATCACAACATGCAACCCAAAATACAAATTGGAAAATAAAATAGAATAATATCCCTAAATATCATTTTCAAAATTAAATAATTCAGTCAATGGACTTATATACATTACCTCTTTATTTTGAATGACTATTTTCAAACATATCACATTTCTAGGGGAGTAAAATTTATTAACCATATATAAGTTCTTAACATTTTATTTTGTGTATTATCACATTTCCGGTAATATATGTGTGGAAAATAATCACAAGCCATCATGACCCTCTACACAAAAAAGTGGGAAAAGTTATAGTCATGACATCCAGTGAGGGTAACCAACAAAATAATATATTGTGGTAAGATGGAGTAGCCACCTATCAATCCTCCCATCCGGTTATAGGTGAGGACACCCCCATAGAGTCCACTGGGTGTCGCTTTCCATAAGAAAAATTTTTGGGCAACTGAACAAAATCAGAGAACATGTATGATATAATTTACCTCAAATCCGAATTATGGGCATATCATTGTCTTAGAATCAACTAAAACTAGCATTGATCATACTCCTGACAATCCCTACTATGACTATATATCATATTAGAACTCAAGAATATAAAACAATTATATTGTTTAATTCATTCCTTTCTAATCATCTCTTTATATTAATTAATTCATTTCCCATTCATCAACAATTAACATATTTAACAACCATTAGACTGGATTAGTCATCTAAATAACATCTATTCCATATAAGAATAATCCAAAAGAAGTCCATGGTTTATCAGGATTAATATATTTTAGGAATTTTCTTTAAATCTAAAACCAACGTAGTGGGTAAAGAATTAATTATTAATTATTAGAATGATTCCATATAGATATAATAAATGAATCTAAATATAAGCTACCAACAATGAGGAAACGTTCAACCCAGAATCTTCCAGTTCCAGAAAAATGTAGAATGGAATGCTGATAAATAAGAAACTCAGCCATATGCTATTAAACAGATTCAAGAAAACGTAACAGAACTCCATATCTCATCAATGTGTAAGCCCAACATTAACCTATACCATTAAAATTGCGGCCATCCACGACACCCACATGAATGAACCAATTCATCTCACCACCACATGAGTCAATTGTGGCCACCTCAACTAGGTCTCCCTACCAACATATCAGGTCTAAAATCACAGGGTATGCCATATCAGGGTCAAATCACCAATTGACCTATCCGCCAATATGAATCTTCTTAGTCTCATACGTACCTTTCTCACATCACATCTAGGCATCCCCACACTAAGGAAACAAATCCTTATTTACGAAGGGTTATTTTGGCAGGTGGCCGACTTGTCACAAATTTTCCAGTGGCATATACTATTTTCAATGGTAACCATACCCAGTAACAAAATGGTTAGTTAAAAAATTATTTTTAATAGAAATATATTCACATCGTAAAAACCATTGGCACACAATGTGCGCATAAAATGTGGTAATAATATTTTCAAGGGGAATAAATCCCCATTAGAAATACTTTTCCATTTATTTTTCTATTTGCAATGTAATTTCAATCCCAATGAAAATGATGTGTCGGTAGAAAAATTATTTGTTCTACGTCCTGATGCAAATACATTCCCTCATTTTAGTTATTTGTGGAGGTATTTTCTCTCGATGAAAAAAAATTATCGACATAAGGTATTTGTGATGTGTCCCGTCGTAAATACATTTTTTAACCAACGTTGTAATTAATGATGGTGGCACGTCCCATCACTAATGATCTACTATATATATACCCTCCACCCCACATATTTTTTCTATTTCATTATTCTCATAACACATCTCTCTTTATATGTGCTAATTTTTTTTTTTTAATTTTTTCAATTTTTTAAATTTTACAACAGACTGACATTCAATATTTGCATCAACCGAATGATTCATTTTTATTCTATTTCTTTAATGATTTTATATTTTATTTTATTTTATTTATTTTATATTAGTAGTAATTATTATTAATAAGGGGTAATTTTATTTAATGATATTTATTTAGTTTCTTTTCTCATTAATTATTTTTCGAATTGATTGGTAATAACTAGATGTAATTTTATTAATTAAATTTAAATAGTTGTAATTTCTAATAATTTTGTTTCACAATCAGTGGATAGTAATAATTTGGAGTAAACGTTGATAATAAGTGTTAATTGATAATAAATATTGGTAATTAATACAAATTAGTGATAATTAGAAATAATTAGTCGTAATCTGTAATAAATAGTGGTAATTTTTAAAATGTAATATTATTTAATTATAATTACTATTAATTAGTAACAATTTGTATTAATTAGAAATATTTTTTAATAATTAGTAATAATTAATATTAATTAGTAATAATTAATGAAATTTTTGAACAATTAGTACAAAATTGTTTTAAATGAAATAAATTATTAATAATTAGTGGAAATTATCAATAATCATTAAAAATTAATGTAACTTATTATAAATTAATAATAATAAATAAATTGATAGAATTTAAAAGAAATTGATATAAAATAGTATATGATATTATAATTTATTACAAAATAAAAATAAATTTAACTAACAAAAATTAGTAATAAATTGAATAAAATAGTACTAAACTAATAATAAATAATAATAAAAATTAATAATTTTTCATCAACTGATATAAAATAGTACTCATTAGTGGAAGTTAGTAGTAATTACTATAACTTATTATATATATTATAAATTATTTATAATTAATAAATTGGTAATTTTTACAATTAATTAATTATATAAGAGAATTTTATTATTAATTAATAAAAATTAACATAAAAATTTTTAACTAAAAGGAAGAAGTAATAAATTGAACAATTTAAAAAAATTAGTAAAAATTAATAATAAATTGTTATAATGTAATAAAAAATATGTACATAGTTGTTGTAATTACAAATAATTAGTTTACATTCTTCAAAAAATGTTATAAATTTAAAAAAGGTAATAAATTGGTAAAATATAAAATATATATATATAAAATAGTATAAAATATTAGAAATTAGTAGAAATTAATTAAAAAATTGTTAGCTGATTAAAATTAGTTATAAATTATAAAAATTAAAATAAGATAATTATAATTAGTACAAATTAATTTTAAAACTCATAATTAGGATAAATTCCTAAAATATGTTTTAGAGTAGTAAAAAAGTTAAAATGACAGAAATTAACATAAATTGATATAAAATAATATACATTATGATAAAATAAAAAAAAATTCTTATTGTAATAGTATTTTGTAATAATTAGTAAAAATTACCAATAATCTAATTAAAATAATTAAATTTTTTTAATAAAATGTTATAAACTTTTAAAATTTATTATTAATTATTTTTCATTAATAATATTTAGTATAAATGCATAATTTTGGTTATAAGAAAATAAAATTTAAAAAATTGATGGAATTTAGAAAAAATTGATATAAAATAGTATAAATTATTATAAATTAACGAAATTTATAGAAAAATTATAATCTGATACTAATTTGTAACAATAAGTAATAATGAATAAAAATTTAATATTGATTTTTTAAAAAATTAGTCTTAAATTGTTATAAACTAATAAAAAATAGTACTAATTATCTGTAATTAATAATAATTTGTATTAATTAGTAAAAATAAGTTGTAATTAGTAATAATTAACAATAAAACACACCAATTATTAAAAATTAATAATATAAAGAGGATGATAGTAAAAATATGTAAAACTAATTGGCAGTGTCAAAATATTAGAAAAATTATCGATGATTAGTAAAAATTAGTAAATATTTGTTATAAAGAAATATAATTATCAATAATTAGTAGTAATTAATAATATTCAATTATAAATCACATTATTTATAAAAAATAGGTTTTAACTAAAAAATAACTATAAATCACTTTAATTATGAAAAATTACTGTTGATTTTTGGAAGATATAAATGATTAGTATTGTGTTGAATAAATTACAAGAAAATAGAAACTAAAATAGGTAGTCAATTAACATGTTTTTAGAAATGACTATTTGGGAATGGTTGGTATAAATTGGGGAAATGAAAATTTTGTACGAGGTTGGAATAAATTTTCATCACTTGGAGACTATAAAATTTATGATGTATGAGTTTTTAGTAAATCATATAATTTCTAATCATCAAGGGTCTAAAAATAAACTATTTTTGGCATCCATTTCACAAATTTTCATTAGGCCCCCAAAATCGGGGAAAACATGATGTAACACATTGATGGAACCTGAAACTGTAGGTGGAGGAGATGCATTGATGACATGACATGGGTTACATTAATTGGTGAAATGAAAAATCTGGACCTGATTTAAAAATATTTGACTCATTACCTTATTATTGTAAAAAATGTTATTTAAAATTTCTAGAAAATCATATAATTTCTAATCTGTAGATGATTTGAACTGAACAAGATTTCCCAACAATGTCCAAATTTTTCATTAGTTCGCCAAATTTTTGGCATGTATGATATTCTATGTCGATGGTAGTAGCAGTTTTTGCTGGTAGAGATGCATTTATGGTAGGACTTGCAACATGAGAAGACAATTGAATAAATATGATAATTATTATATGATTGAAATATAATGTTTTTATTAGTAAAATTTAATGATAAAATAGTAAACATTAGTGATAAATTACTAAAAATTAATTGTAAATAACAATATTTATTAAATATTAGTGGAAATTTAATGAAATTAGTGAAAATAATTTCTAATTAGTAATGATTTATAAAAATTAACACTGAAACACTATAATTAATAAAAAGGAAAAATATATAATAAAAATAAAGGGAAATCGGTAAATATCATCAATAAATAGGGAAAATTGAAAATATTTAAAAGTAAATTATAATTTTCTAATTTATATTATTTTTTATCGTCTTTTTATTATATAAAATTAATCATAACTATATATATATGGTGAAAAATATAGAGAAATGATGTTGGCATCCATTTTTATTACATGATCACAATTTAATATATTTTTAGAGGAATTTGAACATTAATGGTATAAATCATGTATTTATTTCGGTTGTTGAAGAAATTTTTTATTTACATCACCAAAAGAAGAAGTTATTTCGGAAGGGTTAATTATTTTTCCATAAAATTAATGTAAAATTAGGAGGTTTGACACATTTGAAATATTTGTTGTCATCTATTGTTTTTTAGTTTTAAAAGCTATTATGTTTTAAATATCAACCAAGTAAAAAATGTTTCAAAGAAGATACTAATAAATTTGTTTAGGATCCATCAATGTTTCAAAATATAGTACATGATGTAGATGGAATGTATTTTCAAAAAAATTAAACTCAGGATGATATTCATTTAGTATCTAAGATTATACCATGAAAACTTTTCAAGAAGTCAAGGTTCCTGAAGGATTCCTTTTACCCTGGTTTGAAGATAAGAAATATTAATGAGGTTGAAAAATTTGTTTCTATTAAATTAGATAATGAAACATTGAATTACTATTTTATTCAGATATTCTATATGGTTAAATATAGGTTACACATATGAAATTTTTTTCCTAAAAAGTTATATGAGATAATTATTAGGGTTCATAATTTGGGTTTTGTTTATCATAACATTCATGAATGTTAAAATGATTTCATCTTATATTGTGGTGAAAATGCTTCATTACTTTGTTTTCCTACATTTGGATAATATCGGTAAAAAGAGGAAAAAATCGTTTTCTTGATTGATTCTTATAAAATAGTTGACGTATTTCCCTCTTTCAACAACATTTCAATGATTATTAATGTATTAGAACATAACAACATTGATGTAATAGAAGAAAACCCGTATTTGAACATGTAAAATCATAAATCATACTACTGATTGGGATTCATGGAAACATTTTTTAAAAACATCATAGCATTATAATCTAAAAACTTGTGATTTGGTATTTCTTATGATAGAATCTATCAATTTTCTTCGTATGGTATTCAATATTCTTATAGGACCATATTTATAAATCTATACAATTTTTAACCTTTAATGTTGATGAATGAGCCATATACATTTCTAACATAATTAATTCCCAGGAATCCACAAAATAAATATTTTTTTATTAAAATCCATTAATTCATGGGTTATATATACTATTTAGTAATAGTTTTAGAACATATAATTTTATTTCCAAGCAAAACTTCCTAATGAAATTTGTGTTGATGTGGACAATTATTATCATTCGAGAATTTGTTGTGATATGTGGATGGATTATAAATGGTCTAAAATCATTTTAACACTTTATGAGATATTTAAATGGATTTGTTTCATTAATGTATGATATCCTTGTTTTCTAATATTTTCATCGAATATAAAATTCTTATTGATCATAATTTTTTGAATAACATATTTTATTTTAGAAAAAGGAACAATTTAAAGAGATGGAGCTCCATCAACGATATCATGTATTATGTAGAAAAATATTGTATATTTATTACCTTAAATTACAATTGGACATAATATAAACAAAAAAAGATAGATTGATTTGACAAAGAACACAATTTGATAATACAAATATTTTTTTGGGATCTTCTATATTGGTCTAATTTGTTTTTCCATAACACGTTAAATGTCATGAATATTTAGTTGAAATGCATTGATAATATAATTTATCATGTTTTTGACACGCCTAGTTCAACCAAAGATAATGTAAAGCCAAAATTACATCTTTCCCATAATTACTGGTTACTATAACATGGACTATTTTATATTGTTATATTATAGAAGTTAATGAACCCACAAGAGGCTTATAAAATTTCAAATGAAAATAGATTATTATTTTGTTGGGGGGGGTTCATATTTGAGGCTTCTAGATTTTTAGGTTTCAAAATTTTCAATATGTTTCTGAAATGGTCATATTACTGGATTTAAAAGTCATGACTACTATGTTATAATTGAAAAAATTATACCAATTGTATTTAGAGGTTTTTTTGATAATTCAATTTCATAATACCAGATTAAATTAAATATATATGTGATTCCAAAAAAATATATAACTGAATATGTAGACTGTAATAATATGTTGTTTTAATTTAATATAAATTGGGAAAAAATTCCTGCTACTTTTTTTATTCAATGGAGAATTTGATATTACATTTTCTGGATGATGAAAAATTATGAGTATCAATATAGTTCAAATGGATGTAACCATTCTTGAGATTCATGTAGAAATAGATGAAATTTGAATGTTACAAGTCAACGATTGAAGGATTAATTGCTGAATCTTATTTGTATGATGAAATTTCATTCTTCACCTCTCATTATTTTCAATTAAAATATTCTTAAACCCATAACTAGAAGGTCCATAATATGGGAAATATATTTAAGTCTAAATGATTAATAAATTATCAACTATTAGTCATCCAGAACATAGATTTTTGGGAATTCATGAATGATGGATTTCAGAGTATGGAAATCACATGGATCATACACATGTTCTTATCAAATGTGATGAAATGACACAATAATCATTTGAGAGCTCATATTACTTAATAAATAATTTTTTAATCTAAATTTATATTAATTGATTTGTTTATTATATTAATATCATATCAAGATATTTTTTCCCAAATTACTAAATCTTCTCTTGAATACCGAAAACAAAAATAATTTTATTGACTTGTTTAAAAAAATTGTAATGTAAATTGTATATGTTTTTTCATATAAAAACATTTTATTACATGTTAAATTGATACATGTTTTTAAAAATATTAGGTAAGTCAACATGGTGATAAAATTTATAGTATAATATGTGTATTGGGTATCCAACCATCGATAATGGTTAAATATCATAATTTATATGCGGTGAATGGTTTTTTATTTGAAGAATATGAATCTGGGGAACAAAAAATGAATAGTGGTTTTCTCATAAATGGATCTCATCATAGAGAATGTTAAGTTTAGTTTAATGGCATATCTGGTTTAATAATTGAATAGTTTCATTTAAGAAATAATTATATAATAATAATTGACAGTCATTGGAAAGACACTAATAGAAGATTACGGGTTCATATATGCCATAAAATCATTGATATTTTTTATAATAGGCATCACGTAGTAAATGAACAAATTTTATTACATCTTTAGGTATATAATATTTATTAGGGATATTATTTTTTTGGTTCATGAGATTTATATGATAGGTGGAGCATAATAAAAATAAAATCTCTTGAGAAATTATTTTAACATTATCAAGTGTAGTTCAGGTGAAGTGAAAGGAATTTAATTTTTTCAAGAGATTACTCTAAATCCATATTATCTATGATGTGACATGAATATCGATGGTGGATCCTCATAGTAATGGGTTGATACTGACGATGATGTTATTTTTGTAATAAATGAATTTCAAATTAGATGAGATGAGGAAGTTAAAAATCATATAGAAGTTGATGATAATGAGATAGAATAAAAAGGTATTAACAACATCATATATGAATACAAGGATGGAGATGATAATTGAAACATTTAAATACAATTTAAAATAATATATAATATATAACAATATATCTTAATTGTTTTCAACTATTATCTAACAACAGTCATTTGATATTTTAGATGGATGATGAGAATTTATTTGATTTGTTTCATGAGATGGAGGAGGCTTCACTACCTTGTGATCGATCTTATTCTACATCAACTAACCCTAAGATAGATGGTAGTTCAGCAATGAATTGCATATTTTGTGGACTTGTGAAAATGATGATTGACACATTAAAATACAATTTAAAATAATATATAATATATAACAATATATCTTAATTGTTTTCAAATATTATCTAACAACAGTCATTTGATATTTTAGATGGATGATGAGAATTTATTTGATTTGTTTCATGAGATGGAGGAGGCTTCACTACCTTGTGATCGATCTTATTCTACATCAACTTACCTTAAGATAGATGGTAGTTCAACAATGAATTGCATATGTTGTGGACTTGTGAAAATGATGATTCTTGACCCTCATGCACTAAATATAATGCTATCTAGAAAATAATATGTAAACTGTTATCATGTTATAAAGGAACAACATCGACTACATAAGATCTATTTCCAATTTCATTAATATGGTTCAATAAATACATGTTCAATTTCATTTTCATCCAATCAATTAAGGATTGGTAAAAACAAGCATTAACATAATTAAAATAATTTTTTTGAAATGAATCCCCTAACCCAAAATCCATTCCCATTCTTCCCATGAGAAAGAACCACATCATATATTTTTTTTATCAACTTTTCAACATGAAAAACTTGTTTATAAGGATTACATCTCACAAACACACTATAAATATCCATGAGAAACCCAATTAGAATCATGGGACATCACACTAAATATCATAGAGAGAATATACGGGTGGAAATGACATCAAATAGGGAGAAACCACTAGAAACAAAATAATCAATGCACTTTGGATCAATAGATATCCCCAAAAAACAATGACTGAAACACAATGATTGATTGTTGTTATTGAGATCTAGAAAATAGATGGAGGGAGATGTTGGTTATCCAAAAATGGATGGAAGCACTGAATCGATAGGGATTAGAGAAATCTAATGTGGATGAAACATTTAATGATGTGATGTACAAGGAAATTAAATGCATGTAAACCTTTTTCTGAACGTGTAAATTTGGGGAATCAATTTTTTCCTAAAAATAAATCCCATTTCATTATTTAACATAGATATGTTTCATGTTGTAAAGTAACCCATTAACCATTTTTAATAGGGCATGAAGCTAACATACATTGCATGTAATATCTGTGTACCGACATTTTCAGTAGCTAATACGACTATATAAATTCCAAGCCACCTATGATAACCACAAGACTCAAAATTGGAATAACATCTATCCTTAAAGATTAGGGGCATTTCATTATATTCATACCATAAAAATTTCATAATTGAGAATGGAAAATGAAACCTAATGAAGAATTGAAAAATTTTCATATCAATAGCCCCTCTGTCAGATACATCCCAAACATATCGCCACCTCAATATCTATATTACCAAACTATATAAAAAAGTAAAATACCACATGAAAATTGTAATCAGATCCCAAACACAATACTGGGATAGATACCTTTAAAAGGTGAATTGTTTCCCAACCAGAAAAAAGAGGAAACTATCTAATAAACTGGATAGGTCAATGTCCATAAGATAAAATAATTACAATACAATGATAAATATAAAATAGCATAGTGTAATAAGCATGGTTCCATGAATCATGTTCCCCAGTACTCTCCTACATGAAACTATGTCACCACCATACATGATCCAATGTAATAACAAGAACCTTCAACACCTCACCTAGAATTCATGGATCTCCCTTGGACTCTCCCCGATGGTGGTGAATCATCAATGTTTATGTCTACCCAATCGATGAAATAAAGAAGGAAAATGAAGATAATAGCCATGTTATGAAATGTAAAATCAGCATGTATATATCCCAAAATTTGGGGATATTATATCTGATACTCCATGGTTCCAATATTAGCTAACACCTCCAAATGCCTAAAAACATGGAAGAAAAAATAATTCCACGACCAATCCTTATATTAATATGATGAATAACCATATTTAAGAACATGTGATCTCGAGTTTCAGACTCCAAAGGTCTCCTCAGATGATGTAAATAATATTTAGGACAAAAATATTCTACCTCCATCCACTAAAAAATATCCTGAACCAACTATGTTGTATTCATTACTAGTTATTCGGTTTGAATTTTTTCCTCTCTGACCAAAGTCTAGAAAAATGGGGAATGAAAAGGTCTACCGTACAAAGGTTAAAAGTCCACCATACTAGTGTTGGAGTGGAAGATATAATTGTTATATGAATTGAACATGGTAATTTTTCTCATCCCAGATCCCCTAAAATACTATAACAGAATAGAGAAGCATGTTTTATAGATTTGGTATGATCCGTTCTATCTGACAGTCTCACTACAATGGAAAATAAATGCTATGTAATAACTGAAAACTACATGAATGTTGGGGATCTATCCACACCCTAGAGGAAAAATTAGAAACTTGGTAATAAAAGATCATTCTATGGATGCTGTATATTTTCAACACCTCATACTGATACTCTGTTGAAAAAATAACTCTTGAACTCGACACCTTAATCACTATAAAAATTATGACTTCATCAAAAAATAAACAATCGACCATATGAAATAAAAACCTCCCTTATATCAGGGTTAACCAATAACAATGTCAGTAAATATTTCCTCCAACATCAACTAGGGATCATCTGATGAATGTATAGAACCATTGAGAACATGGTGCTTGGACTTCACCTTCCTGAAGTCCAAACATCAAGAATCAAACTCCACAAAATCACACTTCCAATAGGGCCACAAAAACAAATATATCAATGATCAGATAATATTTTTCAATCAATTATGTACTTATAATGGATATATACATAACTCCTAAGGGAAAACCTCACACATCAATGATGGAGTAGAATAAATCCCTATAATAGCACCTGGTGTAGTCCATCCTCAGACCAACCATTCAAGGAATTTCCAAAAAGCATCCAGTAATCACTTCTCCCAGCCTAAATATTACAAAATTGGGACTACTCAACCAACTGCCCCAAATATGACTTTACAACCATCTTTAAAATACATCCACTTCCCCCAACCCCACCCACATCATGATTCATTATTCAGTGTTCATCCTTCTCTCCCCAGGAATCTCTGAATTCACACACAATATTGCTACATGACATCTTTATCAATTCATCATCCAAAACATTCCCCTTTCCTAGAATATATAAAATTAAAATGTTGTTATCTTGAAATAATACCATCATCCAATGTTGAAAAATGATCAAATCATGCTGGGAGAAAACAAAAATTAGGCTCTTATGGTTGGTAAATGAAAAACAATGATAAAAATATGAAAATGTCCCAATAAAATAAAATTAGAAACAACTATTTTGAAGTCATGATCCAGGGGAAAATAGTTACACTAATCGGGACATAACATGAAGAACATGAATGAAATAATTGATCCCTGTTTCAATATAACACACCCCCATCCAAGACGAAAAGTTCTTAGAGATTCATAAAACTAAACTCCTTGAGATGGAAAATGGTGAATAGGATCACTAATTAGTGTCTTGAAACTCAAAATCCAGCATACCCCAGTAATTCCACTAGAATGATAGATCCATTCAGGTCCAAGATAAAATTTAAGTATCAACATGGAAAAAATTATCTATGAATCTCCTATAATAGCCAATTGGACTGTCAGATATTTGAACATCTACCCCACTATGGTGGATTACCCCGATTCCCACACCCATATTGTCAAATGTTCAACATCTATTTCATATTGGGATTTCACATTCCCTTGTAAAAAATATACACGAGCCTCAAAAAGATAGTCTGGAATGTTCTAGAATAGCTACTCAAGATCAAGAACTCCCAAAATGGCATACAAATTACCAACATGATCTTCTTTATAATTAGAGTACATACAGATTTTGTCAATGAAAATCACCAAAAACTAATCTATTAACTATCTAAAAACTTCATTCATCAACCCCATGAACCTAACTAAATAATTGTTTTTCAATGAATGAAATTTCAGAATGATCACAATACCTGTGACACCAAGAGGAAAAAGTATTATGAATATCCTAATCATTCTCCCACATATTATGATATACTTGTTGAAAATAGAACATAATGAACGATGTATATCCATTCATCTGATCAAATAAATCTTCAACCTGTATAGGTGGATATATTTTCTTTACTCTCACTTTGTTAAAGTACTAAAAATAGATAAAAATCCAAAAAACAACCATATTTCTTTATCATTAGAAAGCATGTATACCCAATACTCACACACCCAACAAAAAACTCATTGAAATATAGTTTTTTGAAATACCTTTAGCTCTTGTAACATAGAATGAACCATTCTATATGGAGACATCTAGATAAGAGAAATGCATAAAAATAGATTGACATGAAACTCGATCTCATTTTGAGGGGGTAATTATAGAACCACCAATGTAAAATGTCAGGATTATATTCGAAAATACTAGAGAAAATAGTTTTATGAACCACTAAAATGTTTAACAAAATAGAGACCATAATAGTTGAAAAATGTATAAAGAACCTCTGACCCATTACAGGATGTTGATCACCAATAAAACCAGCTAGATCCCAATCAAAAACATAAAACATAACCATCCACATAAATAAATACATAATAAATAGGAATTAATACAACCAATACATTTTAATGATGATGTCATGTTGTTGAATAATAAAATATATTATGTCCCCCCATGAGTGGTATAACCACATCAAAAGATAATAGTCTATAAAATTAATATACATGTGAGCTCAACCTCCAAGTGGCATAATAAATTCCAAGAGAAATTAAAGTATTTCTACCTCAAGTACAAATCATGAAAAATGGTTGGTGATATAAATTATTTCATGTATCCCAAATAAACAAAATCCAAATACCATGTAAAAACCCAGAAAACTGTACATTGAATATCATATAACTCGCTCGGTGCACGAAATTATAATGTATGATGGTGACCACAAACTCCACTATATAAAATCTGACACTATTAATAAACCCCTACAGGAAAACTCTTTCTTCTCTATGGATTATGAGCACCATAGTGATTTACTATGACAACCATGTGTCCCATATTCTTAGAAAAAACAAGAGTTTCCTACAACTAATACCTCGATTGAAGCTGAAGAAACAAAAAATACTAAATTAGAAGAATGGGCTTTCACTAAGAGATAATAAATATTAGGTGATATTACTATTGATGGCCTCGACCAACACATTATTGAAATCTATCTCTTTCCTTTTAATTATAGTGAGAGCCAGTCCCCCTATAGAAATGAGATGATGAGGGCTGGGTCCTTCCCCAGGCATTCAGAAAAATCATTATTATTGAAAACTATGAATACCTTACCATAGATTTTCCTCATAATAATGCCTGAGGACTCCCCTCTCATGAAGATCTAGTTATGGATGACATCATCTCTATATCCTTTAATATATTGCGCATAATGAGATACGTATTCAACATAAATGTGTTGAAATAAAGGTGGATGCGTAGATTAAAATAATAATTGAAATTCCATTCAATGGCACCGTTTTCTTGAATTTGATATAGAAAATGTCTTAAAAGGGTCTTAAATGTATCCTAAAAACTTTCACAATGAACCTCCCCTCCCCAATACAAACCAAGAATTGGTAAATGGATGCCTTCATTGCTAGAGAATGAAATTTTTATGTAATGTTGTATCAGAACATATCCTGTGAGGCTGTTATCTCCACATAGTCATTGTGGAAAAAAATTACCACTTCCCCAAAAATCCATGCAACATTATCACAGCTAAAGAATCCCAAATCACTAGTTGAGTTTGGAACATGCTGAATGAAATCCCAGCCTCCAAAAAGTAGTCATTTGTGACTAAATATTGAATGGATCACTCAAATATCAACAAACTATAGTGGTGAATCTCTCAGAGTTTCCTCATCCAAGTTTTATCGTCATCGAACCCAACTAGATGGTGATTTGTATACATAAACATCTAAACAATCATCATGAACCTATTGAGGATGTCTTCCATGAAACATACCATCGTGTAGAAAAAACTATAAGATATTCAAAAATTATAATATGGAATACTTCACACTAATTAATTAATTTTTTAAATTATCTTATTTATAGTCTTCTCTTATCCCAAGGTGTATAAATTTCAAACACACACACAATGAATAATGTGTCATGATTCCTTACTAGGACTGAAAGTATCAATCAATATACTTCATTTAGTTGGATCATTAAACATAATTCTCCATGCATCATATCAATTGGGGCCCAAAATTCTTAGGTCTCAGACAGACTTTTAGGATTACATCAATTACCATATTTAGATGACATCATTGTACTACAAACACATGACACCTCACTTGTTCATAATTATAACCTCTATCATATTCCTAAAATCAGATCCTCTAATACAACACGTTCTTGAAAAAAACCCAAAAAGATAACGATATAAGGGGAGTGTCATAATTCTTGCCTGAACAATTAATATCGAGTCCAACAACCAACATGATTCAACAAACCTGAATAAATATTATATATAGATATATATATATATGTTGGGTGATGATAAAAATATGCTCTATATGAACATCCCTATATTTTCCCATTATAATTATAATGAAAGTTTTCTATGTAATAGTGAACAATAGTGAAACAAACTCATCAACTAAACTAGTATACTATGTTCCCAGCTTCACCATACATATCATCCAGCAAGAATCACATACTTCAAAGAATATAATATAGAAAAAAAGGGTACCCCAACGATGCTTCCCAACTATGTTTCCATTCTGCCCAAACACCCAACATATAGATTTATATATCTAAAAACGTAATCCTACCCAAATGAACCTAGAATTGGCATCACAACATGCACTTAATCCATTACATAGCCACACTATCCCACATAACATATCAACAAATATTAACAATTATATTCCTAAATCCACCACATCCTATATAAAAAATATCAAACATCTGGTATTCTACCTCAAGCTATAATAACCCACACACCATGTATGTACCTCAATCCATCATATCTTATGAACATTATACATATGATAATCAGATGGATACTATATCCTGTAATATATGTGTCTGAAATAATAACTTATCATAACCCTCTAAAAACATATATGGAGAATATAATATCAATGCATACTAGCACAAGTGACTACAAAGAGAATAAAGATACGATAGATGTTGTGGTTTTCCATCAATCCACCAAATGTGATATTGGAAAAAAATCCAAATTCTACTGGGATGATGTTTTCATAACCAACATGTGTGGGGAAGTATATGAAAGAAAAAAAATACATTATATAATATATATCACAACCACAATATAGGAATATTCTATTCATATACTCAACTACTGTTTTAATTTATGAATCTCTAGAACACTAATTCAAAGACCAAATATCCTATATGTACACTAGAATAAAAAAGTGCTACATTAATTTCTTTAATTCTTTTAATAAATTTCAATTTTTTATTAATTAATTATATTTTCATTAACTAGTATCGATTTTACAAATTTATTAAATTTTATTAATCTTCAAAATAATTTTTGTCCTCTCGAGTCATAATTCAAAACTATAACCATTATTAATCAAGATTAACATCATTTAATATTTTTCATTAAATAATGATCTAATATTGTTGGATAAGATTTAATTACTCATTAATAGGATTATTCCATATCTGGGTACTCTACATAACACATCCAATGATTTCAATAGGAGGAAGCATGCATCCAAAAATATATATTTTCCTCAAGTAGTAGGGACATGAATTTATTTGGAAAATGTTCGTGAAAATCATCTATTAAAAAGAAATGGTTGAGAATATAAGCTCCCAACATCTCATCAATTTGAAAGCACATTATTAACCCATTCTATCACCTCATGTTCCATCCTCGTCACCAATACATATGTATAAATTTATATATCCATAAAATGCATCAGTTATTACCACATAATTTGAGCATCACTTCCTACATATCATGCCCTTAATCTCAAGCTTAGAATACCATGTTCACACTAAATTATGGAGCCCCACCCATTTTATCAGTCTCTAGCTCAACCATACCACACAAACATCACATCTGGGCATCCCTGCCAACATCATCCAATCCAGGCTCAGCCTTATTAGTCTCAATTCATAAGGACCATAACGATATCACGTCAAAAAATCTATAGTAACAATATAAAAATCATAACTATCTAGAAAACTAATACCTCAATATAATACATGAACACTTTAAATTTTAAAGAGCTCTCTAGACTCTAAAACAAGGATCTCTACCTAAAAAATAAAATAAGAAACTCATTCCATAAAATTAATAATTATCATGAAACCAGTTCTTCCCCAATAATGAATTTTCTAATTCATTATAAATATGGTACAAATATTTCAAACCTATGGAATCAATATGTAATAAGCAATCAATAGAAATAATATTCTAAGTATTTATTCTAGTTTCAAAAAACCGAGAGGAGAACCAATATCAATTAAAATGTATTTTATTAATTCTAATAAAAAACATGAGTAATAATTCATAATATTATTTATCAATTAAATTATTCTTAATAAATATCCTTTTAATTAAAACATGTTCAATAAATGAATTTTAGTATAATAATGTAAAATTAACCACTTGATTTCAAACATGAGACTTCTTTAATTATTATTAAGCTAGTAAATTATCAAGTAAATATGAATTTACATTATTTATAAATTACAATGTGTTAGTAAAATAATAAAGACATGATAGAAATAATAAAACCATAATTTTATAGTATATGTAAAAAAGAGGAAAAATCATATCCTGGAATAAAGAAACAACATCGAAAACATATGATCATAATCAAACTTCATTAATAAAATTTAATAATTATTAGGTCAATTTCATTTACACCCAAATTGATATGGGACAAACAAATTTCTATTTTACAAAAATATAATAATAGATGAAATGAATCCCCAAGCATAAAATTCATCAACATGCATCCCACAAGAATGGACCATATTGTGGATCTTCTATCATATCTTCCATAAAACACTCCTACATCTAATGATTTTGTGGCATAGTAGTTCCAACAAAAACAAAGAGAACACCCATTAGAAACAGGGGATAGAAAACTCCATAGAATGAAGAGAAGATATAGGGTTAAAAAATAAAAAAAATGTGAAATAAATAAGAAATGGAAGAATGAAATTACTTGGATCAACACAGATCACAACAGATTTAATACAGAAGATCAAGTATTGATTCACGTCCAAGGTATCTCAAATTTTAAATGGAAGGAGACACAGTTCTCACAGAATGTACGAGGGAGGCACAGTAACCATAGGGTTTAGATAAAAATCACGTGGCTGAATCATTTAAATATTCATCCCACAAGGAATTTATATCATTTGTAAACCATTATATGTTTTGTAAATATCAAGAATCAATTTTCAAAGGTAACAATATTCACTTTTATTTTATAACCCTAATTTCTTACACATTGATAAAAATCCCATAAAACATCCTTGAAAATCTATGAACCTAACATACATGGACTGTAGTGATTAACCGGCATGTAATGTTCCTGCTCTATCTTTTCAATAGCCAACACCTCCATGATTCTTCAAATCATCCTCTAAAAATTATGAACCTTAATATCATGTATATGGTCAGTACATAGAAATTTTAGACCCTGTAATTAGAAATGTGGATGACCCCAACGATCCCCCCTTTCGAAGTGAAAGAAAAAAAAATATTTAACCTTTCCATAATACAGTAACACCCAAAAATTTCATACATTACAGCGTGACTGATCAATACCCACAATAATACTATACAACACAGATCACGGAGAAACCATCATGAATAGATGTACTCTATCATAAAACTCTAGGGTCCCCCAACTATGACCCACATTTGGATTATAATAGTAATGTTCCACCCTCATCATCTCTCAAATTGACTATATCTTCTCATTCATCCTCAACAAAACATCAGTATCATTAACTTCTGATTCCACATCTATATTCTATTATATTGGAGAATAACATGACCAACCATAAACTGCATATAATTTATGCATTCCAATTTATGATTGATATTTATTTCATTAAATAAACATAAATAGAGATATATTACTTACCAAAAATTAACTAATGTCAGGGTCACAAGATCATAATAGTATCTCTATAGTATAGCCGTTTTGCTCCATTTTTCCATAAGTCTAATGGTGGATAATAGTCATATGGATTAATTGATAGATTAAACCATTATTCAATATCAAATATAATCATGTTGTAAAATAGGGATTATTATTTAGGATGAAGTCCTTAGTGACCTGTGATTCCTAACCACGAGATCTAAATCCTGCCTTTAACCAAAATCCATGACATTTGATAAATGGATCACCCAAAAATGACCTGAAATCTTCAAACAATCCACTATCCACAAAACTACAAAAAATACTACCTCATATAGGGGTATCTCTATGATGTAATACATTAATAAATACTTCAATATATATGAATTAAAATCAATGGACATTAAAAACCATTGGGGATATGATCCTCTACCATCACCTATTGATGAAAGATGGACATTTCCACAAACTCTACTGTAGAAATTTTCATCCTTATCTTCCAATACCATTACATCAATACGTAAATGATATTTGTAAATCAAGGATGAAATTATAAAGATGATTTGTGAAACTATTTGAATGGATCCTCAGTAAATGATAGAAGGATAAACAACATTCCCTAAAATGGAACATAGTTCTGACCATCCTATAACCAAAAATGGAAAACATATTCACCAATCATTTCTAACTCGAATACTAACTATTTATAATAATATTTCTTCCAAAAAAAAGATGACTCCACAATAACATGAAACAAAATCTACCAAAAATTCTCAAACACCATGATACATTAATTCATTCTATTACCACGTCTTCAAAATGTAAAATGATTTTATATCCTCATCTACTCAGGTCATTCAACTCAATGATTCTAATATTATATTCCCCTTTCTTAGGGAATAAGAGATACAATAATCATAATCCTGTAGAATCTACATCTACCACTACAAGTATAAAGCTAGATCCCAATTATAAAATACTATGTTTAGTATCTTTTGGACTATGAAAACTCAAATTTCTTGTCGATAAAATAACACCTTGAAACATTATTATTAAATTGAATGATTCAAAATATATATTAATGGTGTAATAGTTACACAATTTTCTCTATAATAACCAAAACTAATCAAGGATAATTTATCTCTACTTAATTAACACTTCATCCCATGCATAGAGAGGACATATAAACAAATCTAACATCCCACGTCCTTTGAAAACCTATGAAATGGAGAACAAACTTACATATTTTATAGTAATCAACCATTATTTTTTTCACATATCCATCCACCAATATTCATTTATATCCTAATCTAAATGGATAGAGGGGATTAAAATCAAGAGTAATCATGTAGAAACATCCAATTATATTCAGCGAGACCATGAAATTTGAACACCACTTCCTCAATATATAGTACATACCATGAAACATCTAAAACCCATAATTTCTTCCACTAGAATAACTTAGTGAGAAAATAAATACCCAAAGAAATTTCTTAATCAAATTTTGACCTAAAACATTGAAAATAATCAATAGACCTGATGGTATCGAATGTCATAGAAAAACAATTTTCAATTCTAACTGTGATCCTCATCTATCATGATATAGATAGAGTTATAATTGATGAATGTGATGAAGAAAGAATAATTAAATCAGGGAACAAAGAGTTTATGACCACAATGAACACTTCTTATGTGTTTATAAAACCAATGAAAATAACCTTGAACAAATAGTTCACATACATTAATATGAATGTTGTCCTTTAGATCTTATCTTACTTGAAAATAAACTTTTCATATAAAAACTAGAGATCAATATTTGAAATCCAACTTGACTCTCTCAACATGTTGAACAAATAATCTATTCCCAATATAGGGCTACTATTCTTGACCATTACCTAATTTTGTCTCAGGTTTCTTATATACAACCTCACACTATCAGCTTGATTTTAGGAAGAAAACCATGTAGCACACCACAGTGACCCACTACATCAGATGAATAACCACTTGGTAATATCTTCCACATGGTAACTAAAATCTATCAACTACATTGGTGGTATTAAATTGGTCACTACAGAATCAAATATGCAGTTAGTTTGAACTCTATCCCAAAATTTAAATAAAAAAACAAGGTTAATGTCATAAAATCATCTCATAAAGTATCTATGAATATCTACATGAATCTCAATAGTCCCTTCAAACAGATCTTCATCTATGAAATATGCTTTAACACCATGACATTTTATAAAAATAAAAATATTTTTGATTCTATAAACATTAAAGAACTACAAGGAAATATAAGCTATGAAATAGTGTTTTTTAAATATAAATATAAAAAACATGACATTAATTTGGTAGCTTTTAACTAAATTAAATTCATTGTGATATAAATATAATTTTCCTACACAAAAATAATTATGGTTAAATTGTAAAAAATAATCACTTAGAATTTCTTAAATCCATTTAATTTATCAAAAAAAAATTCATCCATTTTTTTTCATTTATTGGAGGAAATGTTAGAATTATTTTCTAAATAAAATTGAAATTATCTTTTATCAAATGATGAATAATTTTGAAATATGAATATAAAAATTACCAAAAGTTTATATTTTTAGATTTTTCTGAATTGATTGCTTTTTAAAGAAAAGTGAAAATTATAGGCTTTTCAAATACACTCATTTATTTTAATTATATCGATTCAAAAAATGTATTTAATTTTATCTAAATGTGACATATGAAAAAAATATCTATAATTTCCTAATTAATTTATATTGAATTATCAATTTTCATTATTTTTTTTATTTTTTTATTAGAATCAAATATTTTTTAAAACTTTTTTATTTTACTGAAAATCATTCCACCTATTTTAATTTAATTTGACAAAATTTATTCTCTATTTTTAATTTGAATATTTAATATTAGGAAATAATGTCAATTTTTTTCATAATGAATAGAAAAAATGGAAAAAATACATTGCCTTGGTTAAAGAAATAACATGAATATTGTGTGTTAAACATAAAAGAAAAGTGTTATAATGATCTTCAATCCTAGATAATTTCTATTATATTGAAATATGGTGAACTTTTAGCATTTTAATGATTGATATTTTATTTTTTTAATCCATGTATCTCTGATTATTCCATTTATAATCAATATCACAATGACAAGGAAAAACGTGACATTATTACTTTTTTAAATGAATTATGTGTTAACATAGGTATAAATTGAAGGTATATTGAGTTATAGATATTCATTTTAATTATAAATAATTTCAAATCACTCTGGTAATTTATTTCCAATTTTTATAATTTACAAAATTAAATTAAATTCTTATGAAATGATGATTAAATTTATATCTAATGAAAAGGAAAATAAAATAAAAGATCTTAATATTATTAAAAGTGATATACATTGACTGAGTTATTATGTTCTATAAATGATATATATAACTATAACAATTTTTTGTGAATGGATAATATTATAAATAAATTCTATTATTTATTTTTTTATTTTAAATAAAATGAATATTGAGAATATTGTAATCAATTATATTTTATATTAAATATTTTTTTATTAAATTTTACGAAATTAGAAAAATATACAATAAAACATGAAATTGTATATAATATCATCCATGTTTATATTATGGAGATCTTTTTCCTAATTTAGTATGTTTTTTGAAAAATATGTTTTGAAAACCTTATAAAGACTGTAATTATTTGAAATAATTAAAACGGGATGAAAGAATAATATGAATTTATTATAATCACAAAAAAATTCCAGTTTTCATTAGATGTGGGTATTTATAATACTATAAATAATTTCTTAGGATCATAGCAATTATTTGACATTTTAATATGATATATAATTTATGATAAATTATTAATCTAAGAGTTTCATAGATTATCAATCTAGTCTAATAAAATGTTATGTCCACCCCTTTTTTATTCAAAAATAAATACATTTATTTGTAAAAAGAAGTTCAATGTTCCTTCTATAAATCCATAAGAATATCAAAATTCCCACATTATGATATGAAACCCATACTCTGTAAGCTCATGGAGCATTCCAAAAGAAGTGGTATGAAAATAATGTATAATTCAAATTCTATTTTTGTTAAGATTTTTCAGCCACATAGTAAAAATACTCCCAAAAAATTCTAAAACAATAACACCATTATCAACCATATATTTAAATTTTATTATTTTAATAGGGAAACCATATATCCATTGTAACATCCGATGTTTCAAACAAGGTGGAAATTTCCGAACAAATTTTATCTTTTGAATTGTGTAGATTGACAAAATTATATATTGTATTTAGAAATTAAGTTCAGAGATATTGAAAACATAAATATGTTTTTCATATACATGGTTAAAGTAAAAAAAATTTCATTGGGGTTAACATTGTGTTTCATGAGAATCAGGGCCCAATTAACCATGTTCAGGAAAATTTGGTTTGGGTGGTCTATTTTCTGAAACCATGAAGCCCATCATGTGATTTCATGAATCAGATTCTATGGATTTGGGGGGTCTCACATGGTTTATGATAACCATGTGAGAGTATACACACAATTTATATTTTATTTAATATTATTAAAGGAGGAAAATAGAATAGTTTATGAATGGATTCCCAAACTATCCACATGAAACTTATGATCTCCAAACATGGAAAGAACTCTATGCAGCATTAGATCCGTGATTAGCTAACCATCCGGAAAAACTGTGATCCTCACTTAAATGGGTGTTTTTTTATAAAATTATCCTTTAACATTTATATATTCTTCCCCTTTTTATTATACTCATACCCATGTAGTCTTATCTATATTATAGCACCTCATCTCCCCCTCTAGATATAGTGAAAACATCATCACATGGATACTATTTTGAACAATTTAAGTGAAAATGGAGTCCCCCCAAAAATTCTTCAACTAATATATATATGTTTATTAGTTTATTTATACATTATAATTGTTATATTTGTTCATATCAATTATCTTTATTTTATAGAGTTTTTCCATTTCATCAATTTCTATCGAACCAACTTGATCCAAACCTGAATAATGGAATTTTAGATATTCTTTGGTATTACTAAGTGTTCAATAACATCTTCAACAATGTAGAGATATTTTTTTTAATTAAACCATTGTGTCAGACACATGATTCACCATACACATCAATTAAATTATTAAATTAAATATGTAGATCCTCATGTTGGAAATTAAATTTCCATTGTCTATAAAATTAAATAGGGAGTGGAATCTCAACTAAAACCAATACAAATATCTTAGTGTGATGAAGACACACCTATTTCATTTTCCCCTTATTTTTAATTAGTTGAACATATCCGGGAGGACTCACATGCTCATGATTATAAATATTTTCTTTCTCTTGACCCAATTTTGATGTATGATAATTACTTCTTCAAATATTGCATAAATAATTGAGCTATATAAATAGAATAGATGATATTACATCATTATAATGATAAAATATCATTGGATATGTGGTCCCTTCTTTAATATAATTGGTAAATGAATGAGATATTTTAATATATTGGTTGAATGATTAGTATGTGGAGTTTATTACACATTATTAAAATAGTAAATGTGTGTGGCCCACTTAAACTATTCTTTTTTAGTAATGTGAAATGCATAAATATATGGAACAATTTATTTAAATATTATTGACTTATTTTAAGGAATAATTTTATAAATTACCATCATCTTGTTTGAATAAAAATGATTAAATGAATTTAATTATACAATGATCAATACATGGGTTATTTTTTGCGTAACACCATTTATGGGCCCAGAGGTTGTTGGGACTATATCATTTATTGAGTGATATATGGGTTTCATTTATATTGAATTACATTGTAAATATAAATGATTAATTATTTTATATTATTTTGGGAGTGATACATGGATTATTTATATGATTTCATGGATGTTATCCCTATTTTATGCTCATATACACTTCAGGGATATCAGTTCCCTAAGGATGTAAAATTGGATTGAATTAGTGGAATGATTCTTATTCCATGCCATGAGGCATAAATAGTACAATATGTGAGGTTCATGTGATGTTCTCATATGGAAATTATTTACACCACGCTGAGTGTTATACATGGGATGCCATCATTGAACAACTTTAACAATATGCTGTGGTTTTATGATCCGGTAGTTCTCCTAGTGTGATATGTGGGTTCCTATATACGATTCACCTTGGGAAGGCACTATATTCTACTCATTTAAATTATAGATATTCCATATAAGTAATTAAATGGAAATCAAATAAGTAAACCACATAGCACATCATCCTATCTCGATGACATACTTGGGTTTGGTCAATATATTACACTTGAAATTTATGATGGTAGAGTTTCAGTTACTTTAATTTCTTCCAATATAAGAAATATTATATATATATCTATTTACTATACATTATCTCTAAATAGTTTAGATATGGTTCAATATATTTTAGTTTATGATATTGTATGTATGGCCATCAAGGTGTCACTTAATAACATTTGCATACTTGTTTACATTTCATTGTTTTCTGGTTTACCTATGAAACACGACCACGTTTGTATTTTACATTCATTAATGTGGTATCATTAGACAATGGTGGTGGTGGACTACTAAGTATATCTCAAACCCTATTTTTGGAACAATTTCATTGGTGTACATGAATAGAAATTAGTGGTTTCATGATCATTATTCATGGATAATTCTTCTATTATACTGCCTCTAACTAGGAGTTATGAGAATAGGGCTGATGTTATTAATATTTTAATTACTTATTATATTCCCCCTTTACTTATTTTATATGAAATGTGCATAATTTGTGTGAAATATTAATGTTTTAATATTAAGTATAATATTTGAGCATTTTTAGAAGTAGTCAAATTGAGTCAGTTTAATGTTTTAATTATAAATATCACTATACTGATCCAAATTGTGTGGTTCTTGTTTTTTAGGATTCCCCTTTCAATATACAACATTTCATTAGAAGGAACCATGAGCCAATTTTGCCATTTTAAGGGTCATATGGTCCTCACAAACAAGACCAAAGAATCTGTGAACAAACTGGACCATCCATGAAGATTGATTTACTGGGTTCCATCGAGAAGTCCAAAGACCTTAAATCTCCACCATAATTCGGGGGACACTACATTTCATCTTGGATAAAAATTGCATGGCCCAAATCCAAGTACAAGGGGCCCAAATAAACCTTTGAAGTCCAGCCCACCATTCTGGCAGAGAATTAAAATCAGTATAGTATGCATGACATATCTCCTGATGTAAGCATCCAATCGAGCTGAGATTTTGCAGTGTGAAAGAGGAGATATAGGCGGCCGACTTTGTTGAAGAAGTCATTCGAATTTGAAGGCATATTCCTGTTCAAAAATCCATTCACATTTTGGCCATCGAAAAAGAATGGATAGAAATGGACAGTTTACCTTTGTTTAATCAACCGGCCATAACTTTGGCTCCAATTGTCCAAATGCCTCCAAATTTTTAGAGTAGTCGGACAACATTATTTTCTACAACTTTGAAGAAGGATGTATTTGAAGATTCGGCTGTCTGTATAGCTCAATTGGCGAAGCAAGTGGAGGGACAGATTGGGAATGCAAACAGTCCACTCCTTGGGCTATAAATACTCTCCCCTTCTCTCCTTGAGAGGGGTTGGCATTTCAGAAGAGAGGAGATCACATTGGCACGACCAAAGCTTTGCCAAAGGCTTGGGAGGACCTGCCATACTCAAGTTTTTACTTGAGAGACCTTTCCTCCTCTCTTTCTTTTCACTTACTTTTGAGTTCTTCATTTTTGTAATCTTGTAATTCTCTTTCTTTGTAATTCTGTTTTAATGCAAGTTACTTCTTCAATATCTCTTATTCTCTTCCACCTTCTGTATTTTAATATTAATGTTCTTAAAATAGTTTAAAATTCAGTTCAATCCCCTTCCCTTCTTAAGCTTCCTCATTCAATCGAAATTCCATTTTTGATCCTTAAATTATTTCGTGTGTGTGTTCGGCACACTACTCTTATCTTGTCCCTTTCTTTTTCTTCTCTTTATAATTCATCACCATAAACATATATTACCAGATTATTAATCACACAAATGGCTGAGTAAATCTCTCATTGGGGTGAGTTATAATTTAGGTATGTTAAGTGATTGAGAGCTTCTGCTCGATGAATATTCTTTGAATTAACATTGTGTATGTTGGACTTAACATGTCATGGATTAATGACTTGTTTCGTTTAACATGTGGTTTCCATGGATTATTGGAACCATAAATACACAACCATAAATAAGATCTGATTGAGATTATAACCTTAAGTTAAGTTAAGTCTTGGTTTAAATCCTTAACACTTAAGAATTCTAATCAACATCATCTTGTGACATGGGTGTTAATTTAAATGCAATATAAAGCAAAGCTCGAGGATATCACAAGCTTAACTAACCTAATGATGAACTCACCCCAATCTTTATCAATTTGGTAAATCAAACATCATCCATAAATCATTTCAATTAAGCTCTGCAAACAAACCCCCCTAATCAAAATACAATCAACTAAAAACAATCGACTATTACGAAGTACCATCACCGAGGATTCGACCCGAGTGCTGCTATACACATTAGCAGAGCACCAGAACTTTGAATGGTCGATAGGCGACAATCGGCCGCACTTTCAAATGGCGCCGTTGCCGGGGATGGTGCTTTAAGTAGTCATTAGTTTTTGGTTATTGTAAAAAAAACCCAAAAAAAATACAAAAGTTTAAAAAAATTGAAAAAAAACACAAAGAAAAACCCGTCTTCCTTTTAAAAATCATAAACTGAAAAAAATACAAAGAAAAACCCGTCTTCCTCTTTCTTCCAAAATCTCTCTGAATGCCCCGTAGCCTTCCAAACAATCCCTCGGATTTGTTTGACCCTGAAATTGAGCGAACACTTCGCCAACTTAGGAGGAACATAAGAGATACTCAAATAATTCAAGAACCAATCATTGCCCTACCAATTGAATTAGATATGGCCAATCCTAGGGAACAAACATTGAAAGAACTTGCTGCCCCTGATATGAATTACCAACCTCTTGGTATTCAATATCCAAACATTGAAGCTGACTTCGAACTCAAATCGGGTTTGATTCATCTTCTACCTCATTTTCACGGGCTAGCCGGTGAGGATCCTCATCTCCACCTTAAAGAGTTCCAAGTGGTCTGCTCAACCATGAAACCTCAAGGGGTTTCTGAAGAACAAATCAAGCTTAGAGCATTCCCCTTTTCCCTAGCAGATTCTGCCAAGTCTTGGCTCTACTACCTCCCACTTGGTTCCATAAACTCATGGGTTGACATGAAGAGACTTTTCCTTGAGAAGTTCTTTCCCGCTTCCCGAACAGCTTCTATCCGAAAGGAAATAAGCGGCATCCGTCAATTCCCTAATGAATCACTCCATGAGTATTGGGAGAGGTTCAAAAAGCTTGTGGCAACTTGTCCACACCATCAAATCCCTGACCAACTCCTGATCCAATACTTCTATGAGGGGTTATTGGCTATGGAGCGAACTCTCATTGATGCCGCAAGTGGCGGTGCTCTTGTTGACAAAACTCCTACAGCTGCACGAGAACTCATAAGCAACATGGCTGCAAACACGCAGCAATTCCATACTCGAGCACATGCTCAAGTGAAACAAGCCCAAGATAATCAATCCATAGAGCCCAACAAGATGACTGAGTGGATGAGTGAACTTACAGGTCTTGTGCGTCAACTAGCGGTGGCTACCAAAGCCCCAACCTCATCTTCTCCACAGTCACTATTCCCTGGACCTATCAAGAATTGTGGAATCTGCAACTCTCTATCTCATCCGACTGACACATGTCCACAACTTCAAGATGATCCATCTGATTCATCTAGTCCAATGGAGCTCAATGCGGCATATGCTCAGCGAAACTTCAACCCTCAACAATCAGGTCAGTTTGTTAGAAACTTCAACCAACCCCACTCTGAGCCCTTCTCTTCTACCTTTAACCCACCTCTGAGGTATGGTAATCCCATTTCTCATCCTCTGCAGTTCCCTCCTCAAAACCCAAACCAGTTTCAATACAGTCAAGGTGTTGGTAACTTCCAACAACCTTACCCTTTTGTCCCTCAACCCCAAAGGAACAATCCTCCTCCTGGATTCCACTATCCTAACGAGCCTTCCCAATTCCCCACCCAATACAATCGCTTTCCCAAGAACCAAAATCAAGGCCAACCCAATTTGGGACAAGCCTCTTCTTCTAAACAACCATGGGAAAGTGCTGTAGAGGATCTTGCTTCCTTCACCCGTTCTAGCCTCAAGAACATTGAAACCCAAATAGGTCAACTTGCATCCCACCTTAGCCAGCAACAACCATCCAATTCATCCCAACTCCCAGCTCAACCATTACCCAACCCTAAGGGTAATGTAAGTGCAATTGCACTTAGATCGGGAAAGCAAATTGCTATACCCCATGCTGATTCCTCTACCTCCCCTTTCAATGTTGATCTAGAAAATGAAAAGAACAAAAAGCTGGAAAAGGAACTTGAATCCACTCCTTCACCTCCTTCCATTCCTCTAAGGAACCCAATTCCTTTTCCTCAAGCCATCTCCAAGCCTAAGAAGTCCTTTGAACCTGATCCTGAAATGCTTGACATGTTTAGACGTGTTGAAGTGAACATTCCCCTCTTAGATGCCATCAAACAAATCCCTAAGTATGCCAAGTTTCTTAAGGAATTGTGCACCCATAAGAGGCAACTTAGGACCTTTGAAAATGTTTCCACCCAGCAGTCTATTCCCATAAAGTGCAAAGATCCAGGGACCTTCACGGTTCCATGTCAAATAGGGAGTTACAACTTTGATGATGCACTCATAGACCTTGGAGCCTCAATAAATGTCATGCCCAAATCCATTTTCTCCAACCTTGGTCTAGGTCCCTTGCACCCAACGAGTATTGTCATTCAATTAGCCAATCGAAGCACTGCCAGTCCTGAGGGGATAATTGAGGATGTTCTTGTTCGGGTCAATGATCTTATCTTCCCAGCTGATTTCTATGTCCTTGACATGGAAGGTGAGACGACCTCTTCTCGATCTCCCCTAATTCTAGGAAGACCATTCCTCATGACTGCGAGAACCAAGATTGATGTCCACTCAGGCATCTTATCCATGGAATTCGGTGACCAACTGGTCAAGTTCAACATTTTCCAAGCCATGCGATATCCATCTGAGGATCACTCTGCATTCTCAATCCATGCTTTTGAGGACACTTCTAAGATTCAATCGAACCCCAATCCACCATGTTCTTCATGTTCTAATGATAAAGGATCTTGTGAAATCTGCACCATGATTAACAAAGTCATAAATGGTGAAGTTGATGTGGACCTCTCATTCATAGACTCCATCAATCTAGAGGAACTTGAAAACTCTCTTGAATCCCACATCAACTCTGATCTCTACTGCTCCACCTTGGACAGTGTTGAGGAAAATGATCCAAACCCATCTGGAATCCCTTCTCCTACTCCTAACTTGTCTAGCTCTCCAATAAAGGCTGAAACTGATCTAAAACCACTTCCTTCACACCTCAAGTATGCATTCCTTTTCCATGATCCCTCCTACCCTGTCATTATCTCTGCTTCACTTTCTGAAACTGAGGAGTCCCAACTTGTTCAAGTGTTAGAGGAAAACAAAAATGCCTTAGGTTGGACCCTAGAGGATATTCCAGGAATCAACCCTGCCCTTTGCATGCATCACATCCATCTAGAGGAATCATCCAAACCAATTAGGCAACCTCAAAGAAGACTCAATCCACTCATACTTGAGGTAGTTAGGGAAGAGATTACCAAGCTTCTTCAAGCTGGTATTATCTACCCAATTTCTGATAGTGAATGGGTTAGTCCAATTCAAGTCGTTCCTAAGAAGGGCGGGATAACAGTTGTCACAAATGAACATGGAGAAGTGGTCACAACTCGAGTGAAAAACAAATGGCGTGTGTGCATCGATTATCGCAAATTGAATGCTGAAACACGAAAAGATCACTACCCACTTCCTTTCCTTGACCAAATGCTTGAGAGATTGGCCGGAAAGTCACACTATTGCTTTCTTGATGGTTACACCGGCTACTTCCAAATTCCAATCGCACCTCAAGACCAAGAAAAGACCACATTCACTTGCCCCTTTGGAACTTATGCCTATAGGCGAATGCCTTTTGGCCTTTGTAATGCTCCTGCAACATTCCAGCGGTGTATGATGAGTATCTTTTCTGAATTCATTGAGAATTGCATGGAGGTATTCATGGATGACTTTACCATTTATGGCGAGTCATTTGAATCTTGCTTACATTCACTCTCTTTGGTCCTTCAAAAGTGTGTCAAGTGCAACCTTGTGCTGAATTTTGAAAAATGTCACTTCATGGTTTCAAATGGGATTGTTCTAGGGCACATAATTTCTCAAGAGGGTATCCAAGTTGATCCATCCAAAATTGAGGTGATCCAATCACTTCCTGAACCCAAATCAGTTCGAGAAATTCGGTCCTTCCTTGGTCATGCCGGTTTCTATCGGCGATTCATTCAGAACTTCAGCAAGATTTCCCTCCCACTTACTCGTTTACTTCAAAATGATGTCACATTCAATTTTGATGAGGCTTGCAAGAGAGCCTTCATTGAACTCAAATCTGCTCTCACATATGCTCCAATAATCCAACCCCCAGATTGGTCCTTACCATTTGAATTGATGTGTGATGCTTCTGATAGGGCCATTGGGGCTGTTCTTGGTCAAAGAAGAGAAAACATTCCTCATGTCATCTTTTATGCCTCAAAAACATTGGATGAAACTCAATCACACTACACTGTGACTGAAAAAGAACTTTTAGCTGTGGTTTTTGCCTTGGATAAATTCCGGCCCTATCTCTTAGGTGCCAAAATCATCATCTTCACGGACCACTCAGCATTAAAGTTCTTACTTAAAAAAAGTGATTCCAAACCAAGGCTAATAAGATGGATTTTAATGCTCCAAGAGTTTGACCTTGTGATAAAAGATAAACCTGGAAAAGAAAACCCTGTGGCTGACCACCTGAGTAGAATTTCTAATTCTTCGCATTCTGAAATAATTGATCCTGAATTTCCAACTGAACACCTCTCATCTCTCACTCCAAAGTTACCATGGTATGCCCCAATTGTCAACTACTTGGTTTCTGGTGTTTTTCCTGAATATTTTTCAAAAGAACAAAAAGAAAAGATGAGAAGTGATTCAAAACATTATTTTTGGGAAGATAATAAACTTTGGAAAACTGGGGCTGACATGGTAATTAGGAGATGTGTTGATGAAACTGAACAATCCTCCATCTTGGAATTCTGCCACTCAATGCCTGGAGGTGGCCACTTTGGACCACAAAGAACTTCTAGAAAGGTCCTAGATTCTGGATTCTTTTGGCCTTCACTCTTCAAGGACTCACACGAGTTTTTTCAATCATGTCCCACTTGCCAAAAGTTTGGCACAATTTCCAAAAGAAACGAAATGCCTCAAAAGCCATTAATCTTCTGTGAGCTTTTTGATGTTTGGGGCATCGATTTCATGGGACCTTTTCCCCCTTCCAATGGATTATCCTACATTCTCCTTGCTGTTGACTATGTTTCTAGGTGGGTCGAGGCCAAACCCACTAGGAAAGATGATGCTCAAACTGTGATTGAGTTCCTCAAAACCCATATCTTCCATCGATTCGGAACACCACGTGCTTTGATAAGTGACTTAGGAACTCATTTCTGTAATAGAACCATGGAGTCACTTTTGAAAAAGAATGGGGTTGTACATAAAACATCCACTGCATATCACCCTCAAACAAATGGAATGGCTGAACTTTCTAACAGAGAAGTGAAAAGAGTGCTTGAAAGAATTGTTAAGCCCACAAGAAAAGACTGGACCGATAGACTTGGTGAAGCACTTTGGGCCTATCGAACAGCCTATAAGACACCCATTGGGATGTCTCCATTTAGGCTAGTATTTGGTAAAGCCTGTCATTTACCAGTTGAAATCCAACATAAGTCATTTTGGGCTGTCAAAACATGTAATTTTGATTGTGAAAAATCTGGTGAAGAAAGATTGTTGCAGTTGACTGAATTGGAGGAGCTTCGACTCGATTCATATGAGAACTCCATTCTCTACAAAGAAAAGGCAAAGTCACTCCATGACAAGCACATTCTTCGAAAGGTATTTCATGAAGGTGAAAAGGTAATGCTCTTCAATTCTCGATTTCGACTTCACCCAGGTAAGCTCAATTCTCGTTGGGATGGACCTTTTATTATTACTAATGTTTACCCATTTGGTGCAGTGCAAGTCGAAGACCCTTCTTCAAAAAGAACATTCACGGTAAATGGACATCGGTTAAAGCATCACCATGAGAGGCCATTCACTTCAGGTTCCACATCGACTTCCATTGACCCACCACTAGATGGAAATGGCGACCCACCAAATCCAAACCAGGGGGCACCTCTTTCCCTTTAACTCTCTCTCTATCTCTTCCTCTCTCTACCTCCTTCTTCTTCTTCCTCTCTCTTTCATTTTGTTACCACTTTATTCATCAAACCCTTTCTTTTTATCTTTCTTGTGTGGGTGTGTATTTTAAAAAAAAAACCTTAAAAACTAAAAAAAAAACAAAAAACACAATTACTTAAAAAAATTACAAAAAAAGAATCATGCTTACTCACCATCTAGTTTTGAAATTTTGTCCAACCATTTTGGGGAGTCAAAGGCTTGTTTTAAACTCAAATATATTGAATTTTTATCTCAAACTTGGGTAAACAATTTTGTGTCAATAACAAACATTTTGAATGAACAATTTTTGGTGGAAAATGATTTTCCCCTACCGTGAGGAATAACATTAGCCTTCATGCCAAGGTCATCTATGGCCATCTTTTTCATTGTGTGTCTTCACCACTGATTGTGAGTCTTGCGTTTGTGGACCTTCGAGCTGAATTTCCATCTTTTGTGTGCATTAATATGATAGAGGCATTTTCTAAGCCACATGAGAATCAGAATAGCCAAATAGCCTCCCGTTACCCTTACATTGATCCTACTTTTGAAAGCCCCTTTGAGCCTATGAAACCCTTTCTTTTTATAGCCACATTACAAGCCTAATACCTTGTCCCACCCAACATCTTCATGGATTTTCATTGTACAATTTATTGAAATTTAAGTGTGGGGGGAATGGACTTCATTTTTGGGCGTACTTTCATTGATTTCCAATGTGTCATCATATGCTTGAGGGCAAGCTTCCATTCAAGTGTGGGGGAGAGGTTGTAATTCTGTGAGCTTTGGGTTGTATATGTGTAATTGTCATTTGTACAAAAGTCATTGAAAAGTGTTCAAAAAAAAAGGAAAAAAAATTATAAAAAAAATGAAAAATAAAAAAAAAGAAATGGGTTGTGTCTTGGGTGGGTCAAAAATCATTCATCATCAACCTTTGATCATGTTATAACTACTAAAATTAGTTCCATGAGGAGATCAAGCATGGTTTGGGAGATGACTGTGAGACTTGTTTCAAGCACAACTTTCGAAAGAAAAAAAAGAGCAAAAAAAAAAAAAGAACACTTGACTCATCTTGTATTGTGTCATTATTGGAAGTCTTCCATGTTGTACATATTCCATCATCTCAACCTATTCCATTTTCTATCTCCCTCACTTTTCATTCATCACACATTCATTCCCTTGTAAATATGTGTTTCTATTTCCTTTCAAATCAAATTTCAAAAAAAAAATGTGCATTGATTTTTCCATGTTGGTGTTTTTTAACCCCTCTTTTCCTTTGGACATTATATACCTACCGTCCCATAGCCACTGAAAAACCCCTTAAAAGACCTCTTGATTATTGTACACATTAGATTTGGGAATGGAAGCTGAGAGCTCTTACAAACTCTTGATTTTCACTTTTTGTTGGTGAATGAGTGAACCTCCTAAAATACATTTTTATCATCTTGAGAGGAGTAAGTTTTGAGTGCCTACATTTTCCAATTCAAACCTTGAACATGAAAAAATGAATTGTTTATGATGCATTATTGTGAACCAAATTTGTGATGGAATTCATTATGGATGAGTAAAATAGTCTAAACCTCCCCTGATTGGAGAAAACAAAATTTTAATATTTGTTGGTGAGTGAAAATGATTTTGTCATGTTTTTATATTTGTTGCACATGAGGACACGCGCAAATATAAGTGTGGGGGAGTTGATGTTATTAATATTTTAATTACTTATTATATTCCCCCTTTACTTATTTTATATGAAATGTGCATAATTTGTGTGAAATATTAATGTTTTAATATTAAGTATAATATTTGAGCATTTTTAGAAGTAGTCAAATTGAGTCAGTTTAATGTTTTAATTATAAATATCACTATACTGATCCAAATTGTGTGGTTCTTGTTTTTTAGGATTCCCCTTTCAATATACAACATTTCATTAGAAGGAACCATGAGCCAATTCTGCCATTTTAAGGGTCATATGGTCCTCACAAACAAGACCAAAGAATCTGTGAACAAACTGGACCATCCATGAAGATTGATTTACTGGGTTCAATCGAGAAGTCCAAAGACCTTAAATCTCCACCATAATTCGGGGGACACTACATTGCATCTTGGATAAAAATTGCATGGCCCAAATCCAAGTACAAGGGGCCCAAATAAACCTTTGAAGTCCAGCCCACCATTCTGGCAGAGAATTAAAATCAGTATAGTATGCATGACATATCTCCTGATGTAAGCATCCAATCGAGCTGAGATTTTGCAGTGTGACAGAGGAGATATAGGCGGCCGACTTTGTTGAAGAAGTCATTCGAATTTGAAGGCATATTCCTGTTCAAAAATCCATTCACATTTTGGCCATCGAAAAAGAATGGATAGAAATGGACAGTTTACCTTTGTTTAATCAACCGGCCATAACTTTGGCTCCAATTGTCCAAATGCCTACAAATTTTTAGAGTAGTCGGAAAACATTATTTTCTACAACTTTGAAGAAGGATGTATTTGAAGATTCGGCTGTCTGTATAGCTCAATTGGCGATGCAAGTGGAGGGACAGATTGGGAATGCAAACAGTCCACTCCTTGGGCTATAAATACTCTCCCCTTCTCTCCTTGAGAGGGGTTGGCATTTCAGAAGAGAGGAGATCACATTGGCACGACCAAAGCTTTGCCAAAGGCTTGGGAGGACCTGCCATACTCAAGTTTTTACTTGAGAGACCTTTCCTCCTCTCTTTCTTTTCACTTACTTTTGAGTTCTTCATTTTTGTAATCTTGTAATTCTCTTTCTTTGTAATTCTGTTTTAATGCAAGTTACTTCTTCAATATCTCTTATTCTCTTCCACCTTCTGTATTTTAATATTAATGTTCTTAAAATAGTTTAAAATTCAGTTCAATCCCCTTCCCTTCTTAAGCTTCCTCATTCAATCGAAATTCCATTTTTGATTCTTAAATTATTTCGTGTGTGTGTTCGGCACACTACTCTTATCTTGTCCCTTTCTTTTTCTTCTCTTTATAATTCATCACCATAAACATATATTACCAGATTATTAATCACACAAATGGCTGAGTAAATCTCTCATTGGGGTGAGTTATAATTTAGGTATGTTAAGTGATTGAGAGCTTCTGCTCGATGAATATTCTTTGAATTAACATTGTGTATGTTGGACTTAACATGTCATGGATTAATGACTTGTTTCGTTTAACATGTGGTTTCCATGGATTATTGGAACCATAAATACACAACCATAAATAAGATCTGATTGAGATTATAACCTTAAGTTAAGTTAAGTCTTGGTTTAAAGCCTTAACACTTAAGAATTCTAATCAACATCATCTTGTGACATGGGTGTTAATTTAAATGCAATATAAAACAAAGCTCGAGGATATCACAAGCTTAACTAACCTAATGATGAACTCACCCCAATCTTTATCAATTTGGTAAATCAAACATCATCCATAAATCATTTCAATTAAGCTCTGCAAACAAACCCCCCTAATCAAAATACAATCAACTAAAAACAATCGACTATTACGAAGTACCATCACCGAGGATTCGACCCGAGTGCTGCTATACACATTAGCAGAGCACCAGAACTTTGAACGGTCGATAGGCGACAATCGGCCGCACTTTCAAGGGCTGAGCAAGATTTCATGATTCTATTTTACTAAACAAAAAGGGTTTTGTTATTTTTCATTATGTATATAACTTATTATATTTTATAACAATTTTTTGTTTACATCGTCATTCTATTGTTCAATATTGGTACTCATGCATGAGAATATATATTTTTATCCATATTACATAGTAATTATAATTATCTTAAGTTGTATTGTTGTTTGTTATATAAATTATATTTATCATTAAGTAATTTATTATCGGTAATAAAAATTTTCTACTCTGATGATGAAAATATTGTATCCCTGTCATACCATGCATAGTCACATTCTTCTTGTCCACATCCACTAGAATATGGTGAGGTGTGCTTCAGACCATTTTTCATGTCTTCTCAGGGAACAGTTTCTGTAGCTGGGTTGGGATCTTACAACATGGAATCAACTTTGTTTTTATTTTCAATTTTCTATGATTTTTTTTGAAATGGTATACATGATAATATGAATATTTCATTTCATCGAAAATAGTAATGTCTATGAGTGATAAACCTGTGAATGTGGAAATAATCAATTTTAAAGGGATGTAATTCTTCATAATCTAATTCATTGTTATTTTCGATTTTGATTTCACCTCATGTTATTTGTCTGCATTCTAATACTTACTAATATTTGGGATTTAATTTACATAAACCAATTCATGACATGGAAACGAGGTATTGTTATAGGAATTATAATAGGAATATAGAAATTCACATGCCATGAATTTATGTTTTCATGTAGTTTCATCGATATATTCTCCTTATTTAATTATTTAGTCTTCCTAGTTATATATCATGATGAATATTTTATTAGCAGGTCTTCATGTACATAATTATTCAATAATTATTTTTATATTCTTTTCATTCTTATTTTTTATCCTTTTTATAGTGTTATTGTATTTTTTGGGGAATTTTACAAACATATTTCCATGCATAGGTAAATTTTGTTATATTTTCTGAAAGGAAATATATATAATAGTTTTACTGGTAATCATATTCATATAAATTTCATTATTAATGACTCATCATAATCTTAAATAGTGGATTCATATTTAAATTGATAGTGAAACCTTATATGAGAATTTCTATGTTTTTTGAGCCCTGTAGCATTAGTTTCATGTGGTGAAACAATTCAATTTTGATTAAATGAGAACTAGTTTTTTCTCTCAAAAGTGTATTGGAATATTATAAAAGTATGGATGGTGACCTATATTATCGAACCATCTATAATGAGAATGTTATACCATAGGATGATAATATAAATATAATATTTTTTAAATATTGACATAAAATTTATTGGTTGCATGTGGGCCTTTTAAATGAATCAACCCCAGTTGGTCTCCCTTGACATTTTATTCTTATGGAATAGAAAAAACAAAATACGTGTAGGTTGGTCCTAGTTTTGAATTAATGTAAAATGATTACACTAAGGGTGTTCACATTTTTGATGTTTATAATGATTCATGTTTCATTCATATTAACCATTATTGATTAATGGTCCCTTCATAGGTTAGCTTTAATTTATTATGTTGAAAAAAATACCCACATGGGAGTATGTTAATTATATATAGGTATGGATTTTAAATGAGTCCAAAACCTCTTATTTGTATTTATACTTAGATGTAATATATATATACATATATTAATTGTACCCGCCAAAATTTATAAAAACCCAATTATCAGATTTTAGAGCTATACTATATGAGGAATTAATTAATAAAAATTTCAATGACAATTAAATTGTTTTTTCTTCTGTGGATTACCATTAAAATTGTATTTTAATTGGAAAAATTATGAAAACCTTATGGATAAATATAATTGATATATGTATTTAATGTGATAAATTTGGTAATTATGAAATACTTTTTTTAAGTAAATAATTCTTCAAATAATGATTTGTAAAATATACTTGACTAACTTGTTTTGATAGCTAAATGAGTTTTACATGTATAGTATTAAATATATCAATTATAATTATATGTTAAATAAAATTAATATTCATTTTAATGAATAAATATAAATAAATGAAACTACTCAAATCAAAAATGAAAGTGGATTTCCTAGATTTGAAAATCATTTAAGGGTAGTTTATGCCTTTCATGTTTTTGTTGTTGTATTGTTATATGAGTAATTCCACTAATATTAATGTAACCGATGTGATAGGGTATGGATCCTAGTGATCTTTAAATTGTGTCCCAGCTATGGGGTCTGTGATTTTGGATCATTTATGTTGCTATACCCAGAAAGCAAGCAATCAGGGGACATTAAAATCATTTTATGTGATTGTGAACTCTTTTAGTTAAAAGGATAAACTCAAGTTCCATTTTTACCTAGTAGGTCTCTAATATTTTTGAAGTGAATCATAGGTTATGTGGGAGTTCATTTAATACATTAACCATTTTCAAGGTTGTGTGAATCTCATAAATAATATTATCAAAGATTTAGACATTCCTAAGGCATGTTAGTACACTTAATTGGTCTTGTGACCCTACTCATGAATCCCTTTTAGTGATAGATTCCTTAGGGGGTCATCAGAATATGTTATGTTCGAAAGTTATGGTAAAAATATTGACAACATCATTTAATGGGACATTAGATACAAATATGCATGTGGTTGATAATCCTATTGGTAATTCAACAGATGTGTTGTATTTATATTAAAACAATGAGGTAGTTGGAGTCAATACCTGTACTGCCTATGAATTTGATAAAATGGTACAATAAATCATTTTTTTGTGGGTAACAATTAATATGATTCCCTAAACATACATAATGTGTAATAATAATATTTTAATAGTTTTAATTGTTTTACTTGGATTAATTTTCATTTTATCCATAATAATATTTTCAGAATAAACACAAGACACTTTTTATTCAACTGTACACTGAAAAATTTCCTTTTAAAATTTCCAAAGAACCATAACTAACCTTGAATTCCTACTTCTAGACCAATAAATATCACCAAGAGACCCCCGAACATCAAAAATAAAGCAAGAAAATCATTAGCATCTTTAAGTTCTATTAAAATGATGAAATTTGTAGCCATAACTATGATGACTAGACTAAGTATTAAGAGTATATAAGGTAGCATCTTTACAGAGTCTCTTCTAATTTATTGAATACCCTTAATTTATATAATAAGGAATGTTTTTTGACCATTGGTCTCCATTGCGGTCCTTAGGTCATAGATGGTTTCGTAATGGTCTCAAAAATATTATAAATGTCGGGTATATTTAATAATTTTGATTATCTATGTTATTTGGAATATTTTATATATTTTAAATATAAAGTTGTATAGATTTTTCTATTTATTTGATTACTTTAAATTTGTATCCTTGAACATAGTTAATTGAACGTATATTTATATTCTGAGAGGATAATGTTTGAAAAACGTAAAATTAGTCTGAAATCATGACTTTTTTGTTATAATGAAAATATATGGAGAAGTAAATAGGTTTACTGAAATTATTTCAGAGAGAATTATGGATTTTTTATAGTAAAAAAATATTTATTTATATTTATAAACATGTTTAAGAAATTTCTTATTAATTGAATGATATACTCTTGGTAATGTGATGAAAAAGTATTATTTATATATTTATTTTGGTACATTAATTTTACAATGATTAAAATAAATTATGAAACATGTTTTATACTAATAAAATTAAATATATTAATTAATGAAATTGATTATTTGAAAATTTTATTTGGTTTTAGATATTTTTTATTTTAATTCTTGGTTTAATAAAAAAAATATAAACCCCATTGGTCCAGCCCACACGCTGGACCGAAGGAGGCAGCTCACACTACTACAAGAGTAGGCGGCCGAGCCTAGACCCTAGAGCCACAAAAAATGACATCCCATTGGTGTTTTTGAGAGCCTATATGTGTGCACAGAGGAACCAAGTAGTGCACCACTGTGTGGGGTGACACAGTGGTAGGTGTGGGTGAAGAAGCGTTCCCACAGAGAGCTGATTTGTGGTTGTACAAGGGAGGGTGTAAGGGAAATCCGAGTGAAGGAAGGGAGCGCTTGGCATATAATACAAGCCCAAAAACCCTCCCATTAAGATGTGGGATGGTATTTCAAAGAATGAATCTAATCTTAGGCATCTGATCACCCCTCCTGTGAACTAGACCATTCAAATATTACACCCCTTGAACTCCTAGGCCACATTATTAATACAATTTTTCCTCCAGAAAGTCTGATTGTAGACTCGACTGATCTCTACCGTTCAAGGCATTTTAAATCCTACGTCATTCCACAGCTATCTGATCCTTCTAGGAATTAATATCATCCCATTATCATTTTTGAAAATCCTCAAAACACTCGTTCCCACTAGTCAGATCTTGTTAGATCTAAATCTTCTTCTCCTTTTCTGCATTCTCTCGACATTTCATATTCCATATCGAACAGAACTAGTGGCCACCCACTGATTTCTTCCCTCTTATTATTCTTTTTTTCCTTCTCCCTTGAGATTTCCCCTGAGTAATTATACATCCCCTTTATTTATAAATGTCAGTCACTATTGATCTTATTTTAATTATTTCCCTTGAACTTCTTTTGTGTTTTTGGAAGTCTTATATTTATATATTAAAATCTTTGTTGGGTTTCATATTTATTTTAAGAAATGAGTGGGATATATTTTGCTTTCAGTTAATTTTTGGAGTCTATATTTATAACATTTATATAAATCATTGTATATAGAATATATATGTAAACAATGTATATAAACCATTTCTTGAACATTAATTCTACCGGGTTTTCTCTCCTCAATGTGCGATCGACCACTGTTCGATAGTCCCTCTCTCTTGAAGTCTTGTAAGGGATCATTTTTCTATGTTTTTATTTTTTTATACTCTTATACCTTTGTTTATATATGGATATATATATATACATACATATAAACAGTTTTATACCACTTCTAAATCATAACTCATTCTAGGCTTTGTAATTGCGTTTTTGAAGTTTAAAACACATGCAATGTATTATTACGCTTCATTTTGTATATGAAAAGCATTTTTTCTATTATGTTTCATGGTTATACATATTTTTATATGTATAAAATTATTTATATCCTCAATCCTACTATGTATTGAGTTATCTAAATATTATTATCAATGTTACAATGATGTTTATAATGTAAAACACTTGTAAGGGTTAATCTTGTTTTGAGTTTATATTGAATATATATATATATATACTTATATTATTATATAAAAATAGAAACCATTTGGGATTTTATGATTTTTATTTATTATCTTTTGGTTTTAGAATTATGTTCTTAAAACATGTATAACATAAAATGTTTTTATTTCTTCTTATTTTAATATGAAAACCCATTTTTTATAATGGTTATGTATAAGGGTATGTATATTTTAATTTGTAACACATTAAAATTGCGTTTTCATAAAACTCATTCTAATTGATCAATTATGATTTTGAAGGGTAGAAAATATATTTGGATTTAATAAACAATGATTGGGTTCTGAAAATCCCACATATGCATCTTTTGTATATAAGGTTTTATATAATTTTCCAAACCCACATATACATATATATATATTTCTATTTTTTTTTGAATTATCATATTTTTAAATAATACTAGTTATGTTATTTAATGATATAATTTTCGTCATTCCTAATCACAAAAATATATATACATACATGAGCACATGTAATTAACAATGTTTAATTTTTTTCATGAATAATCCATATGAAATAATGATTTCTCTTCAATTCATTGTATTCTAATTTTCCATGATAAATGCCCTCGAATATTTATGTTTAGGTTTTAATATAATATGATATAACAATTAACATTTCCAATATTAAACATGTATCTCAATGTCAAAACATGTAAACCATGGGTTAAAAAATTTCTTATTTATTAGGGTTTAATTAAAGAGTTTCTCTTTTTTGTGACAACCCATTATTTTATGTTTAATAGTTTTTACTACTTGTGCAACATTATGTCATTTTAGTCCATGCACGTCACTGTTATAACTAAAACTACTATATCTAGTTCTTTTTACATTTATAGAATAATTAATTTTAGTTATGAGTATGTATGAAAAAGGATTATGAAATAAGAATGTATTTATTAAATATTGTATAGGACACTATGAATATAAGACCATACTAGACATATGTGGAATATATTAGACATAAATTATAAGATGTGTGTGTCTAGATATCTCTCCAATGCATTGTGTAAAGATGAGTCTCATGAGATGTTATGTGCGACGGTCTTGTCAGTTAGCCTTGGATTGTGCTACTTTGTGCAATGATATTGGGGGTTTTCCTTGACTCTTACTAAGTCATGTTTTATGTATGTTCTTGGAAAAAGGCCTTGAAAAATCCTTCCATTTTAAATTCTCTCATTATGTATTGGTATACGACCAACCAATGGATTATACAACTAATAGAATACCCCATTTCTATGAACCATCTATGATAATAGTGATGAATACATAAGGAATAATTATGTATGAAAATAGTGTGTTGCACAAGGAATATGTATCAAAAGTTTAAGATACATGAATTTCATATTATGTACGAAGGGATCATGACAAGATTACGTATGTAATTCTATTTACATTTTGGAATATCAATTTTAGAGTTGTTTTGATCAATTTACGAATCATGAATCATTGAGGAATCCCAGAACATGTATGCACACTATAATATATGTTTTACATACAGTTTTATAATAAGCACATGTGATTCATATGTAAGTTTTTTTGATAGAATTATCAAGAATCTTTTAAAAACTGATGATGGTGTGCCTAAAACAAATGTTTTGTGATTATTTTAATTTTTTTAAATATAATTTCATTAAATTATTTTAAAACCCCTTAATGGGAATTCTTTTTCTCACCCAACATTTCAAATTTATTTTATAGGGTATAATAGATTGTTAAATGCTTGATCACTCTTATCTAACATCACAAATATGAAGCTTAACTTTTTAATTTTATTAGAAGAAGTGTTCCATCAACATCTAGTTTTCTAGTTCTTGAACTGAAATGATCTTCTATAATAAAAATATGAATTATTTTTCAATGAATTTTTTCATGAAAAAAAATTTCACAACATGTTTCTAGAACCACCATCAGGTATCTAGGGTCATGGTAGTTAACGTTGTTAGTGGAGTATTGGTTTAGGAAAATATGGAAAATTAGAACAACAGTAAATATTTAATTATGCCTTACTAAGTAAAAATAATTCTTCAAAAATTAGATGCTAAAAAAAGTATTTTTTATATTCCAACAGAAATACTAGAGACTATAGTTTCCATGTCCTGTTTAGAAGGATATGAGATGTTTGAAAACCTTTTATATGTATTGTTAAAAAATCTATTGTGTATCAAACACTCCTCATATACATCAACACCACTGAGGATTTGGCATTGACTAGATTCTTATAATGCCTGATCAACTTCCATTTTATTCTTGTAAGGTAATTTACATTGAGGGTTTGTTTAAAGTCATTACACAAGGTGAGAATTTTATGTCCCAAAAGGACTTCATGGAGGTCGCACGAGAGTAGATCCTCTGAGCGGCATATCATTGTCAACTCTTGTCCTACGGTGTCTATGATTGAGTTGGGGACCTAGAAATTCTTAGGGAAGAGTCTTCCCATTTGTTTTATAGATATCAAGTCCATGCTAATGTCACCCAACTTCATACCCATCATACTTTTCCCTCTTGGAACATTAGATTTCAATTAGTGGTTGATCCATGTTTCTGATGTTTCATTTAGACCCAAGAGATCTACGAGTTTGGAATCACATTAGGGATCTGTTTGACATGGAATTTAGGAAATAGCCCACACTGGTGGTACCATTGAAGATACATCATATTGGATGTTAAAAGGTTCGTGTCTATGAGTTGTGAGGGAACGAATGAAAATGTATCACCCTGAGTTTCATGGACCCAATAAAAAATAAAATATGTTCTCTATTTATTATTTGATAATTTATTAGGAATTTTCAATATGACATCGCTATTTTTATATATTTATACTGTAAGGAGTAGATATTTTTTTTTCAAAAAACCATCAAATGGAAGACGAAAAGTCACCAACTAACCATTTTACTCTACCAATTGTGATACATGAAAAAATAATTCTCTACTCATGTTCGGACGAATATTAACCTCTCAGAAATCTACGGTTATGATGAAAATATATTAATCAGGTATCCAACACTTCTAATATTCACTTATTCTTCTGGGGATTGGGATTCATTTATTTCGACTTGGTACAAGCACAAATCACATTTTATGTACATAAAGGAAGATATTTTGAGGGTCTGTTAAAATGGTTTACCATGTTTGAAAGATATCCATCTTTAGAAAATTTTTGGGATGCCACCAATTCAAGTGACCATCACGCATCATAACTTTTTCAACTCTGAATCATCAATGGATATATGAGGCTTTACTATTTCAATATTTTATAAAAAAAGGAGGTAATGTCGGCTAATAGGAGTCGATTCCTCTCTGGTGACTCTATGAATTTCATATCCCATTTCTTTTATATGCCATTCCATCATACCAGAAATAAGTATAACATTGACTGTATGAAATGTGTCTAGACCATTGAAACTGAAGAATATAATACTTACATGGATGGAAAGGAATCATAAAACCACAAACACATGTTGTATTGGTGAAGAGACATTTAGGAAAATGTCCTAATGGTTATGGTGTAATATAATTTTGATGGTGTAGTTCTTTGATGGAGGGGATAATGTGATACCCCAAACATAGTTTATGTGAAATAATAATATTTTAATTCTTATAATTTTTTTACATGGCTTAATGTTCATTTTATAAAAAACAATATTTACAAAATAAATAGATGACATGTTTTACACAATTAATGAATGAAATGTTACATTTCAACAAGGCCAAAGGACCATAGCTAACCGAGAAGTTCAACTTGTATTCCAATAAAGATCAATGGGAGACCCCTAATAATCACAAATAAACCAAAATGATAGTGTTCATCTTTGAGGTCTATTACAAAGACGAATGTTATAGCCAATGCTTTGGAGATCGAACTAAGCATTCAGGGTTTGTAAAGAACCATCTTAACCAAGTAACATCAAATTTTTTCAATAGCCTAATCATCATATATAAGACTCTTTTTGGCTGTTGGTATCCATTGGGGTCCTTAGGTGACCGTTGGTTTTGAAACATTCACAAAAATATTATAACTGTTGGGTACTTTCATCAATTTTTATTATGTAAGGTATTTTGTATATTTTATGTATTTTATGTATAACATAATTTTGACTCATCTAGGTATTTGAGTACATTAATGTTGTATCATGGAACATATAAAATTGAAAATATATTCATATTTTGAAAAAATAATGTTTTAATAACCTAAAATGAATTTGAAATCATGAATTTTGTGTTTTAGTGAAAATATAAGGAGAAGTATGTATGTTTAATTCAATTAATAAAAAGAGATGTATGCCTTTTGTTGTTGAAAAAAAACAATTTATTTTAATATAAAATCATGTTTATGAATACTCATTTTATTTAAATAACATACTTTAATATTTTTGATAAAAAAGTATAACTTATATATTTATTTTTTTACTTAAATGTTCCAAAGTATAAAATAAATCTGGAATCATGTTTTATAATAATAAAATAAATGATATTCATTAACGAAATTTACTATTTGTACATTTATTTTTAGATTTATATATGTTTTATTTTAATGTTGGTTTATTAAAAAAATATAATCCCCAGAGGATCATCTCTCTAGATAGAGTGTAAGAGAAATCTCACTCTACTACAAGAGTAGGTAGCCGGGACTTGACCCCTCAGCCGTATCACACACCTAATAAGAGGTGTGTGTGCATGACTACAAGAATGATTATAGAGGAACCAAGCTATCCACCACTATGCGATGTGGGAAAAGAAGCATTCCCATAGAGAACCAATATGGGCGGTATTAGGGAGGGGGAAGGGGTATTATATGTGAAGTCCTGAAGCAGTAGGCATGTAAAGTCGATCCAGACGCCTCTCTATTTCTATGTAGGAAAATCATTTTAATAAGGTATCTAATATTAAATGTCTGATCATGCTGCACGGGATCTAGATAGTTCAATCAGTGTGTTTTTTGAAAACCACTGATGTAGTATTAATAATATGTTCTCTCTAGACCGTATGATTTTGAACACGACTGATCTCTACTGTTCAAGCAGTTTTAAATCCTGCATCCTACATCAGTCGACCAATCAATTCGATATTTAATCTAGTCCCACCACTATTTTTTTAAAACTGCAAAAATCGCATATCTATTCGATCAGATCCCGTTTGATCTGGACAAACTGTGCCATTTTCGCATTCTAACCGTGTTTGTTCTTAATCCTTGCACCAAACTAGTTACCACCCACCGTTTTCTTCCCCCTACTTCTAATTTTTTTCCTCCCTAGAGATTCCCCCCACATCTCAGAACAACCCTCGATTTCAAACCATAAATCTATGTTGACCATCTTTAATGTATTATCCCTACAATAATTTTGAGTTTCCCAAGTCTTATATAAATGTATATATAAAAATCATAGTTTGGTTTCATGTATATTTTAGCCATTGTTTGGGAATAATTTTGATTTAATCAAATTTTGATATTCTTTTATTATAATTTGTGTATAAATCATTGTATATAATATATATAGCCTATATTAATCATAGTTTACTGTTGAATTATACCTGGTTTCCTCTCCTCAACGTGAGATTGTCCAATGTCGAACCCTCACTCACTCTTAATGTCAGTTTAGGGATCATTTTACAACATTCTCATTTTGTAAAACTTTTATACCATTGTGTATTTTCTAATATATGCATATATATATATATATACAGTTTTATACCACCTCTAAATCGTAACTCATGATAGGTTTTATAAATGTGTTTTTGAATTGTAAAACACATGAAAGGTATTATTACGCACCAATTTCTATATGAAAAACGTTTTTTATTTTGTTTCGCAGTTATATATATATTTATATTTATAATATTCTGCATAGCTCCAATACTACTTGGTTTGGAGATTCCCAAACATGATTATCAATTTTACAATTATGTTTATAGTGTGAAACACATGTAAGGGTTAATATTGTGTTGAGTTTGTGTGGACTATATATATACCTATATTTGTATAAATGAAATAAATCAATTTTTTTTTAAGATTTTTATTGATGACATTTTGATTTTTAAATGATGTTCATAAAACATGTATCTCATAAAATGGGTTTATTTCCATGTATTTTAATATGAATAAACCTTATTTACAATTGTTATATATAAACATGAATATATTTTATTATGTAAAAAATCCAAATTGGGTTTTCATAAAAACAATTCATATTGGTCAGTTATGTTTTTGAAGGGTACCAAAATTATAAAGAATTATTAAACCCTATTCAGGGATGTTGAAATCCCACATATACACCTTCTGTTTATAGGGTTTTATATAATTTTCCGGACCCACGTATACACATATATGTATTTCTATATATTTTTCATCTCATTTTTTTTAAAAAATAATTTTTATGTTAGTATGTGATATAATTTTTTTCATGTTTATGCACAAATATATATATATATATATATATACATGAGAACATGTGATGAGTTAATTCTTTTATACGTGAACACTCCACTTGAAATAATGATTTTTCAACTATTCATTGTATTCCAATTTTCCACGAGAAATTCCATTGATTATTTAAGTATATGTTTTAATATATTATGATATAACAATAAATATTGTCTGTATTAAACAAGGATGTAAATGTTAAAACATGTTAACCATGGTTTGAAAAGGTACACATTCATAAGGTTTTAGTGAAATAGTTGTTATTTTATGTGACAACAAATTATTTTATTTGTACTAGTTCATACTACATGTCCAAGACTATGTCGTTTTAGTCCATCCACCTTACTGTTAAATATGAAACTATCAAATCTAGTACTTTTTAAATTTATGGCATAATTCATTTTAGTTATGACTATTTATGAAAAAGTATTATGGAATAAGAATGTATGTATTCAATGTTGTATGGGACATTGTTAATATAAGATCATAGTAGACATATGAGGTTTGTGTTGGAATTTAAAGATAAGATGGGTCTCCCCAGATTTTGCTCTAATGCATTTATTAAAGATGAGTGTCATTTTATTTTATGGGCGACAGACATGGCGGTTAGCCTTGGCTTGTTCTACAATGAGAAATGATCTTGGTGGTTATCCTAGGCTTGTAATAAGTCATGTTTTATTTGTTCTCAAGGAACAAGGCCTTGAAAATTTATGGAATTATACATTTTTTCATTATGTAATGGAATATGAAAAAAATAAGGGATTATTAGACTAATAGAATACCCATTTTCTATGAATCTTCTATGATAATGGTGATGAATACAGAAGGAGTAATTATGTATGTAAATGGATATTTATACAAGGAAGGGGTATCAAAAGTTAATATTACACAAATTTCATATTAAGTTCTAATGAATCATGACATGATTACTTATATAACTCTATTCAAATTCTAGTATGTCACTTTTAGGGTTGTTTTCATCAATTTATGAATCAATATTCATTTAGGAAGTCATGTACATATATGTGAACATGGATTTATGTTTTACCGAGAGTTTCAAAAATAAATACATGGGATTAATATGGAAAAGGTTTTCAGAGAACATTATGATGTATCTTTTAGAAACTATTTATGAATCTCCTGAAGAATTTTTTTTTTGATTATCTCAAGTGTTGTATTAAAAAAATTCATAAATAAATTAAAACCCCTTAAAGGGAATTCTTATGCTTACCTTATGTTTTCATTTTATATTACAAGGATTACTACATTACTCCAAGGATGAGCACTCTTATGTGACTACGACAATATAAGGTTTAATATTTTCATGTTTTTGGAAGAAGTGTATCATTAGCATCTGGTTTTCCAGAAAATTAACTGAAATGATCCTCTATAATAGAACTATATGTGTAATTTTATTACGCATGTTTCTATGAATAAAATTGCACACCATGTTTCAGGGACCAACTATGGGCTTCTGGGGTTGGGGACATTATAGTTAAATACTGGATATGTTATTATATGTTCACATTTCACCTCCAGAATAGAGTGAACTGGGAATTAGAGAAATTAGATGTCTTATAATGCCAATGATGATGTTTTAAAAGAATCACGTTTCGTAACACCACTGATAATAATTGTTGGGGTTTTACTCCAAATGTTATTGTGCACATGGATATATATTAGAATGGGTTTTAGGCATATATAAAATTTAATTTTTTCCAAGTTCTATATTATGTTTCTATTCCATCCCTATTCTTAGATCAATGTCTGTTGATGTGTGGTGTTGCATCAAAGACCCATAATCAATTAAATATGGATCATGTGTTGTGGGGTGAGATATATTTATTAGTAATAATTACTTTGATAGTACAATAGTGCGGATAAGAATTTTGAGTGTTGGAAAATTGTTTACATCCATGTAGATGGATCATAAATAAGTAGCAACATTTAAGGATTGTCCTGATTGATTTTAATTTCTAGGAGTATAGTATGGTTCTGGATATGTTAGTACAAGTGAAGAAAAAACCTATGAAATTTTTGGCAGCATGAAAAACCTATGGAAACACGTATAGTTAGGGATGAACATTTATTTTTTTAATCTATGATCAAATAAGTTGTCCTTTTTATGGCCATTAGAATCACGAAATGATGATGTGTTAGTAGGAAAAATCAATTTCTTTTAAAAGAATTAAAATACTATTAGTTGAACAACCCTTCTTCATAGATTTGTGAATGGACGATTTAGTACCATACTTTGATCTTTTTCTTGGATATGGAAATAGTACATATTGCATTCATAGTAGTTCTTGTAATACTATAATATTAATTTTTTCTTAGTTACAACCATTCCCCCTCTCCTGATATATAGGACACAATATAAGAACATCTGTTATATGCCATTCTAAACTAAACTTCCTTCTGATTACATAAATTTTATCAACACAAATGGCAATACATATGAGTTATTATCCATGGAATATAGTGATTGATGAGTGATACTTGGGTTACCATGTAGCAGTGGCTTGGATATAATTATCAAACACATCTATTTAAATTTACTTGATTTTTAAGTGGATGATAGTTTGGGATAATTCATTGTTAACATAAGTTGATGATTTTGTTCTATAGCGATGGAATAGTGTATTAAATCATGTATGGTATAAATTTGATTAGCTAATTTGAATCCATTTCATTATTCAATGTTTAACCTAAACATTAAATGTGATCATATGTTGTTTTTCAAAACAGTGATGATCTATGATTGATGTATATGGTATGAACCCATGATCATCGTGAGGACCAATAGCATAATGTTAATTTTTGGGATTAGGTAGAAACTATGTGATGGAAATGGTATTAAAGGGATTTGTTCAATTTAAATTAGAGGTACCTTGGATTATGGAATTAAATGTTCAGTTCTATTTTGGCATCTATCTAAGGCAATAATTTTATGAAACAGTCCACCGAATGAGGCTAAAATTTAGTCATTCTTGTATTGATGAATGTGTTCAGTTAAGAACCACTTTGGTACCACCATTAGGTTAATATGGATCTAATATAAATTTTTTAACACCCTGACCCTAGTTACATAGAGTCGGTGTATTATTACATAACATTGGCAAGATGACAAGGAATTCATGTCCCAAATGACCGAGCAGTTTAGTATTATTAGAAACATGGTTCATACATATGTTAAATTTTACAACACGAAAAGAAATACAACACTAATTTATTCCATTAGAAAAATACAAGCCTCCTATATTATGAATGCAAGTAACTCATAATTAACTTCATCATATCCTGGGAAAAGGAAACATAATAAAGGTGTGAGCTCAAACGCTCAGTAAGGGTAAGAAATACAATGGAAGATAACATAAATATAAATCATGGTAAAAAATTGCAAACACATGCCTTTACCAATAATAAAAATGAACAATTTTTTGGAAAAAATATGAGCTGAGTAAATATTTCCATAATAAAACATAATCATGGGTATTATAACTGTCAAAGGACCACATAATCCATCAATATTATTTTCATAATGAGGGAATGTATAATGTCGGACATTATGAATCATTTTTCCAATTCCATGGCCAGGACGTCTAAAAATGATTAATGCCTCGGCCAAAACCATATATCAAATTGGTAAAGGCCTCAGCCAAATCCACCTCTAGTTGTCTCATGAGACCTACCGAGGCGTCTAGGAGCTACATCAGGCTCCATCCGTCACATACTAAGTCCAATACATTCATCAAATGATATGGTTGAAATATAACATAAACATTTATATTAAAACTAGAATATGAAATTTCAATAAATTAACCATAAATGAAAAATCATATAAAATAACACATCCACCATCAAAAATATCAAAAACCATCAACACAATATGGATGATTTGTATCACAATGAATCGACTTCAAATAAATATAAAATCCATCAAAAGATATTGACATAGATGAAATAAAAACTATTTGAGAGAAATATATCTATTTTAAAATAATTAAAAGTTACATAATTAGAAAAGAAAACATTTATTTTAAAAATATTCTTATATGTTTGTAAGGTATTATTTCGAAATGTTACAATGGAGGATAATAACTACACCCACTGTATATGTTAAAAAAGACATTTTTACCTTAATTTTTTCAACAAGGTTGTAAAGTACCTTGTTTGGGAAAGACTTAAAGATTCCTTAAAAAACATAAATGTTCAAATAAGGGTATAAATGACTTTAACCCATTATATTGAAAATAGTAAAAAAAAATTGAAATACATTTTTATGAAACATTAATGTGGATGATAAAGTGGTCTCAATGATAATTACGTAAAAACAACCTCGGATAATAAAGTGGTTGTGAAATTAACCCTTACATTGTACTTTTCCACGGTCGAGGGTAGGTTAACCTACTGTATAATTGTAAAATAATTGTTATTAGATTATATAATAACCATATAAATTAATATGATATCATATATGATCTTTTAATATTTATTTATTAATAATATTTTAGTATTATCGTCGTTTCAGGTGTTAACTGATTCGTTTTCAATTAAAATCGTTGTTATGTAAGTAATATTTGTTATGGATAATATGTATCTTATTAAAATTAATAAAGATATTATGTCATTATGTATTATTTTTAATCATCAAATGACAATTTTTCATGAATGGATATGACGGGGAATGAATCTTATCGTGTTCGTGAAGATGGTAATCCGTACGTACACATGAGCGATAATACCATTCTTTTGATATTAAAATCATATATAATTGGATGTTATATCATATATACAGATACATTATCATGTTATATTTGTTATTTAAATAAATTATACATCATTATTATACCCCTCTAAATAATAATGTATTGAATAACAACTACACAATGACGTGGAGACAGTAAGCCGTACGTACGCACGAACAGAGACATGTCATTAAAAGGATGAATAGAATAATGAATATGATTGGAAAATAATTATAATAACATCACAATATATATAATATATTGGAGTTATTATTTTATAATGGAAACAACATGAAAAAAAGAAGTGGGAGAAGAAAAAACTTGAAAGAGGTGATGAAATATTTACCTTTTTCTTTGGGTTATTCCTTTTGATTTAATCAAAAGGGATCCTTATGATGGATTTATGACTAAAGTAATGCCTCCAGAATTAATAGAGGATAGTGGAGAGGATATTTGGGCATGGGATGGCAGAGCCAAATGGCTTTGAAGGGTGAATTTGAGAGAAGGGTATGTTCCCTTTTATAAGAGGTGTGAGGGTCACCTTAGAAAAACCTTGATATATTATTTTATAATAAAATCATTTTCGGTTTCTAATGGATCAAAAAAGGGAATATTTAAATTATGTGGTAGGTATGGGTAGAAAACCACTAAACCAATTTGTTTTAGACAGGTTTGGATCACTATATTTTCCATATTTTTTAGATTGAACTCTTAGTGAAATAGTTTGACATTTACCATGCCTCTTTGAATTTTTATATTATATTATTAATAAACATACAACAAGCTTCAGATCGAACCCCATGGGGTTAAATATTATGAAAAATATCATTATATAAGTATTTTTTCTGATCCTTATATTTTTGGGACTATTATATCAAACAATTGTGTTGTATTTTTTTTAAAAACTCATTTATGTCAATTTTGACATTATTTAATAATTGATATTTTGTAGAGTCCTAACAATTTCATTATTTCGAGCTAAATAAATTTATTCAACCCTAAAATTTCATATTCAACTATAAAATTTGTGTGTGGAATAAAATTATGAAATTATATTTATTTTAGTTTTTATGATATCATTTATTTGATAGTTTCATTAATAAGAAAAATAATGCATCATTGTTTAGTCATATATAAATATATTTATTTTTTGTCAAAAAAGTTTAACAAAAATATGTTGATGTTGTAAATATATTTATCATTATAATTATTATTTATAGTCGAATAGATCAATTATATAAACTCAAATAATAATTGTTTTGCTAAAAGATATTTTCATTTGTAATTTTTTTCTTTACTTTATATTATTTAATATAAAATGTCATTATCACTCCCATGTGGCTCCATGGGATCCCAAAAGCGACCCAAGGATGCCCATTGTAACACCCGATACTTTGATGAGAAATATTTTGTTTTTATGTTATATAAATCATCAATGAAGTCTTTCACTACACACAACACTAGCTTGGCTTGCTTTACACGAAACTGCGGCCTTCCTCTATAGCTTGTGTTGTACGCAATACTGAGTTTCACTAAACAACGATATGTTATTAAAATATTATTACAACTAGCCGTTATGAATAGTAATAACCACTTTTTTAATTTTTTTAAATTTCATCATTCAAAATGGACTGCATTTTTGGATTCTGAATATCGAAATTAGCCTAGGGTGAAATTTTGGTATTTTTCTGAAAACTTTCATTTTTTTATGAATAGTGAAAACACTGGGTTACTATTTAAAAACCGACATTTTATTTAAATAATTATTTATTTTATTTAAATTTATTTTAGGTAAAAATTGAAACATAATACCTATATAAGTTCAATGCAATTCATCAGAGTCATTTTATAATAATTTTAGATATATAAAAATGTTATTGAACTTTTCACCGTCTTTTACCCATCTCCTAGGAGAATTTTCAAATTTACATAAAACATAATTTTACCGCTTCTATGAGTGGAATTTCGAAAATCTGAGAGACACGGTTAATATCAAGGACTAAAATTTGGTTCAATGAGATGAAAATAATTTTCGGTGAATAGTAACATTTTACTTTTTTTACCACGGTTAAAAGTAAATAGGGAAATTAAGGGTAAATATGTAATTATTATTACCCTAACACATGTCCTAGTTCTATTGGACAAGATTAATTCGACCAAAAACAACATTAGGAATAAAATATGACCATTTAGGCCCACATGGATTAGATTATGACATTTATTAATATTTTATTTAAAGAAGGGTTAAAATAGTAAAAATCAATGTTTAATAAGTAAATAATTTTTAATATAGGGTTATACATAAGATAAATTAGACTATAAATATTTATTAGAAAGTTAAAATGATTTACTACGTAATGTTATTTTATTTGTAATTTTTAGAAATTAAATAATTTAATTTATTTATGACAAAATGATGAGGAAGTAATTATCTTATTAATGAAATATTGAGATAGTTGATGTTATAAATACCCAAATAAATGTAATTTTAGACTTTTAATGAATTTAAATAATTTTCTAGGTTAATATTACATATTAGTACTGATATAATTAATTTTTTTCGAACTAAGATTTATGTTATGATTTTCAAAAAAATAAATTACCAAATAGTGTCAAAATTGATGTAAAATTGCTTTTAAAACAATTATTATATTATTAATTGTTATGTTATTCCTAAAAATCTGAGGTTCGTCAAAAGGACATATATAAGCTTATATATATTAACAATAAACAACTTGGGGTTCGTTTGGCTTGTTATAGTAAGTTTATTAACCTTATAGTGTAAGAAAATAAGAAGACACGGTAAAAGTAAAATTATTTAACTTAAAGTTAAATCTAAATTATAAGGTTAAAATAGATACATAAACTTGTACAAATTATATTGTATGAGAGTATTTCGACCCATCCCCGCCTTAGCTTCTAAATAATTCAATTTGAGGATATTAATAACCGAATATGACTTTATAAAAAAATATTATTTTTAGTTTTTTCAAAGGTGCCCCTCTCCTCCCTTATAAAAGGGCACCTCCTCCCTCTCTTCCTCACACAACTTTGAGCCTTAAAGCTCGGCCCAACCCTACCAAATTCTCTTCTCCACTTCCCTAGAAACATCCTAGAGGTCCTGGTCTTCTTCAAAGACCAATTTTAGTTCCCTAAGGGGAGGTCTGAAAGAGGCGCTTCAAAGAAGAGGTAATGTCCGTTACCGATTCGTTCAACTTTATTTATTATTCAACTTCTTATTCTTATTTAGTTGTTTTATTATGAAGTAATAAAATCAGTATCACTAATATACTGATATGTAATTATAATTAGGAAACAACCATATTTCACCATCTATCCATCCTATGGAAAATGAAATCACCGAGCGTGCGTACGTATGGAATACCGTCTCCACGCCGTGGTGTAATCAATTTTCCACCACCACCTTACTTGGATGGGTATAATGATGGAAATAAATAACTATATATGATTATTTTAAAGTGGTATTGATTCTAAAATAGTATACATACACTCCTATACAATTCCACAATCATGGGAATGATATCATCGCTTGTGCGTACGTACGGAATACCGTCTCCACAATGTGATGTGACTCGTTCTACATGATCTTCATTGCATAATGATTATATAAATGAATTGAATGAATAAATATGATATATAATACACTAATACCATTATGAAATTGAGTTATCTATAACCTAAAGGGAAGAATAAGAATTTATTCGACAAAACACGCATAAGAACAAAAAGTAATAAGCACCTGAATAACAAGTAGAAATGAAATATTACTAATAAGAAGCTAAGTATTTGACCATATATGATATTATAACAATGAGTATGATTCTGGAATAAGTCAATTACATTATTTAAATCATTATACAGGATGTTCGGACACATACGATGCAAATCGTACCTAAGGTAATGGAAAATATCACAATCTCATTTTTATCCGAGATTGTTTATACTTTGGTATTTACTGCGGTGTATTTTATCATTCAAATCCATGTTTCCTCAATATGTAATATTATTTCCATCCACCTAAAATTTTTTAAATCCAATTTATCCTTCTGTTTGTTTTTAGTAAAAGATATGAAAGAAATCTTTTGTCAATTTTCGTACGAGGTACTTTTTGACTTTTCTGACAAAAGTAGGAGAAGAATGTTTTTTTAAACATATATGGAATGAATGGATTTTTAAAACATTATTTCCAAGAATCATCCTTTACAAGTTTTAATGTTTATTTTTAATCATCTTCTTTTAGATTAAAATAGTATTACATGTTAAGAAAGGAAAATGTTTTCGAAGTAGAAAAGATATTTTCCTCAAGAATGGAGTTCAAGTGTTTTATCAAAATTATTTTCCGTCTAAGATAATATAGGGTTATGTTTCTATCTCTATTATTACATTTATTTTATTATTTTGTGATGGAATTATTTTTATGAATTCCTTTATCTTATATGAATTGTTTTATGATGTCATGACGTTTAAGAATCCCATTTTTATTACATGGTTTATGCAATGATGTATGATTTGTGATTTTGTGGAACACATAAGAATGGTATCATTATGAGATGGGTGGGACCTATATCTTCCTAAAATACAGTGGGTAAAGATTTATATCTCATGAGATAGACATGGCTGGAATGGCAGGTTAAACCAGTTCAGTGAAACAGGAATGAAATGAGGAGCGAACTCGGTATAGAAAAGGACTTTGTCCTCTAAGACAGTCTTGGAAATGAGTCTTGACTACTAAGAAATTATTTTCTATTATTATGTTTGTATGCCACAAAGCATAATGTTTTAAGTTATGATTATTGTAATTACTTTTCACTTCTATGATTTATCCCATGTTATGATCTCTTTTGCAGGATAAGATTTTCAAAATGTTATGTTCTTATAAATATGATATGTTTGATATTTCTTTTGTTTACCTATACTGAGCATTTGAGCTCACCCTTTTGTATGTTTTCGTTCCCCCAGGTCAGGAAGAAGGTTATTAAGTAGAATATTCCAAAAGGGACTCTAGATATGACGAAATAAATGGGAGACAATGTAGATGCTTTATGAACTAGTTGTTTATTATTCTCAGTTTCTAAAGACACTATACCTATACGGTCCTTTCATGGTTTTGTAATATGTTGTAATAAGTGTGCTTCAATGTTGAAGTATTAAGAATGTATGTAAAGTATGGGTCGTTATAGTTGGTATCAGAGGAATGGTATAGTCAACCATTGGAAACTAGGATATGAAAGCCTTATTAAGAAACCTAAGGATATGTCTAAGCATAGAACACAATATTATTATTTGATAAATTTCCATGAATAACCTATGATAAGACCTTATGTGTAAAATTTTATTCTTGATTATGTGGTTTTCCTATTGTAATTAGTGTTTCTCACACTATTCTTCTTGGTTTTAGTCAATGGATGGAATATGAATGAACCATGTTATTGGGGGAATGCGACGGGCAATGCAATGATTGTCCCCCTGAGCAACCAAACTTTATGGGAGCTGGAATGAAAAATCATGTATCCATGCTCACACAACTTTCTCAAGCTATGAATCATACATGACTTCCAAACGAGCAAAGGAAGGAGCAACATTATATTGAATCCTTCATGAGGCAGTGTCACCTTCATTCAGAAGGTCTTCTGATCCATTAGTGGCTGAACAATTGATCAGTACCATAGAAAAGATATTTTCAGTTCTTCAATGTTCTGAACATGATAAAGTCATCATTGCAGTGTATTGTTTGGAAGGTGATGCTGATCAATGGTGGAATCTTATTATGAATACAAGGAAAAGGGATGAAATTGAGTCTATGGAATGGGATGAGTTAAAGAACTTATTTTTCAATAAGTACTTCCCTCATATTCTTGGAACAATGACAGAGAAGGAGTTTCTTGAACTGAAGCAAAAGGATGACGAATTTGTTGGTACCTATAATGAAAATTTTAAAATACTTGAAATGTATTCTTATGAAATTATTAGCTAACCTAATACTAAGATCAATAGATTCTTTAGTGGCTTAAAACAAAGTCTTTGAAGGGCGTTAGCCATAAGGGACTTCAATAGCTATGAGAAAATCATTCGATGTGCTCTCAAAGTTGAGATGGAGATTGGAGTAACACATCAGTCATATGGGTTTGATAAGAAGAGGAAAATGGAATTCAAAGAAAAATCTAAAGAGCACACTGAAAATAAGATGAGTATTACCTTATTCTCAAAGTGTGGAAAGAAACATGGAGGAAATTGTCTTAAGGGGACAAGAAAATGTTATAAGTGTGGAAAAGAAGGTAATCAGGCGATTGAATGTCAAAATAATGCGAAGAAAATGTCTAATGATGAAAACAATGGAAGGGATACTGATAGAGCAATTATTTTCAATTAATTTATATTGAATACCATTGTCTTAAACCCACAAAATTGTTCCTATAAGATGAATCGTTTCATTTTTATGATAATGGTGTTATTTTGAGCTGAATAGTAAAAATTGGCCATTTTGTATTTTTAATAGTTTTAAATTATTTCGGTAGTTTGGCCATAACATTAACTACACTGATCCAAATTGCAAAATTCTTTCTTTTCAAAATTCTACACATCCAGGGATTCATTTACTATTTCTGGACTACAATCTGAATCGGCCATATAGAAGCCCATAAGAAGCTCACAATTTGGCTCAAGAAAACTGTTTTCAGTTCTTCCTTGTTTTGATGTGGGATCCATAACGCATCCACTGTGGGCCCAAGGCTTGTTAAATTCGGTTGATGGACGAGAAAGGTGTTTTGGAGAATCTTTTATGATGAAATAACCGAGTGAATCGGCTGTTTATGGGGTCATTAAATCACCCTAATCCGGAGTATTTCGTTTTGGAGAGTCTGACTGGATAGAATAAATGCTCATAGTAAAACAGTCATAACTCTCGGAATACATGTCCAAATCCGCTGAGATTTTTAGGAGACACAGAAAAGGGGATTATGAACAACATTCAAGAAAGGACCAACACGTGAAGATGTCATTTAATGGGGATAAAACGAGTCGACATTATGGGGAAACATTCTGGCTATAAAAGGAGGAGAGCTCCACCCTCTCAAAACATCGCATTCTCCACCCCATTCCTTCTGGGACACCAAGAAATAGAACTTTTCATGTTTCTATTTTATTTATTTTCTTTTTCATAGTTTTTAATTGCCTTCTTCTTCCCCATTCAACTCGATTACCCTTACCATGGTGGGGTAAACTTTTGGGGTGATTGGGGAAAAGTTGGTTTTCTACATTGTAATGCTTGAGTTCTTGGACGCAATTGAATAAATTTCGTTCTTCTTCAAAGTTGTATTCAATTTATTATAGTGGATTTTATTATCAAGTTCTATCGTTCATGAATATTAATTCCGTTATTTATTTTTTCCTTTGTAAAATAATCAATATCTCCCTCCACTAATTTCTGGTTTATATATGATGTAATAAACCAGGAATTAGTGGTGAAGTACTCGACGATCATCAGTACGTGTAAAAGGTGTAGTGAATGTTCTTGATTGTTTGGGATAAAAAACCCGATCGGGTATTGCCCATTTAAATTAAGGATACACAATACAACTATTTTAAACATGGAACGAGAGTTGAGCAAACCAAGATCTTGGTAAGGTTTTCTCTCAGAATAATAATTTCACCAATGAAGTGAGAGGAAACGATTGTGGAAACTCACATTAATCAACTAAGAAGAAGTGGTTTGAATTAAATTGAAAAAGGATAGCATTATATTTAAGAAACCAACCCAGAACTAATCACCCATTTAATTTCATAGTTTTTCAATCATTTGAATTTCAAAATTCCTTTCACAATATTTTTACCCTCGTTTTAAAGTGACAACCCGTTTTGTGTGCACTCCTCTTCGGGAGACATCCTAGGTCAACCACATTTCTACATTTTAACTTAGGAAATAATTGTTTTTCCACACCCTACAATAGGCGTGGGTCAGATACACAGAATGAACGTGCTACACATCAATGTTTCAAGTGCAAGGAGATAGGGAATTATTCAAATCAATGCCCAAATCCAAGGGTTGATGATGATGATCGACGTCAACAAATTCTTAAGGATAAAGACAAAGGAAATTCACATGAAATTACTATCGGCAATGTGGAGTACGAAAATTAAGAGGTGACAGGTACACTTCCCATCAACTCTAAAGTAGCAAATGTTTTATTTGATTCTGGATCCACCCACTCTTTTATTTCTGAAGAATTTTCTAAGGGTATCACCATATTACCTCAACAACTAGATGTTGGGTTAGATGTGACAACTCCTAATGGCACAATAGTCACATCAAAAGTTTATAATTCTTCTCCTATTGAAGTTTGTGGGAAAGTGCTTCCTGAAAATCTTGTGATCCATCCTATAGTGGAATTTGATGTGATTCTTGGCATGGATTGGATTTCTTTATATAGAGCTCATATCAATTGCCAAAGAAGGGAAGTCACATTTCCTATTCCAGATCAATCTATGATCGTCTATCGATGCAAGGATGAACATAACCTTCTAGTGGAAATTTCTTCCATCTTATGGGGCTTGATTCCACTATATGAAGGTTATTTATCTCAGATGGTTGGTGAGAAACTCACGATTAAGAATATTCCCATTGTACGGGAGTTTGACGATGTCTTTCCGGAGGAATTACCGAGTATTCCACCAAATCATGAATTTGAGTTTTCAATAGAACTCGTAATGGGTGCTTTACCTATTTTAGAGACACCTTATAGAATGGCCCCAATTGAGTTGTAGGAATTGAAGAAGAAACTCCAAGAGAATCTTGATAAGGGATTCATACGACCTAGTGTGTCACCTTGGGGAGAACCTATTCTGTTTGTTAAGAAGAAAGATTGATCAATGAGACTCTGCATTGATTATCTAGAACTTAACAAGATCACTATCAAGAACAAATATCCTCTCCCATGAATTGATGACTTATTTGACCAACTACGTGGAGCTCAATACTTTTCCAAGATTGATCTTTTTTCAGGGTATCATTAATTAAGGGTTAAAAGGGAGGATATACCAACGACAGCTTTCCATAAAAGGTATGGACACTATGAATTTATAGTGATGCCATTTGGTCTTACTAATGCCCCTGCTATCTTCATGGGTCTGATGAACAGATTCTTTAGAGACTATCTGGATCAGTTTGTGGTAGTCTTTATAGACGATATTATTGTCTATTCAAAGAGAAAGCAAGAACCTGAAGATCACTTTGAGAATTATATTGAAGACCCTGATAAAGGAGAAGAATTAGGCCAAATTTACCAAGTGTGAATTTTGGCTTCAAAAAGATGCATTTTTTGGTCACATAATATCAAAAGAGGGGATATCAGTGGATCCAGCAAAAACAGAGTTTATCGAAAGATGTTCGAGAACAACAATAGTAACTGAGATCCAATGTTTTCTTGGTTTGGCATGATATTATCGATGTTTTGTGAAATATTTTTCACGATTATCTAATCCTCCCACCATGTTGACTCGGAAAAGAGTTAAGTTTGTTTGGACGGAGGAATGTGAAGAGACTTTAAGGGAGTTGAAAAGAAGGTTATCCAGTGCACCTGTGCTCACACTTCCTTGTAGTGAAGAATGGTTTGTGATCTACAGTGATGCCTTCAAGAAGGGATTGGAGTGTGTTCGTATGCAAAATGTTATGGTGATAGCTTATGCCTCATGACAGTTGAAAATCCATGAGCAAAATTACCCAACTCATGATTTGGATTTAGCTGCGGTAATATTTGAATTAATGATTTGGAGGCATTATCTTTATGGAGAAAGGTGTGATATTTATACTGATCATAAAAGCTTAAAGTATATTTTCACACAAAAGGGGCTGAATATGAGCCAAATATGATGGTTCGATCTGATTATGGATTACGACTGCTTAATTCATTACCACCCTGGGAAAGCAAACAAGGTGGAATATGCATTAAGTAGACAAGACCATTCTATCTTATCAATGATGAGGATCACAAAAGATCCAATATTTATGTATGTACAAAGGATGGATCTTGGAAGTATAATGGAAGGGGAACATTGTATCTTTATCAATTGAGTGTTAAACCATATATACTTGTGAAGATTAAAGAGGCATAGAAAGAATATGTAGAGTTACAAAAGAAGGTGAGAAATATTCCTGAATTCATCCTTGATTGTTATGGGATAATAAATTTCAGGAATCGGGTTTGTTTTCCTCCCATCCCATAATTAAAGAAGGAGCTACTGGATGATGCTCATATTTCTTCATTCTCTATTCATCATGGAAGCACGACGATGTATAGGGACCTTAAAGAGTACTTATGGTGGGATAGCATGAAAAGAGATGTTGCTGAATATGTCTCTTGATGCTTGGTTTTTCAAAAAGTTAAAGCTGAGAGACACAAGTCCATGGGGATGTTACAACCATTACCCATAGCAGAATGGAAATGGGAAAACATCACTATGGACTTTGTCACTGGAATTCTAAAACATCCAAAGGCAATAATGCTATTTGGGTCATAGTTGATCGTCTTACAAAGTCAGCACACTTCATTGCTATTAGAGTGGATTTCTCTCTGGATCAGCTTTCCATGATATATGTAAAAGAAGTGGTAAGATTTCATGGAGTACCAATTTCTATTATATCTGATCGGGATCCGAGGTTTACCTCAATGTTCTGGCGAACTATTCAGCATACTCTGGATACAGAGTTGAGTTTCAGCACTGCTTATCATCCTCAGATAGACAGTCAGTCTGAGAGTACAATTCAAACTCTATAAGATATGTTGAGAGCTTGCTCTATGGATTTCAAAGGTGGTTGGGATCAACAACTATTCTTGGTGGAATTTTTTTATAATAATAGCTTTCACTCCAGAATTCAGATGGCTCCTTATGAAGCTCCCTATGGAAAGAAATTCAGGACTCCAACTTGCTGGGATGATGTTGGGGAAAGAATGTTATTAGGACCTGATCTTGTTGATGAGATGGCAGAAAAGGTCAGATCCATTCAACAACACATTATAGCAGCTCAGAGTCGACAAAAAAATTATGCTGGAAATCAAAGAAAAGACCTATATTTTGAAGTGGGTGATAAAGTGTTCTTACAAATATCTCCTTGGAAGACATTAATGAGATTTGGAAAGAAGGGAAAGCTGAACCCTAGGTATATCGGTCCTTTAGAAATACTGGATCATGTTGGGAAGGTAGCTTACTGATTGGCACTTCCACCGAATCTCTCCCAAGTTCACGATGTGTTCCATGTATCTCTCTTGATAAAGTACATACATGATCCTTCACATTTACTCATCTCAGAAGATGTACCGTGGGAAAAAGATCTTTCTTATGAAGAACGGCTGATAGAGATTCTTGGTTGTTTTGAAAAAGTCCTACGGAACAAGACCAGTCGCTTGGTGAAAGTTTTATGGAGGAATCACCTATTATAAGAATCTACATGGGAGCTTGAGGATATTATCAGGGAAAGATAACCTCATATTTTTGTTACAAAGTGACGAATTTTGAGGCTGAAATTCATTTTATGAGGGGTAAAATGTTACACCCGAGATTTTTATGAGAAATATTTTGTTTTTATGTTATATAAATCATCAAAGGAATCTTTCACTACACATAACACTATCTTGGATTGCTTCACACGGAACCACATCCTTCCTTGATAGCTTGCGTCGGATGCAATACCGAGTTTCACTAAACAACGATATGCTATTAAAATATTATTAAAACTACCTGTTATGAATAGTAATAACCAATTTTTGAAATTTTGTAAATTTCATCTTTCAAAATGGACTTCATTTTTGGATTCGGAATACCGAAATTAGCCTAGGGTGAAATTTTGGTATTTTTCTGAAAACTTTCATTTTTTGATGAAGAGTGAAAACACTGGGTTACTATTTAAAAACCGAATTTTTATTTAAATAATTATTTATTTTATTTAAATTTATATTAGGTCATAATTGATACATAATACCTATATAAGTTCATTTCAATTCATTAGAGTTATTTTATAATAATTTTAGATATATAAAAATTTTATTGAACTTTTTACCGTCTTTTATCCTCCTCCTAGGAGAATTGGAAAATTTACATAAAACATAATTTTACCACTTCTATGAGTGGAATTTCAAAAATCTGAGAGACATGGTTAATATCAAGGACTAAAATGTGGTTCAATGAGATGAAAATAATTTCTGGTAATTAGTAACTTTTTACTTTTTTTACCACGGTTAAAAGTAAATAGGGAAATTAAGGGTAAAAATGTTATTATTATTACTCTAACACATGTCCTAATTCTGTTGGATAAGTGTAATTCGACCAAAAGAAACATTAGGAATAAAATATGTCCATTTAGGCCCACATGGATTAGATTAGGACATTTATTATTAATTTATTTACAGAAGGGTTAAAATAGTTAAAATCAACATTTAATAAGTAATTCATTTATAATATAGGATTATACATAAGATAAATTTGACTGTAAATATTCATTAGAAATCTAAAAAGTTTTCCTACATTATGGTATTTTATATGTAATTTTTAGACATTAAATAATGTAATTTATAAATGACACAATGATGATGCAGTAATTATCTTATTAATGAAATATTGACATAATTGATGTTATAAATACCCAAATAAATGTAATTTGAGACTTTTTATGAATTCCAATAAATTTATAGGTTAATATTACATATTATTACTGATTTAATTAACTTTTTTCGAACTAATCTTTCTGTTATGATTTTCACAAAAAGAAATTACCAAATAGTGTCAAAATTGACATAAAATTGTTTTTAAAACAAATAATATATTATTAATTTTTATTTTATTCCAAAAAATCTTGGGTTAGGCCAATTGACCTAGATAAGGTTTTATATATTATCAATAAACAACTTTTGGTTCGTTTGTCTTGTTATAGTAAGTTTATTAACCTTATAGTGTTAGAAAACAAGAAGACACGGTAAAAATAAAATTATTTAACTTAAAGTTAAATATAAATGATAAGGTTAAAATAGAAACCTAAACTTGTCTAAATTCTATTTTATGAGATTATTATGACCCATCCCTACCATATCTTCGAAATAAATCAATTTGGAGCTATTAAAACCCGAATATGACTTCATAATAAAATAATATTTTTAGTTTTTCCAAAGGTTCCCTTCTCCTCCCTTATAAAAGGGAACCTCCTCCCTCTTTTCCTCACACCACTTTGATCCCTCAAGCTCAGCCAACCCCTGCGGAATTCTCTTCTCCACTTCCCTAGAATCGTCCTATAGGTCCTGGTCTTCTTAAAAGTCCAATTTTAGTTCCCTAATAGGAGGTCACAAAGAGGCGCTTCAAAGAAGAGGTAATGTCAGTTACCGATTCTTTCAACTTTATTTCTTCTTCCACTTCATATTCTTCATTAGTTGTTTCATTATAATGTAATAAAATCAGTACCACTCATATACTGATATGTTATTATAAGTATGAAACAACCCTATTTCACCATCTATCCATCCTACGGAAAATGAAATCACTGTGCGTGCGTACATACGAAATACCATCTCCACGCCGTGGTGTAATCTATTTTCCACCACCACCATACTTGGATGGGTATAATGGTGAAAATAAATAACTATATAAAATTATTGTAAAGTGTTATTGATTATTAAGTAGTATACATACACTCTAATACAATTCCACGATCACGGGAACGATATCATCGCTCATGCGTACGTACGGAATACCGTCTTCATGATGTGAGGTGACTCGTTCTACATGATCTTCATTGCATAATGATTATATAAATGAATTGAATGAATATATATGATAAATAGTACACTAATATCATTCTGGAAATGAGGTATATATAACCTAAATAGGAGAATAAGAATTTATTCGACAAAACACACATATGAACAAAATGTAATAAACACCCGAATAACAAGTAGTAATGAAATATTTTAATAAGAAGCTAAGAATATGACCATATATCATATCAAAACAATGAGTATGATTCTGTAATAAGTAAATGACATTATTTAAATCATTATACAGGAGGTTCGGATAGTTACGAAGCAAATTGGACCTAAGGTAATGGAAAATATCACAATCTCATTTTTATCCGAGATTGTTTATACTTTGGTATTTACTGGGGTGTATTTTATCCTCCAAATCCATGTTTCCTCAAAATGTAATATTATTTCCATCCACCTACATTTATTTAAATCTAATTTTACCCTTCGGTGAGTTTTTATTAAAAGATATGAAAGGAATCTTTTGTCTTTTTTTGTACGAGGTACTTTTTGACATTTCCGACAAAAGTACGAGAAGAATGTTTTTTTAACATATACGACATGAATGGATTTTTAAAACATTATTTCCAAGAAGATTCCATTAAAAGTTTTCATGTTTATTTATAATCAACTTTTTTTAGTTTAATATTTTATGACATGTCACGAAAGGAAAATGTTTTCGAAGTAGAAAGGATATTTTCCTCAAGAATGGAGTTCAAGTGTTTTATCAAAATTATTTTCCATCTAAGATAATGTAGGGTTCTGTTTCTATCCCTATTATTACATTGATTTTATTATTTTGTGATGGAATTATTTTTAGGAATTCCTTTATCTTATATGAGTTGTTTTATGATGCCATGATGTTTAAGAATTCCATTATTAATACATGGGTTATGCAATGCTGTATGATTTATGATTTTGTGGAACCCGTAAGAATGGTATCATTATGAGATGGGTGGGACCTATATCTCCCTCCAATGAATTGGGTAAAGATTTATATCTCATGAGATAAACATGGCTGGAATGGAAGGTTAAACTGGTTCAGTGAAACAGGACTGAAACGAGGTGTGAACTCGGTTCAGAAAATGACTTTATCCACTAAGATAGTCTTGGAAATGAGTCTTGACGAATATGAAATTATTTTCTATGATTATGTGTGTATCCCACAAACATTCATGTTTTAAGTTATGATTATTGGAATTAATTTTCACTTCTATGATTTATCCCATGTTATGATCTCTTTTACAGGATTGTATTTTCAAAATTTTATGTTCTTATAAATATGATATGTTTGATAATTCTTTTGTTTACCCTTACTAAGCATTTGAGCTCACCCTTTTGTATGTTTTCTTTCCCATAGGTCTGGAAGAAGGTTATTAAGTAGGATATACCAAAATGGACTCTAGATATGATGAAATAAATGGGAGACAATGTAGATTCTTTATGAACCAGTTTTTTATGTTTCCTAGTTTCTAAAGACACTATACATATACGGTCCTTTCATGGTTTTGTTATATGTTGTAATAACTGTGCTTCAATTTTGAAGTATTAACAATGTATGTAAAGTATGGGTCGTTATACCCATGGTTGGATATGCATCATTGAATTGGGTTAGAACACATGTTAGGGTAATTTAATATTATTATAGTATTAATATTTATCCTTATTTACTGGATTTACCCATTTAACCATGGTAAATAAAATATTTACTAAAGTAAATAGTCTTATTTTATAAAAATAAAAGTTACCTATTTACAAAATTTGGTCCTCTGAATTTTAAATATGAAATCTATTTTTCCAAATTCAAAACACAGAAGTGGGATAAATTAATTTAAAATTAATTCCCATTGTTAGAACAATAAGCATGTTTTTATGAAATAATAACTATCAAAAGATTGACACTTGTTCATTTCCGGTTTTATCACGAGATTACATCCAATGACTTAAATTATATTAAATGATAAAAATATGATATAATGATACATAAAAAAACATTCAAATTTATAATTAACACTATAAATTATTTCGATTGAAAAAAGTTGTTTTTAATTAAAATTTAGTATTTTCACTATTCATCAAAAATTGAATGTTTTTAGAAAAACACTAAAAAATCACCCTAAGATAATTTCAATATTATAAATCCAAAAATGAAGTCCATGATGAATGATAAAATTTATAAAATTTTAAATAGTGGGTATTATTATTTATAATGGCTAGTTTGATTGGTCAAGGTGTGTTGGAATCTCAATGTTTTGTATAATAAAATCTATAGCACTATTCAAAGGGAAACGTACCATAAAATATTCAATTGTAACATTATCACCTCCATCAAATAATATCGACCTCTAAATTTCATGAATATTATTCCGTAAAATGATTTGGGTGGTTCTTCATCATAAGTTCCTCGGGTTCCAATGTTGGCTCTTCCATTTTATGGTTTCTCCATAGAAATTTTACCAGATGAGTCGTTCGGTTTCTCAACACTTGTTCTATTGTATCAAGAATCTTGATAGGATATTCGTAGTAAGATAGATCTGGTTCCTATTCTAATTTTTCATGTACGAGCTCATGTTTTGGGTCAGGCATGTATTTTCTCAAGAATGATATGTGGAACACATCTGGATTTTTGGAGAGACTTGGCGGCATTGCCAAACGGTATGTTGTAGCCCCGATTCGATCTAGAATATCGAATGGTCTGATGTACATGAGACTTAATTTACCCTTATTACTGAATTGTATAACTCCCATCCATGGTGATACCTTAATGAAAACATGATCTCCTTCTTGAAATTTCAAATCCTTCCTTTGGTTATCGACATTTCTCTTCAGCCTAAATTGAGCTGCATTGATGTGGGATTGGATAACCATCAACTTCTCCTTAGTTTCATCCACATGTTTTGGGCCTACAAGTTTTCTATTACCAACATCATCCCAACATGTTTTTGTGAGACATATATTTCTGTATAACTCTTTATATGTTTCCATCTGAATACATTAATGGAAACTATTGTTATAGGAAAATTCTACCAGAGGTAAATATTGATCCCACATACCTAGAAATTAAATTGAGAATGATGTCAACATTTCTTCAATGGTTTGAATATTCCATTCTTATTTTCCATCAATTTGATGGTGGTAGGCATTGCTCAAACAATGTTCAGTATGCTGGGATGTCTGATGTCTTTCCCAGAATCTTAATGTAAAACCTGGATCATGAAAGAAACAATTGATAGGGGTACACCATAAAGTCATACAATTTCATTAATATACAGGATTACTAAATTTTGAAGTGATAAATCTTCTCTTATAGTAAGAAAATGTGGTGACATGGTAAGACGATCAATAATGGCCCATATTTCATCATTCCATCTAGGAGTATTTGGTAGTCCCATTATAAATTCCATCGTAATATTATCCCATTTCCACTCAGGTATGGAAAGAGGTTGCATGAATCCTCCAGGTGGTTGCTGTCCAGCTTCCACTTATTGACAAACCATACATCGTGACACAAAATTGGCAATCTCCCTCTTCATTTTGTCCGACCAAAAATTTTCCTTCAAATCTCTATACATGTTAGTGCTACCAGGGTGTATAGAAAAATTAGAGATATGGACATCATATAATAATTCCCTTTTCAGATCAGGTATATTGGTAACACAAAGTCTCTTCCTAAATTTCAAAATCCCATCTTCATATAAGAAGTCGATCAATCTCTCATAGTACACAGTTTTAATCATCTTTTGAAATTCCATATCATCATCCTGAGAACTTTTTTTCCTTTCTAGTAAAGACAGTTTGGAAACCATTTGAAAAATATTTTATGTTTCACCTTCCATGGTTATTCCTATATCCAACTTTACTATATCCATGAAAATAGGATCCCTTTCAACCATCATGTTGTTCAAAACTCCATGATACTTTCTGCTCAAAGAATCCACAAACGTATTTTCCTTCCCCGGGTGGTAGTGTATCGTGTAATCATAATCCTTGTGTAGTTAAAGCTATCTCATTTTCATCATGTTCGGTTCGTTATGTGAGAAAATATACATCAAACTTTTGTGATCAGTATATATCTTACATTTTTTACCATAGAGATAATGTCTCCATATTTTCAAAGATAATATTACAGATGCAAACTCAGGATCATGAGTAGGATAGTTTTTCTCATTAATTTTCATCTGTTGTGACGCATAATCAATATCTCTATCATTCTGTATAAGTACACATCCAAGTGCTTTTATTGAGGCATCACTATAAATAATGAACCCATAAATACCGATGGTAGATTCAAGATAAGAGCATTGAATAATGTTCTCTTTAGTTCATCGAAATATTCTTCACACTATTTTGTCCAAAAAAATTTAACCCCATTACATGTGAGCTTCATTAATGGGTTATCCAATTAGACAAAATTCTGGATGAAACATCCAAAATAACCTACTAAACCTATAAAATGGCGTACCTTTGTTATACTTGTCAGTGATGGCCATTCTTGGATTTCCTTTGTCTTATGAAGGTTCAACAATGATTCCATCCTTAGAGACAATATGGCCAAGAAAAGAAATCTCATGAAGCCAAAATTCACACTTTCTAAACATCCCGTATAATTCATTTCTTCTGAGGGTTTTCAGAATAGTGTTCAAGTGATTTTCATGATCTTCATTTCTTTTGGAGTATACCAATGTATAATCAATAAATTCCAAGACAATGTTATCAATATATTCCATAAAAACTACATTCATTAGATCCATGAAGACAGAGGGTGCATTAGTCAATCAAAAAGGAATTACTGTAAAATTTTAATGCTCTTACCTAGTTTGAAATGCAGTTTTCATAAGGTATTCCTTTTTCACACACAACTGATGATATCCATATAGATGGTCAGTCTTGGAAAAATATTGATCTCAATGAAGTTGGTCTAATAAATCATCAATGTGAGGTTGGGGATACTTGTTCTTTTTTGTTATATCATTGATCTTCATTTAGTCAATTCACAACCTCATAGATACATATTTCTTCTTAACAAAAAGTACAGGGGCTCCCCATGGAGAAACACTAGGGTGAATAAATCCATTGTTACTCAATTCCTCTATTTATCTCTTTAGTTCCACTAACTCCGCATTGGCCATTCTATAAGGGGTCTTCGATACGGGCATTGAACCTGGAATTAAATCAACAGAAAACTCAATTTCTGATTTTGGAGGATGTACAGGTAAATCATCTGGAAACACATCAACATATTCTTGCACAGTAGGCACGTACTCTATTTGAACATTACATTCCTCACCCATAGTAATTTTTCTCTCTTCCTCCCCAATAATTGAATTTAGTTGACCTACTAGGGTGGATATAGATAATAATGAGATGGTGACATTTATGCTCTAATGATATGTTTCTCTTTATCATCATCAAAAATTGTAACCTCCTTCTTCTTAAAATAAAATTTCACATCGTGGTCTGAATGCCAATACATTCAAAGGATGATATCAAATCCAATCATGGGTATGAAGATGAGATCAGCATAAAATGATCATTTATATGCACTAATGGGTACTAATTCACAAAAATGTATTGAAATGATACATCCCTTAGGAGTTTTGACTAACAACTCTAATGTTAAATAAAATTGGAAATATCTAATTTTCATAGAAAACTCAGCTGATATGAAACAATACAATGATCCAAAATCAAATAAATCAATTACTGATCTTGATGAAACCTTTAAATTACCTTCCACCATGTCTTTCAGAGATTCATTCTCAGAAGTAGTAATTTCATATGCTTAGTCGTCATCCCATAGCCTTTTATAAGGTAAGTTTCCTTAACTCTTTGGACATTCATTCGAATAATGTCCCATCTCCCTACAATTGTATCATTGAATATTGGTAGCCTCTTTATTTCCCTTAAAATCTCCAGCAAGATGGCCTTTCTGTCCACATTTGTAGCATACTCCTTTTCATTTTAGAGATGCACCATGGTTCTTCCTTCCAAAATTATCACATGGCGAAAATTCAATTCTTCTATTCTTCCCTTTTTCCATATATTCGTTCCTAGAGTGGTCAATAGATCTTTTCTTCTCTTGATTTTCTTTAAAGTTGTAAGACTTAGATAATTACTTTTCCATCTTGATAGCACATGAGAAAATATATTCATACGATGAGAATGATTGCGATACTAATGCTTGACTGTGAATTGGTTTTAACCCATCAATGAAATGGTCAATCCTACTTCTTCGTTTACATATATAATCTGTAGCATGCATTGCTAATCTTTTAATGTTTGCCTCAAACATTTCAACATTCTCATCCTCCTTTTTCCTTATACTCAAAAAGTTTATTCCCTTATCCACTCGATGGTCACGAGGAATGTATTTTTCAATGAAATGTTCTTTAAAATCTTGATATTCTATACATTATAGTTCTTCATAATCCTTTTTCCTTTTAATCAACGACCACCATCAATTAGAATCTCTAGTGAGGAGATAAACTTCCATGAAAACATTTTACCTTTCACTACTTCCCAATGTGTGAAATATTTTTTCTAAAGAGTTTATCCATTGCTCAGAAACTAATGGATTTGTATTCCCAAAAATGTTGGTCGTTATTGCATCAGGAAGCTGTCTGACTTTTATCCCCCTCATTATGGATCAGGGTGCTCTATACGGGTAATGTTATTATTCATAACCTATGTGATTTTTCCTAGTATAGTGATAAGCTAATCAGCACTAGTTTCATCACTAGCTCTGCTATAATTATCTTGTGTAGAATTGAAATCCCTACATAGATTATGTGCGTTGAAACGGTTTCCATTCCTTCCACTAGGCTCCATTTCTAAATAATGGAATAAACTAGTTTAGTTTATGAATCCCCATAAATAAATCAAAACATGTAAAACACTTAACATAAATTGAACAGTTCATGGATATAATACATTATCATTACAATGTTTTCTTTTAGGATGTATATACTCATAAACCCTTCATAATGGTTTGTAAAGAAAATGAGAATTATTCTAATCATATCCCTTGGGGAGTGTCGTAACCAAAAGTGCAGAAAGGCCTGTTGTCATTCACAAGTTCCTGTTTGAGTCCTGATCAAAGAGGTGTTGTTGAGTTTTACCCCTAGGTACATCTATGCCATAGCCACCTCTACCTACTCTTATCCAGACAGTGGTTCATTCCTTTAAAAACTCCCAAAATCTATACATTACCAAAATTCTAGGAATATCTTCTATACTAATTCCCAATGTCTATATTAGGGCTATGTTTTATAATCATTGTTTATCTAAATCTATTTTTCAATGTTTGTAATAAACTTCCTCGGATACAAACTATAACCCCTCGACCCTAGTTACCCAGAGTCGATGCATTATTACATAACATTGGATTGATAACAGGGAAATCATATCCCAAAATACCGACCGATGTAGTATTATTGGAAACAAGATTCATACATAAGTTCTACATTACAACTTGAAATGAAATACAACACTAATGTATTCCATTAGAAACATCCAAGACTCCTAGATTCTGCCCGAAAGTCACTCATAACTCACTTCTTCATGTCCTGGGATAATGAAACATATGAAAGGGGTGAGCTCAAATTCCCAATAAGGGTAAGCAATACGGCGGAAGAAAACCAAAATATAAAGGATGTTGTATAATTAAAAACACATCTCTTTACCCATAATAAACATGAATAATTTTATGGCAGGAATTTAAGATGATTAAATAATTTCATAACAAAACATAATCAGGGGTATTCTACTAGTTGAATGACGACACAAAACATCAATAATATTTTCATAATATGGGAATGTATAATGTCGGACATTCTAAAACATTTTTTCAAGACCTCAGTCAAGACATTAAAAAATGATTAAGGCCTCAGCCAAAATTATATAACAAATTGGGAACGGCCTCGGCCAATTCCATGTCAAGTTTTCTCATGAGACCTATAGATGCATCGAGGAGCTATAGCAGACTCCACCCCACACATACTATGTATAATACATTTTTCATATGAAATGTTTGAAATATAACATAAACATTTGTATTAAAACTAGCATACTAAATGTCAATACATTAACCATAAACCATTAATCTTATATAATAACACATCCACATTCAAACATATCAAAAAACATTCAATACAATATGGAAGATTTGTATCCAAATGAATCAACCTCAATCAAGTATAAAATTCATCAAAGTATGGTGACATAGATGAAATAAAATATATTTGAGAGAAATATCCCTTTCTTTTTTTGAAATAATTAAAAGTTACATAATTATAAAAGAAAACAATTATTTTGAAAATATTTTTATAATATTTTAAGGGATTATTTGATGATATTATAATAGAGGAGAATAACCGCACCCACCATATAAGTTAAAAAATTCATTTTTACATTAATTTTGTCCCAAAGGTCTTAAAGTACGTTGTTTTGAAAATGACTTAAATATTCCTTTCAAAACATACATGTTAAAATAAGGGTATAAATGACTTTATCATATTTTCTTGTAAATATGAAAAATATTTTGAAATAAATTTTTAAGAATCATGGATTTGGATGATAAAGATGTCCCAGTAGATACTTACGTAAACAAAAACTCAGTTAATAAAGTGATTTTGAAATTGAACATTACCTTGAAATTTTCCTTGGTCCAGGGTAGGTTATCCTCCTATATTATGGTGAAATAATTTTTAGTAATTTATACAAGAACCATATACATTAATATGATATCATATATGATCTTTTAATATTTCTTTGTTAATAATATTATAGTATTATCGTCGTTTCGGGTCTTAAGTAATTTGTTTTCAATTATATTCTTTTTTATGGAAGTAATATTTTTATTTATAGGATGAATATTATTCATATTCAGAAATATATTATGTTTTTAGACATTATTTATACTCATTAAATCAAAATTAGTCTGGGATTGATATGATGGGGAATGAATCTCATTGTGTGTGTGGAGATGGTAATCCATACGTATGCACGAGAAACAATATCATTCATTTGATATTAAAATTGTATATAATTGGATGTTATATCATATATACAGAATCATTATCATGTTATTTTTGTTATTTTCATCAATTATACATCATAATTATACCCATTCAAAAAATACTGTATTGAATAACAACTACACCATGACGTGGAGACGGTAACCCATACGTACGCACGTATGGTGACATGTCATTAGATGGATGGATAGAATAATGAATATGGTAGTAAAATAATTATAATAACATAACAGTATATAGAATATACTGGAGTGCTTATTTTAGAATGGAAAAAACAAGTAATGAAGACGTGGAAGAAGAAAAAACTTGAAAGAGGTGTTGAAATATTTACCTTTTCATCAGGTTCTTCCTTTTGATTTGATCAAAAGGGATCCTTAGGTTGGCTTTATGACTAAAGTATGGCCTCTAGGATAAAGGGATGTGAGTGGAGAGGATATTTTTTCAAGGGTTTGGTCGACCCAAATGGCTCTGAAGGTGTGAATCTCGGAGAAGGGGAAGTGCCCTTTTATAAGAGTGGTGAGGGGCACCTTAGGAAAAAATTGAAATATTATTTTATATTAAAATCATTTTCGGTTTATAATGCCTAAAAATGAATTATTAAAGGAATATGGTGGGTATTTGTTAAAAAACACTCCACCAATAAGTTTTCTATAGGTTTGTGTCACTATATTAACCTTATCTTATATATTTGACTCTTAGTTAAATAGTTTCACATTACCTTGCCTCTTTGTATTTTTATATTATATGGTAATGAAACATACATTAAACTACTAAGGGAACCCCAAGTGGTTAATTAATTAAACAACTATAAATATATTAGTCTTTTGGATGATACTTAGATTTTTGGGATTATTATATCAACCAATAATATTGTATTTTTTTTAAAGAAAACTCATTTATGTCATTTTTAACATTATTTAATAATTTATTATTTTAAAGTACTAAAAACATTATTTCATTGAAATAAATACATTTAATAAACCCTATCATGTCATGGTCACCTTTAAAGTTTTTGTATGGAATCAAAACATTTAATTTATTTTTATTTCAGTATTTATAATATCATTTATTTGATTGTTTCATTAATAAGGAAAATAATTCATCATTGTTGTTTCATATATAAATATATTTATTTTTAGTCAAAAAAATATAATTAAAATATCCTTAGGTAGGAAATTTTTTTATCTTTCTATGAAATTTTTATAGTCAAATTGATCAATTATATAACCACATATAATTTGTTTTACTAGAAATATTTTCTTTTGTTATTTTTTTCTTTACATTAGATTATTTAATATCAAATGTCATCATAACTCCCAAGTGGCTCCATGGGGTTCCAAAATAGACCCAAAGCTTCCCACGGTTGGACATTTATTATAAAATAGTTTTAGGACACGTTTTAGTGTAATTTAATATTATTATAATATTATTTTTTAAAATTATTTACTGGATTTACACTTTTAACCATGGTAAATAAAATATTTACAGAAGTAAATATTCCTAATGTCTAAAAATAAAATTTAATTATTTACACAATTTGTACATCTTGATTCCAAATATGGATTCCATGTTTTCAAATTCAAAACACTTAAGTGGCCAAAATTATTGTAATATTAATTCCCTTTTTCAAAATAAAAATAGTGATTTTATTAAATAATAACTATTAAAAGATCAACACTTTTTCATGTCTAGTTTATTCATGAGATTACATCCATTGACTAAAATTATATTTAATAATAAAAATATAATATAATTATACTTAAAAAAATTCAAATTTATAATTTAAAACTCTAAATTATGTATATTAAAAAAGATTGCCTACTTGAAATTTTTTATTTTCAATATTTATCATAAATTGAATGCTTTCAGAAAAATACCCAAAAATCACCTTAAGCTAATTTTTATGTTCTGAATCCAAAAATGATATATATTTTGAAAGATAGAATTTATAAAATTTCACAATGTGGGTATTACTATTCATAATTTCCAGTTTGATTGGTCGTGGTGTGTTAAAATATTGAAGTTGCGTACAATGCAATCTATTGAATTATTCAAAGGGAAACATACCGTAGAAGTATTGGGTGATAAAAATTTAATATGTAACATTAAGTAAGGTAGGTGTGGCTAGAGTCATCATGATATATCATATATCAACTGTTACAATCTAATATGTGTTGTGTTTTTCCTCATATGTATATTTTATAACATGATCGTGAAAATATTCTAAGAGAAAACATATTATTCAAAATTATTTGATTGGAAATTATTATGGCAGAGAATACTATGGATTTAAAATGGTTGTTTAATGTTATAACCCATTGGTTGAATGATTATGGTCTTGTTAACGAATGATATTGTGAAACAATCATATATAAAGTTAATGGTCCCACGTGAGAGCCATATCAATGCATTAGTTGTAAACTCGATCACTGACTTGAATTTCAAAATATATTATATCTTATTAATAACAAATTTCTAGAGGTGTGATGGTTATTGAAAGATTAACCATAAAATTTCTATGTAACATCAATAAATGAATAGGTTAGGTTCTACTCTCTTTATCAACCCAGTGTTTCTTAGGGAAGATATTTCCTATTATGGGATGATTCTAACATTTTTCTAGGTTGGATCAAATTTAGATTTCTAAGAGAATTTGATCTTTTCATTTGAGAGGACATAAAGAAATTTAACCCATGTAGCATAATAAAAATTTGAGAGTCTGAACACATAATTGTTTTTTAGACTTCATTAAAGCCTTGGGAGTTTGTTTTGATGCCCCATTATATTTTGAAATCACATGACCGTGAAAAATAATGTTTAGAATGAAGTAGTAAGGTATCATTATTTGACTTAAATCATGTGTCCATAAAGGGGAAACTGTTTGACTGATACATTAGAACCTGGTTTTCATAGGATTTATTCTAACAGTTCGAGAGAAGACACATGGTTTTGCATTTACTATGGTTTTCATAAAAGGGTTTAATGGATTTTTTATCATGGATTTCCAAAATTTTCCCATTAACCATGCAAGATCCATTCATGGGATGTATCTAATTCATTGTTGGTGCATAGTTTTTTCAAAATGTTCTTCCAATTTCATCTCCTCATTTAAAAGGAGTATTATTTCTATTAATCCCCTTACTGTATTTTGGGTTTCACCCACTTTACTACTCATATTACCTTTTCAATGAATCCTATTATAGATATCCTCCTATAATATAATAGGTTTAGAGATTATCTTCACATCCAAACTCCAATTTGATATTTTTTTGAAAAAATTATTCCAATAATTGTGTATATTAATTTTAATTACCCCTTTCTCAATTAATTCAATTATCATTATAACAATCATTAATGAATGATAATTCACATTATTTTCTGGGTGTTTTTATTTTTCATTAGTTTTTTATCGAACATGGTCGATTTAAGAATTCATATGGGGCATGTTCCTTTTCCATGGTATATCTTAGGTAGTATATAAAATCTCTTATAATTTATATATCATTTATTAAACACACCATTAAACCACACCATTGAATATCTATTCGTTTCCATTTAATTGTAGAATTAAATATGTAAAACCTAATATCTTGAATTAAATATACTTTGTGTAATAAATTCCATACATAGGAAATTATCACCAAAACCTAATCCATAATTTTTTGTGTGAAGAGTATACACCTAAGACCTATTCCCATTATAGGTAATTACTTTTAACTTATCAATGATCATTGATATGATCATCCTTATACTAGATTACATTTTCATTTCAATATTTTGAAGTATGATAAATAATCTATTATTTATGGGATTATTACATGAGAAATATGAATCAAATTAACATGGATTCCTAAAATTTATTAAAAGGCGTCTTTTGATATAATCTACAATATATAATAAATTAGGAAAAATAATGGGACATTTGAATGGATAGGTGGCATAATTAGTACATGGTTTTGATTATTTATTAATTAAAATGGTAAATGGGAATATATTTCTTAGTGTATGCTTTTCTAATGACATGAATTAATTATTTACATGGCCTCATTAATTTCCATAGGATTTAATTATTTTGGGGCATGATTAAGGGAATGTTATTCTCTTTATCAGATTGTCACTGATAATGTTTTCTATGTATAAACATGAATGATAATTTGGTTCCTTTTACAGAACACTGTAGACACAGACAATGGTTGTTTAGAGTGTATCATAACTTAATCAATTCTTGTGTTTCCATTCTATATAACTAAAATGATTGTATTATATTTTACATAATGTATATTACACTTGGATTTAAACATGAATTCATGGTAGTATTATTTTTACGGTCTCAAAGAGAAGATAATCACCTAACCAGGTGTTATGGTTGATCGCTAGGGGATTTATCATAGAAGGGATTGATGGAAGTATGGTTATATCATTCCATGAGTGATACTCAGTCCATTATGTGTGTTATATGGGATGGGGTCGTAGAGTTATTCAATATAGAAAGACATGAGTGATACTTTTGATGACATAATTGATCACCTTGGATGGACACTTGCAGTGTTTGGAACTTATAGAGTTCCTACTATCATATTTTGGGTTCTCTATACAGTTCACTTTGGGTGGTCCAAGGATTCTTCATATTTAAATTATAGATATTACTTTGATATAATTCCAAGAATATAAATTTATTAAACATAATGATTTGTTCTCTATGTAAAATAAAATTCTTTGGTTTATTATATATATTACACTTGAATTTTTTGACATCCTAGCTATATATACACTGATGTATTCTATGAGAATAATGATTTTATATATACCAACATATACTAAATTTGGTATTCATTGGTTGATTTTGGTTCAATGAATTCCAAGATAGGTATAAGAATGTATATTTGGACATGTGTCCCTTATGAAGATGATGATACTTATTCAGTTTTGATTATCAATCATACCTAGAAACTACTATAGTCTATATTCATAGACTAATTAAATATAAACACTACATGTGATAGACTACTTTGTATGTCTCACAACGATTTGTAGATGATAATGCACTATGGTACCCAGAAATACCTTCTTTTTTGGTAGGGTCAAATTCTTTTCTTATGAATGTAAGGACCTCGATTCCTGGGTGCCCATGGGGAATGATTTACTAAAAAATTTATTACAAATAGTTACATTAATACATCATGTCCCATTACTATAGAAGATCATGAGGCTCAGGATTCTGGGAAACCAGCTACTTCTAAAAAACTTCTTAGTACAAATCCATGCCTGAAATTTTTTAAAACAAAAACATAGGGTGAGAAAAATATTCCCTGTAAGGGGTTTTAAAATGTTTAAAGAAAATTCCTTCTTAAAGCAGTCATTTTGAAGATGATAAAACACTTCACTAAAAACAAGGAATTATATTTTCTTAAAAACATGTAAATCCTACATTTTTTCAAACCACTTACACAGAAAATAAGTACGTACTTAAAATAAACATTAAAGAAGATATAAATCAGAGAGCGCAAGAATGTGAAGAATAGATGATGCATAACATACAACCAAAATTACTTTAGTTCTAAAAGATTGTGGGTAAGCAGGGAATACATTCATACCATGATACATTATCACATAAAGTTCTTATAACAACATACCACATGTGTTACAGTGCTTATTTCATAATTTCATTCTCATAATCAAGGGAATTTCCTCTAGGGGATGTCCTGTTAGTTGAACTATACCCTGGTTGATCATTTATCATCACACGCAGAGGGAATGTTTTCTGCTAGACTTTCTCAAGACCTTGCGTCAAGACCATAAAACATACTTAATACGGTTCAAGGCTAACCGCCTATCCCATTTCCATTGTAGCACATGCCAAGTCTAACCGCCAAGACCGTCGCACATAACGTCTCATGAGACTCATCCTTTACCCAATGCATTAGAGAAATGAATAATTCCAGGCGCATCCGTCCATAATCATTAAATCCAACACATCCCTCACATGTTATAGCATGATCTTATATTCATAACAGTAATTCATAGACCATAATCCCCTTTGACCATGTACATATTGATTATGAAAAAGGGTTATATTTATTGGTTTCACCTCAAATGTTGGCATATAAAAATTCATGATCACATGTAATAAAAAGAAACTTTATTACATAAAAAAATGATAGATTAGCACATGAGATAACACTTCTTGCATCTAAACCCTTTAGAAGGTGGCCTTGTTCAGCCCATGTTGACACCCTATTTAACTCCATGGTATCCACATAATTTTTATGCACTAATTATTTATAAAACACTAAAGCACCAACCCGAAGGACCAAAGGCAGTGCTTGTGAATCATCTATAACATAAAACATGGTTTATGTCCTAAGAGGTGTTTAAGAATAAAATAATTGTTTACACCCATGAACTCATGCATAGGAGTACATTTATATTTAAACATAAAACAACCATCACACTCTACTTGAAAATAAATGAATTTGAGATACATACGAATTCAGGTAAAGTGACAATTATAATAAAAGAATTTATGTACATTTAAGGTGCGTGTTTGGGATATGCACACCAAAAACTTGGTTTTATGAAACTCTTTAAATCGTAGCATGACTTAAAATTTTAAGGAAAAAGTTTAGCGAAACCCCAATTATATCATATTTATATATAACCAAACATACGTGAGTTACAAATAAGGTAACAAAAAACATGTGGGACTAGATCCCACCTTGCATGCAGTTCAGGTTTTGAAAAAAATACCCAAAAACAAATGGTCATTCTTCAAAGATCATAACCCAAAATAAACATACACATATTTATAATTTGAAAGCCTAAACGGATTCAAGAATAAATTTTAAACATTTACTCATATGTACATATTCGTGAGGTAAGGGGATTAGTGGGGAAGTATTTGCATGCTACATTAAAGGCACGAGGCCCCCTTGCATGTTCTATGTACTCAAAACATTTTTGTAAAACTTTAACATACATTTTTTTTGTTTAAATAATGAGAACCTGTATATGCATATATGTAAAATACATATACTTTCACAATCTTATAAGATCATAAAATTTTCTCGAAACCTCCATTTTCATGAAGCAGAGTACAACAATGATTATATACTTATAAAGAAAAAAAAGTGAATACATCATCTTACACAAATGTATATACCAACTTACATATACATGGAGTGTATATAGGTATGAAAACCTGAAACTGAAGAAAAACAAGACTCCATAGTTTTCCCTTACCCCGGTTTAATCCTCCATGCAGGCAGAGGAAAAGGAATACAGTGGTTCTCGTGGCCTTAAATAGGTGTATATAAAAATTATATATATATATATATACTGAAACTGAAGAAACACAAGGTAAACTTTATCCCATACCTTCTCTTAGAGGGGAGGAGGGGAAGAAGTAGGTGGTGACACCGGATCGGTGGTCGAAGATCTAAGAGGACTCGGTACAAAACCCTCCTTGCCTTCAGTGTAAACCGAGACTTAAAGACATGGAATCTACTTGCATAGAGATATCTATGGGGTAACTGAGGATGAGGCGGTGCCAACCTTGTGGAAAGGAGGGGAAATGTTGGGCCCACAATCGGCATAGGTGAAGAAAAATGCAGGCTACCCTGTTGTGCGATGAAGAAGAAGAAGACGCGGGGGTGGGGGGAGATACATAAACAAACAACGACTGGGATTGAACGTGGTTGATCAGATGGCCCAATGCGGAAGCGGTGTTAAAAACTTTGGATGTCCGCGATGGAAGAGGGAGGATCGGTCGGCCTAGACGTGACGCAATGACTTTAAAAAAACACGGGTCTCACTCCCCTGTGTTTTTTTAATCATCAATACTTTTAATTTTTTTCTAACACTTATTATATGAACATTATAATTATTAACCTACAATTATTAATCACTTTTATTACTTTAAGAAATATCTATATTCATTAATTATTATTTATTTACCCCTATCTATAACATATTATTATTTTTCATTTATTGACTTGTATCAACCAATTTATCTTAATCTCTAATTAAAATTAAATATCCATATACATTAATGTTGTTAATAGTCATATTAACAATAATAATTATTTTCAAATTCAACATTTAATAGTTCATTGATATTGACATTGTGATAAAAAATTTGTAAAACGAATGAAACCATAATTTGACATAACTTCAAAACTGTTAATTATAAAAAGATCAAATTATGAACATTTTCATTATTGTTAGTACTTATATTTAATTTAGAGGTAAGTATATTATATTTATCTTACATATTAACGTAACACATATATATATATGACCCATGAGTTTACACATATTTTTTGTAATCTAGAAAAAGTAAAACCCAACCTGATTCAAATTAGTAAATCCTATTTTAAATAAAATAAACATTTATTTCTTTAAGTAAAAAAACGTTTATAATTAATTGTGGAAGATAAATAATAATATTAATTCCCACTGTTATGTATTATAATGATAACCTACTAATATAATTCACATTTCTGGAAAAACAATAAATTAGATATATTATCATTATTTTTATTGTCAATAAATAAAACAAATAATAATTTTGAACCTTTTTGCGGTATTCAAATCTTAACTTCAACGGTCCATTTGAAAAACATTAGAAGATAAAATGATCATGGGGGAGCCAACGACTATAATTATAGTCGTTGGTGTCTAACGGTCGGATATGTGTTCTATAAAAACCTAGTCTCGGGGTTTCACAAACTCACGGTGACTGAAGAAGAAAGAGGGGGACATGGTTCAAGTTATTCCTTTGGTTATCAGTACAGATGTGGTTTCTTTTTCCATCCTTATGTCTGTTTTGATTGATGCCAGACACCCTGATCACCTTCTCAAGGTTCTTGTGGTTTTTAGCGGTTTTCCTGTAATTTTAATCAGGGATTCAATTGAAATATTTGGTCAGCTAAGCTTCCCGTTTGATCCTAGAGTTGTAGTCACGAAGATGTTCTGCATTTGAATAAAAGAGCCTTTCATTCATTTTGATTCGTTTTCTCTATTTTATTGTTACTATTATTATTATTTTTATAAGTTTTTTGTTTGTTCGATTAATGGATGACATTGTAATATAAACATCCCATTAATCAAAACACAGTTCTTGGGTCGTTACTTTATTTCCCCCTTAAAAGAATTGTGTCCTCGCAATTCTATTCATAAAAAGAAAAAAAGAAACCCTACTCGTACAAAATTACCAAAACATGAGATCTGTCTCGATTAACGAAATACCCAAGTTGGTACATAGTTCTTCCGTTTCCCTATCCCAGATGCACTTTAACCAGTATGTCTTAAACTCCTGCTCATGTGTACTGCACACAAGCTTCCAAAGGGAGGCTTGTGCGGTGAAAAGCTCGAAAATGTCCGAGTGGAAAAATTCTTTGATAACTCTCCGAACTACATCACGTTCTAGGTAATAAAGGGGGATGATTCAATTGAGGAGACTGAAATTTAAGACCTGAAACATAAAGGTTTCACTGAGGTGGAAATCCTGGGCAGCTATGAGGAAGCAAGCTCTGGCGGAAAAGATTTGCGCTAGAATAAAACACTAAATGAGACCGTCGTAGTATCTTCCCCTTCGCCTATAACATGGGAGTTGGGAAGAGGCAATGATATGAAAAACACGGAAATCCCCCTGACCCGAACGAAGAATCTCTGGACTGTTCACTAATTCAAGAAGACATTGAAAAACCCTCATAGGTGGAGAAAAGATGGTTAATCCATCGTGCATGTCCTGATTAAAATAACCTCTCCAACTCATCTGGTAGATATGATATGTTCATTTGACCAGCCATCTGAAAATCATTCAAGAGAGAGATCACTTAACAACACTGATAAGGTAAAGGCATAAAAGTAAAGAGGAAACATTCAATTACACAAAAGTTTACATAAAAGAGTTTTAGTTTCGTTAGTGATTTACTAGGAGAAGACAACAAAGAGAAACAAAACTCCCTAACTCTTCAAACCACACACAGGCTGAACAGACGGGACTAAACTCATGGGAACACCTATGACGACTTTTGAGTTTAGCATGAGGGGTATGGATTTGGAAACATCATTATACACCTATTTCCTAAGTGACAATCTGGTGGACTTTTCTTCTAACACCCCAAAGTCCATCAACACGTCCCAGAATCCACAGTGAAAAATCTGGCAAAGGTATGCCGCTTGGAGGTCTCCGGAAGCAGCAGCTTCTTGAAAGGGGTTATCGAGCATCATGCCAAATTTTTCGCCAGTCGTGAACAGTCGGAAGAGTTCAGTGTGGTACCTTCCTCGACGTGCATACGAGGTAAATTGGGTGATCATTATTAGGAGATAATCCATTCCCAATCCCCGGTGAAGGCTAAGCACCCTAGGCGAGTTTGACACATCATATAGGTGCTTGCATGACATGAAAATAATGGCATAATCAAGAAAGTTCTCCTGACATGCCAGAGACACAATAGTCTCTAGGGCCTCAGTGGGAAGTGACAGTAGATTGGTAGATACATTTCCATCAGCCATCTGAATGTTATAACATAATTACTTAGTCAATAAAAGTAATATATTCATAACACCTGGTTATCTAGAGTTGCCTGAACCCATCCTATGATACCAATTGTAAGGACCCCGATTCCCGGGTGACCATGGGTCATGATGTACTAAAAAATTTATTACAAATAGTTACATTAAAAAATCGTGTCCCATTACTATAGAAGATTTTGAGGCATAGGATTCTGGGAAACCAGCTGCTTCTGAAAAAATTCATAGTACAAATCCATTCATGAAAACTTTTAAAACAAAAATATAGGGTGACCAATGTATTCCTAGTAAGGGGTTTTAAAACGTTTAAATAAAATTCCTTCTCAAAATAGTAAATTTGAAGATGATAAAACACTTCACTAAAAACAAGGCATTATCTTTTCTTAAAAACATGTAAATCCTACATTTTTGAAAACCACTTGCATAGAAAAGAAGTACATACTTAAAATAAACATTAAGGAAGACATAAATCAGAGATCGCAGGCATGTGAACAATAGATGATTCATAACTTACAACCAAAATTACATCCGTTCTAAAAGATTGTGGGTAAGCAGGGAAGACATTCATACTAGGATTCATTAGCACATAAAGTTCTTATAACAACAAACCACATGTGTAACAGTTCTTATTTCATAATTTCATTCTCATAGTCAAGGGAATTTTCAACTAGGGGATGTCCAATTAGTTGACCCATCCCCTGGTTGACCATTTATCATCACATTTAGAGGGAATGTATAATTCTAGACTTCGTCAAGACCTTGCGTCAAGACTATTAAACATACTTAATACGGGTCAGGGCTAACCGCCTATCCCGTTTCCATGGTAGCACAAGCCAAGGCTAACCTCCAAGACTGTCACACATAATGTCTCATGAGACTCATCCTTTACCCAATGCATTTGAGTGCTTTATAATTCCGAGCGTACCCGTCCATAATCATTTATGTCAACTACATCCCTCACACGTTACAACATGATCTTATATTCATAACTTGCATTCTTAGTCCATAATCCCCTTTGAACATGTACATATTAAATTTGTAAAAGGGTTAGATTTTTTGGTTTCACCTCATATGGTGGCATAAAAAAATAATATTCTTGAGCACAATTAATAAAAAGAAACTTGGTTACATAAAAAAATGACAGATTAGCACATGAGATAACAATTCATGTATCTAAACCCTTTAGAAGGTGGCCTTGTTCCGGACATGTTGACACCATATTTAACTCCATGGTATCCACTTAATTTTTATGAACTGATTATTTATAATACCCTAAAGCACTATCCCTATGGACCAAAGGCAGTTCTTGTGAAAAATCTATAACATAAATCATGGTTAATTCCCTAAGAGGTGTTTAAGCATAAAATTATTATTTACACTCATGAACTCATGCATAACAGTACATTTATATTTAAACATAAAACAACAACCACAATCTACTTGAAAATAAATGAATTTGATATACATATGAATTCAGGTAAAGTAACAATTATAATAAAATAATTTATGTACATTTAAGGTGCGTGTTTGGGATCTGCACGCCACAAAACTAGGTTTTATTAAACTATTACAATCATAGAGTGACTTAAAATTTTAAAGCAAATGTTTAGTAAAAACCCAATTATATCATATTTATATACAACCAAACATACATGAGTTACGAATAAGGTACACAAAAAACATGAGGGACTAGATCCCCCCTTATATTTAGTTCAGGTTTTGAAAACAATACCCAAAAATGAAAGGTCATTCTTCAAAGATCATAACCCGACATGAACATACACATATTTTAAATTTGAAAGCCTAAACAGATTCAAGAGGAAATTATAAACATTTATACATATGTACATATTCGTGAGGTAAGGGAATTAGTGGGGAAATATTCGCATGCTACATTGAAGGCGTGAGGCCGCCTTGCATGTTCTGGGTACTCAAAAAAAATTTGGAAAACATTAGCATACAATTTTTTGTATAAATAATGAGAACCAGTATATGCATATATGTAAAATACATATACTTGCATAATCTTATAAGTTCATAAAATTTTTACTGAAACCTCCATTTTCATGAAGCAGAGTACAACAAAGATTATATACATATAAAAAAAGATCATATATCATCTTACACAAATGTATATACATACTTACATATACATGGAGTGTATATAAGTATGGAAACCCGAAATCGAGGAAAAAAAGACTCGAATGTTTTCCCTTACCCCGGTTAAATCCTCCATGTAGGAAGAGGAAACGGAATACAGCGGTTCCCGGGGCCTTACATAGGTGTATATAGAAAGTATAAATATATATATATATATATATATATACCGTAACTGAAAAAACATAAGGCAAACTCGATCCCTTACCATCCCCTGGAGGGGAGGAGGGGAAGAACCGGGAGGCGACGCCGGATCAATGGTTGAAGATCTAAGGGGACTCAGTGCAAAACCCTCCTTTCATTCGGTGCAAACCGAGACATAAAGAGTGGGACTCTCCTTGCATGGAGATATCAACTAGGTAACCGAGGATGAGGTGGTGCCAACTTTGTGGAAATGAGGGGCGACGTCGGGTCCACAGCCAGCCTAGGTGAAGAAAAACGCAGGCTACCCAGCTTGTTGGCGTGTGCGACGAAGAAGAAGAAGACACTGGGTGGAGATATATAAAAAAACCGACGGCTGGGATTGAATGTGGTTGATCAGACGACCTGATGAGGAAGCGGTGTTAAAAACATTGGATGGTCGCGATGGAAAGGGGGAGGATCGGTCGGCCTAGACGCGACACAATGACTTTAAAAAATGACGGTCTCACCCCCTGTGTTTTATTAATTTTTTTAATCATCAATAATTTTATTTTTTTATTAAACATATTATGTGAACATTATTATTATTAACCTACAATTATTAATCACTTTTATTATTATTAGAAAGGTCAATATTCATTAATTATTATTTATTTACCCCTATCTATAACATATTATTATTTTTCATTTATTGACTTGTATCATCCTATTTATCTTAATCTCTAATTAAATTTAAAGATCCACATACATTAATGTTGTTAATAGACATAATAACATTAATAATTATTTTCAAATTCCACAATTAAGAGTTCATTGATATTAACATTGTGAAACAAAATTTGTAAAAAAAATGAAACCATAATTCGACATAATTTGAAAATTGTTAATTACAAATAGATCAAATTATAAAAATTTGCATTATTATTATTACTTATATTTAATTTATAGGTACGTATAATATATTTAACTTCTAGTTTAACATAAAATATATATTTATATGACCCATGAGTTTACACATATTTTTTGTAATCTAGAAAAAGTAAAACCCAACATGATTCAATATAGTCATTCCTGTTTTAAATAAAATAAATATTTATTTTCTTAAGTTAAAAAAACATGTATAATTAATAGTGGAAGAAAAATAATAATATTAATTCCCACTATTATGTATTATAATGATAACGTACTTATATAATTCACATTTTTGGGAAAGCAATAAATTAGTTATATTATCATTATTATTATTGTCAACAAATAACATAGAGAATAATTTTGATCCTTTTTGGGGTATTCAACTATTAACTTCAACGGTCCAATTGAAAAACATTAGAAGATAAAAGGATCATGGGGGGGCCAACGACTATAATGATAGCTGTTGGTGTCTAACAGTCGGATAGGTGTTCTATAAAAACCTGGTATCGGGGTATCCCAAACTCAAGGTGACTGAAGAAGAAAGAGGAGGAGATGGTTCAAGTTATTTCTTTGGTGCTCAGTACTGATGCGGTGGCTTTGGATATCCTTATGTTTGTTTTTATGGATTTCAAAGACCCTTATCGCCTTTTCGGGGTTCTTGTGGGTTTGAGCGATCTTCCTGTAATTTTATTCTGGTTTTTAATTGGAATCTTTGGTTAGATAAGCTTCTCGTTTGATCATAGAGTTGTAGTCACCATGATATTCCTCATTTGAATAAAAGTGACATTCATTCATTTTGATTCATTTTCTCTATTTTATTGTTACTATTATTTTTTTATAAGATGATTGATTGTTCAATTAATGGATGACATTGTAATATAAACATTCCATTACTCAAAACACATTTTCGCGGGTCGTTACAATAAATGTAGTTTCATCAACGTATATTAGAACTAAGAGAATATGGCTTATCCGCATATCAATATTCATTTAGATTCACCCATTATGACTTTATTTCAAAGTCAATATACATGTATTGTACTTTATTGTATCACATATTGTTTTTTACTACATTAGTTTTGTATTTCATCTGGGAATGCATGAATTGATGTATATTTTGGGGTGTCTATTATTTAGTTATTATAGTTAACTTATGTTGTTTTGTTGTTTGTTCATAAAACTTTTGATATTGATTGAGTTGTTTATTATCTATTATAGAACTATTTTATTCTAATAAATTTGGTATTTTATCCCCATTGTACCATCATTGGACCCTAACTACTAGTGGACTACCATAGTCATATGGGTGGAGAGCTTGAGGTCATGTGATTGAATTTCTATTGGAAATGTTATAGTAGATCTTAGGTTGTGATGTTGAAAAGTTGTATCAAATTTGTTTTATTCCCTATTTTTCATTCTATTTTGGGAATTTGTATACATGAGGAAAGGAATGTATCAGAACATGGAAAATATCCATGTGTAGGTGTGAAAATTACATGCACAGGGAAATGTCCATGTGGGAAGGGAAGGGATTTTTTTCGTGTTGTTTATTTTTATAGTTGTTTATTATTTCACCTCAGGTAACTGGTGTATATTCCAATTCATAATGATTTTTTTGTTTTATTTCACATGATCCTTTCCCCTATAGGGAATTTATTTTTTTAAAATAAATCATTGTATAACCTTCATAGACTCACATGTGAGGAATATTCTATTCCATGTGGTAACATTAAGAGATGTTCTTTATGTGATTAAAGGGTATTCTTAGTTATATAACACATGTTGTAATTTATTAGTATGATTTATTATATAGAATGTATCTATATTATAGTTATACATTTTGAGAGTAATTTTCCCTTTTTTGAGTGTTATAACATGTTTATATGATTTATATAGAATTCATACCCCCAATAAGGTAACTATTTTAATATATTATGAAATCTAATTCATGTGATAGTGATCCTAGTAATAATTTTTATATAACATTGGTTATACATGTTTCAGTATCCCATTAATTTTTTCCTGTATAGATTATTGTAGAAACCATAATTGTCTAATTTTTACAAGATTGATCATTGAACAATTGTATTAATGGCCTACACAATATTTTTTTGTGATAAAATGGTATCCAATGTGCAATTTATTATTCTAATGGGAACATTATAAGAAATAAAATGGTTACCCATATAATCAAACTAGATTTTATGATTTTGTTAGACATTGTGCCCATAATATAAATAAATATAAAGTCAAATTTTGACATAAAATTAATATGTAGTATGAGGAAATATTACATGACTTGAAAAAAGTTGGTTGGTTTTATTTTTTATGGTTATGGGGTTGATTTGACTCATCTCATGTAGGGTAGTCATGGTTCCCAGTTCTGGTAAAATGAACCCACTAAAGGTGGTTAGAATTTTAATTATTAAAATGATTTAGGTTTCATCCATATGAAACCATGAGGGATGAAGGACCCCCTCATAATTATCTGTTATTTTGATATTCTATAGAATATAACTACATGAGGGTAGTTTTTATCAATATCGTGATGACCATTTAATGTGGTTGTAGTCTCTATTTTGTATTTACATATAGGTGTATGTTGGAATCATACATGGTCATTTTACTTTTAAATTAATTAAAAACCTCTTATCTTCTTCTTTTTTTTCCATATATGTGGCATTACTTAAGGAGCCCCTCAAATAATGTCTGTTAAAACATAGATGTCTGCCTTCGAGCATAATCTGAATAAATTTTCTAATTAATGATTTCCTTATAAATGGTAATTATTATTTATGTAAAATGATTAAAATTTTTATATATTACATGAATATAAATGGATTTTATCAAACAAATACATAATGTGGAGCTCCTATTAATGAAACTCAGGTATGAATAGCTTAATTATTTCTCATGTTTTCAATTTGATGGCAGTGGGGTTGTTTCCTATATGATTCCTTTAGCCTTGGTTATAAGTAGAAGAGCCTTTGTATCTCGTTAGTGTAACCTATATATTGGATATAGTCTTTCTAATTTTTTATGGGGATACCATGATATATTTGAAACCCTAAAAAATCTAAAAAAATTATCATTGATTAAGATGTTTTTATGATGAAAAGTGATGTTCGAGTTTTCATTTGTCTTTAGTGGGACTGTTAGATTCTAAAGTGACACTCGGGTTGGATAGGCGGTAATTCATAACATTGACCCATGATATGGGCATGCGAATCATTTAATTTTTGGATGCATTGGGTTATAAATTCATATATCTTGTTCAGCTACATAGTAGGTTGTGTGACCCTTCATCGTCATCCCTTTTATCGCTGGATGACTAGGGTGATCATTATCCTATTTTATTGTGGTTTGGGATAGTGTGACTATGAAATGGTTTTCTATGTTGGAAATCAGATACAACGATGCATATTGATGATATTTCTAATCTTAGTATCATGGATTTATTTTTTTTCATGAAAAACCTTGATGTATTTTGCACTGATACACACAGTACTCATCTAGATTCAAAAATTGTACAGTGAGAAATTCAAGTTAGGTGGTAATAATTTATGCCTTAGGCTATTATTATTCATTAATTGGACATCGTTGTAGTATATTGACCATTAAGTTAGAGGAATTATATTATTAGGAATTTCTAAGATGATGATGTAAAATAATCAGGTATCATAACACCATTGGTCAGATTAGTTCTTCTTTAATCCAAACTATATAATGTCTGAAGACATAACATAGGTGGAGTTTCAAGACAAAATCTTAATTAATTTTTTTAATATTTAATGTGTAAGTGTGTAATATGTCGCTCTTTTAAGATTAACACTTGTTGAGGTGTTATGGCCATGTTCATGCACATAGTCTGGGGTTAATGGAATGCATATCATTGTGTGTGTTCCAATGCTTAGTAAATATGATTAGGAAACTACTATGTATAGAATAATCATGGGATGTTTTGGAATAATTTGTACATATTATTAATGTATAAAATATGCGGTACATTTTATAAAGTTTAGTGTTTCTTGAATTACCATAATTTTGGTTATCATTTGGATATTCTAGTGCTTTTGAGGCAGCATGATAATGAAGATGATAAAAACATATGAAACATTTTAAAATATTGATGAATAATGAAGAACTATGGTTGTTTTGATTTTGTGCTCATCTGATACCTTATGACGTAAGGGAATCCGTACATAGAAATGATTACGTGTAAGGAGGATTGAATAAGATATTTTTCAAGAAGTCAACTAGAAGTGGTTTGACCACTCTTATTCATGAAGTTGGGTAGGATTGGAAGAAAACCATACTGATTACTTTCTCTATGATATTTAAAAAGACTATATAGTGGTCATGGATTTTCTTGATATGTCTATGGTGTACTCTTTTTATAGGTATGACCATATTCTATATCTTTATTTCATAAATAATACACTGAGTGAGATTTTCTTTTATATAATGATAAACCTATATGAATTCTTATTTGATAAATAAATGTTCTGGGAGTTGTGAATTTAATTCATTGTTTTCCATAGATTCATGGTCGGTAATATGTGATATTTGGGTTCCAAATTATTAATTTGATGGATGGTGTAATGGAACCCATATATTTCATTTAACATGATATCAAGGTTGATGTTGCTTTTGGATCAGTATCTATTCATATGTGTGGGTGTTTAGGCTTTGAAACAATGACTAACATCTAAATTTATGAGTATGTTCTACATTTTATAAGATTCTTGGACTAATATATATGATTCCAAGGATCCCCTAGACTTAGTCTGACTAGGATGAGTTTCAAAAAAATGGTGATGACCCATGTATGATGCATTCTGTATGCATCCATGTTCATTCTGAGGAACAATAGGATAATGTGAATGTTAGAGATTTATATTTCACCTTATGTCAGATGCAAGATTGGGTGGATGTGTTCTATGAAAATGTGAGGTACCATAGAGTAAGTAATCACATTTCATGTTATGTTAGAGTTACCATCTACAATTATAGTTTTTTGGAATAGTCAGTCGATTGTGTCTTGACATTCATCCATCTTGATTCAATGAATGTGGTTGGTGATGATCCTATTATGGGATATAATTACGTTGAGATGAATGTGGTGAAAATTTTAAGAAGGTCCTTCTAGGAAATATTTCACAACATGTTTTAGTTTGGTTGATTGGAATTTTACTACTAAAATAATATTATTGTCATGTTATGTAATCATATATAGTTGGGAGTAAAATATGAAGAAATCACACCAATAACATCGTCAGAACACTTAGGGATGATTTGATAGGCAATTTCTAAGCTATAGAGTATAATTTCATAGAAAATTCCCTTAAAGGTTATAATTAATTGGTGGTTTGTTTTATCTTCTTGTTAATGAAAACTAAATTGGTATGTTTATGTATCTAGTAAATGGGATTTTTTATGTTCTATATTGATGTTTTAGTTCTAAATTCGAAAATTTATTTAAGATTATAAAGAATTTTTTTACCATACACTACAATGATATATAAAAGTGTTTTGGGTGTGGAAGTGCACTAGGTCAATTTGAAAAATAAAAATGAATCATGTTATTCAAGTGTTTTTTTTTCATTATCCTCCAAGGTCTTCTTGTGGATGGGATTCTCTGTAGTGGGAATATTATAATGTCCCATGTTTTGGATTAGGAAGAAATTTACCATAGAATTTTACCATTTCATTTCAGGTGAAAATTTTAATTATAATATAAAAATTTAAATGAAAATATATGAAATTAAAATTATTATTGGAATGTATCTAGGATTGGATAATCTCCTTGGATGTTCTTTATTTTTCTATTTATTTTTTGGGAGATTTGGGTTTTGGAAACTCTTGTTCATGATGAACATGTAGGGGAAGATGGATTTTTTGATATCGTGCATTCAACCTTGTTATAATCAATGAATGATCTAGTAGATCTAGTGGTTATTCATGGTTTCATTAGACTATGTTATAAGAGGATCATGGATGTTTGGGTACTATAGGATTCTTAACATAGGTGAGAAAATGGTTTTCAGGTGGTTTCCCATATTCTGTACATAAACATTTCGAGCCCTATTCATGGTGAAATGTATATACTCCAGTGAAATATGATTCATTATTTAAATTACATAACCCTTATTGGTTATGTTTCGAAAAATAATTTTTATAATTCATTTTCTTCAACAAACTACTATTTGAGTTGTGATAAATAATCCCTAATGTTAGGGAAAATGAAATGATCAATATGAATCTAATTGGTAATGACACATTGGTTAAATGTTGATATCTCTTATGATATTTTTATCATTATTTAATAAAATAGAAAAAATGTGATATTTTAATGGATTGGTGTAATTCATAGTACATGGAATATATTACTATTTGATCAAGACAATAAATGGTCTTGGACCTCTTAGAGTATACTTATCATGTTATGTGACATGATTATGTACAGTGTACACATTACCTCATAATTAATGTATTTTGAAAAGGCATGACTACATAAATTTCAATAGTATTGTTAAAATTATATGGATTAAATTAATTTCATTAAGCATTGAGTGAAACTTGTGATCCATTTTATGGAACACTTTCGACATTCTAAATGTTTTCTGATATTTTATCCATTAATGAGAGATACATTGCTTACCATTATACATAATTCCATGTATGGGCTCATAGGTAAACTATTTTAGATATTTTAGGGAGTGATACTATGATACATGATAGGATTCCATGGACGGGATCATCGAGATGATGTTCACTCACACATGCGTGATAAGAGTTCCCTAGGGTAATTACCATATACAGACTTAGTTAAATGATGGGTTTTCTATTCCTTGAGAGATACCTAGTTCCCTATGTGAGATACCAATGGAATGATGATAGGGTCATTCTTTACACCATACCAATATTGATACTTCATATGCCTTTATGGATTCCCTCGTACGGACACATATGGTGTAGGCAACATGTAGTGCTCCTGGTGAAATAATTGGTGTCATATATTCAGTTCACCATTGAATTACATATGATTCTAATTATTAAAATTATATATCTATTCATTTATATAGATATAATAATTTCAAATTATTAAAAAAAATCATCCATCCTCCAAACCAAATAACATGATTGGGTTTGGTCTATACATTACACATGACATTTATGATATAATATTTAGTAATTATTTTATTTTTGATATAAGAATAATTATTTTATATATTTATATATATTATAAAATATTTATTCAGTGGTTGGTTGAGGATCAAGATATTACAGTTTAGAGCGAAGCACGTCTGGGACATTGGGTGTCCCTTAGTAACCTCAGAAGAGTTTTTTACGTTTTATTATTTAGTGCTTTACCATTCAAACATGAACACTACACTATTTTATATTCACAAGATAGATTTAAATAAAAACCCGTGGTGGTGGAATAATTAGTATATCTCACATTTTTATGATCCATCATTTCATTGGGATTTCCATACAGAACTTATTGATTGGTGGACTAGGATCCTTGGATTATGCATGTGTTTGAATACATCTTCTTGGAAGCTAAGAGCATAGGACTGAGCCAGATATTTGGATTCTCAGGGAGTAATCCATTATTTATTTTATTATTATTATTCATCATAAATTTACTATTCAATATTATACATAAATGTTGTATGTTTTGTACACTAGAAATATAGTTCCTCTGTGCTTGTATGTATGATTTTATATTTGGAGTTTTCTATTTAATTCAGATAATATTTTGATCATCCACTATTATAATTTTTAAACATTATTAGTTTTTGAAAGAGTATTTTATTATCTCTTATACCACTATTTTACTCTGAAAATGAGGTTATATTCTACCCAATAAACCATTTTTCTACCCTCACAGATATTCAATAGTATATAGTGTGATCAGAGGTTTGTGTGAAGCAATGTGACAAATCATATCATGGAATTGTTTTAGTAGTTCCCTAATTGGAAAATTACAAAGTTGTATCAACAGTGTTTTCGTTTCTGTTTTGTCATAAAATTTAAGAATTTATTGATAGGTGGTAAGTAAGGTGTCATTCCATTGTAAATAGAAATGTCAACAGAGATTGAACCACACAATATGGGATGACCAAGTTGCCAATAAAGGTAATTTTTTTAATTTTATTCATTATTAAAGCAGATTATGATTTCACATGGAGTGATTAGTGTAAATTCTCTTGTTTATTAATATGTGGAATTTATTATACATAGCACAATAACCAATATAAAATGTATTCATTTTAAATGCATATTATATGCACATTGATATACTCATGCCATAAATATTAAATGCTCTGTAGTTTCATTGATTGATCATCCTTGTGAGATTGGTAATTATTCATGGTTTTATTACGTGATGAATAGATTATTAAAAAAAATTATACAAAATGTTACTGGGATTATATTTCATTGATTATAATGTATATTTGTGTATCTTCTTTAGTTTTATTCCATGTTTCTATGATTTATCTAACATTCACACCATGATTATAAAAATTGAGTTCCTAGTTTTGACCGTGGTTTAGGGGTTTTTTAAAGAATTCTTGTGTTTTTTCATGGATTTGAATATGTGTGTTTCCCATATACTTATTTTAATGTTATTGACAATGGGTAGAGGCTTGTGATCTATTTAAATAGGCAATGAAATGGGTTCTTTACATTTTTAAATTATAAGGGTCTACCCCATGATAGCAAGATCCATCATAAAATTATTCCCCCAATATGATCTCATGTCCCATTTTAAGAAATATGTTCCATTCAGATTCCATTTTCCTCAATTTGGGAACATAAATTCTATGGTTACACCCACGTATGACATGTGGTTGTTTGGTACATTAATCCTTATTAAAATTAAATGTATCATGTAATTATTTCCTTCTGTGGGTTAGACAATACAAGGTAATTTTCCATCACTTATTAGTCCATGAGACTCTTCATCTTCTTCAAATTAATAGTTCTATACTGTGGAGGCCATCAAACTATTTTAAATAAAGTTGAGATAATATGACTTGGGAATAGTTCATTATTTAGTCCATGAAATACTGGGATACATAGGGCTTGTACAAAAATGGAAAATATCTATGGTGTTCTATTTTGATGGTGAATCCTTAAGGTTGTATGCATCAATACATGTGATATCAACCAAGTTGTAATTGTGATACAAAAAAACATTCAGGATCAGTGGTAATAAATAAGGACACGAGTTTATATGAAAAATTCACAGTCCATATTTATAGTAGAGTGTCCTAGGGTAACATTAATTTGTATCCTCCAAATTCACAAGAAGATGTATTGAAATATTGGGGGTCACAACACCACTAGTCAGATTTGTTTGGCTTTTCTGCATAATGTTATACAGCATGAGGATGTTTCTTGGGGAGCGTATCATGAATATATCTCAATAATTTTATCAAATTTCATTTTTTGTGTCTTGTATTTATTTATTTCTTATTTTAAACTTGTTGATTTATTTGACCATGTATTGGGTCTGTATTAAATGTTTGATTGAACGTGTGTTGTGGGTTGAGTTCTATTTTTCATTGTTGGTTTTTAACAGACTCATATGGTAGATAGAATCTTCATGAGTGTGGAAAAAAAAATTTCTTCCAAGTATAGGTACAAAAACATTGGGGGAAAATTTGTGATTGGTTATAATTTCATTGAATTCCCATGAGGATAGTAATAATTTTTATATGATAATGTTTTTGTTGTACAATAAAAAAGAAATGGTTGGAATTGTAAAATCAAAATTGAAATCAATTATAATATGGATGGAATTTTGTGGTTCTGTTTGTGTCATCATGGGATTCCATGGGTGGTAAGAGATTCACAGTCCGGAAATGAGGATGTTTTCAAATGTTTAGGTGAGATATTTTAAGAGTAGATTACATGTAGTTGTTTGAATAGTATTTACTAGAAAATGGGTATGGTTGGATAGAAACTATACTATGAACTTAAACATGGATATATAAAAAGTGTCACTTTACATCTTGGTAAACTTGATATCCTAATTTTTAACTATTATCATAGTGATGACCATATCCCCTGTCATGAAATCATCCCATATACACAGAGAGAGAATTATTCATACATTAATCTAAACTAAAATTAATTCATATTAGATAAATAGACTCCAATTGAGTTCTACACCAAAGGTGTGGGTTACCTATGATGATTGGAAAGTTAGTATTAATACAAGGGTTCCTAAGTAGGAATTATTTTTATGGATTCATGGAAAAACAATTTACCATGACTTGATTTTCCAAAGAATGTAACTTTTGTCTTTGTTTGTGTACTAATGGGTGGTCATATCTTCTCATTACCGATATATCACTTTTAAAAATTGGGGTATTGGTTACAATTGATAATAGACCTGGACTATTTTTGTTTATTATGCGGCTACCCTAGAATTCAATTGGGATTTGATGGAATATTTAAAACGGGTGTTTGGGTCAGTGTGTTGTATATGGTATGAAATTATGTTCATTCAGATGTATGATAGTATAAAGACAACATTTGTCCTTAAAAAATCACCAAAATCCTGTAAATGGGATTCAATGAAAATATTGAATGTACATGTGAGGTTCCATAGGGGATGTAATCATGATTTTATTTTTACTACCTAGGCTATTTAAGATTATCGATTTTTAGGATTGTTGGACGAATGAGGATCGATATACTTCCTTATTATTTCAATGAATGTGGCTTGTTAACTACCAATATTAGTACATCATCAGGTTAAGATAGATGTAATATAAATGCATGAAGTTTCTTCAAGGAAATCATGCACAATAATTTCTCCATGGTTAATCAAAATTTGACAATTATATTCAAATGATCCCAATGTTATGTGATCAAATATATTTTGGATTTCATTAGAAAACTTTTTTAGGGGAATAATTAAAATGAATAGGGAATTATTTGATATGAAATTATTATGGTAGGGAATACTATGGATCTAAATATTCCATTAAATATTATAACAAATTTTTTGTAAAATTCATGAAATTATTGTGGAAATTATTGATGAAATGATCATGTATATTGTTAATGGGATCTTGTATGGTCCTTATGAATATGTTAGTTCTGAACTGAATCATTGAATCAATTTTCTATGGTTTATGTATCATATGATTATTCTATGTTTTGAGGTGAAATGTTTGTTTGAAGTGTAATGAGTCCTTTTTTACAAAAAATAATGAACCATGTAGGTTTGAAGATGTTCTCATTATCATCAAAATAATTATCAAGGATGATATATTATAAGTAGGGGAGATCAGGAAATATCATTTTTTGGATTAGATTGAAATTTTCATCATAATTTAAGATTTTTATTTATGTGGAGGGACTCAATTGTAATCTAAACATCACAGTGAAATTTTGATAGTTTTATTACATTAATGTCACAACCTTACCATAACAAGTACCCATGTTATAACTACCACAATACCACCTTCATTGGCGTTGGTTGGATAGAATAGATGAATGGTATATCCTAAAAGGGGGGACTTTTCCTAAGTTATTTGTATACAGACATGTAACCATACCAATGAACAAGTGAAGATGAATAATAAGAAAATGATGCAACAACCAGAAAGTATACCATGAATGGAAATGAAATATGGTGTACAAGAGTACGATAGTTCAAACAAAATTGTGAAGGAAAAAAATACACACCCAAATAGAAATGTGACACACCTGGTCCTAAAATCAAAAATAAGCTACTGATAGATCCCATCATAGGGTCTCCATGATATGATCACTGCACGCTATCTGATGCACCAATTATCTGTAATCTCCATTAATGACACTACCGGCCGTCTCATCATATCCATAAGAAAAAACCTGTGTGGGAAAATCCCTTTGGTGGGTGAGTTTGTACATATACATGATTCCTCTCAACATAATGAAATATAATGAGTAAAAAAATCCAAGAAAAGTGGACACCACTTTGTGTGTAAGTGGACTACACACTACGTCTCGTCTATTCATTTAAGGACAAAAATAACATTCCACCATGAGAAGATGAAAATCAGTTAGTATATAGAATACCCCAGTCATTTTTTCCACCCATGGTAGTAAAGTAACCAAATATTTCAGAATTAATACATATCTAAATATTTATTCTTATTAAATGAATCCAAATTGAGACTGAATACGGATCTCCTTATCACATATCTTCCTAGGAACATAGTATCAAATAGTTACAGAAGGTCGACAACATTGTTAAGTATCTCGTACATCTTCTCAGTTGAAATAATCCATGTCAATTCATGAATTTGCATTTGATGTAAAATATTGGGGATACTATATATAGCTATAGGAACCATTCCATAGTAAAACATGATGGTTCCACTCAATGGATAGATAGAGGACTGATACCTTGTTTCAATAGGAGGGGTCCACTCTAATGGTCTATTGAGGACCCATGCCCTACCAAGTAGGGGGATTCCACTTAGTGGATATTCATAGAACCCATAATATATTAAAGTCAAGGGGTTCCATTTTAATGGTTGATATTGGACACACTCTCTTGGAGAAGGAGTGTTCCACTTATTTGATAGATAGAGGACCCATACCCTATTCTAATAGGATTGTTCATGTATAATTGTAGTGGACTCATGCCCAACCCTAATATATAGTTCCACCCTAATATATTGTAGTTGACACCATCCCATCCCAACTAGAGGGAAAATCTCTTTTTATCATGTACGCATGACCATCCTAGTTGGAGGGTCACACTCTGAATTCCATTTGTGATCATGCATGATTATTACATTCATCGACCATCACATAAACAAGAACCATTTCTGAAAAAATCAGACAACATATCCAAAAATCCAGTTCTGATTATATGTAGAAAAACAATCAAGATCAGAAACACATGGGATAAAATATGAATACCAATGATGATGATGTGAGGGATTGAAATTTCATCAAAAAGAATCAAGGGGTACACAGAGTGTGAGGTGAACCCCAACACTTGTGTTCTTGATCCATCACATAGCCTTTCCTCTATAGGTACAATGATAACCAAATGTATATTTATACATGTTTGATATATGTTATACAAAGGATGAAATTCCACTTGGGGCCCCATTAATGTTCTTGGTGATGATGGTGTACCAAAGATGTGTTCATGTATTCATGTTGTGTCCATGTACTTCGATACACAACCATGTTCCTACCAATGTAATCCCAAATAACACCCAACCCTTGAGGTCCTCCCCGTGGAGAATGTAAATTGTTTTGAAAAAATTTACATCTAGAGAATATAAATGGAAAGGGAGCTTGTTAATATCCAAAACACTAGCTTCCATAGCCAGGTCTCAAGATGTTGTGTGTTCTTCGGCCAAATTATTGCATAGTTGTGATTTTTCATGAAAATTTGATCTATTATCCTTAATATTAATCTATCAATTATGATACATATCTCACACACCCACCATCAAAAATCTGTGTATCTTTTATGGATCGGTCATTTTTTTCCATATGGAGGCCGAAAATCACTTCAGTCAGTCGAAAATGGTTTGTAGCATGCCTCACACAACTATAATCCTTCCTCCATTGAATTATTGATATAAATAATTCATCAATATCATCAAAATACGAAAATAATAGCATATATACTTATATTTGTCGATCCACCCATCACAAATGAATTATTTATGACTCTGGAGGGTTTGATCGGGCTCGGTATAACCCGGTAATGTCGAATCGAGACAGCGAGGTCCAACCAATAAATAAAATAATGCAATAATGGGGAAAATTCAAAAAACAATGGTTATCAATAATTTAAAATATTATTTGAAAATTTATTGACAACAATGATTTAATAGGTTATAAAAAAATAATTATGTATTTTCCTCATTGGAGTAGTATAATACTGTAATTGGTGTTGATCAAAGGAGGGGATTGACATGCACAATAAGTTTAATAAAAATTTTCATAATCCAAAAATTGATGACTCATAAAAGGAAATTTGATCATTATTCTATAGAAAACCATCCCTCTAATGATTGGAATATGTCTTTATGTTCACTACACTCTCATCTCCTACTATCCAATGTTTCATCATCATCATATATGATTCACTAACAGGTATAGAGGATGAGAAGGATATATATAGTCTTAGGATTTTGAGTGTATCCCTAGTCAATTACACAAATTTATATATTTTTATACATTTTTATATAAAATGAATTAATTTATTAATTTAAATAATTAATTAATCCACACAACATACCTCCAATGGGTGAGATATCATAACATCCTTTATTGACCTGTATTACCTAGGGCCTAGGGTAATCATCATGTTTTGGACACAATTGTGGTCTCAGATTTATGATATGATATTTTTTTAGAGTAACACCATATTTAAGAAACTATTTTCTATTAAATAATATATATATATATATATTATAATGTATTACAAGATTAATTTCAGGCACACCTGGCATTAGATTCGAACGTTGTCTAATGGAATGGCTTAGGGAAATACTTGTTGAAATATTTCATATTATCTCCAAAAATAAACTGACAATGCACATCATTTTCTACTCCAAAATGTTTACCCTATAAAATAATAACTAAACCAAAATCATGGGATATAGATCCCAAATTTCTTCCTCCCACTCCCAAGAGATCTCTTATACATTCCAATTCTTCCAATTAACAAAAACCAAGGGGATGGTCTATTAATGAAGGTTCCCCTAATCTCAATCATTAATTTAAACCATGTGATCCAAAAATGGGGATCCATAATTGTGGTTCATATAGCCCCATTCGATTATGTTTGTAGGTTTATGCACATATCTCTTCACCTGTGACATGTGGAATATGTAATGAACCCACACCAACTATGTGGTATGGATATGTGGTATAAAACCTCTCTAATCATCACTTTGAACTTTTTTGGAATTATGAACAAAGGATATAGTTTTCCTTCGCAATATAACTTCCATATTATTGACGTGGGGAACATTTTTCATTATATTTTGTATCCCATTAAAAAATCCAATGGGCTGCGATGGTGATCTACGCAAGATTTATTTGTAGTCTTGTCTATCCTCATCCACTACGAAATTTACTAAAACCTATTATTCCTAAAAATGAAAATATTTGGGGTAATAAGAAATGTCTCTCGGATCTTTACACATCATGAGGGTAATATGTAGTGTCTCCCATCTTAGTCCCCAAAATATTCCATGTCAATTTTAGAGTGGTAAATGTTGTTTTACACAAAATCTACCAAGGGAATGTGATCATATGAGGTCCACACTACATATATCAAGAAATCCCCCAAAATATCCTATAATACCTTTTTATTTAACTCATTATACCCATTGGTTAAGGGGAAAAATGTTTTACAATTCATTATATGGGGCTGGAATTCCTCCCACTGTCGTCAACATAGTCGGGATGTAAACTAAGTGTAATTTTCTAAGAAAATTACCAAGGGAACCCCATGGAGGAAAAAATATCACACACATACAACTAACCCATACTCTCCACCGTATAATACTCCCATATAGAAAAGAAGTGTTTCTACTTCGTGAGTTAGTCAACTATCACAAATATTTCGTTATTTCCCTATTCTATCCATGGAATCCCTATGAAACATTCAATGGAAATTCCATCTCACATCCACCTTAGGATCCCTATGGGAAAAAAATCCTATGTGAACCTAGTACTTATACTTCTCCTTCTCCATAATGAGGCACTGATTGAAACATTTGAAAACACTAGGTCTCATGAAAATCCACAAGAAATACCAAAGATCATCTTTATACATATTCCCCCACACTGTTATTTATATCTACATGGATGTTTGTTACATTTTTATCACATCCTCCTATATAATGACAATAAATATAATCCTTCCCTAAAAAAGATGATGAAATTCACCCCTTCATATTATCTACATAGTGAATATCCATGGGATATATAGTCACATGATAATTCATTGTCGATATCTCTAGGATGAGACCCTAACATATACTCATGAAGTGGTGGATTTAACACCATCAAATGAAGAAATATTGAACCATCCTACTCAACCATGGTCGTCTGTATGAAATAAAACCCCTTTAAAGACTCTTACATGGAGATATATTAGGATTTCCTTCTAGGTACATCTTTCACTGAATTTTCGTTCCTTGGAGTATAGTCTATATTGTATTAATAGTCATGCAGGAACACCAACCGGGTCCAATATATTAGGTTCATGCCTCTAAATTTAAAGATGTACTTGAGATTCTAATGTTCTATGTAATCCATGATGTTCTCCCAAAGATAGTAGTGCCTCCAAATCCTCATGGGGAATACTATGAATTAAATACCTAGGTCTTGTGTTTTGTACTTTTTAATGATGTTTATCAACTATAATGTCCCACATGTTAAAACTACCTATAGTTGCATCAATTCATAGATGATCATATATCCTAAGTAATTATAATACACTATGTAATCAACACCCTCCACAATTAGTATCAGCATAAGATCACTCGTCAACCACATCCTCAACACCTTATTTACCCTCTAGAACTTCTTCGTGAAGTTAATGGATACCCTTTATGAATCTGAATGGTCAAAGGTGTTGAAATCATAGGAAAGGATAAGAAAATTCTCATATATTAATCTACTAAAATAATAAAGGTTTACACCTATAAAATAATATTTCATAGATCCCAAAGATGCACTTCATCAATATTTTTTGGTTCTATATCTAAACCATTCTCAGAAATGGGAATCCCAAGAATGTGGACCTCGTGAGTCAAGAAGTTTTACTTTGATGTATTCCCATAAATCATGTTCTATCAAAGAAAATCTAGACCCTTATTAAATTGATTTTCATGTGCAAACTATGATTTTGATTAATTGAGTATTTCATAAATGAATTTGACCACCAAATTTTGAATGTAGAACTGGATAATCTTGTTCACCAAATCTATAAATACATCAAGATAATTTTGTCACAGAAAAGGGAATCACTAGAAACTCGTACTGTCTATAGTGACATATGAAGGAAACCTTTTTAATATCATCCCTATGAACACTCAACTTTGGGTGACTAGGACAAATATCTATCATCGAGAACCATTTTACATGTCACAACTAATAAAATACAACATCAATCCATGGAAGACATTACATGTTCTTTATTGATGCCTAGTTCAAACATAGATAATAAATAAAAGGATGTATTTCATTGTACCTATTTTCCAGTAAATACAATGGATATTACAAGGGGAAATGCCATGCCTAATGAAATTCATCTCTAGAAGGTCCAACAATTATAGTTTCTGCTCATAGATAATTATAGGAGAGATCTTATATGACCCACAGGATATCATTATTGTTCAAAGATATGAGTAGTGTAGAGACCCGAAGCTTGACGTACATGGACATTACATTACATTTGCAGAATACTTAGTACATAACAAAAACACACACTAAAGGATCGTAATAGTTTAGTGTCTTTGGAAACTCGGAACGTAATCTTCTAATCGTGGTGAAAGTTCTTCAATATCTCCCATAAAGGTCATCCCTTTTTTCTACCTAAAACCTTTCTTTATATCCTGGGGAAAAGAAAACATAAAAGGGTGAGCTCAAATGATCAGTAAGGGTAAACAAAAGAAAAATCAATCACATCATATACATAGCTTTTGGAAATCTTAACCTGCAAAAGAGCTCATAATATCATAACATGGGATATATCATAGAAGTGAAATGTAATCCCAATAATCATAACATAAAACATGAAACTTTTTGGCATACACACATAATCATAGAAAATCATTTCTTGTTAGTCAAGACTCATTTCCAAGACTATCTTAGTGGACAAAGTCCCTTTCTGAATCGAGTAACCCTCGTTTCAGTCCTATTTCACTGAACCGGTATAACCTACCATTTCAGCCATGTCTATCTCATGAGATATAAAATCTTTACCCAATGCATTGGAGGGAGATATAGGTCCCACCCATCTCATAATGATACCATTCTTATGTGTGCCACAAAATCATAAATCATACATCATTGCATAACCCATGAAATAAAATGGGATTCTTAAACAACATGACATCATAAAACAATTCATATAAGATAAAGGAATTCATAAAAATATTTCCATCACAACATAATGAAACCAATGTAATAATAGGGATAAAAACAGAACCCTTTTATTATCTTAGATGGAAAATAATTTTGATAAAATACTTCAACTCTATTCTTGAGGAAAATATCCTTTCTTCTTCAAAAACATTTTTTCCTTTCATAACATGTCATACGAATTTAAAATAAAAGAAGTTGATTAAAAATAAACTTGAAAACATGTAAAGGAAGTTTCTTAGAAATAATGTTTTAAAAAACCATTCAGGTCGTATAAGTTGAAAAAAACATTCTTCGTACTTTTGTCGGAAAAGTCAAAAAGTACCTCGTACGGAAAACGACAAAAGATTCCTTTCACTTCTTTTACTAAAAACTCACCGAAGGGTAAAAATGGATTTAAACAATTGTAGGTGGATGGAAATAATATTACATATTGATGAAAGATGTATGTGGATGATAAAATACACCCCAGTAAATACTTACGAATAAACAATCTCGGATAAAAATGAGATTGTGATATTTCCCTTACCTTAGGTCCGACTTGCTTTGTAAGTGTCTGAACCTCCTGTATAATGATTTAAATCATGTTATTGACTTATTACAGAATCATATTCATTGTTATGATATCATATATGGTTCACTTATGACATTATATTACCCGTTCTTTTGTAAATTCCATGTTAAAGAAGCGTTTTGGGTAAAATCGTTTCATTTATAGTAGGTGTTTTGATTTGTTGTTCTTGACATTATTATTACTTATATCATGATTTACTTACTTCCAGAATATAAAATATGATTTATATATCATATATATTCAGTATATATATATATATAATATATAGATAAATGAAATTAAAAACACCGTTCATGGAGACGGTAGTCCGTACGTACGCATGAACGCTATTTTCCTTTCCTTATTGTCTTGAATGGAAGTAAGTAGATGACATACATATATATATATATACATAAATCCAGTAGCTTTATAATGTCATATATTTCATTATTATTTCTTATATATACTTTATAATCATTCTTAAATGGTTAACATGGAGAATGAATCTCATCGCGTCGTGGAGACGGTAGTCCGTACGTACGCACGAGCGATGATATCATTTCTATAAATATTGAATTGAATTGGAGTGGATTATACAATATATCAGAATCAATATGATGTTTTAATAACTATGTATAGTTATTCTTTACACCATTATACCCATCCATGTAAGGTGGTGGTGGAAAATAGATTACACCACGGCGTGGAGACGGTATTCCGTACGTACGCACGCGCGGTGATTTCTTTTTCCGTAGGTTGGATAGATGGTGAAATAAGGATGTTTCATACTTATAATAACATATCAGTATATGAGTGATACTGATGTTATTACTTCATAATGAAACAACCTAATAAGAAGAAGTGGAAGAAGAAATAAAGATGAAAGAATTGGTAATGGTAATTACCTCTTCTTTGAAGCGCCTCTTTGAGACCTCCTCTTAGGGTACTAAAATTGGTCTTTGAAGAATACCAGAACCTCTAGGATGTTGCTAGGGAAGTGGAGAAGAGATTTCGGCAGGGGTTGGACGATCTTGAGTGCTCAAATTGGTGTGAGGAGGAGGGGGAGGAGGTGTCCTTTTATAGGGGAGGAGAGGGGCACCTTAGGAATTCTTAAACATATTAATTTATAATAAATCTAACCCCACTTAAAAACCTCCAAAAATGACTCATATTCGAAGCTTAGATGAAATAGGGTTGTAATCTCATCAACCAATCAAATTTAGACATGTTTGGATCTTATTTTAAACCTTATCAATTAGATTTAACTCTAAGTTAAATAATTTAACTTTTACCGTGTCTTTTTGTTTTCTTTCAATATATGGTTAATACACTTACTATAACATGCCAAACGAACCCCAAATTGTTTATTATTAATATATATATCCTTATCTAAGTCATTTGGCCGAAGCATAGATTTTTAGGAATAAAATAACAATTAATAATATAATATTTTATTTAAAAACTATTTTGTGTCAATTTTGACACTATTTGATATATGATTTTTGTGAAAGTCATAACAGAATTAAATGTTCGAACCAAGTTGATTAAATCAACATTAATATATCATAGTAACCTAGAAAATTAGTGGAATTCATAAAAAAGCTCAAATTACATATATTTGGTGTTTATAACATCAATTATGTCAATATTTCATTAATAAGATAATTACTGCATCATCGTTGTGTCATAAATAAAATAATTTATTTTATTTCTAAAAATTACAAATAAAATACCATCATGTAGGAAATCGTTTTATCATTCTAATGAATATTTAAAATAGAATTTATCTTATGTATAACCCCATATTAAAAATGATTTACTTATTAAACTTTGATTTTAACTATTTTAACCTTTCTTTAAATAAATTAATAATAAATGTCCTAATCTAATCCAAGTGGGCCTAAATGGTCATATTTTATTCCTATGTTTGTTTTTGGTCGAATTACACTTGTCCAATAGAATTAGGACATGTGTTAGGGTAATAGTAATATCATATTTACCCTTAGTTACCCTATTTACTATTAACCGTGGTAAAAAAGTAAAAAGATACTATTCACCAAAAAATTATTTGCATCTCATTGAACCACATTTTAGTCCTTGATATTAACCATGTCTCTCGGATTTTCGAAATTCCATTCACAGAAGCTGAAAAATTAAGTTTTATGAAAAATTCAGTTTTTTTAACTACCACTTAGTAGTTTCATTATTCATCAAAAATTGATGTTTTTCAGAACAATGCCAAAATTTCATCCTAAGCTATATTTCATATTCCGAATTCAAAAATGAAATCTATTTTACCAAATTCATAACATAGAAGTTGCATTAATTAATTTTATAATTAAATCCCGCTGTTAAAATAAATAGCGTGTTTTTAGGAAACAATATATATCAAAAGATTGACACTTGATTATGTCTTGTTTAAATGTGAAATTACAACCAATGACCAACATTGTATTAAATTGTAAAAATTTATTCTAAATATACTTTAAAACCACTCAAATTAATAATTTATCACTATTAATTATTTCGATTAAAAAAGTTGTTTTTAATTATACTTTAGTAATTTTTCACTATTCATCAGAATATGAAAGTTATCCGAAAAGTACCAAAATTTCACCTTAGGCTAAATTCGATACTCCGAATCCATGAATGAAGTTCATTTTGAAAAATAAGATTTACAGAATTTTAAAAAGTCGTTATTACTATTCATAACGGCTAGTTTTAATAATATTTTAATAGCACATCGTTGTTTAGTGAAACTCGGTATTGCGTATTACACACGCTATTGAGGAAGGTCGCGATTGCGTGTAATGCAAGGCAAGACAAGGATGTGTGTTGTGCAAGCTCCTTTTGGTGTAGCATACCACACAAGACATTAATAAAATTAAAAAGAATATTTCTTTATAAAATCTTGGGCTGTTACATTCTACCCCCCTTAAAATGAATTTCGCCCTCAAAATTCGTCGGGGTTATAAATGGTTTACTATTCGAAAGTTTCTTTAATAGAAACCCACATCGTAAAAAGGAATATCAAAACCAATCTTTAAAAACAAAAGTATGAAACGTAACAGTTACCCAAATAAACTAATCATTGGGTTTCCACATAGGTGAAAATATGGATATGGAAGAGAAATCTAACCATCATGTTCTGATGGAGAGTGGTAGAGAACATGGCTATGGAAAAGCCAGTAATCACAAATCCATAGATTTGTGATGATATAAGGTACCATCTGATTCATCAGGTATAAGATCACTAGGACAACATTTTTGGTTTTCAAGATCATTTCCCCTAAAGTTGAAAATTTGAATTAGAATAAATACTTACTTTATTTTGGTACAATCTCACTGTTGTTCGTGCCTTGAACAATTTCTACTTCATCTCTTAAATAAATGAAGTTGAATTTGTTCTTCGTGAAGTGTTAGCAGATCATGTGATAGAATGACGGGTCATTCCATCTGTCTCAAACAAAAGGTTAGCAAAAATTATATGCATAAATCGATCTATAGTGAGATTAATCATATATGGTTCCTAAAATGGACTTATACTTCATATATCATACTGCTTAATATAATAAAACTAGTTTCTACTAAACAGGGACTTCCTGTAGGTCAGTGGTAGGCGATAAAGGCCAGTCGCACTTCGGTTGTGGGTTCGATTCCTACAGCCTTGTCCGAAGCGATGGGTTGTCGCCCGTCCTGCAGGTTGTCCTTTTTTCTAAAACTACATTACTATAACATCCCATCAATAATATCGAAAAAAAAACTTCTATCCTTAAACAATAATCACTTATGTCCAACATAATCCATTTCAATCTTTAGGCTTATCCATAATACTGCAGTCCACTCTCATAACATAGTGAAAACGATTACCAGAGATTTAATACCATCGTTGATCCCCATATATCATAAGATATGTTTTGTTGGTCACAATCTAAACATTCAAAGTCCTTAATCATGTATTCTCTTGAATACCTTAGTGAAAACATGAATGCAGTTAAAAGTTAACACTTTCCACATACCAAAATCCTCATAATTCTATATACTCAATCCATGATATCACTTAGTCCTTATATCAATCATGAGCTCATGAATACTATTAAACATTTCATTTTCTCGTCTTCATTATGCGCATATCATCTTATTTCCAAAAAAAATATCTCAATCACTTTGAATACCACATCAATAAATATTGCAATACTCAATCATACAACATTATTTTGGAATCCCATTACATAAACGCTTAATCATTCCACCACATCGTTATCATATTCAACATCGCCAATAGTGATCGCATGTGACTTCCCTTTGTCCTTTGCCTTCAGTGGTTGCTCATGTTGATCATCACTAACCCTTGGATTAGGGCAATTATTAGCATAATGCCCCATTTCCTTGCACTTGAAGCATTGAAGTGTTGGTGGTGCGTTCTCTGCAGTGTTTGCTTTATTCACATCATTAGAAACCCTTTTTCCATTACTTCGACACTCAGCTGCTCGATGACCTTCTTTTCCACACTTAAAACATTTTCTAGTTCCTTTAAGACAATCTCCACCATGCTTCTTTCCACACTTTGTGCATAAGGAAACATTCATCTTCTTTTCACCATTATTATGAGATTTCTCCTTGAACTCCATCTTTCGTTTCTTGTCAAAACCATGAGATGGATATGTAACACCAACTTCCATTTCTACCTTGATAGCACAACGCACAATTTCTTCATAGCTACTGAAGTCTCTTATAGCTAATGCCCTTCGAAGACTTGGTTTTAAGCCACTGAAAAATCGATCAACTTTACTTTCAGGTTGGATGATAATGCCAGATGCATACCTTGCAAGTCTTGTAAAATTCGCTTCGTATATACCAACAGATTCATCATCCTTCTGCTTCAGCTCAATAAACTCCTTTTCCATCTTTGTTCGAAGAATACGAGGGAAGTACTTACTGAAAAACAAGTTCTTGAACTCGTCCCATTCCATGGACTCAATTTCATCCCTTGGCCTCGTATTCTTGATAAGATTCCACCATTGATCAGCTTCACCTTCCAAACGATATACTGCTAAGATGACTTTATCATGTTCAGAACATTGAAGAACTGAAAATATCTTTTCAGTGGTACTGATCCATTGTTCAGCAACAAGTGGATCGGAAGTCCCACTGAAAGAAGGTGGACGTTGCCTCATGAAGGACTCAATAGAATATTGTTCCCTTCTCTGCTCATTTGGAAGTCCAGAATGATTCATAGCTTGTGTAAGTATAGCAATAAGATTTTGCACTCCATCTCCCATAACATTTGTTTGTTCAGGAGGGCAATCATTGCATTGTCCATTGCATTGATCAACACGGTTCCTTCGGGTTCCAGCCATCGTCTAAAACCCAAAAAGAATAGTGTGAGAGGCAAAAATCATGCTAGGGAAAACAACATAATAAAGGGGGATTACCTTCAATATCCAACATCTTAGGTTTAATTCTATGATCGTTAGCATAATTCTATTACTATAACCTATACGTATACTTATCCCTAGGGACATCCCTAGACATACCTTAGAAATATCTCTAGGAATCTCACTAACGTTTTCGCATCCTAGTTTCCAAAGGTTGACTAAACCTTTCCTCTGATACCAACTGTAGAGACCCGAAGCTTGACGTACATGGACATTACATTACATTTGCGGAATACTTAGTACATAACAAAAACACACACTAAAGGATCGTAATAGTTTAGTGTCTTTGGAAACTCGGAACGTAATCTTCTAATCGTGGTGAAAGTTCTTCAATATCTCCCATAAAGGTCATCCCTTTTTTCTACCTAAAACCTTTATTTATATCCTGGGGAAAAGAAAACATAAAAGGGTGAGCTCAAATGCTCAGTAAGGGTAAACAAAAGAAAAATCAATCACATCATATACATAGCTTTTGGAAATCTTAACCTGCAAAAGAGCTCATAATATCATAACATGGGATATATCATAGAAGTGAAATGTAATCCCAATAATCATAACATAAAACATGAAACTTTTTGGCATACACACATAATCATAGAAAATCATTTCTTGTTAGTCAAGACTCATTGCCAAGACTATCTTAGTGGACAAAGTCCCTTTCTGAATCGAGTAACCCTCGTTTCAGTCCTGTTTCACTGAACCGGTATAACCTACCATTTCAGCCATGTCTATCTCATGAGATATAAAATCTTTACCCAATGCATTGGAGGGAGATATAGGTCCCACCCATCTCATAATGATACCATTCTTATGTGTGCCACAAAATCATAAATCATACATCATTGCATAACCCATGAAATAAAATGGGATTCTTAAACAACATGACATCATAAAACAATTCATATAAGATAAAGGAATTCATAAAAATATTTCCATCACAACATAATCAAACCAATGTAATAATAGGGATAAAAACAGAACCCTTTTATTATCTTAGATGGAAAATAATTTTGATAAAATACTTCAACTCTATTCTTGAGGAAAATATCCTTTCTTCTTCAAAAACATTTTTTCCTTTCATAACATGTCATACGAATTTAAAATAAAATAAGTTGATTAAAAATAAACTTGAAAACTTGTAAAGGAAGTTTCTTAGAAATAATGTTTTAAAAATCCATTCAGGTCGTATAAGTTAAAAAAAACATTCTTCGTACTTTTGTCGGAAAAGTCAAAAAGTACCTCGTACGGAAAACGACAAAAGATTCCTTTCACTTCTTTTACTAAAAACTCACCGAAGGGTAAAAATGGATTTAAACAATTGTAGGTGGATGGAAATAATATTACATATTGATGAAACATGTATGTGGATGATAAAATACACCCCAGTAAATACTTACGAATAAACAATCTCGGATAAAAATGAGATTGTGATATTTCCCTTACCTTAGGTCCGACTTGCTTTGTAAGTGTCTGAACCTCCTGTATAATGATTTAAATCATGTTATTGACTTATTACAGAATCATATTCATTGTTATGATATCATATATGGTTCACTTATGACATTATATTACCCGTTCTTTTGTAAATTCCATGTTAAAGAAGCGTTTTGGGTAAAATCGTTTCATTTATCGTAGGTGTTTTGATTTGTTGTTCTTGACATTATTATTACTTATATCATGATTTACTTACTTCCAGAATATAAAATATGATTTATATATCATATATATTCAGTATATATATATATATAATATATAGATAAATGAAATTAAAAACACCGTTCATGGAGACGGTAGTCCGTACGTACGCATGAACGCTATTTTCCTTTCCTTATTGTCTTGAATGGAAGTAAGTAGATTACATACATATATATATATACATAAATCCAGTAGCTTTATAATGTCATATATTTCATTATTATTTCTTATATATACTTTATAATCATTCTTAAATGGTTAACATGGAGAATGAATCTCATCGCGTCGTGGAGACGGTAGTCTGTACGTACGCACGAGCGATAATATCATTTCTATAAATATTGAATTGAATTGGAGTGGATTATACAATATATCAGAATCAATATGATGTTGTAATAACTATGTATAGTTATTCTTTACACCATTATACCCATCCATGTAAGGTGGTGGTGGAAAATAGATTACACCACGGCGTGGAGACGGTATTCCGTACGTACGCACGCGCGGTGATTTCTTTTTCCGTAGGATGGATAGATGGTGAAATAAGGATGTTTCATACTTATAATAACATATCAGTATATGAGTGATACTCATGTTATTACTTCATAATGAAACAACCTAATAAGAAGAAGTGGAAGAAGAAATAAAGATGAAAGAATTGGTAACGGTAATTACCTATTCTTTGAAGCGCCTCTTTGAGACCTCCTCTTAGGGTACTAAAATTGGTCTTTGAGGAAGACCAGAACCTCTAGGATGTTGCTAGGGAAGTGGAGAAGAGATTTTGTCAGGGTTTGGACGATCTTGAGTGCTCAAATTGGTGTGAGGAGGAGGGGGAGGAGGTGTCCTTTTATAGGGGAGGAGAGGGGCACCTTAGGAATTCTTAAAAATATTAATTTATAATAAATCTAACCCCACTTAAAAACCTCCAAAAATGACTCATATTCGAAGCTTAGATGAGATAGGGTTGTAATCTCATCAACCAATCAAATTTAGACATGTTTGGATCTTATTTTAAACCTTATCAATTAGATTTAACTCTAAGTTAAATAATTTAACTTTTACCGTGTCTTTTTGTTTTCTTTCAATATATGGTTAATACACTTACTATAACATGCCAAACGAACCCCAAATTGTTTATTATTAATATATATATCCTTATCTAAGTCATTTGGCCTAAACTTAGATTTTTAGGAATAAAATAACAATTAATAATATAATATTTGATTTAAAAACTATTTTGTGTCAATTTTGACACTATTTGATATATGATTTTTGTGAAAGTCATAACAGAATTAAATGTTCGAACCATGTTGATTAAATCAACATTAATATATCATAGTAACCTAGAAAATTAGTGGAATTCATAAAAAATCTCAAATTACATTTATTTTGGTGTTTATAACATCAATTATGTCAATATTTCATTAATAAGATAATTACTGCATCATCATTGTGTCATAAATAAAATAATTTATTTTATGTCTAAAAATTACAAATAAAATACCATCATGTAGGAAATCGTTTTATATTTCTAATGAATATTTAAAATAGAATTTATCTTATGTATAACCCCATATTAAAAATGATTTACTTATTAAACTTTGATTTTAACTATTTTAACCTTTATTTAAATAAATTAATAATAAACGTCCTAATCTAATCCAAGTGGGCCTAAATGGTCATATTTTATTCCTAAGTTTGTTTTTGGTCGAATTACACTTGTCCAATAGAATTAGGACATGTGTTAGGGTAATAGTAATATCATATTTACCCTTAGTTACCCTATTTACTATTAACCGCGGTAAAAAAGTAAAAAGTAACTATTCACCAAAAAATTATTTTCATCTCATTGAACCACATTTTAGTCCTTGATATTAACCGTGTCTCTTGGATTTTCGAAATTCCATTCACAGAAGCGGAAAAATTAAGTTTTATGAAAAATTCAGTTTTTTTAACTACCACTTAGTAGTTTCACTATTCATCAAAAATTGATGTTTTTCAGAACAATGCCAAAATTTCATCCTAAGCTATATTTCATATTCCGAATTCAAAAATGAAATCTATTTTACCAAATTCATAACATAGAAGTTGCATTAATTAATTTTATAATTAAATCCCGCTGTTAAAATAAATAGCGTGTTTTTAGGAAACAATATATATCAAAAGATTGACACTTGATTATGTCTTGTTTAAATGTGAAATTACAACCAATGACCAACATTGTATTAAATTGTAAAAATTTATTCTAAATATACTTTAAAACCACTCAAATTAATAATTTATCACTATTAATTATTTCGATTAAAAAAGTTGTTTTTAATTATAATTTAGTAATTTTTCACTATTCATCAGAATATGAAAGTTATCTGAAAAGTACCAAAATTTCACCTTAGGCTAAATTCGATACTCCGAATCCAAGAATGAAGTTCATTTTGAAAAATAAGATTTACAGAATTTTAAAAAGTCGTTATTACTATTCATAACGGCTAGTTTTAATAATATTTTAATAGCACATCGTTGTTTAGTGAAACTCGGTATTGCGTATTACACACGCTATTGAGGAAGGTCGCGATTGCGTGTAATGCAAGGAAAGACAAGGATATGTGTTGTGCAAGCTCCATTTGGTGTAGCATAAAACACAAGACATTAATAAAATTAAAAAGAATATTTCTTTATAAAATCTTGGGCTGTTACAAGTAGATATAAAACACCATCTCCCACATTGGAGGTAATCCAGAAACATCCTTAGTGAATGCATCCATAAAATTTTCTAGAATAGAAGAAATCTAGAGTCTTGATGAGACTTTTGTACCATGGTCTATACTCAACAATTGATCGGTGATGAGATGCAACCTAAAACTCGTAGAATGTAGTCATCACACCATGGTATCACAATCTCACATAATATTGAATATCAAACAATTTTAACAAAGGTATTTGACTCATCTACAAGGGATACCAATCTATTTAAATACAGTGGAAAACATATACATATAAAATACAACACTATAGTGTACAATCTTAATGACAAAAAGGTCCCACATGAACCAAAATCCACCAAGGGTTAGCTTTAACTACTAATAGATTAATGAAACTAAATGAAGATTCCCTGTAGGAACCTAAAAATTAAGCTGTTAGGATGGAGCATCAACTAGGAGCTCTAGATCTCACATTACAATTATAGAGATATAGAAATGGCTATAACCAATGTGTACTTGTACTAGATTAAGAGTTGAAAACAATAAAATCATACCTATGATACCAATATTTCATAACCGGAACATAATTGGGGTTCGATCTGAAACTATTCAATGCCCACCTCGACAGTCCAATGGGTGCGACAAGTGATGGAAGGAATATCATATATAGGTGGTCATTTCTTAATGTACATTTATACACATACCATCCCATCTTAATGAAAAAGTGTAGATAAATAATAAAAAAATGAAGTCGTAAGAGAGTAAAACAAAAATGGGAAATCAATATGGTATACTAGATTGCGATAATGAATTCTAAAATTTAAATGTGAAAAAAAATACTCTCATCCAAAAATGGATCCCAACATGAAAGAAATAGTAAATTAATTTATTAAGAGAGAAAATATCCAAATATCAAGGCTATGACCACTATTTCTGGTCCCATGTACCCAATATCCTAAATCTCATATGACGTCACACAAAAACTATTCATATTAAACAAAATACACAACACATTTTGGAATATGAAACATATAGGTGTGAGTACAGTCATAACTAATAGGCTTCCCTTAAATCTAGAGTTGAGAAGAATGAGATATTACTAGAAGAGAAAGCTTAAAGATAGTAAATAGGTTAAACTGTGACCAAAGGAATGAGAAGGAATAATATTTTTCAAAAATAAATGGAACAACAAGATGTGTATGTGGAATACACTTCAAGACACATCAATCCAAATTAGTATAGTAAAATCATCCAATCATGTCTTGGTAATCATAGAATGAAAATGGCATACCCTGAACTTCTACAAAACAAATAGAAATAGAGTATCTAAATAATAATGTGTGGATACATATGTATACATATATATATATATTTATGATCAATAATGGAATCCCAAACAAGAGAGAAAGGAAACATATATCCTAGAGAACAACATAGGATAAGAGTCATTAAATGTTATAAATGTCCATAAATGATTCCCAACATCTCCTGCATCTACTAAATAGAATCCATAAATGTCACAAAACACATTATTACAGTGTTGTACATTCATGGGCCACAATGTGTAGGTGGGCTACACATTCCCTAGTATAATAGAAGGGTCCCTCTCAGTTGATAGATAGAAGACCCATACCTTATACAAATAAGAGTGATCCACTCTAATAGTCGATATAGGACACATGCCCTTTCTAGTAGGAGTGTTCAATTTGAAGGCTAAGACCCAATTCTCTCAGGAGGGATCTAATCTAATAGTTGATAGATGACATATAGTCTATCATGTATTATGGCTCCACTCAATGGATTGATAAAGTATACATACTATTTTCAAATAGTAATGTTTCACTCTAATAGTATTGGACCGTGAGTAACCTATACTGTGGGTTCCACTCTGATAGTCTGCATAGGGCCATTACATTCAGAGATGCATGGTTACACTAATGTCATCAGAGTCCCATTCATTTCCCAGTCGGATATTTCCACTAGGAATGCTTCTGGTTAGCCATCACGATTATTTCTTTCTTAAACAATCTCATAAACAAGTTTCATGCCCTGAAATATATCATATAGTTTCCCAAAAGATAGAAATTATGGAACCATCATGTTATACGTAAGAAAAAACACGCATGTTAGGCTCATCATGAGATATAATCATTTCTAAATGAATTATATATGAGGTAATGAAGTTTCCTTGAAAGGAATCAAGGGGAACATAGTGTGTCAGTGCAACCACATGGCATGTAGTCATATTACAACTCCTACACATGTAACTAGATCTAAAAGGAATACTTATCATGTAGGTATACATGGTGTTTAGAGGAATAACACAACATTACTATGACACTTAGTGTCTTGCATATTTTATTGGTCGTGTCCATGTTTCCAAGCAGTATCATTGTACTCAATCTATGTTTGTGTACATTGGTACACAATTGAGTGCCTAGACATGTACTCCAAGAAATGATGTTGCCTATGTGCTCCACTACAAAAATCATTAACGTGGGCAAATGATACACTATACATAGGAAGTATACAAGGTGTTACATCATTTTAAATTTTCAAAATCCTAGCCTCCTTAGCCAAGGCCAGACACAGCATGTTTCCTTAGAACTACATGATGTATAGTTTTAATTTTTCTATAAAATAATAAATGATATCTTTACATAGAATCTACAAATTACTCCATACATCTCTACTCCACACGCAATGAAATTTGTATATCTAGATTGGATCTGTCTTTTCAATCCATCTAATAGCCAAAAATTTGTTATTTCAGTTCTCTGATGTTCACTTCACACCCCGAAAGACACTAACACTTTCTTCGTCGAAGTTTTGATCCTCGGTAACCAAAATATAATCCAAATCCCACAAGAGTCACATATCTATCATGAATTCAACAATCCATCCTTCCCAAGTGAATTCATCATGATTTCTAGTGTTTGATCAGGCTCTGTATGACAAAGTAATATTGAGTCATGAGATCATGGTCAAACATGTCATGATAAAGATGAAATTTAGGGGTAGAGGAACTAAAATTATTGTTAATAGACATTTTCAATGTGATATTGGCCATCTATCAACAATAGGGACACCTAGTGTCAACAAAACCAATGCATAATTAAATACCTAGTACACGAGTGATTGCATGGGCCTCATTTGGAGAAGATCAATGGATGGAAAATTTTTAAAGGATTATTTTATGAAAAATTGTTATTATGAAAAAATTATGAGACCTTCTTGGAGATTTTATTTTTCATCGTTGAACAATCTGACCGCCAACTTTTAGAAGAAGATGTTTCATTCATTTCACTCGGATACGCTAAGATCTATAGTTTTTTCATCGTCGAATGTGATTCCACAATAAAATGACATAAGGAAGAGTGCCTTGATGGTCCCAAAATTTACGGGGCTAACCCTGAAAAATATTCCCCAATGACTGATTTATAGGATATTTTGTTAGCTGAAATTAATTAATAAATTAATATATATTTTTAACTAATCAACTGAATGTACCAGTAGTGGGTGAGAAATATGAATACTCAATGTGGAACTATTTTAAGTAGTTCTTATGGTAAAATTTCATTTTCGAAAAAACCATGGTCATTGATTTATCATTCATTAGTGAATTTATGAGTTATCAAATTTTAGATAATAAACTACTCAAATGTAATATAAAATATAATTCATATTTTTATAAAATAAATTACAGGAACACTGAGCCAGAGAATCCCAATCAGTCTGTACACATGGATCAAGAAAAATATGTAGAAAAATTTAATATTCTGACAATTAAAAAATTGACTTAGAAAAATAATTTATGTTTTAGGATTTAATCAATCTCTAAGAGGATCCTCTAGTGTCTGGTTTGGTTTTTTGATCATTGTTCCCCATAATCTCATGCTATGAAGGGATTTTTAATGGCACAAAGTTTCCCACCAAATGTGTTGTGAAGCTGTTCTAGTGGATCTTGGGGTCTTTCAATGTATACTATAACCATATGAGAATAAGTTCACTTTTTTATATGCTACATGTTTCATGAATGAGCATAATGGAATTGATTGTGCATAGTATCCCAAACTGTACACATAAATAGTATGATCCCCATTCTTTTTTAGTAGCTAATGATTGGTTGGATAATGGTTTTCTAACCATGCACCAAATCCATTATCATATTTTAATGGTGTTTTTTTTACCCAAACTCCCCTTCCACCTTTTTAATATTATCTGCCCCTGTTTACCACGCGCATTAGACTCCATTTGAAAACCTACTCTCCTCATCGAGGTTTTGTGAGAAAAAAAAGAAATATTCTCTATTTTGAGATTCATAATTTGAAATGGAATTCCCATGGTTAGTATATGAATCCTTTTCTCCTTTATTAGTTTTCTTCTACATTTTTATCCCCATATATTTGTTGGACATTTCACCCAATATTCATGAAATTTGAAATTTTATTTTATTTATATATAATCGACTCAATTTAAGCCTCCCTATTAGATGTGTGGATAATTGTTATTATATGTTGGGTGGTATATACCTTCTCCCTGAAGGTATACATCATTAATTTAATACACCATTTTGCCACATGCTAGATTTTTTTTGGTTTCCCTTAAAAATTATGAATTAAATATATAAAATATAATTTCATAAATAATTTTTATTAAAATTCAATGAGAGATGATTCTAACCTCAATCTAACACCCCCCCATTTGGTTGTGAATAATATATTTCTATCACTTATTCCCCACCATGGAAATTAGTTCAACCTTATTATTTATGTGTCACATGATCATGTTTATAATGATTTTCATGTTCTTGACAAGCTTTTGATGAGTGTGAAAAATACTCCATCATATATGGAATAATTGATTGAGCTATATGAATAAAATTGATGAGATACCCTCAAAATAATGATACAACCACTATTAAGATGAACGTCATTCTATAATAAAATATGTAGAGGAATGGGATATTTGATTTTTAGGATGCATGTTGAGTACATGGACATTAATACTTTTAAATAAAATGATAAATGGTTATGGACCAATTAGATTATACATGTCTAGTGATGTGGTATTATTTATTAAATGGTCCCATTTGGTTCATAATGATTGAAAGGTGATGTTTCATTTATATGGATGTGGATTTGTAATTATTTGAATTATATTGATTAAATTAATTTCATTACACTATCATCAATACTGGAGTTACTTTTTTTGGAGAAGTATTGATGACATCATAAGAAATTGAGATTGTATCATTACTTATGTTATTCGTGGGTTTTTTTATATTTAATTGATAGGATGGTATTTTAGGTTACTTGTTTTATATAGCTTTAGTAGAGATACAATTATTATTGATAATACTTCTTTGATAGACTCTCAAACATGATTTTCACAATTCTATGATCTATATCGGTTACCTAGATGAGTTAAATTAGATGAACTCTGTGGAAAGATGTATGCACCATGACATGAAAAGTAATCAGTCCCATAAGTGAGATAAATTTGGAGGGATAAAATGTTATTTCTTTAATGAATGCCAAGAATTATACATTTTATTCCCTCATGGATCACCCTAGATAGACTCTTCATATTTAGGTCACCTGTAGTGATCCTTGTGTGAATCTTGGGTCCCTCTATATAGATAACCTTGGATGGGGAAATGACATTTCTTATTCAATTTGTAGATAAAACTTCTATATAAATCTCGTAATATTAGTTTATTTTACTAAATGATTTAACTTAAAAATAAAATAACATCCTTGGGATCATTCAATACATCCCTCTTGACTTTTAGAATCTTGTCTTTAGGATTCATTTCTTGTGTGATAGGAGAATTAATAATATATATATATATATATATACTAAAAATTTTGTGTCAACATTTCAACCATGTGTCAATATATTTACATTTGTGATGAAGAAGGTATGATTATGTATGATAACCTTAGAATACTGAGATAATTTCATATCATTTTTTAAAATTTTCTTCATTACATCTCATACCTAAAAAAATATATTATATTCATATACTGGTTATATTTTTACACCATTGGAGATGGAATACTGTGTATATATGAAACCATGATTTTTCCATTAAGTGACTCGGGGAAAAGAATAAAAAACTTAGGTTTATGTATCATGATTTATGTATTATGCTTTTTTTCATTATTTTACCTTAGAAAAAGGAGCTCATGACTTATATAGACCACATGATTTACCTGCATTTATCTAGTAGGGATTTTTTATTTTTCATTATAAATTAAATGTAAATCATTATATCACATGTTGTTTACTTAAAGAGTTACTGGTGTAGTTCAACTTGACATGCATGGAATATTGTATATTTTATAGTGACCATTTAATTTAGTTATTATATTTATAATCCAAGATTCATTTATTTTTTATAATCCATACATTTTTTGTTTAGTTATTCATTATCCATTATACTATTGGCCTACTCTAGATTTGATTTTATAGTATCTTCATCATACTATCATTATACCATCACTGATAGTCCACAACATTTGGATTGAATGGAGGTATTCTTGGGGACATGTGCCAACCAGATCGATGGTTCATCTTATTGGCCTCTGGATAAAGAAATTATATATTTCTCATCACAATTCACCATGTACAATTGTCCTAGTTTGGGTAAAATCAATATCGATGTGAATTTAAGGAGATCCATTATCTCTTGAGAAGACTTATGGAATTATTTATCCCATTATAATGGTATATTCCCCCTTTTCGAAAAATAATTGGAACGTATCAAAAATAATGAGATGAAATAGTATCAAAAATAACTTTCATAAGTTTGGATGTCCAATGAATTGTACCTCTCATCATAGATGGTATATCCAGATCACCCAAAATCACCTTTTTCGATCGATATAAATTCATTGTCACTATCATTTTTTAATTCCTTTTTATATGATATTTACTTTAATGATGAGTCATAGTATTCCAAGTTTCCCCATTGTACTATCTTTTCTATTGATGAGACTGATATTGATTCGCTCACCTCATTTAAGAATATGATGCATGTGATACCTAATACATGTCTCTATCACCAAATCAGAGTGAAATATGTCTATAGTGATGAATATTTACCATCTTGTTGAAATTAGGGCACTATCATTGTGGTAATGTACCTATTTTATCAAGTAGTCTAACAGACCAAATTAGAAACATATAGGGTGGCTCTTCGGTTATGGTAGAGGATTTATCGATCTATCCATTTGATTTTGATTCACACTTCGAAAATGAAAAAATGTGTCCCTTATCTTCATGACTCTAGAATTAGGGTTTCGACCGTTTTCCATGGGTATCAACATTCTTAAACCTCTAATAGCTCCATATATTCCCCTTTCATCCACAATATGTATATTTTGAATTCATGTATATTCAGTGAAATAAAGCACTACGATCATCGAGTGGATATATTGCCTTAGCTCTGCTTAAAAAATTATATCCATTAAGGGTGCACTAGTTGAATCCCCTAGTGAGAAGCAGACAGTATTCCTAAAATGGTTTCAAATTATATCACGAATATATTATCTTGCTTCAATCTAATGAAATTTTTTCTCTTCTTTAATTTTAAATGTGTGAGGGTATAATTGTTTATTGAATAATTCTTCAAAATCCTCCCATTAATTGAATTCATCAACATTAGCTTTCATTACTAGATCCAACTAATGGAATTCAAGATCCTCCAACATATATGTAACTTGTTTAATTTTATGTTGACTAGTTTTCTCATGAAATAAAATATACGATTCATTATAGTTATCCACAACTCTTCATTTTCTAGTACAAAATCACTCCTTGAATGATTATTATATTTGATTCCATGAACTATGTGGAATTATCTAGGTGTCTTGGATTATCCATCTAGTTCCTAACACCCATATTCTAAAATACATAGAAGTTACTTGGAAATTTTTATTAGCTCACCTATGGCTCATGTGAACCCACATTTTCTATATCTTAATCTGGTTTATTTTACTATGAAGTCTAGGTTATACATTCTAAACAAACACCACCACCATTCGTTTCCCTCTATATGAACTCAAGAAAAAATATTTTAAATTATATCACATTAACTATAGAAACAGTGCATTCCAAAAATCAACCTTTCTATATTAATCAATTTCATAGAAATATCTACATTATTTTGAAAAAAATGTATTTTCAAAATATCACAATCAAGAGAATCAGTATGGTCTTATGGGTAATATTTATGTTGATGATGATGAAGAGACTACAAATGATATGTGAGATTAAATAATTGTTGAAGCTCGGTCAATGGTTTAAGAAGATAGTGGAATGATTGTATGTTTAAATAGAATAATGTATGATACTATGGAATAAAGAATCATCTATGGATTGTTACACTATTGTTTTTCCTAATGTATTTGAAGTATATGTTGAATAGTACCGGTAACCATGAAAGGTTCATTCAGATATTTTTGGAAAGTAGATGATATGCACATAATGAAAGGATAAGAAGATAATGAGATGTTTTATTGTATTCATGATCTCATGACTTCTATAAGGACTAAGTGATATTATGGTTTGAGTATATATAATTTTTGGTATTTTGGTATGTGGAATGTGTTAAAATTTAACAACATTCATGTTTTCACTAAGGTCAAATGGTTATTAATTCTTCAAGAGAATACATTATTAAGTTATTAAAATGTTTGTAATTTTCCCAACAAGATATGTCTTATGATATATTGGGGATAAATGATGGCATTCACGTGATTGTTATGTCACATTTCAAGTAATCATTTTTTTTATACTATGAGCTTGGACTGAAATATTTTAGATAAGGCTAAAGATTGGAATGGATTATGTTGGACATAAGTTAGTATTTTATAAGGATATACCTTTTTTTGATATTTTTGATGGGATGTTATAGTAATGTAGTTTTATGAAAAGGACAACCTGCAGGACGGGAAACAACCCATCGCGTCGGACAAGGCAGTGGGAATCGAACCAACAACCAAAGTGTGACTGGCCTTTATCGCCTACTACCAGCCTACAAGAAGTCCCTGGTTAGTAGAAACTAGTTTTATTTTATGAAGCGGTATGATATATGAATTATAAGTTCATTTTTTGGAATCGTATATGATTAACCTCAGCATAGATGGGATTATGTATATTTGACAACTTTTGCTTACATTTTTTTTGAAATAGATGGAATGACCCATCATTATATCACATGATATGCTAACACTTCACAAATAACAAATTCAACTTATTTCATTAAGATATTAAGTAGAAATTGTTCAATTCACGAACAACAGTGAGATTGTACCAAATTCATGTAAGAATTTCTTTTAATTCATCAACATTAGGGAAATGATTTTGAAAAAAAAATTGTCATAGTGCTCTTATATCTGATGAATCAGATGGTACATTAGATCATCACAAATATATTTCTTTGTGATTTTTGGCTTTTTCATAGCCATGTTCTCTACCACTCTCCATCAGAACATGATGCTTAGATTTCTCTTCCTTATCCATATTTTCACTTATGTTCTCCTATGTGGAAACCTAGTGATTAGTTAATTTGGGTAACCGTTACGTTTCATAGATTAGTTTTTAAAGTCAATTTTTTGTATTCCTTTTTACGATGTGGGTTTCTATTAAAGAAACTTTCAAGTTGTAAACCATTTATAACCCTGATGAATTCCGAGGGAGAAATTCATTTTAAGGGGGGTAGAATGTAACACCCCGAGATTTTATGAAAAATATTCTTTTAATTTCATTTATGTCTTCTATTATACACCACACTAAGTTTATCTTGTACTATATGCAACACCGTATTAGTTTTCAGTATACGCAACGCTATTCTTGGATCATGTCACACACAATTTCAAGTTCATTTTATAATAGTAATTCTACGAAACATTGAGTGTGTGTGTGTGTGTGTATATATATATATATTCAATGTATAAATGAAATATGGTTGGATTCTGTTATGCGAACAACGAAGGATTCTTGCAAAACACGCAACCCTGACTTGGATTGCATTACACACAATCGTGACTTTCCTCGGTAGTGTGTGTTGTACGCAATATCAGGTTTCACTAAACAATGATATATGGTCATAATATTATTATGAACTAGCTATTATTAATAGAATTAATTATATTTTAAATTTTATAACATTATTATTTAATCTTACACATTTTCTCGAACATGGTATAAGAAAAAAAATAAATTTTTCGGGTAAAATAAGTATTTTTCAAAAAATGCAGTTTTGTCACCTTTTGATTGCGCACCCACTTTAAATCTAGTTTATGACATGTTTATAAGTTCAATTTTACGAAATAAAATTATTATTTGGAATCATGTTATAAAATTTTACCCAGGATAAATTTTTCATATTATTCTGATAACTTTCATTTTTTAATGAATAGTAAAAACACGCTAAATTTTAATTAAAAACAACTTTTTTCATCGTAATACATTATGTGGTTAAATTATAATATTTAATGGTTTTAATGAATAAATATAAAATATTTTTACCATTTAATATAATGTATGTCATTAGCCTTGAATTTACATTGGATTCAGAGGTTAAATAAATTCAATCTTTTGCAATGTTTTAAACAAAAACCCATTTTATTTCGAAAATGACATTAATTTTAATTTAATTTCTGCAACTTCGGTGTATTTAATTTGGAAAAATGGATTCCATAATTGGAATAAGTGGGTCAAAATTATATTAATAGACTACTTTTTATTCTTGGGCTTTATGAACAGTAACAACGGTAAATTTTATTTTCCATAGTAAAAGGTAAATTATGTAATTAAGGGTAAATATAATATTATAAAATTAACCTAATACTTTATTTAATACAATTGGATGATTATAATTTTTCCTAAGTAATATTTGAGTCGAAATGGAATCCATTAGAACCCACATGGAGGTGATTAAGACCTTTAATTTGTTTTATTTAATGGTAAGTGAAATATGTCTCACTCAACTTCAATAATTAAAGTAATTTTAATATAAGTTAATAGAGAATATAAATTCAGTTATAAATACTCATTTTAAAGATAATATGTTTTTCTTTGTCAGGGTAATTTATTTTTAATTTTTAAGAGTTATTTAATTACCTTATTATCTTATACATTAATGATGCAGAAATTAATTATTTAGTGAAAAATCAATAATATAGTTTTTATTGAAATATTAATACATATCAAAAGGCCCAAAAATCTTCTAAAAACTTATTATTAGTGTATATATGAACCCTAATAATCCACTTGCCTAATTGTTGACCATTTGGATCCTTATTAAGGTGATTATGACACTTATATTATATTATTTTAAATGATGCCAAAGTTGTCAACTTCATAATTTAATAAATATAACAATTTAAATATTGTGATTTTAAGATGATAAATTAGAGTGAAAGTATTATTTTGAACGGTAATACATTTATCTTCATCATACAATTTTAGTTTTAATTTTTATGTAACAAATAATTATATGAAATAATTATACAAAAATGTTGTAGTAATTATTTTATTAAGAGATAAACCGAATAAATGGTTTTAGAAATAATAAAATAAATATTATATGAACTATTTAATGTGAAACACTAATTTTATAGATACATATGACCTTCTATGAATCTATGAAAGATTTTATTTCTAACATATCTTCTCAATATAGTTTATTTAAATTCAAATAAATGAATAGTGTCAAAATTGACACTATTGTTATTTTACAAAAATAACATATTATAAAATTGTTTAAAAATAACAAAAATATTTAAAAATTATAATTTAAAATTTATATTGTCTAAAACATTATAAAGTATCATATTGTGTAAAATTCACAACAAATAAGTTATTATTTGTTATAATTTAAAATTTTGAATCTTATTACCTCAAATAAAATTAAATTGATTAAATAAGGATAAATCAAGTTGATAATGTTTAAAATAAATTCCTAACATGTCTAAATTTTATTTTTTGATGAGATTACAACCCTATATCATCTAAGCTTTGTATTTGAGTCATTTTGGAAGTTTTTATGTGGGGTTGGGATTTAATATAAACTAATATTTTTTATATTTCCAAAGGTGCCCCTCTCCTCCCTTATAAAAGGGAACCTCCTCCCTCTCATATTTACAAAACATTGAGCCTTAAATATTATACGACCCCTAAAAATTTCCCTTCTCAACATCTTTATAAATATTATAGAGGTCCTGGTCTTCTTCAAAGACCACTTTTAGTTCCCTAAGAGGCGGTTTCAAAGAGACGTGTCGAATAGTTGGTAATATCCATTACCGATTCTTTCAAATTTCGTTCTTCTTATACTTCCTCTTCTTTAGTTTTTTCATTATGAAGTAATAACATAAGTATCACTCATATACGGGTATGTTATTATAAATATGAAACAACCCTATTTCACCTTCTATCCATCCTACGGAAAACGAAATCATTGCGCATGCGTACGTATGGAATACCGTCTCCACGCTGTGGTGTAATCTGCTTTCCACCACCACCTTACATGGATGGGTATAGTGGTGTGAATAAATAACTATATATTATTATTTTAAAGTGATATTTATTATAAAATTTTATAATTACACTTCTATACAACTCCACGATCATGGGAATGATATCATTGCTCGTGGGTACGTACGGACTACCGTCTCCACGACGCGATGAGATTCATTCTCCATGTTAACCATTCATGAATGATTATAATGTATATATACTGAATAATAATGAAATATATGACACAATAATGATACTATATTTATGTATATATGTATTTCATCTACTTAATTCCATTCAATTCAATAAGGAAACGAAAACAACGTTCATGCGTATGTACGGCATACCGTCTCCATGAACAGTGCATTTCTTTCCATTTATCGATCTATAATATATATGTATATTCTAAATATATATTATATATAAATCATGTTTTACATTCTGGATGTAAGTAATCATGATCTAATTAATCATATGAATACTTACATGTTAAAACATGAACGACAAATGAAAAGATTTTACCCAAAACACCACTTTAACATAAATTTACAATATAACAGGTAATATAAAGTCATAAGTGAACCATATATGATATCATAACAATGAATATGATTCTGTAATAATTCAATGAAATTATTTAACTCATTATACAGGAGGATCGGATACATACGAAGAATATCGGACCTATGGTAACAGATAATTGTGCAAATCTCATTTTTATCCGAGATTGCTTATTCGTAAGTATTTACTGGGTTTATTGCTATCATCCATGTACATGTTTTATAAAAGTGTATTCATGTATGTTTAAATTCCTTTTTACCCATTTTACTTTTACCCCATGGTATGGAAGGAATCATTCTTTTATTTACCCTACACTGTACTTTTTTGACTTTTCCAATAAAAGTACGAGAAAAATGTTTTTTTAACGTATACGGCATGAAAGGATTTTACAGTTTCATAAATCCTTATTTTCATAAAGCTTCCTCCAACATATTTCATGACTATTTTCAACAAAATACTTTTCTTTTAAAATTTCATGATGTTTTGTGAAAATAAAATTATTTTGAAGAAAAAAGGATATTTTCCTCAAGAATTCATTTCAAGTGTTTTATCAAAACCATTTTCATCTATGATGACATTATTTCACATGTGTATGTTTCAAATATCATGTCTTAATGATTTACATGGTTTCACTTTTCAATTGATGTGCACCCTACTTTCCACCCGGGGAACCACCGGGTGGCCCAACAAGACAAATGGTACATGGGAGATAGAAATTCCCCCAAGGGTGGGCTCCCAGGAATCAAACCCCAGACCTCACCGAACAATAATGTAGTGGCCCTCGACCACCTACGGCGGTGCCACCGCAAAAGCGAAAAAAGGTGGGAAGGGTAATCCTCTCATCCCAATGGGGTCCCCCCATTCCCAAAGCATGTCACAAGATCCCCGACTAGAAGAATTGCTTTGAATTAACATGTTCATAAAATGCACAATGTCTGAGTTTGGCGGGACTCGAGTCTTGGCTAGTTCCTATGGAGAGTGAGGGGTACAACCAGAGTGTACCACTATGCCAACACCCCTTGGAATGTTATAACTCATATATGGATAGTCTAACCACCTTAATATAAAAACACTAACGCTGAACTAAACCACTAAAAACATCTAACATGTTCAACTAAATGATAATATTTCGATAAATTTTATTCTGGGGAGTATATATAGAATTGAGGATGTATTTATATAAACTAATATCAACTCATCATTCTAATGATATATTTTTTTTACAAAAAAATATATCATCATTTATTAATAAATGAAATAATTAAAATATAATACTTTGAAAATGATGGATAATTTTTTAATTTATTTATTTGGTTTACAGAACTAACTCATATCAAACATTTTTTTGTATTAATAATCTTATTTATGAAAATAAGGAAATTCATATATCTAATGTAAAGTGTCTGGAGATGAAAAATTATAAATCTAAAAATTACCATGAAAATAATTAATTAAATATTAATTAAATATATAATTGCATATGATAAAAGTCATGTATCATGATTATATGAAAATTAAGTGAAAATAACAACTTTTAATATGATAATGAGAATTTGAATAACTATAATAATAAAAATACATAAAAAATATTAATTAATGACTGATAAAATCAACCATTTAACCAATGAAAACAAATCTATAAATTAAAATTTTACATTGTAATGATGACTGCATATGAACAAAAAAATTTATTAATTACAAGAGTATAAAAATTTGATTACCCAAAACATACTACTCTGAATAAAATGGATACCATTCTACATCGTAATAGAAACAATAATTTCAATCCCAACGGAATAAATTGTTTAATGGTGTCATAATACTATATTCAAACATCAATATCACATTATATAAGGAAAAATAAAATACAAAAATGTATTTTCTTTGAGATCATTATTATTCCCTATTTAATGGTAAGAAGTATCAGTTAAAATAAACTTCCTAGAATCCTATAAAATGAAAAAAATTAAATGGGTGAGGTCCGGTACTCCATAATCGGTTGCTTACAGTAGAAATTAAAATGGAATAAATAATGGATAAATATTATTATAGGAAAAAACAATGATAAAATAATACAATTTAAATACATATATGAACTTGAAACTCAGCCTTTTATATCATGAAAAATGTAATAAATAATTTTAAATCAATATCCAGTTTTATAATCCTTGAATTTATAGTGACAGAAGTCATAAACTTAATAAGGAGGCCTCATTCCAACACATATACATAAATAAGAATGATCATTGAAAAATATCAAATATAATTTGTTCCATGGAACGAACCGATACATTTTGGGGATACATAATTTTGGGCCCCCCATCAAGTTATATATAAAATCCCATTCTTACAACATTAAACAATAAAACATTATCAAAATGAAATAAGATAAAGATTCATCCATAAAGGAAGAACTACAAAATATTTCAATAATTTCCTCTATAAAAATTATCATAAATAGTAATGATAAATATGGTTTATGATATCATTAGAATATATCGTCAAAAATAATAAGATTCATCATAGGGAATCCACATAGAATGAATTACATTAAAAATATCACTAGATAATTTCTTAATTAAGAAAAATATTTCACAATGAAAAATCTTATTTAAAATAATTTTATTTATATAATATAAAGGAGATAAGTATCTATAAAATAAATCATTTTAAAAATAAAATCAATTATTAATGCGTTTTGTAGTCATACTGGTTGGAATTGTTTTCATGATCATGAATGTTATGATAGATATTCTTGCACATTATGGTAAAATATCAAAACTACCTCATTTTGAAGATGTCATCAATATTCACATAAAACAATTATTTACAAATTAAGAAATTTTTAATGTTTATTAAATATAACGTATAATATTATTAGATAAATGTATAAATAATTATGAAAAAAAATTGTACATATATGAAATGACATCCCAACCAATAGAAAAACCTAGCCAAATTTCCGTAAAAGCATATTTGTATTTCCTTACGTCTTAATGTTATCAAAATGTAAGTAAAATATGTAATGTATAGAAAATAAAAAATTTAGATAGAAATAGTTTCACATTAATATATAAATTTCTTATAATTTCCCCATTTGAGGCTTAAGATAATTAATCCCAACTAATGATAGGATCATTAAATATAATCATACATCTTGTCTAGATTACATCATTGTGGTCACATATCATGTTTAATAAATATATATTTATTATAAATATATTGTATAACAATAATTATATTTAATATAATTTTTTTTAATTTATAACCTTTTATCACTGTCTTAATAAGAATTTCTTTTCTATGTACATATTCTGAGAGCAAAATGCTTCATTTTTATGTACGTTTTAGTTTTTTAGTATTAATAACTAAATATATATCATGTTATTATAATTCAAAAATATTTAATCATGATATAAATATGATATAAATTCATTGTATATGAATTTATAATCCTTAATAATGATTGATAGAGAAAAATTAATTACACCATTCATAGTGATGGATGGCCATAGGTATGCATGATCATTGTATTATCATGTCAACAAACAGAATAAATGAATGCTAAATAATAATTTAGAATTATATAATCATTATGGTTCCTGATATATCATATATAAATATTAAATATACCCTTATTACATCACAATTTAAATGAAAATTGAAAAACAGATCCAAATTCTTTATAGAGGAGGTAGTCCAAATGTATGTATAAGCATTGTTATTATGAGGACCCGACCTTAAACCTTACTTAATATTGAATTAAATTAATAATTCACATTGAGGATCTTTTTAGGTTTAGAGTTTTATAGAATCAGGACAAAACTATTACACCTCAAAGATTACAAAGTAGGCAGATCTACTCAGCTTCCATTTTTTCACAAAATAAAAACTCATGAACACAAGAGTCATGTCTAGTTCCATGTTTTATATAGCATGACTTTCAGTTTATCCCATCCTTGACCCTAATCCACATTAATTCCTATGAAAAACATTTCAAAAAAAAACTTGGGGTGAGCATAAAATGCTCAGTAAGAGATACACAAAGAAAGAAAACTGTTAGTTTTTTAAAACAACCAGTAAACCAAGAATACTTTATCAAAGTAATAATTTTCACCTTTATGAAGAAGAAAATACTATTAATTGAATAAAAGATCATTACATACCCTTTTGTAACCAAAATATTACCATGAAACCCATATAAGTAACACATAACTTATAAAGGTAACTTGGGACATAAACATACTTAAATGGAATAACCATACAGTCGACTTCCACACATATCACTTAATGGATTAGCCATATGGCCGACTTCCATACCCAATGCATTGGAGGTTATAACATAACCACCCGTCCTGGTATTCACGACACCAACCGTCATATGGTTTATCACGTATCCACCAGTCAAATGTCCAAGTACCATTATAAAACCATAAGGCATAAAACAAAAATAATGGAAAGAAAACATTTCCACATTTCAAACACAATATATCACATAAATATATTGAGATAAAAAATACATTATCAAAATCATTTTCAGTACCAAAATACCCAAAAGATTATATGGTATTTATTTAATTTTAAAAACATTACGTCTTGTTGAGAAAGCCAATGACCAAATAATACTTGCGGCGGAAAAGGTCGTTGTCACCACGAACGTTAAAATAAACATTACTTTTTTTCATTTTGTAAAACACTTCAAAGAAAAAGATTCATTTTGAATAAAATTAAAAGTATATGGGTTTTATACACCGTATTAATGATAGCCCTGTATTATCACAAAATATGCCTCAATGAAAGGAGATTGAGACGAAGTCCCTTACAAAGATGGTATCCTCAGATTAAGGATAAATCAGTTACATAATTATGTGTGAAAAACAAATACATAAAATATAAGTGGATATTGAGTGTAAAACAATCAGTGATCATTCACACATATTCATATAACGACATATTCAAGGGCTAAAATATTATCCCAATGAATCAAAATTGGGTTATGAAATTCCCTTGTAAAAATTCGATAGCCTAACGACGTCAATTCAAAATGAAGAAAATGAGTTAATGAGAGATAAAATGGGTATCTCATCACTTGTAAATTAAATTTACAGAAATAAGGATATATAAAAACATATCCCAACATTATAAGTTGTAATCTAAAAGACATAAAAAAGAATTCTTTTTAAAGAAGAGGAGGGTGAAAGGTCCCCTTACCGATTTCGCTAACTTTCGAAACGTACACCCCATTGAAGAAGGGTCATACAATGAATATGTAAATACCCATAAATGAAATTATATTACATAAATATTATAATAATGGGCAGTACATACACAAATCAACGTAAATGGTGGAAAATTTAGCATAAATCTCATGGGAATAAAAGTGATATGAAAAATCCCTTATGAAAACTCGGCAGCCTAACGGCAGCACATAAAACATCCAAAAATGGATTTAGGAGATCAAATAGGGTCTATCATAATATGAAAATAAAAATTAATGTATTAGTAATATAAAAGAACATTCCCAAACATAATAAATATGAGCTTAAAAGAAATTACATAAAATAGAGTACTTAAAAAGAAAGAAAGAGGTTGGATCCCTTACCTCAAGTCCGACTTGTCTTGTTTGTTTCATTATATTCCTGAATAATAAACTTTGGTCAATTTATAATTTCATAAGGACCTATTTTAAATATTATTATTCAGTTCATATCACATATTATAATGTTATAATAATTGGTTAATAATGTGAGATCATATTAGACGTTTTTGTCGATGTTTGGTACATAAGTCAAAAATGAACTTGTTTGAAAATGATTGTCCATGTAGTTATATTTAAATCATCTCCAGAATAGTATTAATGATTTAAATATCTTATATATCCATTAAATATTCATTTTATACTACTCCATAACATTTGTAGATAAAAAGAAATGAAATGTACCGTTCATGGAGATGGTAGGCCTTACCTACGCATGAACACTAATTTCATTTCATTGTCATATTAATGTAATTAAAAATAATTGAGAGAGATATATATTATAATTAAAGTATATTATCTTTTTTATATAGGTCACATATGTTCAGTAATTTCATTCTTTATACATTCCATGTATTGCATGAACGAGGCACATCACTTGAGGGGGTGGTAGTCCACACTTTCTCGTATGAAATTATCACATTTGCAGAACATGAAAAGCATAAAGGCATGTTTTAAATATAAAATTAATAAGATGATAGAAAACATAAATACCATATATATCATATATAAAATATAGTGACATCATAATGGCCACCATGAAAGGTGTTAAGAGAATATTGAACAATCATCGTTTCGTGAGGCAGAAATTCGCCATCCACAGAAACAATATGTTCTTTAACCATTAGTCGAAGGTGTGTGTAAGTGTATCTAGAATCCATCACATAAAAACATCCTAGTATATTGAAGATACTGGGTTTTTTACAAAATAAAGGAATAAAACGAGTTTAGAGGGTTGGAGAAGAAAAATAAAACAAAAGAACACAATTGAAGACATTACCTTAAAACCGGGTAACTCCTCTTGGCTTGAACCAAAAGGGTTTCTTGAAGAACATTATGCCAAAGGTGAGGCTTAAATAATGAAGATAGGGATGTGGAGAGATGAAATGGGCAGGGGTTGTCCGATCCAAATGCTTTAGATGTGTGGGTAAGGTGGTAGAGGTGTGGGCCTTTTAAAAGAGGAGAGGAGGGGCACTCTTGGAAAGTTATAAACTATTACTTTATTATAAAATGAATTTTGGATTTTAAAGATCCCAAAAGGATATATTTCGAGGTTAAGGTGATAAGGTTTAGAAATCCACCCATACAATAGGATTTTGATAAGTGTAAGACTTATATTTCACCCTATCTTCGCATTTTATTTAAATCGTTCATTTATGAGGTAATCACTGCATAATCACGGTGTCATAAATAAATTAATTTATTTATTATCGAAAAATTATATAAAAAACATAATGATGTAGGAAATATTTTTTTTCTCTCTAATAAATATTTATAGTAAAAAATATGACTTGTATAACCCCATGTAAAAATTGTTTTAGTAAAACAATACATGTTTGTGACATTTTATTTTTAACTTTAAATAAAAAATTATTAATGTTATTTTCCTACCAAAGTGGATCCATGGGTGTCCCCAGGATGACCCATGGATTGTATTAGACGTCCATGACTCATCCAATAAGTTTAGGACATGTTTTAAGGTAATTTTATATTCTTAAAACATTATTTTTACCTTAAATTACACTAATTACCTCTAATCACGATTAAAAACTTAAAAGTTACTATTCACCAAAAATTATTTTAATCCCATTGAACAACATTTTACATCCTAATGACAACCATTTATGTTTTATTTTTGAAATTCAAATCACATAAGTGGTGAAGTTTCATTTAAACGGAAAATCAGTTTTTAAACCACCACTTAGTGGTTTCACTATTCATTAAAAATTGATGTTTTTAAGAAAAATACCAAAAATTCACCCTAAGCTATATTTGATATTCTGTATTCAAAAATTATCTCTATTTTAAAAAATTAAAAATATATAAGTTTCATTAATTAATTTAATAATTCATTCCCGTTGTCAAAACAGATAGCGTGTTTTTAATAAACAATATATATTAAAAGATTTCCACTAGTTTATGTCCAATTTCAAAGTGAAATTAATTCCAATGATAGCTATTGGATTAAATGGTAAAAATATATTCTAATTTCACTTTAAAACCAATTCAAAAGATAATCTAATCATATAAATAAATTAGATTAAAAAGAGGTATTGAATTAAAATACAACATTTTTCACTATTCATTAAAAAATGAACTTTATCAGAAAAATACCAAAAAATTAAACAAAGTAAATTTTTATGTCCCGATTATAAATAAAAAATTTATTTTTTCAAATATAACACATAATATTGTCAAAAAGTGTATTTGAAAGAGGTTCACAATCAAAAGGCCATTAATCGACCTTTTAAAGAATATTAGAATGTTTACGCTAAAAATTGGATTCATTCGCATTTTGAATCCTCTCACATTTATTGTAAGAAGTAAAAATATTTGACAAACATATATAATAATTTTGTAGTTAGTTCTGTTCATTCCCGTCATTACAACAGCTAGGTGTTAACTACCATTTAAAATAAAATTATTTTATTATTAGAGTGTAACGTATGATTTCAAAAGAACTCGTTGTTGTGTATTGGGCACGCAATCGAGCATAACATTCCCTTTAAATTAATATTAAAATTTTAATTCACAAAAAAGGATAAATATGAAAAGGTAATATTCTTTATTTACCTAGGATGTTACATCCTTCCCCCCTTTTGGGAATTGCGTCCTCGAAATTTTAAAATTGGGCTCTGAAGGTTCATTGAAAGTCCCACATCAGAATAAGAGTCAGTAAAACTATCACTTTAAAATAAAGAAAGATAAGTACCAAGGTCACCCGAGTTAGCCCATACTAGGATTACATGTAGGAAAACATGGTCATGGAGGAGAAAACAAAGGGTCATGTTCTGATGGAGAGTGATAGAAAACATGTTTAGAAGAAAGTTAACCACAAGAAAATCACAAACTTGTGATGGGTTAAACGGTATTTGATTCCACAGTAGGAAAACATAACAGACAACATTTTTGTTTTATATTACTTTTCATTGAGGAATTTATTTATGATCATAACTAAAACATATGGAAACATACTTACTTGGCATGTTGACTTTCAACTTTTACTAGATTTCTTACACGAACTCGAATTTTCTCCAAAAGATGAGTATTTAGGATGACTTGTTTACATTAAGAGAGCTATAATAAACTTCTAGAGAATCAACTAATCCACAAAATAGATCTATATACTTACCATGTATCTACACCTTAACCAAAACTAAAATAAAAAATGTTAGTATGAGATCAGATAATACCCAAAAATGATAATCCTTTATAAGAAAATCTATTATTAATCTCCAAAATTTGTCAAACAATACCCAAAGTTCAACAAAGACCATTCAATAAACAATTTGTCCATAATATTATTCAAAGTAAACCAAACTAAAATTGAAATTCAAATATTTTAAGGATTTAATAACATACTCTTCCAAGGTAAAAAAATTAACATTTATCTCCAAATAACATTAGTTTATATTAAAGTATCATATTTAAAAGTAATTAACCTAATCACATATCTTCCATGATAGGTTAATAATATCCATATATAACCCAAAATGAACATAATCTTGATTCCTAAAATCATCTAACTAAAAATAATTAGTCAAAATAACCAGGGACTTCACATAGTCCAGTGGTAGGAGATAAATACAAGTCGCACTTTGGTTGTGGGTTCGATTCCCACAGCTTTGTCTGACACGATGGGTTGACACACGGTCTGCATGTTTTTCTTTTTCCAAAACTATATAATTCTTATAAAATTCCACAAAAAACGATACAATATTCAAAAATAACCATAACATAATTTATACTCAAGTTTATCTCATGTCATTCATATTCCATCATAACATATAGTAACCCATAATTACCTCAAAAGTAAGGATCATATAAACCCTAATGGTTACCTTCATAATTATTACCTGAACTTCCACATCGAGTTGGTCATCTCGTACATGATTCATTAGATAAAACACAAAGGTTCATGTGTTTGATCATGACTCCTTGATAGTTGGTTCAGAACAACCACAAGATTCCTCATTGAATCCCCCATTTCATCCAGTCTCTTAATCAGAGAACCACCACAGTTTCTTTCAAAACCATTGTCACTTTGGTGCCTGCTAGATCCATCCATTTACTAAAAACAGAAATGTCAGTGTGAGTATATCCACAAAACCATCATGTACTAATGAGGAAGATTAGAACTAAGATATACTTAGACATTCACTTTATCTAATACTAGGACTCTTTCTGAAATCCTAACCATTTTGGTAATGTCACTAATGCTTAGAGAATACCCCAACCTCTAAAGTTCTCTAAAACAACCTTTGATAACAACTATAAGGCCTCGGCCTTAAACCTTACTTGATATTGAATTAAATGAATAATTCACATTGAGGATATTTTCAGGTTTAGAGTTTTATATAATTAGGACATAACTATTACATCTCAAAGATTACAAATAGGAACATCTACTTAGCTTCCATTTTTTTCACAAAATAAAAAACTCTTGAACACAAGAGTCATGTCTTGTTCTATGTTTCATATTGCATGACATTTCCTTGATCCCATCCTTGACCCTACTCACCATTAAGTCCTATGAAAAACATTTCAAAAAAAACTTCGGGTGAGCATAAAAATAACAGTAAGGGATACACAAAGAAGGAAAATTGTTATTTTTTCAAAACAACCAGTAAACCAAAATACTATATCAAAGTAATACTTTTCACCTTTATGAAGAAGAAAATACTCTTAATTGAATAAAAGATCATTACATACCCTTTTTTAACAAAAATATTACCATAAAACTTATATAAAGAACACATAACATATAAAGTTAACATGGGACATAAACATACTTAAATGGAATAACCATACGGTCGACTTCAACACATATCACTTAATGGAATAGCCATACGGCCGACTTCCATGCCCAAGGAATTGGAGGTTATAATGTAACCACCCATCCTGGTATTCACATCACCACCCGTCATATGGTTTATCACGTAACCACCTGTCAAAAGTCTAAGTACCATTATAAAATCATAAGACATAAACCAAAAATAATGGAAAGAAAACATTTCCACATTTCAAACACAATATATAACATAAATAATACTCGTGGTGGCGGAAAATTTCATTGTCACCGCGTATGTTAAAACATTACGGCTTGTTGAGGAATCCAAAGACCAAATAATACTCGTGGTGGCGGAAAATTTCATTGTCACCGCGTATGTTAAAATAAACATTCCTTTTTGTAGTTTTGTAAAACGCTTCGTAGAATAAGATTCCTTTTGTATAAAATTAATATTCAAAGGGTTTTATACACCGTATAAAAGAAATCCTTGTATTATAACAAAACATTCCTCCATGAAAAGAGATTGAGATGAAGTCCCTTACAAATAAGTTATCCTCGGATTAAGGATAAATCAATTATGTAATTATGTGTAACAAACAAATACACCAAAAATAAGTGGATATTTAGTGTACAATAATCAGTGATAATTAACACATATTAATAGAATGACATATTGAAGGTGTATATGTTTATCACAATGAATCAAAAATGGGTTAAGAAGTTCCCTTGCAAAAATTCGACAGCCTAACGTCGTCAATTAAAAATTCAGAAAATGAGTTGATGAGAGATAAAAAGGGTATCTCATCACTTGTACATTAAATTCAAAGCAATAAAAATTTATAATAACATTTCCCAACATAACAATATTTAATTTAAAATACATAACAAAAGAAGTCTTTTTAAAGAAGAGGAGGGTGAAAGGTCAGCTTACCGATTTGGGTAAATGTGGAAACATACACCCCATTGAAGAATGGTCATACAATGAATATGTAAATACCCATAAATGAAATTATATTACACAAATAGTATAATCATGGGCAGTACATACCCAACTCAATGGAAATGGTGGAAAATGTAGCATAAATCTCACGGGAATAAAAGTGATATGAAAAATCTCTTCCGAAAACTGGGCAGCATAACGACACCAATTAAAACATCCAAAAATGGATTTATGAGATCAAATAGGGTCTCTCATAATATTAACATAAAAATTACAGTATGAGTAATATAAAAGAACATCCCCAAACATAATAATGATGATCTTAAAAGAAATGACATAAAATAGAGTACTTAAAATGAAAGAGAGAGGTTGGATCCCTTACCTCAAGTCCGACTTGTCTTGTTTGTTTCTTTATATTCCTGAATAATAAACATTGGTCAATTTATAATTTCTTAAGGACCTATTTTAAATATTATTATTCAGTTCATATCACATATTATAATGTTATAATAATTGGTTAATAATGTGAGTTCATATTAGACGTTTTTGTCGATGTTTGGAAAATGAGTAAAAAATGAACTTGTTTGAAAATGATTGTCCCTGTAGTTATATATAAATCATCTCCAGAATAGTATTAATGATTTAAATATCATATATATCCTGTACATATTCATTTTATACTACTCCATAACATTTGGAGATAAAAAGAAATGAAATGTATCATTCATGGAGACGGTAGGCCCTACGTACGCATGGACTCTATTTCATTTCATTGTCATATTAACATAATTAAAAATAATTGAGACATATGTATATTATAATTACAGTATAATATATATGTTATATAGTTCACATATGTTAACTGATTTCAATCATTACACATTCCTTGTATTGCATGAATGAGTCACATCACTTGAGGGGGCGGTAGTCCACACTTCCTTGTATGAAATTATCGCATTTGCACAACATGAAAAGCATAAAGGCATGTTTTAAATATAAAATTCAGAAGCATATAGAAAACCTAAATACCATATATATCATATATAAAATATAGTGACATCATATTGGCCACCATGAATGTTGTTAAAAGAAGATCGAACAATCATCATTTCGTGAGGCAGAAATTCCTCATCCACAGAAACAGTATATTCTTTAATCATTAGACGAAGGTATGAGTACGTGTAGCTCTATTCCTTAACATATAAAATTCCTATTATATTTAAGATATATTTTTTGTTACAAAATAAAGGAATAAAATGAATTTAGTGGGATGGAGAAGCAAAATAAAACAAAAGAATACAAGTGAAGACATTACCTTAAAATCTGGTAACTCCTCTTGGTTTGAACCAAAAGGGTTTTTAAAGAGAATTATTTAAAAGGATAGGCTTCAATGATGAAGATAGGGACGTGAAGAGATGAAATAGGCTGGGTTTGGCCGAGCCAAAGTCTAGAGAGGTGTGGGTAAGGTGGTAGAGGTGGGGGCCTATTATAAGAGGAGAGGAGGGGCACTCTTGGAAAGTTATAAACTATTACTTTATTATAAAATGATTTTTGGATTTTAAAGGATCCAAAAGGATATATTTCGAGTATAAGGTGATAAGGTTTCAAAATCCACCCATCAAATAGGTATTTTACAAGTGTAAGACTTACATTTCACCATATCTTCTTATTTAATTTAAATCATTCATTTATGAGGTAATCATTGCATCATCACGATGTCATAAATTAATTAATTTATTTATTGTCTAAAAATTATAAAAAATATCATGATGTAGGATATATTTTTATATTTATAATGAATATTTATAGTCAAAACTATGACTTTTATAACCCCATGTAAAAATTATTTTAGTAAATCAATACATGTTTGTGACATTTTAATTTTAACTTTAAATAAAAAAGTATTAATGTCATTTTCATACCAAAGTGGCTCTATGGGGTCCCCAAGTTGACCCATGAATTTTATTGGTCGTCCATGACTCATCCAATAAGGGTAAGACATGTGTCATGTTCATTTCATATTATTAAAACATTATTTTTACCTTAAATTACACTAATTACCTCAAATCGCGATTAAAAACATAACAGTTACTATTCACCAAAAAATTAATTTAATCCCATTGAAACACAATTTAAATCCTAATGACAACCATGTATGTCAGATTTTTGAAATTCAAATCACATAAGTGGTAATGTTTTATTTAAATGAAAAATCAGTCTTTAAACCACCAGTTAGTGGATTCACTATTCATCAAAAATTGATGTTTTTCAGAAAAATACCAAAAATTCACCCTAAGCAATATTTGATATTCCAGATTCAAAAATGATTTCCATTTTAAAAAATAAAAAATATATATGTTTAATTAATTAATTTAATAATTCATTCCCGCTGTCAAAATAAATAGCGTGTTTTTAAGAAACTATATCTATTAAAAGATTGACACTAGTTTAAGTTCAATTTCAAAGTGAAATTAATTCCAATGACAACTATTGGATTAAATGGTGAAAATATATTCTAATTTCATTTTAAAACCAATTGAAAAGATAATATAATAATATAAATAAATTATATTTAAAAGAGGTTTTGAATTAAAATACAACATTTTTCACTATTCATTAAAAATGAACTTTATCGGAAAAATACCAAAATTTTACACAAAGTTAATTTTGATGTCCCGATTATAAAGAATAATTTTATTTTGTCAAATATAACACAAAAAACTGTCAAAAAGTGTATTTAAAAGAGGTTCTCCATCAAAAGGCAGTTAATCGACCTTTGAAAGAATATTAGAATGTTTATGCTTAAAATTGGATTCATTCACATTTTTAATCCTCTAAAATTTATTGTAAAAAGTAAAAATATTTGACAAATATATATAATCATTTTATAGTTAGTTCTGTTCATTCTCGTCATTACAATGGCTAGGTGTTAACTACCATTTAAAATAAAATTATTTTATTATTAGAGTGCAACGTAAGATTTCAAAGGAACTCGTTGTTGCGTATTGGGTACGCCATCGAGCATAGCATTCCATTTAAATTAATATAATCATTTTTATTCAAAAAAAAGGATAAATATGAAAAGGTACTATTCTTTATTTAACTGGAATGTGACATCCTTCCCCCCTTTTGGGAATTGCTTTCTCGCAATTTCAAAATTGGGCTCTGAAACTTCATTGAAAGTCCAACATCGGAACAAGAGTCAGTAAAACTATAACATTAAAATAATGAAAGAGAAGTACAAAGGTCACCCGAGTTAAACCATACTAGGAATCTATGTAGGAAAACATGGACATGGAGGAGAAAACAAAGGGTCATGTTCTGATAGTGAGTGATAGAAAACATGTTTAGGAGAAAGTTAACCGCAAAAAAATTACAAACTTGTGATGGGTTAAAAGGTATTTGATTCCCCAGTAGGAAAAATTAACAGACAATATTTTTGTTTTAAGTTTCCTTTCATTGAGGAATTTATTTATGAGCATAACTAAAACATATGGAAACATACTTACTTGTCATGTTGACTTTCAACTTTTTCTATATTTCTTACACAAACTCACATTTTCTCCAAAAGATGAGTATTTAGGATGACTTGTTTACATTAAGAGAGATATAATCAACTTCTAGAGAATCACCTAATCCAGAAAAGAAAACTATATACTTCTCATGTCACTAGACCTTAACCAAAACTAAAATAAAAAAGGTTAGTATAAGGTCAGATAATATCCAAAAAGGATAATCCTTTATAAAAAAAAATCTATTCTTAATCTCCAAAATTTGTCAAACAATACCCAATGTTCATCAAAGACAATTCAATAAACAATTTTCCATAAAATTATTCAAAATAAACCATACTAAGAATGATACCCAAATATTTTAATGATTTAATCACATAGTCTTCCAAGGTAAAAAATTAAAATTTATCTCCAAATAACATTAGTTTCTCTTCAAGTCTCATATTGAAAAGTAATTAACCTAATCACATATCCTCCATGATAGGTTAATCATTTCCATAGATAACCCAAAATGAACGTACTCTTGATTCCTAAAATCATATAACTAAAAATAATTAGTCAAACTAACCAGGGACTTCACCTAGTCTAGTGGTAGGCGATAAATAACAGTCGCACTTTGGTTGTGGGTTCGATTCCCACAGCTTTGTCCGACGTGGCGGGTTGTCACACGGTCTACGTGTTTTCATTTTTCCAAAACTATATAATTCTTATAAAATTTCCCAAAAAGCGAAAAAATATTCAAAAATAACCATCACATAATTTAACCTCAAGTTTATCTCATGTCGTTCATATTCCATCATAACATATAGTAACCAATAATTACCTTAAAAGTAAGGATCATATAAACCCTAATGGTTACCTATATAATTATTACCTGAACTTCCACATCAAGTTGGTCATATCGTACATGATGCATTAGAGAACTCACCAAGGTTCAAGTGGTTGATCAGGACCCCTTGATAGTTGGTTTAGAACAACCATGAGATTCCTCATTTAATCCCCCATTTCATCCAGTCTCTTAATCAGAGAACCACCATAGTTTCCTTCAAACCCATTGTCACTTTGGTGCCTGCAAGATCCATCCATTTACTAAAAACATAAATGTCAGTGTGAGTATATCAACAAAACCATCATGTAAAAATTTGGAATATAAACACTATGATATACTTACTCATTTACTTTATCTAAAACTAGGACTATTTTTGAAATCCTGACCAATATGGTATTGTAACATATGCTTAGAGAATACCCTAACCTTTAATGTCATCTAAACCGACCTTTGATACCAACTATAAGGACACGACCTTAAACCTTAATTAATATTGAATTACATGAATAATTCACATTTAGGATATTTTCAAGTTTAGAGTTTTAGAGAATTCGAACATAGGTATTACATCTCAAAGATTACAAAGTAGGCACATCTACTCAGATTCCATTTTTTTCACAAAATAAAAAATCTTGAACACAAGAGTCATGTCTAGTTCCTTGTTTTATATAGCATGAATTTCTCTTGATCCAATCCTTGACCCTACTCTACATTATGTCTTGTGAAAAACATTTCAAAAAAAACTTGGGTTGAACATAAAAAGCTCAGTAAGGGATACACAAAGAAAGAAAACTATTAGTTTTTCAAAACAACCGGTAAACCAAAATACTTTATCAAAGTAATACTTTTCACCTTTATGAAGAAAAAAATACTCTTCATTGAATAAAAGATCATTACTTACCCTTTTGTAACCAAAATATTACCATAAAACCCATATGAAGAACACATAACATATAAAGGTAATTTGGGACATAAACATACTTAAATGGAATAACCATACGGTCGACTTCCACACATATCACTTAATGGAATACCCATACGACCGAATTCCATACCCAATGCATTGGTGTTTATAACGTAACCACCCATCCTGGTATTCATGGAACCACCTATCATATGGTTTATCACGGAACCACCCATCAAATATCCAAGTACCATAATAAAATCATAATACATAAAACAAAAATAATGGAAATAAAACATTTCCACATTTCAAACACAATATATAACTTAAATATATTGACATAAAAAATCCATTATAAAAATCATTTTCAATACCAAAATACATAAAAGAGTATATGTTATTTATTTACTTTTAAAAACATTACGGATTTTTGAGGAAGCCAAAGACCAAATAATACTCGCGGCGACGGAAAAGGTCGTTTTCACCGCGTACGTTAAAATAAAAATTCATTTTTCTCGTTTTGTAAAACGCTTTGTAGAAAAAGATTCCTTTTGAATAAAATTAAAATTAAAGGGGTTTTATACTCCGTATAAAATAAATCCTTGTATTATAACAAAATATGCCTCAATGAAAGGTGTTTTGGACGAAGTCCCTTACAAAGACGGTATCCTCGGATTAAGGATAAATCAATTACGTAATTATGTGTGACAAACAAATACACCAAATATAAGTTGATATTGAGTGTAAACAATCAGATATCATTCAAAAATATTCATAGAACGACATATTCAAGGGGTACAAGTTTATCCCAATGAATCAAAATTGGGTTAAGAAGTTCCCATGTAAAAATTCGACAGCCTAACGACGTCAATTCAAAATTCAGAAAATGAGTTGATGAGAGATAAAAAGGGTATCTCATCACTTGTACATTAAATTTACAGAAATAAGGATATATAAGAACATATCCCAACATAATAAGATGTAATTTAAATGACATAAAAAAAGAAGTCTTTTTAAATAAGAGGGAGGTGAAAGGTCCCCTCACCAATTTGGGTAACTTTTGAAACGTACACCCCATTGAATAAGGGTCATACAATGAATATTTAAGTAACAATAAATGAAATAATATTAAAAAAAGAGTATAATAATGTGCAGTACATACACAAATCAATGGAAGTGGTGGAAAATGTAGCATAAATCTCACGAGAATAAAAGTGAGATAAAAAATCCCTTACGAAAACTTGGCAGCCTAACTGCACCACTTAAAACATCCAAAAATGGATTTATGAGATCAAATAGGGTCTATCATAATATGAACATAAAAATTAAAATATGAGGAATATAAAATAACATCCCCAAACAGATGAAAGATGATCTTAAAAGAAATGACATAAAAGAGAGTACTTAAAAAGAATGAGAGAGGTTGGATCCCTTACCTCAAGTCCGACTTGTCTTGTTTGTTTCTTTATATTCATGAATAATAAACATTGTTCAATTTATAATTTCTTAAGAACTCTTTTAAATATTATTATTCAGTTCATATAACATATTATAATGTTATAATAATTGGTTAATAATGTGAGTTCATATTAGACGTTTTTGTCGATGTTTGGTACATGAGTCAAAAATGAACTTGTTTGAAAATGATTATCCATGTAGTTATATGTAAATCATCTCCAGAATAGTATTAATGATTTAAATATCATATATATTGAGTAAATTATCATTTTATACTACTCTATAACATTTGGATATAAAAAGAAATGAAATGTACCGTTCATGGAGACGGTAGGCCGTACGTACGCATAAACGCTACTTTCATTTCTTTGTCATATAAATGGAATTAAAAATATTTGAGATATATATATATTATAATTCTAGTATAATTTATATGTTTTATAGGTTACATATGTTCATTAATTTCATTATTTATGCATTCCATGTATTTCATGAACTAGTCACATCACTTGAGGGGGCGGTAGTCCACACTTCCTCGTATGAAATTATCGCATTTTCATAGCATGAAAAGCATAAACGAATGTTTTAAATATAAAATTCAGAATCATATAGAAAACATAAATACCATATATATAATATATAAAATATAGTGACATCATAATTTCCACCATGAAAGGTGTTAAGAGAAGATTGAACAATCATCGTTTCGTGAGGCACAAATTTGCCATCCACAGAAACAATATGTTCTTTAACCAGTAGACGAAGGTGTGTGTAAGTGTAGCTCGAATACTTCACATAAAAAGATCCTAGTATATTTAAGATACTGGTGTTGTTACAAAAGAAATGAATAAAAAGAGGTTAGAGGGTTGGAGAAGCAAAATAAAACAAAAGAACACAAGTGAAGACATTACCATAAAATCGGGTAACTCTTCTTCGTTTAAACCAAAAGGGTTTCTTATAGAGCATTCTTCCAAATGTGTGGCTTCAATGATAATGGGAGGGATTTGGACAGATGAAATGGGCAGGTGTTGGCCGATCCAAAGTCTTGAGAGGTGTGGGTAAGGTGGTAGAGGTGGGGGCCTTTTATAAGAGGAGAGGAGGGGCACTCTTGGAAAGTTATAAACTATTACATTATTATAAAATTATTTTCGGATTTTAAAGGTCCCAAAGGGTATATTTATAGGATAAGGTGATATGGTTTAGAAATCCACCCATAAAATAGGTTTTTGAAATGTTTAAGACTTATATTTCACCCTATCTTCTCATTTAATTTTAATCGTTCATTTATGAGGTAATCACTGCATCATCACGGTGTCATAAATAAATAAATTAATTTAATGTATAAAAATTATAAAAAAATATCATGTTGTAGGAAATCTTTTTATATTTATAATGAATATTTATAGTCAAAAATATTTCTTGTATAACCCCGTGTAAAAATTCTTTTAGTAAAAAAATACATGTTTGTGAGATTTTAATTTTAACTTTAAATAAACAAGTATTAATGTCATTTTCTTACCGAAGATGCTCCATGGGGTCCTCACGTAGACCCATGGATTGTCTTGTATGGAAATGACTCATACAATGAGGTTAGGAAATGTGTCAAGGTCATGTCATATTATTAAAACATTATTTTTACCTTAAATTTAACTAATTACCTCTATTCACGATTAAAAACTTAAAAGTTACTATTCACCAAAAAAAATCATTTTAATCCCATTGAACCAAATTTTACATCCTAATTAAAACCATGAATGTCGGATTTTTAAATTCAAATCATAGAATTGGTAAAGATGAATTTAAACAAAAAATCAGTTTTAAACCACCACTTAGTGGTTTCACTATTCATCAAAAATTGAAGTTTTTCAGAAAAATACCAAAAATTAACCCTAAGATATATTTGATATTCCGGATTCAAAATTTTTGTCTATTTTAAAAAATTAATAATATATATGGTTCATTAATTAATTTATTAATTCATTCCTGCTGTCAAAACAAATAGCATGTTTTTAAGAAACAATATTTATAAAAAGATTGACACTAGTTTAAGTCCAATTTCAAAGTGAAATTAATTCCAATGACCACTATTGGATTAAATGGTAATAATATATTGTAATTTCACTTTAAAAACAATTCAAAATATAATCTAATCATAAAAATAAATTAGATTAAAATGATGTTTTGAATTAAAATACAACATTTTTCACTATTCATTAAAAATGTACTTTATCGGAAAATACCAAAAATTTACACAATGTAAATTTTGATTTCCCAATTCTAAAGAAGAATTTTATTTTGTCAAATATAACACATAAAATTTTCAAAAAGTGGATTTAAAAGAGGTTCTCCATCAAAAAGCGGTTAATTGACCTTTTAATTATTATTAGAATGTTTACGCTTAAAATTGGATTCATTCGCATTTTTAATCCTCTAACATTTATTGCAAAAAGAAAAAATATTTGACAAACATATATAATCATTTTGTAGTTAGTTCTATTCATTCCTGTCATTACAACGGCTAGGTATTAACTACCATTTAAAATAAAATAAATTTATTATTAGAGTGAAACATAAGATTTCAAAGGAACTCGTTGTTGAATATTGGGCATTCCATCGAGTATAGAATTCCCATTAAATTAATATTAACATTTTTATTCACAAAAAATGATAAATATGAAAAAGTAATATTCTTTATTTACCTGGGATGTTACATTTATTGGTTTCCAAATGATTGTAAGGGTAGAAGGATGATATGATATTAAAAAAATAAGAATATTTTTATCTTATATATCATATATTATAAATAAACATAATAATAGTATTATATAATTTAGGGTGATAGAAAATTTATTTTAACGCTGTGTGGAGGTTCTAGCTGAAATATATCTGTGAGGGATACATTAACATCACATTCTATTTAAAAGTGGTTGGGTAATGGTTCATTAAAAATAATAATATCATAGAAGTATATTTTCTATGTATTTTATATTATTTTATGTTTAATATATTATATTTAAATGAGTTATAAAATCCATTAAATTAATTTTATTAGTTATAGTGAATACCATTTCATTAAAATAACTCTTTTAGTTATCCTCTTAAGAAATTTATATTTAGGTTATAAGGATTCTCATACATGGATATTAAATCATTCTACAATAATATTGATTAGATTATAAAAACACACACCTAATAGACACAATAGTTTTTTTCATTTTGAAGCACGTAATACAATCATCATAATATCTAATATATATTGAATGTCTCCCATAAATATCTCCCCATTTAATAGTATTAATATAAAAGAACAACATAAAACCATAATTCATATCCTATGGGAATGGAAACATAATAATTGGTGAGCTATGATTAAACATTTGTGAAAAAAACTGGAATGCATTAGAATTAAATTATAATATTATTATGAATACATGATCATAACATTTTGAAAATAATATCCTACATATCAGACAAATTATTCTGCATTCATGATATAATTATTTGAATTCATATGACATGAATAAAAAAGAAAAAAATAGTAATTATCCATGAGAGAATAAAATTTTCATAATTCATGGATTTTTAGGAATCCGTGTGATATTAAAATATTGTGAGAATGTATAAATAGAAACAAGTCCACAGATTATGTTATGGTAATAAATTCATGTCCTTTCATAAGAATATTGGAAGATAAGTATTTTTATTCCTAACTTCATAGACATTCATGATTGGTTCATGCACATCATTTTAAACATGTAAGTTGGTTCACTCATAACATTGTGACCATTTAATCTAGTTCACAGATAATTTTTTGGGCTACAAAGATAGGAACACACATACTATAATAGTAGTAATGTTTTACTCCCCAGTCAATCATTTTAGACAATGTTCATTATAGAACCTTTTTCACTCTCCATTCCAATCATTTCTATGTCATGATATTAAAATATTGAAGCAATTCATTAGTGGTTGAAATAGTTCTCACCCATTTTTTCAATAATGTAACTACCATCCTCAGTTGTATCATAACCACAGTCGCATATTTAAAATCAATCATAGGGGGTAAAAAAAGGCCATAAATATTTCATCATATCATAACCCATGAAAATTATTAGGATTAATAATAATTTCAATATGGTAAAACCAATCAAATAGAAACATAATTCATAAAAATAATTAACTCAAACTATAATCCATTCTATAAAATAATAAGAATGGGATCCTTGGATAAAATCCATGTATGTCAAAGATAACGTCAACATATTTCATATTTGGTTGAAAATAATTCTGAATGATCTTTTAAACCATTTCTTATGAAAAATATCATTTATACACAGAAATAAAATATTAAAAAGATTAAATATTCAGAAAATATTTTTCATTTAAATAAACCTTTAAAACATTTAAATGTACCTTAAAATAAAATTCTTGTTATGATAGATGGATGCTTCATTCATATTGTAGAAGTTAAAACAATAATTCCTTTCACATATTTGGTTAAATTCAAATGGGAATTTTTTTAAAAAGGAATGGTGAATCATTTTATAATTTTTTTTGAAAAAAAAAATTCTCTAAAAATAAAATTAATAATTCAATTTGTAATATTCTATTTCCTTATTAAAAAACTGTTAGAAACCATTGTTTTGGTTGAAAAATGTGTTTCGACTGAAATGTTTATTTTTTATAAAAATAGTTTTTTCAAACACTTCTGTATGTAATGTGTTGAAAATTAATGGAAACATTGTATTCTCATAAAATAAAAATATTTGGAAATTTTCAGGACTTTATTGAGAGATATATTATAATATTTCCTTTTTGTATGAATTGTCATAAATTTTCCCAATAAATGATGATATTGTAACATAAATATATTAACACATTGATAACTTGAATCATAATATCCATGAAATAATAACATTAAATGAATCATAAAATTTAACTTGATGATTTATATTCATGTTAAAACATGTCATGGGTGTTGTATATACACCTCACAGAAGAATAAAGGTTCATAACATTACTTATATCGCAATGAAAGAAAAGCCGAGTCCAAATACCAAACTGGATTGTTAAAATATAAACCATAAACCCCATTAAATATTGACTCTAAAATTTTTATTTAAAACAAAATAATATTCTTTACATGTGTCATAATAATAAATTATTTTTTGAAATAAATTGGTGTTCAATATGACATGTGTCTCATAGAAGGAAAATGTGAGACAAACACCACTTACCTAAAATCCTAACAACTATAATACTCATTCAATCATTTTGTATAATAAATATAATCTTAATAAAAATTTATTAAATCCCATATTCATATATGTAATAACTAATATGATTTATTATGAGCTTTTACTACAATTTTATTACAATTTCATGTTAATATTACAACTTGGGGAATAACAGCTTTGTTTTTTTATATGTTTTTATTTGATAAATATTATGTCCTTTTAATTTTATCTCTGATAAATAATATATAGAATTATAAAAATTAAATAAAAATAATATATATTCCTTAAATATGTATTTTTATTAATCCATAACATTTTGTTATTGAAAAAAAAGCATCGTTCATGGAGACGTTATGATGTACATACAAATGAACTCTATTTCAATTATCTTTTGGGATTGAATAAAATAAATGAATTTGATATATATTATCATCACAAAATAAGTTTTAGTACATATATATCAAATAAATTTTTTAAACACATCCTTAATTCATTCCATTCAATGAGTGAACAAATAAAATCTCTATGTGAGGTGGTAGTCCACTGTACACATGGAAAATGATATCTTATTGCCACAATATATATTATATGATGGTTTAGGAGATTTAAATATTATTGAATGTTAATAACATAATAAAATAATATATATAATATATAAACACTAGATAAATCATTATGTAACATCTCTAAAGGTTTTAAATGGAAAAAAATACATCATATTGTGAGGTGCTAGTCGACCATACACATGAACGATGATTCCACAACCCATTTATAGGAAGTGGAAAAAGTTCATGTAATGTCATTACATAAAAACATCACAAATATATTTCACAATATATATATATTTTATAAAATATTTTTAATAATAATATATGGAGTTTTAGGAATATATAAATCCGAAAAATCTCATTTATTAATGTTACCACTTTTTTAGGTATCATCATTAAAGTTACACTAGAAGCATTCCTAATATGAATTTATACCATCAATAATTCTTCATGGATAATGGGAGGGACGTGGGAAAGTTACCTTTTTAGGTAATGGTATAACTAAATAGGTGTGAAGGTATGATTAAGGACAGGAGGTTGTGTCCTTTTGTAAGTGGGGGAGAGGATATAGTTGGGATTTTTTAATATAACTATGTCCTCTAATGAATTTTATTTTTCAAAACTGTCCGATATTGACCAATATTGAACCATATATTATTCATAGTCTAAATATTTAATTAAAATTATATTTGTACGTTTTTATTATTTATTTTTCCCTTATCAATTTTTTATCCCGATGATAAATCCATTTTTACCTTAACAATGGTAATTACTTTTTAATGCATCACTATTCATTTTGTCCAAAATATATTCGGAACTTGTTAAATATATCATATTGTTATTATTATTATTATGGAGAATATTTTTGGAAAACCCATTCATATAATTTCAACAATTCAATTCAAATTTAATCTCTCACATGCGATGAGAAAGCCTGTTTCTAAAGAGAATCTTTTCAAAATATTGAGATATTTTTAAAACAAAATTTTATTATAAATTTATTAAATTTCACTAAATTTGATAAATAGGTTTATAATTTTACTAATTTAACATAAAAAATATTATATATTTAAATTAAAAAAACAATAAATTTAAATAAATTGAATTTTTTAATTAACATTTAGTATTTATTCACTATTCGTTGAAAAATGAAACTTCTCATAAAAATCCAAAAAACAATTTAGGTAACGTTGTCATTCCAAATTAAAAAATTTTATTTATTTTATCAAATTTGAACTCTATGAGTTGAAAATATTATTTTTCAAATAAAAACAAAAAAATATATCTAACACTTTTAATTAAGAAAATAATGCATTTAAGCAATAAATGGGATTAATTATTATATATTATATAAAACAATTGAATGAAAAATAGTATAAAAATTATATATAATACTATAATTTCATTAAAATAATTTCTAATAAAAATTTATATTAATTTTATCAACACATAACCCATTAAATTTCCGAAATGTGATTTTTTGGAAAAGAATTCCGTTATTTAGAAATAATTTATTTAAATTGAAAATTAATTGGTAAAAAAAAGAATTAATAATATATACATGTGTAAAACATATATTAAGAATATAGTTAGTCCAATTCATACTCAACATTCCTATAAATCCTCCCTCTCTCCAAACATACCAAATGAGGGGGTATAAATAATGACCCATTAGTCCCAACTCCAATGGGCCCTGGGTTGGATTCAAGCACCGTGGGACTAAAATCTCATGAAACAAGATGAATTACCCTCAATAATTATATAAGATTTTGATATTTGTTGAATTATCCAAAAAATATTCATTGAGTAATATAAAATGAATCCAAAATAATCTAACATGTGTGTAAAAATATAATTGATATATATAAAATTATCAAAAACTGAATGCCCAAAAAAATCAGAGGAACTGACACAAAAACTATGCAATGGTTGGAGGTGGTAATGTCCATCATGATTCACATATTACACCTAGAATACAGAAAATAGATTATACATATAGATCCATTATGTGATTATGCTACGTTGAAAATCAATTTTCATTTATCCAAATGTGAATGATTAATGATAAATCACCCGTGAGAATATAGAAGAATGAAAAACACCTTAACATGTCAACGAAACATCCCATCATAAACAAGGCACACTCAAAAAATAAAAAACGATTGATTATATAATATAAAAATAAGCACATGGATAATGTGATCCATACACCACAATCTTGTTGGTATGAAATATCACATCCCAACGTTATATGTCATTGTTCTCTCATATATTGTGTATTTTACACCATGTACAAGAAGGGTCACATCACATCATGATCAAAAACACAAGGGTACACTTCACCACAAAAACTAAAATAAAAATTCTCCCCCAGATACACTTGGGACGTTACATCACAACCACTAGAATATCCAGTTATTTAGGGTATTGTAACCATGCATAGAATCAATCTCATTCCCTCCCCCACCACGCATGACTTCTACCATATCCTCTCCATAAGCACGATCATATAACATCTTGATCGAAAAAAATTGGGAAATCATATATCTCCATAAAACAACTAGGATATCAATACCACCATATAAAGAAATAATAGATCTTTATCGGTCACATTCAATGAAATACCAAAAATAAATATTAGAGATAGAAAAAAATGTATGTAACTTGACATCTGTCATCCTAATCAGATGTTGGGAAACAACCCTTGTGTTACTAGGTATGTGTCTGTACCTAGTGTATGATGATGGTGGAGTTCATATAACAACACCACAGAATACATATATATAGATGTTCATCCACAAACAACCCCAACCCGTGGGTTGAAGACCCTACAATAATCAACGAGAGAAATTACCACTTTCTCTACCACATCTAAATATTAAACACCACACAAACCAAAACCATAAATAATGTCACCAACAATTTTTATTTTCCATATCATTAATCTTATTATTTAGAACCACAAAAATTTAAATACACATCTAATCACAAATTTATTCATTATATTTTTTCATCCCATTAACCAAACCAAATCCCATTCATTGAAATTATTATTAATCAATCGATTTATTTAGTCACTACCCAGTCATATAGAAAAACACAAACACATATTAACATCATGTCATAATAACCATCATATTATAAACTTATTGACCCAAAATCACTGGAAAAAAACATACATTTCTTCCTAAATAAATTTCCATATAACCACATTGTATCCCCAAATTCACCACAAAACAAACAACATTATCACCCAAAAATAATTGAAAAACCAACCACCTCCCCACCCCAAAAGCACGGTAATCAAACGATAATGCCCACACTCCACAACATAAGATTAACTATACATCACCAAAATAAAAGAATAAATGGACACCAATTTCCAATTTAAAAATTAAAAAGGGGGGTTTTTTCTCATTCCACATATTTTAGGGTTATTATCGAAGATTCCAATATCCCACTAAAAACTAATTATAAAATATAAGTGGGGAAATATAAATTTTTCATCTTCTGGGTGATATAACTACATTTATAAAAATGGAATATATCAAATCACAAATAACCAGTGCAATAATATCCCCTAATGAACAAAATTTTCCTTACATAAAATAACCCATAAAATCTACATATCACCATAATTTCAAAGTTATAAAATCCTGAATATCAAACCTATTTTACCTTCAACATAAATTTTTTCAATTATTTATCTATTCATATGTGGTCAAAACCATAACCCAATTTTAAAAAGTGTAAACATCTCATACATTATACACAATAAATAGTAATGATATATTCCCTAACTCAAATAATCTTTACTGATTCGTTGCACTCCATAGGGAAAAGTAGAAATTGTGACAAATAATAACAGCACATGGGAACCATTGAACAATATAAAAGCACCCATATATCATCAAAATTCAACTTAATACACATTTCTCAGAATCCATAGATGAAGAATAGAACAAAACCAACCATGGATGTGAGGATAACCTTCCAGGTTTTTCCAATGATGATCTGTATAAATGAAAATATCAATGAAGAAAAAACGTTGAATGATGAAATCCTAAAGGTGCCTAGGGTACTATAGAAATGGAAGGGAAGGGATGTTGAAAAATGAAAAAAAATTAATCCATAAGGGTTACAAAATAACCTATATCTCAATGGTAATAGGTTCCCTAACCATTAAATGACATGTAATCCTATGGATTCAGGAAAATTTAAAATTCCACCATAAAACACATCACCTGGAAGGTTATAACATCTGATATATTACACAATATGAATACCACATACATGATCTCCGCCCTTTTCATAGGATACAACATAGTCCTGTAAAATGGTGTGAACCTCCGTTCTACAAAACTATGAACTATAATTACAAAAAGTGTAATACATTTCCATTGTGATAATATCATAGAGAATCTCTACTACACCAATAGCCTCAAAAAACAATAATAAACCCTTCCCTAAAAACCTCATAGAACAAAAGCATGAAATTTAATGCGAAGTGAAGGAATTTATTGTAACATCAGATATATATCAAAAGATTCTTTCCCTTGAGAATCCCAAACCATTCAAAAAAATAATTCGGTCCAAACCATAATCTTGTGAGATACCTTTAAAGGAAATCATCATACCAAAGACACTACCACAACCTAAAAATGATAAACCATATGGACACAAAAATCTCTCATAATGGCATCATCACACATGTACAAATATCTTAATCTCACAAAACCATATCACTACAACTATACGACCTGAAAACCATTATACAACCATCCCATCAAACACATAGGCCAAGTCAACAACCACTACAACAAATTTACCACACCATACCGCGAAAATGAATCAAGGAATTCCATCAACTTTATAACGGTAATATCAAAAATGGGAAGAAACAAATCACCCCCATGGTTTTAAAAAAATCATATATAAAGCATCTTAGTTATAAATTTGGTCCTACCATTTTTATATTTCTATACATCATAACAGATCATACATCACAAACAAAGGAATGAAACTCATCTCATAATGAAATGTCCAAATTTCATAATATAATATATTTGATAAAAGAAAAAATAATAAAATCTCAGAGTAATAGGAACACATATATGGCTCTCTTCTATGTAATGTACTTTTGGGTACCATTTGTCTACAACTCATGAACAAAAGGAATGTCCCGTCAATGCATCAATTTTTCCTAGAGATCCTTGATCTTTAATGAAGTCCCTATGAATGTCACATCATCCTCAATATCCAGCTCTCCCTGATAAATGAAATAGGAGTAATTGTGATGATTCTAAAAAATTAAGAGAAATGGATGATGTCTAGTATTCACTAAGGTCTCTATAGGAATTCCATTATACATTCCATCTCGCTAACTCAAACTGGTAATTCAATGTTCTCAATTTACCTACAATAAATCTTACTCACCCTTCCAATCCTCCACATTCCACATCATGGTTTGTTTTTCATGACCTCAACTTAACCACATTAGTCTCCAAGGGAATCCTCTACCAATAATCATAAGAAATTTTCCCTTTTTGTACATCATTCATATATTCATGGACTAGAAAAAGATTCTCTATTATTTTCTGCACCACATCAAGACTATGAACTGATGGCTCAAAAAACTCTATCCAATACAATGGAGAATTAAACATTATCCTATAAAATGACTCAAATTGGTCCATTACAATGGGAGAGTGATAAAATATATTATATTAAATATCAAACAAATGCATGTTTCATAACCATGATCCACTGATGCTTAAAAAATGGACACAACATTTTCTCAAATGTCTTCATAGTCCCTCTTTTTACCAAACTGTATTAGGGTGGAAATAAGTTAGAAGGTGTAAAAACGTTTCAAATTATTTATAAAATAAATTCCAAAATCATGAGTTAAATCATGAATATCTATTTTATGTACATAAAATCTTATCTAAAAGTTAATACATGACCACATACAACATGATAATTCATCACCTCAGCCTCTATATTTTACCACTAAGAATAACCCACCATCAAACATCAATAAAGGCCAAAATGTTATCTGAAACAAACAGCATCTACCACCATACAAAATTTCATCTATGTAAAATTCTTCCAACTCCTTGTATTTCTTAAAAAACATCCCCAGACTCTGAATCAATATCCTTCCCCATATTTCTTCTCAAATAATTTACAAAAATATTTCCCATTCCTATGGTGTTGGATATATTTAATGAATAATGAAAAATAATTTCAATCCACCTCCACAAACTCATGTTCTTATTATTGTGAGAAATGATATACCACAAAATATTAGGATCAACCTAAACCATAAAGAACTATCCAGTGAGGTAATACCATCACAAATTCATCAAAAAAATCAATGCGTATAGTTCCAGATATTGGGTGGCATAGTTATGATCATCTAGATGTAACATCATATACACATAAGTGATCACATCTGTATGATAAATCATGATACATCCAAACCCCATATGGGATGCATCATAAAACATTCCAAATACCACACTCTCTTCCAAAAACTAAAACACTTGAGCACTGAACAAATTCCCCTTCAGGTAACAGAAAACATCCTTTTAATGATAATTCTACTATATAGAATGGTCATTCCATGAAAATGCATACAATGGTGGTAAAACTCTAGAGAAATTGAGATGATTACTCAAATAATAATAATTTGAGACTAAGAAATTTGTAATCCTATGATGAATTATTGGAGGTTTCATTGGAAAGAACTTCCTCAAGCATCAATTGGTCCACTTCCCCTCCCTACTAAGATACACATGACCATGGAAATGATCAACATATTTACAAAACCTAAATACTGAAATATTTACTTATAGAAGGTTGTGATGAAAGGACTATATATCCTTATTAATATTCTTAATATTATCATCCTTTGAATTTGAGCATATAAAATTATTATTGCAGAATTTGATGATAAACTAGTATAGAAACACTTGGAATATTATGTTAATAAGATTCATGAAAATGGATGGGGCATTTTTAACACCAAATGGAATGGAAAAAAACATTTTGTGCACATACCTATGTCTGAAGGAAGTATTTGGGATATTGATCTCTTTCATACACAACTGTTTATATCCAAATTGCAGATTGATCCAAGAATAAAAAATCGCCATATGAAATTGTTGAAATTTCATCTAGCCTTGGAAGAGTTTAATGCTTCAAGACTATTAAATGATTCAAATTCCAATAGTCGATGAACAACCTCCGACTACCATTCAACTTCTTGGTGATTAACATTATAGCACCATACAATGACAAATTGAACTATATAAAACCTTATACATTAAATCATATATTTGAATCCAAAACTCCCCCAACATTGAGGGTGGAATTTGATATATATCCATTGAAATCAAAGAATCTCCATGCCACAAGTTAGTCACAATCTCTATATAACATCAACGGGGTACCGTTCAAACAACTTTAACAAAAAACATCGAGGAACACTCCAACCGCAATGGGAACTTCAACCATCATAGCCTCTAGCAACACCCCTGATAACTAAACCCATAACTAATAAAGGTCCTTCATATGATAGCAGTCCACCTAACAGCCTCAGTTTCACATGAGTGCCACATGTTTTTCATTTACATATGAAAACAAAAATCCCCTATAAATTTTTCCTATAACTTTTACATGAATAAAACCAGATGATTCCAAATATAACTTGTTATGGATGAACATATTGGACTAAAATATCCACGAGTGGTTGATATGACCCCATTATCTGTTTACACCCACAAAACACTTTAAAAAACCTCTTAATAAATTTTATTAATGTAGTAAATACTAGGGGAATGACAATAATCTCCGCATCGATTAATATAAAAGGAACACTATTGGGTGCAACAAATGAGTGAGAATATCATTAATCAAACATGGTACAAATATGGTTACTAAAAAAACCAATCATATCTCAATGTCATTTGGCCCCTCAAGTACAACATTATAAACTATTGGAGAGAATATAGCACCCACATCCTCACTTACATCATGATGAGTATAAATACTTCTTCCAAAGACTCTTAATGAAATTATACAAATGAAACATCTTCCCACAAACCCTCTCTTAAATATATCATTCATAACTAATGTGATACTCCTTAAATCTAGATAATATATAAAGGCATGAAATACTCCATTAGGGACTAGATAAAACTAAAAACAATCTCATGCTCCTCAAACTATATCTCTATCTCTTGGTATGAACCACTGCCCTCATACATCCCCAAAAACAACCATTGAAAATACGCCAACACATTCTATCCTTAAACATCATCTACATATAGATAAATAATGTGACAATCAAATCGATTATCCACCTATCATTAAAATCACGAGCCACATAAAGAAATTGAACACGATCCATATATAAAAAATAAATCAAGAAATTATTAAGCTCTGTAGATTGTAATTTTATTAATATTCATTTTATTTCAATTAATTCATTTTAAAAATCCCAAAATATCCCTTTTAAAATAATAACTAAATTCACTATGATTCATGTAACTCTAATAGTTATCTAACCTTTAGAAATTTCAACAAACTTGATCATTCAATAAGATCATAATTCCGACATTGATATTATGGGGTTCCTTAAAGTCATGTTCCCTATTTAGTCTTTCAGGCCAATGTCATGCTCCACAATCTCTTGGAATTTTTACCCTAACAACTAATGAAATCCTAACTGCTCCTATCTATCAAATATATCCAATATCTCAACCATCCCTATTGATTCAACTCTATCATAACCCCCTCCCTATAACGATACCATAATGACGGGAGAGAGATAATGATACCCATGTCTCACACTAGTATTCCCCATGTTGGTGACTAACATTGAGGTTAAAAAAATATCATGAAACTAAAGACATTTCCCAATATAATTTCAGATGATTAGGATTTTAAATAAATAATCAAAAAAATTATGGAAATATATAATATGAAACAAAAACGAAATGAAATGAATTTGAATACAAATATAATATAAATAAAATTATACAAATGTAAATACCCCAAAGAAAATATAATCTATAAACAAAACAACTATTTCAGGGTCTAAGATCATAATGTCTAGAATAGAGCAAATAGTCTACATGGAAGCCACATCATAGTTTATATATGTAGGGTGATCATATAAGTATAAAAAACAGTAAAAAGAATGTCTATTTTGAATTTAGAAAGAATCATATTAATGAAACCATGAGAAAATAGTTGAACTATCAACACCTATAAAATTGAACTATAAATCTGAACATCACCAAGGAATACTCACCAAATAACACAACCCATATATTAGAATATAAAAAAAATTATATTGATAATGGGGACCCCACTGAAAACAGGTCTAACCACCCCATAGGCATGACCACATCCCATCTTTTCTATAGACAATAGTTCTGTCAAAATAATCTACTACCATAAATAGAGTAGTATATTCCATGAGCCTGTAGGGCATAAAAAGAGTTCCCTCCACTTATAATGAATGTTCCCCACCATAACCTACCCCATAAGAATGATCATATCACATATAACCCAAAAACTCTTGGGTAGTCACATTTCCCAAAAATGCCTCTTAGAAATAATAGAATATCTAATTCACTAATAGAAGTATGATTTCCATATACATTTCAATACCTACATTACCAGGATGATAGAGTGGGAATGTGTGGGTACCCAACCATCCGTCCTTATAACTATTTTTTAAAATAACCCCTCTAAATTTTTATTCTATAGGAACATAGTGCACGACATTGGTGGGATGTTGATTGAAATCAATATATATATATGTATATATATATGTCCACACATTACCTCACCCTTTTAGTTCACAACCAAACACTAATAAACTAAGAAATTTATCAATCTCCCTTCCTCCTATAAATTGATAAAGCCACACGTTACATATCCAATGGTCACATAACCTACCATTTAAATTATCAATTCCTTCAATTTCATTATTTTTCCAAATAAACATGGAACCACACATCCCATCAATTAATTATTCATTATCAATTTCATTCCAAATAACCAAACCAAACCCCATCCATATTAATCATTATTAAACATGTAATTTATTACAACCCAACATGGTCATCTAACACAACACAACCACATATCACAATCATATAATTATCTCAATCATAAAATCACATATATTCCACCAAATCACAACCAAAAAATCACATTTCTACCAAAAAAGGACAATCATCGATCCACATCGCCACTCCAAAAGCATGTCCAACAAACCATCACACCGCACCAAAATCACAATCAAATAAACCTCCTCACCACCATAAAATAACTTTTATCAATCCATAATCCCCACATGAACAAACAAAATATCAAACATGCATTACAGTACGTAGAGAAAAAACAAACATCACGACAGATCAAAATCCATTTTACATATTTAAAAATGGTATTTTATCAAAGTACTTAATATTTAAGAGTCATTATTAGACAATATATATTCTTAGATAATCAATTTCATTAGAAAAATATATGTGGTGACAAAAAATATCCATTTTTTGGGTGATATCACAATAATCACTGTGATAGTACAAGCCACCATGCATATACATAGTGAAAAAATTCCCTCAATTTCAATAAATTTTTTTAAGGACATCAAGACCGTAAAATCACAATAGCACAATAATAATAATGTTATAAAATAATTTTATGAAACCAATTTAGACATAAATTACAATTAAAATAGTTATTTATCATTGATAATACTGGAACAACCATATCCCAATGTTGAAAAAGAGTAACCCCAACCCTTATGGTCATAATAAAGAGAAACTAGGGGTTTGCATCAACAAAAAATGTTGCTGGAAAAATTTGCATTGTAGGTTGAAGACGGAATTACAAAAGATAACCACCAAACAGGGGAAAAATAATCAATAAAACATAAAATGATCCAGAATATTCATCCTGAAACACACACAAATAAAAAACCACATCAACATATTGAATCCCCAAAATATGAAAGGAATAAAAAAACCATGGTATAGAGGAGAAAATTAAAAAGTTTTCCTAAGAATCTATAATAAAACCTAATGATCAAAGGGGATGGAAAAGGTATTGAAGAACACCATGTTGAACCCAAGAATTTAATAAAATTGAGAGGGATGTGAGTTGGATGAGTGAAATAAAATTCTCTAAATAGAGTTAAAAAATAACATAGAACCCATTTATTAGACATCATGTCACTATTAAAGAGCATTTAATCATTGTGTTTCCTAAAATTTCAACATTCAATGATAAAATCAACACCTTGAGGGTTTTAAAATTTGATTGATTCCTCATTGTGAATCCCACTAACACAAAATTTACCCTTTTCATGCCCTTAACCTTATACACGTACATGTGGAGAACCACATGGCAATATAATCCAAGAACCACCATTATAGGTTGTGTAAGGTATTTACATTGAATATATATCTTTCAGTAGATCTAATAAACCTCCATAATCCAATTAAAATTCATGAAACCTCACTTGAGCAATTCTACCAATATAAATTGGGAAATTAGTATGTCAGGAAGGGCCAAAAGATACAATTCCAATTCAATGGATGTAAATATTATAATAAATAATAGTATATTTATTGTACGACAGTTTTTTTGAAATATTTGATTGTGTGTGCCCCAATATAAAATCATTATTGTGTCTAGTATAAGCTAAATATTTTGTTATGTGTAATGAATGATAAATGTTGTATTACTTATGATGTGATAAAAAATTAGTTTTCATTGTTATTAATTATATGTAAAATATCAAATCAATTTGAAAATGGAATTCCATAAAATATTTGGGTTTTATAATATCCTCCTTGAAATGAAATCCCCCCTTAAAATTCAACTTGAAATCCAATTGTTCATAATTTGAAAAATTATTCCTAGAAACCCAATTCATTTTTTTAAAATTTAAAAATCCATTGAAATTGGAAACATAGAAAGATAAATTTTTCCTAATGTAACTCAAAAGTTGGTTACCATATAGGAGAACATAGGTTGGAATTGAATATGAAGACATGGAAGAAAAAAAATTATACATAGTGATAATGATCATTGATAATAAAAATGTTGGAGATCCTCAAAATTTTAGTGACCATTAAACCATAGTTCAATGAGGAAAGAGAAAATAAAATTTATATCATAACGCATTTTGATAATATTAAATTTTTTTCGAAATCTATTTTCATAATTTGAATAAATTTTAACAAAATATACACATACATGATTTTATTAAATTTCATAGAAAAAATCATTCCCCTTGTTTATTCCTTGATCAATTTCTACTTCATCTCCTAATCCACGAAAAATGGTGAGTTTCTACACCAAAGGGAAAAGTGGATCAAATAATCCATAAATAGAATGATATGTTATTCCATACATCGTTATATACCATCACCAAAAAAATTAGTATTGGTGATCAAATATGCATACATATTCTAATGTTAAATTAATACATTAATATAGAAAACCTCATTCAATGACTAACTTTACCCATTTTTTACATAGTTAACATTTTGACCCTTCGAGAAGACTGAAATAAAAACCATTATATACATGGTCAATAAATTTACCAAATGAACATATCATTAATACCCTAAATAGAATGAAATAGTTCTTCATTTACACATTAAAACATGTGAGTACCTTTATTCTGTATTCTATTGAAACCATAATTACCATATAACCATGATTAAAAAATTCATGAATTATTATTCATATATTAAAAAAACATATAATTTAAAAATTTACATAGATATAATAATATTTAAACTTGATAAATGGTTACATTAATAATTATTTAAAAAAATCATTTATTATTTATGATTGCATCATCAGTTGCTGATATACATTATCCCTATTAGTTTTCTATTTATCCAAACTAAACATAATTTTTTCAATGTTAAATACAATTCAAGGGGTACTGCCCCATATTAAGAAAATCCACTTTTTGGTTAATAACACTTCCAATACATCATTATTATTAAACATATTCCATAAAATCCTTAACAAAAATATTATAATAAATAATAATTATATATTTCATGATTCATATAAAATATTCATTTTATTAAAATACATAAATTCTCCACACACCATACATCCTTGTGAATATTTATATATTCTTCATCAATTCATTACATAATTCTTATTTCCATTAATTTATCCTTTGTTGTATTTTCATCATTAGAAACATAACCATTACACTTAAACCTTGTCGATTTTCTTCTTGAGATTTTCCACTTAGTACATATTTTGGATAATGTACATTCATTCTATATTTAAATCATTCAAAATTGAATTGTTTATTATTTATATCATTATTATCATACACTATGTAATCTTTAATTTTCATTACCCCCATATTGTTACTTTTTTCCCTTCACTTCCTTTGTAAAAATATTTTCTTATTGCTCTAAGACATTCACTTTATTGGTTTATCCCTTGTTATTAACACATAGGAAGCTGAATCCTCTTTAAATTTTGTTCTCCACCACACAAACTCTCATTGAACACTACACTTTGTTTATTTGGTGAGTATTATAGTTGATTATGGTATAATTTGCTAATAATACTTCATGAAAACTGATTAATCTTAATCGAAAAATCCTTCACTCAATCTATCATTGAATTAGTCTAATAATAAATAAATTTTCCATCACATTCAATTCGAACATAGTTCCATCAATTTCACAAAAATTTTTAAAATCAAGAAGTATATTCTAAAAACACTAATCATATGGGATAATCCCATAGTCAGTAAAAAATCACGGATAGGGTGTCTATATTATGAATTTTTTTTAATATATAGAACCTTAAGGATATCCTATGTCATTGAAATTCATAATCTATTTAAATCCTTGATGATTTTTATTAAAAAAATTGTGTATTGAAAAATCGAATATGATGGCTGTGTCAAGCCATATTTTCCATGAAGAATTATGTCTTTCACACATCCCTAATTGATTTTATATCAATACAATATTTTCAAGGTAGTCATAAAATGGCACATCTTTGCTATATCCAAATCCACTTGTAGTTTCCTCACAATGATTTATTTCTATGTATCCACTATATCTATCCGTTACAAAAAATCTATAGTGTCTTCCAATAAATTGAATCATCCTTTTATTTAACTTAATATATGCACAAATGGATATCTATATGGTCCTTTCATTATAGTGTTAAAAGGATATCTAAACTTATCTTTTTAAAACAAATATATTTACCAAGGCTTCTCATGTATGGATGATACATATCTATAGAAGAATATTAATAACATTAATGAAACAAAAGAATATATATAGTAATAGTTTAGTGAATTTGGATTCATGGAGAATAAAATTCATAATTATTGAATGATTTTAAATGGATCCCATTATTATATTCCATTTTTTTACACATATTATATATTCCCCATTGAAACACATTGATTATAACTGGGGGTAATGGAAACAAAATCATGCATGATCTTATATTCTCAATGAGTGTAAATGAGGGAGGTAGATAAGAATAAAATGAATACGAGTTTCTGATAACATGATAATATTATTTGAAAACAATACCCTTCATATGAAATATCATAATCTTTGGTAATGGTATAGACATTCGATGTTAATTTGGAATATTGAAAAAGGGAATACAAAATGTGACTTAGGAGAATTCAAAATTGGAATAAAACATGGATTTTGTAACCTAAAAATAAATTAATACAAATGAGAACTTGTATAATTATGAAGATGTTCACCCACTATGTTATTGTAATAAAATATGGCCCATGTGTAATGATGTGAATAGGTAACTATATCAATAAATAAAATTATAGGAATGAATGAAGTGTCTATGCAAAACATTTGGAATATGTAATCAGGTTCCCACATTCCATTTTGATCTTGTAATAATTTACAATAAAAAAGTCATATTCCAGAAGTATCGGTCAACTCATAACATCTTATTAGTTATAGTTATCTCCCTATAACATCATATAGAATAAAGAACCTCATTAATCTAGGTTCACTCTCTATCCTATTCTTATCAATATCCGAAGATATATATATTTTACCATTGATGTTGAGGGAGATATATGCCCCACTTATATTTGGTTATAATTTCACCACAAACCATTGGAATAACATTACCACCGTCACATAATTAAAGACATTAACATGTGTCACCATATCATAACCCACGAAATGAAGCTGGAATCATTAAAATCTTCTCACGGGATGATTGGTGTAATTGAAAAGGTATTGGAAAACATAAATACATAATATAATAAACCATTTCAAGAATTAATATGATTGGAATAATTTCATCATGTCCCATAAAGTTGTAGATAACATCAATGAATTTCATTTTATATGGGAACTGATTTTGAATGATTTTTTAGAACATTTCTTGATGAAAATATCATTCCATTTAGAAATTAACACTTTTTAAAAGGTAATAAAATTTTAATAATTTTTTCTATATATCCTTGTAATATGAGATGTAAAACTCATATATAATTATTGTCATGAAAATATGATGTTTTTTTCATGACATATTAATTAAAACTGGTATTGTGTTCACATATCCAGAAAAATAAAAATGGGAGATGTTTTTTATAACAAAAAGAAGCATCGATTTAAAAAATGTTTAAAAAATTAAAACATGGGGAAGATTTACATTAATATATCACTTAATTAGTTTAAAAAGTACTTTTAAAATATTTTTTCATAATCATGGTATTGTAGGATTAATATTTTTCGAATGAAATGATTTTATTTCATAAAATATTATTTTGAACACTTATGTGCATACATTGATTAAAATGATAACAGACCATGTATTCTCATTACATAAATAGAGGTGAAAATGAAAATTTATTTTATGAGATAAAAAGCATAATATTTTTATATTGGATGCATAATTATAAACAATCTCAACAAAATTTCTAATAGTAACAGAAATCTCATACATTATTTTTAAAAATGTATCATAATACTATTGAATGAATATAATTAAATTAAAAAGTACATATCAGTATAATATTAATATTAATTATATACATTTTCAATGCGGAATAATATATACCTCATAGAATAATATATGTTCATATAATAATTTATTTTCAAAGGAATGAAAATTTAGAGAAAAAACACATACCAATTTTTCAAATTTTGTACCATAACCACCATGAAAGAGATAAAAAAATGGATCAGTAAGGACCAATAAAATTCAGTATAATTATCATAACGTAACATACTATTAATTATATAGAGAATATATAATAAATAGAGGGTAAATATTTCATGGGACACATAGAAGTAAATTATGAGACAAAAATCCACAACCTCAAGTCTTGGCTTCCAAGGCAATCATTCAAAAAATTATATAATAATTATATGTTTATTATAAAATAATTAATAAATAAAATTCATATATATCATTCCATATATTATTTTCATATTACACTTTATTACGGACATATTAATTATTTAATTAAAATGTTATATCTTGGGTAATAAATACTTTGTTTTTATATAATGTTTAATTTATAATATTTTTGGCCCTCTAGCATTGATAATTGATGAATAATATTCAGAATGATAAAAATGTTATTAATTTCCTATATATTCATTATAAATATATTTATGTTAATCAACTATAATTAGTGATATAAAATTAAAGGAAATATTCATTGATATTTTTGGTTGTACCAAGACATGGATGATATGTCGATTTTCCTGTTGGATGGAAAGAAATAAACGTAAGTGATATCTATTATCATTAAATAATTTTTTTTTGATTTCATATCTATCACATATTCTATTTAAAACCATTTGTCATACCATACATGTAAATCATTAACACATTACATTTCCTTGTTGTATGGTTGTCCGTCTTACAGATGAACGACTTTATCATCTTTCCAGAAAATGAAAATTATTATGTTATTTATGATATAATAATTCATAAAAACGAATAACATCATATATTTTAAATATTTAATATAAAATAAAGTTATCCATAATTTCAACTAGAATTAATTGGTGGTAATGAAAAGGGAATGATATTAGTTCATGATGATGTTGTTTATCACATACAAGAATGATAATTTCCTAATGATTTTGGAGGATATTGAGATTAATGCAGTTCTTTCCCATCACAAAAAAATATCTATGTGTATGAAATATTATATTTTTACTATATATTCATGAAATAATAATACATTAAGAGGGTTGAGAAAGAAATAAAAAATATATTCTAGATGAATGTTAACTAGTCATTCGGTATCATTCTTTGGATTATAGTAACAATCATTATAAGATGGAACTAGTCCCAAATTATGGACTCCAGGATAAAGGGATAGATTTTTTTAATGTTATTTCAACAATAAATGGATAATATAAATAGTTTTCAATATGTACAGAATTTAGTTGGGTGGGTGGTATTTCATAACCATTGGATATGATACAAAATGTATTTAATAAAATAATTGAGTGTTCCCATGTTTTTTATATGTCATATGGGTAAAAAATGGGACATTATCTATCATAAGATGATTTTATTGACAAAGTAGTGTCTATTAAATAGTTTTTATATAAATATATAATTAATTTTTACGATTATATTTTCTGTTTAGGCCCTGGTAAACCAATTTAGACCATAATAGTGGAAAATAATATATAATGCGTTTAATATTAGTTGACATCGAAATATTAAGTTGAACATACTGTAAAATAAAAAATTTTGTGATTAAAAATATCGAATAATGTTTCACTTATAAAATTAAAATATTAATAAATATTTAATTTAAAAATTAACCATATTGAAAAAATTAGAAAACCTGTTTTTATATAGAAATCAATCAAATTATGACAATGTTTTTTTATCAAAATATAATTTAAAATTTATTCAATTGGACAATATTTTATTAACTTATTATTAATTAAACTTATTTATCATTTACAAAACTATAATATTAAAATTATATTATATATAATTTAAATGAAACTATTGTTTTAAATTAATATATTGTATTTTATTCATAATTCATCCCAAAAGTAATTATTAATGAAAAAAATAAAAAAAATCACCATATGCTAATTTTGAAATTTCGATTTCATAAATTTTTCTAGGTATGTTAATTTCTACTTCTAAATGTGGGAATTTTTATAAAAAAATAAATTCTCCATAAAGATGTGAAATCCTGTTTTTTGGAATAAAACAGTTTGTACATGTGAAATTAGATTTATCATTATCTATTTTTTATAAAAATTGTGAATATTAATGTTAAATGTTAGAATAAATATTTTGAAAATATAAATATTATTATAAAAAAATCATTGAAGGTGGTTGGTTTTATTTAATGAGTTATAGAAAATATGTTTTCATATAAAAGTTTTTTTTGAAATATAACATCATTACAACGAAATATATTATCATTTCATTTTTAAATAATTGGTGTTAAAATAATTCATTACATATACATGTGTAAATGATATTTTAATAATACAGTTAATCCTATTCATACCCACCATTATAATTTATAGGTGATAACTATTATACTAAATAGTAATATTTTAATTATATGAAACATTTTCTTTATTCATGGTGTTGTCTATAAGACATGCAAAATTTAATATTAATTTTTGAGTTATGAAAAACATAGTGTTATGTGTATATCATTATAAAATCATTATTTCAAGAAAAAAGTAGTGTTAGTGTTTATGGTCACATAATAAATTGAAATGATAAAATATATTCTAAAAAATAACTCTCTAGCATCTAAATTTTTTATAATAAAGATTATATTTTTTGTAGAGAAGAAAATTAAAACATATATAATGATGATTGTGGTGTATTTTGAAAATTTTTTCTATATTATTTGCCTATAATGTTTTGAATATTTCATGGTATGAATTTTCTTTTTATATTTGAGTTGTGTAAAAAAATTGAAATATTTATGTTTTTTTAAAATTTTTGTCTCTATATAAGAAAATAATTCCAAACCACATTTATTTTACTTATTAAAGGTAAAGATACAAATTATAAAAAATAGTTTTAATGAAGCATTTTCTCATTTTAATACTTAATTCTAGATTTACCACTTGGAAAACATGTTTTATCCTTAACTAATATGATAAAATATTATTATTTTTCTTATTAATGATGATTGATAATGATTGTTACATCACTACCGAATTATGATATGATAATAGAAAATAAGGAATCCGGTTTATAAAAATAAATTCATAGATCTCTTAAAATTTAATTTAATAATAAACCTATAATATTTACAAAATATATATTTATAGGAAAAATGAAATCTTATGTATAATATGTTTTTATATGATCATAAAAAATTAAATTTATTATGATGAACAATTTATATTATTAATAATATAAATCAATTAAATTTTCATGTAAAAATATTAATGATTTATTTAACCTGTTATTTATTTTAAAATAATATATAGTTTTCAATAATAATTAATATTTATCACTATTCATTGATAAATAGATCTATTTAGAAAATTCCCAAAAACCACGCTATGAATTTCTTTAAAATATGATTTAAATAAAGAATTTCAATTCAATAATATTTTAAAAATAATAGAATTTATATAAATAATTTAATCAAAATTAAAAAAAATTAATATATAATTGGGAAAAATTTATATTTAAATCATACAATGACTTAATAAATTGTGTAAGAATTTATCAAAATATTTTAAATATAAAATATGTTTATCTATTTCTTAATTTATTATTAAATATTAATTTCAATAATATATTATCTAGAAACCAATAAGATACTTTTTTTGTTTATTTTGAATAGGGGTTGTGTGTATCATGAGCAATTGATGAATTTAAATTTATTTAATGAGAAATATACCTTTAAATATCAATGTATTAAATTTACCACCGAATTAATTTCACCAAAAATAATTTTTCAGTCATATATGTACAACTGAGGATAATTATTTTTTATTACACCGTCTAATTCCAACATATTATACCCAAGAATATTGTTTCCTCATAGAACCATTACAATGTGGGTAGTATTTTTCCGTTAAAATATTTTTCTATTTTGGAAAATATCATTATTTGTCTCTAATTATAGATATAGTACTCCACGGGTATATCCTCAGAGTTACGAACATGTGAAGGATGTTATATGTACTTCCAGATGAGAGATTCATGGAATAAATCATGACCTTTAGTGTTATTTTGTTGACGTTTGAAGTGATAATATACAGTCCTAATATGATAAAACATATCAATTTTACCAATATACCTCTGGAAAATATTTCCAATAATTCTAAATTACATTACCCTATACCATGATGAAATTTAAAGAAATAACTTATCTCTTATGTGAAAGTATAGAACATTCCAATGATAAACAATATAACTATTTATCAACTCTATACTACTCTTAAGTGTATTAAATGGTTAAATTATTCGATTCCATTTTCATTGTAATATCACATTCATACAACATTTTTCCCAAACGTCATTCTAGAAAAAAAGACTTCCATACCTTCTACGACATAGGTATTCATATGGATCAATCACAATAATCGACTGAAAAATTTTATTATATAAAAATTCCACCGAACAACTATTTTTATCACTTACAAATTTGAAATAATAAGAGAAACCTATCAACAATACTCACAGAATATGAATTGTCCTCTCACACTGTACATATACCTATGGATGATAAGAATGTTTGAAAAATCACAATTCATTAATTTATATTCTCCTTGGCCTTTCAATATTGAAAACTCCATTTATCTCAAAAAATCAAATATATATTAATAATGTGATTTACTACAACCTAAAGAACAATATTTAATTCTGATGATTAATGGTGTCGGGTTAAATCTCCATTGTGATGAATTTTTATTTCAATTATAGTATGTGTAATGGTTGTAACATCCTCTAAGAAATCAGTATCTAACAATTACCAATGTGACATTCCATGGACCATGATAAATATTGTTTAATATCCCTTTTCATGTTAAGCAACATAAAATACTCGTTCTGGTCTATATATATCTTCAAACATCTAGGAGGAATAAAGAATCATAAAATATGATATTTATCCAATAAATACTTATTAAATTTTATCATTTATGGGATACAAAATCCATTATTAAACCATATCATTATACAGTGATCAATGTTTTACTATTAAATATTCATGACATTCATATGTAATTATATATTTTTAGTGTGTGAATTACTAATACTCTCATAGATGGATGGTTGAAAATTCATCTGATTAAGATAACATCATTCCAAATTCATCAATATTTCTAGATCCATCCTCCATGAATCCATAAATATTGGATTTATCTCAGTCACCATTATGCATTATCAAGAATTGACATTCTAACACAGATCATGGTCCATTTTTTTGACTTCAAAGGTTGTTAATGTAATCTGATATAATAACCATTGATCAATTCTAACCATTTCTTATTTTCATTTACAACTCCTTAAATGTAAATATATATATCATGAAATTATAATTAGTTAATTTATCACACCATTAAATATACATATAATTCCCCCATATCATCAGTGAAAAAATGTCAACCACAAATTCCAAAACGTGAGTTAGATAAATTTTCCTTAGCTTTCTAATTTGAATGATTACCATTTGATTAATATATCATTAAACATGAAGGAGGATACCAATACCTTCATTAATTGATCCCAATATTTCCCAAATCATTATCCACTATGTGGATGTGTAAGAATTGATTTATGTACCAACCATCTATTTTTTTTAAAATTTTCTTAGCATTTATAATGCTATATGAACACAATCCCCTTATGATTCAAACTGGTCTTTATATTAAATAGTCAGGATAAATATTTTAGAAATATTTTATAGTATCAATAAATACCTATCAATATAAAAATAATTATTACCATGGTTGGCAGAAAAAAATAACTTCCTATTTGAAGGATCCATAGATTCACGCTTAATTGAAATTATCTGACCTATGAGTGAAACCATCTGGAAAAAAAATTCACACTCTATAAAATAATCATAAAAATTATTCTTCCTCGAAGGGATTTTTACAAATCTCATCATTTAATCATTATATACATTTCTAAATGAATATAGAATAATATATTTTAAAAATAAAACAAAAAATGTTCAAATTAATAATTAATTGAACTATTAAATAATTAAATGTAGATAGCTACACCCCAATAAATACTAAACATAGTTACAATAAATTCATATTCATCATACCGAATATAAAATGATTAATTTAGTATACACATATTCTGGATTTGCATCTGATGATATTAAAATTGTTGGTAATCCTTGGAAAAATATAGATCTCATCATAACTGATCAAATAGGTCATTAATAAGTTCTATAAGGAACTTCTTCTTAATATATATCATGTTATGTTCCAAATAACTAGTATAAAGTCAAAATGAATCAAATTTTTTCTTAATAAAATATTATAAGAACAATGTGAAGAGGACCTATGATGAATTAATCCATTATGTACATTATTTGTGACATTCATCATAAATTCATGAATCTCAATTGTGTCTATTCCAAATAGAGATTATTAATTGGTGTAGAACCTGTTATGAGATAAATTGAAAGCACAATATGAAAATTCCAAGGAAGATATGTAATAAACTAAGGAAATAAATCAAAATATTTATGAATATATGGGAAATTATTAAATTTAATTTTCTACAAAACAGTATCAGACAAAACTCCCTCATGAATTGGTAGATGAACCAATATGATGAAATAAATTTCCAACGGGTGTTCATTTTTATCCCAACACTGATATATGATTAAGGCTTGATTCAATGTATTGAATTTAACATTTATTCCTCAATAATTGATATGAACTCTATAATGAAAGAAAAAATCCATATCCAATATTAATCAAATTCTACTAATGGAAGAATAAAATGATTCACAAGAGGATCATTTTAATAAAACAATTTCAAAGAGGAGTTTAAAACATGAAAAACATTCATCATTTCATTAATAGTTTTTATCACCAAATCAATATATAATCAATATAGAAGTTATGAAATATGTTTATATAATTATTTATATATGAATGAGATTATAGAACCTGAATATATTTAAAAAATTATATCATAGAATTAATGATAATATTAGCTATCAACAAATCACTTCTAATATCCACTATAAATATAGTAATCTGTTAATCATGGAATTCTCCGTCTAATTTTATTAGTAATATGTCCACTTTAAATTTTGTGAATGGGTGCGAATAATTATCGATCAATTTATATTTAAATCAATAAAATTTTATGACTTGCCCATTAATGTTTCATTAATAACCATGATAGATTGTTTATCCACACCTAAAGAAACCTTCGTTTCCTTTTAAACATATAAGATGTTTTCTCCATCAACAACAATCACAATATAGAAAATTCCTTTTTTTTTCTTCCCATTATCCATTTTTATCTTCCATTAAATTCTTCCATTTCATTCCTTATAATCTATAATTCATGGAGAATTATTTATATATATTAATTGTTCTTTGTTATATATATTCATATAATTAATATGTTTGGGAAACTAGTTACCTTCTAAATATTGGAAAAATATAATACTTAAAATAATCAATCTTACTATTTTAATTTTGTTCATAGATTAAAAAATTCTCCTGGAAGTATTTAATTATTTTTTCTTACATAAGAAAATTTTCCTCAAGTATTTTTTTCACAAATATGTATTATATATCTATATCAATTGATTTTTCTTGAGGAATATAATTTTTTAAAAATTACCAAAAAAAATATTTATAATCTAACTTCACTACTTCCAACTCTTTTTTCTGTGATTTTAACCAAGGGAAACCATTTATTTTCATCCCACATGGGATGCTAAACTACAACGAAAACCATATTGCAATCATTTTTTCAAAAGACATAATTTTCATTTAAATGGAACTTATATATTACATATATATAAATAGAATTATAGATCTATTTAATGATGGTGATTTTTTACTTGAAATGGTCTCATATTATTACACCACATTGTAGATAATAATCATTCCCCAAATAGGAAATATTTCTAGTCATTACATGAGTAATCTTCAAAAATATAATGATATTATTATATGTTATATCTACATTTCATGATCTAGATTAATTTTCAATATATCAAGGGAAATATATATATATATATATATATATATTATGTTATCTGATAAAAGTTTCATTCCATTCAGTAGGAATAAATTATAAATAATTGAATACACCAGTTATATATTAAAATTATGAATCATATTGTATAAGTTTTAAAATAGTAAGACACATATCATAATTAAATAATTTATAGATATATAGTATCATAATAAAAATCATTGATTATTATAAAAATTTTCATCACTAAAAACACATGAACATATTTCATAATCGGTTTTACTAAATAAAATTAATATAAAAAAGAATATCATGGGGAATATAAAAGAATAATTTTAAGAAGGGAACACTCAATGTTCAAATGAATGATGGAAGAGATACATAAGACCAAATCAATTCCTCCTTTTTAAACAAATATGCATATATGCTAAAATATTTAACATTTATATTATCAAGTTTCATATTTATTTCTCAAAACACAACATAATAAATACCTTGAAAATTCATTTATATGGTCTCATATACACAGACATAATCACAATGTAAATCATAGGGTAATTCTCCCTAATATTGGATTTTATAAATTTAGTTCCCCTAGTTTTTATTATGTTTTATGTGGTAGAAAATATAATGTCCCCAAACATAGTATCCCTATGTCAGTGGTTATATTATTATAATGGTATTAAATACAACTGTTCACATCTTAGAGAACTAAATAATTGACTAGTCTTATAAAAACAAATACATACTCTAGTATCACAATACATTTGAATACATAAAATAATATATACCATATTATTTGAGAACATGGATATTCACTCTTTAATATTGCTATATATCATTTATAATAATAATTGTAATAACCTGGGAAAATGAAATATAATACATGGTTGATCTTAGGTTCTCATTAGGTGTATCAACACAATAGTATGTAACGTGGAAAAAATTTGGCATGGAAAATATGTGAAGAATAAATAATGGTAAAATAAAGAAATTTAAATAATCACATTTGGTTGAAACTAGAAAATCCATATAAAAACTATAATATTAACCATCATGGAATCAAAAATAGATTCTACAATGATGAAATATATATTGGAATACATATGTATCATACCTATTCTTCCTAATGCCAAGAAACAATCTAGATTGGTAATTACTAATACAAATAGTTGACATTGTTTGTCTCATGATTGCTACCGATAAATAGATGGGTTATTTAATTCTTATACACAAATTTCATTTAGTACTTAAAATGTATTCATTATATATATAAACAATACAAAATAATCCCTTTACCTTAAAATTAAATATTTTATGTATTAGAAGAACAAGCATAGGTAATTTAAATACCATCCTTGGGGAAATTGATTGTAATGAAGCCAATAAAATATTGTTTATGGTTTCAGTATAGAATATCATCAGAGAGAGTAATATTTTTCAAATGTTGTTTTCATAGTGGAATATTCCTTAAATATATCATTGGAATATTTTTTAGGAAGAAAACATTATTTAATTTTTTAAATGAATTATTTAAAAACTAATAATTTTTAAAAATTTTGTGAAATTATTTAATTTTAAACGAAACCCTAGAATAACTAAATGGATGAACTGGTGAATTAATTGGTTATGATGGTGGTAAAATCAATAGATCATTTTATGTGTAAAAAAATTATTAAATAAATTAGTGAAATGATAAAATAAATTATTCAAAAAATTATAAAAATATTATTCTGAAACCACTTCTTAATATTTAAAACATTAAAAAATACGATTATAAATAATAATAGGATAATAAAAAGTTATTGGAAAACATTATCATAAAAAATTTAATATACATGAAATGGATTCTAGATTGAAATGAAAACATGTTTTGTTTTCCATAAAAATATTATTGTTATATCATGAGTATGTAAAGAGAATAAATTGAAAGGATCAGATTAATATATAAAAATAAGTATAGGTGATGGACATATATTGGTTTTATGATATAATGAACAAATAATATCTATAATGGAGACATAAACATAAATAACCATGAATAATGTTGAGATTTTTATATGAACCCTTTACTTTGATCTGATATACATCACATATGTTTGATCCTCCAATATAATAAATAATATTTATTTTATATCTAATAAAAAATAATATTCACATGTATTATTCCATATATTTTTATGATATAACATTGTTTCAAAATATTAGTAATAATTAATTATTAAGTACATTGTTCATTACGATCATTGGGTAATTTTACATGTATGATTCAGATAGATAGTTTGGGTTCTTGTACATTGATCATGACTTGTTATTCTCCAAAATGAGAGTGATCATATTATTATAATTTATAATATTTAAATATATATATATAATCATCATAAAATGAATTATATAATAAAATAAGATATAATTCTCAAGGATATGGTAGGCTACACATAGACATGATCAATGTTTCCACATTATGTGGGATAAAAAAAGAACAATAACAAATCAAATTTATAGAATCATTATTATATCTTATATATCTCATATATATTAATTTAATTTATTCTTATTACCATCCCTGAAAACTATAATTTACATCAATGAAATAATACTCTTGTCATAAAAGTTATATATATACATTGAACCCATGATAGTATCCATCGATAAAATTATGTTGTGATATATGAATTGTATCGTTATGTGGAGGATGTACTCTACACACACACACATACATATTAAACAATCATGTACCATTGTATTGAAATGATTATTCATAATGTAGTATAACAATAATAATGACATTTTATTACATTTATGATACTTAAATATTTAGTTTATTTTAACTAGCATAAATTTAAATGAATTCAATGAAGTTAAAAAATAAATGAAATATGAATGTTTAGGGGGATTACATATTATTTGAATGAAAATTAATTGATATACTATTATTGACCAAATGACTAGACATTTTAGAATTATATTTCCCATAGAATGGGAATAATGATTTTGGGGATGATTTTTTTCATGGTTTCATTTGAGATAAATAATTTAAATTTTGTGATGATGTGAGAGGAGTAAGTTTTCTTTTATAATTGAGGATAGTGGAACTATTGTAATTTTTCAATGAATAAAAATATTAAGAATTTATTATATTTATCAAATGGGGCATACAACGCTCATATTCAAATTTGAAAAGTTATGGTAATAATTAAAACAAAAAATTGTGTTTTAACAAAGTCTTTATGGATTTTTTACTCATAAACTTTTTAAAATACCATTGGATAAACTATTTTATGCTTAAAAATATTCACTTTTTTTCAATATTTCAATAATTCCTTTTAAAATATTTTAATAATATGGAATCTATTTTATCAAATTAAATCCATAGATTCATCAGAGTATAATATATAGTTAATTCCACAAAATAAGACAAAAATGATGTTTCCTATAAAAAATATCATATCTATGATATGTTTCAATACTAAAATTTAACATAAATTTACATAAAATAATAATAATTCGAATATTAATAATATTAATTTTTAATTTTACTTTTAATAATATTTAATATAAAATTTATCATTATAAATGTTGTAAATAAATAATAAATTTAGATGTAAAAATCATTATCCATCTGTATTCATTTAAAAATATATCTTTTAAAAAATTTCCATATTATTAAATCAATCAAAAATTTACAATGATTTTTTCAAAAAAAAAACTTATATCCAGAAATAAAAGTATTAAATATTTTATAAATTTCTTAATTTATTTTATCTCAAAATGTAATAAAACAATATTTCAAAAAAAATCCATTTTTTATGATTTTAATATTCAAAAAACTGGGTAATTATTTATCAATATATTTTCAATATATTAAATTATTTAAAAAATTTACAAAATTGTTACAATTGTTAATTATTCTAATATAATGGCTATGATATATCTGTCCCCAATGTTTTGTTTTATTCAGAGGTGAGGTGTTTGTATTTAAAGCTATATAATAAACAAAATTTATTTAAATAGAAACATCTTATAAAATTAATGAGTGACACCAAAGTAAGTATGATATCTCAGAAATATATTAACAACATATTGTATATTAATAATTATTTTATTCGTGCGATGGTGTCTCAAAATGATGTGATATATAAATAATAATAAAAATTATATGTTAATAGAAATATACACATCTTAGGAATAATAGTGTTATAAAGGGAAATATAATATCATAAAAAACAATACCTGAATATATATAACTCAAATAAATGAAAATAACATTCATTAAGTATTTGATCCACACACACACACACACATATATATATATATCTAATCATCTATAACGAATATAAAATTATAAATTTATAATCAATATAATCAATGGGGAAACAATGAAATACATTGTCATAATAATTAAAGTGAAAGATATTATAGTGATTATTTCATTAATGAGTGGATCAATAATTATGATTAAAAAATAAAATTACTAATGGATAATTATCCATACAAAAAAATAAATTGCCTTCCCTCTAAATTGGATCATCAATCATTAGAAAAATAATAATATCAAATACTATAAAAAAAATGTTTTGAATGAAAATAAAAGTAATGGATATTTTTGGATGACTTTATATCATTCCTAAATTATCAATAACATGAAAAACATATGAATTAGAAATTGAAGATTAGTTTATGACCTTTAATTAATTCTCTGAAAATATAAATATTATTAAAAAAAATATTTCTTATTGAAAATTAATTTTAATATTAAAATTTATATCAAAGATAGTGAATCCATAGAACCATTAAATAATGAAAATAATATTAATTATATCATAAACTCATCTTCCAAATTATTTTAATATGACTAGGTATGAAAAAAATGTCAATTTTTTTTTATAAATTTCACATCTCTATAAATATTCAACAAAATTTCAAAAACCATATATTTCTTTCATAGTAAATAAAAACATTTGACCCATTTGTACTATATGATAAGTATAAAAAGGATAATAATCACAATATATTGTTCACCAAATTTATAATTTTTTTAAAAATGTATAATTTGAATATTGTTTCTGTATTCAATAACTTACTAAAAAATGATATCTATACCAACTATGTTTTCATTAATTTAATATATTATGTAAAATTTCATTACTATCAAATGAACTAAATGCATGGAATACATATTCTAGTGTAATTATTTATGTTCTTATTCTTTTATAAACATCAATAAAGCCCCATGTTACCTATAAATATATATATATCATGGAGTGTGTCAAATTATATGAAATGTAAAATTATTAAACCTATTGAATAAAAAAACATAAAAAAATTCATAAATTTTTTACCTAACTTATACTAAATACTCTATTATTTAGTCTTTATATATCAACAGACACATGATTCTCTATATATATGATTTCATTTTCACATCCTAACATTTTAATGTTTTCTTAAAAAAATGGAATTCTCAATGGTAACATTTATCATTATTATGTGACCTAAAAATCCAAAAATTAAAAACCACTGATTTTATAATTATATTCATTCATAAATATTTCTAAAATTTGTAATTCTGTGAAAATATAAGAATACGGTTGATAAATAACCATTCATGAGATAGAATTTTCATCAATGACCTGTTATCGAATAACGATTGATGATAATAGGAGGATGTAGAGAGGAAAGTATGTTCCTAATTTATTATATGTATATATTATGGGTTAAAGGTGTTCATTAAAAAAAATTTACTTATATTATTATAATAATAATAAATATTCACTTTAATATTATTCATCTATTTAATCCACCCTACTGATAAAAAAAATTTAAAATAAAATTTAAATTACAGATAAAAAATAAATGATCTAAAATGATCCTAAAATATTTTAATAACTATTTTGAGTTTGAAAATTCATTTTAAATAAATTTAAACTATTAATTTTCATTAATTACAACATTAAATTTTTTAATGATAGAAAACATATTATACTAGTGAAAATTAAATAAAAATTATTCATAAATATATTTACTAAATTCTATTCAAATATAATGAAAAGATTATATCCCAAATCCATTGAAATCCTAACTATTTAATATTAAAAATATATATAACCTCACATTTATGCACATTTAAACTCAATAGGGTGTGAGATTTTTTGTATGAAAAAATATTTTAATTATTAATGAATATAAAATTATTATATATTCAGTAATATATAAAATCATAATAACCTCTAATTATAAGAAATATAGTTCATTTAAATATTTTTATAAGTCCCTTGAAAATATCTAAGGTAAAAAAACCATTGTATTTCATTCAAATAAATATCATATATGATAATTAATTAATATGAAATTTAACTGAATCCACCTTATATAGTTCCATAGTTGAATGATCCTATGCGTATTAAAATCTGTGATTAGTGGACTATTCTACACAGGTGACTCCAAAACAAAATTTCTAAAAAATGGAAGTTATATTTTAATTTTTATATGTTTTTATGAAATAAATTTGTTCTAATGTAATAAATCATTTATATTAAAAATACTCCCTTAACAAATATTTTATTTAATCTTTATTTTTTATTTTTTGATTTATTTACTTAAATAATTAATAAAAATATATTATTCCTGATGGTTTCACTTCAATATAAAAATTGTTGATACAATTTGGATTTTTACTGGGGAAATCGATTGAATAAAAACTTAATAAATAAAAATGAATAAATTTTATGTTAAACTAAAAAAATTAATTTAATTTAAAATTATGTCCATATAATATTGTACGATCATAAAGAATTTTAGCATTGTCTTAAAAATATATTGATGGAAATATTTTTGAATTATAAAACATACCACTTATTCTAAACAAATAATTTATTTTTATGAATATAGTTACACATAGGATCGATTTATATCATGCCGAGGAATAATTGAATATTTGAATTATAAATAATAAATTGAGTTCTATAACTCAAATTTTTTTCGAGAATTTTAAAATAACATAGATATCATATTCTATAAGTATTTAACAAATTTATATCAACCTGCATAGTGAATAATGTTAATTTATTTCCATTAGAAAAAGTTAAACTATAATTATTAAACGTTTCATATTACATTTCATAATAGTTCAACTCTATGGAATATTATATTCAATGTTACAGCTAATTATTTTTAATAAAAATAAGAAAAATAAAATGATTAAAGCATTATAATGTAAAAATTCATTAATTACTATCAATTTATAATAACACACACCGAATGAACATTATTTCCCTTTTTTATGATCAATTGGAAACAATTACATCCACATAGGTATGACATTATGACATTCAGTATGTCATGGTATTTCTATTATAGAATAAAATATTTTTACAAAATCACTCCATGGTTTTTAGTATACTATTTAATGAATCCAACAATACCAATAAACACTTAATTATTTACTAAACTATTACATTTTTTCCAAACAGTATTTACCAAATTTAAAAATAATTTCTATAACTCATTATATAGTTCTCACAACATTTATTTTAATAATTTATCATTATGACCATTGTATATTATAAATTTGTGTTTTAGTAAAATTTATCATCTGAGACCAATTAACATTCAATATTACATTTGAACAAGTTAGTATTGAAAATAATATTTTATATCTATCCAATCATTATATCAAAGTGGTGACCCTTATAAAATTATGAGTTCCACTCAAGTCTCAATGGGAGCTCACATGTTCTATATCAAACACATTTATCTTTATACCAATATGGACACGAGGTATTGCATATATCACATATAATTATATCATCTGCCACACAATACATTGAGTGAAATAGAACATGGAGTATTTCATTATTTTTATAGTGTACTCATATATTTTCCATTTTATAAATGAAGAATAAATAGTATTTTTGAAAAAATCTTATGTAATTCATCCACGAACATATTTTCATAACACGTTACATAATGAAATAAATACACCCATCATATTTCACTAATCCATATATGTGAAAAACAACAATATTTATTATTATTCAGGTGACTAAACATTAAAGCAATTTTATATTAAGTCAAATTTAATATTGATAATTTAAATCCATCTCCACGATTAAAATAATTCCCACCCACCATACTCCTATAATAGCTGCAATGATAGAAAATGTTTGGAATCAATGTGAGATGTTTCGCATGTGATATTTATTATCTTCCTTAAAAAATATCTATTAATAATATTCATATAACCTATGGATAAATATGAAACTAGTCTGTAGGTTCTTTTTTATACATAAGAGGGTTATGTAATATAAAAACTGATTTTCTTCATCTTTTTCAAAAACAAATGGTATTTATTTTATCTTTATTATATTATAATATCTATTAGGGTCACAGATTTAATGTTTTTACATGTGAAGTAATCTAATTTTTGTTATATTTGAAATTAATGATATACAAATCACATATAAATGAGTGATAAATAAAAATTTTCATTTAAATAAATCAAGGATTATTATTTTGAAAATTTAAAATGTCCTTAAGAACTATAAATTTATTAAGAGGAATGATAAAAATTATGTTTCTATATAATTTATTATTATGGGAGTATTATATTTATGTAAAAAATTTATTATTTTGTTTTAATTGGATTAATTTTTAAAGAAATATTCATTATTCATAAATTTCATTTTTTGGTGGAATATTAATATTAATTATATAATATGAATATTATTTATAAATGGGTAAATTTAATTATATATATATAATTGAGTTTATATATTTTATTGTGTCATGATACTAATATGATGGGGCATATGTTTCATATTAATATTTAGGTCATGTTAGTGAATAATTTATAAGGATTAAAAATATATATACAATGGGTATACTATGCATAATTTATCTAAGGATTTATATTTAATAATAAATGTAATTAATGATTAATAATTTCATTGGGAAATAATTCATTTCCAATAAATAATTTTATTATAAAAAATATTTCTTCATTATTTTTTCAAGAGGGATTCCGGTATTGGTTCCAGAGTAATAAAAAAATAATTTAAAATGAACAAATATTTAAAATATGTTTTGGTGGTTGGTGTTTTTCATTAGACCATAAAAGGATAACATTCACTATCTTGTCCATGGATTTGATTAAGCATTTTAATATCAATTATTATTCATATTTCTTATGTTTCCATTACTCATAATTTTGGTACATGATTATTTACAATATATGAAAACAAAATGATAAAATATTCGAATTAACATTTTAAATATAATGTTTATAATCATTAATTTTTTATAGAATGAACAATTTTTAAAAAGTTATTGATAATTATTCTATTTTAGTCCATTTGTAATTTAAAATGAATGAAATGTGATGAAATAATAAATTAAAGTTTTTTATATTTTCTAATAAATTATTAAAATAAATGAGAGGAATATGGTGATATATAATACTGTAATAATTAAATTTTATGGATAATAATTAATGTATATTGTTTGTGATATATGAAAAAATTAATTATATTTTAATGATAAAATAAATAAAAATAAAAAGTATTTTAGATTTCGACTGAAATTGTATACTTCATGTGTGAATTTTTAATTTTTGTTATATTAGATTGATTTTAAAAATTAAGGGAAATAATTCCTATGAAAAAATAATAGGTGATGATTATGTAATTATGGATATTTTTGGAATAAATAAAAGGTGGAATTGATATTTTGGTTTAGTGAATAAGTAAAATTAATTAATGAAATTATTTTTATTATATTTAACTGGAGATGAATAATGGGGAGATTATATCTTCATAATTAATTTTGAAAATTTCTAATGATGGGAAAATTTTCATGATATATGAAATCAATGATTTTTTATGGATTTTTTTTTAATTTAAAATTGAACTAGTAAGAAATATTCTAATTTATGGAAAAAGAATAATGATTAGGAGGAATAAAAATGATGAGTTAGTATTGTTTGTGAATTATAATATTAGCTATGAATTTTTTTTATGATTGAAAATATGGTTGTTGATGGATGATGTATTTATTTCAAATATGTGAATATAAACAAATGTGAATTTTGAGCTGTAAATAGTAATACATTGAAAAAAACTATTTTTATGTTAGATTAAAAAAAATTGAACTTCCCTTATGAATTCAGCGTGGGGGTTGTGCAACAAGCATGGATTGTGTGCAAGTGTAATTGTAAGGCATATGGGTTTGAATTTATATAAATTTACATTGTTTATTCCTCTATTGAATGATGGTTCCAAAAATTATATAATATAATATATTAAGTAGTGTGTTACATAGTTTTGTGTCAATAATAAATTATTCTTGAAATATTTTTATGGGTAATTCAATATATAATTGTGTCTATCCATGTTAGTGAATTAGAAATATGATGGATGTATGATGAGTTAATATTGGTAATTGAATTTGAAAATAATAAGAACATATAAATAACATCTCTAAAATGAATTTCTAGTGACGAAAATGTGAAAAGGAGTTGCTAATTATGAGGTCCGGTTAAATGGTGATTTCATAAATGTTGTTTATGTCGGTCAGATACAGTGATAGTTTCTGCCTAGGGTTTAATGAAGGTTATTAATGTGAATTTTTTATTAACTGACAATTATTTTATGAATTATTATGTCCAAAATGGTAATGTGATTCATATTTTTGATGTATTTATATTACTTATAAACCATTAATCTTTAATGTATTATATGATTTTAATATTAGATATTGGTTGTGTGAATCAATTTATGATACTTGATAATAATGTGGATGATATCACATGTAATGTTACTGAGGAATATATTAATTATGATTATTATATTGTGAATTACATCGAAAAAATAGGTTATATATGGTTTGATGGTGATTATAATATTTTAGGAAGATAGTCTCAGAGGGTGGAAAACCATTAATAATTTGAGTGTCCCTGAGGGTAGAAATCTACTAAACCAAATAAGGTTGAGGTGTGGAGGGGAGTCATTGAGGATGTACACTATAAATAAAAAATATTCTATTATATTGAACAATGTTATATCCAATTCATTATAGTGATATCTTAGAAATTTCATGTGGTTGTACAACTATATTTTTGTAATGAGATTATAGTGTGTTTACTTAGGATGAATGGATATATACATATTTTTTATTACGGTTTATATATTATGAACATTTCATTTTATTGTAAAATTATCAGTATTGGGGTTTTACAATTTATTTAATCAATGTATATATATATTTAAATAATTCAGTATTTTTTATATATATTTCTTCAAATAAATTTTATTTCATTGATAGCTTCCTCTAAAAGAGTCACTAATATAAAATAAACCATGATATAAATATAATGATTTATTATGATATATATCCAATATTCATTATATTAGAGGGTATAAATTAAGCATATAAATATCTTTAAAATAAAATTTTATATAATTTATAAACTTATTCAATCATTTTTAGTTGGTTTTCTATTAATATAAATTTATATGATACTAAAAATGTGATTTTCATGAAATTTGTTTTATGAATAATTTTTTTTATCTTATTAATTTTAATTTATCACAATTTAATAATGGATATACATAAAGTTTTATATAAAATATTCAATCATCAATTAATAAATTCATGAAATATTTTTTTGTGATAATGAATATTTTTATATTCAATTTTATACATACAAATCATTTCCTTTACAATCTCTTTAGTTCTGTTTTTGACACTTATTTTGACGTGATTCTATAACACATATTAAAATTAAAACTTGTAAAAGTTATTATATATTTTTAATATAAAATAATATTTTAATTCAATAATGAAAACATAATTTTTTATCATATTGAATAGTTAGAAAAACCCAAAAAATAGTTTACCATGTTTATGATAAAAATGGTTTTACTATGAGATTACCATAATATATGATGATTAAAATATCATAGAATGATTTCTTAAATCTTATTGATTGATTTTATTTTTGGATTCTCCACATAATATTCTATTCATTAAGTTTTATTGAGAATATTGACATATTTCATATATTTTTATAATTTTAGCATTTAAAAAATTCCATGTTGTACCTCTCCATTGATTATAAAGTCATACAATGTCTTCTATATTCCTCATAAATAATAACTCTTATAAATCAACCAATCCATGACCTAATAAATTCCAATAATCACTCCCTATGTCTTATATTTCGTTGTTTCAATATAAAAGTATCCTTTCATGGAATGTGGTGCATAAAAATTTTGGGTTCTTAATTAATAGGGTTCTTGTAAACATATAATTATAGGAAAGCAATAAAGAAATATTTTTTTTACAATCTAATTTATTTTCATAATATTATAGAAAATTTTTCCATTTATTAAAATAATCTATATCATAACCATTAAACCCCATATGTTGTGTTCATCTTTTTAATTTTGGTTATTTTTATGTTTTAGAACCATTTTCTATCTTTTGTCATCAAAATGGCCAAGAAAATGACAAAAATGAGAATCTGAAATTATTTATTCATTCGTTAAATAAAATCTTATTCAATAACAATAGATATAAAAATAGTTTAATAAATTTTATTATATATACATGATATGTTTAAAAAAGTTCATTTTCACTATTTTTTAATGTATTTGTAGAGGAATAAAAATGAATCATTTTTATAAACATCTTAAAATGTCATTTTTATTCTAAAAAAGTGTTGAATAAATTCTATCTTTTAACCCATAAAAAATGAACATAATTTTCATCTGACAAGAAAATTCCTTTCTTTGAATAAAATTTTTCTCGTTTCTATGGTATTTTTACAAAAAAACCATCTTCTTAGTATTCATATAATATTTTTATATAATATTATTCAAATTAATTGATATTTTGTTATGTTTTAACTTAAATGTTTTAATTATATAAACAGAGTAGTTTTTCTTATATCAAATCATCCATTATGATTTCTATGCATCAATGATGATATGATATTTCGATACAATCCACCTTCTTTTATTATATAGATTATAATGATTATTATTTAAGATCAAATGTATGAATCCCAATTCACTCCCATAGGACAATAAGTTATACTGAATACATTAATAAACTCCATTAACATAATTTGATATTCAATAATTATAAAAATAATTCTTCTTGGGACTATTTTCCTATCCATTTGTTATAATATAATGATATGATTATTTTGTTTTGATATTATGGCACCCAATTATATGTTGACATTTTATTGATTGGTGTCCATGGTATTATATATCCCTATAATGAAATGGATAATTTTTTATATATATTTATATAATAAGGAATTTAATTATAAGTTAATATAGTAATAAAAGGGACTCAATCCACTATGATTTTCTTGGGGATGAAACATGACTAAGAAAATGATAGAATAAATATTGAACCCAATTATCTATAACAGCCATCGATGTGATCCATGACTAAGGAAAAGAGTTTATATGATTTTTTTATATTAAAAATATATGTATTATTATTATGAAACAATCAAATGGATCTGGATTTATTATAGATGATCCCAAAAAAAAATAAATTGTGAATTTTTAAAATGAAATGCCATATTTTTTGTTATATGACTCATTATCATTAACCATTTTTGTATTATTATTTTATATTTTGAACCTATTAGGAAACCCATATTATTATGTTATACTCACTTGTATCTAATGTTCTATATCCATTAATTCTACCCTAACCAAGATTCTCATCTCATCATTACTTATGTTTATATTACCCAATATATTATAAATGGTATTAGGTAGGTTATATCATAGAATTTTATTATGTGAATGGAACTTGATGAGAGTTTTTTGTGATCCTTAATGACATTAGGTCACCATAAATATTGTCTGTAAATACTCTAACCATTTAAATTTATGAAGAACGTTTTTTGTGATATGTATTGAGTATTTATAAAACAATATGTAATATCGAATAACAAAAATATTGGGTCTTCTAAATTGGTATTATAGAGAAGTTTAATTATTTTTATAGATTAATATTGTATAATATTGTTGAAATGGATCTGGATATTCTGATGTATATGATATCATCCTATTGATTAGGTATAGTATAAACTATGTTTTGCTCTTATAAATGTATTCATATCTTGATATAAAAGTGGATATCTCATTAACCAAAATTCATCTTCGTTTAATTACACTAAAATGAACATTTGATATATATCTTAAATATCATTCTAGTGCATGGTGGAAGGAAAATTATTAAGCATCCTTTTTTATTCTCTTTGAGGGTATGCTAGGGTAAATTCTCATTTTTATTATAGAACATTGATAATGATTTGAATATAATATGATGATGAATGACCTTGGTTAAAACTAAGGTTTCATTTATTGATAACAATTTTTCAGGATATAGATATATGATGAATAGTATTTCATTAAAATATGATTAATATTCTTGATTATTGTTGATGAAAATATGATATTTGTATATACACTATGGATAATAAAATGATTAATCAGATAAATGATGAATTATTTGGGTAATAGAACAACCTTCCTTCTGAGAAGTGAAATGAAATTAGTAATAATGTGTAAATATTGTTGCTATCCTCACCCATCACTTCCACAATATCAATAATTACATTATTTATAATGATTATAATTTTTGAAAAATGAATAAAAAATTCATAAATGAATCATTTATGTTTTATCATCCAGCATCCTTTAGTGGACCCCATGAGAAACTAATTGAAATCAATGTTTTAGTACAATAAGAATATACTTTTCATGCTCTAGTTATTTGAAGTCAAATTTTTTTCTAAGAAGTATATCATTTTGAAGGTGATGTAGATTAATGGTGGGTTATTTTGATGAATATGAGGTATGAGGAATAAATTCAATCACTAGTATTGGATGAGTTTAAAGGGGAGTTACTGAATAATAATTTTCCTAATTCAATTATAATGAAAATATAAAAGGAATTTCATTAACTAATGTAGAAGGATAATGAATAAATTATTAACAATGATAACAATTACACTAGCCCTTGTAGGTATTCTTTAATTTGTATCATCGTTCCTAAAAGTGTATATAATAGATGATTTACTAACTTTATTCCAAACCACATAATGATATGGAGTATTAGATATGTTGATAGCTATGAATAAATTGTTTGGTGTGAACTCACTCTAAAATTTGAAATTAAATAATCTCATTTTCTCATGGATTTTGTGAAATAAATATGAAATGTGTAAATTCTATGTATTTTTTTAGTAAAACCAATGCAATACAGGAAAATAATTTTTCATTATGTTTTAGGTGTTGAAGGAAGTATAATTCATATTTCCTTATGGTATTTTATAAATTAGTAAATTATTTATATGTTGTACATAAAGAAAAATAACGACGAAGTACTTTCAAGAGAAGAGTTCATTATATAAATAGTAAAAAAATTAATGAAATGTGCCACACACAATCCAATTATATAATTAAAATTATTATTAACATAACACCAATTAGTTATTAAATACGTGGGTTTATTATAATAATCTTTGTCAGGATCATCTTAATCTTATTAACAAAGGGAATGATTATGAGAACACAACTATTGATCTAGGTCACAAGAATGAGGTAATGAATCATACAATTACCATCCACAATAATATTATTAATGACTTATCTGATTCGTGATCTAATAACAAATTTTTGAGGATTAATTTTTTAAGTATATCTTTTCACCTCCTCAATTAAAATATTCTTAGTTAATTGTAAAAAATCATAATGATGCAATTATCACTTATTATGTATATAACTCATCTCTAAAATATGTTTTAAGGATGTATTTCTTTCAAATTAATTGATTTTAAATATAGTTGAATATGTTGTGATTTTTCATTCATAGATATGATTAGTTTCATTAGATTAAATACCTCTATATATTAGGATGCAATTTCATATTTGATATTACAAATCCCTATCAAGATAAAATTAAATTTAAATAAATTTTCAACAAACATTATAATATTGAAATTATATCATTTAAAACAATAAAAGAGGTCATGAATCATATTTTTTTTAATAAAACATTCCACAATTCATGGGAAGAATAAAAATATGTCCGTGATTTTTGTTCTGAACAATAAAATTACATGATTCATGCTATTCACATACATATTTATCATATTTATGTTGGGAACACAGAAACGTTTCACCAATAATGTCTTCGTATTATAAAGTATAAATCATAAACCAATTCATTAGAAAGTGATATAGGACCCCAAACATCATATTATATACACAAATATATATAGGTTCTTTTATAATCTTAATACATTTATACAAAATATATAACATAATTATCTTATTAAAAATTAAGTTTTTCTTGAATGCTCTCAATAACAATTCCTTAAGTAATTTAGTGAAAATTGTTGGGTGGTGGAGTATATATTTCCCCAATGTAAAAAAATAATAATTAAGTATTTTTAATGATGAAAAGATAATATTTAAAATCATGGGATGAATAAATTAAAAAATTTCGTTGAATAGCCCTATGATGAAATTATTGAAAACTGCACAAAAAGTGGGTTAATTTAAAATGAGACACATAACCTAATAAAACATTAAAATATATTCATTTGAAAGAAAAATAGATTATTTTAAAATAAAATATAATAATTTTTTCTATAACATTATTTAATATGATTAAAAATACTTAAAATCCATTTATAAAATAGAATTCGTTGAAAAAACAATAACAAAAATTCACTTCAAAACCATAAAACACTATTTCAATAATTTTTTAAAATAAAAAATGTCACATACATAACTTATTATAAAGTTATTTTTTAATTTAATTTCCATTCATGATTTGTTTTTGGGGTTTCCAATGGTTTTATGAAGAATAGGTGAATTTTCATGAAATTTGCAAAACCGTGAGCCGAATTTCAGATTTAAAAATAAAATTTGTTTCTTTTATACTTTTTTTATTTTTTAATATTTTTCACTCATTCCAACTCCTAAATGTCCTCCCCTAATATATTAACACCACATTTATATTTGGAGAATTTATAAATCCATAATCATGGGGGATGTGGGTTTTTATTTGAGAAATGGGCCAACCCGAAAGCCCATTTTCTAGTTTTAAATCATTTTTTAAAATTTTTTAATATCTTATTAATTATAATGGATTTTTCGGTTATTCCACCTCCCTCTAGACACTATGAAGCATAGGAGCGCTCCCATTTCCTCTCCCCCTCTTTGGAGCACGTTTCCATCGCGATGGAGTGCTGCAATGATTAGGGTTTCTAAAATGGGGCAGATTTGAGAAGATAAGTTATTTCCATCATAACTCTCTCAATTCTTACTCTATTCCCCATTCCAATTCCTACATCACCTTATAATTCTTTTTAGAATATAAATTAAATTTTTATCTAATTTAAAATTCAGATTATGGTCGATAATGGGTCGTTTTCTTCAGGATTGTTTTGGATAAGTGATTCCTTCTTGGTTTCTTCCTTTTCCCATAGGGTTTCCTCTCTCTTTCATTATGTTCTAAAATATCCAGAAGTTAGGGTTCGAATATAGGATTTTATTTGGTTATTTTCTTTGTAAAATATTGTGGTCTATGTCTGGATTTAGCATCCTTGTGGTGCGGCCGTGGTGCGGTTGATGTTTCGCACCAAGTTTTGAGGGATTTGACACTTCTAGTAAGTGATTCCATGTGTACTCATTTCTAGACGAGTTAGTTTGTTTGAATTACTTATTATGCATGTTCCTAATATTCTTTTTGTAGTTCGAAAATTTTTTACGTTGAATTTGGTAAAAAATTTATTTTTATTGTTCCATTTTAGCTTAGAATTGTGTGTTTTTCATGTGCAGCCCTTTGGGTATTGTTTGGGTGTGTATTATAACATATGAAACTAGTTTAATAAATCTTGTTTCGGCTGGAAATTATGATTTGGCAGGGTATTTGTGTGATATTATGTTTTAAATAGGGTTTTTATTAGATTAAGGTGTAAAACAATATTGTACATCAAGAAAGTGATTTTGAAAAATGTGCTTTTCATGTGGATCTTTTGTGGTATTGTTGGAGGTGTTTGTATAACACCTGGGGTAGTTTAATAAATGTTTTTGGGGATGCCAATTCTGTTTGAATTTTTACTGGTGTGATTTTGTCCTTGAAATACGGTTTTGAAATGGGTTTTATGTGAAAAGCGTTGGTACACTCTTTAGAATTATTTTATGAATGTTTTAAATGGTTTGAGGATTTATGTAAGAGGTGAAACAATATTGGAAAACTGTTCTGATTTGTTTATACTTTCGAATGGACCATTTCAAATGTGAATAGGTATGTCATGTTATGTGTATCCTCTTGGAAATTATTTATAAAAATGTTTAATGGATTTAGTGAAATGTGAAAGAGGTGTGAACATGATGTGGGATTTTTCTGTGAGTGCGATATTAAAAATGGATTTTGTTTATAAAAAGGGTATTATGAAACATGTGAGTGGGCTATTATGTGATGTTTAGAATATTTTTAGGGACTTTATAAAATTTTTAATGGATGTGTTGAATTGTGAATGTTATGCGAAAAGTATGTGGTCTATTTTCATGTGAGTTTGATTTCAAAATGCATTTCAATGAAAAGGGGATTTTGTGACTCATGTGATGTACATGGGGAAGTTTGGTTAATGTGTGAGTTGGAAGTGATATTTTCATTGGAAAAATATATTTCTTGGCTTGTTTAACTTGTTTGATCACAAATGGAAAACTCGGGTATCTAGGTGGGTGGGCGTGTACTAGTATGCTAGTGAATCCGTGGGGTTTGGCCTCAGTTTAACTTATCAAGATGGACGCTTAAAACTTTAACTAAACTTTTATGATTATGATTAGACACCACTAGGTTATGGGTATGTTCCCTATTAGTGTCTCGTTCATGAGAACAGATATTTTTTTGGTGATACTCTCACCGAGATACGAGGTACCTGGGACCCACAGCTGGCTAGTTCCTAGAGGTTATTTCCTATTGCTTGTGCTCTTTAGATCCATTATAATTACCATCGGTATACAGTATATTTTGTAGTAAAAATTCAGTAGCTTTTGAATTTATTTTAGAAGTGTTTATTCTTTAAATTAGCCCACTTGAAAATTGATTTTTAGCTACATCTTTCAGAAATTGTAACTATAAATTATATGTTTTTAAAAACTTGCATGCTTTTCGTCTTTGAATTTTTGTCACATGGTATCTCTTAGAGGTGGTATCCTACTAGGAATAGGATCAAACCCTAATTACACCCTTGGGTGTAAGTAGACTTGGTTATTTTGGTTGTCACAAGTCTGGGTACAACTTTTCTGCCAACAGTTTGGGTTTTTAGCGGTCCATCATGATACGGTGTTGTGGATATGGCTTGAGGGAGGTGTCTCTTTCCATGTAGAGGTTCTTGGTATATCCATTGTGGGTTTCTTCAGTTGTTATAGTCTTCTATAATTTTTTGAAATTATATAATTCAGTTCTGAAATTTTCTAAAATATGGTTTTGTTTGAAAAATCCGGATTTGTTTTATTGGATTCTTTCGTTGTTTTATGTTTATAAATCTGGGTAAATCATTCCCAAATTTCATTTTCTATTACCCAGGCACTTGTGCCAGCACGTGGGGATTGGGAACGCCCTTCAGGACTTGTCACAGGCTAGGTTTGGAACCGGTTTTGGCGGTGACCAGATTCGGTTCGTGACAAAATTGTATCAATGGAGGTTCGCTCTCTTTGGGTTATGTTATTTGGGGAACAGTCGGGATAGTATTTAGTTAGGATTGTCGGGACTTGGAACTTCGGTTATGAGTACTGTGGTTGATCACCACACCTCGTGACAGGATTCAAGTATCAAGGGGATGTCGGGACCTTTCGGAGTCCTTTGGTTTTCTTGGTTTAATGATGATTAGGGGAAATGATAAGAGAGTTGGGTTAATGGTCTCAGTAAGCACATGGGTCCTGGAAAGCCATGTGGAGCTGAGGATATTCCATTGAACACTCTTTGTGACAGTTCAGTGATTGGAATATGGTCACCAACCATATGTCCAAGTCAACCACTAAAACTAGTTTTCTTTTCACATTGTCTTGTGTTCATTAGTTTTGAAATCATGGAACATTGGTTTTAAAGTGACTTGGTTTTAAGAAGTGTAATGTTTTTGTGAAATGATTTTCAAAAAAATATGGAATAGTATGATTTATGAAATTTTGGAACTGAATATTCAGAATTATTTTGAAATGGAAAATGGTGTGATTATACCTCCTTTGAAGGCAAAAACCGTATTGAAGTTGGTTTTGAAAAAGTGTTTCAAATAGAGTTTTCTAAACAATCATAGGGTGTTTAAATGGGATGAGATGTTATGAAATTTATGTGAGTAACATGAAAGTGAGTTCTTGTATAAAATTTTGTGTCTTTATGAAAATTTTAGTAATATTTGAATTGGGATTCGAAATCCCGTGGTTAGCGGTTTTGAGAAAAACGATGTGTTGGATTACCATTTTGGTTTTGAAAAGTGGATTGAATATTTGTTTAATCCTTTGATATTTCCATGAGAGACCACATGCATGGGGTTATATGGGATGATGGATGGTTGATGGCGCGACTGGATGAGTGTCGGGACGAATATGAGGAGGGTTCCCGGTGTAACACCCGAGACTTTTATGAGAAATATTGTGTTTTTATGTTATATAAATAATCAAAGGAATATTTCACTTCACACAACACTAGCTTGGCTTTCTATAAACGCAACCGCGACCTTCCACGACAACTTGCGTCGTACGCAATACCGAGTTTCACCAAACAACGATATGATATTGATATATTATTAAAACTAGCCGTTATGAATAGTAATAACCACTTTTTGAATTTTTTTAAATTTCATCATTCAAAATGGACTTCATTTTTGGATTCGGAATATCGAAATTAGCCTAGGGTGAAATTTTGGTATTTTCCTGAAAACATTCAATTTTTGATGAATAGTGAAAACAATGGGTTACTATTTAAAAACCGACTTTTTATTTAAATAATTATATATTTTATTTAAATTTAATTTAGGTCAAAATTGATACCTAATACCTATATAAGTTCAATGTAATTCATTGGAGTCATTTTATAATAATTTTAGATATATAAAAATTTTATTGAACTTTTCACCGTCTTTTACCCACCTCCTAGGAGAATTTCCAAATTTACATAAAATTTATTTTTACCACCTCTGTGAGTGGAATTTCGAAAATCCGAGAGACACGGTCAATATCAAGGACGAAAATGTGGTTCAATGAGATTAAAATATTTTTTGGTGAATAGTAACTTTTTACTTTTTTTTACCACGGTTAAAAGTAAATAGGGAAATTAAGGGTAAAAATCATATTATTATTACCCAAACACATGTCCTAATTCTATTGGATAAGTGTAATTCGACCAAAAACAACCTTAGGAATAAAATATGACCATTTAGGCCGACATGGATTAGATTAGGACATTTATTATTAATTTATTTAAAGAAGGGTTATAATTGTGAAAATCAAAGTTTAATGACTAAAGCATTTTTAATATGGGGTTATACATTTGATAAATTCCACTATAAATATTATTTAGAAAGATAAAATGATTTCCTAGATAATGGTATTTTATTTGTAATTTTTATACATTAAATAATGTAATTTATTTATTACAAAATGATGATGTAGTAATTATCTTATTAATGAAATATTGACATAGTTGATGTTATAAATACCAAAATAAATGTAATTTGAGACTTTTTATGAATTCCAATAATTTTCCAGGTTAATATTACATATTATTATTGATTTAATTAACTTTTTTCGAAATAATATTTCTTTTATGATTTTCACAACTATCAATTACCAAATACTATCAAAATTGACATAAAATTGTTTTTAAAACAAATATTATATTATTAATTATTATTTTATTCCTTAAAATCTAAGGGTCGGCCAAATGACTTAGATAAGGTTATATATATTAATAATAAACAACTTGGGGTTCTTTTGGCTTGTTATAGTAAGTTTATTAACCTTATAGTGTAAGAAAAAAATAAGTCATGGTAAAAGTTAAATTATCTAACTTAAAGATAAATCTAAATTATAAGGATAAAATAGATACCTAAACTTGTATAAATTCTATTTGATGAGCGTATTTCGACCCATCTCCACCTTAGCGTTGATATAAATCAATTTGGAGCTATTAAAAACCAAATATGACTTTATAATAAAATAATATTTTTAGTTTTTCCAAAGGTGCCCCTCTCATCCCTTATAAAATGGAACCTCCTCCCACTCTTACTCACACAACTTTGAGCCTTCAAGCTCGGCAAAACCCTGCCAAATTCTCTTCTACACTTCCCTAGAAACATACTAGAGGTCCTGGTTTTCTTAAAATACCCATTTTAGTGCCCTAATAGAAGGTCTCAAAGAGGCGCTTCAAAGAAGAGGTAATTTCTATTACTGATTCTTTCTACATTATTTCTTCTTCCACTTCTTCTTCATTAGTTGTTTCATTATGAAGTTATAACATCAGTATCACTCATATACTGATATGTTATTATAAGTATGAAACAACCCTATTTCACAATCTATCCATCCTACGGAAAATGAAATCACCGCGCGTGCGTACGTAGGAATACCGTCTCTATGTCGTGGTGTAATTTAATTTCCACCACCACCTTACGTGGATGGGTATAATGGTGAAAATAAATAACTATATATGATTATTGTAAAGTGTTATAGATTCTAAAATATTATACATACACTCCAATACAATTCCACGATCATGGGAATGATATCATCGCTCGTACGTACGTACGGAATAATGTCTCCACGATGTGATGCAACTCGTTCTACATGATCTTCATTGTATAATTATTATATAAATGAATTGAATGAATAAATATGATATATAGTACACTAATATCATTCTGGAAAATAGTTATATATAAGCTAAAGAGAATAATAAGATTTTATTCGACAAAACACGCATAAGAACAAAAATTAATAAACACCTGAATAACAAGTAGCAATGAAATATTACTAATAAGAAGCTAATAATATGGCCATATATGATATCATAACAATGATAATGATTCTATAATAAGTAAATTACATTATTTAAATCACTATACAGAAGGTTCAGACACTTACGATGCAAATGAGACCTAAGGTAAGGGAAAATCACGTAATCTCAATTTTTATCCGAGATTGTTTATACTTCAGAATATACTGGGGAATATTTATCATACAAATCCATGTTTCCTCAATATTTAATATTATTTCCATCCACCTAAAAATTTTAAATCCAATTTTACCCTTTGGTGAGTTATTAGTAAAAGATATGAAAGGAATCTTTTGTCGTTTTTCGTATGAGGTACTTTTTGACTTTTCCGACAAAAGTGCGAGAAGAATGTTTTTTTAATTTATACGGCGTGAATGGATTTTTAAAACATTATTTCCAAGAAGCTTCCTTTAGATGTTTTCAATTTTATTTTTAATAAACTTCTTTTTTTTTAAATTGTATGACATGTTTAGAAAGGAAAATGTTTTTGAAGTATAAAGGATATTTTTCTCATGAATGGAGTTCAAGTGTTTTATCAAAATTATATTCCATCTAAGATAATATAGGGTTCTATTTCTATTACTATTATTACATTGATTGATTATGTTGTGATGGAATTAATTTTATGAATTCCTTTATCTTATATGAATTTTTTTATGATGTCATGATGTTTAAGAGTCCCATTTTTATTACATGCGTTATGGTATGATGTATGATTTATGATTTTGTGGCACACATAAGAATGGTTTCATTATGAGATGGGTGGGATCTATATCTCCCTCCAATGCATTGGGTAAAGATTTATATCTCATGAGATAGACATGGCTGGGACGACAGGTTAATCCGGTTCAGTGAAACAGGACTGAAACGGGGAGTGAACTCAGTTCAGAAATGGGCTTTGTCCACTAAGATAGTCTTGGAAATGAGTCTTTACTACTAAGAAATGATTTTCTATGATTATGTTTGTATGAAACAAAGCATCATGTTTTAATTTATGATTATTGGAATTACTTTTCACCTCTACGATTTATCCCATGTTATGATCACTTTTGCAGGATAAGATTTTCAAAATGTTATGTTCTTATAAATATGATATGTTTGATATTTCATTTTTTTACCCTTAATAAGCATTTGAGCTCACCCTTTTGTATGTTTTATTTCCCCCAGGTCATGAAGAAGGTTATTATGTAGGATATTCCAAATGGGACTCTAGATATGATGAAATAAATGGGAGACAATGTAGATTCTTTATGAACCAGTTGTTTGTGTTTCCCAGTTTCTAAAGACACTATACCTATATGGTTCTTTCATGGTTTTGTTATATGTTGTCATAAGTGTGCTTCAATTTTGAAGTATTAACAATGTATGTAAAGTATGGGTCATTATAGTTGGTATTAGAGGAAAGGTATAGTCAACCATTGGAATCTAGGATATGAAAGCCTAAGTAAGAAACCTAAGGATATGTGTAAGCATAGAACACAATATTAGTGTTTTAGAAATGTCCATGAATAACCTATGATAAGACCTTAAGTGTAAAATTTTATGCTGTATTATGTGGTTTTACTATTTTAATTAGTGTTTCTCACACTATTCTTCTTGTTTTTAGTCAATGGATGGAACCCGAAGGAATAGTGTTAATGCGGAATGTGACGGGCAATGCAATGATTGTCCCCCTGAGCAACCAAATGTTATGGGAGCTAGAATGAAAAATCTTGCAGCCATGCTCACACAACCTTCTCAAGCTATGAATCATGCAGGACATCCAAACAATCAAAGGAAGGAGCAACATTCTGTTGAATCCATCATGATGCCGCGTCCACCCACATTCAGCGGGTCTTCTGATCCATTAGTGGCTGAACAATGGATCCGTACCACTGAAAAGATATTTTCAGTTCTTCAATGTTTGGATAATGATAAAGTCATCTTAGCAGTGTATCGTTTGGAAGGTGATGCTGTTCAATTGTGGAATCTTATTATGAATACGAGGCAAGGGATGAAATTGAGTCCATGGAATGGGACGAGTTCAAGAACTTATTTTTCAATAAGTAATTTCCTCGTATTCTTCGATCGAAGTTGGAGATGGAGTTTCTTGAACTGAAGAAAAAGGATGATGAATCTGCTGGTACCTATGAATCATGTTTTAAAATACATGCAAGGTACGCTTTCGGTATTATTATCCAACCTGAGAGTAAGATCTATCGATTCTTTAGTGGCATAAAACCAATTCTTCAAAGGGCGTTAGCCATAAGGGATGTCAATCTCTACGAGGAGATCGTTCAATGTGCTCTCAAAGTTGAGATGGAGATTGGAGTAACCCATCAGTCATATGGGTTTGATAAGAAGAGGAAAATTGGATTCAAAGGAAAATCTAAAGAGCACACTAAAAAGAATATGAGTTTTCCCTTATGCTCAATGTGTGGAATGAAACATAGAGGAAATTGTCTTAAGGGGACAAGAAAATGTTATAAGTGTGGAAAATAAGGTCATCGGTCGATTGAATGTCGAAATAATGGGAAGAAAATGTCTAATGATGCAAAAAAAGGAAGGGATACAGAGAATGAACCTACTACACTTCAATGTTTCAAGTGCAAGGAGATGGGGAATTATTCCAATCAATGCCTGAATCCAAGGGTTGATGATGATGATCGACGTCAAAAAACACTTAAGACTAAAGAAAAAGGAAAGTCACATGTAATTACTATCGGCGATGTGGAGTACGACAAAGAAGTGGTGAGAGGTACACATACCATCCACTCTAAAGTAGAAAATGTTTTATTTGATTCTGGATCCAACCACTCTTTTATTTCAGAAGAATTTTCTAAGGGTATCACCATATTACATCAACAACTAGATGTTGAGTTAGCTGTGACAACTCTTAATGGCACAACAGTCACATCAAAATATTATAATTCTTCTGCGATTGAAGTTTGTGGGAAAGTGCTTCTTGAAAATCTTGTGATCCTTCCTATAGTGGAATTTTATGTGATTCTTGGCATGTATTGGCTTACTTTATATGGAGCTCATATCAATTTCCAAATAAGGGAAGTCACATTTCATATTCCAGATCAATCTATGATCGTCTATTGATGCAAGGATGAACATAACCTTCCAGTGGAAATTTCTTCCATCTTATGGGTCTTGATTCCACTAAATGAAGGTTATTTATATCAAATAGTTGGTGAGAAACTCACAATTAAGAATATTCCCATTGTACATGATTTTGACGATGTCCTTCCAGAGGAATTTTCGGGTCTTCCACCAAATCGTGAAGTTGAGTTTTAAATAGAACTCATACCGAGTGCTTTGCCTATTTCAAAGACACCATATAGAATGGCCCCAATTGAGTTACAGAAAGTTAAGAAGCAACTCCATGAGAATCTTGATAGAGGATTCATACGCCCTAGTGCGTCACCTTGGGGAGCACCTGTTCTGTTTGTTATGAAGAAAGATGGATCAAAGAGACTCTACATTGATTATCGAGAACTTAACAAGATCACTATCAAGAACAAATGTCTTCTCCCATGCATTGATGACTTATTTGACCAACTACGTGGAGCTCAATAATTTTCCAAGATTGATCTTCGTTCAGTGTATCATCTATGAAGGGTCAACAGGGAGGATATACCAATGACTGATTTCCATACAAGGTAAGGACACAATGAATTTATAGTGATTCCATTTGGTCTTACTAATGCCCCTGATATCTTCACGGATCTGATGAATAGAGTATTTAGAGACTATCTTGATCAGTTTGTGGTAGTCTTTATAGATGATATTCGTGTTCTTTAAAAGAGAAAGGAATAACATGAAGATCACTTGAGAATTATATTGAAGACCCTGAAAAAGGATAATCATTATGCCAAATTAACCAAGTGTGAATTTTGGATTCAAAAATTTTCATTTTTGGATCACATAATATCAAAAGAGGGGATATCTGTGGATCCAGCTAAAATAGAGGTTATCGAAAGATGGTTGAGACCAACAACAGTAACTAAGATCCAATGTTTTCTTGGTTTGGCTGGATATTATTGACGTTTGGTGAATGATTTTTCAAGATTATCTAATCCCTCACCAAGTTGACTCGGAATGGAATTAAGTTTGTTTGAATGGAGGAATGTGAAGAGAATTTCACGGAGTTGAAAAAAATGTTATCTAGTGCACCTGTGCTCACACTTCCTTGTAGTGGAGAAAGGTTTTTGATCTACAGTGATGCATCCAAGAAGGGATTGTGGTGTGTTCTTATGGAAAATGATACGGTGATAGCTTATGCCTCACGACAGTTGAAAATCCATGAGAAAAATTACCCAACTCCTGATTTGGAGTTAGCTACAGTAATCTTTGCATTAATGATATGGAGGAATTATCTTTATGGAGAAAGGTGTGATATTTATACTGATCGTAAAAGTTTAAAGTATATTTTTCACACAAAAGGAGCTGAATATGCGCCAAAGAAGATGGTTGGAGCTGATTAAAGATTATGATTGCTCAATTCATTACCACCCTGGGAAAGCAAACAAGGTGGCAAATGCATTATGTTGACAAGACCATGCTAGCTTATCCATGATGAGGATCACAAAAGATCCAATATTTATAGATTTACAAATGATGGATATTGGAATTATAATGGAAGGGGAAAAATAATATCATTCTCAATTTAATGTTCAACCATATATACATGTGAATATTAAAGAGGCGTATAATTAATATGTAAAGTTACAAAAGAGGTGATAAATATTCCTGAATTCAACCTTGATTGTGATGGGATAATAAAGTGCAGGAATCAGGTTTGTGTTCCTCCCATCCCTGAATTAATGAAGGAGCTTCTAGATGAGGCTCATAGTTCTTCATTATCTATTCATCCTGGAAGCACGAAGATGTATAGGGACCTGAAAGAGTACTTCTGGTGGGATGGCATGAAAACAGATGTTGCTGAATATATCTCTTGATGCTTGGTTTGTCATCATGTTAAAGCTGAGAGACAGAAGTCCAAGGGGATGTTACGACCATTACCCATACCAGAATTGAAATGGGAATACATCACTATGGAATTTGTCACTGTACTTCCTAAAAAATCCAATGGCAATATTGCTATCTGGGGCATAGTTGATCGTCTTACAATGTCGGCACACTTCATTTCTATTAGAGAGGATTTCTCTCTGGATCCTCTTGCCAGGATATATGTAAAGGAAGTGGTAATATTGCATGGAGTACCACTTTCTATTATATGTGATCGGGATCTGTGGATTACCTCAATGTTCTGGCAAAGTCTTCAGCATACTCTGGATACAGAGTTGAGTTTCAGCACAGCTTATCATCCTCAGACAGACGGTCAGTCTGAGAGGACAATTCATGCTCTAGAAGATATATTGAGAGCTTGCTCTATGGGTTTCAAAGGTGGTTGGGATCAACACCTACCTTTGGTGGAATTTTCTTATAATAATAGATTTCACTCGAGTATTCATATGGCTCCTTATGAAACACTCTATGGAAAGAAATGCAGGACTCTAACAGGATGGGATGAAGTTGGGGAAAGAAATGTTATTAGGACCTGATCTTGTTGATGAGATGGCAGAAAAGGTCACATCTATTCAACAACACATTAGAGCAGCTCAGAGTCGACAAAAAAATTATGCTGACAACCGAAGAAAAGACCTAGTGTTTGAAGTGGGTGATAATGTGTTCTTACGAATATCTCCTTGGAAGAGAGTCATGAGATTTGGAAAGAAGGGAAAGATGAGCCATAGGTATATCGGTCCTTTCGAAATACTGGAACGTGTTGGGATGTTAGCTTACCTATTGGCGCTTCCACCGAATCTCTCCCAAGTTCACGATATGTTCCATGTATCTCTCTTGAGAAAGTACATACCTGATCCTTCACATGTACACAACTCAGAAGTTGTACTGCTGGAAGAAGATCTTTCTTATGAAGAACAGCCGATAGAAATTATGGATCGTAGCGAAAAAGTCCTACGGAACAAGACCCCTCCCTTGGTGAAAGTTTTATGGAGGAACCACCAATTAGAAGAAGCTACATGGGAGCTTGAGGATATGATGAGAGAAAGGTATCCTCATCTGTTTGTTACAAAGTGATGAATTTCGAGGGTGAAATTCATTTTAAGGGGGGTAAAATTTAACACCCGAGACTTTTATGAGAAATATTTTGTTTTTATGTTATATAAATCATCAAAATAATCTTTCACTACACACAACACTAGATTGGATTGCTTTACATGCAACCTCGGCCTTCTTCGATAGCTTGCATCGTACGCAATAATGAGTATAAATAAACAACGATATGCTATTAAAGTATTATTAAAACTAGTCGTTATGAATTGTAATGACCACTTTTTTAAATTTTGTAAATTTCATCTTTCAAAATGGACTTCATTTTTTGATTAGGAAAATAGAAATTACCCTAGGGTGAAATTTTAGTATTTTTCTGAAAATATTCAATTTTTGATGAATAGTGAAAACACTAGGTTACTATTTAAAAACCGACATTTTATTTAAATAATTATATATTTTATTTAAATTTATTTTAGGTCAAAATTGATACATACTACCTATATAAGTTCAATTCAATTAATTGGAGTCATTTTATAATAATTTTAGATATATAAAAGTTTTAATGAACTTTTCACCGTCTTTTACCCACCTCCTAGGAGAATGTGCAAATTTACATAAAAAATAATTTTACCGCTTCTGTGAGTAGAATTTCGAAAATCCTAGAGACATGGTTAATATCAAGGACTAAAATGTGGTTAAATAAGATGAAAATAATTTTTGGTGAATAGTAACTTTTTACTTTTTTTATCACGGTTAAAAGTAAATAGGGAAATTCAGGGTAAAAATGTTTTTATTATTACCCTAACTCATGTCCTAATTCTATTGGATAAGTTTATTTCGACCAAAAACAACCTTAGGAATAAAATATGACCATTTAGTCAGACATGGATTATATTAGGACATTTATTATTAATTTATTTAAAGAAGGGTTAAAAAAGTTAAAATCAATGTTTAATAAGTAAATAATTTTTAATATAGGGTTATAAATAAGATAAATTAGACTATAAATATTCATTAGAAAGATAAAAAGATTTCCTACATAATGGTATTTTATTTTTAATTTTTAGACATTAAATAATTTATTTTTTTTAATGACACAATGATGATGTAGTAATTGACTTATTAATTAAATATTGACATAATTGATGTATAAATAACCAAATAAATGTAATTTGAGACTTTTTATGAATTAAAGTAATTTTATAGGTTAATAATACATATTATTACTGATTTAAATAACTTTTTTTGAACTAATATTTCTGTTATGAGTTTCACAAAAATCATTTACCAAATAGTGTCAAAATCGACATAAAATTGTTTTTAAAACAAAGATTATATTATTAATTTTTATTTAATTCATAAAAATATAAGGTTCGGAAAAATGAATTCGATAAAGTTATATATAGTAATAATAAACAACTTGGGGTTCGTTTGGCTTGTTATTGTAAGTTTATTATCCTTATAGTGTAAGAAAACAAGAAGACATGGTAAAAGTTAAATTATCTAACTTAAAGATAAATCTAAATGATAAGGTTTAAATAGATGCCTAAACTTGTCTAAATTCTATTGTATGAGAGTATTTCTACCGATACCCACCTTAGCTTCGAAATAAATCAATTTGGATCTATTAAAAACCGAATATGACTTTATAATAAAATAATATTTTTTGTTTTTTCAAAGGTGCCCCTCTCCTCCCTTATAAAAGGGCCCTCCTACCCCTCTTCCTCACACCACATTGAGCCTTCATGCTCAGCCAAAACCTGCCAAATTATCTTCTACACTTCCCTAGAAACATCCTAGAGGTCCTGGTCTTCTTTAAAGACCAATTTTAGTGCCCTAAGAGGAGGTCTCAAAGAGGCGATTCAAAGAAGAGGTAATGTCCGTTACTAATTCTTTCAACTTTATTTATTCTTCCACTTCTTCTTCTTTATTTGTTTCATTATTAAGTAATAACATCAGTATCACTCATATACTGATATGTTATTATAAGTATGAAACAACCCTATTTCACCATCTATCTATCCTACGGAAAATGAAATCACCGCGCGTGCATACATACAGAATATCATCTCCACGCTGTGGTGTAATCTATTTTCCACCACCACCTTACTTGGATGGGAATAATGGTACAAATAAATAACTATATATGATTATTGTAAAGTTGTATTGATTGTTAAATAGTATACATACACTCTAATACAATTCCACGATCATGGGAACGATATCATCGCTCCTGCGTACGTATGGAATACCGTCTCCACGATGTGATGCGGCTCGTTCTACATGATCTTCATTGCATAATGATTATATAAATGAATTTAATGAAAACATATGATATATAGTACATTAATACCATTCTGTAAATGAGTTATCTATAACCTAAAGATAAGAATAAGAATTTATTCTACAAAACACGCATAAAAACAAAAAGTAATAAACACCCGAATAACAAGTAGCAATGAAATATTACAAATAAGAATATAAGAATATGACCATATATGATATAATAAAAATGAGTATGATTCTAGAATAAGTCAATGACATTATTTAAATCATTATACAGGTGTTTCAGACACTTACGAAGCAAATCAGACCTAAGGTAAGGGAAAATCTCGCAATCTCAATTTTTATTCAAGATTGTTTATACTTTAGAATTTACTGGGGAATATTTATCATCCACATACATGTTTCCTAAATATTTATTATTATTTAAAACGACCTAAAATTGTTTAAATCCAATTTTAACCTTCGGTGAGTTTTTAGTAAATGATATGAATGGAATCTTTTGTCGTTTTTCATACGAGATACTTTTTGACTTTTCTGACAAAAGTACGAGAAGAATGTTTTTTAACTTATACAACATGAATGGATTTTTAAAACATTATTTCCAAGAATCACACTTTCCAAGTGTTCATGTTTATTTTTAATCAACTTCTTTTAGTTTAAAATTGTATCACATGTTAATAAAGTAAAATGTTTTTGAAGTAGAGAGGATATTTTCCTCAATAATGGAGTTCAAGTGTTTTATCAAAATTATTTTCCATCTAAGATAATATAGGGTTCTATTTCTATCCCTATTATTACATTTATTTGGTTATGTTGTGATGAGATTATTTTTATAAATTCCTTTATCTTATATGAATTGTTTTATGATGTCATGATGTTTAAGAATCCCATTTTTATTACGTGGGTTATGCTATGATGTATGATTAATGATTTTGTGGAACACATAAGAATGGTTTCATTATGAGATGGGTGTCACCTATATCTCCCTCCAATGCATTGGGTAAAGATTTATATCTCATGATATAGACATGGCTGGAACAGCAGGTTAATCCGGTTCAGTGAAATAGGACTGAAACGAGGAGTGAACTCTGTTCAGAAATGGACTTTGTCCACCAAGATAGTCTTGGAAATGAGTCTTGACTACTAAGAAATTATTTTCTATGATTATGTGTGTATTCCACAAAGATTCATGTTTCATGTTATGATTATTGGAATTATTTTTCACTTCTATGATTTATCCCATGTTATGATCTCTTTTGCAGGACAAGATTTTCTAAATGTTATGTTTTTATAAATAAGATATGTTTGATATTTTCTTTTGTATACCCTTACTGAGAATTTGAGCTCACCATTTTGTATGTTTTCTTTCCCCTATGTCAGGAAGAAAGTTATTAAGTTGGATATTCCAAAAGAGACTATAAATATGATGAAATAAATGGGAGACAATGTAGATGCTTTATGAACCAGTTGTTTATGTTTCCCAGTTTCTAAAGACACTATACCTATACGGTCCTTTCATGGGTTTTTTATATGTTGTAATATGTGTGCTTCAATTTTGAAGTATTAACCATGTATTTAAAGTATGGGTCGTTATACTCGGTGTGGCACAAATACATTCATGTGTGAGGCCCATGGGGTACCATTGGTCGATACTCTTACCGCAGAACTGTTTGTTTTCAAAGAAATGGTTTTAATGAAAAACTTGATGTCTTGATGAATAGTTTGGGATGGTATGAATTATGGGTTTTTGAAAATGTTGTTTTTGTGGGATGTTTTTTTAGTCCAATAACCGCTCATATTTGAACAGTGTTTTGGGTTTATGTTTGGTCGGTAAGCTCGGTAGACGGACCGGTTAGTAGTCTCCTCTGAGATATGTTTCAGGACACCTTTATAGTGGTTACCTTCATGTGTTTGGATATGGTTTATGGTTTTTTGATCAATGTACCATCTTGGATGGGTCCTTGGGTTCTCCAATTGGATAAGGTAAGCCCCCATTTAGGGTTAGGGCACAACTGAAGTGAAACTCGAATTATTTCGTCGTTGGAAAATCCTCCAGTTGATCAATGTAAGGAATATTTTTTTGACCTTTGTAGAATGAGACTACACTATTTACATTCTTGGTTTTTTTCGGATCCTCTTGTTGTGGAATAGTGCTCGTGGATGGTTGAAAGAGACCTTAGTTTATTAAGATACCTGATTCATCGAAGGTAGAAGTTTTCTAGGGTTGTCAGTATGGATAGTGTCTAAGAGGGCCTCTGAGTCCTTTGTAGTATCTTCGAAATAAGAGTTCACAATAAACTACCAGTGTGGGAAATCTGGTCACGATAAGATATTGTGGCCACTTTATAGAATTGTGTGTTGTTTGGGGATGTTTTATAAGGTCCCTCTCCTTGCATTGTTTATATCAGTTGCAATGGTCGTGTTAGGTGATGCCTTATGATGTCATGTGCTCGATTTACCATATAGGTGAAAGTAGTGAAATCCTCTCAGAGTCCCTGTTATGTTGGGAGAATGTCTCCCTTGTAAAAACTTCAAAATCATCTATTTTAGAGGAATGTGAGTGTAGGTGTTCTTTACTTCTATTGTTTCTCACCTAAAGAAACTAGGGGTGATGTGTGGGTATCCTCTTAGCCCTTGTTTTAGTGAAATATCAGGATATGGTAAAGTGAGATTGGAATGTGTTATGTCTAGAAAACTTATCTGGGATTGCGGTGTAGTTTTTTGTGGCATCGAAAGAAGAATTCTCATTCAGTGGGATTCCAAAGACAAACTGCAAGGCCAAAGATGTTTCAATCATTTGACCTCAAGCCATAGGTCTCGGAGAGAAGCTGGCTCGTAGTCAAGGGAAATCACATGGTCATTTAAACCCTTGTACAAATTCCTATCATAAATATAAATTATAGGAAGAGGTTAAACCTCTGGTATCATCATCATTCTTCTGTTGTTCACATTTGGTTGAAATAGTTTGAGGGCCTTGTACCCATGGAATCTCCCAATGTCATTCCCTCCCCATTTGGTTTCCATTGAGTCTTTAGAGAATGGTTGGAAATTTGGCTAGACAGGCTGAGCACATGGTTTTTGAACGATTAAGAGTCAATCTGTGCCTGGAATCCATGTGGGAAGACTGATCAGCACAGTTAGTTCACAGTTTCACAAACTATGAGGACTAACCGTGTGACCTGCCTAAATCTTGAAATTTTTGGGTTTTTCTGTGTCGGCCCATGCTGGTCGGTTAAGATAGTTTGTTCTTATGGTGGAGAGAACCAATATGATTCTCATGTATATTACTTTGGAAAATTTGAATGGATGTCTACCCTATGTACCAAGGAGTCCGTTGAGGCCTCCCTCTATTAGTTTTCTGATTCTGTCTCAGAAAAAAATTATTGGTTCTCTATTATAGTGGGGAGCTTATTAGTGTCCCCCCGGACCAGTAACTTAGATTAATCCATGGTCTTCACTTGGTGTAGATAGTATTTTTCGGAGCTATCTAGCTACCAAAATCTTCCTTCAATAAATGTGGGGACTGGAGAGCGCCCAATGGTTTAGTTAAATGAAGGTAAGTGTATCCTAGTTCAAAGTTGTTGTTCGTTTGGGTGAATTGCTTGAGTCTTGTTCCGATAGTGTTTGAAATTTTTTTTGGATAATGAATGAATGTGATAGATCCTTTAGGAAAGTGGTGTATGTTTGGTTTTTGAAATTAATACTTCCTTAATTGATCACTAGAGGTGTTTTGGCCTTTGGGGGTGAAACCTGGCATGAGAGTACCTATTGGTTTCTCAGTGGGGTTTGGTTGTTTCTTTGACCATGCTGTGACTTTCCGGGGTGGAAGGTTTTCAAGGTGGGGAGAATTTTCACATACATAACGTATTTTAAAGTTATTATTTAGTTTATTTTCCATTCATGATTTGTTTTGGTGGTTTCCAAAGGTTTTATGAAGAATAGGTGAGTTTTCATGAAATGGGCCAAACCCTGAGCCCAATTCCAGATTTAAAAATAAATTTTGTTTCTTTTATAATTTTTTCATTTTTTAATATTTTTTACTCATTATAATTCATAAATGTCCTCCCCTGATATATTAAAACCACATTTAAATTTGGAGAATTTATAAATCCATAATCATGGGGGATGTGGGTTTTTATTTGAGGATTGGGCCAACCCGAAAGCCCATTTTCTAGTTTTAAATTGTTTTTTTAATTTTTTAATATCTTACTCATTATAATGAATTTTTCGGTTATTCCACCTCCCGCTAGACCCTAAGAATCCCAGGAGCGCTCAAATTTCCTTCCCCCACTTTGGAGCTCTTTTACGTCGTGATTGAGTGCTGCAATGCTTAGGGTTTCTGAAATCGGGCAGATTTTAGGAGTAAGTTATTTCAATCATAACTCTCTCAATTTCTACTATTTTCCCCCATTATAATTACTACATCACCTTATAATTCTTGTTATAATATAAATTATATTTTTATCTGTTTTAAAAATCATATTCTGGTCGATTTTGGGTCGTTTTCTTCAGGATTGTTTTGGGTAAGTGATTCCTTCTTGGTTTCTTCCTTTTCCCTTAGGGTTTCCTCTCTCTTTAATTATTATATAAAATCTCCATAAGTTAGGGTTCAAAAATAGTGTTTTATTTGGTGACTTTATTTGTAAAATATTGTGGCCTATGTCTAGATTTAGCTTCCCTGTGGTGCAGCGGTGGTGTGGTTGATGTTTCGCACCAAGTTTTAATGGATTTGACACTTCCGGTAGGTGATTCCATGTGTAATCATTTATAGATGAGCTAGTTTTAATGAATAATTTATTTAGAATTTTCCTAATATGATGTGTGTAGTGCGAAAATTTTTGATGTTGAATTTTGTAAGCATTTATTTTTATAGTTCCATTTTAGCTTTGAATTGGGTGTTTTTCATGTGCAACCCTTTGGGTATTGTTTGTGTGTGTATTATAACATATGAAAATGGATTAATAAATATTGTTTGGGCGGAAAATTATGATTTGGCAGGGAATTGGTGTGCCATTATTTTTAAAGTGGTTTTTTTATTGGTTTAAGGTGTAAACCCATATTGTACTTCTTGAAAGTGATTTTAAAAATTGTGATTTTCATGTGGATCTTTTGTGGTATTGTTTGAGGTGTTTGTATAACACTTGGGGGTAGTTTAATAAATGTTTTTGGGGCTTCCAATTATGTTTTTAATTTTTATAGGTGTGATTTTTTCCTTGAAATACGTGTATGAAATGGATTTAATGTGAAAAGCTTTGGTACACGCTTTAGAATTGTATTATAAATTTTTGAATGGTTTAAGGATTTATGTAAGAGGTGAAACCATATTGGAAAATTGTTATGGATAGTATATAATTTCAAATGGAGCATTTAAAATGTGAATAGTTCTGTCATGTTATGTTTATCCTCTTGGAAATGATTTATAAAAATGTTTAATGGATTTAGTGAAATGTGAATGAGGTGTGAACGTGATGTGGGCTTTTTGTGTGAGTGCGATGTGAAAAATGGATTTTGTTTATAAAAAGTGTTTTATGAAACAATTGAGTGGGTTGTTATGGGATGTTTAGAATATTTTTAGGGACTTTATAAAATTGATAAAGGATGTGTTGAATTGTGAAAGTTATGCGAAAATTATGTGGGCTATTTTCGTGTGAGTTTGATTTCAAAATGCATTTCAATGAAAAGAGGAATTTGTGAATCGTGTGATGTACATGGGGCAGTTTGGTTAATTTGTGAGGTGGAAGTGATTTTTTCATTGGAAAACTTTATTTCTTGGCTTGTTGAACTTGTTTGAGCACAAATGGAAAACTCAGGTATCTAGGTGGGTGGACGTGTACTAGTATGCTAGTGAATCCGTGGGGTTTGGTCTCAGTTTTACTTGGAAAGATTGACTCTTACAACTCTAAATAAACTATTATTATGATTATTGGGGACCAATAGGTTATGGGTATTTCCCCTACTAGTGGCTCGTGCACGAGAACAGATAATTTTTTGTTGATACTTTCACCGAGATACGAGGTACCTGGGATCCAGAGCTAGTTAGTGCCTTGGGGTTATTTCCTATTGCTTGTGCTCTTTATGTCCTTTATACTTACCATCAGAATATGGTATATTTGGTAGTAAAAATGTATAATCTTTTGAATTTATTTTAAAAGTGATTATTCTTTCAATTATCCCACTTGAAAATGGATTTTTTAGCTGCATCTTTTAGAAATTGTAACTAGAAATTATATGTTCTTGAAAACTTGCATGCTTTTCGTCTTTGAATGTTTGTCACATGGAATCTATTAGTAGTGGTATCCTACTGGGAATTTGATCACACCCTACTTACACCTTTGGGTGTAAGTAGACATGGTTATTTTTTTTATCACAGGTTTGGGTACAACTTTTGTGCCAATAGTTCGCATTTTTAGATGTCCATCATGATACGGTGTTGTGGATATGGCTTAAGGGCGGTGCCTCTTGCCATGTAGAGGTTCTTGGGATATCCATTGTGGGTTTCATAAGTTGTTATAGACTTCTATAGTTGTTTAAAATTATGAAATTCAGTTATGAAATTTTGTAAAAGATAGTTTTGTTTGAAAAATCCAGATTTGTTTTATTCGATTCGTTCATTGTTTTATGTTTATAAACTTGGGTAAATCGTTCCCAAATTTCATTTTATATTACCCGGGAACATGTTCCAGCCCATGGGAATTGGGAACGCCCTTCATGACTTGTCACAGGCTGGGTTTGGTGCCGGTTTTGGTGGCGACCAAATTTGGTTCATGACACAAAAATATTGAAATTCTATTTTAAACCCATTTTAACATATGGATGGTAATTATTCTGTTGGACCCTCTAGGATGATGTAGTTTTCATAATCACAAATAATATGAATATAAAAATTCTAACCTTTTATGTAAATTTAGTATCTCTAAGTAAATCAATTATTTTTTACAAAAAAATATACTTAAATAATTCAGTAACTAATATTCAAGAATAGATATGTTTACAAGTGTATTTATACTTTTATTTTTGGATAACTCTTAGCGTTGTAATGATTTGTGTAAGATAGACACTATATAACCTTTTTAGATTCCCTGACACTGATTTTCAATACAAAAATGTTCGACACACCGAAGTTTGACAGACCAAAGCTGACACCCCGAAGATGACTGGCTGAAGTTGACAAACCGAAGTCGACACACAGAAGATGACAAACCAATGTCGACACACTGATGTTGACACACCAAAGTTGAGACACTGAATATGAAAAACCTAAGTCGAAACACCGAAGATGACAGACCAGAGTCGACACACCGAATATGACACACCTAAGATAACATACTGATGATAATAAACTGAACACAACATGTAACATCCCATGCTTCCACAATACGTTTCCCATTGAATAATTTAATAGCATCCATTGTATGAAACTTCGAGACTCAAACACACTGAGACCAATCAAACTAGACATTATGAATAGTAATACCAACTTTCTGAAATTTTATAGGTCTTGTCTTTCAAAATGGACGTTATTTTTGGATTCAGAATATCATAATTAGTTTAGGGTGAATTTTTGTTATTTTTTTTGAAAACATTCAATTTTTTATGAATGGTGAAAAACACTTAGTTATTGTTTAAAATAGATTTTTTAATTAAAAAAGTAATTATTTTATTTAAGTCCATTTTAGGTCAAAATAGATACATAATATCTATATATGTTCAATGTAATTAATTGGAGTCATTTTGTAATAATATTAGGTATATAAAATTTTATTGAACTTTTCAACGTCTTTTACCCACCTCCTAGGAACATTTTCAAATTTACATAAAACATAATTTTAATTCTTCTGTGAGATGAATTTTGAAAATCCAAGAGACACAGATAATATTAAGTAGTAAAATGTGGTTCAATAAGATTAAAATAATTTTTGGCGAATAGTAATTTTTTAATCTTATTTACCATGGTTAAAGGTAAATATAGTATTTAAAGTTAAAAATTAAATTATTATTACCCTAACAGTGGTCCTAATTCTATTTTATAAGTAAAATTCAACCAAAAAAACCTTAGTTGTAAAATATGCACCTCTTTGGTCGACTTGGATTAGATTAGGACAGTTATTACTTTTTAAATCAAAGAAAAGTTAAAAGAGTTGAAATCAAAGTTTAATAACTTAATCATTTTTAATATATGGTTACACATAAGATAAATTGGACTATACATATTCATTAGAAAGATAAAAATATTTCCAAAATAATTGTATTTTATTAATAATTTTATGTCTTTAAATAATTTAATTTTTTTGTGAAACAATGATGATGATGTAATTACCTAAGTATTGACATATTAAAATAATTGATATTTTAAATATCCAAATAAATTTAATTTGAGACTTTTTATGAATTAAATTAATTTTACCGGTTAATATGACATATTAGGGTTGGTTAAATGAATTTTTTTCTAAGTAATAATGCTATTATGAACTCAGAAAAAACTAAATACCAAATAGTGTCAAAATTGATATAGAAGTGTTTTTTAAAAAAAATATATTAAATTATTAATTGACATTTTATACCTAAAAAGATATGGTTAGGCCCAATGACTTATATAATTATAGGTGTAAAATTAATGAAACACTTGGGGTTCTCTTGGAAGTATATAGTTTGTTTATTTACCATATAATATAAAAATACAAAGAGACATGGTAAATGTCAAACTATTTAACTAAGAGTTAAATCTAAAAGATAAGGTTAATATAGTGACCCAAACCCATATAAATCCTATTTTCTAATGGTTTTAGAACCATCACCACCTTATCCTTTAAAAAATACAATATTTATCCATTTGAATCCGAAAATTATTTTATTATAAAATGATATTTCTAGCTTTTCCTAAGGTACCCCTCACCCCTCTTATAAAAGGGAACTCCCCTTCCTTCAAATTTACACCATCAAAGCCTTTTTTTCTCGGCCAAACTATGCCCAAATAAAATCTAAAATATCCACAAATCATCATAGATTCCTTACATTAGTCATAAATCCAACCTAAAAATCCCTTTTGATCAAATTAAAAGGAAGAACCCGAAGAAGAGGAAAATATTTTATCACATCTTTCAAGTTCATTTTTTCTTCCACATCCTCTTCCTATTTATTTGTTGTTTCCATTATAAAATATTAGATCCACTATATTATAAACAATGTGATGTTATTGTAATTATGGTACAACGATATTCATTATTCTATCCATCCATTGAATGACAAGTCACCATACGTGCGTACGTACGGCTTACTATATCCATGACGTGGTCTAATTGTTATTCAATACCTTATTATTTGGATAGGTATAATAATTATGTTTAATTGATGTAAATAACAAATATAACATGATAATGATTCTGTATATATGATATAAAATCAAATTATATATTACATTAATATAAAAAATGATATTGTTGCTCGTGCATACGTACGGATTACCGTCTCCAAGAACATTATTAGATTCATTCCCTTTAGTAATCCATTAAAGACTAATTTTCATTAGATGATTAAAAATAATTTAAAATGACTTAATATCATTCTGAATGTGAATAATATAAATCTTATTCCTAACAAACACTACTTATGAAACAAAGCATATAAAGGAGAACTAACCAGTTAACACCCGAAACGATGATAATACAATAATATTATTAACAAAGCAATATTAAAATATCAAATATGGTATCATATTAATGTATAAGATTCATGTATAATTTAATAACAACTATTTTTACATTATACAGGTGGTTTAACCCCCATCGACCAAGGTAATGAACAAAGTAAGGGGTTTATTATCTCACTTTTAATTCTGTGAGATTCCCAAAGTTTGCCAATTATTTATTGCATGTGGTGTATTGTGTACTTACATTTGATATATATTATCATGATTTTATTTATATTGATGGTATTTTATTTTTTATATGGTTGTTATTAACTTTTATTCATACGACTTGATTGATTATAATGATGTCAGTGTTTTTCATCCCACTTTTTATTTCCGTGAGATTCATGTTATATTGGACATTATTTCCTTTTGAATGGAATATGTACTGTCCATTATTGTATTCATGGTGTAATATTCATTAATTTATGTGTATTTACATCGTCATTGTATGATACATCTTTCATGTGTTGTATTTTTCATAAGTTACCAAATTTGTAAGGGAATTTCAAATTTCAATTTCCACTCAGCAGGACTTACGCATACTTCATTGATTATTTTACTCGAATATTATGTGTAGAATCACTATTTATTATTTCTATAGTAATTTAAACTACCCATTGTTTTGATATACTTTTTATTCACATAATCACTCCATGTATAATTTCTCAAGTCATTGAAATAAACATTATCATAACTCAATTTCCATTAATTGAGTTAAACATCCAAGTTATTGGTGTTGTTTTTACAAGAATATGTGTGAATGTACTATGATTCATTTACACTGAATATCCAAACATATTGACTGTATTTTTATTTTTCACACATAATTATGTCAATCTTTTATCTTTTAGCTAAGGATACTGTCTCATTAAAGGATTTCATCTTAATCTACATTCCATTGAGACTTCTTTGTTGTTATGCACCTATTTACTTTTTTATGGTTTATATACTGTCCTTTGACATAGTATATATTAAAATCATTTATTCTCAAGGTATTATAATGTTTTTTTACCTCAATTGTTTTTAGTCAAGAATCTCTCATTTGGTCAGGAACTCTATCTAAAATATCATTTTAAATGTTTTAAAATTTTAATCTTCTAAATCATTCTCATTAATGTCCATGTTTTAAAAATGGTTTAAAGGATTTATTTATATGGGAATTAATGTTTTAAAAATAAAATGTCTTTTAATTGTTTCAAATTGTTATGATCCAATTTGATTAAAAAATATATTTTTAATTGGCTTCATGAAAAATTTTGTAACTTTTAAATGATTTCAAGAAAAGGGGGAATATTTCTCTCAAATAGTTTTGATGATTATTTTCAACTTTTTCAATATCCTTCAGTATTCTCTATTGAGGATAAACTATTACAATACAATCTTCTTTATTGTATTGAATGAGTTATGTTTGACTCTGGATGTGATATTTTTATGCCATTCATTGTTTTTGGATAATGTATTGGAAATTTGTATGTTAGTTTCAATACATATGTTTATGTTATGTTTCAAGATTTCCCTATGAAGAATGAATTGTACTTAGTAAGTGATAGTTGGAGCCCACTATAGCTCCTCGATGCATCGGTAGGTCTCATGAGGAAATCTAGTATCATGGCAGAAGGCCTTGATAAAATCTTATTTGTAGTCTTGGCACAAGGCCTTGACTATGTGGTTATGAAGTCTAGAATTATGCAATCCATCGTTATGAATGTGGATATTAATATTTTCGGTGATTTTTTAGTAGTCGAACATGCATTTGATTAAGTAAATGGAATTATTTTGACTTATATTTTCCATATTATGATGAGGATTATGTTAAAAGGTATTTTATTTTAGTTCTATACATTTCCTTTATTTTTTTTGCATATTTATGAATCTTTTCCCTATATTGTTATCCTTACTGAGAATCTGGGCTCACCCCTTTATATGTTTTATTTATTCCAGGATGAGAAGAAGTATATTATGACTGACCTGCAGGGATAGACTATGGTATCTGAATGTTTTCTATGGAAACAATTTTGTTGTAGTTTTCCATTTTATGATGTAATGTAAACCTTATTAATGTATCTAGTACTACCAAGGCTAATAAACTAATCGGCCTTTAGAGACTTGATCATTTGTGATCATAAAAATGATACGTAATAATGCACTGACTCTGGGCATCTGGGGTCGGGGCGTTATAGTTGAAATTAGAGGAAGTTTAGTGCGAACCTTGGAAACTAGATTTATATAAACTCTGATTAGATCACATAGCCCTAAGATAAACATTGAGGATTATTATAGAATAACTTCCTAAAATTTTTCCACTATAGAGATTTTGTGAGTTTCCCATGAAATACATCTATCTATGGATACGAGAAGTTAGAGGAGGCTCTGGCACAGATGTACCTAGGGGTAAAACCTGAAAACACCTCTTTGACTTAGACTTGGACGGGAAATGGTGCACGACAACGGGCCTTACTGAACTCTGGGTAACGACACTCCTAAGGATATGATTAGGATAATTTACATATTATTTACAGACTGATTTGAAGAATATAAACATAATATGAGATTAAATGACCGTGGTTCATCTTATGGTGTTTCAAATTGATAATATGGTGTCATGATATTCTCTAAATGATTTTATGACTACTATTAACCACACAATGTTTTCTGGTTTTAGTCAATGGCTGGATTCCAATAAAGTCATAGATACTTCAAGCATGATGTACAAGGTGGGAACGATGGTGGAAATGAGCAACAAAATGGAATGTTTATAGGCCTAAAAGATATCGTGTTCTTTCCAAAACTATTTTAAAAAATATGATAAAAAACATATATATTAACCAACTCCTAGACTCAACAAATAAGAGAAAGGTGATGAATGAAAATACCTCCAGCAGTGGAGACCATGGAGAAAAGAATCCTTGATTTACATAATGCAGGAAATGTGGAAGAAGGCACCCAAGAAAGTGTCTTAATGGAACCAAGAAATGATTTATGTGTGGAAAAAAAGTACATAAAGTAAATAATTGCTGAGGAAAAATGAAGAGTACTATAGAAGAAAATAAACAAGGTCCCAATAATCAATTTACAATCATTTCCGTAAATGTAGGGGACATGGACATTACCCGAGTGAATGACCTATTCTATAGGATATTTTCTTGATCAATGAAGAAGCTATTTGGAAATAAATGGTGGGTGAAATGTTTAAAATATTAGTGCTCCTTGTTGATGGTTTTAATTTGGAATAATTTTCTCCTGTATTTGTAACAATGAAGTTTGTCATGTCAAACTGATATTTGAGGAAAAATTATATTTTCTCTTATGGATAGAGTTATAAATAAATTTGGTTTTATATGATCATTGGGTTTTGGGTAATTAAAAGATATTATACTTTGGGATGAAAATGAAAGGTATGAGATAAAATTCATGGTTAAAATATGTTATGATTATTTTGAGAAATTTATCTCATTTAGGTAATGTTATAAATTATAGTTTTTGAAAAAGGACAACACCCATACCGTTTGATAACCTGTCGCGTTGGACAAAGTTGTGGGAATCGAACACACAACCAGAGTATAATTGGGGTTTATCTCCTAGAAATGGTCTACGTGAAGTCACTGGTTAGTGTGACTTATTATTTTTAGTATTTTTTTTATAAATCAATAATAAGTTGATTTGGGAACATATGTCTTATCAAATGAATACCCTTAGTATAGGAAAATTATTTGATGATTAAGTGATGACTGTTATTTTGGAAGACGTTCGCTCTGTTGGAAACTCTATATGCCTAAGGAAAATATAATACTATGAGATTTCATTTTTGGAGTAATGGTGGATTTTTATCTGTTTTTTTATTGTATATTTATAGTGATTTGGGTTATTTATTGAAATGATTAACATATAATTGAGAATATGTGATTAGGTTAATTACTTTTTAGTATGCGACTTTAATAATAGTCGAGGTCATTTGGAGATACAATTTAACATGGAAGAATATATAACCAAATTATTCTATGTATTGGGTTTCAATATTATTTCTGATTATATTGAAGGATTTTATGGAAAATTGTTTTTTGAATGGTATTTATTTAACTTTGGGGTATTGTTGGTTTAATTTTAGAAATTAAGATTAATGTTTCGTTCTCTTAATGAATATCCTTTTGGGGATCATCTACCATTGTACTAACAATTTTTTTTATTAATATCTAAAGACAAGGTAAATATATAGTTTATCCTTTGGGGATCATGTGATTCTCTAGAAGTTATTTCTAGCTCTCCTGGTGTGACCAAGTCATCCCAAATACTAATCGTTAGGAAAAAAGGACTTATTGGTAGAAATTTATTATAGAATGAAACACTATATAAAAAGTAAGTATATATCTTTATTCTATTATTCATTCACATAAATAAATTCTTCATCTTTAAGAAATTTAACTTAAAACAAAAAACGTTGTTTGTTTACTTTTATTACTGGGAAACAAATGACTGTTTTTTCAATCAGAAGTTTAAGGTTTTTTTTGTTATCTTTATCCTGATAATGTTTTCTATCTCTCTCCATCAGAACATGACACTTAGTTTATCTTCCATATCCATGTTTTCCTACATGGAATCCTAGTATGGGTTATCTTGGGTGACCTTTGTACTTCTCTATCTTCATTTTAAAGGGATAGTTTTATTGACTCTTTATCCAATGTGGAACTTTCAATTATGTTCCCAAGCCCAATTTTAAAAATTGCGAGGATGCAATTTCTAGAAGGGAGAATAATGTAACATCTCAATATTTCCTTGTATGTTTCCCTTTGAATAATGAAATATCTTTCCTTATACGCAACTTCGAGATTCTAGCACACCGCGACCCCTCAAAATAGCTGTTATGAATAGAAATACCCACTTTTTGAAATTTTATAATTTTTACCTTTCAAAATGGACATTATTTTTGGATTCAGAATATCCAAATTATCTTATGGTGATTTTTTCTTATTTTTCTGTAAACATTCTATGTTTGATGAATAGTTAAAAACACTGAGTTATAGTTCAAAATTTAATTTTTATTTAAATAGTTATTTATTTTATTTTATTTTATTTTATGTCAAAATAGATACAAATTATCTAAATATGTTCTATGTAATTAATTGGATTCATTTTCTTATAATATTATATATATATATATATATATAATTTTATTGAACTTTTCACCGTCTTTTACGCACCTCCTAGAAGCATTTACAAACTTACATATAACATAATTTTACGAATTCTGTGAGTTTAATTTTTAAAATCCAAGATCCACAGTAAATATCAAGGAGTTAAATGTGATTCAATAAGATAAAAATAATTGTTTGTGAATAGAAAATTTTAACTTATATTTACCACGGTTGAAAGTAAATATGGTAATTAAAGTTAAAAATGATATTATTATTATTAACATAACACATGTCCAAATTCTATTGGATATTTATAATTCGACCATAAACAACCTTAGGAATAAAATATGCACCTCTTTGGTCCAATTGGATTAGAAAATTACATTTATAAATAATTAATTCAAAGAAGAGTTAAAAGAGTTAAAATCAATGTTTAATTACTAAAAAAAATTACTATAGGGTTATACATATGACTAATTCAACTATAAATATTCATTAGAAATATAAAAATATTTCCTACATAATGGTATTTTATTTATATTTTTTAGAGTTTAAATAATTTAATTTATTTCTGACACAATGGTGATGCAGTAATTACCTAATTAATGAAATATTAAAATAATTGATATTATAAATATCCTAATAAATGTAATTTAAAACTCTTTATGATTTAAAATATTCTTTTGGTTAATATGACATATTAAATAAGGTTAGATGAATTTTTCCTGATTTAAAAATGCTATTATGAATTTAGCAAAAAAAATACCAAATAGTGTCAAAATTGACATAAAAATGTTTTTAAAACAAATATTATATTATTAATTGATATTATATTCTAAAAAATCTATAGTTTGGCCAAAAGTATTATATAATGATAGATGTACCATTAATGAACAACTTTGGGTTCTCTTGGATGTATATAGTATTTTTATTGACCATATAATATAAAAATACCAAGAGCCATGGTAAATGTGAAACTGTTTAACTAAGAGTTAAATCTACATGATAAGGTTAATATAGTCACCCAAATATGTCTAAAAACTATTGGTTGAGTGGTTTTTGACCCATCCCCACCATATACATTAAAATATACACATTGGAGCCATTAGAAACCAGAAATTATTTTATTATATAACAATATTTCAAGATTTTCCTAAGGTGCCCCTCACCCCTCTTATAAAAGGGCACTCCCCCTTCCCTCAAATTCACACCATCAAAGCCTTTTGTCTCATCCAAACCCTATTCAAACGCCCAATCAACAATCCTAAATTATTCCTAGAGGCCTTCCTTTAGTCAGAAAGCCATCCAATGGATACCTTTCTACCAAATCAAAAGGAAGAACCCAAAGAAGAGGTAAATATTTAATCACATATTTCAAGTTTATTTCTTCTTCCAAATACCCTTTCTTTGTTTTTTCCATTCTAAAATAATAAATCCAGTATATTCTATACAATGTGATGTTATTATAATTATGGTATAACCATATTCATTATTCTATACATCCTTTGAATGATAAGTCACTATACGTGTGTACGTACGACTTACTGTCTCCACATCGTGGTGTAATTGTTATTCAATACATTATTATTTGGATGGGTATAATAATGATGTGTAATTGATTTAAAGAAAAAAAATAACATGATAATTATTCTGTATATATGATATAACATACAATTATATATTATTTTATAATCAAACTAATGATTTTGTTTCTCATGCGTACGTACGGATTACCATGTCCATGAACGCGATAAGATTCATTCTACTTGGTAATCCATTCATGACTACTTTTCATTAGATGATTAAAAATTATTTTTAAATACGTAATATCATTCTGAATATGTATAATATATATCCTATTCATAACAGACACTACATACGAAACAAACCATATAAAGGAAAACAAATTAGTTGGCACCTGAAACGACGATATTACTAAAATATTATTAACAAAGAAATATTAAAAGATAATATATGATATCATATTAATGTATATGATTATTTTATAATTTAATAACAATTATTTGACAATTATAAATTTGGTTAACCTACAATATACCATGGAAAATTACAATTTATGGGGATTCTTATCTCACTTTTAATTCTGTTAGATTTCCATTGTTCGCCACTTATATATTACATGTTGTGTACTGTGTACTACCATTTGATATATATTATCACGATTCTCTTTATATTTTTGTTATTATGTGATTCATTTTTTGTTTATTAACTTATGGTCATATGACTCGATTGATTACAAAGAAGTAAGGGTTTTTCATCTTAGTTTTTATTCCCATGAGATTCATGATATATTGGCCACTATTTCCTTTTTTGTAAAATATATACTGTACATGATTCTATTCTATGTGTAGTATAATTTAATTTATGATTATTTACATCCTTATTTTATGATCCTTCATTCATGGTTTTAATGTATCATGAGTTACCATATAGGCAAGGGAATTTTAAATTTCAATTTCCACTTAGTGGGATTTACGCATATATCATTGATTATTTTTCGCCACGATTATGTGTAGAATAACTATTTATTATTTTTGTAGTAATTTACACACAAATTTTTGTGAATATAATTTTGATATGAATAATCAATCCATAAACAATTTCTTTTGTCAAGGATATAAACATGATCTTAACCCAATTTCCATTCATTGAGTTAACCATCAAAGTCATTGGTGTAGTTTTTACAAGAATATGTGTGAATGTCCTCTGATTGATTTACACTGAACGTCCAATCATATTTAGTGTATTTATATTTTTCACACAAAATTATGTCACTGATTTATCCTTTACCTAAGGACACTGTCTTTATAATGGATTTCATCTAAATTTACATTGATTTAAGACTACTTTGCTGTTATGAACCAATTCACCTTTATATGGTGTATATACTATCCTATGACATATCGTATAATAAAATCATTTATTCACAAGGAATTATAAATTTTTTATTACCTCAAATATTTGTATTCAAGCGTATCTCATTTGGTTAGGATCTCTAACTTAAATATCATTTTAAATGTTTTAAAATTTTATTCTTATAAATCATTCACATTAATGTCCATGTTTTAAAAATGGTTTTAAGGATTTATTTATATGGAAAATAATATTTTAAAATTAAAATTATTTTTAAATGTATCTATGTGGAATGGGACACATTGATTCAAAAATCTATTTTTAAATTGCTTCTAGAAAAATAGTGTGACTTTTATTGGATTTCAAGAAAAACTGGGATATTTCTCTCAAATAGTGTTGATGATTATTTTCATCTACATCCATATCATTCATTTTTCTTTTTTGAGGTTAATCTATTACAATAAAATCTTCCATATTGTATTGAATGAGTTATGTTTGACTGTGGATGTGCTATTTTTATACCATTCATGGTTTGAGGAGAAGGTATTGAAATTTCGTATGTTAGTTTTAAAATGAATGTTTATGTTTGGTTTCAAGATTTTTATATGATGAATGAATATGAATTATTATGTGATGGTTGGAGACCTCTATAGCTCCTCGGTGCATCTATAGGTCTCATGAGATAAACGTGTGTCTTGTAAAAAGGCCTTGATAAAATCTTATTTGTAGTCTTGGCATAAGGCTCTGACTATGTTGTTATGAAGTCTGACATTATGAATTCCATCATTATGAAAGTGGCTATGGATATTGCATTAGATTATTCTACTAGTAAAATATCAATGAGAGTATGTAAATGGTATTATTTTGATTTATATTTTCCATAATATGATGAATTTTATTTTGAAAAGGCTTTTGATTTAATTCGATACATTTACTTAATTGTTTATGCTTATTTATAAAAGATTCCGCAAAATTGTTATCTTTACTGACCATCTCAGATCAACCCTTTATATGTTTTATTTTTTCCAGGATTTGAAGAAGTATATTATCACTGACCTGTGGGGATAGACTATGGGATCTCGATGTTGTCTCTGGAAACAATGTTGTTGTAGTTCTCCATTTTATGATGTAATGTAAACCATATGAATGTATCTAGTACTTCCAATGCTTATAAACTAATCGGTCATTCGAGACTTGATCTTTTGTGATCATTCCAATGATATTTAATAATGCACCGACTCTTGGATTCTGGGGTCGGGGCATTACACAATAGACTAAATATGACTCACCGACAATCACAAATAACTATTTCAATTTTATTAATTCATATTTATTTCTAATAGCCATATTTTGAAAAATTAATATTTTTGAAATTATTTAATTTCGTCCATAGGATTATCCATACACAGTACGAGATACATGCACATGCAAAGATCTTCATGACTAGTGGATCAAGAAGTATAAAACGAATTAAATCAAAGCTCTAAAAATATGGATACACAGAAATATAAAAATACACATAAAGATTGAATAAAATGATGCAATATAGACTATGTGAACTCGTAATATTGAAAAATAGGGATACTCGAAGCTTGAGTTCACCTATCAACTACCTACTAAAGCTTTATGAACATACTCACAATGACCAGATGAACTCATTCACAAGAAACCACAAAACTCTCTTATGTAGCCAACAATCAGAAGAGGAATTGAATATCATTTCCTCAGCATCCATTGAATCCAGAGCATTGTGACACCACACATAGAGAATTCTAATCCCTATTCTCTTTCATAACTCTATTGTGTTCTTATCGAACTATTTGAGATTTTCATATATATTTTTGAATCTCAAACAATGTATCCTAAGCTAAACTGAAGGATAACCATATATCCTCACTCTCAATCCCTTCTTACACTTGAATCCCACGTAGAACTGTGAAATAGATCTTGTACAATATGTTTATTTTTTTTCCCACAAATAATTATGGTAGAAGTCATGTGTGGCCTAGACAGCCTGTGTTCTATTGGGATCACCGATATAGGATGTGGATCAAAAGTTTATTAATATAAACTGAATGGTGTCGGTTGATCACCAAGTGGAGATGGCTAAGTCTCTTCTTTAGACTCAACTTATTTTTTTATCCGTTGTGTGGTTTATCTTATATTTATCTATTTTGTATTTCAGGAAGTAAGATTAACTAATATTTGATAATTAGTTTATCAAGTCTTTACGTCTATTTTTAATCAAAAGTTTTGTTTCGAATGTTTTACTAATCATTAGAGTGGTAAATATGTGAAATAATCAATCATCTAAGAACCAAATTGATCCTTCAAGACATTTATAAATCAACTACAAACAAAATTTTCTTATTATTTTAATATGGTGATATTATTTTGTAAAGAACCTTTTAAACTGAAATTTTTATAGATACTCAATTCACCCCCTTTTGATTCATCTACTCCACCCAAAATTTAGTTTTAGAGGAATACTGAAAATTATTATTTTTTTAAATATTGTCAACTGTGATTATAGTTGTGTTTCAAAGTTCCTATATTTTTATTATTTTTATATATGTATCACCTTGAAATTATTTTACAACCTTTATCATGGAAAATAGATTAGAAGGGGATACAACTAATAGACCACCTATCTATAATGGAAAAACTATGCTCACTAGAATCATAAAAATAAAATACATCTAGAAAGTATGGGATTTTAAATCTTGACTACTATTGAAAGTAAATATGAAATACCTGAAACTCCTAGAAACTATTGGGATAAACCTACCAAAACCGCCAATAACAATATTTGTAAAGTAATGAATTCTCTATACTTTACACTTGGAAATAATGAGTTTAACCACATTTGTGATTGTAAAACTACACTTGAAATTTGGGATACTCTCTCTGTTTCTCATGAAGGTAAATCTAATATTAATGAAATGTGATTGAATACCTATACTGTCAAATACGATAACATTAGAATGAATCTTGATGTGTGAATTTATGATATGTTAGTCAGGTTCGTTGAAATTGTGAATACCATGATTTCTTTTAGAGGATAAGTAACTACCAAAAGGCAGATCATGTAGATTTTGTGATGCTTACATAAAAGAATGTGTGGATCATCACTGTCTATCAGAGATTCATGTGATATTGATAAGATTCCAGTGAATGAATTGATTGGAAAATTAATGAATTGTGAATAATAATTGAAGGTAAATCAAGAGGAGGATGAAGCAATATGAATGTCTATATCATTCAAGACAAGAACATTCATAAGTAATGACAATGAGAAAATTCATGCTACTATTGAAAGAAAAATCAGTGATGAAGTTGCTTCAGATAGTGATAGTGAAATGGCCTAGATGGCTAGACAATTCATGAAATTGTATAAGAAAAATAAGTTCCTTAAAAAGCCCAATTACAACGGAAATCCTGATAACAAGGGAAATTGGAAAAAGGATTGGAAGAAAAATGATATATTAGAAGAGATAATCTGTTATGAATGTAAAAGGAAAGGACATGTTATGCCTGGCCGACCGAAGATGAAATAAAAGAAAAAGTATAAAAATAAGGATATTAGGTATAATAATGCAATGAAATCCACTTGGAGTGCCACCGAGGACAACTCAAGCGAATCAGGATCGTCTCATAATGAGAAAGATGAAATGTCTAATATGTGTTTAATGAGAAACACAACTAAGGTAACCTTATACTCGGCTGCACATAGGTCTTATTATTCTGAAAGTGAGTATAAAAATATGAAAAATGATGAATTATTCGAATATTGCAACATCTTAGAAGAAATATGTAATGAGTTGAAAGGTAAATATAAATCTTTGAAGAAACATCATGATCTTATTGTGACTAATAAATCTGAACTTAAAACAGAAGAGGAGAAAATATTTAAACTGCATAAAGAGAACAATGAGTTAAAAATGTCTAATGAAAAATTGAAGAAATACGTATAAAAGTTTAATAATGGAAAAATAGTCTTACTCAAATTATTAGTAAAAAATATCTCCAAGGTATAATTTTGGGAAAGGATATCAACCAGGTCAACGGAATTTATCCAAATCACATTTTTTACCCAAATATGTAAAATCAGCTACCTTTTTAAAAAATTAGATTTTTACTACAAGTCCCAGTTCCACAAATTCTTTTAATATATCCATTTATTCCAGACCAAACAATGTTTATTTAACAAACACTATATATTATACATATTAGAAACCGATAAGACAGTTGTGGGATTCTAAGGCTTATATCAGTAATGTATGTGGACCTAGAAAAAATTGGGTACCAAATTTATGACTTGGTTAAACTATTTTGTAGGTAAACTGCCTAAAGAGTTCCCCTAAAAATATATGGTACTTAGACAGTGGGTGTTCAAGACATATGAAAAGGGTATTTTTCAGGATTTTAATGTCTATTCAAGATCAATGGAGGACAAGTCACATTTGGTGAAAATGATAATGGAATAATCATCAGCCTAGGCTAGATTGGTAACACTAACTCTATTTGAATTTCTAAAGTACTCTATGATGATGGATTGAAGTATAACCTGCTTAGTAAATCTTAACTATGTGATTATGGATTTCAAGTTAAATTAAAAAATATTCATTCCATGTGTTTTATATCCAAAATGATTTAGTATTTACTACCTTTAGAAATGACAACTTATATGTTATAAATCTAGACACACTAGCCTCACAGAATGTCTCTTGTCTAAATGCATTTTAAAAAGAGTCTGTGCACTGGCATAGAAGACTAAGAAATTTTAATATACACTCCCTTATGATGTTAACTAGGAAATGATTAGTTAGATACTTACCTAGATTAGAGTTTCTAGAAAATATATTATGTAATCCTTTTCCAAAAAAGAAACATAAAATTTCTTTCAAACCAAAGAAAGATGTAACTACTTCTCAACTTCTCGAGATAGTTCACATGGACTTTTTTGGACCATCTAGTGTTTTATGTCTCAATCGGAAGCAAAAAATTTCTGTTTATGTAGATAATTTTCCTAGGTATTACTAGACCTTTTTCCCAGCTCATAAAAGTAATGCATGTTGTAAATTTACTAAGTAAGCTACGATTGTAGAAAATCATTGTGGACTGATGATTAAATCATTAAGAAGGGATCATGGTCGTGAGTTTGGGAATCATGCTTTTGAAGCTTTTTTCTCACAAAATAACTATAATCATAGCTTCTTTTCACCTAGAACACCTCCATAAAATGGTTTGGTATAAAGAACAAATAGATCCTTATAGGAAATTGTTCGGACTATAATTAATTAATATGATTTACCCATTTATTTCTGGTTTGAAGGTGTAAATACAGCTTTTAAGATAATAAATATAGTCTTAATTAGACCCATTTTTTAGAAAACTCTTTACGAGGTGTGGAATAATAGGAAACCCAAAGGAGGTTATTTAAAAGTGTTTGGATGTAATGTTTATATCATAAATACTAATGATAATTTTGATAAATTTACTTCCAAATGCGATAAAGGAATATTTCATAGATATTCTACATTAATAAATTCATATAGTATCATTAATAAAAATTCAAAATATCTGGAGGAATCTATACACATCAAGTTTGATAAAGAATATCCACATGAGCCCAAGATCTCACTATAAACAATCGAAGAGAATATGTCTAATCTTGACATTAATGATACAACCTCAATTCATCATGTGAAGGAATCTGTGAAAAATTCTAATTCAAGATATTCCCCACATTCTAACTGTTGTGAACTAAATCAACCCAACTAACATGAAATATCAAGTCCTACATTCTCAAACCAACTAGAGCCCTTACGAATCATCCCTTAGATGCTATTGTTGGAGATTTATATAGAGGAACACAAAATAGAGTGTCCTTGAGAAACCAGGTTAAACATAAAGCATTCTTGTCAAAAAAATAAACCTAAAAATATCAATGATTCAATCAATGGGGAATTTTGGCTAATGGACATGCAAGAATAACATAATCAGTTTGAAAGAAATAATGTTTGGAAACTTGTAGATATATATAAGGAAAATATTACCAAAGCAACCAAATGGGTGTTTAGAAATAAGGATGAGGACGTTGGAAATATAGTTTGAAATAAATCTTGATTAGTTACTCAAGGGTATAATCAAGACAAGGGAATTTATTATGAAGAGACTTTTGCACCAGTATCTAGATTTGGGGAAATTAAGATCATACTAGCCTATGCAGCACACTTGAATTCTAAACATTATCAAATGGATGTCAAAATTTCATTCCTGAATAGTTATATAATTGAGGATTTGTTTGTTAAACAACCCCAAAGTTTCACAAATCCACATTTTCCAAATCATGTGTACAAATTATCAAAAGCATTATATGGTTGGAAAAAAGCTCCAAGATCTTGGTATGAAAGATTGAGCAATTTTCTTATTTCTAATGGTTTTACAAAAGGACATACAGACCCTACTTTTTTTATAAAAAGAGTTTCCAAAGAAGTTTTAATAGCCCAAATATATGTAATTTATATTATCTTTGGATCTTCCAAAAACTCTTATGTAATAATTTTTCAAACATAACCCAAAGCGAGTTTGAAATGATTTTAATGGGTGCAGACACATATTTTCTTGTATTTTTAATATTTCAAAATAAATAATTTGTTTTCTTAAATAAATTTAAGTACACAAAAGATCATTTGAAAATATTTGGTTTTGATATAATTAAGTGAAGTAAATCTCTTATGAGTTCTAAATGTAATTTAGATCTTGAGGAAAATGGAAAATCAATTAATCAAACAGCTTATAGATGATTGATAGGATGTTTTCTATACTAAGCAGCTAGTAGGCCATATATTTTGTTTAGTGTGTGTATTTGTGTGAGATTTAAAGCAAACAAAAAGGAGTCACACCTAAATAGTGTTAAAATAATTTTCAATTACCTCATGTATACCAATAACATATGATTGTTCTATCCTAAAGAACAACCATTTCATTTAGTCAGCTATTCAGATACTGATTTTGGTGGATGTAAGGTAGATAGAAATATTACCTCTAGAACATGTCAATTTTTTTGAATGTCACTAATATCATGGTGTAGTAAAAAGAAAAATTCAGCTCTTTATCAACTGCTAAAGAAGATTATATTGCTACTGGTAGTTGTTGTGCACAAATTTTGAGGATGAAAAACACATAATTAGACTATGGATTTTAATTCAGACATATCCCAATAAACTATGACAACACAAGTGCTACTAAAATTTCCAAAAATCATGTTTCTCATTCTAGAGCTATGAATATTGATGTAAGACATCACATTTTGAAATATCATTATAAAAATGGTGATATAACTATTGAGTTTATTGGGTCTAAACATCATCTTTCAGATATATTCCCTAAACCACCAAACTACGAGTGAATAAAAAACATCAGACATGAACTAGGAAGGATAAACCTCTATGATCCTTGAAACTGATCTCTTGAAACTGATCTCATGAAATAGATATCTTGGAACTGATCCTTGAAAAGGACCTATTGAAACCGATCCAGGAAACTGATCTCTTGAAACTGATCCTTGAAACAAATCTCATGGAATCAATCCTTGAAACTAGTTTTTGAAACTGATTATTAAAACTGATCCCTAAAACCGAAGTATTTATTCATTTTTTTCATAAATTCAGTATATTATTATAATAAAACAACATTGTTTTACTCTCATTTTTCTGCATTTAAATTTTATGTTTTATGATTTCCAATCCATAAATGAAATCTTTAGTTCAATCTATCATGATCATTCACCTTCTTCTCTATCAAAAATCATTCTACCTTTATTCACACTCCCTCTCGACTATCGACCCCTCAACACTATTGGAATCAAATGCCCTTTCATGTAATAGACTAAGCATGCAATGGAAGAACCTCGAAAATATCCTTCTACTAAGTGATAGAATGATGTTTCTAGTGGGACTGCGAAACCAAGCATGGAAAGCCGAGTGGTTATGGCTGAAAAATAGGTGTTCGCTGAGTGGCTTCTGTCAAGAAAATCTTTTTGGTTAAATGTGCAGGAATCTCAAGGACGGCTCTGTTGGTTCTCCAACAATGAAAGACCTTATTATCCCTAGCTAGTGCATGGGTTCTATCAACATTTGAGGATATACCTAGGTGATGTTGAGGTATCATAGTTGAATTTAGTGGTCATGGGAATGGATATAGCTTTCTCGTCTCAGGAATGGGTTAAATTCTTAGAAATTCCTCATGATTGTGTCTATGTTGACTATCCGGGTAATATTCTATCTTCCCCTTTTTGTTATCTTATGACGATGCTCTGAATGAGATGACTAAAAATTTAAAATCTGGGAGGACTGTTTCAAATTAATTCAAAGGATAAGTAAGAAAACTTTTTAAGTTCATACAACAATAAATATTCCCAAGGGATATTTCTCTGCTGTGAAGTATCAGGATGTTTTCTTGAACTTTTTGTTGAAATATGGGATAAAAGAGAACCTGTGTAGGTATCTAATGGTGAAAATATCTAATTTGATTAATCCATCCAAGAAGAAAACTTAATCGAACTATCCAAGGATGATTTCTTCCATGTTGAAAAGGGTGGGTTGTGTGGAAGATGGAGATTAAGTGATAATTCATTGTACTGCGTTTTGACTTCAAAAATAAATTTGACAAAGGATGAAAATCTTCATGACACCATGGAAGAGATGTTGGGTAGGTGATGAGGAGAGGCTATATGAGGATTTAAATATAGTGATCCACCCTTCTAGACCAAAGGACAAAGTTGATACAGGTCTCCAACCATGAGAGGTTCCAGTTTATTCTGATTGGGAAGCTGATCATAAACTACCAAGGGAAGAAGGATCTCCTATTGATGATAGGAGTGATCCTAATATTTCTGAATGTCCCAAGGATATGTCTTATAGACCTGGTAGTCCACCATTGTACATTCTTTCATGAGAACATTTATTACATAATGAGGATGAGGAGAAAACTGATGTTATTGGAACTGAATGCTATGTTAGTAAATTATATGACGACTCAGATGATGATTAAGATTTATGATGATGGTGGTAGTGATAATGTGGCAAATGATGAGCACGGGAGTGACTCTCTAAAAATGGTGCAACAATCGATTGACAGATCTAGTGATGAATCTATACATGTAGTTGGTGAGGGTGTTTATCATGTTGAACAACTGGTTGTTGGTCATCAAGATGTTGAACATGAGGATATATCACCCCTTCCTAATGCATAAAATCAATAGGTCATTCATGAATTGAATTATATTATGGCTTCTAACCAAAAAGAAGAAGATGTTATTCCAATGCCTCAAATTGATGAAGTTCATGGTGAAGAAAATGTACCTGGAGCACAAGAAGAACCTAATGTTTGGTTGGTTCCTCTTCCTAGACAAGTTGTTATGACCAGAAACAAGGATATAGAAGTTCATGATGATGATGTTACTCATGGGCCTCAGAAAATAAGTACCATAATTGATATTTTTTATCAAAGATATTGGACGTCTACTTGGAAATAGAATAATGATCTAGGATACATTATTTTTGGTTTATAATATGTCTCAAATGAGGAGAGGGTGTCTTCTCCTCCTGCTCAACATATCCATGTTTAACAAGCTCCAGTTTCACATCCAGTAGTAGATCTAGTATCTCACATAATGCCTAGAGTCTATGTCACTAAGGCTGATTTGAAAAAATTCATAAATGAGATATGTGAATCTGTGATAGCCATATTTGGGTCCAGAAGTGAATCCTCCACGTCCACAGTTATCTCTGATGATGATGCATCAAATATTTCAAGAAAGGTGATCCAGTAGATTCAACCAAATCTCATTACTATAGAAGAATCCATTATTAGGCACAACACCTTTCTAAGAGAAGAAGTATGAAAGATGAAAATGAGTTAAATTCATTATCCTCTGACTTCAAGACCACCTTTAGTGGTGTTATGGAAGTTCATATGATCTTGGTAGCTCATCTACTCAGTGTGAAAATGAAGAAGTTGAATGAATAACTTGGGAAAATGTTTACTTTCCCATCCAGTTCATGGAGTGGGAAAAGTTATATTGCTGATTTGGAGTCTCTCAAGGTAGTAATGAGAGAGGAAATTCAAAAAAATTAGAGTTTTTCCGATGAGTAAAATCATGAAAATTACATCATAATATAGACCATGTCTACAATATGGTTAGGCAGTGCACAAATGAAGACTCTGCAGCTGAGAAAGATATTCGGGAAATGGTGGATAAGTATTTCACTAAGATTTTTACCAAGAATGATCTCATCAATAGATTCATGTTTCTCATAGAAAATATTATAATTCCTCCAGTCATAGATGCATTCTAGAAGAAAGTCCTTCAATTGAAGGAGTTCACCCCTTTATGGGGTAAATTTACCGAAAATAATGATGACATTGGGAAATCCATGAAATACGATGGTGAAATCATTAATGACTTTATCAACCTATTCAAACATTACCTGTATGTTCAGGGTGAGACTATTGTGGTCCCTCCAGCTTCTTCAATTGGTACTCCCTCATAGCCTCCTTCTTCAATGACTGTCTCTTAGGCTCTTTCCCAGATTCGACCGATCATCAAAGAGAAACCTCCCAGTCACATGTTTTCAAAAAGGCGGCCTAACCTTGCAGCCACTGTTCCTACAGGTGTGGCCATGCCTGCTGTTATCTTCATACCACCTCTTCCCACACCCACTCCCAATCCTTCTATTTATGCATCAGATACGTCAGACAGAGGAAAAGCCCCTCTACAATGAAACCCTTTCTGATGGGTTGTATTTTTTTATAGATATTTGATCCTTTTTTTTGATTTGTACTCTTATACCTCTTAATGAGAATCTTTATGGAGTCATTAATTTCTGTTATTTATCTTTACTATTTTTCTTACTTTTTTGGTAATACCAAATGGGGGAGAAAATAAGTCATACATTATTTATTAAAGGGGGTGTTTTTTCTTCTGTTTTTGGACACATGGCATGTACTCACCTTAATCCATTTATTGAGATGGAGCTTTATTTTAAAAATTTATACAATGAAAGAATTTATTTATATTGGATATTTACATTTAGTGTTGTATGATATTTAATGAAATCATTATTCTATATATTTTTGCATGTATGAGACAATTATTTATCCTCAAAATGGGGCAGATTGTAGGACCCTCTAGGAAAATGTAGTAATCATAATCACAAAAAATGACAACATACATATTCTACTCTTTCATGAAATTTTAATATCTCTATATAAATCAATTATGCCATACAAAAAAATATACTTAAATAAGTAAATAAACTATATTCATGAATATATATGTTTACAAGTATATTTATACATGTATTTTTGGATAACACATAGTCTTGTAATGATTTGTGTAAGATACACACATCATAACCTTTTTAGATTCCCTAACGCTGACGTGTGATCCATCGATGTTAGACACACCGAGGTTCAACACACCGAAGATGATAGACCGATGTTGACCGACCGAAGTCAACACAATGATGATGACAGACCGAAGTCGATACATCGAAGATGATAGGTGAATGTCGACACACTGAAGATGTCAGACTGATGTTGACACATCGACGATGACACACCGAAGATGACCAGTCGATGTTACCAAACCAAAGACAGCATACCGAAGATGACTCACCGATAGTCATAAAAAATTGTTTCGATTTATTAATTAAAATTTATTTCAAATTGTTATATTTAGAGAAATTAATGATTCTGACATTATTTAATGTTATCTGTAGGAATCTCCATAGATAGTAAGAGGAACATGCATGTGCAGATATCTTTATTCCTAGAGGATTATGAATTATAAAAGGACTTAAATCAGAGCTCTATAAAGATGGATACAAAGAGATATACAGATACTCTTAGAGCATTAAGAACACACTGAAATATAGATTATGCAAACTCATAATATTTAATAAGAGAGAAACTCGATGTAAAGACCCGTAAATTTGAAGGGAATCTCTTTCTTAATTTTCATTGGAGTTTTTCAAGAACATAGTTTCTGAAAGCACCTGATTCTAAGGCCCGGTGTGCCCGGAATCATGTTTTGAAGTTTGGCTCGGGTACGTTCAGTGAACGAACGAGCGAGTTTTTCTATCTTTTGAACCAGTGCTCGGAATTGAATTTCGAGGGCACCGATGGAATCACAGTGCCGATAATTGCTTAGAAACGCCTCTTCCGGAGTTGCGTTTGCTCGGGTGTGGTTTTTAATTTTTGGGCTTAAAGTTAAGAAATAAAATAATGTGGTACAACAAACATTATTTTATTTCACATAAAGCCGCTTAATGCCACTTAAAGCCGCTTAACCTATGTTAAAGAGGATAGGGTGAAATTCAAAATATCCAACCCTCTTGGTAGGATATTTGTGAGGTGGGGCCCGCATGAGCCCCACCATTTCTTTTCCCCTATGTAATGCACCCTCAACCCCCCTCTTAAATGAAAGTCAACTAGGGCGTTTCCTTAAACTATTAAACGCTCCTATTAATTGGGCGGTTTATTCGTTGAAATTAATTCTTTGAATTAATTTTGTTCATTTCTTAACACGTTTTCAATTTGTTGGCATGTTAATAAAAAAAGGCCAACACACCTTCTTCTTGAATGTTGTGTTAAACCTTTGGAGAATCTCTAAAGATCTTCCTCCTCCTTCGCAAAGAACGTGAAGAATGTCGGTCTCTAATGAAGGGCAACGAAGAACGCCAGGCCCCCCGGAGATCGACAACGTGACTTTGACGATTCTCCCTCCGTGATGCTTCTTCCGTGACAAATCTTCGATCGTCCGTTGAGGTAAGAGATTGTTGTCCTTTTAATTCCATTGTGGTTTTTACCCTCAACAAGGATTTAATTATTATAATTAAATCCGTCTGTTTCTTTAACCCTCGAAGATTGTCGATGTGATTCCCTTCCGCAACGACGTGACGCCCTTCCGCGACGCGACAATCACCTCCTACCGCGACGGTCAATTACGCGACGTACTCGCACTCGTCCGACGACAGCTACGAGGTAGGGGTCGTTTTGAAAATGATTTACCCATGTTTGTTTTCCTCCAAGGCAAGAATGCGGACCAACCAATTAACAAGTTGGTCTGTGGCTTATTATTGCGGGACGTGGTTCACTAATTACTGGGATTTTATCGTGTTGTTTGAAATTTCTAACGTTGTGGGTGCGGACCAACGAACAAGTCCGAACCCACCACCCTTTGCTCTTGGTGTGCGGAATGGAGGATGATGACAAAACGGGTCGCAGAGTTGATTTATTAATTCCACAGTGAAGAAAGGGACCCGTGAGGAGCTACGGCGCAGACGGAAAGGTAATCGGACCACCGGAGCAACTCCGGTGGCCTGTGGACTCCACCGGCGGCGCGGGTCGCCGGCGCGGCGGCTGACCAGACGCGCGACCGCGCGGGTCTGGCGAGACACGGGACGCAGCTTTGCCGCATCCGCTGACTAGGCGCGGCCGCACGTGGGGCCGCGGATCGTCTTCCCACGGGGACAGCACACCACGCGGCTTCCCTTTCCCGGCCGCTTGGCCGAGCCGAGCCGAGCCGACCCGCCGGCCGGGTCGGTCCGGGCCCAGACCCCCCGTTTCCGGACCTTTTTTGTCCATTGCTCATAACTTGAGCTACGGGACTCTGAACGACGCGCCGTTAGCAGCAATGCGATCCTTGGATCAAGATGGTCGTTTCTGTATATCACAGTCAAGGTTTTGGAATACATTGGGTTCGGTCGGGTTTGTTCGTACACGAAACCAACCGGGCCCTCAGAGCGGAAACACTCATATCATGAGTTTCAGACGTCCGATTGACGTGTCGTCGACTTTGTTGTTTTCCTCTAAGTGAGACGGATCTTTTGGCTTACTATGCCCGAGGTTTGGAAGCAGGTGGAGTACAGTCAGGTTGGTTTTTCCTTAAAAATCAACCGGGCCCCAGCGACGAAAAAGTCAATAACTCTCAAACCGGGCGTCCGATTGACGCTCCGTCTGCGATGTTGAGGTCCTATTGACGATACATAACTTTTGTATACATCAAATCTGGGCTATGTGTCAGTCAATGTATCAGCCTCTCGGCTCGTGGAGCGGACCCTCCCGAACGAGCTTGTTGTGTGCGGGAACTCTAGAGCTGGATGCCACTGCTAATGTGACGACGACGACTGTGTAGAGATCCTCAGTGGATTCGACGGTGACGACTACAGCACTCAGCGATCCTTTGTGGGTCAGTGCTACCGATCCTGTGTGGGTTCGATCCTGTGTGGGTCAGCGCTCATCGGTCTTGTGTTGGTCAGCGCCTACAGATCCTGTGTGGGTCTTTGCGGGGGTTAGTTACATATCTATCCTTTGTGGGTCAAATCTATTGTGGGTCATTGTGGGGGTTAGTACCTATAGATCCATTGTGGGTCTGATGACTTAGATGGATTAGTGATCATCTCTATCGTCATTCGAAGAAGTATACCTATGTGAGTTGAAACCCCATTTTTCTTTCCTTTGTGGATTGTGTTGGGATATCCTCTATGGATTTATGTTTTGCTTTCCTTTGTGGATTGTGTTGTGCTATCCTGTGTGGATTTACGTTGTTCTTTCCTTTGTGAATTGTGTTGTGCTATCCTGTGTGGATTTCTGTTTTTCTTCCTTTGTGGATTGTATTGTGCTATCCTATGTGGATTTACGTTTTTCTTCCATGTGTGGACTGTATTGTACTTGGGCTCGGATGTTGGATCCGAACAGAAATTGATGACAAGGTATATATATGGGCATATACCTAAGCAGTGTCGGATGTTACTTAATGATTGTATCATTCCTTTTTGGATTATCCATTTTGGTTTCTGGGAGACCTTAGGGGGTTTCGGGGTCCCTACTGAGTAGTTTATACTCACCCCTTCATGGGCTATGCACGCACTACGTTGTGTTGGTTGCAGAAGACGGACAACGCTGACCGTGGTGGAGGCTTGCGGAGTGGGACAGTACCTGGAGGTGGACCACTGGGTGGGACGTACTCGGAGCAGTTGGCTGGACCCGAGGAGCAGTGGAGGATATCTGTACCCACCCTTCAGGTGGGACTTCCAGTGGACGTCTCGATGTTGCGGCTTTACTTTTAGTTGATGTTTTCCCTTTAGAGTTAGTCTTTACATTCAGTTTTGGTTTGTATTCTGGCCCACTTGCTTCTGCACTTACTGTTGTACCAGCTTTTACTTAGTGTATACTTCTTCGGCTTGCTTACTCTGTGGTGCTTGTTTACTTTACAAAGGCAGTGCCTTCCCTTTTTACCGGGATTTACGTTGTGGTTCTTGTCGCCAGCCACTGGCCTATGGAAGGCGGGCTTGGGGTAGTTATGGCACGGGCCCCGAGGATGGGTGGTGATAAATTGGTATCAGAGGAGTTCAGTTCTACCACGGACTCTGATATTTCTTCCATGTGAAGCAATAGTGTTAAGTGTATTGGGTGTGGTTATCCGTCCAGGGAGTCCAGTGTTTGTGCAGCGGCCGACGTATCCGTACACCAGGACCCTGACTTCTGATTTCCGACTTAATGCACGAAAACATTGATTGCGTGTTTGTTTCAAATTTTCATTGAGATTACTTTGTGTCAGCTCAACATGTATACTATTCTGACCGTGGCACACCTGTTTCTTTTCAAGATGCACCACGACAGTAGCCAGCTAGGGTTCCAAGAGTTGAGCATGACGACAGCCCACCGAGCGACGAGGCCTCGGTGCAGGGCCCTTTGACAGCTGAGGCACCGACGGTACCTTTACCCGCCGAGCCACCGATTCTTCCAGCCCCAGTCGCTAACGATGCACGTCGCCTTAGTGCACTGCATGAGTTCCAGTGCCAGTGACCGCCCAGGTTTCGCGGGGAGATGAACCCCCAGGTAGCCGAGGACTGGCTGGAGGCAGTTGTACAACTTTTTAGGCTAGTAAGAACACCATCAGAACACATGGTGGTCCTCGCAGCAAGCCTACTGCACGCAGCAGCGGGCCGATTGTGGATCTTGATGCTCCAGGTGCACGATGAGGCATCTCTCCTCTAGAAAGACTTTTAAGGCCTCTTCCGATCAGAGTTCGTCCCGGCCACCCTCCGTGCGGTGCGCATCCAGGAGCTTTTTCAGCTGCGGAAGGGCAGCTTGATGGTCGCCCAGTACTCGGCTAGATTTACCGATATCTCTCGCTACTCGATAGACATGGTACATGACCCGTTCTTCCAGGCCCAGACCTTTGAGAAGGGTTTGAGACACGAGATCAGGGCATCACTAATCTCCCTCAGCATCCCGACACAGGAAGGAGTACTGGAGCAAGACCTTTTGATAGAGAGCTTCCTTGCTGAGTCTTCATCAGCAGCGACACCTACCGCAGGGCGGCAGGCAGCCGACGGATGACTCAGGGGTCCAGGCAGACCAGACCCTCACGCAGACGACCTTAGGACACTGGCTCAGCAGTGCGGGACACAGAGCACAGAGCCAGTCTTTCGAGAGGCAGGTGGTGCTACACATGCGGCGGACACGGTCACATGGCTCATGACTACCCGACCCACCATGTCAAGGAGCAGCAGACGGTTGAGGGGCCACCCAAGAAGAGGCAGAGGGTCGACCATTGCGGTCAGCAAGGAGGAGGCGGACGAGGCAGAGGAGCTGGCCGAGCAGCAGGTGGTGGGCGACGCTTTGAGGCTCAACCACCACCACCACCAGGAGGTCCACCCCGACCACAGGGAGCTGGTGGACAGAGACAGGCACAACTCCAGGCAACGGAGGCCTATGACCACGGTGCGCCCGAGATGATTCGAGGTACGATCTGTGTCTATTCCACCCTTTCTGCATTCCTTATAGACATAGGAGCGAGTCACTCTTTCATAGACGCTGCCCTTTTTCGGAGCTGAGAGATTCCGACAGAGACGTTGGCTCGATCCTTACGGCTAGAGACTCCTACAGGAGCAGACTCGACGATTACGCACTGGTGCCGGCAGTGTGAGGTTACTCTAGGAGGCGAGAGCTTCGGCTGGGATCTTCTTGTAGCGACATCGAGGCCTTACAACGTCATCTTGGGCATGGATTGGTTATCTACAGTCCATGCACATATTGACAGTATTAGGCGCAAGGTGAGATGTGTACGCACCGACGGGAGCAGGTTCACCTTCACCGGTGAGAAGGGAGCCTTCGCATCACAGGATAGAATTCCACAGAGGATAGGACAGCCCATCACTCATGAGATGGCTAGCCTCATTCTAGAATCTTTTGACGTACAGAGTCCTATTTTTCCTGTAGTGGTGGATCAGTATGTAGACGTCTTTCCCGACAACGTTCCAGGGCTACCTCCTCGCAGAGAGGTAGACTTTTATATTGATTTGTACCCCGAGACAGACCTCATATCCACTCCAGCATATCGGATGGCCCCCGCTGAGCTTCGAGAGATACAGGTACAGTTGGAGGACTTGCAGGGCAAGGGATGCATCTGACCCAGTGTTTCACCCTGGGCATCCCCGATATTGTTCTCCAAGAAGGAATACGGGAGATTAGGACTGTGTGTTGACTATCATCGCTTGAACCAGGTGACAGTGAGGAACAAGTATCCGCTACCAAGGATTGATTACCACTTCGATCAGCTCAAGAGAGCCCGGTGGTTCTCGAAGATAGACCGTAGGTCCGGCTATCATCAGCTCAGAGTTCGGGATGAGGACGTGCAGAATACAACCTTCAGATGTCGGTATGGCCACTATGAGTTCTTGGTTATTCCATTCGGCTTAACCAACGCTCCATCAGTGTTCATGGGCCTCATGAACATGATCTTTCAGCCGTACCTCGATCGATTTGTCGTGGTCTTCATCGACAACATTTTGATTTACTTGATGATTGAGGAAGAGCACACCTACCACTTACGGGTTGTACTTGACACACTCCGAGAGCACCAGCTTTATGGAAAACTCTCGAAGTTTTAGTTCTGGATACATGAGGTCCACTTCTTGGGACACGTCATCTCTGAGGGGGGAGTTGCAGTGGATCCTGCAAAGATCGAGGCAGTGCTAGCTTGGGAGCCACCCATGAGCGTGACGGAGGTGCGGAGTTTCTTTGGACTAGCTGGATACAATCGGAGATTTCTGCCAGACTTCTCCAGAGTTGCAGCACCACTCTCAGCTTTGACGAAGAAGGGGAAACCCTTTGTGTGGTCAGACAGATATCTGCAGAGCATTCAGGAGCTGAGACAGAGATTGACCAGCGCCCCTATCTTGAGGTTGCCTGAGGAGGGAGTAGGGTACGTAGTCTACAACGATGCATCAGGTACTGGACTCGGATGTGTCCTGATGCAGGAGCGGGCAGTGATCGCCTATGGATCACGTCAGTTGAGTCTGCATGAGCAGAACTACATTACCCATGACCTGGAGTTAGCAGCAGTGGTCTTCGCTTTGAAGACATGGTGACACTATCTGATGGGCGAGCGCTTTACAGTCTTTTCTTCCCATCAGAGTCTCAGGTACATATTCTTTCAGATGGAACAAAACCTGAGACAGTGGATATGGATCGAGTTCCTCCCGGACTATGACTTTGAGATAGTCTATACTCATGGGAAGGGAAACATAGTAGCTGATGCTCTCAGCAGGTGGACAGGCATTCAACTACTTGAGGAGGCGACAGAGAAACTAGCCTCTTTGAAGATATCCATCATGGATAGATATGGAGCAGCATTCCTTCAGTCTCTTACAATCACTCCTCCACTACTACAGCGGGTCAGAGAGGCACAACATGGGGACACTAACTGTGAGACACGGTGTGCACAGATATCCTCAGGACAGGCACCTGATGACTTCTCCTTTGGCGGTACATCCTGGAGTGGCGAAGATGTACCAGGATCTCAGGCGACAACACTGGTGGCCAGGCATGAAGAGGGTTGTGGAAGAGTTCATTTCACGATGCCTCACCTTCCAGTAGGTGAAGGCAGAGCATCAGGTACCAGCAGGCTTGGTACAACCTTTAGAGGTCCCGGAGTGGAAGTGGGATGGGATATCTATGGATTCGTAACAATACTTCCACGCACTTCCAGAGGTCACGACTCCATCTGGGTGATTGTCGACCGACTCACCATGTTGGCTCACTTCTTACCCATCAGAGAGCATGGCTCAGTGGAGAGCTTGGGGCGTCTCTATGTTCAGGAGATTGTACAGCTTCACGGTGTGCCATCATCTATTGTCACCGATCAAGTTTCTCACATTACTTCCCGGATTTGGAAGGGGTTGCAGGAGGCGTTCGGGACGCATCTACGTCTGAGCACCTCCTTTCACCCTCAGACGGATGGTCAGACAGAGAGGACCATTCAGACTCTCGAGGACATGGTCCGCGCATGTGTCCTCGACTTTGGTCACAGCTTCGAGGACCACCTACCCTTGGAGGAGTTCTTGTACAATAACAGCTACCACTCCACCATCGGGATGGCACTGTACAAGGCGTTGTATGGCAGGCCTTGCAGATCTCCTTTATGCTGGACAGACCCTTGGGAGTCAGCACTTGTGGGACCAGAGATGTTCTATGACATGACAGAGAAGGTCCAGGTCATCCAGGAGCGGATGAGGACATCTCAGATCCGACAGAAGTCTTATGCTGTCAGGAGGCGGAGGCCACTAGAGTTCGAGGATGGCGATCACATCTTATTGTGTGTCTCACCTCGACGTGGATTACAGAGATTTGGCCGAGGCGGAAAGTTGTCTCCATGCTTCATCGGACCTTTCCAGGTCCTCAGCAGGATTGGCGAGGTGGATTACCACCTGGCTCTACCACCTCAGTTGCACCTGGTGCATGAAGTATTCCACGTGTCCCAGCTGAGAAGATATGTACACGACCCGACGCACATCATTGACCATGGGGAGCAGGACGTTGATGATGGGGCGACTGTTGCGGAGGTCCCGGTGGAGATCGAGGATCGACAGGAACAGGTCCTACGTGGACGGTCTATTCCCATAGTGCGCATCAGATGGTAGCACGGGAACCTCCATGAGAGCACTTGGGAGCGGGAGGCTCAAATGCGTGCTCAGTACCCACATTTGTTTCCCTAGCTTATGATGTATCTTTACGGGGATGTAAAGCCCTGAGGTGGGAGTGATGTAAAGACCCATAAATTTCAAGGTAATTTTTTTCTTAATTATCTTTGGAATTTTACATGAACGCAGTTTCTGACGGAACCTGATTCCGAGGCCCGGTGTGCCCGGAATCATGTTTCGAAGTTTGGCTCGGGTACGTTCAGTGAACGAACGAGCGGGTTTTTCTAACTTTTGAACCGTTGCTCGAAAATGAATTTTGAGGGCACTGATGGAATCGTAGCGCTGGTAATTGCTTAGAAACTCCTCTTCCGGAGTTGCGTTTTCTCGGGTGTGGTTTTTAATTTTTGGTCTTAATGTTAAGAAATAAAATAATGTGGTACGACAAAATTTATTTTATTTCACTTAAAGCCGCTTAAAGACACTTAAAGTTTCTTAAGATGAGTTAAAGCGGATAGGGTGAATTCAAAATATCCTACCCTCTTGGTAGGATATTTGTGAGGTGGGTCCCGCACGAGCCCCACCAGTTCTTTTCCCCTATGTAACGCACCCGCAACCCCCCTCTTAAATGAAAGTCAACTGGGGAATTTCCTTAAACTCTTAAACGCTCCTATTAATTGGGCGGTTTATTCGTTGAAATTAATTCTATGAATTAATTTTTTTCATTTCTTAACACATTTTCAATTTTTTGGCATGTTAATAAAATAAGGCCAACACACATTCTTCTTGAATGTTGTGTTAATCCTTTGGAGAATCTATAAAGATCTTCCTCCTCCTTCATGAAGAACATGGAGAACACGAAGAATGCCCGCCTCCAACGAAGGGTGATGAAGAATGCCAGGCCCCCCCGGAGATCGATGACGTGGCGCAGAAGATTCTCCCTCTGCGATGCTTCTTCCGCGACAAATCTTCGATCATCCATTGAGGTAAGAGATTCTGGTCCTTTTAATTACTTTGTGGTTTTTATTATCAACATGGATTTAATTGTAATAATTAAATCCGAGTGTTTATTTAACCCTCGATGATCTTCGACGCGACGCCCTTCCGCGACGACACGACGCCCTTCCGCGACGCGACGATCACCTCCTACCGCGACTGTCAATTCCGTGACGTACTCGCACTCATCCGACGACAGCTAAGAGGCAGGGGTCGTTTTGAAAATGTTGTACCCATGTTTTTTTCCTCCAAGGAAAGAACGCGGACCAACCAATTAACAAGTTTTTCCATGGATTATTATTGCAGGATGTGGTTCATCAATTGCTGGGATTTTACGGTGTTGTTTCAAACCGCTAACGCGGTTTGTGCGGACCAACGAATATGTCCGAACCCACCACCCTTTTCTCTTGGTGTGTGGAATGGCGGACGATGACAAAACGGTTCATAGGGACAATTTGTTAATTCTGCATTGATGAACTGGACCCGGGAGGAGCTACGGCGCAGACCGAAATGGAATCGGACCACCGGAGCAACTCTGGTGGACCGCGGACTCCACCGGCGGCGCCCCAGCGCACCGCCGGAGGGAGCCTCCGCTGCCAACCAGACCCGCGATCGTCCGGGTCCGGCGTGACACGGGACACGGCTTTGCCGCGTCCGCTGACCAAGCGCGGCCACACGTGGGGCCGCGACTCCTCTTCCCGCGGGGACAGCACGCCCCGCGGCTTCCCTTGCTCGGCCGCTCGGTAGAGCCAAGCCGAGCCGACACGCCGGCCGGGTCGCGCCCAGGACGGGCCAGGCCGTCCTTGCTGGGCCGGGTCGCACCCAACCTGGTCGGACCCAGACCCGGGTCGGGCCGACCCAGGGGGGGTCGGGCCGTGTCGGTCCGGGCCGAGACCCCCCGTTTCCGGACCTTTGTGGTCTTTTGCTCATAACTTGATTTATGGGCCTTCGAACGACGCACCGTCAGCGGAAATGAGATCCTTGGATCGAGACAGTCGTTTTGGTATATCACACTCAAGGATTCGAAATACTTTGGGTTCGGCCGGGTTGGTTCGTACTCGAAACCAACCAGGCCCTCGGAGCGGAAACCCTCATATCTTGAGCTTCGGACGTCCGATTGACGTGCCGTCGACTTTGTTGTTTTCCTCTATGTGAGATGGATCTTTTGGCTTACTCCGCCCGAGGATTGGATGCAGGTGGAGTACGGTCGAGTTGGTTTTTCCTTAAAAATCAATCGGGCCCCTTGGACGAAAAAGCCAATAACTCTCAGACCGGGCGTCTGATTGACGCGCCGTCTGCGACGTTGAGTTCCTGTTGATGATACGGAACATTTGGATACATCAAATCTAAACTATGTGTCAGTTGATGTATCAGCCTCTCGGATTGTGGAGCGGACCCTCCCGAACGAGCTTGTTGTGTGCGGGAACCTTAGAGGTGGCTTCGACTGCTACTTTGACGACAACGACTGTGCAGAGATCCTCAGTGGATTCGACGACGACGACTACAACACTCAGCGATCCTTTGTGGGTCAGTGTTAACGATCCCATGTGGGTCCGATCCTGTGTGGGTCAGTGCTCAACGGCCCTGTGTGGGCCCGCGCCTACAGATCCTGTGTGGGTCTGATCCTGTGTGGATCTTTGCGGGGGTTAGTTACCTATCGATCCTTTGTGGGTCAGATCCTTTGTGGGTCATTGCTGGGGTTAGTACCTATTGATCCTTAGTGGGTCTGACGACGTAGATGGATCAGTGATCATCTCTATCGTCATTCAAAGAAGTATACCTGTGTGAGCTGAAACCCCGTTTTTCTTTCCTTTGTGGATTGTGTTGTGCTATCCTGTGTGGATTTACGTTTTTCTTTCCTTTGTTGATTGTGTTGTGCTATCCTGTGTGGATTTACGTTTTCCATCCAATTTTGATTGTGTTGTCCTATCCTGTGTGGATTTACGTTTTGCTTCCCTGTGTGGACTGGGTTGTACTTGTTCTTGTATGTTGGAGCCGAACAGAAATTGATTACTTAGGTATATATATGGGCATATACCTAATCATTGTAGGATGTTACTTAGTGATTGTTTCTTTCCTTTGTGGATTATACTTTGTGGATTCTGGTAGACTTTCGGGGGTCTCGGGGTCCCTACTAAGTAGCTTATACTCACCCCTGCACGAGCTATGCCCGCACTACGTTGTGTTGGTTGCAGACGACGGAGAGCACTGAATGTGGCGGAGGCTTGAAGAGCAGGACTGTACCTGGAGGTGGAACACTGCATGGGGCGTACTCGAAGCAGTCAGCTGGACCTGAGGAGCAGTGGAGGATATCTGTACCCACCCTTCAGGTGGGACTTCCAGTGGACGGCTCGACGTTGAGGCTTTACTTTCAGTTATTTTTTCCCTTTCGAGTTGTACTTTACTTTCAGTTTGGGTTTGTATTCTGGCCTACTTGCTTCCACACTTACTATTTTACTAGCTTTTACATAGTGTTTACTTCTTCCTCTTTCTTACTCTCTGGTGCTTGTTTACTTAGGAAAGGCAATTCATTCCCTTTTTACCGGGATTTATGCCTTGGTGCTTGTCGCCAGCCCCTGGCCTATGGAAGGCGGGCTTGGGGTAGTCACAGCACGGGCCCTGAGGACGGGTCGTGACACTCGATGCTTGAGATCACCTATCAACTACTAACAGAAGCTTTCTGAATATCCTCACAAAGAAAAGCTGAACACATTCACACAAAACTACGTTACACTATTCTGAATCCAAAGTTCAGAAGAGGACCCGAATATCATTTCTTCAACATTCATTGAATCCATAACTTTGATGCACAACACACAGAGAATTTTAAACCCTATTCTCTTTCATAACTTTGTTGTGTTCTTATCATAACAATTAGAGAAGTGTGTAAATATGTATGAATCTCACACACTTTATCCTGATCTAAATTACTGGAAAAAAATTTCCTCACTCTGAATCCCTTATTACACTTGTATCCCACATAAAACTATATAAGTGATCCTCTGTGATATGTTTATTTTTTCCCATGAATAATAGTGGTACATGTCAAGTGTTACCTAGATAGCTTGTGTGCTGTTGTAAACCCCAATCATGGATGTGGATCAAATGTATATCTATATAATCTTTTTGGTGGAAGGTGATCACCAATTGGAGAGGAATAAGTATCTGATTGAGATTAAACCTCTCATTTTATCCGCTATGCTGTTTATATTATATTTTTATCTATTTTGTATTTCTGGAATTAAGATAAAATGATCTTTGATAGTTAGTTTAGGAAGTGTTTACATCTTTTTTAAATCAGAAGGATTGTTTTGAAAGTTTTACTAATATTTTGATTGGTAAATCTAAGAACTAATCAATCATCTGAGAACCAAATTGAACCTTCAAGAGATATATAAATCCACTACAAAAAATCTTTTCATATTATTTTAATAGGGGGATATTATTTGGTAAAGAACCCTTTTAACAGAAATTTTTTTAGATACTCAACTCACCCTTCTAAAGTCATATACTCTGACCAACATATTCAATCATGGGAAATAATACTGATGAAGAGTTTTTAGAACATGGGTTTTCCATTTTTATATATTTCTACACGATAATCCACATTTAAAAATAATTTTAACCCAAAGGGATGGGATGGTACCCAGAAATAAAATATTAGGGTTGATGTAAACAATATTTGATGTATGATTTGCAATATTAAAATTTATAACTAAATGAGTGGAGCTTTGATCAGAATACACATAAAAATATTATTATATTTTTTTCAAAATTAATTTAAATAAAGAACATGATATATCTCTTTAAAACCTATGAATTTCAAGAATATAACAAAATAAATACATTTGAATATAATCACACAATATAAATGGTATCAGGGTGATTTGTATAAAAATATTTCACGAAGTAAATATAAAACAAAAACACCCCACCTTGTATTTTTAAAAACATGGACATACTGAATATATTTTAAAATAAACATAGTTATTTTAATCATGAATTTAAAAACATTATTCACATATCTAAATCTTTTTATGAATAATTAATAATTATTCATTTTATTTATTTTAGTTCGTTATTATAATTATTCATTATCCTTGGTGAGTAGTCATGATAATTTTAAACTAATTTCATAATATTAGTTTTAAATATTCATTATTCTCCAAAAGTATATCATTCCATGTTTGAAAACAGTTTATTGAAATTAAATTGAGGTGAAATGGTTCATTCATTTTTAACATTCTAATGTTTATATAGTAAGAAATAATTTACATGTCGGTAAATTTTTAAAAAATTCATAATATATGATAAATAAAATATTATTAAATTATGTTAGTGTTTTATAACATTACTTAATCATTAATTTTTTCACATTTTAGCATTATTCATGTTGTTTGATAATTATGATCAAAACATGATGATATTATAATATGTTTAGTAGTAAGGATATGATTTTATATACAATGCATATAAATTTTATTGAATCATTTAAATTTCATAAATGTCAGATATCTTCATTAAAATATTTTTATGAACCATCAATCAAGGGTAGTGATGAGCATTAAAAATCATCATTGGTGAAGGAAGTCATCATCCATGCACAACATTAAAAATTTCATTTCTCAATTTAGGGGACTAAAAAAAGTAATAAGATAAATTAAAATTAAAATATTTCATATTCATCAACAAAAACAATCAATGTTACAAACTATGTAAGATGGTGATGACAAATGAACTGTACTATTTCGTTGTAGAGGTAGTCCAAATTTACACATGATCAGGGAAGATTTATTATTCATAGTGGGTGGAAGGAAATGAATAATGTTTTTTCAATTAATATATTAAAATTATATAGTTATTATAATAAAAATTAGATAATGTGGTTTCAGAACAAAAAACTATTGAGTAAGAAATAATGTGTTTTAGAATGTGAGATTTCACTTAAAATTTTCAATAGGAATGAATTCATTAATATAAATAATTTTTCCATATGGATCAAAAAAGTGTGTTATCATTCTAGAAGGAATTAATTTTTAGTATTTCAATGTTGAATTCCATGTAATAATATATTCATTATGGGGTGTATGTGTCCCCCTTTTATAAGTGATGAAAACGGAAATATTTTGAATACCTTTTATTTTTCAATAATTTTTGAACACTAGTAATGAGTAAATGGATTCAAAATCATTTAATTTTATATATTTAGATAATAAAGAATTATTAAACCTCTGTAACTCTATTTCCCATGTGTTTCATATATGTTTCATTCCTTTAACTATATTATGTTTTACATGTTATGATTATTTATTTTTTACATTGTGAAAAAATTTACCTTTTTAGTTTATATGTTATTTAAGTTCCAAGAATACTCCTCGAAATAGAATTTTATTTTTAAAAAATAAATTAATTCTCTTGATAGACAATTTTAATTTATTAATATCATATATTTATGTTTTTTGATAAAAAAATAATATAAATAAGAACGGTTTTTTAAAAAAATGGTGTTTTTATCACTAACTATTCATTATCTCATTTAACATTTTATAAAAATTATTTCATCGATGATATATTATTAAGAATGTGTAAAAAATATAATATTTATTATATAGTAATGATCTTTTTAATTTATTAGAAATTATTTTGTCAACATTTTTAAAAGAATTATTTTATAATATCACTATCTCCATTATCATGGTTTTTAACAATATGATTTGAGATAACAATTTTAATCCAATCAATAAATTTCAAATTATTAATTTATATAAAAACATAAAAAAATAAGAAATTGGGTTTTTATATTTAATTTTTATAATCTATGATATTTTTATTCAAATATAAGAATTATAAATCGTTTTGGAATAAATTTTTTCTCAATCATCTAAAACAGTAAACATATTATTCAGAAATTCATCATGATATTTTTCAAATTATTAATATTCTGGGTTAAATATATGTTCTTTATGATTTTTTTATACATCATTGTAGTCAATTTATATTATAATAATATCATAAAAGTGATGATATTTTTAAAATCAGTATTTTCACTAATCACATAAAAATCAATGATTTTATAAAATAAACAAATATTATCATATAACAAATATATAAATGATTATTTGAAAAGATGATGTAATTTTCTCAAATTATATTTCTAAAATTTATAACATTAGTTATTAAGTGAAAATGAAGTATATAAATGATTAATTGTTTTATTGAAATATATTCACATTTAAAATTTTATGTTTTTATAATCCATTTATGTCAACATTTATATGTGATTAATATATTCTTATTTTCTATAGGTTTTGATAATATTAAATTTATAATAATGTTAATTTAATATTTATTTTATAATTTTATTCCATTTTTATGTGTGAAAAAATAAAATAAACTTTGTATTGAACAAGATAAAACAATGTATTCCAAATTCACCATGTGTTGCATTCTACCCCCGTAAATAAATTACACCCTTGAAATTTTAAAAATTATTTACTACTGAAATATTGAAGGGTTTCCAAAATGATTAAATTAATCCAAAAATATTTTTATGATACAATAGTTATAATTTTTCGTTATCTAGGGGATATGTGGTATGGATATAGAAAAATAAATAAGCTGAAAGAGATCGCAGGAACAATTTAACTATTTTGTTTCGTCTGTAAGAGAACCTCTTTGAGAAACATTAAAAATGGTCTTTTGGTGAGGCCATAAATAACATAACATGGGACAGAGGGTTTGGTAATAAATTGGGAATAATATTAAAATTTTAATGGTTATAATATTTGAGGAGAAGAGGTGGCGTGTAATGGTATTTATAATGGTATATATGGATGTTGTATGACAATTATATTCCTTCTTTTATTATTTTTGCTCTAGAAAATCAATATTATTGATTCATGTGATAATGTATACTATCTATATCATGTTATTTATAAATAGTTGTGGTTAAATTATCTGTACACCATCCATGACTGAAATTTATTTGTATTTCATTTAAAATTTGGAATACTGTAAATTACATGATTTCACTATTCATAAAAAATTCAACAGTTTTTTAAAAATAATAAAAATTCGACAATATAAGTTTTAAATTATTTGATTTAAAAAATGGAATCAATTTTATGAAAATTATTTTCCATACATGAGAAATTTAAATATTAATTAAAATCATCTATTTTTTGAGAAATACAAATTTTAAAAATATTACTAATTTTATGATAGTTTATAACATTTATTATGGTCACATAAAATTTTCATATAATTATAATGACACAAAATATTAATTTATGAATATATTTTATGAATATATTTTATTAAAATACATTTTCCATTAAATCATTTTATTAACTATAATATTATAAATAATACTCTACGCTTCACTAAAATACCAAAACATAATTTATCATTTTTTATACAAAATTATACATTCCATGATCTAAATATATTATGTTTTAATTCCTAACATATCTAAATTTTATTTAAGCTTCCATGGGTGAGGTTAATATTATATTATATGGATTACTATTCAAAATGAAAACATTACTATTATAATGGTCATGTTAATATTTTATAGTATATCGTGGTTTTAAACGTTGTGTGGTGTGGAACATAAGATACTAAAGATGTAAAATTTAAACGATACATAACTTGTCATATTTTGGTGTTACACGGACCCTCAATCATGAAAATAAGAATTGTTATTCAACAATCATTAAACTCTTTTTCTTCACCCAATGCTAGTAAGATGAATAAAAGGGATCAGATAATTATTTTAAATTATCTAAGGAACATTGATTGATTTATGAATTTATTGTATAGTTGATAATTTTTATTTAACTGACATTTCATATAAATTGAGTAATATACTTATTTTTCATGCATTTTTAGTAAATATAATCTAATAAATTAATTGTATGAAGGCAATAAATTCAAATATCCCATCTATTGGTGCTGATAAATCTTGTCAAGTATAAAAATCACATTCCATGTAATCCAAAGGTATGTGATGTGTACTACAGTTCAATTCACCAAGAATTAATTATTAATTAATTCAGTTCAAGGTAATTTGTTATATATGGTGAATGTAATTATACGATGTGTGTTGACTGGGGAACCCTAGAACATGGTCAACTATAATACATGTCGTGTAACGTTTTGATAGGGTATGATTTCCATTTCATAGTCGGGTCATGTACCTTATTACCTGAGTTACCTGATTGGAAACAATGCAAATTAGAGACCTCATTTTTCGTTTCCCATCTACACAATATGTGCTCTAATAATTTCCATAGAGGGTTTTTGCACCAAATTTCTATATGTGTTCCACATAAAGACTTTGATAAAATTACAAGCCTTGTAGTTTTCATGTACATGTCGTGTACTTATAACAAATTTCTCAGAATTAAGTTTAATTAATTACACTATGTATACCTTGTCACCATTTATATTAATGTGGTCATTATGATGAAGAAATCGAATTTAATGATTTCATGACAATTGAATCCAATAATAAAAATCAAGGAACTATAATTAAATATAGTTATAATTTAGAATTGCTAACTAAACCCATTCATGATTCCAAACCAACCATTTTTGGGGTAATAATATTGGAAATATAGATCCATGACAAAATAATTTCCAGGAAATGTGATGTTATGAAACAAATTGTTAATGATGTTGTGTTATATATAAAAGTGTTAGATTAATTGAAGTTATAGTTATTTATTTTTCAATATATTAAATGATATAGTAAAAAAATTATTACCTTATTATTTGTAGAAACATCATTAAAATGACATAAATTATATCATTGTGATCAATAAATGATAAGGATATCATTCTCACAGGAAACAATTTCCAATATTGGTTATGTGTTTATCTATAATCCATCACCATGAAAGGAAAGGGTATCTTCAAGAAGAAACCATTCATGATGGATCTGGTAATAATGAAAGTGTTGAATATTTAATCCATGTTAGAAAAAATTTGATTTTTCCACATATTCTCTATGTTTCATTCTTTCTCTCTTGAACAATGAGATTTTGAATGAACATGAGTACATTGAAGTGTATAGAAAGATGTCTCACCATCTGGATATCTCTTAAGAGAAGGTGGGAAAATAGAGATATAATAAATCTAATACTTTTTTAATAACTAAACTAGCTGATTTTCCCCAGAAGTGCATCATCTAGTATGTATTATTGGATTCATTCTATACCAATACATCAACAAGGTAAAATTCATTGGTGAGTTTCACCCATATATCATGCATTCATCACTACCCAATACATGTTCTGTTTCTGTTCATTATTGTAATTTTTACAATAATTTTAAGTGTCTTTAATACATTCTTAATTTTATTCTCAATGTTGATACAAACATGGGGAATGAAAAAATAGTAGTCTTTATGGTGATGATGAAAATTAAGTATACGGTGATGGGTCCAAACACTTAGAACAAGTCTAAATATCACATGAAATTTCCTAAAATGAAGATGAAGAACCATATAAGAGGTAAAGGAAAGGTGGGAATATGTTTTGAATGTTGAAATACATTCCAATAGAAGTGGAACTATATGATGAAGAAATGATAATAAAAGGTTTTTTATTATCAAGTGTAATGTTTCAATATACACAAATTGGGTATTGAATAAATCTTGTGGTTCCGAAATTTGTATCCACAAAAATTAACCAAATAGTTTTTAAATGATTGCTTGGGGAGTTGGGGATCAACAAATTTCCAATGGTGTGATGATGCCTTATCTATCAATCTATGACTACCACATTTCATGTCCAACAACAATGATATAGGTTGAATGGTATTTTCACTATGTATATTATATTAAAATGTTTATTTTTATTTCCTTTATAAATTATTATTATTTTTTAAACAAATTCACACATTTATTAAGAAAACATATTTTATATTATGGAAAATTTATATAATGGTCATAATTTATAAAAATATTAAACCATGTATTTGGAAAATATAGTAAATTGTGGTCACATGAAAAATATAACACCAAGGTATGGAATCACCATAACGGTCATGTAATTGAGAATCAATTGAAAACTAGATATTAAAATGTTCATTATACTCTTCTAAAGAAAAACCACTTTAATGATGTTTGGCATGTTTAAAAATAAAAAACTACAAAACAACCATTTGGTTGAGTGTTTGAGTGGTCTTTAGAGAAAACAAGATTTGTACACATTGGTGTCCTTGGAACATTTATATTAAAAGCATGGGGTGATTATTATTACATCCTATATTATAATATTTTCATTATAAGATATAGTTAAATCAACATGAAGATATATTTGTCTATGTCTATAGAGATATTCAATGAATTTAATTCCGAATTTTAGAGTCAAAATTGAATGAATATAAAGAATAATTGATCGGGTCTTGGTGGGGAATATCATAACCAAGAGTTTATCAAAACTCTACTTGTGTTGGAATTCTATATCAAAACATTCCACGATACATACTATAATGGAATGGTGTTGGTTAATGAAGTTAAAATACCTTTTCATACATGGAGAGTTTGACGATATGTCAAGTAAACCATCTATTATCCATTTGGGGATTTACATTAAAAATGATGTATATAAACTAAACAGAGTACCAACAGAAGTAGAAAATATAATTATATTTTATATATCGTGTGTAAAAAACATTTTTCTTGGAAGACACATGTATGTCATTATGTGGTGTTTTATAATTCATTCATTTGAAAAAAATATAAATAATTATAGAATTTGTATATTTTTAGGGTATCCCAATGTGAAAAATGGATACTACCTATAACCCCCCTTCAACTAGAATGTTTTTCAATAGAATATATCTATTTAAGGAGAGGGAAAAATCATCAAAAACGATATTAGGGGGAATAAAGACAAAGAGGATGTTTAGGCTTCAGATACACCAGAGTTAATACATGAACAAAAAACATAGGTCCACATAGATTAAGTAGTTCCTGAAGCAAAATAACAATATAGGTACATAATAGATGTAAGATAACTAAATATTTTCCCCCTATTTACATAATATGGATACTCATTATTGATTGATAATGATGGAAAAATATTCTATAACTAGGTAGTAGATAGTTAAAATGATACACTATAAAAATAAGGAAATGAAATCTGAAATAGACCACATATTTCAAAAGAATGTTTTTATTCTAGTCAATGTTCTGGGTGATTTTAATCCCTTATATTTTAAGTGTGTTTTCAATAATAAACATGATACTGAAGGAAAAGTAAATTCTTATAATTAAATTAAGGTGGATAAACTATTTAAAAAATGAAAATAAATTTTATATGATGAATCCTTTTCTTCATATTCCATTTTTAAATCAATCATAATTGTAATTTCTATACCATCTTACCATGACAATGAAATTTTGATGGCAGATGTCCAAAGATTTTTCCTTAGTTATATCCTTTAGAAATATTTATATATGACACTACTAGATGTGTCTCTTAATATATGTAATTCTAAAAGGATTCTTATGTTATATATATATATGTAAGGATTGAATGTAGAATATAATCCACAAAACATTCAATTCAATGATACAGAAAAATAATTTATTTCATTAATAATGAATACAATCTAGGTGTTTAAAATATTTTTTTGTGAGAATTTTGTCATTATCCTAGTAGAATATAGTTATGACGTATTACTTATTTGAAATGAAATATCATTATTATAGACCATTATAGACTAATTTAAAATGATATTCTCAATGATCGAATTTGGTGAAGCTTCATATATTATAGGGATTAAGATAATTCATGATAAAACCAATAGGCTTATTTACTGAGTAAATGTATATAAATTTACCTTATATTAAATATATTTATCCTTGAAAAATTGAAGAGGGGATTAATTGTAGTGTCACATGGTCTATATCTCACTATGAAAATGTTTCCTCAGACACAAGAAGAGAAATAGATAATGATTGAGATGCCATACTCTTCAATGAAGTGATCAATAATATATTCAATTTTATATTCTAAACATAATGGCTCCTAGGCGTTAAGCATGGTAGGATTATATCATGAATATCCAAGAGAACAACATTGGTCTCATATTATATATATAATAATGTATGTATTAAGACCTCATGATATTTTCCTGATGAATTGAGGATATTTTGTGTATTAAATAATTGTTTATATTATTTATAGTTTTTAAAAAGATCATAATGATCTAAATTATCAATGAAAATATGTCTCTATATCAATCAAGTAGTGTTATTTTGAGGAATTTAATGAATTCAATTTTTGCTAATACTATAGTAGAATCCGTGTATATAACGATATTTTTATACCCATAGATTCCTCTTCAATATTTTTTTCTAGAACACAATGTGATATATATGAATAAATACACTATCACGATGTAATTTGATTATACTGTAGTTGAAACTCTTAAAAATGTTCCATGGTCATAAAATGGAGAAATCACATAATCTAGAACATTAATCAGTGTATTAATATTTATCAAAGGATTTATGTTTCAATATATAGAGTTACCATATAATAAAACATAGTGTACCCCTTTAATAAAGTTATATCTCATCATACGAAAGAGTATCATGTAGGAGATAGTGTACTGAAGGATATTAGCAGATTGATCTAGTTGAAGTGAAGTTAGGATTGAGTTGGTCCTGTTGAAAAAAATTATCTTTACATTATGATAACATATATTTCATTTTTAGGATTATTAATAATCATATTATTAATTTATTGTTATTCTTATCCATAAAAAATTAATAGATAATTGCATAACTGTAGTTTTCCCACTAAAAGGATATTCTAGTCCCCTATTATGACGAGGATGAAGATTTTTCATGACAGTATTCTTAAAAATATGTTCTAAATAGGGATGATATAATTTTTTGGGAGAAAATTATACAAGATATCAAGGGTGAAAACTCATATGTCCTTGATGCACCTTCTCAGGGTGCACTCCCTTACCAATATATAGTATATACAACTATGAGAAATAGACTTAACCGTACAAAATATGTAAATATATGAATCATATAATGTTCCTATATGAATATATCTACATTTATCGGTAAACATTAAAATTTTTATTAATTAATATTATATGTCAAATAATAATTTTTATATTCATGGAAACCATGACGACATACATTTATAGTGTGGTTAGAAAAATTATGAGCATCATGAGTTATGTTGAATTAATGAAGATTGTGAGAAATTATTTTCTATTATTTATTTAATGGTACAAGTTATCATATTACATTTGCGGGAAATTATATAGATTAAAAAATTCATTGAAATTAGGTTCTAGGGCATGTTTGATTTCAGAAAATTAAAAAAATGGAATAAAAATTTAGTTTGATTAAATCAGCATGAAATCATATTGATTGGAGATATTTTGATAAAGGAATTGTACTAAATATTATGTTTTTGTATGTTTTTTCATTGTGGGGATAAATTTTTCCACTATGGGATCCGTGGCTAGTTTCTAGATTCTCTCTTTGGATACTATCCTTCATCCCTAACAATGATTAAGAATGATGCCTAGAGGGTTTAACACTAAGTGTATAATATATCTATGATAAATAATATATTATACTATAATATTTATGAAGTTTAATTAATATTTTCCCCCATGTTGTTTAATAATTATTTATTTCTCCTTGATGACACAAAATAAATACCTAGTTATTTGAGATAATATTTTATGAGGGTAATATTTAATAAATATTTATTTTTTATTTATTGTATAAAATATTTACTTTTTTATCAATGAATAATTAATAGAAATATATTTATTAAATTATTATTTATAACTCATGGTTTGATAAACAATGTGGAGTAAAAAATATTTATTTTTAACACTCATGTTTAGAGCTTGTTGAGAAATATTAATATTATTAATATTATAGAAAAGATGATATGTTAGGATTAAATAAAAATTAATGGGAACACGTGAAATAATTTATTTCTAACCCTATTGTTATATTAACCGAATTATATTAATATTTGTGGGAGGAAATTAATTTTTTTATAGAACAATGAATCCATATAATAATCTCAAATCTCTAGAGGGATCCATTATCTTATAACAATCCCTATAATTATAAGATAACATCCTCCACCACCCACTATCGAGTCTAGAGATATCAACGCGAATTATTTGGAAGTAATTATTAAGGTGATGAATGGAAAATGATTAAAGATATATGATATAATGTTATAGAACATAGAGATTCTTTTGGATAATTGGTTTTAAATATATAATATATATATATAACTGATAATGTTTTCTTGATTATTATTCATTATGTGATTTAATAATTACATTTTTCTGTATTCATCCATTCAAAGTCATTTTGGACATATGCGTCGAATATCATCAAAACATAAGACATGAAATTAATTAAAGATAACATTTTATTATGTATAATAAATGGAATAATTTACAAGAATATGATTATAAAAATATTAAATAACCGAAATAGTTATTTTTTCAAGATTATAAATAACCTTCTGGATGAGATGGAATAAATGATTGTGATTAATTTTATTAAATCCTTATTTTAGATTTTTTTATCAATTTTTTTGATATAATTCTCTTCCATATAAATATAAATTTTCTTTGTTTATGTGTTTATTTTTTTATTAAAAAGGAAATTGTATTCCACTTATAAATTTTTTTCAATGTTTCTCTGAAATATTATTTTTATGTATTTTATAATGAATAACTAAATTTAATTAAAATATATATAATAATTATATATGTTATAAAATAAAAAATCAAGGATTATTACCACCATCATATCTGTTTTTATGTCTGGAATTTGATAAATGAAATTATTAAGAATTTAAATAAAATCCTCCTTACTTTTTGTGTTACCCACAATCATGGAAATGTTATAATCACTGTATATGGAATGGGATCAATTGCGTTTTTAATAAATTTATCTCATGAGATGTTATGTGTGGTATTAAGGAGTAAACATAACCTATTATGGGACTCTTTCAATCATTTGATGTTTTATTGGCAGTTATCCTTAATTTATCATAATGCAATATTTTTTTATTTGTACCGAATTTCATATATTTCCAGATTTGATGATACCATGTTTTTTATGTTGTTCTCCCAAGTTATTATTAATGAAAATATTTTTAAATGGAATTATATTAAAATTTACAAGGTTTAAATGGATATTTGTATTGAAAATTATTTCCTATGGGATTCAATATTGATGAGGAACAATTAAGAGGTTTATATTTCCTTTAAAATTTCATATGAATTTATTTATGAATATAATGTAATCAAAATTATATTTCTTAGGTATGAAAATGATCATTCTATTCCAAAAATATAAATTTAAGTAAGAAAAAATTATATATGTAAACATGATGAAATTGGTATCCTTCGCACTTTTTATGTTCATTATTGAGTATTTTTTTACACATCCATCATTTTAAAATGAATTTAAGTAGGTTTAAATTTTTATTATATATATACAGGTTGTAAATATTAAAATATTGAATATATTTCATGAAAATATATGTTTTTATATAATAAGTGTATTTGGGTTTTGGGATAATTGTTCAGTAAGTTTAAGTTTCAACTGTATGTTGTGATATATATTTATAAATGTGTGAATATGAAATCCGCTGTTATAATAAACTGTATGGGTCCTAATTTATTGAACAATGTAATATTGATATAAAAATCAGGATTATTTAATGTTTATAGAAGATTACTAATATTTGGTAATGTAGGAATGGTTTAGAATAAATTGGAATTATGTTGTTTTAATTTTAGGTTATCGTATGATTTAATGATACCATAATGGTATTATATGGTTAATGTTGATCATATTATAATTGGTATAGATTCCCCTTTTAATATTTTAGGTGATGAAATTTTGTGTTGATTAATGACATTTTGAAATATTTTTATCAGGTTGTGGTAAATTGAAACCATAGTGATAATATGATGGACTGTAATTAATATATCATATTACATTTTATGTATATTCTTAAAATTTGTTGAAAATATATTAGAATTATATTGATGTTGTTTTATTAAAAATGATAACTGAAAGGACTGCAAAAATACTAAATCAGGATACAACGCAGGGATTTAACAGAAAATTTTATCGTGATAATTTTAGAACGCATACCTCAAGAGTATATCACGTTCTATTATTTATTATATTTATCTTATACATAAATGATTTGAAAGACAAGGATAAAATCTATTTTTTTCACAAGTTAATTATCTTATATATAACAATAATATTGGAAATTTAATTCGATATTCAGTGATTATTATTATTTTAGAATTTGATTTCATATTTGAAAACCATAAATGAATAAGGGAAACTAAATATTATGGGATTTTATTTTGATTTAAAAGATGAATTATTATAAATAATAACATATAAATTTGTTATTATCTAATGGAGATACTAGGTTATCAACAATGTTTAGCACATTTTTGGATATTCTATGATTATGTCATATTCATTATTTGTTATATGAAATTATGAGTGGGTAATCATCATTTGAGGTAAATATTAAATTAATCATAGAAGAATATGTGATCTAATACTTTTTTTAACAATTTCATGATGGTTTTAATGAATTGTGTGTATAGTTATGTATCAAATGATCTATGTGGATTTTGGGGAGTTATTTTTGGGGCCTTGGAAATTAAAGTTGTTTTTTCATCATTTGAATGTTTATTATTTTTGATGAAAAAATATAAATATATTTATAATTTTTTTTTCATTAATTTGTATATATATGAGGAATACACTATAATCCTTTAATGGATTATGTTTTCCATTATATATATTTTTTACTTTATGTTAAATACCATTCCACACTGAAAGTCATTGATTTGAGAAAAACATGACACCATCTTGGAAAATGAATAAATGATGAAATTTGACGTCTTATGTACATTTAATTAATTATTATATTAATAAATATATTAATATAATTCCTCAATAAAAGGAATATTCTGTTGAAATTTTTTTCTAATTAAATGATTTTCAGTTGGAACAGTGGTCATTTTCACCCCACATTTGTTTATGGTTATTTTGTTGTTAAAATTATCAAAACTATTCATATAATATTTATCAATGATTATTTTCGGTCACCACCCGTACCACGGAGACCATCCTGTGAGTACCCCAAGCCCACCTTCTAAAGGCCAAGGGATGGGGACTAGCTCCCAAGGAGTCAACCTGCAATTGGAAGTCATTTTCCAGAGTACCAAAAACCACATAAACACCCAACCACATCCCAAAACACTAAAAGGGAAAAACATATAATAAATGGAGAGTGAGTAAAAAGTACTGATAAAAGAACTTGGGCACGAATATAAACCCTATAAAAAGAACTGAAACATCAAACTACAAAAAGTAGCTCTGATGTCCATCGGCAGAATACCCCACCTCATCATAATAGAATTGACGCTACTAGAAGCTAAAGTAGTTTTCCATTCCACATGGAACTACAAGGAATACAAAATCCACAATAGACATGTTGATTAGTTCTATCTCATGGGGCTCAATGAGGTCCCGTTCAACCAATGTCTCTATCAATGCGTCGATCATATACATGAGACACGACACACATGGTATGGGCCCTTGTAGGAGAGAGTGACTGGAAATCTGTAGGAACACAAAAACAAAAATGAAATACCACACAAAAATACTCAAAGTAATTAATGAATCATAAGATAGTTCACACCAGGTATATCCTAGAGTAGTGATAGTATCATCATAAATCATATCATTGAACTCCTCAGCTACTAGAGAACACCTCCTATCTTGAGTATAGTGTGAAGTTTTAGTAAAACAAAGCCACATCCCACTAACATTGGACTTTTGTGGTACATACCCATGATGATTACCATGGGTATGCTTGGTCATACTGAGCCTCTCCTCACCGTGAGCCTTTCGGGTCATATAGTTTTTCTTCCCACCTTGGACAAACTGAGGAACTCCTCTTGTTAAGTACCGTGGGTCTACTATGTCACACAGAGTTTCTCCCCACCGTTGGGCCTACCAGTTCACACATACCAGCTTCCCACTTTGTCGTTGTCGATCAGTCTTCAGGTCCCAGCCAACAGCAAGTTTACGTATCTTGCACGTTTTGGAGAACTGCTTCACAATCTATTCTTCACATCTCGACATCCACTAAATCCAAAACAAAGAATTCCAAATTATCTGACTCCTCGGGAGGGTCCCACTATTACAAATGTCTCATCAATTGGATGCATGGTTTCCATGATACATGTGTTTTAGTAAAAAGGCGGCTCATTGCAATGGGACCCAGTACGACCATGTCAGACAGACCCAACCAATCCAGACTTGGGGTCCCACATAGCTTAGTTTAACTAGACTGAATCTACCTAACCTAGTTTTGGTCGGGGTAGTTCACATTAGGCCTAGCCAGTGGGATAGGCCCAACCTACCTCGCGGGACCCAGCCCGGTTTGGCCAAGGGTCCAACAAGTTGGGTCGCCTGACAACTCGTTCTAGTCTCTCCCTGCCCACTGGCATAGGTCAGTATGCCGGTGTCGGTCTGGCCCATCAGAATAGGTCTGACCTACTAGGATAGGTGTGAACCCCACTAGCCATTAACCGGATGCACAGTGCAGCCGGTGGGAGCACCAGGAAGGGACACGGCAGCCGGCCGCCACCGGTCTGCTCTGTCATGTTGGATGCCATGGGGCCTCCTCATCCAGTAACAGTCGGCAGACCATTGCTCATCTAGTTGATCTGAGTGTCCCAGAGGTGGGCCAACCCTTTCACCGGATGCGTACCTGGTGCTGCATCACCCCATGTCTGTTGTGGTGTGATATCGGGCGCACCTCTATCATCCACTTGTGGCCACTGTCACAAACTACTACTAGAGACATCACATCAGTGGTCCCTTATACAGGCCACCTGATTTTCTCTATTGGTCCATTCTACGACTGTCTGTACAAAAGGGTCCCTCAGGTCACCGCTATCCCCATGCAGTCACCCGAATCAATCTTCCACCACTTTGAGAATGCAGACTCCATGAACACACGAGAGGAGGTTCTCGAGCCTTGTTCATTTTGGCCCAGGCCCTCCGCATTTGAGTTCTAATTCAAGGGGGGATTTTGGTTCAATCATTTCTTGAATTTTTGGAATCCTATATAATAAATCACTATGAAAAGTCACCCTCCCATATAATCGAATGAATCACAGATCAACATGTTCATGGGTTGATCTGTGTTCATCATTTCCAGAAAATAATTGTGTTGAAGAAATTTGAAAAAAAAATCAAACCCATATATTGTGGAAGATCGATTCCATAATAGTCATCCTCGAGAGTTAAAGGTGTTGACGCAGTCACTTCTGGCTATGTTCTTTATGGTTCATCAACGTCAGCAAATTCCTGATGGCGTTCTCCATTATTCGTTGTAGAGAAGATTTTACAGATATTCGCGTGATAATCTTTACAGTTTAATTCTCGGTTGTATCTAATGTGTGAATAGTTAAAAGGAACACATGTCCTAGAATTTGAGTTATGCTGTGACATTTTGTCTTTTCACTATCTCATAAATGAACCAACTTCATTGTTACACTTCATTTGTTACATCAATTCGTAGCATGATACATGTCATTAATTAGACACATTAATGTGCCCCATTATTGCCTCGTCGTTTCACAACAACATCATTGTGTCGTAGCTCATCGGATGACAAGAGAAAATATAATAAATTTTTAATATTATTAAATAATTTTATGAAATGTATAAAAGTAATCATTTTATTCTTATCCCTTGTCAGCTGATCTTAAGTCCATTATAGGCGAATCCCAACATTCTGAGTTCAACGGTGTCCCAATATTTTCATTCCAAGAAATGGTTCAAAAGTAAGAATAACATGTTCGTGCATTTACTGAACGTACCTTAATAAATCCAAATTTCCATTCCGCTCTCTCCGGGCCTCAATATCCCATGACGTTAGAGTAAAAAATCTCAAAAATAATTCTATATAAATTCATTTACATGGAATTTCTGAGAAATTGCATTCTCCGCACTCATCGGTCATTACATCCTCAGAATCCAAAACTAAATATTATCCAACAGATGGGGGTACTGCACACGAATATGTGCCTCCCACACTTATGTGATCTCTTCGAGATTCCCGTGTGGCCACTGAACTCACACCAGAAGAATTGACAACCCAAGTATGACCCACTCCTATCAGTCCTCTATCCCCACCAGAAACTCCGCAAAAATCACCCCATCGTCAATATCTAGCTCACCCTAGTGGATATCGTCTGATGGGTCATGCACATATCTTGTCAATAGTGACACATGGAAATCATCATGTACTCGGTGCATCTATGGGGGAAGAACTAGGTGGAAATCGTCCTCACCATTTCTGCACTAGATTTGAATGGTTCAGATGAACCTTATAGATAGCTTGCTTCCCCAGCAAAATCATTGTAACTCTCATTGGGGTGAGACCCTAAGGAACACATGTTCTCCCTCCATAGTAAAAGAGGGTCTATGTCTCCTATCAGAATAAGAGTTCTTATTTCTTTGTTCTATCATCATCCTCACCTGTATGTTTTGATAATTCTCAGTGGTATCCAGTACTAACTCTCAACCCATGATTATCGACTCCTCTATTTATATCTAGCATATGGGTGATCAGGAAGGCTTCCCGTAAAAGGCCTCAAATGGTAACATGGAAATATTATAGTGGTAGCTATTGTGGAATTCAAAATCCACTAGTGGAAGGTGGTCCTCCCCACTATAACTAATGTCATGTGCATTCAAACTGTATTTCCATCCTTCTGATGATGAAAATATATGCTCAATCACAGGTGCCTCCCGAATGCCTCATGTAATCCCTTCAACAACTGGGATGTTAGATAGGCATCACGATCTGAGATGATCATAAATGGAGGCCTATAAAGCCACACTATCTACTGGATGTAGACGCATCCCAAGCCGTCTACTTTTCCCAACTCTCGAATGGGTTGGAAGTCAGCCGACATGGTGGGTCGGTCAACGATCCCCCTAATAGAATAATGGCCTTTGTATGTTTGTGGAAACCCCGTCAGGAAGTCAATTGTGTTACCATCCCAATTCTAATATGGTATCTATAGTTGTTGGGTCATTCCTACTAGAAGCTAATGCTTGGCCATCACTAGCTAACAAGTGAGGCATTGTGAAACAAACTCGGTCACTGCTCTCTGCGTCCCCAGCCACCAGTACTATTGTTGGAGGTCCTCGTACATATTCTCCACTCTGACATGTACCACCAAAGAGGACATATGGAACCCTCTAATCACCTCCTCTTGAAATTTCACCAGTACTACGATTCACCCTCTGAAAAGGATGGAAAACTCCAGACCTAAAAAAATCCATCATGAGACCTTGTTGAGGATAACTGAGCCCGTCCTGCCTCTCATTGAACATCCACCAATTGTGCTTCCCTGACATGTTGTAAGAGCTGTGGAAAAACAATTATCGAACAAAGTTAAGCGTCTCCACCACCATAAATGAATTATATCTACATCACGGCTTAATACTTTGTTTCCACACTCATGAGCTGAAAACTAGTACTCCTACAGAGTGTGTCTACCCCCACATTTCCATTCCCATGAGTATAGACATTCTCAAATTCATACTCTAGGAGGAACTCTAGACATCACTGATATCATATAATTATGTTTTTTGAGGAGAAGATATACCAGAGACTCTTGTGAATAGAATAAACTATAAACCACTAACCCATAATGTAGTGCCTCCACTTCATCAAGGCAATGCCGACTACTACTAACTCCAGGTCATGGGTCACGTAGTAATGCTCATGCTGCCTCAAATGTTGTGATTCATAGGTTATCCCTGCTTGCTCATGCATCATGACACAACCCAATCCTATTGGTGATTATTCATAGTAAAGTACATAACCAACACCCTCCTCTATTAGTTTCAAGATAGGGGTACTAGTTAGTCTCCGCCTCAGCTCTTGGAAATTATACTACATTTTCATCCACACGAAGGGTTTTACCTTCCGTGTCAAAGCCTATACGGGTGTCTCTTCTCAGGAGAATACAGGAGGAAACAACTGATAGTCACCATCCATCCCAGGTACCTATGCACTTCAATCACAATCCCTAGCATATCCCAAATATTAATTGCATCTATTTTTTCCGAATCCACTACATCTACAGCCTCTAAAATCACATGTCCTAGAAAGTGGACTTCCTGAATCAAAAAATGACGTTGTGAGATATTTCCATAAAACTGGTGCTCTTGAAGTGTATCCAAAAAATCTGTAGGGGTGTAGTTTGATACTCCTATGATGGTAAGTACAACAGGATGTCATCGATGAAGACCATGAAGTACTGTTCAAGGTAAGGCTGGAATATCATGTTCATGAATCCCAAGAACACTGTGGGGGCATTGATCATGCCAAAAGGCATCACTAGGAACTTATATAGGCCATACATGCACCTCAAGTCTGTCTTCTGGACATTATCATTACGTAAATAATATTGGTGATGTCCTGGTATAAGATCTATCATTGATAATCACCTCACTCCCTTCAGCTAGTCGAATATGTCATCTATAATCTACAGTGTATTCTTTCTCATCATGGTCACCTGGTTCAAGTGCCGAGAATGCACGCACAACCTCAAACTCCCATCTTCATTGTTGAAAAAAATAAGTGGGGCTTACCATGGTATAACGCATGACCTTATGAACCCCTTACCCAATAAGTCCTCTAGTAGTACCCTCACCTCAAGTAGATCCGTTAGATCCATATGATATTTTGGTGTGGATATCAGTGTCGTCCCGGGGTACTGGTGGAGAAAAAAGTCTTCCCATTTAGAAGGAGGTTTTCTAGGAACATCCCTACAAAAAACATGATCCTACTCACCCACCACTATTAAAAACATGGAACCCTCTCATCCACTACACCGAGGATGAGGATAGAAAACTGGATAGTGATCAACTACACCCTCCTCCTAGAATCTTATTCCTGTACTACAAGGGTTTCTTTCCCCCTGGTGAAGGAAAACAAGGTCCTATCTCCACAGACACACTACACTGTATGCCTAAAATAGTCAATCTGAGCATGGTCAATGGATAAACAGTCCATACCCAAGATGAAATCATAAGGCTATGAAGCCTCTACTAGGAGATCCAAACTGATTCTCTCCACTCCTAGAGTATTCTCACACTACCAGCACCATGATGTAATCATATAATCATCTCCCGTTAGAGTATCTAGCCATAAAGAATGAACCAAAAACTCCACTAGAATCACCATGACCCAAACAAGAGCCATGTAATGGAAATAATGAATAGTACATGTGGCAATAAGAACAACAGCTAGGGTTTAGAATAAACAAGTAGTATCTCAGATTATCTATGGAGCCTCATGTTCAAAATAGTATACTACCTAGAACAATGATCTCCCATGTCAGCCTGGTCGTTGAGGTTGGGGAGGACCACAAACACATCAATGGTGGACTTGGTGGCCTAGGAACATGTGGGGACTAGTAGGACCAAGCATACATGACATAATTCTTTGTCTTCTGGTAGCTTAACTTATCTTATGATCAGTTGGGGTTTTCCATGGATGTTAATCGAAGATTCTTTTTGTACTATGTGGTTTTTGTTCTTTTTGTTGGGTTTTTATTTGGGCACACAATCTTTTAGATATAAATTGTACTCAATCATGTTTTAGTATAATTTATTTCACTCTTAGTTTGTTGGGATGTGGTTGTACATTTTTGAATGTACATGTACCCCTGAAAATTCCTTCCACTTGCAGGTTGATACCTTCAGTGCTAGTAGCCATCCCATGTTCTTCGGGAGGAGGACATGGGGTAGTCACGGAATAGGGGGTCGGATCGTAACAATGTGGTATCATATAGAGGTTTGGGGATTGAAGTTCTATCATTTCATGCTTGGTTTGAACCCCGAAAAATAAATCCATATCAAATGTCGGCCACCCATAAAAACGAACGAATCATGGGTCAAATTTACCAGGGTTTATTTAGAGTTAGAAATTTCTAGAAAAATAATATCATGGCCGAACATTGAAATAAAAATCAAACCCCTACCTCAAAGATGTTAGATTTTGTAACATTTTTCCTTGAGAGTTCAAGGTGATGGCGTCATCACATCATGATCTGTTCATTAAAATTATTTGAAGTCAGTGAAGTATTCCAAATGTCCTTAATTCATTGTTGGAGTGTAGAATCACTAGAGTTATGTTAGAGAATTCACACAGTTTATATCCATGTTGTCTCCCATGTGTCATCAATTAAAAGAAAATCATGTCGCAGTGTTTCTATTACATTGTGACGTCATGCTGTCAAATAGTTTCATTTATGAAACAACGTCATTGTTATGATTATTCATGCACATCATTTCACTACATGATATAGGACATTATTAAGACTTATTAAAGTGTCCCATCATAGCTTCATCGAAGCACCATAACATCACCATGTCACCACTCGTCTGATGAAAAAATAAAATAAAATAAAATAATAATGCTATATTATTATTTTTTGAAAAGTAAAAAAATAAAATTTAATGTTTGGACCTTGTCGGCTAAATTTAAGTCTATTATAGGTGAATCCCAATATTATGTGTCCAAAGTATCCCAGAATTTTTATTTTTAGAAAAGGATAAATTTTTTGTAAAAACCCTCTCATGGGATTAGTTGACGTACCTTAAAAAATGTTCAAAATTCACTTCTAGGATATCCATTCCACAGAATCACGTGCCCTCTGAGCACACAGTCTCAATATAATTCCATATAAAAAATTACATGAAATTTCTGAGACATTACATTGTTACTATCAATTATTGAGAAGAAATTATTCCTTTTATTCATGTCAAAAAATTAACTTCCCACTGATGGTCCAATATATAAAGACAAATATATTCATAATTCCTGGTGAACAATATATTTCTTCACCCACCTTCCAAGAGAAAGTGTTATTAACCATTTCAAAAATATCTAATATAAATCATGGTATATTTATACACCAAACCCATGATTTACCATATCAATATTATATTAAAAGGCATAAATTTATCGAATGATTTGGGGGGATAATGTTACAGCCAGAGTTTTTAGAAAGGGAATTATATTTTGTTTCATAAGTAATAAATAATACAATGCCTAAATGAATGAACCTTTTTTATTCAAATAAAAACCTTATGAAAAATACATTAAATAGCAAGGTGTGCGTATGATTAACTAATTAAGGAAATAATATTTAATATTATTGTCAATATAAATTTATTAAAAAATTTGTAGGAAATAATCTCTCAATATTTTGAAAGATCTATTTTATTGTAATAATATATTTTTTCTTCAAAAATCATTTTTTTTGTAAGAATGTATTATAAATAATTTTCGAATATTTTTAAAATATAACAAAAAAAATGTATTTCCTTCGGTAAACCAGCATATCTATATTCAAAAATGGTGAAATTTTGAGAATTTTGTGAAATTTTTTATTTATCAATGAATATTGAATCATATTGGTTTTTATTGAAAACTATATTTTCTATCAAATTTTCTCAAATAGTAAAATAATATTTTTCTGATTATTTTAAAAAATTTATTAAAAAATGTTATTATAAATTTTTTTTATTCATAATCAATATATATTATATGGAATAAATTTTATACATGAATTTGGTACAAAAAATTTATTATTAAAATGATTTTTATAGAATCATTTCTTTTTATTATGTTTTTATATTAATATTAAACTAGATTATACCACATGTAGAAATTGAATCCTAAAAATGGATTAAATTTAATGATTTTGTAGTTCCCAAATTTCAAAATCACCTTATTTTTTAAAATATGTAATAATATTAAAAAAAATTTACCACAGAAAAAGAAAAATCAAGTAGACAATGTTAAAATTATTATAATAAGGACATAAAAAATTACTCTAAATCTTTCTTTTATCTATTTGGTTGACTAGAGTACATCAATGTACAACATATTTTCTGAGAATGTGGAAAATATATAATATATTTCATTGAATTTTGACATATATATAATTTTTAATGATAATTCAAAAACAAAACTCACATTATATATTTATATATTTTTATAAGGGATAAAAATAAATAATTATAAGTTATAAATAGGTTATTTTAAATATAAATTATTTTACCATTTAGGTAATTTATTATTATTATTATTATTATTAACTAATACTATAAGTTATTAAAAAATGATGATATAGTATATAGTCAATTAATATAAAAATAATATAAATAACATTAAATATATTATATGTAATATTATATTCATAAAACAATTATTTGATTATATTTTTTAATAAAAAATATATGTTTTTTAATGTGAATGGTTTTTATTGAAATTATTTCATTTTCATGTTATTTAAGATGTCAAATTATATGACTAATTCCAAACAAAAAAATTTATATTTTATTATTTATAATATTTAATTAAATAAAATAGAAGTTGTTGGACTCCTCAAGATTTAATGATCACAAATCATGTTGGGGTTTGATGGACTCCCCATTTTTTAATTCTAACAAGATCATTATTGAGAATCTCAAAAATCTAGTTTGAATATTGTAAACAATGTTTAACCTTGTTCTATTATGTCTCATTATGATTTTGTTTATTCTTAAACTATTATGTTAATATAGATTCCTAAGACCAAAATCATTTTTTTATTTTCATAAAAGGACACTTTAAGGGAACGTGGGAACTACACCAATATGATTACACTGTACATATTCAAAATTCAGAATGGGCATAAATGAAACTTAAAATCAAAGGCCACCACCACGAAAAAAATCCCAAAAATCAGGCACCATCCAATAGCATGCTGACATCGCCATCACCACAACCAAAATTTATCATCACACCATCATTATCCCTACCAAACGTCAATTCATCATCTCCCGAGTCACCACCTAGCCAGAGAGAAAATAACCACCCGTGTATATCCCACCACTGCCCAGTCGCACCATTGGCAAAAACCCCAAATCACATCAATCCATCATAAACCATAGTAACATATATGAAAACCTCATCACCGAAACCATTATCATCATCATCAGAAGAACTACAACATTCCTCATCTTGTATGATTGATCTTCATCACCATCTACCTCCCGAAGCCACCATCTCAACGTCACTTCCCAATGAAGCATATGGGACACTGTATAGCTCAACCTCAGAGAGAATGGTTGAATCCTGGATCCGGAATAGAGAAAAAACTAGATTTGTAGAAAAAAATAGTGGCAAGACCATCACCATTATGGTCCACAAAACCAGTGAACCTGATAACTATAAAAGGGTCCTGAACAAAACCGCCCATAAAATCGATATCCCTAATCATCCCTGAAGATGAGATTATCAAAATCATCCCTAATCAATAGAAATGATGAAGGACTACATAATATTGAAAAATGACTACAAACCGTTACCTAAGACACCATACATCTGACACTATATTAAAAAACTAATTGCAAAATCCACAATGGAGCATAGATCACATCTTTTCCACTGGTCCAGATCACACAGTGACTGTCTCACCGTGACAGTCTCACCATGATTGTGGTACTGTGACTATCTTACCGCAGCTATGACACTATTCCATACATATTTTATTTAATATTTTTCAATTTAATTAATTATTTATTTATAGAAATCATATGTGAGATATTAAATGAAACTGATATAATTAATGATATTTTTTCTTGTCAGTATATATTACGTGGTATGATGTGTGCAGATAGTGAATCTTTTTGGCTCCAACATAATAACCAAAAAAAATCAGGGCACTGGATAAAATATATGGAGAAGTGGAATATATGGAAAGATAATATAACATCAATATATGCCCGAACACATTCAATAAATAATATACAATTTATAGTTGTTATATAAAAAGAAGATCCCAGTTTGAACCATCTTCAAAGCATCCTTGCATCAACTTGAAGGAAAAGAGGAACATCTCGCTGCATTGATTAACATATAATCATATCGCAATAGTCTCTGTTCAGAAGAGGTCAAAAAAATTAAATCTACTGCATCCAATGTGACTATAGATGAATTTCATTACACTAATTTCCCTCTAAACTCTTTCTCGTCACATTTTTCTCTATTGTGTATTGTTTTATTTCTATTTTATAGTGTGAGTATTTGTAATAAAAAAAACACCCTCTCTTTCACTGAACTAGAGGATATAACATTACCTTATCCATATAACTTTCAAAACCTTGTTTCACCCACATATTACTATTTAAGTGGACATGTGTGATCTATCTATTATTTCTCCCTTTAAGAATAGTGACAATGGTCGTGTGACCTGGATAGTTTCATGTACTATTTTTTACTCTGATCTAGGGTGTGGATCAAATATTATTTTATATATTTTTTTATGGTAGGTGAAGACCATGTTTACTGGATTTTGTCTTGTCTTGAGACTGAACAACTTTCTTTATCCTTGGTTCCTTTCAATTTAGTCAATCACAATTTTAACTCATACTTCGGAAAACTAAATTTTACATTGATTGTTAGTATGAGATAGTAGTTATAATTATTTTACCTTGTTAGAATATTTTTAAAAGTTATATAAATATTTTATATTGTTATTACTGAGAATTAGTCAATCTTCTATGAAACTATTTGAACTGTAAATCTATTATAAATTTACTACCTCAACAATCTGGAATGTTTTATTTTTAATTGGGGGAATAATTGAGATTGTATTTTTAACAATAATTTTTATAAGAAATTAATTCACCCCTTCTACTCTTTGGTGTCCTACATCGACAAAAATTTTGTATTAGAGGTTGATTTACAAGTTTCATTTTTCAGATATTTTGAAATATAACAACATTTTAACAAATTTTTTAACTGTGATTTTTGTTGTGATTTAAGGATCATTAAAATTTTGTAAGTTCTAAATTTATAGAACATTAAAAGTATATTTAGTTATCATGGATAATAGATCGGATGGTTCTGCTACTAATATACCCAAATTATTTAGAGGTACAAATTAAGTACAATGGACAATTAAAATGAAAATACACTTAGAATGTATGGATTTTGAGATTTAGTCATCATTTATTGATGAATATATGATTCCTAATATTGATAAGAAAAAATAGGATGACCCAATTAATGTTTCTGATAATAATAATTCTAAATCGATGAATTACAAATAGTGGTCTTTAAGAGATAATGATTTTAATCAAATTTCTGTATGTAAAACAACCCATAAAATTTGAGATACTTTATATGTTTCACATGATGGAACCTCTTGTTATAAGGAAACGAGACTTAGTACATAAACTATTAAATATTATTACATTATTATGAAGCCAAATTAGCCTATTTTTGAAATGTATGTATTACATAATAAAATTTTTAATACAATGATATCACTGGGAAGAGATGTTACAACCATGGAATGAATTATCTGATTACTCAGATGTAGGATAGATAGGAAGGGAGTGAACTCTATCAAATTAGATAATTGGTTGATATTAGAAATCATCCAGTCTGGAATCTTATTGGAATGTTAATGATGTATGAAGAATAATTATATGTCAAAAAACAAGAGGTAGATAAATTTCGTGGCCTTCCAAACCATTACTTCCGAAACTATGGAAAATGATAGGATAATACATCATTTTGATAGTACAAGTAATGAGGAATATCCATATTATAGTGATGAGGAAATGGAACAATTAGATAAATTATTTAAAAAGTTAATAATATAAATAAATTTTTTAGGAAGCCTAACAATTGAGGTAAATATGATAAAAAGGAAAACTGAAAAAATTGGAAGAATGGCGAAACATCTAGTGAAATAATCATCTGTGAATGTAAGAGATGGTAAATTTAAATGCTAGTTATACCCTGTTAAAATACAATAAGAGGTATGGGGATAAATATTTAAAGAATAAAAATTCCATGAAATGAACATAGTGTTTTTATGAGGACAGTTCTAGTGAATTAGAGTGTAACGTCCCGACCCCAGTTACCCAGAGTCGGTGAATTATTACATAAAATTGGCATGATCAAAAGAAAGATCATGTCTTGAAAGACCGATTAGTTTATTAGCCTTGGAATCACTAGATACATTCATAAAGTTTTACATTACATCAAAAAAAATATTGTCTTAATATCCCCTCATACTGTCCCTGCAGGCCACTCATAAATTACTTCTTCATAATCCTGGGAAAAATAAAAAATTGAAAGGGGTGAGATCAGATGCTCAGTAAGGATAACATTATAGCATAAACTTTCATAGATAAGCATAAACACTTAAGGGAATTTATAACTAAAACAAAATCCTTTTAAACTTGAACTTCAGCATAAAATGGAAATGATAAAATGAAATAATGTCATTTACTTATTCACATGGATATTCTACTAGTCTACTGATCACATGAAATATCAATAACCAATTTCATAATGATGGAATGCATAATTCCATACTATCATAACCACATAGCCAAGGCCTCGTGCCAAGACTACAAATAAGATTTTGCTAAGGCCTTAGTCCAAGACACTAGTTTGCCTCACGAGACCTACCGATGCATCGAGGAGCTATAGTGGGCTCCACCCGTCACTTATTAAGTCCAATTCATTCATCATATGAACAGGTTTTAAACATAATATAAACATTCATATTAAAACTAGCATACGAAATGTCAATACTTTAACCACAAACCATGAATGGTATAAAAATAGCACATCCACAGTCAAACATAACTCATTTGATACAATATGGAAGATTTTATTGTGTCACATTAACCTCAATCAATAATAATTAAGGATGTTGAAATAGATGAAAATAATCATCAAATATATTTCAGAGAAATATCCCCCTTTTTCTTGAAATCATTTAAAAGTCACACTATTTGTCAAAAATCCATTTAAAAATAGATTTTTGAATCAAAGTGTCCCATACCACTTTGAAACTTTTAAAAGGAGTTTTAATTTTAAAACTTTAATGTCCATATAAATAAATCCTTAAAAACATTTTTTAAACATGGACATTAATGAGAAAGATTTAGAAGAATAAGTCTTTAAAACATTTAAAAATGGTATTTTAGTTAGAGTTTCTAACCAAAATAGAGAAAATTGAATACAAATAATTGAGTTAATCAAAACATTATAATATCATGAGAATAATGGGATTCATGATATACTATGTCAAAGTACATTATATGCACCACATAAAAGGGATTCGGTGTATAACAACAATGAAGTCTCAATGGAATGTAAATTGAGATGAAATATCTCATAATGTCTGTATCCTTAGGTTAAGGATAAATCAACGAAATAATTTTGTGTGACAAATATAAATAAAATAAAAATGATTGTATATTCAGTATAAAACAATCAAAGGACATTCACACATATTCTAGTAAAAACAACACCAATGAATAGGATGTTTGTCTCAACAAATTGAGATTGAGTAAAAATTACTCTTATCAAGTTCATACCGATGACTTGAAAATTTTTCAATGGAGTGATTATGTCTATAAATAGTATATACACAGAAAGGGAGTCTAAATTATGACATAATCAAATTAATAGTTATTCCACACATAATCTTGGAGTAATATAATCAATGAAATATGCGTAAATCCAAATGAGTGAAAATTGAAATTTCCAATTCCCTTATCGATTAGGTAACATATGAAACATACACCCAGGAAAGAAGGATCATAAAATGATTATGTAAATACCCATAAAAAATGTATAATACACAATGAATACAATTACAGGTAGTACACATACACTACATGCAATAAATAAGTGGTGAATAATGGAATTCTCACGAAATTAAGAATGAGATAAGAAACCCCTTACCTTGTACTTTTCCTTGGTTGGGGGTAGTTTAACCTCCTGTATAATGTTGAAATAATTTTTAATAAATTATTCATGAATAATATACATTAATATGATATCATATATGATCTTTTAACATTGCTTTGTTAATAATATCTTAGAATTATCGCCATTTCAGGTGTTAACTTACTCGTTTTCTTTTATATGTCTTGTTACGTAAGCCATGTTTTTCATGGATATGTTTTATCTTATTCATATCCATAATGATATCAAGTCCTTAAACATTATTTTTAAATCATCAAATGATAATTATACATGAATGGATATGATAGAGAATGAATCTCATCGCGTTCGTGGAGAGGGTAGTCCGTACGTACCACGAGCGACAATATCATTCTTTTGATATTAAAATAATATATAATTGGATGGTATATCATATATAAATAATCGTTATCATGTTATATTTATTATTTTCATGAGTTAAACATCATTATTATACCCACCCAAATAATAATATATTGAATAACAATTACACCACGACGTGGAGATGGTAAGCCGTACGTACGCACGTATGGTGACATGTTTTAAAAGGGTGGATAGAATACTGAATATGGTTGTACCATATTTATAATAACATCACAGAATATATAAGATACTGGACTTATTATTTTATAATGGTAAAAACAAATAAATAAGAAGTGGAAGAAGAAAGGAACTTGAAAGGGGTTGGTGAAAACATTACCTCTTCTTCGGGTTCTTCCTTTTGATTTGATCAAAAGGGCTCCTTACGTTGACTTTATGATCAAACTAAGGCCTCTAGGTTGTAGTGAGGGAAGTTTAGAGAGTATTTGGGCAGGTTTTGGCCGATCCAAAAGGCTTTTAAGGTGTGATGAAATGAGAAGGATGAGTGCCCTTTTATAAGGGGGTGAGGGGCACCTTTGGAAAAGCTAAAAATATTAATTTATAATAAATTCTTATTCGGTTTTTAATGGATAAAACGTTGATTATTGAAAGGTTAAGGTGGGGATAGGTCGAAAAGCATTCAACAAATAGAATGTAGACATGTTTGGGAAACTATATTAACCTTATCTGTTAGTTTTAACTCTTAGTTAATTAGATTGACAGTTACCATGTCACTTTGTATTTTTATATTATATAGTTAATAAACATACTATATACATCCAAGAGACCCCCAAGTGGTCCATTAATGATACACCTATCATGATATAAGTCTCTTGGCCGAACCTTATATTTTTATGAATTTAATATCAATTAATAATATAATATTTGTTTTAAAAACTCTTTTATGTCAATTTTGACACTATTCAATAGTTGATTTTTGTTAAACTCATAACAGAATGATTGATTCGAAAAAATTAAATTAAATCAATACTAATATGTCATATTATCCTAAAAAATTATTTTAATTCATTAAAAGTCTTAATTTATATTTATTTGGGTATTTATAATATCAATAATTTTAATTTTTCACTATTATGGTAAATACTACATCATCATTGTGTCATAAATATATTAAATTATTTAATGTCTAAAAATTATAAATAAAATATTATTATGTATTAAATATTATTATATTTCTAATGAATATTTAAAATCAAATTTATCTTATGTATAACCCTATATTAAAAATGTTTTAGTTAATAAACTTTGATTTTAACTCTTTTAACTCTTCTTTGAATTAATTAATAATAAATGTCCTAATCTAATCCAAATGGACCTAAATGATAGTATTTTCTTCTTAAGGTTGTTTTTGGTCGAGATACACTTGTACAATAGAATTAGGACATGTTTTAGGATAATATTAATATCATTTTTACCCTCAATTACACTATTTAGTTTTAACTGTGGTAAATAAAAGTAAAAAGTTACTATTCACAAAAAATTATTTTCATCTCATTGAACCACATTTTACTTATTGATATTAACCATGTCTCTCTGATTTTCGAAATTCCATTCACAGAAGCGGTAAAATTATGTTTTATGAAAAATTCAGTTTTTTTAACTAACACTTAGTAGTTTCACTATTCATCAAAAATTGAAGATTTTCAGAACAATGCCAAAATTTCACTCTAAGCTATAACTGATATTCCGAATTCAAAATTTATTACTATATTAAAAAATTATAAACATATAAGTTCCATAAATTAATTTTATAATTAATTCCTGCTGTTACAACAAATAGCGTGTTTTTAAGAAACAATATATATCAAAAGATTGACAATTGTTCAGGTCCAATTTCAAAGTGAAATTAATTCTAATGAACACCATTGGATAAAATGGTAAAAATAAATTATAATTATACTTTTAAACCACTATATAATATAATTTATCACTATAAATTTTTTTTATTTGAAAAAGTTGTTTTTAATTAAAATTTAGTAATTTTCACTATTCATCAAAATATAAGTGTTATGCGAAAAGTTCCAAAATTTCACCCTAGGATAAATTTGATATTCCGAATCCAAAAATGCAGTCCATTTTAGTGATAGAATTTATAATATTTCAAAAAGTAGGTATTACTATTAATAATGGTTAGTTTGATTGGTTGTGGTGTGTTAGAATCTCGAAGTTGCGTACAATGCACGCCATTGCATTATTTGAAGGGAAAGGTATCGTGGAATCTTGTGGTGTTACATTCTCCCCTCCTTCAATAAATTGCGTCCTCGCTATTTTTAAAATTATTCTTGGGAATATAATGGAATGTCCCACATCGGAAAAAGAGTCAATAAAACTATCACTTTAAAAGAAAGAAAGAGAGGTATAAAGGTCCACCAAGATAACCCATACTCGGATTCCATGTAGGAATACATGGATATGGATGATAAAATAACTGTTATGTTCTGATGGAGAGGGATAGAAATCATGATCAGGAGAAAGTTAACAATAAGAAAACCATAAACTTGTGTTGGGACAAACGACCATTAGTCTCCTATTAAGAAAGTAAGCGGACAACATTTTTTTGGTTTAAGTTACATTACATAAGGATGAGGAATTAATTTATGATATTGACTAAGAATATAAAGATATATACTTACATTTTATGTAGAGTTTCATTATTTAATAAATTTCCACCACTAACTCATTTTTTTAATGATGAGTATTCAAGAAGACTTGGTCACACTGGAAGAGCTAGAATAAACTTCTATAGAATCACATGATCCATGCAGGATGAACTATATATTTACATTGTCTTTAAAGATTAATCAAAACCAAAATGGTTAGTACAAGATCTAAGGATCCCCCAACAGGATATTCCTTGAGAGAAATAAACACTAATCTTAATTTCCAAAATTAAACCAACAATACCCCAAAGTTAAATAAATACCATTCAATAATCAATTGTCCTTAAAATCCTTCAATATAATCAAAAATAATATTGAAAACCAAAACCTATTTATAATGTTGTCTTCCACGTTAAATTGTATCTCAAATGACATTAATTACTCATATTGTCACATACATAAAATTAATTAACCTAATCATTTCCATAAATAACCCAAATCATTATAAATCCACAATAAAAACATAGATAAAAATCCACCATTACTCCTCAAATGAAATCACATACTATTCTATTTTCCATGGGCATATAGTGTTCACACCAAAGCAAATATCTTCCAAAATAACATTTATCACTTAATCACCAAATCATTTTCCTATACTAAGGGTATTCATTTGATATGACATAAGATCCCAAATCAAATTATTATTGATCAGTAAAATCATTTGACTAAAAATAATAGTCACACTGACCAGGGACTTCACGTAGTCCAGTGGTCAGCGATAAATCCCAATCACACTTTGGTTGTGGGTCCGATTCCCACAGCTTTGTTCGACGCGATGGGTTGTCACATGGTCTATGTGTTGTCCTTTTTTAAAAACTATATTTTATAACATTACCAAAATGAGATAAATTCCTAAAAATAACCAAAACATAATTTAACCACAAATGTTATCTCATACCATGCATTTTCATCCCAAATTATAATAATTTGTAATTGTTTCGAACCCAATGACCATATAAAACCAAATGGTTACTTATAACTATATCCACAAGAGAAAAGATAATTCTTCCATAAATATCATTCTCACATGGAAAACATTAGGGTTACAAATACAAGAGAAAATTATTCCAAAGTAAACCCTTCAATAAGGATCACTAATAATTTCTATACATTTATCCAACCATTTATGTCCACATAGCTTCTTCCCTGACCAAGAAAATATCCTATAGAATAGGACATTCACTCGGGTAATGGCCAGGTCCCCTACATTTACGGAAAATGACTGTAAATGGATTCTGGGGACCATTTTTATCTTCTTCCATAGTACTCTTCATTTTTCATCGCCAATTCTTCACTTTATGTCCTTCCTTCCCCCACGTAAAGCATTTCTTTATCCCATTGAGACAATTTCCTGGGTGTCTCCTTCCACATTTCCTGCAAGATGGAAATTGAGGATTTCTTTATCCATGGTCTTTACTACTGGAGCTCTTATCATTCATCACCTTTCTCTTAATTGTTGAGTCCAGTAATTGGTTAATATATATATTGTTGATCATATTTTTGGAAAATTTATTTGTCATAAAGACGATAACTTTTACGCCTATCAATGTTCCATTTTGTTGCTCATTTCCACCACCGTTCCAACCTTTTACAGCATTATCAAAGTCACTATGACTTCCTTGGAATCCATCCATTGACTTAAACCAGAAAGCATTGTGTGGGTAATGATAGTCATACAATCATTTATAGTTTAACATGTCACCATATTCTCAATTTGAAACACATTAGGATTAACAAAGGTCATTTGCTCTCATCTTATATATATAATACTTTAAATCGGTTTGTAAAGAAAATGTAAATTATTCAAAGCATATCCCCCGGGAGTATCGTAACCAAGAGTGCAGCAAGGCCCATTTTCATGCACCATTTTCCGTTCGAGTCTAGATCAAAGCGGTGTTTTCGAGTTTTACCCCTAAGTACATTTTTGCCACAGCCGCCTCTACCTGCTCGTATCCAGACATGGATGTATTTCTCGGAAAACTCACAAAATATCTACAATACCAAAATTCTAGGAAGTTATTCAATACTAATCCTCATAGTTCATCTTAGGTCTACATGCTCGAATTATAGTTTATCTAAATATAGCTTCCAAGGTTTGTACTAAACTTCCTCTAATACCAATTATAACGCTCCGACCCCAGTTACCCAAAGTCGGTGCATTATTACATAACATTATCATGATCACAATAATGATCGAGTCTCGAAAGACCAATTAGTTTAGTATCCTTGGACACACTAGATACATTCATAAAATTTTACATTACATCAAAAAAACATCTTGTCTTCATATCCCCTCATACTGTGCCTGCAGGTCACTCATAAATTACTTCTTTATAATCCAGGGGAAAATAAAAAATTGAAAGGGGTGATCTCAGATGCTCAGTAAGGATAACATTATAGCAGAAGCTTTCATAGATAAGCATAAACACATAAGGCAATTTATAACTAAAACAAAATCCTTTTAAACATGAACTTCAACATAAAATTGAAAGGATAAAATAAAATAATGCAATTTACTTATTCACATGGATATTCTACTAGTCTAATGATCACATGCAATATCAATAACCACTTTAATAATGATTGAATGCATAATTCCAGACTATCATAACCACATAGCCAAGGTCTCATACCATGACTAAAAATATGATTTTGCCCAGGACTTATGCGAAGACACTAGTTTGACTCATGAGACCTACTGATTCATCGAGGTGCTATAGCGGGCTCCACCCGTCACTTAATAATTCCAATGCATTCCTCATATGAACAGTTTTTAAACATAACATAAACATTCGTATTAAAACTAGCATACGAAATGTCAATACTTTAACCACAATCCATGAATGGTATAAAAATAGCACATCCACAGTCAAACATAACTCATTTGATACAATATGGAGGATTGTATTGTATCACATTAACCTCAATCAATAATAATGAAGGATGTTGAAATAGATGAAAATAATCATCAAAACTATTTGAGATAAATATCCCCTTTTTTTGAAATCATTTAAAAGTCACACTATTTGTCAAAAAGCCATTTAAAAATATATTGTTGAATAAACGTGTCCCATACGAATTTGAAACTTTTAAAATGAATTTTATTTTTAAAAAATTAATTTCCATATAAATAAATCCTTAATACCATTTTTTAAAACATGGACATTAATGAGAAATATTTAAATGAATAAGTCTTTAAAACATTAAAAACTAGTATTTTAGTTAGAGTTTCTAACCAAAAGAGAGACACTTGAATACAAATAATTTAGGTAATCAAAACATTATAATATCATGAGAATAAAGGTATTCATGATACACTATTTCAAAGTACATTATATACACCACATAAAAGGGATTCGGTGTATAACAACAAAGAAGTCTCACTGGAATGTAAATTGAGATGAAATCTCTCATAAAGTCAGTATCCTTAGGTTAAGGATAAATCAACGACATAATTATGTGTGACAAATATAAATACACTAAATATGAATTTATATTCAGTGTAAAACAATCAAAGGACATTCACACATTTTCTAGTAAAAACAACACTAATGAATTTGATGTTTGTATTAACAAATTGAGATTGAGTAAAAATTACTCTTATCAAGTTCATACCGATGACTTGAGAATTTATCAATGAAGTGATTATGTGTATAAATAGTTTATCCATAGAAATTGGAGTGGAAATTATGACATAATAAAATGAATAGTGATTCCACACATAATCTTGGAGTAATATAATCAATGAAAAACGCGTAAAGCCAAATGAGTGGAAATTGAAATTTCGAATTCCCTTATCGATTAGGTAACATACGAAACATAAACCCATGAAAGAAGGATCATAAAATGATGATGTAAATACCCATAAATTAAATTATAATACACAATGAATACAATTACGGGTACTAGACATACACCACATGCAATCAATAAGTGGTGAACAATGGAATTCTCACGAAATTAAGAATGAGATAAGAAACCCCTTACCTTGTACTTTTCCTTGGTTGGGGGTAGCTTAACCTCCTGTATAATGTTTAAATAATTTTTATTAAATTATTCATTAATCATATAAATTAATATGATATCATATATGATATTTTAACATTGTTTTGTTAATAATATATTAGAACTATCGTTGTTTCAGGTGTTAACCTACTCGTTTTATTTTATATGTTTTGTTACGTAAGCCATGTTTTTCATGGATATGTTGTATCTTATTCATATCCAGAATGATATCAAGTCCTGAATAAATATTTTTAAATCATCAAATGATAATTATACTTGAATGGATACGATAGAGAATGAATCTCATCGTGTTCGTGGAGACGGTAGTCCGTACGTACCACGAGCGACAATATCATTCTTTTGATATTAAAATAATATTTAATTGGATGGAATATCATATATACAGAATAATTATCATGTTATATTTATTATTTTCATGATTTACGCATCATTATTATACCCACCCAAATAATAATATATTGAATAACAATTACACCACGACGTGGAGACGGTAAGTCGTACGTATGCACGTATGGTGACATGTTATTCAAAGGGTGGATAGAATACTGAATATGATTGTACCATATTTATAATAAAATAACAGTATATATAAGATACTGGAGTTATTATTTTAGAATGGTAATAACAAAGAAAGAAGAAGTGGAAGAGCAAAGGAACATGAAAAGGGGTGGTGAAAACATTACCTCTTCTACGGGTTCTTCCATTTGATTTGATCAAAAGGGCTCCATAGGTTGGATTTCTGATCAAAATAAGGAATCTAGGTTGTAGTGAGGGTAGTTTATAGAGTATTTGGGAAGGGTTTGGCCGAACCAAAAGGCTTTTAAGGTGTGAAGAAATGAGAAGGAGGAGTGCCCTTTTATAAGAGGGGTGAGATGCACCTTTGGAAAAGCTAAAAATATTAATTTATCATAAATTTATATTCGGTTTCTATTGGCTCCAAAGTTTATTATTAAAAATTCAAGGTGGGGATAGGTCGAAAAAAATTCAAACAACAGAATTTAGAGAGGTTTGGGTCACTATATTAACCTTAACTTTTAGTTTTAACTCTTAGTTAATTAGTTCGACATTTACCATCTCACTTTGTATTTCAAAATTATATAGTTACTAAACATACTATATACATTCCAGAGACCCCCAAGTGGTCCATTAATTATACACCTATCATGATATAAGTCTCTTGGCCGAACCTTATATTTTTATGAATTTAATATCAATTAATAATATAATATTTGTTTTAAAAACTCTTTAATGTCAATTTTTACATTATTCAATAGTTGATTTTTGTGAAACTCATAACAGAATGATTACATCAAAGAAAGTCAATTAAATCAATACTAATATGTCATATTATCCTAGAAAATTAGTGTAATTCATTAAAAGTATTAAATTATATTTATTTGGTTTTTATAGTATCAATTATTTTAATTTTTCACTATTATGGTAATTAGTGCCTCATCATTGTGTCATAAATATATTAAATTATTCAATGTCTAAAAATTATAAATAAAATATCATTATGTAGGAAATATAATTATATTTCTAATGAATATTTACAATCTAATTTATCTTATGTATAATGCTATATTAAAAATGTTTTAGTAAATAAACTTTGATTTTAACTCTTTTAACTCTTCTTTGAATTAAATAATAATAAATGTTATAATCTAATCCAAATGGACCTAAATGATAATAGTTTATTCCTAAGGATATTTTTGGTCTAGATACACTTGTCCAGTAGAATTAGGACATGTGTTACGGTAATATTGATATCATTTTTACCCTCAATTACCCTATTTATTTCTAACCGTGGTAAATAAAAGTAAAAAGTTACTATTCACAAAAAAATATTTTCATCTCATTGAACCACATTTTACTTCTTGATATTAACCATGTCTCTTGGATTTTTGAAATTCCATTCACAGAAGCGGTAAAATTATGTTTTATGAAAAATTCATTTTTTTTAACTACCACTTAGTAGTTTCACTATTCATCTAAAATTGAAGTTTTTCAGAACAATGCCAAAATTTCACCCTAAGATATAATTGATATTCTGAATTTAAAAATGATGTCTATTTTAAAAAAATTATTAAAATATATGTTGCATTAATTAATTTTATAATTAATTCCTGCTGTCACAACAAATAGCGTGTTTTTAAGAAACAATATATATTAACAGATTGACAATTGTTCAGGTCCAATTTCAAAGTGAAATTATTTCTAATGAACACCATTGGATAAAATTGTAAAAATAAATTCTAATTATACTTTAAAACCACTCAATAATATAATTTATCACTATAAATTATTTTGATTTAAAAAGTTATTTTTAATTAAAATTTAGTAATTTTCACTTTTCATGAAAATATAAGTGTTATCTGAAATGTTCCAATATTTCACCCTAGGATAAAATTGATATTACGAATCCAAAAATGAAGACCATTTGAGAGATAGAATTTATAATATTTCAAAATTTTGGTATTATTATTAATAACAACTAGTTTGATTGGTTGTGTTGTGTTGGAATCTCAAAGTTGCGTACAATGCACGCCATTGCATTATTTGAAGGGAAACGTACCGTGGAAGCTTGGGGTGTTACATTCTCCCATACTTCAATAAATTGTATCCTCGCAATTTTTAAAATTGTGCTTTGGAATATAATGGAAGGTCCCACATCGGAAAAAGAGTCAATAAAACTATCACTTTAATAGAATGAAAGAGAGGTATAAAGGTCAACTAGGATAACCCACACTCGGATTCCATGTAGGAATACATGGATATGGATGATAAACTAAGTGGCAAGTTCTGATGGAGAGGGATAGAAATCATGATTAGGAGAATGTTAAAAATAAGAAAACCACAAACTTTTGTTGGGACAAACGACCATTAATCTCCTAGTAAGAAAGTAAACGGACAACATTTTTTTGTTTTAAGTTACATTACATAAGGATGAGGAATTAATTTATGATATTGAATAAGAATAAAAAGATATATACTTACATTTTAAGTAGAGTTTTATCTTTAATAAATTTCCACCACTAAATAATTTTTTTACCGGTGAGTATTCAAGAAGACTTGGTCACACTAGAAGAGCTAGAATAAACTTCTATAGAATCATATGATCCATGCATGATGAACTATATATTTACATTGTATTTAGAGATTAATCAAAACCAAAATGGTTAGTACAAGATCTAATGATCCCTCAAATGGATATTCCTTGATAGCAATAAACACTAATCTTAATTTCCAAAATTAAACCAACAATACCCCAATGTTAAATAAATACCATTCAATAATCAATTGTCTTTAAAATCCTTCAATATAATCAAAAAATAATATTGAAAACCAAAACTTATTAATAATGTAGTCTTCCACGTTAAATTATATCTCAAATGACATTAATTACTCTTAATGTCACATAGTTAAAAGTAATTAACCTAATCATTTCCATAAATAACCCAAATCATTATAAATACATAATAAAAACATAGATAAAAATCCACCATTACTCCTCAAATGAAATCCCATACTATTAAATTTTCCTCGGGCATATAGTGTTCACACCAAAGCAAATAACTTCCAAAATAACATTTATCAATTAATCACCAAATCATTTTCCTATACTAAGGGTATTCATTTGATAAGACATAAGATCCCAAATCAAATTATTATTGATCAATAAAATCATTTAACTAAAAATAATAGTCACACTAACGAGGGACTTCACGTAGTCCAGTGGTCGGCGATAAATCCCAATCACACATTGGTTGTGGTTTCGATTCCCACATATTTGTCCAACGCGATGGGTTGTCACACGGTCTACGTGTTGTCCTTTTTCAAAAACTATTTTTTATAACATTACCAAAATGAGATAAATTACTAAAAATAACCAAAACATAATTTAACCACAAATTTTATCTCATATCTTGCATTTTCATCCCAAATTATAATAATTTGTAATTGTCTCAAACCCAATGATCATAAAAAACCAAATGGTTATTTATAACTATATCCACAAGAGAAAAGATAATTCTTCCATAATTTTCATTCTCACATGGAAAACGTTAGGGTTACAAATATAGGATAAAATTATTCCAAAGTAAACCCTTCAACAATGATCACTAATAATTTTTAAACATTTATCCAACCATTTATTTCCACATAGCTTCTTCTCTAACCGAGAAAATATCATATAGAATAGGACATTCACTCGGGTAATGGCTAGGTCCCCTACATATACGGCAAATGACTTTAAATGGGTTCTTATGACCATTTTTATCTTCTTCCATAGTACTCTTCATTTTTCATCAGCAATTCTTCACTTTATGTCCTTCCTTCCCGCACGTAAAGCATTTCTTTGTCCCATTGAGACACTTTCCTGGGTGTCTCCTTCCACATTTCCTGCATGATAGAAATTGAGGATTTCTTTCTCCATGGTCTCGACTACTGGAGCTCTTATCATTCATCACCTTTCTCTTCTTTTTTGAGTCCATTAATTGGTTAATATATATATTTTTGATCATATTTTTGGAAAATTGAATTGGCATAAAGATGATATCTTTTACGCCTATCAACATTCCATTTTGTTGCTAATTTCCACCACTGTTCCCACCTTTTACATCATTCTCAAAGTCACTATGACTTCCTTGGAATCCAACCATTGACTAAAACCTGAAAGCATTGTGTGGGTAATGGTAGTCATACAATCATTTAGAGATTAACATGTCACCATATTCTCAATTTGAAACACATTAGGATTAACCAAGGACATTTTCTCTCATCTTATATATTTAATACATTAAATCAGTTTGTAAAAAAAATGTAAATTATTCTAAGCATATCCCCCGGGAGTGTCGTAACCAAGAGTGCAGCAAGGCCCGTTGTCGTGCACCCATTCTCGTTCGAGTCTAGCTCAAAGAGGTGATTTCGGGTTTTACCCCTAGGTACATTTGTGCCGTATCCGCCTCTACCTGCTCGTATCCAGACAGGGATGTACTTCTCGAAAAACTCACAAAATCTCTACAATACCAAAATTCTTGGAAGTTCCTCTATACTAATTCTCAAAGTTCATCATTGTTCTACGTGCTCTAATTAGATTTTATCTAAATTTAGCTTCCAAGGTTTGTAATAAACTTCCTCTAATACCAACTGTAACGCCCCGACCCCAGTTACCAAGAGTCGGTGCATTATTACATAACATTGGCATGATCACAAGAAAGATCAAGTCTCGAAAGACCGATTAGTTTAGTAGCATAGAAAACAATAGATACATTCATAAAGTTTTACATTACATAAAAAAACATATTGTCTTCATATCCCCTCATACTATCCCTGCAGGTCACTCATAAATTACTTCTTCATAATCTTGGGAAAAATAAAAAATTGAAAGGGGTGATCTCAGATGCTCAGTAAGGGTAACATTATAGCAGATGCTTTCATAGATAAGCATAGACACATAAGGCAATATATAACTAAAAAAATCCCTTTAAACTTGAACTTCAGCATAAAATGGCAAAGATAAAATTAAATAATTCAATTTACTTATTCACATGGATATTCTACTAGTATAATGATCACATGCAATATCAATAACCACTTTCATAATGATTGAATGCATAATGCCAGACTATCATAACCACATAGCCAAGGCCTCGTGCCAAGACTAAAAATAATATTTTGCCAATGCCTTATGCAAAGAAACTAGTTTGACTCATTAGACCTACCGATGCATCGAGGATCTATAGAGGGCTCCACCCGTCACTTAATAAGTCTAATTCATTCCTCATATGAACAGGTTTTCAACATAACATAAAATTCGTATTAAAACTAACATACGAAATGTCAATACTTTAACCACAAGCCATGAATGGTATAAAAATAACACATCCACAGTCAAACATAACTCATTTGATACAATATGGAAGATTGTATTGTATCACATTAACCTCAATCAAGAATAATGAAGGATGTTGACATAGATGAAAATAATCATCAAAACTATTTGAGATAAATATCCCCCTTTTTCTTGAAATCATTTAAAATTCACACTATTTGGAAAAAATCCATTTAAAAATAGATTTCTGAATCAAAGTGTCCCATAACCCTTTGAAAATTTTAAAAAGATTTTTAATTTTAAAACTTCAATGTCCATATAAATAAATCCTTAAATCCATTTTTTTAAACATGGAAATTAATGAGAAAGATTTAGAAGAATAAGTCTTTAAAAAAATTTAAAAATGGTATTTTAGTTAGAGTTTCAAACCAAAAGAGAGACAGTTGAATAGAAATAATTTAGGTAAACAAAGCATTATAATATCATGAGAATAAGGGGATTCATGATATACTATGACAAAGTACATTATATACACCACATAAATGGGATTCAGTGTATAACAACAAAGAAGTCTCAATGGAATGTAAATTGAGATGAAATCTCTCATAAAGTATGTATCCTTAGGTTAAGGAAAAATAAACGACATAATTATGTGTGAAAAATATAAATACACTAAATATGATTGTATATTCAGTGTAAAACAATAAAAGTACATTCACGCATATTCTAGTAAAAACAACACCAATGAATTTGATGTTTGTCTCAACAAATTGAGATTGACTAAAATTTACTGTTATCAAGTTCATACCGATGACTTGAGAATTTATCAATGGAGTGATTATGTGTATAAATAGTATATACACAGAAATGGGAGTGGAAATTATGACATAATCAAATTAATAGTGATTCCACACATAATCTTGGAGTAATATAATCAATGAAATATGCGTAAAGCCAAATGAGCAGAAATTGAAATTTCGAATTCCCTTATCGATTAGGTAACATACGAAACATACACCCATGAAAGAAGGATCATAAAATGATGATTTAAATATCCATAAATTAAAGTATAATACACAATGAATGCAATTACGGGTAGTACACATACACCACAAGCAATAAATAAGTGGTGAACAATGGAATTCTCACGAAATTAAGAATGAGATAAGAAACCACTTACCTTGTACTTTTCCTTGGTTGGGGGTAGGTTAACCTCCTGTATAATGTTGAAATAATTGTTATTAAATTATTCATGAATCATATACATTAATATTTTATCATATATGATCTTTTAACATTGCTTTGTTAATAATATATTAGAATTATCGCCGTTTCAGGTGTTGACTTACTCGTTTTCTTTTATATGTTTTGTTACGTAAGCCATGTTTTTCATGGATAGGTTGTATCTTATTCATATCCAGAATGATATAAAGTCCGTTAAAATTATTTTTAAATCATCAAATGATAATTATACTTGAATGGATACGATAGAGAATGAATCTCATCACGTTCGTGGAGACGGTAGTCCGTACGTACCACGAGCGACAATATCATTCTTTTGATATTAAAATAATTTATAATTGGATGGTATATAATATATAAAGAATAATTATCATTTTATATTTATTATTTTCATGAGTTACACATCATTATTATGCCCACCCAAATAATAATATATTGAATAACAATTACACCATGACGTGGATACGGTAAGCAGTACGTACGCGCATATGGTGACATGTTATTCAAAGGGTGGATAGAATACTGAATATGGTTGTACCATATTTATAATAACATCACAGTATATATAATATACTGGAGTTATTATTTTATAATGGTAATAACAAAGAAATAAGAAGTGGAAGAAGAAAGGAACTTGAAAAGGGGTGGTGAAAACATTACCTCTTCTTTTGGTTCTTCCTTTTGATTTGATCAAAAGGGCTCCATAGGATGGCTTTTGGATCAAACTAAGGCCTATAGGTTGTATTGAGGGAAGTTGAGATAGTATTTGGGGAGGTTTTGGACGAACCAAAAGGCTTTTATGGTGTGAAGAACTGAGAAGGAGGAGTGCCCTTTTATAAGAGGGGTGAGGGGCACATTTGGAAAAGCGAAAAATATTAATTTATAATAAATTCATATTCGGTTTCTAATGGCTCAAAAGTTTATTATTAAAATGTTAAGGTGGGGATAGGTCGAATAAAATTCCCCCAATAGAATTTATAGGGGGTTGGGTTACTATATTAACCTTATCCTTTAGTTTTAACTCTTAGTTAATTAGTTTGACATTTACCATGTCACTTTATATTTTTATATTATATAGTTATTAAACATACTATATACATTAAAGAGACCCCCAAGTGGTCCATAAATGATACACCTATCATGATATAAGTCTATTGGCCGATAATTATATTTTTAATAATTTAATATCAATTAATAATATAATATTTGTTATAAAAACTCTTTTATGTCAATTTTGACATTATTCAATAGTTGATTTTTGTGAAACTCATAATAGAATGATTACATCGATGAAAGTCAATTACATCAATCCTAATATGTAATATTATCCTAGAAAATTATTGTAATTCATTAAAAGCCTTAAATTATATTTATTTGGGTATTTATAATATCCATTATTTTAATTTTTCACTATTATGGTAATTACTACATCATCATTGTGTCATAAATATATTAAATTATTTAATATCTAAAAATTATAAATAAAATATCATTATGTATGAAATCTTATTAGATTTATAATTAATATTTACAATCAAATTTATCTTATGTATAACCCTATATTAAAAATGTTTTAGTAAATAAACATTGATTTTAACTCTTTTAACTCTTCTTTGAATTAAATAATAATAAATGTTCTAATCTAATCCAAATGGACATAAATGATAATATTTTATTTCTAAGGATATTTTTGTTCGAGATAGACTTGTCCAATAGAATTGGGACATGTGTTATGGTAATATTGATATCAGTTTTACCCTCAATTACCCTATTTACTTTTAACCGTGGTAAATAAAAGTAAAACGTTACTATTCACCAAAAATTATTTTCATCAAATTGAACCACATTTTAATTCTTGATATTAACCATATCTCTCGGATTTTCTAATTTCCATTCACAGAAGCGGTAAAATTATGTTTTATAATAAATTCAGTTTTTTTTAACTACAACTTAGTAGTTTCACTATTCATCAAAAATTGATGTTTTTCAGAACAATGCCAAAATATCACCCTAATATATAATTGATATTCCGAATTCAAAAACGATTTCTATTTTACAAAATTCTAAACATATAAGTTGCATTAATTAATTTTATAATTAATTCCCACTATCACAACAAATAGCGTGTTTTTAAGAAACAATATATATCTAAAGATTCACAATTGTTCAGGTCCAATTTCAAAGTGAAATTAATTCTAATGAACACCATTGGATAAAATGGTAAAAATATATTCTAATTATACTTTAAAACCACTCAATAATATAATTTATCACTATAAATTATTTTAATTTAAAAAGTTGTTTGTAATTAAAATTTAGTAATTTTCACTATTCATCAAAATATAAGTGTTATCCGAAAAGTTCCAAAATTTCACCCTAGGATAAATTTAATATTCCTAATCCAAAAATGAAATCAATTTGAGAGATAGTATTTATAAAATTTCAAAAAGTAGGTATTACTATTAATAACAGCTAGTTTGATTGGTTGTGGTTTGTTAGAATCTCGTCGTTCTGTACAATGCACGCTATTGCATTATTCGAAGGGAAACGTACCGTGGAAGTTTGGGTTGTTACATAGAGCCTTTACATGATAGAAATTATGACAAGAATAATATGTTGGTTATGAAATGCACATTTCTGGTAACCCTTGAGTTTCCAATTCAAAATCTATACTTTTTTTATGAATGTGATTATAAAAATATGATTACTTTGGGAATTTTTGAATACTATTAAATGCTATAGTACAAGTATATTGAAAAAAATATTAATACAAATTTTTAAATAAATATCATTCCTTTTATATCACAATTAAATATGAATTTACTGTAGAAAAAGAGATAACTTATCAACTAGTTAAAGAAAACCAGGAACATAAATTATATAATTGTCTATTGAAAAGGACATAGAAAAATTTACCATTGGAAGGAATACTCTAACAAAAATACTTTGTCAAAAATACTCTCCTAGATATTCTAATGTTATTGGATATCAACCTATTAAAATAAAAATTTCTTCAAAATCATATAAAACAGTTTTTATGCTTAAAACTAACAGATATTCAGTAATATCAATTATTTGGAACATTATTAATGATTCCATTTTCTCATGACCAAATAGTTTATACCACATAAATGCATTACAATATTATTATAGGAAACCCATAAAGAATTTATGGGTTCCCGAATCATTTATTACTAATTTTTCTAGACCGAAGAAAATATGGGTACCAAAATATTCATCTTGTTTGAATCTTACAGAGGAAAACTACATTAAAATATCCTAAAAATCATTTGGTATAGGTATAGTGTATGTTAGAGACACATGACATGATATTAATAATTATTCATGAATTTAATAATTATTTATGATGGGAATATCACCTTTGGTGAAAATTCTAAAAGAAACATAATTGGCCTTAGCCAGATTGGTAACTATAAATCATTTTTAATTTCTAACGTACATTCTATTTATGGATTAAAATAAAATATTCTTAGTATTTCAAAAAAAATTGATGATATTTATCATTTAAAATATTAAAATAATTCGTTCAATGTTTTTAATAATTTGAATGAATAATTTTTTTTGATTTTACAAACAAAAATCATTATTCTATTAACATAGATTCTTTAGTTTTAAAAAATGTTTCATGCTAAAGTGTATATCACAAGGGGTCTTGGAATTGACATACAAGAATAAGAAAGAATAATATACACTCTCTTATAAATCATACAATAAAATTATTAGTAATGTATCTACCCAAGCATGAGTTTCCAAATGATAATGTCTATAATCCTTATCAAAAGGGTAAATAGTAGAAATGCCTTTCAAACCAATGAAAGAGGTTTCAACATCTCAACCTCTTGATTTGGTTCACATTTTATTTTTAGACATTCTAGAGTCTCATGTCATAATTGGAAGATAAATGTTTATGTTCTTGAAGATTAATAGAGTAGATATACTTAGACCTTCTTGTTGGATCATAAAAGTGATGTCTTATCTCATTTAACAATGTATGATAGTACTGTAGAAAATTGTAGTGTTCATAAAATTAAATCCCCAAAAATTTAACATGGACATGAGTTTGAAAAGAAAGAGTTTTAACCCTATTTATAAAAAAATATTATAGTAATAACTTTTCTATTATAGGACACCTCCGAAAAATGGAGTTATAGAAAGAAGAATTTAAAACATCCGAGGAATTTTTTGAACCATGATTAGTGAGTATGACCTACCAATAAACTTTCTGAAAGATCCTATAAATACACCATGATATATAATCAATATTTCCTTTATTAGGTAAATCTTAAAACGAACTCTCTATGAGTTGTCGGACAATATAAAACCCATGATTGACTACATAAATGATTTTGGTTGTAAAGAATATATACATATCATTAAGTATTATCTTGAAAAAATTTCCTCCAAGAGTGATTTATAATTTTCTAGATTATTAAATCTCTAGTAAATCTTATAGAGTATTCAATAAGAGAAAAATAGTGTGGAATAATTTGTACATGTCAAATTTGAAGAAATAGAACCACAAGAACCAAAGAGCTCACTAGAAAATCATGATGATGATATGTCGAATATTAGGATAATGCTAAATCTTTTAGAAATCCTATGAAGGATTCTGTTGAAACTTATAGTTATGGAAATTCCCCAGATTTGAGCCATAATGAACCCAAACATAATGAATAATATGAAATTAGTAGTCCTAATTTTCATAGGACTTTTAGAACCCTTATGAACCATCCAATATATGTTGTTGTTGGATATTTAGATATATGAACATGAAATAGAGCTTCACTATGAAATCAGGTTGAACATAAAGCCTACATGTCCCACCATGAACCTAAAAACATCAACGAGGTAACAAATTATAAATTTTAGGTTAATGTTATACATGAGTAATTTTTCTTGTTTGATAAAAATAAACTCTAGAAACATGTGGATTTACCTAAAGACATCTTGACCAATGGAACTAAATGGGTGTATATTACTAAAGTAGATTAATCTAAAACCATAGAAATAAATAAAACTACATTGATTTATCATGGTTAAAATATGAAATAATGGATTGACTATGAGGAAAATATTTCACCATTCATAGAAGTGAATCCATTAGAATACTACTTTCATATGAATCACAACTAAATTTAAAACAATGTCAAATGGATATCAAATGTGAATTCATAAAGGGTTATGTATAATAAGATGTTTTTTTTGAATATTATCATAGTTTTAAAAACGCTCATTTTCTTAATTATGTATTAATATAAAAAATGCATCATATTGTTTAAAACAATCTCTACGGGCTTGGTATTATATAATAAGTAGTTTTATTATTTCAAAAGTTTTTCGAAAATGTATATATGATCATTCTATATTTATGAAAAGAATTTATAAATTTTTTGTAGTTGTTCAGACCAATGTCGCTGATATTATTTTTTTGATCATTAAAAAATTCATCAGGTTTTTATTTTTCAAAGATGATAAAAATGATTTTTACATGAGTTTTATGGGTGAACTAAAATTATTTCTTATATTTCCAATCCTTCCAAAAAGGTCTTATTTTAAATAAAATATAATGTACTGAAAATCAACTAATCCATTTTTAGATAATAATAATAGTAGTGATACTCTGATGAGTACTCATGTATGTTGGATCTTTATGATAATGGTAAATTGTTTGATCAAACCACTTATAGATGAATAATTGGATGTTTATTTTACTTGACTTTTAGTATCCCTAATATAATATTTAGTGTGTATACATATTCTCATTTTCAAGAAAATCATATTATGTAACATCTTCATTCTATTAATAGGATTTTAAAATACCTCAAATATACTACCAACAGAGTACTGTTTTATCATAGAGGATAATCATTTGACATAGATAGATATCCAGAAAATGCTTTTTTTGTTGTATGTATGATAAAAAAAACTCTAAAACATGTCAATTTTTGGGCTTGTCACTAGTTTCAAGGCATTGTAAAAAGACAAATTTTCTCACATTTTCTACTGTTGAAGCTAAAATCAATGATGGTGGTGGTTTTTGTGCTCAGATTTTGATGATGACATTCACCGTGATAGTCTATGGATATCAATTCAGACATGTACCTACAAATTGTGATAACACAAATTCTATTAACATCTGAAATAATTACGTTTCTCATTCTAGAACAAATGTTATTGATGTAAGATATCAATTTTTGAGATATCATTATCCAAAATATGATATTAAATTAGAATTAAATAGCATAGAACATCATATTTCTATCATTTTCACTAATCAATTTTATTATTAAATTATACATTACATAATACATTAATTAGGAATTATTATCCTTTATTGAATAGATTATAGTCTCAAGATCACTGTCTCAGAGCTTGCTGTCTTTTTTCGCTATCTCATTTGTTATGGTCGCACCATTTTAAGTCACATAGTAATACTGAAACCATGCATTCCTGTACCAGTGTCACCCTATTATTTATAATTTAATTTAAAATATTTATTTTGGTATCATGTGTTTTATTTATATAATTTTTTTATGTGACATCTGAACACCCTAAATGAAAAATACCTATCAGTAAACTTCTCTTGAGATCACCCAAGAATAATCCAAACCCCTCGGTCTCTCTAAAACTTCATTCCCTCCTTCTCATCCCTATTGAGCCTGCGGTGAATTCCAAGAATGATGAAACCATACTCATATACTCTTAAAAAGAAAAGGTCTTAAATGAAATAGAAGTATGATCCTATTTTTTTCATGGGAAACCAATGAACCGAGGTCCTCAGGATCACAAAGTTGTAATAGAAAAAGAAAACTGTGAAAAGTTCCTTTTATCTAGTATATTTATTTGTCTAAGTGCTCTAAAATAATAGTGGTCGATTTAATGGATTACCATGGTGAAAATACCCATCTACCACAGTCTTAGTTTTTATCATTACTAGTATGTTCAATTTTACATTAATTACAATGATGAGTTTGTGGTTAATATGTGGATAAATGGTCCAAGATACACTTTTTCATTAATTTTGTTGGATTCTTTCATAAGAATAACTCATATAAGGATATTTGGAAACTACCATATGGGTCCTCATCTACATAGTAACATGTTTATCCTGGAAGAGGCTCTTGGAATTTTGACTGGGAATAAGACAAGGATAAAAGTAGTTACTGCTGAGATTTATTGTGATTCAATGTAGATGTTCAAATTTTCTCGACACCTCAGTTATAAAATAAAATGCGATTTTCCACTCTTAAGTATCTGGATATATTTTTTAAACACTTTTCGAAAAAATGAACACATAATCATCTTCTGTATGTATACAAATCTTTGCATGTGTGAAATGCTCAAAACTACATCCAAGACCACTTCCCTTTTCTTATTGAGGTTCATTTCTGCTATTATTCTCTCCAAAGCTGTGGTTTTCCAAAATGAAGATGTAATTGAGGAATTTGATTTTTGTATCTCTAATGATATTTGTAAGAGAATAAAGATAAGAATGAATCCATGGAATAAATTGTGGTTTGAGGATAATGATAGGTTGTATATGGATTTTAATCTAGTTGAAGATCCCTCCATAACTATAAATGTAGTATATCTTGGATTAGAAGAAGATGAAATTGTGGAATATCATGATGAATTAATAGAAGATTATGTTAGTAATGGTTTTGTTAGAATATATCTTGAGATATCACATCTATATAAAGGTGAAGTTGATGCATGTCAAAAGGATAAAACTGATTTGAATGGAATAGAAAATATTGAAGAAGGGCCTACTGTAGAATAAGAAATTGCTACCGAGTAATGGATTGTTGTGGAAGAAGATCCTACTGTTGTGGGAAAATTGGAAGAACAAATCTGACCTTAAATAATATTTTATGTAGAGGAATTACTTGAATAGGCCTTTCAACTAGTAATAAAAAATATGGGTGAACCTAAATGAACTAAAAATATAGGGATATGTCAAAAGACTCAATCTCTTAGTCGTACAAGAGATGCACCTCTTGATTGAGAGCTACACCCATCATAGAATGTGTTCAACATTCAAATCGTATTTAACAATGCACTAGGGATACCTAGTATTGGTTTTCCAGTTATTTTGAATTGGATATTACCCAGGAGAACACAGTAGAAGGAATAGATCATTACACTATTTTAAATGAATCTAATTTCATCCATATATGTAACCTCTACTAAGTATTCTGAACCTGTTTTAGTCTCTGTTCCCAAACCATATCAAGAATCATCAATTTTTTTTATTCACTATGATATGAATGTTTTAAGAGATAACATGTTTTTTGGATTAAGGAAGCTTCTAGAGTCTCAACCTATAAGTATGACAAACCTCAGTGAAAGGGATATTGCACATCTATTTGAGAAAATTATTTGACATTTTCAACTGATAAAGCTCCCTCAAAATTACATGGTCTAGATTCGGAACATGTTTTCCAGTGATGAGATGAAATGTCTAAAATCTATTGTTTAAGACACAAAGAATGTATTTCCCCCTGCTCAAGATCTTATTTCTCATCTTTGTGAAGATATAGTTGATAATATTCCACAGAAATATTTATGTATAATTCAATTAAGAATAATAACTATATATGATAATGTTATTGATAACAACACAAAGATAGCTAATGAGATGTTTGAGCTTGACCCTCGACTTAGTAAGATGATCGATGAATATGAAGGATTTTTAGCTAAAGTTATAAATCAACTTCAATCTCTCACATAAGCTATTAAAACTTCATCCACCTATGGATAGCCATCTCAGCCTATGGATAGTTACATGATCAGATTAGTTATCATAGAAGTGCTTCAGTCAGTGTAGAGTGGTCCTAATAAGGAATGTCTCTCTATTGTCATGAAGAATTGTTACCACATACATGATATGGTGAGGGTCCATTCAAATATTTCCAATGATTATTAAGATGAAATATATGAGAATGTGGGATTATACTTTAAGATAATTTATTTTAAATATGAGTGGACCAAACAATTCAAGTAACTTTTAGAGAATTTGAAAATACCTCCAGTCACTCATACCTTTCAGGATCAAGTGAAAAAATTCAAGGAATTCACACACAATCTGGAGATGTATGTAAGAAAAAAATATGATTTATAGAATACAATATAGTGTGGTTGAGAGATCATCATGTACTATATAAAACCTCTTAAATCCATATCTCCATGTTTATTATACAAAAATTGTGTCGCCTGCAACTTCTCTATTGAGGAAAAGTCTATCTTTTTCTACATATCATTCTACCTCCAACACATTTTGTATAGAGAATATGACTTTTTCTCAGGCTTTGAGTTAGATAAGCCTTTTCATCATTGAGAAAGGATTCCCTCTACCTTCCTCCATGCCTACTCATTCCCCTTATATCACTTTATAGTAGATCTTCTAAACCAAAAAAATGCCTCTTGCAACTTTACTTCTACACATCTTTCATATCCATCAGAATTAAATGAAAAATGAAACTCCACGTCTATTAACTCTACCGAGCAGTGATTGTTGATTTTGATAGAGATCTATTTTTTCATTTTTCTTTTATTAGAATTTTCTTATTATTTAACGGAAGTTGCCTAATATTTTTTATTTACGTGTTGTTTTCTTTTTCTGCTTGTAATAATCCCAAAAAGGGATGAAATCATACAAATTAATTTAATGAGGAGAAAATATCAACACGGATACACTAAGGGGGATAAATAATGAGTAGATATAAGGGGAACAAATTTCTTTTTATACTATTTATTACATATTTTCATTAATATATTGATTAGATAGGTAATCTATTTATATAATTATATATTTTTTTTGTAAATACAATATTACATATCATTAAAAAATAGAGATATGTTTTGACTAATTATTTATTAAATATCACCAATTAATATTGGAGATTGTTAGACTCATCATGTTTTATCTTTCACAAATCATGTATGGATATCATTGGACTCCTCTTGTTTTAATGATCATAAGATCATGATTCTGAATATAAAATATCATATTTGAATCTTCCAAACAATGTTTAATCTTGTTCTGTTTGTTTTAGTATGATTATGGTTAATATTAAGGCATTCAATGAATATTTATTCTCAATAGTGATTACACATATTTAGATATGTCTGTGAAACCATAGGTTTTCTACATGTTCAATATTTTGAAAAAGTCTACGGCACCATAATATTGCTACTGATTCTAGATTTTCACAATTAACATAACACTATTTCCTTGCTACAATTTCCAATACATCGTAACAAGACACCATTAATAATATTGATAAAGGAATAGACACTGTTACTTAAAACACAATTTATCTAAAATTGTATTCTTTCCACTGATTCTTGAATTCACAAAACACTAGACACCTTAACTTTGTTACTAGATCCAGATCTCACCATGATAGTATCACCTTGACTGTCACACAATGAATATCTTACCATGACTGTGGAACTATGACTGTACCACAACAACTGTGACATCCTTCCATAAATAACCAAGTTTTTGTCCTTTTAACTTTAATTTAAAAGTTTTTTCTAATAATAATATGTCAGTAGTTCAATGAAACTTATATAATAAATGTTCTTTTGTAGTCTTATCAATAGATAGTACGATGTATGAGGTGTGATGATAGTGTATCTTTTCAGATCTGAAATAAGAACCCGAAATAACAAAATAATTTCATTTGAGAAAATATACATAAGAGTGGATTACATTCAAAGAGATAAGCACATACATTAATGAAATAAAACACCAAAAATATACAATTTTTAATGATGGTAAACAATGAATAACTTGGTGTGAACCATCTTTAAAGCATTCTTGCATGAACTCAAATGTGAATAAGAACATCTCAATACACTGAAAAACAAAGCACTCTACTCGGGACAGAGTTTTTTGAGAAGTGGGATTAAACTTTTCATCTATTTCATCCCAAGAGTAGAAAGCATAGTTTCATGATACACAAAGCCTTATAATCTCTATCTCGTTAGATTTCTCTTTATTGTGTATCATTTTTTTAATTTTGGAGCAGTGTGAGTATCTTTATTATAACTCACAATGTATTTTTAACTAAAATATAGGATACAAGATATCATCACTCAAATATATTTATACACATTTTTTCATCCACAAATTACTATTTAAGAGGTTCTATTTGATCTGGATGTTACTATTTTCATGTAGAATACTGGTATAGGCCTTGTCACATGGAAAATTTCAAGTAATTATTTTTAACCTTGATCCAGGGTGTGGACCAAAGTTTATTTTATATATTATATTTTTTTAGGTGATCACCATGTAGAGTAGAATAAGTCTCAGCTTATGATTGAGACACATTTTTATCCACATTGCCTTTCAATTTCTTCATTCTCGGTTTTAATGCATTTTTCAAAAAACTAAATTTTAATTTGATAGTTAGTCTGGGATAATAGTTATAACTATTTTTCCTTATTAAAATAGTTTCAAAAGTAGTATCAATATATTATATTGCTTTTACTGAGAAATAATAAGTATTCTATGAAACTCTTTGAATAGTCAAGATAATATAATTTTACCACCATGGTTAACTTTCCTGTTTTATATTTAATAAGGGGAATCTTTTAAATTACATTTTCATTAAAAGAAATTTGAGGAACTAAATTCACCCTTTCCTGAGTGTCATACTCTGACAAACAGTGGTTATAAAAATATTTAAAATGGAAAATTATTATTATAATTGGTCTTAAATTCCATACAATGTCCATTTATGTTCCAAATTTTATCTTATATGTATAATAATAACACATTAATGATAAAAAATTCATTGTGATGGATATGGTTAAAATATTCCAATGATGATATTAATCTAATTGATAATTTTTAGATTTATATTAATGAAAAATATAAAAATATTGTAAAATTATGTTAATTCAAAAAATGGAAACTTCTATTCCAAGTAATTTTTCAATAAATTTACATAATTGAGATACATAATATGTTATAATATCTCATGTATTTGATAATATGACATAAATGATAATTTATAATAAACATTATTTTAATAAATGAATTAAATTCCAAAAAATCTAATATATAATCATGTGATTTTTACATGGTTTAAAAAATATTAAAAGGAATACTAAAGGAAGGATTTTCAGTATATAATATCATTCATAACCCCTAAATAGTAAAAACCAATATTATAATCATGATAATCCTCGAAAGGGTTAAATAATGATCAAAAATTTTAGTTGTTACAAGATCACATAATCATTACAAATATTATTGGATGATAGTTTTTGACTCATCCAAATTATAACAATTTTTTTAAAAAAATTCCAATTGATGTAATTTATATTAATTTATTGCATTAAAAAACTATATGAATACCCATCCCCTCCATTATATAAGGGAAAAACTATTCCCTTAAATCCAGACATCAAAAACCAATTGTATATATTGATCCATAACTAAATCAATTCATTAAATATCCCCCTTAGTTTCTAAAGATATTATAATTATTTAAAATGGAATCCTAATACGGTTTAATGATTAATGTAAATGATGATGTCCAATCATGAGGTATGGTCTTTAATATATTGTTTAATTTTATATATTAATCATCCTAATTCAAATATTTATAACCATTAGTAATATAAAAACATTAGTATATTCCATAAAAAAATATGTTATTATGTTAATACCAAAATCTAAATCAATCAATATCATCCATAATTTGTGAAACAAAAACATCTATCTCGTGTACAATATTATACTTCCTCACAAACCTATGTAATTCAATTTTCATCATTGAATATCACATTAGGTTATATTGGTGGTTTAATATATATATATATATATTGAATGAAAAAAAATAATTATTTTTAATTCATTATATAACATATACATTTTCTTATATTCTGTTAATTTATAAATGGGAATGTAATTCTTGAATATGAGTTGACTACCACCTCTATGAAGCAATGAAATATCTATTTTTACCACATAACATGGATGGTATATATTTTTCCATTAAATGAAAAAATTTGTTCATTTTGATTAAAAAATAAATCTGTAATTGTAAAATTATACTTGCCATCCTTCTATCATGATATTTGTTTAATTGAAATGTTTATCATATTTAAGTATGTCATACCATTTCTATGATTATGACATATTTAATTTATCATTATAAAAAACAAATATAATAGGAAAGTGTAGCCAGAGGTAGATCCCCTGGCCATTTATTAAAATAAAGGAAAAAGACATTAACAAGCAAAATAGTACCAACAAAGTCACATAAAAAACAAATATATTATTATAAATATATAATAGATATTTTAAAATTATAACTGATACTTCATTGTTATTTTTTAATTTATGTAATAGTGACCCCTTTCAACAGAGTCAACATATTGAATCCTTTTTTGACATATGTTCCAAATATCATCAACATGTTAGATATGAAATTAATTAAAAATTATATGTTATTGAATAAAATAAATGGAATATTTCTTGAAAAAAATCTTCTGATGAAAGTTAAAAATTATCCTATGTCTATTATTTTTTATGAAAAATAATATAAATAATTAGTAAGGCTCTAGTTGAGGGAAAATTTAAATTTAAATCCATATTTTAAATGACTTAATGATTTACTTTCAAATTTTTTATAACACGTATCTAAATTATAACAATTATTTTAATGATATTTTTATAAATCATATATGTAATATTAACCATCTTTTGAATTACATTAAATGGTTTTGAATTATATCTTTTTACATAATATTTACAAAATTATTTTACAAGCATTACACAATAAAAATTACTATTCTATTCTAATGTATAAATCTCCTATAAGTTTTTCCATCTCCATAATAATTTTTTATTTTGGTATTAGATAATAAAAATTTGGGTATTGATCAAAAAAATCACTTAACCTTTTTTCGTATCACATAATCATGACTGTGTTATGATTGATTTTCCATGATAGATATCCAATGCAATGGGAAAACATATTGTATCATGAGAATTTATGAATGGAATTATGGAGAAATCCAAATCCTTCTTAGAACTCTATCAACCATGGTTATGGTCAATTGGTACTTGACATTAACATATGATTACGTCATGTTTGGTCCTACTACCACATTTTTTATTTTTCATTGATATTTTAATACCATATTCTTTATGTCGATATTCAATTTTTTTAATCCTGATATTATGATTATAATAATATATATTATTCTCCATATTGGTGAAATGTTTTTTTTAAAAAGTGTTTTATATGTTTTTTAGGATTTCAAATTTATGTTCTGATTTTTTTTCCATTTAGGATTTCTAATTGTGATATTTATTAAATAAATGGGAAGGAAATACGATTTCATGGGTATAAAAATGTCTATTTTTTATATAGGTTAAATGTTTTAAAATGTTAATATTTTAATATGTTTTAATGAACCAAAAAATATCCCAATTTCTTTTTATTAGACATAAAATGGCCTTTCACATACAACATTTCAAAAATATATAGCTATATAACAATTATTATGGAAAAATATAAAATAAATATTAAAATTGTGATGATATTACATGAAAATAAATATTATTATATCATTATTTTTTTGGAAAAATGAATTCAATGTTGATATGTCACATTATGATTAATTATTTATTTAGGTCATGGTGATTAACTTATTCTATAATATTTTAAGCCATATAGATCTAAAAATGTATGAGAATAAATTTTCAATATGAAAATCAAGACTATATAATGTTTAGATATAAGATTTTATAATGACCATATGATACCTAATGGGTGGTTCTCCATTGTCTAACCAAGTGTTCATAAATTGAGAATTATCAAGCAGGTGCCTTAGGGTGTGAGTTCAATATATAGGAGGTGTATATAGTTTTATTGTTTTAAGATGCTTGTGTACCTGTAACATTGTTTTCAAGATGTGATTTGTAGGATAAGACATGGGTCGTATCTGGTATCATGTTTTTTTAAATTGATTTAAATGTTTTGTTAGAGCATCAGCGATGATCATTACTATAATGTCTATAGGTGGAGGTCATGCATGTTTTGGAGGTTAAAACACAATGGAACCGTGATGAGTACATGTGTTTCTATAATGAATCCTATTTTTGTGACGTTTTCAAATGGATCATGTTAAGGTTATGGTTCTCTATTTTGGATATAACTTCTAATGGAAATCTAATAATCTTGTGAAAGAGAGCCTATATAGAATTTTTAGAATATATTTTATGGAGCGTGACTCATAAGAGAATATATATGCTACTTGAATCATTTTCTATCATGATCAGGTCGAGGATTGATGGATTTCCTTAAGATAATTGTACAAGGTGTGACCAGGAGAATCTTGGGAAAAAATAAATGTTACCACTTATGAGTGTTGTTTTAGTGATGGGTCAGGTTATGTGAGATCGTCATCCTGAGGGTGGACCTTAATACACACCATCATAAAGAAATAACAACTCAATATGGTGAAATCAAATGGTTGGTTATGAATCCTATTGATATAAAATGATACAATACTTTAGGAATGATAACCCTTACTAGTGTGAAAACGTTATGGTCCCCGTGGCATCAATTTTATAATACTTACAAAAGGGGTTTTTATGCTTATAACTCGTAATGGGAGAGGATTTTGGTGATTAATGTTATTTATCATGACAAATGAATCTTGGGTTGAGGTGATCAATGTCATTTTGTAGTAATGTGACAACAATGATGAATATAAGTGGGGAGAGGGAAGTATGTCATTATAGAATGGTCATCATATGAGAAGGTTCAGAGGGGTATGGGACTGGTCATAGGAATTTTGTTGCTCATTTAGATTTTAGAATAGAAATGGGGCTATTAAATACATGATACCACAATAAATTCCATGTACATTTTTTAATATATAATATAATTGAGTTTTAGTGTTAAATTTTGGATCAAATTCCATTGGATCATCCTCATGTGATTCCATAAATGTGTCTTGTCGATGATAATTTATTAAAATGGAATCAAAAATGGAAGGTTTATGGGTTTATTTGTAAATTTAAAAATAATATGGGTTTGAGATTTAGTGTTCATTCATTAAATATATAGTTCTTCCCCCAGAGATGAAGGCATTTATTTCATTTTTTTACATGTAGGCTATTGGAGGAAATATATTTTAGAAATTGTCATCATGTAGTTGTACAGCAATATTTATTCAGTATAATCAGATGAATATGGATATAAAACACATCAAAAAATAAATATTGGATATGATGGGTGCATATTGGACATTGTTTGGGGCCTTTAATGGAATGACAGGCATGCTCATGGTGGGAATGGAGGATTGGGGCACATATGCTCTGACATGAAATTTGGAATCATCAAATAATAAGAAAATATTATGTTTTTAGTGTGTTTTGATATTTTATACCATTATTGACGTCTTTTTATGATTCTATAGGTGTGCCGTATCTGGAACATATATAGAGGAAAGATATGTTCCTTGAAATTGGATATCAAGTGTTATGTCATTTAGTGCGGAGAACCATTCGATTACTTAGGAATGAGGAAATAATGGGTCATTGTTCAATATATACGGGCCTAGGTAAGCATATTTATAGTGTTTGGAGGGGTTTATATAATTTTTTTAGATTTACATCGATTAATAACCATATCTAAAATGTGGGGATATAAATTAATTTTGGGCTCTTTGATGTGAAACATGGTTGTTTCAGTGTGAATTATTGAACAATGTATGTCAAAATGATTATTTTGAGTAACCCAAATGTGTATAATGTATAAAAAGTACACTGTTAATGATTTTTATGATCCCATTTTTATTTTATTTGAAAAATTTGTAACTAATTTTATGATTCATTTAATTGATGATTGAATAATATATTGGCTTTTCAAAATGAAAATATTTGTTTTGGACCATCAAAATGTCTTGTGTACAGTGATGTAATAATGATTGAATATATAGTATGTTCTCTAGTGATAATTTAATTATTCAATAAATTTTTAATGGTTTTATCTATTTTTGGACTTAATACATTGATTAGGGTGAATAATAGAGGGAAAAGAGAGTTGTGACCATATTTAGGGTGATCTTTAGATAAATTTGTATGCAGAAGTAATTTTTTGGTAAGGATTGAGAATGCTATTAAAGAATAAATTCATGTTATTGGAGAAAAGATCCTTTTTTACTTTAGAATTACCACTATATCGTCAATATCATTGTATAGTATGATACACAATGTGACTAACCCTTTAGTAGGTGTGGGAGCAGAGGTAGTTCTAAAAAAGGATGAACATGTTTGGGAAACATATATGGACATATATTGTGTCTCATAGAAGTGTGAAATTACTTATTTCAACCTTGAAAATTTAATGGGGATAGTCTAATCATTCACTTCTCTTGTTTCACAAGAATTATTTTCCTCCGACATATCCCATTGATCTCTATCCCTCCCTGATTTGTGGTGGACTTTTTGTCCTTATAAGGAAATTAATTATACTCCATTGAATCGGTTTTCATTATTTATCTTCCTAAAAAATAATTCTTTTATTTTAGGTTCTTGGATTTCTATTTTTGGTTTTGATTCCACCGAATAATTTGTAATTTTATAGTAATAATGTGGAATTAATTAAACCTATGTAAATGATATCATTAAATGTTGTTTGGGTGTGGTTGTTCATCAAATAAAAAATGGTTCATTATTACATATTTTTTTTGTATTTTCACTAATATTGAAATTGTTTAATGCTAAAATTGGATATTTAGTTTGGTATATTTCAATAACTGGGATCAAGAGTATGGTTATGTTGGAAAAAACCCAATTAATCATAGATTCGATGGGATTTGGATTCCAAGTGAGTTGTCCCAAATTATATCCTTTTATTATTTAAATAAGTTATTAATTATAAGTTTAATAATTAATTAATTAATTATTTATTTATTTATTACAGAGCATGGAACATGGACACATGACCAAGTGATCAATGATATGGTAGGAAATAATTGGACATTACGTTGACGATATTATTGGAGCATTGATTAAAAGGTAAAATATCTTTAAAATTAATTTGTCTGACATTCTGGTCCTATGCCATATGTTTCTATTTAAGATATTTTTGGATACCCAGTCAAAACATTGATGGTGATACCCTATAATGATATATATAAATGTATATATTTCATTAAATTTATTTATATGAAGAATATATATAGTTTCATGGGTCACAAACAACCCATATGTGACATCTAGAACCCTCTCCCACCAGTGATCGTGGACAAGATATAGAGACATGAGAACCTATCATAACCTCTTTTGAATCGAGGAAAATCCAATGAGACCAACTAACCCATCAACATGGGTTTGGGAAACCTCATTAAAATATGAGTTGATATATATAGGCATTAATATGTTATGGCCTATGTGAACCTCTATTGGTCTACTGAGACATTTAATCCAATTATGATGGGAAGAGATGAGTGAACATGTACTATCAGATATAACCGGGCCTAGGTGGATAGACCATATGTGGTCCAAGACTAGGATTTATTTGAGAAATTTCTATGAGTACCACTAATAATCGAGATTTTATGTGGGTTTCGGTGGATGTTTTTAATTTGGTGATATTCCAAGTTGAGATTCAGGTCATCATATGTAGCACCCCGGGTTTGAGGTATGTAGCCATTTTTATTCTTTTTATATGTGTTTAATTTTCATGGGATGAGTTGAGAAGAGGAGGTGATAGTTTGGAATGGTTTTGAATAAGTTTGGAGGCTTTTCTTTGGGAGCACGATTTGAGCACAGTTTGGGGAAATCGTGCGGTTTCTCCAGCAAACCGTTCAAGGGGAGGCAGTGGGATTTTCACGGCCTGCACACAGTTTTCCAAACCGTACAAGGAAACCATGCAATGCCATTCTCTTGAGATAGTGGCATGTGCACGGTTAGTTCCCAGTTTGTCAAACCGGGAAGACTAACTGTGCGACCACTTAAAGGAAGGGTTTTTAAGTATGGGCTACTTCGTGCTTGACCTATTTCACTCCCAATATTCTCCCACTGAATCCTCACTCAGGATTTCGGGTTCTCTTAGGATGAAGTTGTCCCCCACTAATTTTTGAATTAATTCAAAGGGGTTTATTGGTTATTTGATGGTGATTTCTCCCGAGTAAGTATCTCCTCTTGGTTTCATTGTTTTTTCCTCTAGATCTATATCTCTCTCTCTCTCTCTGTTTTCTAGATCTACATCTGTTGTCTGCAGATCATGGGTTTCAGTTTCCTTGGGTGTTTATGTTAAGACATGTGGTTGTTAGGGAAGGGGATATTGAGTGATTTTAGTGGAGTGTTTTCCGAATTTGAGGATTTGTGGTATCTTGTGGGTTGATTTTGTCGGAACCCTAAAGGTAAGAGGCTTATTTATCAACTCCAATTTGTAGAAATTATTGAAATGATTTCAAATTTAATATTTTGTGCTTAATTAATTGTGATTGGTAGTTGATAACTTGTTGGAAACATTATTGAGTGATGGTTGTGAAATCTGGAAAATTGGGGATTTTGAATGAGTGGTTTGGTTCTTAATTTATAAAATAGTGATTTTAAAATGATGATTTAATAGAGTTGTGACACATGGTTTGGAATAGATGATTTCGATAAACTGGAATTTTTTATTGAAGTGAAGTGGATTTTTTGAAATTGTTTTATTTATTGGTTTTCAATAAATGTATAGTTTTATTGGATTGGATCAAATTGGTTTATCACACATGGTTTTTGACATGATGGTTGTGTGTGTTCATGGGCATGTGGGACGACAAAGGGTTAGCGGTCTCCCCCAGCATTAATGGTATGGATAAGGGTTACGTCTCTCCCCCATTCAAAGGGTTCATGTGGGACAGATAAGTGTTAGGGTTATCCACTAAGATTAATGGAATGGATATGGGTTAGGAATCTCCCACGTCAATTGGTTCACTAGGGACGACATCGTAAAAGGATGACTCAACACTAATGATTATAGTAACATCCAGGTTACTTGAAGGGTTGGTTGTGTGGATGTATGGGATGAATTGGGAATGTCAAGGGAATATTGAGAAATGGTTTTAAAGCTTGTTTAGTTATTTTTCTAAAAAAAATAACTTGTTATAAAAATTGGTTTCAATTGCACTTGTATGATTTTTTTATGAATGGTTTCGGAAACTTGTTTATATTTGGATACAAACTAATTTGGTGAATTTTATTATATAAACTGTTTTATATATATGTGGCTAAAATTTTCATCCTAGTGGAATTTGTAGGGTAGTCATTAGGGGAAAACCTACTGAGTATTAGTACTCATCACCTACATTGGCACTTTGGTGCTTTTGCAGATGTTGTATTTTGGGATACAGGTAAAGGTAAAACATCCCAATGCAAGTGGTTCGTAGTGAACCTTGGGATATGTGGTTGTTCTTGGAGCATGGAGCATTGTGTGGAGTTGTGGAGTGTGTCTTGGCGTATTTAGGGTCTTTTATTTAGTCTTCCTCATATTAATCTGATATTGTGTTGGTGGTATTGGTTTGTGGGTTGTATTGTAGAATAGTGTAGTTTCCTTTTGGTAATGTATAAGTTGGTTTTTTTGTTAACATGCATCATTTAGTTTGTAGAGAGCGGATCGTTTGGAAGGTTGGATGTGCCTCAAGGGAAAATATTTCCACAATAGTTTCTCGAAGCCCGCGACATTTATTGAAAACCTTTGGTGCCTTGGGAATGTCGCTTAAGGCAAGGTAACCCTCACTATCTCCTCAAGACAATGTTCTAGGGGTGGGATGTTAAAAGTGATATAATATTTTTCTGTCCTTTGGGGTTGATTTTCGGATTTGGAGTTGACAATTATTGTGGAGTATTCCATGTGTAGGGATTTTTTCAAGGCATATGAATGTTGGAACATGGAATGTATAGAATAAAAGGATGTAGAAAACACTTTTATGATGAAATTATTGTTACCAGGGAGTTGGATAAATTAGTGTTTGGAGGAACTTCTTGTATTTTGAAATCTCATTCTCATTGGTTTAACCAATGAGACGATCATGAAATGCATTATATTGGAATGAATTCGCACTAGGAGTGCATACATAATTTTGAGAAAGGACTCATTTTGTGAAAAAAATTGTTCATTTATTGAAAATTATGGAATTGGTTTTCAACTAAATGATATTCAAAAAGTGTATGATTATCGTATTTTGAAAATGGTTCAATTTTCAAAATCATGTGATGTGGTTTTAAAAATATTTGAACATGGGAAAAGATGTTTTGGAAAAAAAATGTTGTGATAGTTGATGTAATATAATTTCAAATGCTAATCCCTCAGTTGCAAGAGAGTGAGACCAACAGAGTTTGTTGTTGGTTTAAAAAATGGCACTTGGTAGGTGTGGCTAAGTAGGATGAATCGTATCTTAGATTTCATTGGCACACCATTAGGGATCAAGGTCAATATTGAGATGTACATGACATCTGATCTTGCACATTAGTGGTGGGATTTAGCGGTGTAGGATAAGTTGGAAGAAGGCCTTACATGGGTTGATTTTGAAGAATTTTTCAACAAACAATTCTTTCCTCACACATTCCAAATCCATAAAATGAAATAATTCTTAAGCATTAATCTAGAGAGCCTCTGTGTCACAGAGTATGTGGATAAGTTCAGGAATTTAGTCTGTTTCGCACTAGTGGAAGGAACACACCTTCCAATCAAGGCTAAGGTAGAATATTCGATTGAAGATTGCGGTGATCTGTATTTCAGATTATACAGAGATGGTGAACAGAACGACTGTTGTTTAATGTGATATCTCGGGATCGATAAGAGGATTATTATGATACCTATATTAAATTGTGGGAACTCCACTATTGGGAACAATAGGAAAATTTTCACCTATTTCAACGGTGCAAGTGTAAATCAGAACTAGACGGCTAGATCAGTAAACCTTCCTCCATGACCCTAGAGAAAAGAAGGTTGTTTTCAACGTGGTTTTATTGATCACATAATGAATGATTGTACTAAATAGCCCATAAAATGTCATAATTGTATCAATATGGGTCATCTTCAGCACTATTATCATAGTGCTCCACGGTCAGGTGCTCCAGACACTTCTCAGTTGTAACAAGAATTGTATGATTTGACTGGATGAGGACAGCAGAATCAGTCTCGTCAGTAGAGCAGAGCTAGCCATAGTGATTCTAGAAATACCATGACTCCTCAACTTGATAAATTTCACTAAGGAAACAAAGAGAACAATATAGTGAAGAATATATTGTCTGGAGTTGAGAATATGATTGTCGATGATCAGGCTAGACCACCTACAATGAGAGGCACGATTCTTTTGAATTCTAACTTTGTGCAAGTGTTTTTTGATACTGGTGAATCATATTCCTTCATTGATTGTCATGTTTTTTATTATTATGTATAAAACATGAAATTATCCCTTCTGTTTTGAAACTTCAAACTACTCTTAGTGAAAGATAATGTCAATCCATTGTTTGTAGAGAATTTTCTATTACGGTTGATGGAGCTTAGCTAAAATGGGACATCTCAATGTTGGATATGGATGTCTATGATATAATCATGGGTATGGATTGGTAGACATTGTTCAAGGGTCAAACAGACTCTTATAGGATAAAATTTAGTTTCATGAGTGAGGAAGACTTCAAGAATCTCTTTAGAAGAGAGAGGATTGTAATGATGGGTGCGAACAGCTTGTTGGAACCAATGGTGTGAATGATATCTTACCAAATTTCAATTTTGACTTTTGCATCAATGGAAAAGTCTGAGGAAAATATTTTTTTAGCTATTGTGGATCAATTTCAAGATGCATATCTCAATAAATGCTATGGGTGACCATCTCTAAGGGATGTGGATTTTACGACAGATCTCCTTCTGGGGACCATTCAAATTTTCCATCCTTCTTATATGATGGAACAATGGAGTTACAAGAATTGAAAGTGCAGTTAGAGGAGATGGAAAGCAATGGTCTCATTCGACCAAGTCTGTCTCCATGGTTAGCACCGGTTTTGTTCATGAATAAGGCCGATGGAACGGGAAGTTCAGCTTACTTCAGAAACAATCTTGATATTAACAGAATCAAGACTAGGGAATGTGGTATATTTTGATTCATTGGGATTAGGGTTTGGGTACATTCTCATGCAAAGGAATAATGTGTTTGTGTATTAATCACGGAAGTTGAGGGTGCATGAGAAGAACTACCCTACTCATGATTTGGAATTGGCAGTAGTGGTCTATGCATTGAAATCATGGAATCATTATCTCTTCGTTGATATATTATCCATATATACAGATCATATGGGCCTAAATCACATTTTCTCACAAAGGGATTTGATCATGAGGTAAAGTAGATGGATGGAATATCAACAGATGTTTGATTTGGACTTGATGTGCACACCGGGTAAGGGAAATTTAGTGGCAGATGCATTAAGTATAAAATAATATGCTCAAGTGGTGAAACAGGCATCAGACCAGTGGCAGTTGATGTCGGTTATAGCTGACATGTTGTTGGAATGTGAGTACCATGGTGATAGACTGGTCTAATTTCTAGTTTTTTGATCCCGGACATGGTTGGCCTTGTTGAAGAGGCACAAATGTCTGATTCTGAGTGTGAGTCCATGAGGTAGAAACACAATGGTGGGGATACCATTGATGGTTGGCCACTGAATGGAGATTCAGTTTTGTGTTTTCGAAATCGGATGGTTATACCAAATATTATTCAGGAGGATCTTCTTAGCACGTATCATCATTCCAGGTGGGTTTTTCATCATGGAATTCAGAAAATTTATAAAGCATTGAAAGCATAGTTCTGTTGGGATGGAATGAAAAGAAGAGTAGTTGAGTTGGTTTCAAGATGCTTGACTTTCCAGCAGGTCAATGTAAAGAATTAGAGGCCAGTGGGAATGTTGCTATCTTTACCAATATCTATTTGGAAGTGGGAGTAAATATCGATGTATTTTGTCAAAGTTATCCCAAGGACGGTCATAAAGCACGAAGCCATTTGGGTGATAGTGTATCTTCTAATGAAGTCGTCCCATTTCATTCCAATTTGTGAATTTCATACAGTAGAGGATCTTTCCAAAATCTACATCTGGGAGGTGGTAAAGAGGCATGGTGTTCCATTTTTTATCATATCCGATAGAGATCTGAGGTATAAAACTCATTTCCAGAAATCCTTATAGAGAATCCTTGGAACTAAGTTGAAATTGAGTAGGGCCTATCACCCTCAGATGGATGGTCAATCAGAGTGGATGATACTAACAATGGAGTTTATGTTTCAAGCTTGTGTCATGAATTTTGGTGGGTCTTGGGAGGATCACATGTCATTTCATGAGTTCTCGTATAATAACAGTTATCAGGAATCCATACATATGGCTCTGTTTGAATCGTTGTTTGGGAGACCATGGCATTCTCCACTATGCTAGGTGGAAATTGGTAAGTCCTCGATGGTTGGACTGAGCCCTGTCTTGGAGACTACAGTGAAGATCATGTTAATTAGGAAGAGAATGGATATGGCTCAGAGTAGTCAGAAATCATATGTGGATCATCTTCGATGACCATTTTCATTCGAGGTGAGTGATCATGTTTTCTTGAGGATCTCTTCAAGGTTGGTAAATCGTCAATTTGGGGAGCAGGGAAAGTTATCTACTAGGTATATTGGATCTTTTGTGATTTTTGAGTGGGTTGGTGAGGTGTCTTGTCGTTTGGATTTTCCATGTCGGTTCAGTGCTCTGCACAATGTGTTTCATGTGTCGCAGTTGAAAAATAATCAGGCAGATCAAGGCCATGTTATTCGACGGGATCATGCAGTGCAAGATCCGGATGCTTCGTTGCTGCCCGTGCCAGTGCAGGTTGTGGATAGGTATGAGAATGTCTTGTGGGGTAAAAGCATTGGTCTGGTTCGAGTTTTTTTGATTCATGGAAAATCCAAGAGAAGACTTGGGAGCAGGAAAATGATATGGTCGAGCAATGGCCTGAGTTCTTACAGAAAAGGGTGGGTTCACTTCTTTCTGAGGATGAAAATTCCAATGGTGGGGAGAAGGTAGAACCCTCAGTTTGATGAATGTAGCATTTTTTTTATGATTTTCAATGTTTTTAACATGAATAAAATTAGTTGAGAATCGGTTGGGAGAGTTTGGAATGTTTGAGAATTTGTTTGGAGGCTCTTCATATGGAGTACGATTTGATCACGGTTAGGGGAAATCGTGTGGGTTCTCTAGGAAACCGAACAGGGGGAGGTAGTAGGCTTCGCAAGGCCTGAACATGGTTTTCCGAACCTTACAAGGTATCCAAGAAGACCCCTCCTCTCGAGATAGTGTCCTGAGCACGGTTAGCGCACTGTTTGTCAAACCGCGCAGACTAACTGTGCTACAAATTAATGGAAGGTTATTTAAATTCAGGCTCCTTTGGGCTTGACCTATTTCACACCCAATCTTCTCCCCCTTGATCCTCACTCGAGATTTTGTCTTCTCATAGGTTGAACGTGCTCTCCCACTTGTTTTGGAAGTGATTCAAAGGGGTTTCTTGTTGTTTTGAAGGTGTTATCTCCTGCGTATGTCTCACCTCTTGGTTTCATTGTGTTTTCATCTATATCTACATCTCTCTCTCTCTCTGTACTTTATATCTACACACAATGTGTGTATATCTAGGCCTATAGTCACCTTGTGTGTTGATGTTAATACTTTTGGACGTTAGGGAAGGGCATATTGAGCGATTTCAGTGGTGTGTTCGCCGGATTTGAGGAGGTGTGGTAGCTTGTGGGTCGATTTCGTCGGAACCCTAAAGGTTGAAGGATTCTTTCTTGACTCCACTTTGTAACGCCCCGACCCCAGTTACCCAGAGTCAGTGCATTATTACATAACATTGGCATGATCACAAGAAAGATCAAATCTCGAAAGACCGATTGGTTTAGTAGCCTTGGAAACACTAGATATATTCATAAGTTTTACATTACATCATTAAACGAAAGACTACTACAACAACATATTGTCTCCATAATCCACACTCATATCCCCACATAATATCCCTGCAGGTCATTCATAACTTACTTCTTCACTTCCTGGGAAAAATGAAACATAGAAAAGGGGTGAGCTCAAATGCCCAGTAAGGATAACAATATAGCGGAAACATTCATAAATAAGAATAAACTTTTAAGGCAATGTATAACTAAAACAAAAGCCTTTCAAACATGAACTTTCAACATGGTATGGCATAAATAAAATAAAATAATTCCATTTACTTATTCACATGGATATTCTACTAATCGAATAATCACATGCAAAAATCAATAACCACTTTCATAATGTTGGAATGCATAATGCCAGACTATCATAACCACATAGTCAAGGCCTCGTGCCAAGACTACAAATAAGATTTTGTCAAGGCCTTGTGCCAAGACACTAGTTTGTCTCATGAGACCTACATATGCATCGAGGAGCTATATCGGGCTCCACCCGTCACATATTAAGTCCAATGCATTCCCATATGAAAAGGTTTAAACATAACATAAACATTCGTATTAAAACTAGCATACGAAATGTCAATACTTTCACCATAAACTATGAATGGTATAAAAATAGCACATCCATAGTCAAAAATATCACAAAACCTTCAATACAATATAGAAGTTTTGTATCATAATAAATCAACTTCAAATAAGCTTAAAATCCATCAAAGGATGTTGACATAGATGAAATCAAAACTATTTGAGAGAAATATCTCCTTTTTTGAAATCATTTAAAAGTCACACATTTATAAAGGAAGTAACTAAAAGGATATTTTTTAATCAAAGTGTCCCATACCACTTTGAAACTTTTGAAAGGAATTAAATTTTTTAAAAACATTCATGTCCATATAAATAAATCCTTAAAAACCATTTTGAAGACATTAATTAAAAATATTTATAAAGATAAATCTTTAAAACATTTAAAATTCTGATTTTGATAAAGAGTACCTTTATGAAATTCTTAAATTATTCATTTTGAAATCATTTAAAAGTCACATAATTATAAAATAAAACATTTACTTTGAAAATATCCTTGTAATATTCTAAGGGAAGCTTTGACGATTTTATAACGGCGGTAAATAGCTGCACCTGCCGTATAAGTTTAAAAAAAACATTTTTACCTTAAATTTGTTGAAAGGTAAAAAGTGACTTGTTTGGAAAATGATGGAAATATTCCATTAAAAACACATAAGGGTATAAATTAATTTAACCCATATTCTTTGTAAATAGTAAAAATGTTTTGAAATAAATTTCGAAGTAACATGGATGTGGATGATAAAGAAATCCTAGTAGATTATTACGTATAAACAACCTTGAATAATGAAGAGGTTGTAAAGTAAACCCTTACCTTGTACTTTTCCTTGGTTGGGGTAGGTTAACCTCCTGTATAATGGTGAAATAGTTGTTATTAAATTATAAAAGAATCATATATATTAATATGATATCATATATGATCTTTTAACATTGATTTGTTAATAATATCTTAGAATTGTTGTCGTTTCGGGAGTTCACTTACTCATTTTATTTTATATGTTTTGTTACATAAGCCATGGTTGTTGTATCTTATTCATATCCAGAATGATATCTAGTCCTTAAACATCATTTTTAAATCATCAAATGATAATTATACTTGAATGGATACGATGGAGAATGAATCTCATCGCGTTCGTGGAGACGGTAGTCCGTACGTACGCACGAGCGACAATATCATTCTTTTGATATTAAAATAATATATAAATGGATGGTACATAATATATAAAGAATCATTAACATGTTATATTTATTATTTACATGAGTTACACATCATTATTATACCCATCCAAATAATATTATATTTAATAACAATTACACCACGACGTGGAGACGGTAAGCCGTACGTACGCACGTATGGTGACATGTTATTCAAAGGGTGGATAGAATACTGAATATGATTGTACCATATTTATAATAACATCACAGTATATGTGAGATACTGGAGTTATTATTTTAGAATGTTAAGAACAAAGGAAGAAGAAGTGGAAGAAGAAATGAACTTGGAGAAGGGTGGTGAAATCATTACCTCTTCTTCGGGTTCTTCCTTTTGATTTGATCAAAAGGGCTCCTTAGGTTGGCTTTCTGATCAAACTAAGGCCTCTAGGTTGTAGTGAGGGATGTTGGGAGAGTATTTGGGCAGAGTTTGGCCGAACCAAAAGGCTTTGAAGGTGTGACGAAATGGGAAAGAGGAGTGCCCTTTTATAAGAGGGGTGAGGGGCACCTTTGGAAAAGCTAGAAATATTAATTTATAATAAATTCATATTCGGTTTCTAATGGCTCAAAAGTTTATTATTCAAAGGATAAGTTGGGGATAGGTCGAAGACCACTCAACCAATAGAATTTAGACAGGTTTGGGTACTTATATTAACCTTATCTTTAAGTATCAACTCTAAGTTAATTAGTTTCACTTTTACAATGTCTCTTTGTATTTTTATATAATATGGTTAATAAAATTACTATATACATCCAAGAGACCCCCAAGTGGTACATTAATGATGAACCTATCATGATATAAGTCTCTTGGCCGAACCTTAGATTTTTAGGAATTTAATATCAATTAATAATATAATATTTGTTTTAAGAACTCTTTTATGTCAATTTTGACACTATTCAATAGTTGATTTTTGTGAAACTCATAACAGATTGATTACTTCGAACAAAGTCAATTAAATCAATCCTAATATATCATATTATCCTATCAAATTATTTTAATTCATTAAAAGTTTCATATTATATTTATTTGGGTATTTATAATATCAATTATTTTAATTTATCACTATTATAGTAATTACTGCACCATCATTGTGTCATAAATAAAATAAATTATTTAATGTCTAAAAATTATAAATAAAATATAATTATGTAGGAAATATTTTTATATTTCTAATTAATATTTATAATCTAAAATCACACATATATAACACTATGTAACAATTGTTTCTCTAAAAGATATATGCTTGTGTCATTTTTGTATTCATTTTGACTTAATTAAAATAAAGTGTCATTATCACTTACAAGTGGATCCATGGGGTCCCAAAATAGACTCAAAGATGCTCATGGTCGACCATGTATCAAACAATAGGGTTAAGACACGTTTAGGGTAATTTAGTATTATTATAATATTATTTTTTAACCCTTATTTACCAGATTTACCCTTAACCACAGTAAATAAAATATTTACCGCAGTAATTATTCAAAATGTCTACAAATAAAAGTTACCTATTTTCACAATTTGAACACCCTGATTCCAAATATGGAATCCATTTTCTTAAATTCAAAACACAGAAGTGGCAGAAATTAATTTAAAATTAATTCCCACTGTCAAAACAAAAATCGTGTTTTTAAGAGATAATAACTATCAAAAGATTGACACTTGTTTATGTTCGGTTTAATTGTAAAATTATGTCCAATGACCAACATTATATTAAATGGTAAAAATATATTCTAAATATAATTTAAAACCACTCAAATTCAAAATTTATCACTATTAATTATTTTGATTAAAAAAGTTGTTTTTAATTAAAATTTAGTAATTTTCACTATTCATCAAAATATGAAAGTTATCCGAAATGTACCAAAATTTCACCTTAGGCTAAATTCGATATTCCGAAACCAAAAATGAAGTCCATTTTAAAATATATAGTATATGTAATTTCAAAAAGTATCTATTACTATTCATAACGGCTAGTTTGATTGGTTACGGTGTGTTAGAACTCGGTGTTGCGTACAACACACGCTAGCGTACCGTGGAAGCTTGGGATGTTTCATTTTAAATTTTTGATGTCCCCATTTAGTCAAAAAGTTTAAAATATAGTATCTAAAAAGGGTTCACTATAAAAATTTGGTAAAAGTGAAATACTGAAAATGAATTTGTTCTTACATTATGTCTAAGAAACTCAAAATATGGATTCTAAAATTATAAGGATTATATAAAGTTTAAAATTTAGTTAACACTATTCATAACCTCTTTTGAACAGCTTTTTTGGTAAGTCATGGTGCGATTGAACTTCGTGTTGCGTGTAGTGAAAGTTATTGAATTGTTTTGAAGAAATAACACACTATAAAATCTTGGGGTGTTACATTCTCCCCTCCTTCAATAAATTGCGTCCTCGCAATTTGAAATTGTTCTTCGAAAATAAAAGGTTGAAAATAGAAAATATATTTGTGGGAAAACCCACATCGGAAATTGGGTTACTAAAATTTAGTCTTAATATGAGGAAAAGTGAAATCAAAGGGTCACCACCAAATTATGATCTCGATTAGGAGAACATTGGCGGCAATTAGAGACATATAATTGGAGGAAAAACGTAAATATTTATAAGTGGTGATTGAGGTCATCAATCACAAACAAGTGTAAAATTGAGGTCCTTAAATTCATCAATCTATGATGATTTGAAATACCATCGGTTCAACAAAACATAGGGTATTAGGATAACACATTTTTGATGTTTCAAAATATCTTAGTAGAAATCCCACATCGAAAAATGAATTAATGAGGCCTCTATTTAAAATAAAGAGTCGAAAGTATAAAGATTACCAAAAATAACACATAATAGGGTTCCATGTAGGAAAATATGGATATGGAAGAAAAATCTAACCATCAATTATCTGATGGAGAGTGGTAGTGAACGTGGCTATGAAAAGGCCAACAATCCCAAAGCCATAAATTAGTGATGATTTAAGGTACCATCTAGGAAAACATTTTTTGTTCTAAGTTCCTTTTCTTAATGTTGAGGAATTTATTTATGAGATTGGATAAGATCATAAGGAGATATACTAACTTTATAATTAGAGTTTTGTCCATTAATAAATTTCTACCACAAACTCATCTTTCACTCGTAAAAAAAATTCTATTTATACTATTTGTACAGGGTTCCAAAATAAACGAATTTATAATTCATCTACATGATCCTTTAATAAAAACTACATTATTTAATCCAGGACATCTCATGGGCCAGTGGTAGGTGATACACCCTTGTCGCCCTTCGGTTGCGGGTTCAAGTCTCACAGCCTTGCCGGACGCGACGGGTTGCCGCCCGACCTCCGGGTTGTCCTTTTATGGAAATCCAAAATAATCCAAACTAGAACTATCCAAAATACTTCTGTCCAAACTCACAGTCCAACATTCATAAGGGAGGAAAACATAATATAGATCCTTTTTACCCCACAATAGCATATGAATACCTTCATCTTGTATTACCATATTCCTTATTGATTACATTCATGCTCCCTTATTCCATATAGAATGCTAGATATACTTCATTAATCCAAAAATGTTTTAAACCCCAACAATGATGGAATATACAAATCATTAATCAGTTCCAAGGTATTCAAGAATATCCAATATAATTTATCCAAAATAATCACATATTATTCCAAAATCACTATCTCAGTATTAGAACTATATTATGATTTATCAGTCTCTCAACCATATATTTTCCAAAAATTTAACCTTCTATTGAGTCACTTTTCTTTGTTCCACACAATCTCAAGTCCTTAATGAAATAGTACTGCAGTACAATCCTTATATACTCCATGATTATTGTAACAAGTACATTATTGATACAACACTCAATTGACATAATCAACATAAGAACTCTAATCATTCCTCTTCATTTGTGGTAGTATCATAACTTGATTATTATCCAATAACATCATTTGCGGCATAGTCTGATGACTGGGACATAGGTTCGCGTAGTGTCCAAACTCCTTGCAAATGAAGAATTGTACATTTAAAACCATTTTCTTACCCTTGCAGTCACGTACTTTGTGCCCTTTTCCTCCACACTTATAACAAACTCCCATTCCTTTCAGGCAAGTTCCAGGGTGTTTCTTTCCATAGTTACCACATATGGGAAAATTCTTCTTTTCCCTCTTCCCTTTATCCATCTTTCTCTCTTCTATCCTTTTCTTCTCTTGCTTCCCTTCAAATCCATAGGACTCAGTAAAGTCTTTACTTATCTTATCAATACATGATATTATTTCTTCATATGATGATAATACATGGGAGACTATTTCTCTTATAAATTCTAGCTTAAGACCATGAAAGATATGATCTTTCCTTCTCTTTAGATCATGTGCATTTCTGGAGTTCTCATTCCTTCTACTGGGCGCCAATTCTAAACAATGGCATAAACTAGATCAGTTTATGAATCAAAATACATAATCCCATACTTATAAAACACCTAACATAAATTGAACTATTTATGGATATAATCCATAATCATAAGAATTTTTTCTTTGAGGAAGTATATACTCATAATCCCTTCAAAATTATTTGTAAAGAAAATGAGTGTTATCCTAAGCATATCCCCCGGGAGTGTCGTAACCAAGAGTGCAGCAAGGCCCGTTGTCGTGCACCAGTTCCCGTTCGAGTCTAGCTCAAAGCGGTGTTTTCGGGTTTTACCCCTAGGTACATCTGTTCCAGAGCCGCCTCTACCTGCTCGTATCCAGACAGGGATGTATTTCTTGTAAAACTCACAAAATCTCTACAATACCAAAATTCTAGGAAGTTCTTCTATACTAATCCTCAAAGTTCATCTTAGGTCTACGTGCTCTAATCAGAGTTTATCTAAATCTAGCTTCCAAGGTTTGTACTAAACTTTCTCTGATACCAACTGTAACGCCCCGACCCCAGTTACCCAGAGTCGGTGCATTATTACATAACGTTGGCATGATCGCAAGAAAGATCAAATCTCGAAAGACCGATTGGTTTAGTAGCCTTGGAAACACTAGATATATTCATAAGTTTTACATTACATCATTAAATGAAAGACTACTACAACAACATATTGTCTCCATAATCCACACTCATATCCCCACATAATATCCCTGCAGGTCATTCATAACTTACTTCTTCACTTCCTGGGAAAAATGAAACATAGAAAAGGGGTGAGCTCAAATGCCCAGTAAGGATAACAATATAGCGGAAACATTCATAAATAAGAATAAACTTTTAAGGCAATGTATAACTAAAACAAAAGCCTTTCAAACATGAACTTTCAACATGGTATGGCATAAATAAAATGAAATAATGCCATTTACTAATTCACATGGATATTCTACTAATTGAATAATCACATGCAAAAATCAATAACCACTTTCATAATGTTGGAATGCATAATGCCAGACTATCATAACCACATAGTCAAGGCCTCGTGCCAAGACTACAAATAAGATTTTGTCAAGGCCTTGTGCCAAGACACTAGTTTGTTTCATGAGACCTACCGATGAATCGATGAGCTATAGCGGGCTCCACCCGTCACATATTAAGTCCAATGCATTCCCATATGAAAAGGTTTAAACATAACATAAACATTCGTATTAAAACTATCATACGAAATGTCAATACTTTCACCATAAACTATGAATGGTATAAAAATAGCACATCCATAGTAAAACATATCACAAAACCTTCAATACAATATAGAAGTTTTGTATCATAATAAATCAACTTCAAATAAGCTTAAAATCCATCAAAGGATGTTGACATAGATGAAATCAAAACTATTTGAGAGAAATATCTCCTTTTTTGAAATCATTTAAAAGTCACACATTTATAAAGGAAGTAATTAAAAAGAGATTTTTGAATCAAAGTGTCCCATACCACTTTGAAACTTTTGAAAGGAATTAAATTTTTTAAAAACATTCATGTCCATATAAATAAATCCTTAAAAACCATTTTGAAGACATTAATTAAAAATATTTATAAAGATAAATCTTTAAAACATTTAAAATTCTGATTTTGATAAAGAGTACCTTTATGAAATTCTTAAATTATTCATTTTGAAATCATTTAAAAGTCACATAATTATAAAATAAAACATTTACTTTGAAAATATCCTTGTAATATTGTAAGGGAAGATTTGACGATTTTATAACGACGGTAAATAGCTGCACCTGCCGTATAAGTTTAAAAAAAACATTTTTACCTTAAATTTTTCGAAAGGTAAAAAGTGCCTTGTTTGGAAAATGATGGAAATATTCCATTAAAAACACATAAGGGTATAAATTAATTTAACCCATATTCTTTGTAAATAGTAAAAATGTTTTGAAATAAATTTCGAAGTAACATGGATGTGGATGATAAAGAAATCCTAGTAGATTATTACATATAAACAACCTCGAATAATGAAGAGGTTGTAAAGTAAACCCTTACCTTGTACTTTTCCTTGGTTGGGGTAGGTTAACCTCCTGTATAATGGTTAAATAGTTGTTACTAAATTATACAAGAATCATATATATTAATTTGATATCATATATGATCTTTTAACATTGATTTGTTAATAATATCTTAGAATTATCGTCGTTTCGGGAGTTAACTTACTCATTTTCTTTTATATGTTTTGTTACATAAGCCATTGTTTTTGTATCTTATTCATATCCATAATTATATCTAGTCCTTAAACATCATTTTTAAATCATCAAATGATAATTATACTTGAATGGATATGATGGAGAATGAATCTCATCGCGTTCGTGGAGACGGTAGTCCGTACGTACGCACGAGCGACAATATCATTCTTTTGATATTAAAATAATATATAAATGGATGGTATATCATATATAAAGAATCGTTAACATGTTATATTTATTATTTACATGAGTTACACATCATTATTATACCCATCCAAATAATATTATATTGAATAACAATTACACCACGACGTGGAGACGGTAAGCCGTACGTACGCACGTATGGTTACACGTTATTCAAAGGGTGGATAGAATACTGAATATGATTGTAACATATTTATAATAACATCACAGTATATGTGAGATACTGGAGTTATTATTTTAGAATGTTAAGAACAAAGTATGAAGAAGTGGAAGAAGAAATGAACTTGGAGAAGGGTGGTGAAATCATTACCTCTTCTTCGGGTTCTTCCTCTTGATTTGATCAAAAGGGCTCCGTAGGTTGGCTTTCTGATCAAACTAAGGCTTCTAGGTTGTAGTGAGGGATGTTGGGAGAGAATTTGGGCAGAGTTTGGCCGAACCAAAATGCTTTGAAGGTGTGAAGAAATGGGAAGGAGGAGTTCCCTTTTATAAGAGGGGTGAGGGGCACCTTTGGAAAAGCTAGAAATATTAATTTATAATAAATTCATATTCGGTTTCTAATGGTTCCAAAGTTGATTATTAAAAGGTTAAGGTGGGGATAGGTCTAATACCACTCAGCCAATATAATTTAGACAGGTTTGGGTACTTATATTAACCTTATCTTTAAGTATTAACTCTAAGTTAATTAGTTTCACTTTTACAATGTCTCTTTGTATTTTTATATAATATGGTTAATAAACATACTATATACATACAAGAGACCCCCAAGTGGTACATTAATGATGAACCTATCATGATATAAGTCTCTTGGCCGAACCTTATATTTTTAGGAATTTAATATCAATTAATAATATAATATTTGTTTTAAGAACTCTTTTATGTCAAATTTGAAACTATTCAGTAGTTGATTTTTTTGAAACTCATAACAGATTTATTAATTCGAAAAAAGTAAATTAAATCAATCCTAATATATCATATTATCCTATAAAATTAGTTTAATTCATTAAAAGTTTCATATTATATTTATTTGGGTATTTATAATATCAATTATTTTAATTTTTCACTATTATAGTAATTACTGCACCATCATTGTGTCATAAATAAAATAAATTATTTAATGTCTAAAAATTATAAATAAAATATAATTATGTAGGAAATCTTTGTATCTTTCTAATGAATATTTATAATCTAAAATCCAACATATATAACACTATGTAACAATTGTTTCTCTAAAAGATATATGCTTGTGTCATTTTTGTATTCATTTTGACTTAATTAAAATAAAGTGTCATTATCACTTACAAGTGGAACCATGGGGTCCGAAAATAGACCCAAAGATGCTCATGGTCGACCATGTATCAACCAATAGGGTTAAGACACGTTTTAGGGTAATTTAGTATTATTATAATATTATTTTTTAACCCTTATTTACCAGATTTACCCTTAACCATGGTAAATAAAATATTTACCGCAGTAATTATTCAAAATGTCTACAAATAAAAGTTACCTATTTACAAAATTTGAAAATACTGATTCCAAATATGGAATCCATTTTCTTAAATTCAAAACACAGAAGTGGCAGAAATTAATTTAAAATTAATTCCCGCTGTCAAAACAAAAAGCGTGTTTTTAAGAGATAATAACTATCAAAAGATTGACACTTGTTTATGTTCGGTTTAATTGTAAAATTATGTCCAATGACCAACATTATATTAAATGGTAAAAATATATTCTAAATATAATTTAAAACCAATCAAATTCATAATTTATCACTATTAATTATTTTGATTAAAAAAGTTGTTTTTAATTAAAATATAGTAATTTTCACTATTCATCAAAATATGAAAGTTATCCGAAATGTACCAAAATTTCACCTTAGGCTAAATTCGATATTCCGAAACCAAAAATGAAGTCCATTTTAAAATATAAAATATATTTAATTTCAAAAAGTAGGTATTACTATTCATAACGGCTAGTTTGATTGGTTACGGTGTGTTAGAACTCGGTGTTGCGTACAACACACGCTAGCGTACCGCGGAAGCTTGGGATGTTTCATTTTAAATTTTTGATGTCCCCATTTAGTCAAAAAGTTTAAAATATAGTATCTAAAAAGGGTTCACTATTAAAATTTGGTAAAAGTGAAATACTGAAAATGAATTTGTTCTTACATTATGTCTAAGAAACTCATAATATGGATTCTAAAATTATAAGGATTATATAAAGTTTAAAATTTAGTTAACACTATTCATAACCTCTTTTGAACAGCTTGTTTGGTAAGTCATGGTGCGATTGAACTTGGTGTTGCGTGTAGTAAAAGTTATTGAATTGTTTTGAAGAAATAACACACTATAAAATCTTGGGGTGTTACAACTTAGTAGAACTAGTTGAAATTATTTCAAATTGAATGTGTTCTATTTAATTGATAGTGATTTTGTGGTTGAATAGTTTATGGAAACCTTCTTGAGTGATGGTTCTGAAATCAGGACGATTGGGGATTTTGAATGAGTGCTTTGGTTCTAAAATTTTAAAATAGAGATTTTAAATTGGGGATTTTCTAAAGGTGAGAAACATGGTTTGGATTATATGTTTTCAAAAAAGGTAATGTTTTATTGAAGTGAAGTGGCTATTTTGAAATTGGGTTATTCATTAGTTTTCAATAAATGTATAGTTTTAATTAAATGGTTTGAATTGGTTGAACACACTTGGTTTTTCACAAGATGGTTGTGTGTATTCGCAGGAATGTGGGACGGATAAGGGTTAGGGGTCTCCCCCAACATTAATGGGGTGGATAAGGGTTAATTATCTCCCCCATCAAAGGGTGCATATGGGACAGATAAGGGTTAGGGGTCTCCCCCGTCATTAATGGGATGGATAAGGGGTAGGGCTCTCCCCCGTGAATTGTTTCACTAGGGACGACTTAGTGAAAGGATGAATCGCCACTCATGAGTATAGGGAGATCCCGTTTACATGAAGGGTTGGTTGTTTTGATGTATGGAATGAATTGGGTATGTCAAAAGAATATTGAAAAATGGTTTTAAATATTTTTTAGTTATTTTTATGAAAAATTAAATTCTTGGAAAAATTTGTTTTAATCGCACTGGAATGATTTTGGTTATAAATTGATTTGGAATCCTGTTTATATTTGGTTATAAACTATTTTGGTGACTAGTTTTATATAAATCTGGCTATCCGTTTTATCCTAGTGGCATGTGTAGGGATGTCATTTGGGGAAAACCTGCTGACTTTTAATACTCACCCACTTCGTTATCACTTTGGTGCTTTTGCAGATGTCGTATTCCGGGATACAGGTAAATGTAAAATAACTCATTGTTAGTGGTTCGTGCTGATGCTTGTGATATGTGGTGGTTCTTAGAGCATGGAGCATTTTTTGGAGCCATGTATTGTGTCTTGTCTTGTTTTGGGTCTTTTGTTTAGTCTTCCATATAGTTTTATGATATTGTGTTGGTTGTATTGGTTTGTGGGTTGTAGTGTTTAATAGTGTATTTTCCTTTTGGTAATGATTGAGTTGGTTGCTTTGTTGACATGAATCATGTAGTTTTTTGATAGTGGATCAATTGGTTGGTTGGTTTTGTCTCAAGGGAAAATTGTTCCCCAATCATTTCTTGAATCCCTCTATATTTATGGCCAACATTTTGGCCCTTGGGAAATCCTCTTAAGGCCATGTAACCCTCACCGCCTCCTTGAGAAAATAAGGTAGGGGAAGAGTGTTACATCATTCCTCATAGAATATTCCATTTGATTTGGTGTCCTATTTCTTTGGCATATTTCATCAAGATATGATTGATTCCAATGGGACCTATTTTATTCCCCTTTATGAGACAACCCAAAATAGGATATGTGGTTGATGGTATCAAATTTCTCAGGGAACCCAAACCTGTATTTTATGACTAAGGGTATTTTGATAGTGAGGACAATCATGGGTGTTTTGAAAATATTTATGTGTTAATTTATTATAGGACACATAGATGTGGACAACAAAAAGTGAATAGGATCCCATCCATATGGACCTGGGTATATGGTTAGCATACTAATGTTTTAGAGTTTGGTACATGGGTGGGAAACTATAATTGGAACTCATATGGGTGGGTCTTCTATTGAGATATTTATATTTGATAGAGATCAAATGTATTTGGGTCTTAGTTATGAAGGGAATTCAATGGGATTATGTCATACATTATAAGACATTCATAATCCTTTCCCTCATAGTATTGAATTCACAAAGTGGATTCTATAGATTTAGTGTTGGGATAATAGTGTTTTCAGGGGTCGAGTCCCTTCATTCAAGAGAATTAGATATGGGATTCAAGGGAACTCAAGAGAGAATTATTCAACTTCTAGGTTCCTCATCCCTTTAGTGAATAATATATGGTAGGTTTTATATTGTTTTTGGATCAATGATAATTAACTGATTTGGGATGATCCATTGGAGTCAAGAGGATCTATTGGAAATACAATTTATTGATTTCTAGTTTGTTGCATTATATCAATTATTATAATGATGTTCCTTGAGGCATTTGGAAAAAATTCAATGTAGAAATGGTAAATTGGTTTGATGAACCTAATAATGGATAAATTTTGTTTTTATTTTTTTGTAGGTTTTAAATTATTTTAACTGATTATTTCATAGTCATATATCTCTTCATTTTTGGTTTGTATGATATAGCATTGGTGATTCCCGGCTATATTTTTTACCAACACTATGCTTTTAATACCACTATTCTAGGGTAAAAAATATGATACTCACATTTTTATTTGAAAAGTAATGTATTAATTGTGGAATTGGTCATTTTTTTGGATGGTACATGTATACCATGTTTTTAGATTGTATAGCTAAGAGATGTTTTAACATCGCTTTATCATTTTGACAGTTATTCCTTAAACCATGTCTTTGGTTATCCTTCAACATGATGGGGTAGAGTGGATTAGGTATTGGAAGGATACCAATAATTGTAAAGTTACTGATTTGTTGGATTCCCATATTCAATTAGTCTTTTTAACTAGACATCTAGAGTGTTACACAATGTCTAGAAAGCTTACAAGTTAGGTAATGGTCCTGATAATAGGTCATGATTGGCTTCATGTTGTTATTGGTATAGGTCGTGATTTATCACTACATGTTGTGATGGAACTAATTATCAGTTATTATTTTTGACCATCATGATTTATGTTGAGGCTGTTTCATTTTTTTTGGTAGAGAATTTTGAAGGGTTCATGATGTTAATTGGGATTTCACAACATGTAATACCCCGAATGATTTTTTTTTAAATATGAATTGTAGTTGTTGATCTTTTTTCATGAATTTGGTATTCATTTTTAAATCTTATAAAGACATATTAGGTATCCTAGATTGAGGTCATTGGGAGCTCCCATAGAAATGAACCCCAAGCCGTTAGGGTGGCTGGGTAAGGAAATCTTATGGTTTTGTTCTAGTACTTTCTCTATTCTGATTTTTATATAGATGAATCCAAATATGATTATTTCATGTATTAGAAATAATTTTCCTTATTTCAATGTTTGTTTGTTAATCTAATTTCAACCCACAATGTTTTTTTGTTTTCTGTTTGAATTAATCTGAGAAAATATGAAAATTAGATCCAAGAAGAAGTAGATGTTGAACCACATTGAGGGATTCCTCCAATTGGACAAATCAGGTTGATGTGACTGTGTGCATGATCCAAGCAATGGGACTTCATCACCTCTAGTTTTCATTTAGATTCTAGCTGGGGATACTCTGGGGAATACACAGAGGAAACATTATTAATAGTTAATTTGCTAGAAGCCACCAGTTTTCAAAGGCTCCATTAATTATTAACATTTTGATAAATTTTGGAGGAAGGTAGATTTTTTTCTTTGATTTCATTGAAACACTGGACGCAATCAAGGTAAAGTGTTCCCCCATCATGCTAGAAAGATGAAAATGGAGATGGTGGGACGTGATGGTGATGGTAGAATATCATGAGGTCTTAGTGTGGAAGGAATTAATGGTACATTTCACTAACTAGTTCACTCAATATTCATTGTGTTGCGAAAGGCTGTGTAAATTTTTAGGAATGAGGATGCTGAGAAATCAGTGACCGAGTATTCAAAACAGTTTGTTTAGAATGGGAATTTTTATCTTGATATAGTTTCTAATGTATGAATTAAGTCTTGATGCTTCATGTAGGGACTATGATTAGATATCCAATATTTTACTTTCTATCTAAATATGCTCACTTATTTTGAGGTGCTTGATAATGTGATGATATAGGAAATAGACCAGAAAAACAAACATGGTCGATGAGAGTTACTTTTTCTTTTAGTGGAATCATTGGTTCCATAAAAGGAAAATGGAAACGTGATTTTTGTCTACAATGGAGTCATTCTAGGCCTCCTACAACTTAAGGAAGATGTTTTTTGAGTATCTATCAGTGTATAAAGACATTAAATTTTAAGTGGGTTTTCACTAAGTAACCCATGAATTGTAGCTCTTATGGACGTTCAAGGAACTTACAGAGATTCTTCTGTAATTTCTCAACCATGCATAGTAGAAAAGGATCATTAGTTCATTCTAAAACTGTGGGAAAACCAAATACTCCATGTAAAATAGTGTTCTATACATAGGAATCCAGAATAATGATTATTCCTATAGTGGATAAGTATCCAGATGATGCAGAAATGAGTCCAATGAATGTGGGAGGTTCCATTACTATATCATTGTCATTAGTGACTCTTCTATTTGATATTAGTGTATATCATTCATTTATTTCATCGCTATTTTCTGATATATTTTATCATCCAATGGAGAAACTATCTTTTGAAATTGATATTATTGAAACCCTTATTACGAAGAGAGTGATTGGTCTTTCTAGTCCTGTATGTGTCTTCACTATTTTAGATATTGAGAATGCTTGACGTTTTTGGGTTCTTGACATGAAATCTCTTGATGTCAAATTCGGTATGGATTGTCTCATCGCTGATAAATCCTTCATTTATTGTTGTGTTTGAGGGGTCTACATTACTATATCGAGTGTCATGTCTCTTTCCATTCAAGGATATTGGGACCTAAGGTGGATCACATGTATACATTCTTATCCAGATTTGGGAAATGTGATACCAGTGTTTTTTTTATTTGGAGAGGGGATCATTAAAAAATAATCTCACATCCATCATCATCAGGTTTCCCTATGTGTTTCCTTTTAATTTCTATAGTCATCCACTGGTAAGGGGTTGTGTTTTTTTCATTGAATTAATGCCTAGTACCAAACCAGTTATAAATCCTCCCTACATCATGAAACCATCAGAACAAAAAGAGAGAATGTCCAAGTTGGATGATCTTCTCGAGAAAAGATTTTTATGCTAGTGTGGGTCACATTGGGTGGCACATCTTCTCATTACTAAGAAGGCTTGTAGATCTCTTCACCTATGTTTTCATTAACAGAAACTCAATCATGTCACAATAATGAAAAACTATCAGTTTCCATGGATTGATGACTTATTTGATCAGATTAATTGTTTTATGTGGGTTTCAATGATTGATCTTCGGTCTGGTTATCTTCAATTAAGGATAAAAGAATATGATATTCATAAGACCTCAATTTGGAGAAGGAATGAAAATTATTATCACATTTGGTATGACATGTTCTCCAATAGTTTTCATGGATTTTATTAACTAGATATCCCATGAGTGTTTGGATACATTTGTAGTGTTCATTTTTGGAATACATCCTTGTTTTCTTAAACTATAAGTAGGAACATGTGTATCATCCGAGAATTATTTTGATTCTGCTGAGAATTCACTAAATCTATTCCAAGATCTCAAAATGTGATTTCTCGATCGAGGAAGTGGAATTCATGGGACATGTTCTTTCTTATCATGGTATATCTGTTGAAATTAAGAATTTTAAGGCAATTATGACTTGGGAGTGACAACATAATGTAATAAATATTAGGATATTCATGGAACAGTTAGATATTCCTCTAGGTTTGTGTAGGACTTACCAATATAGGATTCTCAAATTACTACTGTAACTCAGAATGGGGTGACGTTTAATTGGGATGATAAATATCAAAATTATTTTGTTTATATGAATGGGATTTAGACTAATACTCCAGTGTTGACTCTTCTAGGGTCCGGGCAGGGCTGTGCGGTCTTTTTAATTTCATTGGATTCAATATTGGGATGTGTTCTTATGTAGTGAAACCACATAGATTGTTATTGATCTTGGGATCATTGGATACATGAGATGAATTACCACACTCATGACCATGAACATGCATCTTAAATGCACGTGCTTAATATTTGGAGGAATTAACTTTAAGGGGAAATGGTTTCCATGTTTCAATACAACAAAATTAATATTTATGTCATATAATTAAATGATTTTATTCTTTAGTAGAGGCATTGGGTGGAATACCTTTAGTCATTTTACATTTACATTGCATGTACCCTGAGGAAAGGGAATTTCATTGTAGATGTGTTTAGAATTTAACATCCAGCCCAAGTTTGTAATGAATCATCATAATAGTGGAATTTTATTGATCTATTTGCACAATTACATATCGATGTTCTTGAGAAAAGTACTGATGTTTCGTTATCCAACATTATGTTATCATATGATCACTATGAGATCAATATTAAATATCAAATACTTCCTGATGAATTTTATAGCATTATGGACTCCCATTATGGTGGGGAATCAATTTTCCAATTAACATTCTCCGAAGAGGGTTTTCTATGTAATCATAATTGCATTTTTGTGCCATTCATTGGATAAAATGATTTTATGGTGGATTTTCATAATTCCCAGTGGAAAGTATACCCAGGAAACTCAAAAATGTTGTATGATTTTTGGTTTCAGTTTTGGTGGCCATAGATGAAGTGAGACATTGGTAGGTTTATATATCATTGTTATACGTGTGTTGAGGTTAAGGTTTAGCACTATAATCCTTTGGGTTTTCTTAATCCATATCTATTCCCTACCTAAACGTGGGATGCGATCTCTATAGAAATTGTTGTTGGTTTTCCCCATATATATTAAAGTAATAGTTTGATATAGTTTGTGATCAACATGATGACCTTGTCGGCTAAAATTATACCCATTCATGATACAACCAAAGATAATGAGTTGTGAAGTCACTTTGTGTGAGAGATTGTTCATCAATATGGAATACCATTTCATATAGTCCCTGATAGGGATCCCCAATTTACTTTTCTCTATAAGAGAGGCCTTTTGTGATGAACTGGGATATCATGTTCATTTACCTATCATCTACAATCAGCTGGCCATATAGAGAATGTAATATTGATTTTTGAGGATATGTTTAGTGCATGTTTCCTCAACTTCGGTGGGGTTTGAGATGATCAATTTAGGATGTTTGAGTTTCCTTAGACCAAAAATTATCAGTCCATGAATATAATGAATCGTTTTGAGGACATGAATGACCGACTATTAAATCTTTGTTGTGCTAGTCAGAGGTTGGTGAATGTTCCTTGGTTTGACTAATCATGGTGTTAGAGACAGAAACAATGATTCTGCTAATTATGTTGCTAATTCTGACAACACATATCCAAAATATGTATTATGTTGATCGATGATGTAGTCCTTTTGATTTTTTAGTTTGTGATCTTGTGTTCTTTAATGTTTCACCCCAGTTGGTTCATCGATGTCTTTGGAGGAAAAGCAATCTTGCTCAACATTTTTTGGGCCTTTATGAATATTTGGAGTAGGTGGGGAAGTTTTATTACCATTTAGATTACCCAAAACAGTTGAAGTAGATACATAACATATTCCATGTAACACATCTATGAAATAATCTCTTTGATCCATCTCACATTTTGAGTTGGAGTAATCTTGGGAGTGAATTTGATTTTTCAATGACTGGGTTGATAGTTTTGGTAGTTTATTCTGACACCAAGTTACTTCATGGGAGGATTATTCATTTGGTTTGAGTTCTATGGAAGAAAAATATAGAAAATCATGATACCTGGGATCATGAGGCACTAATGAGACTTCATTTAACTCATCATTTTGACATCGTATTTTGGACATTTGATTTATAGGGTAAAAATTTTATTATGGTGGGGAGGTTTTAACATCCCATTACAATTTTGATAGGTACCCTTTAAAACATGTATTACTTTATCCTTCTCTTTATTGGGGTATAGTGAATTTTGGATTGGGAGGAAACATATAATAGTGAAGTTAGATATTTTTTGGATTCTTAAATTATATCTACTTTTTATGTAGACATACATACTGTTACAAACTGTGTAATAGTCTTACATATCTTGTAATTGTCCTATAAACTAGTTGTGAACAGTTTCACACTTTGATGGGTACCTATCATGAGCATTCACTACATATCATGACCAAAATAATGATTGGTTTATAATTCGTAGATTCACAATTTATAGTGAGGCATCACATTTTGCGGTAGTTATGACTTTTAAATGGTTCATGGTGTGTATTAGGATTACACAACATGTAATACCCTAATAGTTCTTTTTTAAATAATGCAGTGTGGCTGGTTATTTCTTTTCCCTCTAATACGGACTCAATATCCTCGACCTTTGTCTTTTCCCATGTGATCTCAAACATATCCCACCCTTCTGAACCATTTTGTTTATCTTTGGATCATTTTGTTTCTCTATTCCTACCCTCTTGTGATTTTAATGGATCATCTTTGAATTGATTTATCTATTCTATATGGTTTTGGATATCTCTTATAGGTTGAGTATCAAGGACTTCTTCAACATTGTTCTCTGTGATGTGTATATTTAAGAGTTTTTAATCTTTGTATGAGGTAGATGGTTCAGTCAAGAATTTCAAAATTTATTATTCGTAAATTTCTTTATTTATTTCAATTGCTGATCTTAATTAGATTTCTAAAACATTCATTCAGTTAAAATGATGAAAATAAAATTCAAAATAATCAGGGGATTCGAAATGATTTTATTAATAAAATATTGAAAACCCACAATTCTAATTTATTAGCGTGTGTTTATGGAATTTCGATGAATTAAATTGTAGAATCTAAATTGTGGATTTGGTGGTAATTATTTCATTTATATTAATGAATATAATTTTGGAAAATTAATTTTGAAAATGATTGAATTTGATTTTAATGGATTTTAAACTGCTCAAATTGGATTAAAATGATTTGGTAGAAACCCTGTTGTATTATCTTATATAAATGGAGTGTTTATTTATGAAAATATGTTATGATTTTAAATGGATAAATTTGAATTTTAAATTGTATAAATGTGATTTAATATTGTTTTATGATGTAATAAAATAAATTTCCAATCATGTAACCATGCATTAAAGGCCTAGGTTGTTAGTGAGTTATTTTGATACACTCTATGATATTAAAAAATTCTAAAAGATACCTATAGAAGGTCACATCAAGGATGAAAAGGTAATAAGTCACCTCTGGCCAGTGTTTTGGAGACATGAGTATACACTTTTTGATGAGATCACATAGAATGTGGAGAACTCTATAACTGGTTAATATTATCATAAAAACATAGAATATGACAATGTTTCTTGTGTGTTTTTATATATGATATGTAAATGACTTCCAATGTTTCAAAACATCATTACATGAATTTTTTATACTTGCATAAACTATTTTATCTAACATTTTTATTTAATTCATTGTTTTAGAAATATTCTATATAATGTAATGTAAACACGAATCATTAAAAGTACATTCTATCATTTTGAAAATAAATACAACAATTTTCTTAAATATGATAATTAATATCCAAACCTGTTTATTTCGAAAATTGAATTATTTTATTTGGATAATCTATATTTGGAATATGTTATGGAATCATTGGTGGTATCTTACTAGGATTCTGCTCACAGCCTAATTTTTTACATTAGTTTTTTGTAGACTTTATACTTCTAGGATAAAGAAATGGAAATGGATCTTTGGAGGTTGATCTATATATTGAAGCTGGGAGTTTGTGAGTCTTGTCATTGGGGAAATCAGGGCTATTTTCCCGATTTTTTTACTAGGGTTTTAGTACATGGGGAATTTTAAGACTTGTTACATTCTGCTACATTACTCCCAATGGAGTTTACTTCTGTTATTCATATTTTTGTGGTTCTTTTATTAACACATTATTAGTGAAAAAAATTGTTCCCATGTGATCATTTTATGATGGCCAATGCTACACGATAGCCCATAGGGATTAGGAATTCCTGTTGAGTTATGTTAGAGTTGGCTGTGTTTTCAGGTTTCCAAGGTACCCAGGATAGTTCACGGTAGATGTCCTTTATCTATTGTTATAATTTTATTTTTTAATTTTTATATTTTTAACTAGCATTGACGGTTGTTTCTATTTTTAATTTTTTTTCTATTTGGACCTACTTGAATTTAAATTTTTGTTAATTTTTTATGTTTACCATCTTCGACTACATGACTATTTTTTTTTGATATTTAACTATTTTTTATACAATGTAATCGTATATAGTGGGTATTTTTTCCTTAATATACAACCATAGTACCATGATTCTCATTAGAAGCGTATGAAATATATGGAGGTAAGATGATGTTCACATAGTGAAACGATCATAAAAATATTTTTAGGGTAATTAAAAGAAGTATGTTTCAATAAATAGTTGAATTCAATAAAATTTAAATTAACGATACCATAAATTAACCCATCCCATATTAAATATTGTTCATTTTATGCACCAATCAGAATATAGTCTCCCACTAAATAAATCGGATGGATTTCTCAAAAATTTCTCAACTGTTGGAATTACATTTAATAAAACGTACCATATTTGATTTAGATAAATAATGTATCAAAACATATAAGTAGATAAATAATTGATTATAGGATAACATAATACTGATATATGATATTTAAATTATCCTTTAATGATCAATTGTGGTGAAATGTTATTATACCATGGGATAAGTAATTGGAATATTACTGAACTATATAATTCGACTAAAAAATTATTCCATCCTGTTATTAAATGACAACAAAATAAATTACATCTACATGGGGAACAAGAAGTGGTTAGAGGTATTTACATTACAATATTTTTATCATATCTATTATATTCAATGGTTATGATTATATAAGACATACTATACATAAATACACATTATAAATAAATATAGTAAGATAATCCATATTTTAATTCATAGGTGGTCCAACACCATATCTTTTATCAACATAAATATTTCATAAACTAATGAAGAACCACATTGTCAATCAATTTATCATTTTTTAATCCCCCATTGATTGTGAATGAGATGTTGAGATATGAGAGTATTTCCATTCTAAGCATATATATTTTGTTTTGTAGACACCTTAATCTTAATTTGTTTGATATTATCATTACATTATTATAAAATTCTGAAGAAGAATAATTATTTCCCATTTTAGAATAATTTTTTTGTATAATTACACTTTTATTTTGTTGGATATCTCATTGATCTTCCCTTTATTGATTTAGGTAATTTTATGATTTTTTATCCTAATAGTTGTGGTAAATTTGATTTTGGGGATTTGATTCACATTCCCATTAGAATGAAAACATGGGCCAGACTATACCTTTTACACTGTTATTTAATTATGATATAATTTTCACCACTATGTCCAAGGATTTTAGAATTTAATTAAAAAAATGTTATTGATACAGGGTTTTAAGAAAAAAAAATCATCCATTAGAATGGGAAAACAATATATTTTGATTATGGGTACATTTTTTGTATAGGGAATCATTTTTTAAGATCATTCCCACACTCTAATACAATATCTTATATTCGATTGTATGAATTATATACATCCATGTGGGTGGAAGCTAACCCTAACACAAATTACCTATCTAAATTCATAATTACATTCCTTAAATATAATATTTAAATAAAATATATATTTTCAGTGTTAATAATTAATTATTAAGTATCTTATTTACATGTATCCATGTATAGAATCATGTTTTTTAAATACCATGTGATGTATAATTTATTATTACTATTACTCCTCGATATTAGTTGTAAATTTGAAGATTCTATTGATTACTAAAACCAATAATACAAATGAAACATGGTGTATTGATAATGGATTAAATATCATCATGGATAATTATATCAATATTTGAGTAAATAAATAACTCCCATTGAATGTATCCATAATTGTTCATTTATAGTAAGATGTGTATGTGGTCGATTTAACTAAATAACAAGGAATATTTGGTTGTTAAGGAATAAAAATCTAATATCAACATAACCATATGGAAAATTGTGATTCATTTAGTATATTAATTTAGAATTATATTGTGGTAATTTGATAATTACTAAATTTATAAGGTTATTACAAGGGAAATCCATGATCACGTGATTGTAGAAATGGCCTTTAATCCCAACGAAAGATAAAAAATTTTTATTTATAGTTGAGACATATTCATGATAATTATCATTCCTAATAGATATATCCATTTACACTGATTATGACCTCCAACCATGGTATTATAGTGATCAAAAGTATAACGACCCATACTTTACATACATTGTTAATACTTCAAAATTGAAGCACATTTATTACAACATATGACAAAACCACAAAGGACCATATAGGTATAGTGTCTTTAGAAACTGGGAAACATAAACAACTGGTTCATAAATCTTCTACAGTGTATCCCATTTATTTCATCATATCTAGGGTCCCTTTTATCATATTCTACTTAATATCCATCTTCCTGACCTGGGGAAAAGAAAACATACAAAAAAAGGTGAGCTCAAATGCTCAGCAAGGGAAAATAAAGGAAATAAAAATCATGTCATATCTTTTTGAAAATCATAACCTACAAAAGAGATCATAATATCTTAACATGGAATAAATCATAGAAGTGAAAATGAGATCCCCATAATCATAACATAAAACTTGAAACTTTGTGGCATGCACACATAATCATGGAAAATCATTTCTTGTTATTCATGACTCATTGCCAATACTATCTTAGCGGACAAAGTCCATTTCTGAACCGAGTTCACTCCTCGTTTCAGTTCTATATCACTAAACTGAAATAACCTTCCGTTCCAGCCATATCTATCTCATGAGATATAAATATTTACCCAATGGATTGGAGGGAGATATAGGTCCCACCCATCTTATAATGAATCCTTTCTTATGTGTGCCACATAATCATAAATCATACATCATCACATAACACATGTAACAAAAATGGGATTCTTGAAACATCAGGACATCATAAAACAAATCATATAAGGTAAATGACTTCATAAAAATAATTCCCTCAAAACATAATCAAATCATTGTAATAATAGGTATAAAAACAGAACCCTATATTATCTTAGATGGAAAATAATTTTGATAAAACATTTGAACTCCATTCTTGAAGAAAATACCCTTTCTTCTTCAAAAACATTTTTCTTTTCTTAACATGTCATAAAATTATAAACTAAAAGAAGTTTATTAAAAATGAACTTGAAAACTTATAAAGGAAGATTCTTGGAAATAATGTTTTAAAAATCCATTCTTGCCGTATAAGTTAAAAAAACATTCTTCGTACGTTTGTCGGAAAAGTCAAAAAGTACCTCGTACGAAAAAAAACAAAGGATTCCTTTCATATTTTTTACTAAATACCCACCGAAGGGTAACATTAGATTAAAACATTTGTAGGTGGATGGAAATAATATTACATATTCAGGAAACATGGATGTGGATGATAAAATACACCCCAGTAAATACTAAAGTATAAACAATCTCGGATAAAAATGAGATTGTGATATTTCCCTTACCTTAGGTCCGATTTGCATCGTAAGTGTCTGAACCACCTGTATAATGATATGAATAATGTAATTGACTTATTAAAGATTCATATTCACTGTTATAATATCATATATGGTTCACTTATGACTTTATATTACCCGTTCTTTTGTAAATTCCATGTTAAAGAGCATTTTGGGTAAAATTGGTTTATTTGTCGTCCGTGTTTTGACTTGTAATTATTCATATGATTACTTAGATCATGATTACTTAATTCCAGAATATAAAACATTATTTATATATATATATATATTCATAATATACATATATATAATAAATCAGTAAATGGAATGAAATACACTGTTCATGGAGACGGTAGGTCGTACATACACATGAACGCTGTTTTCGTTTCGTTATTGAGATGAACAGAATTAAGTAGATGACATAAATATATATACACATAAATCTAGTATCATTATTATGTCATATATTTCATTATTACTTATTATATATACTTTATAATCATTCATTAATGGTTAAAGTGGAGAATGAATCTCATCTCATCGTGGAGATGGTAGTCCGTACGTACGCACGAGCGATGATATCGTTCTCATGATCGTGGGGATGTATTGGAGTGTATGTATACTATTTCAGAATCAATATCACTTTAAAATAATAATATATAGTTATTATTTACACCATTATACCCATCAAAGTAAGGTGGTGGTGGAATATAGATTTCACCATGGCGTGGAGACGGTATTCCGTATGTACGCACGCACGGTGATTTCATTTTCCGTAGGATGGATAGATGGTGAAATAGGATTGTTTCATACTTATAATAACATATCAGTATATGAGTGATACTAATGTTATTATTTCATAATGAAACATCCTAAGAAGAATAAGTGGAAGAAGAAATAAAGGTGAAAGAATCGGTAACGGAAATTACCTTTTCTTTGAAGCGCCTCTTTGAGACCTCCTCTTAGGGCACTAAAATTGGTCTTTGAGGAAGACCAGAACCTCTATGATTTTTCTAGGGAAGTGGAGAAGAGAATTTGGCAGGGTTTGGCCGAGCTTTAAGGCTCAATGTTGTGTGAGGAAGAGAGGGAGGAGGTGCCCTTTTATAAGGGAGGAGAGGGGCACCTTTGGAATAACTAAAAATATTATTTTATTATAAAGTCAAGTTCGGTTTTAAATAGCTCCAAATTGATTTATTTCTAGGATAAGGTAGGGATGGGTCAAAATCCTCTCATACAATAGGATTTAAACAAGTTTAGGTTATTATTTTAACCTTATCAATTAGATTTAACTCTAAGTTAAATAATTTAACTTTTACCGTGTATTTTTGTTTTCTTACACTAGATGGTTAATAAACTTACTATATCAAGCCAAAAGAACCCCAAGTTTTTTATTATTAATATATATAATCTTATCTAAGTCATTTTTCCGAACGTTAGATTTTTAGGAATAAAATAACAATTAATAATATAATATTTGTTTTAAAAACTATTTTATGTCAATTTTGACACTATTTGGTACATGATTTTTATGAAATTCATAAAAGAATTATATGTTCTAAAAAAAGTTACTTAAATCAACAATAACATGTCATATTAACCTAGAAAATTAGTTTAAGTCACAAAATTTCTCAAATTACATTTATTTGGGCATTTATAACATCAATTATATCAATATTTCATTAATAAGACAATTACTGCATCATCTTTGTGTCATAATAAATGATAATTATTTAAACCCTAAAAATTGTAAATAAATTACTATGATGTAGATAATTGAATTAGATTTCTGGAGACTATTCATGTTTGTAGTTTCATGATGTCTATCACTAGATTAAAATTATTATACTTATAAAATTTAAGAAAGTGACATGTTGTCACATTCTTTGGTTTTAATAATAATTATATTATTTTCATGGAACAAAGTCCATAATATGAATCTAATCTGACCCTTAGGTTTTATGGGTCTACATTTAGCCATCCAATAGGATTTTTCCAAGTGATAGGGTAATTTTATAAACATATATTTACCCTTAATTACCCGATTTACCTTTAACTATAGTAAATAAAATTTACCATAGTTACTATTCACAATGCCCAAAAATAAAAAGTAGCTTATTAACATAATTTGGACCCACTGATTCCAAATATGGAATCCATTTTTCCAAATTAAATACACAAAATATGCAGAAATTAAATTAAAATTAATCCCATTGTCGAACGAAAATGGGTTTTTCTTTAAAACATTGCAAAAGATTGAATTGATTTAACCTACGAATTCAAGGTAAAATCAATGCTAATGACATACATTATATTAAATGGTAAAAATATATTCTATTTATACTTTAAAACCATTAAATATTATAATTTAACCACATAATATATTACGATGAAAAAAGTTGTTTTTAATTAAAATATAGCGTGTTTTTACTATTCATTAAAATATGAAAGTTAACACGAAAAATATCAAAACTATATCTAATGTAAATTTTTATATCCTGATTAAAAAGAAGAATTTTGTTTTTTAAAATTGAACTTTTAAACATGTCAAAAACTAGATTTAAAGTGGGTGCGCCATCAAAAGGCGGCAAAAACTGCATTTTTTGAAAAATAATTATTTTACCCGAAATATTTATTTTGTTCTTATACCATGTTCATGAAAATGTGTAAGATGAATAATAATGTTATAAAATTAAAAATTTAGTTAACACTATTCATAATGGCTAGTTCATCACAATATTATAATAATATATCGTTGTTTATTAAAACCCAGTAATGCGTACAACACACGCTATCGAGGAAGGTCGTGATTGCGTGTAATGCAAACCAAGTCAGGGTTGCATGTTGTGAAAGAATCCTTTTGGTATAGCGTATAACACAAGAAATTAATGAAATTAAAAAGAATATTTTTCATAAAATCTCGGGGTGTTACATTCTACCCCCCTTAAAATGAATTTCGCCCTCGAAATTCGTCGGGGTGATTAATGGTTTACTACTCGAAAGTTTGTTTAATAGAAACCCACATCGTAAAAAAGAATACCAAAACCAATATTTAAAAACAAAATTATGAAATGTAACGGTTACCCAAATAAACTAATCACTGGGTTTCCACATAGGTGAAAATATGGATATGGAAGAAAAATATAACCATCATGTTCTGATGGAGAGTGGTAGAGAACATGGCTATGGAAAATCCAACAATCACAAATCCATAAATTTGTGACGATCTAAGGTACCATCTGATTAATCAGATATAAGAGCACTAGGACAACATTTTTTGTTTTTAAGATTGTTTCCCTAATGTTGAAGAATTTGAATTAGAATAAATACTTATTTTATTTTGGTACAATCTCACTGTTGTTCGTGCCTTGAACAATTTCCACTTCATCTCTTAAATAAATGAAGTTGAATTTGTTATTCATGAAGTGTTAGCAGATCATGTGATAGAATGACGGGTCATTCCATATGTCTCAAACAAAAGGTTAGCAAAAGTTATAAGTCCATCTTATGGTTAGATTAATCGTATATGGTTCCAAAAATGAACTTATACTTCATATATCATATCACTTAATAAAATAAAACTAGTTTCTACTAAACAGGGACTTCCTGTAGGTCAGTGGTAGGCGATAAAGGCCAGTCACACTTCGGTTGTGGGTTCGATTCCCACAGCCTTGTCCGACGCAATGGGTTGTCACCCGTCCTGCATGTTGTCCTTTTTTTAAAACTATATTACTATAACATCCCATCAATAATATCGAAAAAAAATTCAATCCTTAAATAATACTAACTTATGTCCAACATAATCCATTCCAATCTTTAGGCTTATCCATAATACTTTAGTCCACTCTCATAATATAGTGAAAACGTTTACAAGAGATTTAATACCATCGTTGATCCCCATATATCATAAAATATGTCTTGTTGGTCACATTCCAAACATTCAAAGGCCTTAATCATGTACTTTCTTGAATACCCATTGAACCTTAGTGAAAACATGAATGCAGTTTAAAGTTAACACTTTCCACATACCAAAATCCTCAAAATTCAATATACTCAAACCATGATATCACTTAGTCCTTATATCAATCATGAGCTCAGGAATACTATCAAACATTTCATTTTCTCCTTATCCCTTCATTATGCGCATATCATCTTATTTCCAATAATATCTCAATCACTTTGAATACCACATTAGACCAATACATAAATATTCCAATACTCCATGATACAACATTATTTTGGAATCCCATTACATAAACACTTAATCATTCCACCACATCGTTTTCATATTCAACATCGCCAATAGTGATCGCATGTGACTTCCCTTTGTCCTTTTCCTTAAGTGGTTTCTCATGTTGATCATCACTAACCCTTGGATTAGGGCATTTATTAGCATAATTCCCCATTTCCTTGCACTTGAAGCATTGAAGTGTTTGTGATGTGTTCTCTGTAGTGTTTTCTTTATTCACTTCATTAGAAACCCTTTTTCCATTACTTCGACACTCAGCTGCTCGATGACCTTATTTTCCAGACTTAAAACATTTTCTAGTCCCTTTAAGACAATCTCCACCATGCTTCTTTCCACACTTTGTGCATAAGGAAACATTCATCTTCTTTTCACCATTATTCTGAGATTTCCCCTTGAACTCCATCTTTCATTTCTTGTCAAAACCATGAGATGGATATGTAACACTAACATCCATTTCTACCTTGATAGCACAACGCACAATTTCTTCATAGCTACTGATGTCTCTTATAGCTAACGCCATTCGAAGACTTGGTTTTACGCCACTGAAAAATTGAGCAACTATACTTTCAGGTTGGATGATAAAGCCAGATGCATACCTTGCAAGTCTTGTAAAATTTTCTTCGTATATACCAACAGATTCATCATCCTTCTGATTCAGCTTAAGAAACTCCTTTTCCATCTTTGTTCGAAGAATACGAGGGATGTACTTACTGAAAAACAAGTTCTTGAACTCGTCCCATTCCATAGACTCAATTGGCCTCGTATTCTTGGTAAGATTCCACCATTGATCAGCTTCACCTTCCAAACGATATACTGCTAAGATGACATTATCATGCTCAGAACATTGAAGAACTGAAAATAACTTTTCAGTGGTACTGATCCATTGTTCAGCAACAAGTGGATCGGAAGACCCTCTGAAAGAAGGTGGACGTTGCCTCATGAAGGACTCAATAGAATATTGTTCCCTTCTCTGCTCATTTGGAAGTCCAGAATGATTCATAGCTTGTGTAAGTATAGAAATAAGATTTTGCACTCCATCTCCCATAACATTTGTTTGTTCAGGAGGGAAATCATTGCATTGTCCATTGCACTGATCAACACGGTTCCTTCGGGTTCCATCCATCGTCTAAAACCCAAAAAGAATAGTGTGAGAGGCAAAAATCATGCTAGGGAAAACAACATAATAATGGGGGAGTACCTTCAATGTCTTACATCTTAGGTTAAATTCTATGATCGTTACCGTAGTTCTAGGATTGTATCCTATACGTATACTTATCCTTAGGGACATCCCTAGACCTACCTTAGAAATATATCTAGGGATCTCACTAACATTTTCACATCCTAGTTTCCAAAGGTTGACTAAACCATTCCTCTGATACCAACTATAACGACCCATACTTTACATACATTGTTAATACTTCAAAATTGAAGCACACTTATTACAACATATGACAAAACCACAAAGGACCGAATAGGTATAGTGTCTTAAGAAACTTGGAAACATAAACAACTGGTTCATAAATCTTCTACAGTGTCTCCCATTTATTTCATCATATCTAGGGTCCCTTTTAGCATATTCTACTCAATATCCATCTTCCTGACCTGGGGAAAAGAAAACATACAAAAAAAGGGTGAGCTCAAATGCTCAGCAAGGGCAAATAATGGAAATAAAAATCATATCATATCTTTTTGAAAATCATAACCTGCAAAAGAGATCATAATATCTTAACATGGAATAAATCACAGAAGTGAAAATGAGATCCCCATAATCATAACATAAAACTTGAAACTTTGTGGCATGCATACAAAATCATGGAAAATCATTTATTGTTAGTCATGACTAATTGCCAAGACTATCTTAGCGGACAAAGTCCATTTCTGAACCGAGTTCACTCCTCATTTCAGTCCGGTATCACTGAACCTGTATAACATACCATTCCAGCCATGTCTATCTCATGAGATATAAAATCTTTACCCAATGCATTGGAGGGAGATATAGGTCCCACCCATCTTATAATGAATCCATTCTTATGTGTGCCACATAATCATAAATCATACATCATCTCATAACACATGTAACAAAAATGGGATTCTTGAAACATCATGACATCATAAAACAAATCATATAATGTAAATGACTTCATAAAAATAATTCCCTCAAAACATAATCAAATCATTGTAATAATAGTGATAAAAACAGAACCCTATATTATCTTAGATGGAAAATAATTTTGATAAAACATTTGAACTCCATTCTTGAGGAAAATATCCTTTCTTCTTCAAAAACACTTTTCTTTTCTTAACATGTTATACAATTATAAACTAAAAGAAGTTCATTAAAAATAAACTTGAAAACTTATAAAGGAATATTCTTGGAAATAATGTTTTAAAAATCCATTCTTTCCGTATAAGTAAAAAAAACATTCTTCGTACCTTTGTCAGAAAAGTCAAAAAGTACCTCGTACGAAAAACGACAAAGGATTCCTTTCATATTCTTTACTAAATACTCACCGAAGGGTAAAATTGGATTTAAAAATTTGTAGGTGGATGGAAATAATATTACATATTCAGGAAACATGGATGTGGATGATAAAATACACCCCAGTAAATACTAAAGTATAAACAATCTCGGATAAAAATGAGATTGTGATATTTCCCTTACCTGAGGTCCGATTTGCTTCGTAAGTGTCCGAACATCCTGTATAATGATTTAAATAATGTCATTGACTTATTAAAGAATCATATTCATTGTTATGATATCATATATGGTTCACTTATGACTTTATATTACCCGTTCTTTTGTAAATTCCATGTTAAAGAGCGTTTTGGGTAAAATTGTTTCATTTGTCGTCCGTGTTTTGACTTGTAATTATTCATATGATTACATAGATCATGATTACTTAATTCCAGAATATAAAACATGATTTATATATATATATATTCATAATATACATATATATAATAACTTAGTAAATGGAAAGAAATACACCGTTCATGGAGACGGTAGGCCGTACATACACATGAACACTGTTTTCGTTTCCTTATTGAGTTGAATGGAATTAAGTAGATGAAATACATATATATACACATAAAACCAGTATCATTATTATGTCATATATTTCATGATTACTAATTATATATACTTTATAATCATTCATGAATGGTTAAAGTTGAGAATGAATCTCATCGCGTCGTGGAGACGGTAGTCCGTACGTACGCACGAGCGATGATATCATTCTCATGATCGTGGGACTGTATTAGAGTGTATGTATAATATTTAAAAATCAATATCACTTTAAAATAATAATATATAGATATTATTTACACCATTATACCCGTCCAAGTAAGGTGGTGGTGAAAAAAGATTTCACCACGGCGTGGAGACGGTATTCCGTACGTACGCACGCGCGGTGATTTCATTTTCCGTAGGATGGATAGATGGTGAAATAGGATTGTTTCATACTTATAATAACATATCAGTATATGAGTGATACTGATGTTATTACTTCATAATGAAACAACCTAAGAAGAGTATGTGGAAGAAGAAATAAATGTGAGAATCGGTAACGGAAATTACCTCTTCTTTGAAGCGCCACTTTGAGACCTCCTCTTAGGGCACTAAAATTGGTCTTTGAGGAATACCAGAACCTCTAATATGTTTCTAGGGAAGTGGAAAAGATAATTTGGCAGGGTTTGGCCGAGCAATAAGGCTCAAAGTTGTGTGAGGAAGAGAGGGAGGAGGTGCCCTTTTATATGGGAGGAGAGGGGCACCTTTGGAATAACTAAAAATATTATTTTATTATAAAGTCATGTTCGGTTTTAAATAGATCCAAATTGATTTATTTCTAGGATAAGGTGGGGATGGGTCGAAATATTCTCATAAAATATGATTTAGACAAGTTTAGTAATTATTTTAACCTTATCAATTATATTTAACTCTAAGTTAAATAATTTAACTTTTACCGTGTCTTTTTGTTTTCTTACACTATATGGTTAATAAACTTACTATATCAAGACAAAAGAACCCCAAGTTGTTTATTATTAATATATATAATCTTATTTAAGTCATTTGTCCAAACCTTATATTTTTAGGAATAAAACAACAATTAATAATATAATATTTGTTTTACAAACTATTTTATGTCAATTTTGACACTATTTGGTACATGATTTTTATGAAATTCATAACAGAATGATATGTTAGAAAAAAGTTACTTAAATAAACAATAACATGTAAAAGTAACCTATAAAGGTAGTGTAAGTCATAAAAAGTCTCAAATTACATTTATTTGGGCATTTATAACATCAATTATGTCAATATTTCATTAATAAGACAATTATTGCATCATCTTTGTGTCATAATAAATGATAATTATTTAATCCCTAAAAATTCTAAATAAATTCCTATGATGTAGATAATTAAATTATATTTCTGGATACTATTCATTTTCGAAGTTTCATGAAGTTTATCACTAGATTAAAATTATTATACTTATAAGATTTAAGAAAGTGACATGTTGTCACATTCTTTGGTTTTAATAATAATTAAATTATTTTCATGGAACAATGTCCATAATATGAATCTAATCTGAACCTTAGGTTATATGGGTCTACTTTTAGCCATCCAATAGGATTTTTCCAAGTGTTAGGTAATTTTATAATCTTATATTTACCCTTAATTACCCGATTTACCTTTAACTATAGTAAATAAATTTACCGTAGTTACTATTCACAATGCCCAAAAATAAAAAGTAGCTTATTAACATAATTTGGACCCAATGATTCCAAATATGGAATCCATTTTTCCAAATTCAATACACAAAATATTCAGAAATTAAATTAAAATTAATCCCATTGTCGAACGAAACTGGGTTTTTCTTTAAAACATTGCAAAAGATTGAATTGATTTAACCTACGAATTCAAGGTAAAATCAATGCTAATGAAATAAATTATATTAAATGGTAAAAATATATTCTATTTATACTTTAAAACCATTCAATATTATAATTTAACCACATAAGATATTACGAGGAACAAAGTTGTTTTTAATTAAAATATAGCGTGTTTTTACTATTAATTAAAATATGAAAGTTATCGGAGAAATATCAAAACTTTATCTAATGTAAATTTTTATATCCTGATTTAAAAGAAGAATTTTATTTTGTCAAATTGAACTTATAAAAATGTCAAAAACTATATTTAATGTGGTTTCTCCATCAAAAGGCGGCAAAACTGTATTTTTTGAAAAATACTTATTTTACCCGAAAAATTTATTTTGTTCTTATACCATGTTCTAGAAAATGTGTAAGATGAATAATAATGTTATAAAATTCAAAATTTATTTAACACTATTCATAACGGCTAGTTCATGACAATATTATAATAATATATCGTTGTTTATTAAAACCCAGTAATGCGTACAACACACGCTATCGAGGAAGGTCGCGATTGCGTGTAATGCAAGCCAAGTCAGGGTTTCATGTTGTAAAAGAATACTTTTGGTGTAGCGTATAACACAAGAAATTAATGAAATTAAAAAGATTATTTTTCATAAAATCTTGGGGTGTTACAAAAAGGAATGAATTATAATCCTTCAATGTCAAAGGGATTCTATAAATGTCATATTTATAAATGGAAAAATATTGGGAATAATTCCCACCATCAACATTCATAATCAACGAGCCCATGAATGTCTATTTCTTTAATAATATAAGTTTATATAACTATGAGGTATACGAGAATTTAAATAATAAATATATTGATATTTTCCAGTTTAAAATTATTTGGTAGATCATGTCAGGAAATTTCTAATATTTATATATTTATTTCATAAAATGAAATTGAAAATATTTATTTGATAATAAATTTTTACATGTAAATCCTTAGATTATCATATTAATTATATTAATGTAATTTAAAACCACCGAAAAGCTCATATATTTTTAGAGTACACATGATTTAAAAAAATAATAACAATATTTATCATTTTTAGAGTAGTAAAGAAACTTTATAGTATTTTATAAGGTCCTGCATTATAATAATACTTAATGTATGAAAAATATAAAAAATTAAATTCAAATGTAATGAAAGGATCTGTAATCCATGTTTCAAAACATGTATGGTGATAACTCTCTTGTCTGAAAATACCAAATAGTTTCCCTATAATGTAACATATTTTGTAGATCAATTATACATTATCTTTAAAAATTCCATGAGGTTTTCAATATTTCCATCCAAACATTAAACAAAATAATATCCTAAAATATGAATATATAAAAGGGTGGTATGATAATATAATTAACTCCATGAATAATAATAACTATATTCATAATGAAATACTTTATAATTTTTGGAATCACAATCTCCTCATAAAGGCCTCTTTCTATGGAATTATACACAAATAGGTATAGTGTTTGAAAAATATATAAACAATGTCCCAATAGACTAATCGAACCATTGAGGGGATCTATAGGGACTCTCCCATCACATACTATCTATAATAAAATAATCATATGAATAGGGATAATAATAATAATATATTTAAGATAAATGCCAATATTTTAAAAAAATCTCACTTAATGTCAATTTTTTCCCCAATTGTAAAATTGTATATATATTTCTAAAATATTGAGAACATCAATTTTTTGGGGAATAAATTTTAAAATTATAAATTATTATTTATTAAAAATAAATGTTATAATGCCCAGAAAATGATTTCATGCGGTAAAAAGTTAAATAATGTATCATTTAAAACTATTTTTCAATAGTAAATTTTTTCGTATACAAAACAAAAAATGATGGTTTGGTTAAAAATATTTAATATAAAGTCAAATATGGTAAATATTAAAATTAAATAATCAATTGATAATTTAAAATTAAATTAATGAAACCATTTTAGGGTTCACGAACATGGGTTAAAATGTTAATCGGCGTAATATGAAATATGATCATATATTATTAAAAAACAGTTAAGAATTCACTTTAAGATACAATGAATTATTAAATGGAATAAATATTTTAAAAACATTGAAATAAAAATAGTTTATGAAAATATATGTGTTATTTCATATTAAAGTCATATAATTCCACCAATGGAAACCTAAATATAAACATTCCAAAATAAGGTTGATATTTTAAAAATTATTCTATCATCTGGTTCAAATTTACGCATAAGTTAATTATATTCCAATATATTAAATTTCATTTCATTATACCTCTAAAAAATTATCATATTCATAATTATAATTCAATACACTATGAACATAAATTATTTTATAAATAATTCTTCAATAAATCATTGTTTAAATCATGGTTTATGGTGGTAGTTGTTTTGGTTTGTCAACACGATTAAGTTCATTATATCATATTCATGCATTATGTCCATGGATTAAAATTATCCACAATCATATAATTGTTAAAATTATAATTTTTATACATTAACTATATTTTTATGACCATATATTAAAATAATCATGAAGAAGGTTATACCACATATTATTGAGATGGTAATTTGTACATGCACATGAACAATGTTTGTACATTTCGATGGATAGAAGGAATGAATGGTAAATAAAATGTTACCATCCAATGATATATATTTTTAAATATAATAAAATATGAAATAAATTTTTCCTTATTAACGTCCATGTAAAATGTAAATTAAAATTTAATTTCATCATTTCATGGGGATTATAATCCATATGTAAACAAAAACATTGTTATAAATATTCAAATGATTGAAAGCAGAAATAATATGAAATATATAATCTTTATAAAAGAATTTTTATTATTTAGTATCATATATAAAAATATAATCATTCATTATAAATAGAAATTAAGGGATATAATGTAAAATGATATATATTTCATGGTAAGGATGATAGTCTCATTATATTCAGATGAGAATATTTAATTTTCCATTGAATTTAACATATGTGGAAAATGGTTTTACAATAATCCTGATATTATCATTTTATATTGATGATGATTTAAAAATTTTTCTATTTTGCATTAAATAAATTTATATTAGGATTAAGAGAAATAAATCATTTGAAGAGGTAGGTAAGAAGATTACCTCTTCATTGTGATAACTATTTAGATAACAGTGTAAACCATTTTATGAAATTATTAATGGAAGAGCAGAATCTATATGATAATTATAGGATTGTATGAAGTAATTAATGTAGATAATTTGTGATCTAAAGTTATCAGACATTGTGAATAAATTAGAATATGATATTCCATTTCATAAATTATGTTAATAACTTACATTTAAGAACAAAAAGATTAAAATATAGTATATATCCAAATAGGTTCTTCGGCAACCAAATATGAAAAACATCAAAAATATAATCTGATAGAGTTAAAATAACGAAAAAATAACATCTAGTTTAGAAACTTTAACCAAATTATCATAGAGATGGTTTCTCCATTCATATGTTAGCATTGTATACACGTAATCACATCCTAATTGGAAAAATGGTTTTGTATTCTTAGTAAAATTGATACATAATTGGGTCTTACGTTAAATTTAAATACAAAAATAAAATATTATTTTTTAGAGAATAACATTATTCCATTAAGAATATCCTTGCTATCAAACATAGTATATTACATGGATTAAAGGGTAAATAACCTAATTATGGGTGACTAATATTCATAGTAATGGTTATATATAATATAATCTTCCATGAATAAATAAGAAATAATGAATATGAAAATGTAAAAACCTAAACACACATATCATCTACTCAAAAGATTGGATATAATAATTATTAAAGAAAATATAAATATGGAATGGTAAATAAAAGAACTAAAATTGTAGTTAATTAACATGAATATCATAAAAATTTCAGGCGTAATAAATATATAATGGTTAACAACTAAAAACACATTCCATGAAATCAAAATAAAGGAATAAAATTAATCTAGATTAAATATAATATAGATAATATCATGGATAATAATAATAATAACTAGACTATATATGAAGGTATTTTTGAATTATTAATCATTATGAACTCAGAATCATGATACCACTATTATCAATGCCTTTTCAATGATAGATTAAATTTACTGGGTACAAACCTTTCTTGATTTCCCTAATAATTTTATACTACTATTTAGATTCACCACATTTGAAAACCTATGCATCGAGGTGATCTATATAACAAAGCCCAACCAATATAGGAATTTCCAAAGTATACCTTATAAATATAATTACCTATATAATTCATAAACAATGTGCATCATCAAAAAATATCGACATTGAGTAATGAATACATATATTTCAATATTTCCATATATTAAAAAGATACATACAATTTAGAAAACCAGATTTATAAGTCATATATTTTTAATGAAATACACATATAAATGATAAGTAATATGGATATTTAAGGGAAATTTATGGTCTATATAAAAATAAATAATTCAAGGGAATGTTAAATATTAAAAAAAGAATCATTTTAGTTAATATAAATACATGACAATGAAAAAATGATTATAAAACATTCCTATTAAGAATAATGATGGTATCAATAAAAAATATAACCATTTAACTATGAATAAAAGTTTTTTGTCAATAAATAATTGAAATCTCGTGACAAGATCATTAAAAAATCTTAAGAGAAATTTCATTTTGATTTTGAATTTTTTTTATAACAAAATTTTCACAATTTTTTTTAAAAAACTAATAATTTAAATTATTATTTGAATATTACAAAGGGTTATTTAAAAAATTATATTTTTCATGATAGCTTTTTGTTTAGTGCATTTTATACACATTCAAATAATTATTTCATTCACATTTTTCAGTACACTCCAAAAGGGAATTTTAATGAAAATGACATGAATATTCAATTCAGAGAATTTTATAAAAACAATATATTGGGTAAATTAATTTAATAAAAAAAATCCAAATTGTTTTAAAAAATTAAAATGAATTTTTAAAACAGGATTTAGATGAAATGATACTTCTAAAATAGAGTGAAATGATGTATGATTTTCATAAAAAATGTATCTATTATTTTACGTACCAATTATTATAAAATTTATAATATTTCATTAAAAGATCATGAAAAAATATAGGATGGGAAAATGATATGGTTTTATTAGAATATGATCACGTAATATCCCTAAACAAAAACTCAATAATGATAAATATTGATTTAAATGAGATTTTGGAATAAACATTAACAAGGACTGTAACATTAATGTGAAGATTAATTAATGATTTGATAATGTGAATTAATAAATAATGGTAATATAATAAGTGTTAATAAAACATAACATTATAAAAATTCATTTTACACATAATCGTAGAATATTAAAGGAAATAAATAATTAATATAAACAAATCAATATAAATTGAATAACACAATTATTTCCCACGTGGAAACTAGTAATTCAAATCCTTAAGGTTAAAATAATTAAACATGAATCATAAATTACAATGAATTAATATTTAATAATGATATAAATAAAAAAAATGGGATTTTTATACACCATATAAAATAAATTTGGAGCATAATATTAAAATTTTCCTCGTTCATGGGAAATTGAGATAAAGCTCTTTTGAAAGATCGTATTGTAGAAGTGGGGTTAACCAATTACATGATTGTTTGTGTCTAATGCAATATCAAATAAAACATGTGTGTATATAGAAAATAATAATTCATGTTCAATACATTAATATTCAAATCATGACATAATATATGAAGAAAACATTTATCATAATAAATGGAAACTGAGTTATGAAATAACCATCATCCGTCTTCATATTGGATGAAAATGAATTAAGATCATATATATTTATTTTAAAACATCATCAACTTATACTAGAATAGTTTTAATATATATTATCATATAAGTAAATTTAATAACAGCTTATCACCCATACATTAATAATCATTCATTACATTCATTATTTTAGGTGTAAATAGCCACTTTATCCCATACATGTTTCATCCAAAATGTTATAGATGTTATTAATATTTTATAGTTATAACACCTCCATAATTATAATCACGATATAATTATCATATTGTAAACCAAATTATAATTGTAAATCTAATTATATAATATTATAATGGAAAATTTACTATGTATAATTTTAGAGATGGTAGACCATACATATGTTGGTGTACTATTTACATTTATCATTTCTCATTATTGAATAGGTGATATAATATTTTATCCTTACATATTGATCATAATATCATAGTATTTCCAAAAAAATACTTATACATATCATCTGTTTTTTGTGTTCTTGAAAAGAGATCCACATTCCTTCATGAAGGAAGATGTCCAAATGTACACGAATGGTGTTATCATCATTATTACAGTTAATATGTACGAATGAAAATGATATATTATATTTTGAATATTTTTAATATGTAATTTATATAGTAATTATTTTATTTCAATCATGTATATTTATTATTTTTTACCTTATTTAATTAAATATATATCATATGTTTAATATGAATCACATTTCATCATGAGACAATAGTCTACATTACACAGAGTCGACGTTATCGTATCCCATGTGTAATGGAATGTAAACAAGTTATAAAATATATAATACTTTCAATGGTATTATTATTTTATAAATAAATTTTAAATAATTTAGATCAATCATATACAAATAATTGAATGGTGATAATGGAAAAATTAAAGAAATCGGTTCATAAATTGTTAGTCTACTATACACATGAATAATGATTATCTAACCAATTTCATGGAAGTGGCAGGTTTTTTAGATAACTAAATTCACATGAATTCAAAAATATAATGCTAAATATAATTAATTCATAATATAATAATGTTTATGTATGAATTTATGGCGGGGGATGAACAAATATAATAATTCTCGGTGAAAAATGGTACATCTTCTTTAGGTATTATCGTTCTTTTTGAAACAAAAGCATTCGTATGTCGAATATATACCCAAAATAATTCATTGAGGATGATATGAGGTTTTTTTAATTTATATGGTATGTTATAATCCAATATAATATTTTTTAATTTTTTTTATGAATGGATAGGTTGTGGACCATTATAAGTGTTGTGGGTGGAACACTATTAGTTTATGAATGAAAATTGTGTATGTATATTTTTAAAAATAATAATATTTGAAAAATGGTGTATTATAAATAATTATACATTATAGGGACAATGTACATATATAAATAATATATTTTAGAGATGTTCTGAGGTCTTTTGACCCTTATGTTTTTGCTTCACATCCAAGTAAATCTAAAATTAATTTATGAACTATAAAGCATTTTTTCATAATTCACTATTCGTTTGGGTCAAAAATTTATTTAAACGTGTTAGATAATATAAAATAGTGTCTTCCAAATATTTAATCAATTTTAATAAATTTCATTCACATAAGTAGACAAATTGTATTTAATATTAATCCCTCATATATGACGATGAAACATGGCTCCAAACATTAAAGTTTCAACCAATAAGAAGTATTTTTGAGGAAGATAAAATATAAAATTTACTTCAACAATGTAAATTAAAGTAATATATATTATTTAAATAATATTTTTTTAATTCAAAATAAAAATATAAAGTTACATTATTAATAATTTAAACCAAAAGGTAATTTTATAAAAAAAAGTTCATTATTTTTCATCATTCAATGCAAAATGAAATATTTCATTAAAATATTTAAAAAATCACCAAAATATAACATCAAGAATAATATTTTAAATATCGTTAAATTTTTTGAAATAAATATTCTAAAAATAGTAGAAATTTATTTTATATTAATTTCTTGATGTGCGGCTAAAATATCATTTTGGAAAAAATAATTTTTTCCAAAAGAATGTGTTTTTATTTAAAATTTATTTTCAAATAAAGAGATAAACCTAATTTATAAAGAGTTTATTTTCCAATTATACCCACCATTATAATTATTAGGATATAATGGAATAATATATTTTGGTTTTATTCAACTTCTGGTTTAGTGTTCTATAATCTCCCCCAATGGCTCGAAGGCATTCATTTTTTATTGATTTTTTATAATCCCCCTTTCAAGGGGTGATGTTGAACCCTTACAAGGCCCGTAGGCATAAGAATTACATGGACCATATTCCATTAGAATAATTCATTTCCCGTATGTTTCAAACATTACATACAACCCAGACTAACTACTTAGAAAGACTCTCCCCAATATATTCATCATGAAATCAGCTCTCCATCTACACATGGCAGTTCGACTAGGCTTTCCCGTGCATGCATGTCCATGACCCGATTAAAGGGGTCATACCCACTCTTTCTTGAAATAAATTTATATTCTTATATGGTGAAAGCTCCTTACACATCCTCCTTCTAAATATTATTCCTTGTAGGTTGTATGGTTTTCATCTGCTCTTATGGTGGCCCGAATGCCTTTATGTGGCTCGAAGGCCTTTCTAAAACAATGGCATGGGTGGCCCGAAGTCCTTAATGGACTTGGGGACCAAATCGATGGGACGAAGGCCCAAATGGGGAAATATTTTCTTCTGCTACAGTGCCAAACAATGCCAGCTACATTTCTCGCTATAGTTCTTGCTATAGTACTGCACAGTTTCGGCCACAATACCTGCTATAGTACTACTATAGTAATTCTACAATAATTCTATAGTACCGCAGAAATTTTCTTCTACATGGATTTGATCCTATGACTCCATGATGAACTTAATGAGTCCTCACCAACTGGTTTGGGGCTCATGTGCTTTTTTCTACAAGCTATAGAAGATATCCAACATAATGAAATATATTTTATGGGTTTTTTATTCTTTGTGTTTTATGACACATACCCCAGGAAATAAAATTTTATTTTTTCAAAATATATTTTTGATACAATCTCCCCACATGAAATAAAAATATCCCTATATATTTATACTCCAACTTGTCAAGATGGGGTTGTATATTTGAAAATTATTTTCTAAAATACCCACATTATAAAACGTTTAATAAAATATCTTCTCAGAAATAAATTAAAGGACGGAAAAAATTCCTTTTGATTAACACATAACTAGGTTCCATGTTGGAGAAAATGTGTGTCATGTGAATATATAGACATGGAAGGAAAGTATAAATAATTATGCATGGTCATAGTGGTCATTGATCATAATAAAGTCAATGATTAGTGGTATTTTAAGGGTCTCATAACGTTAAATATATTATTATTTAAATTACTATAAGATTTATTGTATATGAATATAGCCAGATACTATTTTTTTATTCAATAAAATCTTCCTACATATGAATTATTCTTTAACATTATATAAATATAATGAAATATATATAGATGATACATTCTTATTTAATAAAAATATTTTCATCATTTTTTTATGCTTTAATCAAATTACAATTCTTCTCTTATTTAATGAAATTGATTTCCAAAAATGATATTTTTTCCTAGATAACTATAATTATATTTCAATGGTTCATATTATCCAATAAATACTAATATTAATTTCAATCTAAGGTTAACCATTTTTGAAAACCAATATGGTAAACATAAGTCATATAATTTCAAAAATTAGTCTTTAAACATCAAAAGTAACACCACTATTTCATCATTAACATTTATTTTCAAAATATTATTTCTATGAAAAATGACATATTAATCAAGATATCGTATATTCCTATAATAATATGAAACCATAAATGTATGTTAGTTATTGGTTCAGGCCCCCCTGACCTTATCATATGTGATGGGTTTCTACCAAAAAATGTTGGTTTCCATCAACTAAACTATATTAATATAATTTCTATAAAATTCCCAAAAAATTATGGACATACTTAAAATAAAATTAATTTTTAAATATCATTTATTAAATGGTTTTCAATACATTACAATTTCATTATGTCTAATAATTTTTTTGAAAGTTATTAAATCTTCATCAATGGTCAAATTAACCATGAATGTTTTCAATACATTTAAAATTATTTATATATAATTTATATGAAATATTTTCTAAATATATTTACCCATAAAACATATGGTTTCGATAAATCAACACAGAAATATCCTTATTCATGCTACAAACACATCATACAAAACCAAAAAGGGGTGTTTATGAATTTAAAAATATTATTATTCATAAAATCATAAACACATTGTGCTTTCCATAAAACTTATCTTAATGATGAAATATTTGTTTTTGGAATTATAACCAATCCATAGTTGTTTCATTATTCTTATTACCAATATAAAATTGGTAAAATAATTTTAAAATTTAATTCATGAAAACCAATATATATAAAATCCCTCAAGATTATTTCAAAAAATTTCATTAAATTAAATAGGATTAAACCATTAGAATAGGTAATTTATTTGAAAATTTCATAGGTTCTACACATTAAACTAATGATCAATAATTATAATTTTAATATGAAATTTATTACCATTTAGTATTATAAACTTTTTTCTTTTGCAATTATTCATTTTTTGAGCCTTGATTCCATGGGAAATTTTCATCCATTCCTCTAATAAACCTTATATTTAATATATTATAGAATTGGATTATCCTAGGAAATTAATTATCATTATGTAAAAAAATCCTTTATAATTGACTATAATGAAAAAATGAATTGCCAATGAAAATAATTTCTGTGTGCCAATGCAGTTGCATAGTATGACTTAATATGGCGTATCAGGGGATGATTGGGATAAGATTAATTATCACTTTTAATAGTAAATACACCTAGGTATATTTGTTCTATAACAATATACAATTTTACATTCTATATTGGATTGTATTTCTATGTAAAACAACATAATATTTTCCATACAAAAAGGATTTTATTTTATACTTATCCTCAATGACTATTTTTGGGTTACGCTCACTAATATATGATTTCATAAATATATTCCTTAATATTTAAACTAAAAATCATAATATTCCATCTGTAGAGACAATTAAAACAATATCCATGTTACCTGTTTTTCACCGAATGTTTTATTAGTGTTAGTAAAATAGATATATCATTCAGTATTAAAGTTTAATTTGATGACCAGGTTAAAACATATTTTTTATGATTAATATAATTTCCAATATATTATATTTTTATGTAAAACATTGTATGCATCATTGATTTTTGGGATAGTTTAATAAAAATATTGGTGATCTCAAATTCTCAGTAGCATTTATGTACAATATTTTCTATGACGAATATGTAAATAATAATAAATATTATAAGGTATATAGCTAACCACACATTCTATTTAATCATTTGATTGGATACCATTGTTATATAAAACATAATAAATATACAATAGAATATAGCTAAACAGATATTCCTTTTAAACAATTTGATTATATTGATAAAATAATGAATAATAAAAATGATTGTGTATATAACTAAAAATAGTTTCTATTTTGTCAGCTACATAGAATGAAATGAATACAAATATAACATTATAGTGAATGATTCATATATAATAATTGTAAAAAATTAATAAAATAATTAAATTCATTATTTTTGGACATCATGAACTTATGAACATTAAACATATATGAATGTACAAATAATTTCACAATATATTGTAAAAATACTGCATAAAAAACAATATTGGTTGAAAAACTAATTTAATTCTAGATTACTAATTCCCCTCACGAGACTACTACTAAATAAATGGGTTATCCAAAATAGAGTCCCACACATATATGCATGTAAAAATCATTCATCATGGATCTAATAATCAATATAATTCATACACAATGTTCCTTATCATCAAATATCACCATTTAGTATGTAATAGTGATTTATCAATATTTCCACGGATAGAAAAATAACATTCAATATATAAATCCATCTGTAAATCTGATACTTGGTTTATGAAATGAACATATAAACTATAAATAATATGGATGTTTTGGTAAATTTACTATCTACACGAATGAACATAATTCGAGGTAATGTTAGTGATCGAAAATATGAAACATGTAAGATACTTTTAATACATTACATTGTCAAAATTATCATAAACAAAACAGAGGAAAAAATTTATGTTATATATAAAACATATACACATTTGAGTATGAATAGTAGTTTATTGTTATATTTGAATATAAATACCATAAAAATATCATTATTAACATATTCGGGAAAAATAAAATTTTTATTTTGAAAATAATTTTTTATATCTGAATGAAACCAAAATATTTTGGAAAAAACTATCAAAGAATTTTTTTTAATCATTAAATGGGTGTTTTAAAATATTATCATATTCAGGAAGTATGTAATTTCAAAACTTTTTTTAAATGGTAAAATAATGATTCCTATCAATTTTAAAAATAATAATAAAATATATAATTTCCTTAAAAAATATAGGAAGATTCCATTCAAAAAATAATATGAAATAGGTTACCAAGAGTAAAAGATAGATTTAATAAATAATATAAATTTTTTTCAATTATTCTAGAAAAATAGTTTTTTAAAATAATTTTTTGTATTAATAATAATTTCTGATCACAGAGAAAAATAGAGTTGGATATTTTTTGATGAATTTGTAATTATTTTAATTATCCAAGAGTGGAAGAAAGATGTTATAACCTGATAATATCTTGAAAAAAACTGTAGGATAAAATTATATGGGTTTGTTAGACAATGATCAATTAATTTAAATTAATTAAAACACCTGAACAAATATTAATTTTAATTAGATTACGAAATAAGCCCTTACAATGATTATAATAGTGTAGTGAGCATTAATAAAGGGATTTTTTTAGTTTACCTACATAAAATTAATATATAAGGTTCATAAACTATTTAATTTAATCAAGATTCATTTCACACATAATCATAGCATAACAATGGAAATTAATAATTAATATAACCCAAAGAAAATAAATTGAGTTATGAGATTTTTACCCCTTGATAATTCTTATGTCAAAACGCATAGGATGAATTAATTACAATTGAAACTTAAAAAAACATGAATTATTAATAAATAATGATATTAAAATTTAAAGTGTTAGTATATATAATATATAAAATCTATTATTTAATAACATTATTATATGCTTTAATGAAAGGAAATTGAGATGAGTTAACATAAAAAGATCATATCATTGATGTGGGGATAAATACATGATTTTATTAATTTTATAAATTTAAAATTTACATAAATATATACAAATAAAAAATTACATAATCAATAGTAATTAAACACCTATTCTAAGCATGTCATAATTAATGAATTTTATGTTTTACCCAATGGATGAAAATTGAATTATGGAATTCATTAGTTTGTTCTTCCCTTTCCCTGATAACAAATTGTGTTATATAATAGTTGTTATAAAATTATCATTACAGCAAAAATTATCTATATTTATAATTCTGTCATCATATATGATCCTTTTAAACCATTTAACTCCCAAGAATTTTTTTCCCATTAACAACGGTAAAAATTTTTAATTGTTTTAACTAATCATGTTTTAAAAAAAATACTTCATAATAATAGATTAAAAAAATTATTATGATTCCAAGTATTAAATATATTGGGTAAAACTCCTTACATATTATTTGAAAATTATAATTTAATATTAATCATGTAAATTCTTTGATAAAGGGAGTCTTAAAAGAGTAAATGTTTATATTTTTTTGAGGTATTTATATAAAAATTCAATATGAAAGTGATTCATAATAATAAAAATTGGATTAATAGATTCTAAATTCAATAAAATCATTAAAAATTATTGAACATAGGATTTTAAATAATAAATATTTAAATGGAATGGTATTTTGCAAATAAAATTTATTTTTATCATTAAAATGAATTATTCTATAAAAATCACAAAAGAATCACTCAAATATAATTTTGGTTTGTTGATTTCATAAATGATGTATATTATTAAAAAAAATAATTCAAAATGATGTAAAAAATTATTTTATTTATTTGTGAAAATAAATACTAAAATGAAAATTAGAAAAAATATTTTTTTTCATAAAAATGTTTTTTTATTTAAAAGAATTTAATTCTTTGTCTAATAATAAATAACCACAATTTTTTATTTTTTTTAATTATCATTCAAACCAATTTAATGGTATGTTTATGATGTTATACTATATTATTATTCATATTGACTTTTCTTTTTTATGTACTTCATGATACAAAAGAGATTAAATGAAATGAAACATATTTCAGGGGTTTCATAAACTCGATGTTGCATTTCACATATAATATGAAATAAAAATATCTAATTTTGAAATATTTGGGTGTTAAATAAAAATATGTGTGGGATTTGTTTAAAATATTTTCTATTTTAACCTCATTTAATACAAATTTATCATCTACCTTCCTAAAAGTATTTATAATTATTTATTATTTAAATTTTCACAGGTAAAAGTGTCCATCAATATCAATATGGAATTACTTATTTTATAACTGGAAATAGTTTTATCAAATTGATAAACTATTAGAGGAATAAATTACATTTATTATAAGTTTAAAAAATAATTTGAAAATAGTATTTGTTGAAAATCAAAATTTTTGAATCAAATGTCATTTCAACCATAAAATTAAATGGGTAGTCTTAAAAAATATTTAATTAATTAAATAAAAGAAATTATGTTCATTAAAGGCATAAATGAGTTCCATAATTCTAATTTTTTTTTAAAATACATTATTTACCTCTAAAAAAATTATATGATTTAAAAACATTAATCCATTATGATATATGAGTGCTTTATAGTGATTTTAAATAAATGTTACATACCTTTAACCATGTTCTACATGTTTTACCATTAACAAGGAGAAAAATAAATTCAATAATTACTATTAATTAACAAACAAAAAAAGGACATATTTACTAAATTTGAAACTCTACATTACAAATATAAAATCAATTATTAATGAAAAAATTCTATATGTTCTAAAAATAAAATTTAATATCAATGGGTATAGATTTTATTTGTAAATAAATTGTTTTTATTTAAAAAGGAATTTATACTTAATCCTGTATTATTTTTATTCTATTTTAAATATTAAAATATTTAATAATTTATGGATATTATTAATTTATTATGATAAAAATCGACACATTATCAGTTATTGAAATTAGTTTATTTATTTTAATGAATTTATATTTTAATAAAATTATGAATGTCTAAATATTCAGAAAAAACTAAATATTTTAAAAAAATCTTTAAAATAAACCAAAATATATTATGGAAAATATAATTTAAAAAACTATATTCATTATTACAGAAATTTATTGTAAATTCGTAAGATTTAATTATATATTTTTTTTGAAATGAAATATAATCAGTTTAGAAGAAATATTATTTTTAATCAACAAATGAGTTTATTGAATTTTTAGAACGTATTTGTTATGAATTAATCAATAAATATAAATTATTTTAAAATATCAAACATTTATTTTACAATATAATTACTCCTCCTCATACCACTAATTAAAAAACATGGCCATTCTAGACTTAAATTAATAATAATATTTTTATATTATATAATTATTCACATATTGATTAGTAATTTGTGTTACAAAAGAAATCAATATTATTATTAATAAAAAAATATAGGTTTTTATATAGTTAATCACATCACTCAATATAAAATATGTTATGAAAAATTTTTTACAGCACATAAAATGTACTTATATTTGAGGCACTTTTCATTTCATTAATAAAAATCCAAATATAATTGAATGTGATTTTTTATATTTATAAAATTTAAAAATATTACATTAAACATTGTATGTAGAGAACATAATCATTAATAAAAAATATAAAATTCATTTAATAAATCCCTATATATAAAAAATATGATATATATCTTATAACATAACATGATATAAATTTAAATATAACATTAACAACTTCACATTAACATATAATTTGACCAGAATCTTTCCGACTACTGGGGTTTAGAATGAAGAAAACATTTAGTAATAGTTATATGGTTTTAAATGTTCTTTAAATAATGTTTTATCCTATTTAATTATAATTTCTCATCTTAGTATTCCTTTAATCAATGCATTACACCAGCTAATAATTTTAACAGGTATAATGAAAAAATATATAGTATATGATCAGATTATTGAAGGTATTACCTGTAAATATTCCATACCACCTACTATAATTTTACATCATCTGCCATTGTAGAAATGAATAAAATTCCCAAAATAATTACATATTTAAATATATTAAAGACTCCTTAACAATATAAAGAATAATATAATGAATCCCCTAATATGAATTAAAAAATGAAGAGTTCTAATCCAAAAAATTTTTACAAAATATATTGATTTAAAAAATGCGGTGTATACACCATCTACTATAAATCTAAATTCAACATATTTCATTTAACATCATCCAAACGTTTCAAATTGTTTTATATTTGGACCAATGAATGAACAAGGAATGTTGAATTTTACATGGATGAGAAATAATACATAGTATTCTTATTCGTTGAAGTGAGCTGACTCACTGAACAATTACATCCATTGGCCACCATTTATAAACAATGTTTACATAAAACTAACATTAGAAAACATGACAAAAAATCCCTACTCCTATATAATGTTTCCTAATACATATAATCAAAAACTAAATTTAGAAGACATCATAATGAAAATAGAAATAAATTTTTAGAATTAATATATTCATATATTTTATATAAAAAATATATTATGTATTAGGAATCATTTTAGTGACCCACAACAAAATCCTTATTTTTATTTAAAACATAATCATTAGAGGGGATATCTTATTTGATACACTTCATCCATTTTCCAACTCTATAATGGATTTTGTAACCGATCCACTCCACTACTAGTATATATTATAGAAATTAAAACTAAAAATTGAAAATAATAATATTCTATCAAATTATTTTATAGTTCTCTTTATTGTTGTTTTGCTATACATGAACCTAACATGAAACTATATATATTTTTAGTACGTCTGAAAATATCTATCTAATTAAACGAAAGGAATATTTCCGTCAATTATATATTAAAACTATATAAAAATTCTAAAATTGAAACCCAATAACCAACATATAATTATATATACTTACACTATAGAGCTCCATAATATAATTCTCAAGGAATTATTTTCTATGTAATGATTATCCATCCCTGTCCTATGAGTGATAAATAGTTATTACATTATTAATTATTTTCATCTTCAACTTAATTTTTTTGGGGGATTAATATTTTAATCATATAAGGAATTAATAATTGATATCCATCATGTTTATCATCAATAATCATTATCCAACAATCATGTCTAAATAGGAACAACTAAATTTAAATATCACCACCAATACCGGTCCATAACATTTTTACAGAACCTAGGAACTTTTCAATAAAATATAAATTATATGGTCTTTGAATATTCATGATTATATTTACATTAAACACATAAAAACATTTTTTTATATATATAATGTCTTAAAATATGTTACATAATCAATTTTGATACCACTATACATTGAAATTTATTATGTTTACATTATATTAAAGTGGACGATATATATAAGGTAAAGTAATTTTCTATCAGATAACATCAAATGTAAATATATATTAAATTATAATATTTTTTATTAATTCATTCCAATAAAATATTTTAAAATTGAAATTAAATTTACTTTTGTTATGGTCATAAATAGGAATACATTTTTTCATTTTAAAAATGATCGTTATTAAAAATTGCTTTCTATTATGTAATATATATTTTTATTTGAAATATACATTTTCAAATTTTTTAATTAGAAATTGATAATGATTTCATTAGTTTTTAAATTATAAATTTGAAATTATCATTGTGTGAATTGATGTTTTTTTTGTGAAAATGGTCATTTTTGGGAAAATATTAAAAAATATTTTTTTAATAAATACATTATATTATATAAAATAATAATGAAAAAATAGAAAAAATTGTATAAGACATTTTTAAGTAAAATATGCTTATTCAAGGAGGAAAATAATTCACTAAAATATAATATTACTAATTTATAAACTTACTTATGATATTTTAAAACATAAGCTGCATTTTATTCAAATAAAAAACTATTTATGTGTATATTTTCATTTAATTATGATTTTAAAATATTATATTCTTAAATATACTTAATTAAAAGTCCAATAACTCTACATTATATAATCCCAAAATATTACAATTGGAAAAAAATATACATAATCATTCTCATATTTTCATATTATTTATTTAGAATATACATTTAGAAAAAAACCTTTTTTTTAATTTACTAAATTATAATAAATTTAAATATATTTTATAATTTGAATATAATAATATTTATTTCAATTTTGTACCATCATGATAAAGAATTATTTAAGGAATAATTTATTTATGTTCATAAAACAAGTCACTAATGTGAAATCTCAGTCATCAATGTAAATACTAAAATAACATAAAACAAATTATTTAGAGTATATAGAAATGAAATATCATAGAAATATATCATCAAATGTGTCAGTTGGGGTATTATTGACCATTCCTCCTCATATATTTCAAAAAATTTAATTTTGGATTATGTTGAAATGAATATGAAATGAATATTTTATAACTAAATAATTATTTAGAAATAAATCCGACACCTCATTTTTATAACGTCATTTACACCACCCTTTACCGAAGACACATAATGATTGATATCCTCTTAAATTTATTACATAATTCAATTCCCAACAGGTCATTAAAACCTTCTTTATATTCTGATATCAAGAGAGTTGTTTAATTTTGTAAAATCCATCGACACATCTCAAAGGAAATACACATTCTTTATTGGGATGGTATTTGAAAAAGGGAAATCAGTTCTCATGGTATGGAAAAACATATGTCACATAACTCAAATAAATTATAGTCCATTTTTAACATTCTATTTATAATCCCATTTTTATTTCTTCAACATTACTTTTCTTTATAATGTTTCCCATCAATGTATTAATTTTATTAAAAAATTAAATATATTTTCATTTAATTACTAATTTTTAATTATTTGAATAATATTTAATTATATTGTGGTGGTGTTAATTCCAAGATAACAGTTATTTTAGTTATTGTTCTTCTATTTTAAATTTTATCCTTTATTATGAAACTTCAAATAATATGTTACATTCATTTCTCATTAATTTTATTTTTTAATTTCTATATTTGGAATTTATTGGTTCATATTTTTATTTATTAGTAAAATTTATTTCCCAATCATTACCTTTATCTAGGTTATGTTATATTTCTCTATTTATAAAAACCCATACAATATTTTTCTTCATCTATTTTATGTTTTTCAATCTCATGGATAAATTCTTTATCATTTCTAAAATTTCTATGCTATATTTTTTGTAATGACATTATTTACCTATAATTTGTATGAAAATTTATGGGATTCTACTGTGTATGATATTTCATTTGTTTTATTGATAAACTTTAACATTCTATTTGTGTAAAAATTATATGAAGAATATTTTTTATTACTAATGAATTATTACAATGAATTTTATGATTATACATTATTTTTATGTAATGGATAAATTTGACTAATTACCTAATCGCTGGTGTCCAAAACTACATATACCCTTGATGCATTATAATGTCCCATGAGTAAAACTAGTTAAGATACATGTCTTATTACTAAAAATATATTTATAATATCTTATTTATTACATGAATATTTAGTTTTGTTGATTTAGTGACATGTATAGCCTATAGTTAAATATAATATAAATTCATTGGTATGTACCGTGAGATAAACTGACATGGTTATTAGGAATGATTTAAACTTATTATCATATGATTCCATGGAATGGGGTCTTAATGGAAGGGTTTTATCTTCATTCATTATATTAATTTGTATATAAAATATGTGTTCGTCATTTCATTGTTCCATGTTAATCATTGCTTATTTATTCAATGACAACAACCAATGTATTTTAACCAATACAGAGCATCTGAGTTCATAATTGTGGTTTTTTTCATTACATATATAATCGAGTTGAGAAATCTTAACAATTTCATGTATACTAAAAACTGAAAAATAGTTTTACAAAAAAGTATTTAGGATGTATTATATGTTGTCAAATGTAATTATATAATTCGGTACTTATCCAGTATTTGTTATTTAAAAAATTATTACATTCTTTGTAATGTTTTCTCTCATATTCTATATTAATGTATTAATGAATCAAATAGATCTGGGATATTTGAGTTGTAATATTTACATTTGGTATTTATGATAAATGTTTATAAATATTTTGAACTAGATTTCCGGGTTCAATGTTTGAAAAAATAATCATTACAGTAAAGAAATGGGATATTTCACATAATTTCCATTAAATAACAACATAAAAGTGAGTATAATACTTTTACTAAATATTCATAATTTTATAAGAAAATTTTCTATTATGCAATTTATAGATGTGGGTAGTAGAAAAAATGATGACCATGAAAAATATAAAATATTTCTTAGGGTTTTATCTTTTGATAATGTCAATGAGGAAACTGTTAGAGAATAAAATATTATAAAAAAATTATTTTAGTTAGCATTGGTTATGAATAATAATACTTTTCTATGTAGAAACATGTGGATTGACACCATGGTTTAATAATTTTAGAAACCATCATGAGATAAAATCCCTTTCATACAATTGAAACCCCTCATACATTAGTAGCTGAATAACATATCAATTCCTATAAGTAGGTATTTCTCACATTGGGATTGAGTGATACATATAATGATATTGTGTCATTAAACCATATAATGGGATATTTTTATCATTGATGGTCATTGTTAGATAACACCAATGAATGAGTGGGATAAAGAGTAAGGAATAAGTTTTTATTTTTTTGTGATATTATATAAAAAATAAAATATAAATGACTAAAAATATGTTATTGAATGCAAATTCAAAAATCTAATAAAATATGAAGAGGAAAATTATTGTATATATGTTTATAAATTAACAGTGTTAGCAATGTGGTCTACATATATGACCATAATTAATAAATCAGACTTAATTCTTTATTAAAGGACCAACGAAATTCCTTCAAAAGGAAATAGTAAATCAACATATTTTATAATTTAATTTTATAACATCATGTACGATTAAGAAATTTAAGGAATTTACAATGTATTATAACTAAATTTAAAATTATTAACTCTGCTTGCTGAGTTCTTTATAGAGAAGAAATCTACGGGAGTGGTGGAACTTCTACCATGAAAAAATTATATAAAGAAATACTACTCAAAATGATTTCAATGAATGATATATTTGTTCATGTTTATTGATAATGGAAACCGTTCTCATTACAGAAATTTAAAAAGTGAGTCAACTTATTTTCATTGCATCAATAGTTATGATATGGGTCATAATTTTAACTGATTTAAAATAATCTAGGGGAAGCAACAAAAAAGTATCTAATGTTTATGGGGATTCTTATATAATAAAGAAATTGATTTTGAATTCTAAAATTAATTTTATGAATAGTATTTTTATAAATAAATGAATCATGTTCAACTTTATAAGTGATTCTAGATATACACAATTTTTTTCTTATATAAAACACTAAATCTCCTCCTATCACAAAAACAAAAGTGTTTTAAATAATATCATCTAGTGAAATATTTAATTAAAATATTAAAAATACACCTTAATAATTTTTAATATAATTAAAACATTTTTTTTTATTATTAATGAATGAGAAAAATCATATTAGTAATTCGTAATGTAGAAAATAAAATGTATTATTAGTGAGTTCTGTTCAAAACATGAAAACAAGTATTAAATAGTTTTATAGAATATAAAAAAGTCCACTATCATTAAATTATAATATTATATATAAAACCCATGTATATTAATAATTTATTATTTACTATTTTTACCTTTCACTCATCAATCATTTTTTTAACATTTTCTATCGGTTATTAAATGGTGTGGAATCTCGTATGTAAAATGTGGTCCATTTACTAGATGATGTCCTATGAACATACCTCATACACATGAGTTCGAAGAAATACATTATTCCAACCTCCAATAGTTCTATGGTAGCCCATCGAGCAACTGGTGGACGACAAACAAGTAGCTAGAGAAGTCATTATGGTTTGGATTGATGAAATAATTATTTTAATTGTCCATCAAAAGCTCTCATTTAATATATAATTACTCACACATAGCCCAAATATTAATAGTATGGACCTAATTGAAATTATGTAATGATTTTTTATCTCCAAAGATGAATCAATCTAGAAAGAGTGTAATATTCTGTGTCATGTTCCAATTTGGGTATGTTTATTCATTTGTTTATCATTGATACTCTTATTATTCAAATATATCTATTCTAATGGAAACTAAATCTAGTGTAAATAATTGGATCATTATTTTAAATAAAGCATATTATATATATATATATATATAATTCTTTTAATTAGGATTACTTCTATTTTTCTTTATTCATTTTGGTGGATCATCATGAAACTTAATGGTATCTGATTATTATCAATTCTTCTATTATAATAATTTATAAATTTTACATTATTATATTTTTATTCATGTCTTAGGGTTATTATTTCTTTTCAATGGCCCTCAATTCATCTTCTATTTTTGAATCATTTTTGTTTTAATAATTGCATTCATTTTTTACTTTTTTTTCCTAATGATCCTCTTTATTATGAATACTGAATTTATTATCATTAATTTTTTTTTTAATTTTCATTCTTGGATTATAGTTTTTTAATTGTGTATAATATGACAAATTTTATGAAATTTAATCTTCCTCTTATATTTTTTGATGTTATTTAATTCAAATGTCTATTTTATTAGGATGTGATGATATTTCACTGCACAATCTATTTTGATGGACTCTGTTTTCATAGAGTTTTGTAATTAATTGGAATGAAATTTTAAAAATATTTTATATTATGGAACATTGATATCCCAGAAATTTGAATATAAATTTGAAATGGACTGAAGTAATGGTATGTGAACATGAAATGAATCAACATTTATGTAACACATGTTGATGTCATTATATAAATTTCTAGAGGTATAAGAAGAGAATAAGGGAACTAAGGGTTCTTATAAAGGTGTTAGAATTAGGAAATGAATTATAGAAAATGGAGTAATGATATTATAATAGATTTTTTTGTTCATATAGATCTATACTATGGATTTCATGACACCATAAATGGATTCACATGACAAGGACTTCATCAGTCCCTTTATTTCTTTTAATCAAGGTAGGTCTATTGAAAAATTCTCTTAACCATTAAATGATATGGTTTAATGATAACACATATCGAATGACAAATCTATACTTAGAATCATATTCTTGTAGTTCCAGATAAGGTAACAAATATTTATATATGTTTAGAAATATATGTTATTTGAAATTCATTCTGGTAATTTTTTCATTATGAATGTATTGAAAAGAAACTGTTATATTAATATCACATAAAATTGGCCATTAGGGATGGAATGGAAAATATATTTAATAGGTTGGATTTAATTTTTTGACATAGAATATTAAAATATATTTTAGGAATTTTTTTGTTAACTGATATTATAAGGGTTGTCTTATTATAAAAATTTATGTAATTTTTTTCCGAAAATTTTTATTCTTCACTTCTTAAAACCTTCACAACTTATTTGGTATATAATAGTATTTTCTTATCAATGGATGTAACGGAATGTTTCCTTGTGATATTGGAACTTTGATATGATAGAAAGGTGTCTGACTTCATTAGTGACATTGTCCATATAATGATTGTCTTTCAATCATTTCATCAAATTTTTTAATCAGTTTTGTTTTATAAAATGTTTTTCTTTATCACTATTACAATATTCCACATTTTACTAGTTATCTTATTATTATCATTATTCACTTATTTCATCAAAATTTACAGTGGTATAATTTTAATTTACAATTATTTCCCAAATGTTGTACTTGATTCATAGGTATTATCATCCATTTACGCGGAATGAGAATTCTATTTGGGCCTCTCGACATGACATGTAAAGTGTCCAGTTTATATATTAATCATTCCATATCATGAAAAAATAGTATCAATGTTTAGTTTTCATTAATAATATTCTAGTATTAGTATGTATTATTATTCAAATGAATGATTATTTGGAAAGAAGTGGTATATTAAAATTCATAGTATTACCAACACTTTTTATAGTGAGCATTACGTTTCAATTTAAACTTGGGATGTGTGTATCATGTATAATTTTTTGAGTGGTTCTATATTCATGGATTGTGTTATCACAACATAAAGAGAGAATAATTTATTTTTTAATGCAATTTTCTAGTAATTGATATTATACCATGGATCTAGAATTCTACCTATAGTTCCTTAGGGTAATGCACATCATTTTATTTGTCATAAACCTTATTTCGGTGAACACCTTATTAATGTAGCAATGTGATTTTATTGTTAAATGGTATAGAATATTTTCCATACATTGACACAATCAAGAGTGGTAAAATGTGGAATTGTATGAGATGATGATATATAAAATTTATTTATCATACAAAACTAGTGTTGCAACCTATGGACATATAATTATAAGGAAATGAAATATATTTTAGGTATGATCAAACAGATTGTTGTATTTTTTAATGAAACAATATTTATTAAGGTAATCTGTATCACTTATAATCTCGGAAGAACATACAAGAGATAGTGTGGTGCAGTGGTTCAGTCAAAACTACATATATTTATTGATTGAATAGACTTCAAGGTAATATCAATCTTACTATTTTATCCTGAATAAATATTGATGGGGTAAATATATGGAATTATACACTATTCAGTTTGGAGAACAGAAAATGAATGAGAATGCCTACCAGTTTCATGAGTTGTATTATATTTCAACTGATGTAGAACCAAATAATATTTTAAAAGAATAAACGATTCATATAGTCCTATAATATTTTATACATTCTTTGGATTTCATGATAAATATTACCTATATTATTGAGGTTGTCAATATAGCATTGACACAATTAAATTACTCAAAATGAAATCCATCGTTATTTTGATGTCCATATTGACCATGTGTTAGTTATATGGACTCCTATATGTATACGAGTATGTAGGTAGAAACTCATAAGAGATCTGGTTGTGGAATAGATATTTGGGATTACATCACACCTGCAACAGTAGGAACTACTACTATTCAATTGAATTTATACTATTGAGGAATGATTTTTCACACATTATAATTTTTCCCAAAAACAAAACAAATCTATTTTTTTTGAATATTAAAGAAATATAGAAAAAAAATTCATTGTATAAAACAAATTATCAAAATATGCATATCCATGTGTATCATTATAATTGTTGGATGATTCAATGTTAATGGTTTTATAAACATTGGACTACAGAGGAATGCAGTAACAAGTTGGTGGTGAGTCTCAAGAGGAATTTTACGAAGGTCCAACAGTAGTAAAATGTAATATATTTATTGATCCCTCATTAGTAACTTGTTTAATATTTACATTTTATTCCTACACATTTATACCACGCCTCATTGGGAATATTACAAAACTAATTCCTTTGGTGACGTAGTTGGAGAAAAATCATGGAATCAAAAGGTATAACATACTCTAATGTTCCTTGAGTTCGTTATCAATGATTAATGTTGGGTTATTTTTGGATTTTATGTTTCTTCATATGGACCCATATAATATATTTAACAGGATATGATGGTTTACCTCACACAATGTTATAATTGAATGTTATCAAATGCAGCTGTCCTTTATTTCCATTGAATAGAGATTTTAGGTATTTTAGGTTGAGTGGGAAGAAATCCCTGAATGGGATTTTCATCCACTAAAAGGCTATTTATTTTTTATATCATTATTCTTGATGGATCATCGAGATTAAAAATCATTTTTTTAAAATACTGTTAGTTTTTTAGGATTATCACAACATGATTCCTAATTACTTTTCTAGTATACCACTATAATGATAGGTGGACATGTCAAATACTTTGGTTCCTAGAAAAAAAATATATATTCCATTATATCCCATAACATAATATTAAAAGAAATATTTGATGATGGAGTTGGATTATAGGAATATTGAATTTTTCATTCACTTGATTATGTCATGTTATAAATCTCCATGTGTTTTATCAATTATCAGAAGCATCACAATGTATTTCCTATGAAATAGTAAAAAATTTCATTTATCATGAATTGATTTTAAAGATGGGATGGAAATATTATTTTAAAAACAAACATAATTCATGATATTTAATACTCAATAAAATGTATTTTGATATCTCAAAAACCATTTTTGGAGAAGTTATAGTAACATTAAATATGATTTAATATCATTTTTCCTAACTAAAAAATCATCATTTTTCATGAATATTTTTAATTAGATGTTACATTAATACTTTGATTTCTACATTATAATATTCACTAATGAAATTATAGTTACTGATTTTGTTATAAAATGAATGAGGTTTATCTAATATTTCTTTTGTAAATCATGATAGATCATAGTCCTTTTTCATGATTATATAAATATTATTTTTAGGATGAAGAATTGATATTCTTATAAAATTTGTTTTCATAACATGGATTTACATTAATTCTTGAAAAAGTAAAAGCAATTTTTGTTTATAACAACCAAATAATATTATTAAGATAGGTTGATTCTATGGTTTTTTATGATATTATCAAGGGTTCATAACTAATTTATAATTGCATTAATCATTACTAACTACCCTTAATAATAACATAGTGAAAATAATTTCAAATTAAATATATGAAAAATTCAATTAGAATTTTTAATGAGTGATGACCACATAAATAATATTATATTCACTAGAGGATATTCAATGTTATGAGGTTTACACTGATTCATCTAGTGGAGTATTTGGATGTTTTTTGAGATGTGGATTTGATTATATAGTGTTTGGTTCATTTCATATATGTAATTATAGGAATATTTACCCTACTCATGACATCAACTATTAGTGGTTATTAATTTTCTTATGGTTTGGAATCATTAATATTATATGGATAGGTCTACAGTCCATTCTAATCTTCAATCATTATGTTATAACTTTTCTCAAGATGAATTGAGCATCATGTAGAGGTAATTAATGGATTAAAAACATAAATACGACTTAAACATCACTTATAACCATTTACTGAGAATTTGGATAGTAAATATCATTATAAGAATGTTTCTTCCCAAGATTTGGAGGTCTAAAAGAATTAATTTTCAATTATTGGAAAAAATTGTCAAAACTAGATGAATGAAAACAATGAAGAGAAAATATTGTTCTATATAGAAAAAAGTTTTAAATACATCTTATTTAATGATTTCATCGTCATAAACACCATGATGGTGTGTTATGGAGTATCAAAAATTCATTATTTGGTGGGATTGTAATTCATGAATGCTATCTCCCTCTCTCTCGAAGGCACTATTTTCATTCAGTTCTGTGGTGTTGTTCTAGAATATGTGGATGAGGTTGCTGTAAATGATTTTAAATATTTTTTGATGCATTTTCACATTAATAAAACTAACATATATTATTTCATGAATGTATATTTGGGTGTATGAATAATATGTCTGAAAAAGATGATTTTGGTTGTACGTATAATATTTCTTAAAATATCATATAAGATAATAATAATCATTTAGTTTTTCTTAGCATGTCATTTAATAGGTGTTTACATTAGGAAGCATCTCAATAGATTTTATTTTTAGTGTTCCATTGAACCCTTAACGAATGAAATCCATATTGGGCTGATGAATTGGATGAATATGTATTCTTAATTAATTATGATTCATGAAACCACTAATGTAGATTATTTGGGAAACATGTTCAATAAACATATCATCATATTTCATGGGGTACCATTTACAATGAATTTAGATAGGTACCCATTGTATACCTATTAGTTTCGTAATTTCCTCTAATAGGTGATAGATCTAATGAAATTATGATCATATCATTCCATCCGATGCTAGAAAAATAAGAGTAGCATTATTTTTCAAATTTTGTAGAATTACCTCTATTTATGAGTAATATAGTGTCACGACCCGCCTTCACCAAAAGGAGGTAAGGGTCAGAAGATTGCCAGGCCCTTCCTTCTTTAATTTTAAGGAGAGATAATGACCCCCGAAACCTGCCTTCAATAGGTCCCGGAGTGGCGACTAGCACCAAGGTTATGAAAATTTCACACAAATGGAAGGCATTAACCTTTTTTTATTTTATAGGATCGAGAGTTAAGAAGAAGAAAACCCAACAACACCAAGGTAAAAAGAAAAGTAAATCCAACAGTAAACCATTCCCACATGCATGTTTCAAGTGTAAAATCCACAAAGTGAAAAGGGTGTCTACAAGGGTATGTACCAAAGTAAGAAAAACGAAAACTGCAACTGCTCCAAGGATCTGAGCTAGTATGGTCCCGCACGATCCACAAAGTCCTCCTGGAAACCTGAAATCAATTTTATCTACATAGGGTGAGCATACAAGTACACTCAGTAGGTAAAACCAAATACTCTCGTGCACAAGTGGGGGAACGTACTAAAGGCCCGTGAGAAAAAGACTAAACCAAACACCTAACAAGGTAAACTATCCACCCAAGAATCACCAAGGTACACTCCCCAACTAACACAAGTCATGTAATAAATAATAAGATCACATCAATGTTTGGGCACCCCGCGCCACATTCCCACTGGTTATTAAGACATCCTACGCATCGTACCAATCCCGCCATTCTCACCGCAGTCCCACTGCCGCACCCGCCCGCACACACCTGGGCCACAACCACACGCAGTCCCACTGCCGAAATCTCGCCTGCACACACTTGGGCCTCAACCGCACGCAATCCCACTACTGAATCCTACCCATGCACACATGTGCCACAACTGTCATGTGTAACCATACCTGCAAACACCTAGTCCAGAACAACCACCACCACGCCCGAAGACACCTGGGCTAAAGGATCCACTGCGCCACCCGAAGACACCTTGGCCTCATCCCGAAGACACTTGGGAAACCACCTGCCGCACAAACCTGGCCAACCACCACACCACCCCCACCCAAATGTTCTTGGGATAATAATGGACCTCAGGCCATCACAGCCTGCCCAAAGATACTTGGGCTATCCGGGAAATGGAGCAGAAAAGGAGCTAATAACCAACCACTAAGAATAGTGTTGGGAAAACACCCTCCCCCATGAAATGTGGGTGTTCGGCAATAAGTGCTCAACATGGGTGGGGCACGAATAAGAAACACAAAGATAAAAGTATATATATATATATATATGTAAGACGCACTCACCCAAAGCTAGGTTTTTCTTCAGACAGCCTACAAATCACAACAGCACTCATGTCCGAGTCACGACGCTCGCCAACAAACACCTTTGTCCCATTCTTATTTAACGTTCAGTATTAATGTTCAGATAATTTCATGCACTACTGGGAAACTAACACCATAAGCATAACCAAGGAAAAGATTCCAGTCAAACGTCAATTTAAACATTTTCTTCACCAACAGAGAATCCCACTCGAGTTTGTGATATAGACAAGTAACCATCGGGTCTTAAAACTCATAATCACCGAAGCCACTTCAACAGGGTATCCCATCCCCAGTTTCATAACCACCGAAAGAATAAAATAACAGGGGATCCCATCCCCTCCCACATCTCCAGTAATTGACTCATAAGAGAAAACCACCAAAACACTGCCACCAACACTAAGCAAGTCCAAGCCTGTATTTTTAGATTTAAAAGATTTTACACGTTCCGTGATTTCAATTCCATTTTTACCGGGGTTAGCACAGAAGGGATTGATCCTGGTGCTTTCAATTTATTCAGCCGGGTATGCGTGATTAACCAATTTACGTTTTCACTGCAGGAGTTTACTACCACAACAAGCCATTTAAAACATCAGCAGTGGTTCATTAGTGAACAAATAACGACCACCAATGAACTCGATTTTTAGAAGGCATAAGCCAGCATAACTCAACAAGATGGTCATAAAAAACAACATCAAAATATAAGACAACATCAACGATCACATCCCCCCTCCTTTATTTAAATAATTCGTTCATTATATTTAATTTGGTATGGTTTATCCAATTATACATAATAAAAAGCACGCCCACCCCGCATGATACACAAAAGAGAGAGAGGAAGGATAAATTCCCTACTTGTTGATAGATGATCGACGTTTAGTCTAGTGGCGTGGAACTATATGGATAACGATGCGGCACGCCTGATGCACCAGAAGCTGTTTGTGAAAATCCACTATCGTGGAAAGGAGAAACCACGACTAACCCTTAGTTTATAAGAGTCGGGGATGGTTGAGATGAAAACACGAAACTGCGTAAGGCGCGGGGTCGTGGGTTGACCACGCGGCTCCACTCGTCTTTAAAGGGGGTCGGATGGTTTAAACCGACTCATGAATTGATTAAGTATTTAATTAAAACTATTATGCATGTTACGGGTCATTAAAACATGCTTAAACGAGTCAGAATAGGGTTTAAACCACTATTTGCGCAAAAGGGAGCACTACTGGAAATAACCCGCGGGGTAGGCCAGAGCCACTGGTGGATGAGAGCTACCGGTGGGTGAGCTACCGGTAGCTGAGATACCAGTAGGCTACAGCCACCGGTAGGCCGAGTGACCAGTAGGCTGTAGCCACCGGTAGGCCGAGTGACCGGTAGTCTGCAGCCACCGGTAGGCCGAGCTACCGGTAGGCTGCAGCTACCGGTAGGCCGAGCTACCGGTAGTCCGCAGCTACCTGTAGGCCGAGCTACCGGTAGGCGGCAGCTACCGATAGGCCGAGCTACGGGTAGGCAGCAGCTACCGGTAGGCCGAGCTACCGGTAGGCGGCATCTACTGGTAGCCCGAGCTACATGTAGGTCGTAGCTACCGGTAGGCCGAGCTACAGGTAGACAGAGCTACCAGTAGCTGCAGCTACCGGTAGACCGAGATACCGGTAGACATAGCTACTGGTAGGCTGCGGCCACCAGTAGATCGAGCTACCGGTAGGACTACACCACTCTGATTCCCAGACCAGAAAACCCAAAACGATATTTTCACAAAGAAATGGACCCCAAAAACCTGGGCCATTACATCAAATACCTCTTAAACTATTCTCATCCTCGAGATTCAAAACAAACCAGAAGGGAAGAGAGGGTCCGAACAACCACCTCGAAAGATACCTCTTAGAGGCGAACCCATGCTAACTAAAACATTTCCCTGCCAACAACCAAGCAACATACCATGCCAAACTGCTCAAGCATGTGGGTTGGGGAGTATCCTTCCCCATGTCAAGATATTATCCATTTTGGGCGGCACTGACTTGCCCGCACGAGTTTAATCATATCCACCTTAATGTGTCTTGATTATGAGTCGGGTCCTCTCCTCCTGAGCTTTTCACACACAAACAGAGGAAATAAAACCAGTACATTTCATAGCCAAAAGACAAAACGTTCTACCACAAAAGGTACAACAAGGAACCAAACTCAAAACAACTCTAGGTACTGGGTACGCATCTGTTCTTCCCTCTCCCATATACTCTCCTCAAGCCCACCATGTCTCCACAACACACGAACCAAGGGGATGGTTCACCCGCGAAGCACCTTATCCTTGTGATCCTCGATCACCACTGGTCTCTCCACAATGGTCACATCGTCCTCGATTTCCAGCTCACCCCAATCAAAGACGTGTGAATCATCGTGCAGATACCGATGGAGCTGGGAAACATGGAAGACATCATGTATCCTCAGTAGCGACGGTGGTAACACTAGCTGATAAGCTACTTCACCGACCCGCCACAACACTTTGAAGGGTCCGATGAACCTGATAGAAAGCTTACTCCCCTTGCTGAACCTCCGCTGCCCACGTCGAGGGGAGACCTTCAGGAACACGTGGTCTCCAACTTCAAACTCCAAGGGCCTCCTCCTAGTATCATCATACGACTTCTGTCGGTCCTGAGCCACCTTCATCCTTTCACGTATGAGTTGGACCTTCTCTGTCGTGCTCTGCACCACCTCCGGGCCGAGAATGTCTGCCTCTCCTACTTCGGTCCAACACACAGGTCAACGTCATGGCCTCCCGTACAAATCTTCAAACGGGTCCATGCCAATGGTAGAGTGGTAGCTATTATTGTAGGAAAACTCTACCAGAGGCAAGTATTTCACCCATGATCCTCATGAGTCCAGTACACATGCCTGCAGCATATCCTCCAAGGTCTGGATGGTGCACTCGGTTTGTCCATCCGTCTGGGGATGGAAAGTAGTGCTAAGGCGTAACTGGGTGCCAAACGCATGCTGAAATATTGTCCAGACTCGCGAGGTAAACCGTGCATCCCTATAGAAGACTATAGACCTTATAAATCCATGCAACCGCACCACCTCATCCATGTACTTTCGTGCCAAAGCATCCACATCACTCGACTCCCTGATCGCCAGAAAGTGAGCCGATTTCTTCAACCTGTCCACTACCACCCAGACGGTGTCGTACCCTCCTTGGACCTTGGGTAGTCCCGTGATGAAATCCATCGATATGTCATCCCACTTCCACTCGATGACATCTAGAGGCCGCAGTAGGCCGCCTAGAACTCGGTGTTCATCCTTCACTTGCTGACACACTAAGCACTTGGCCACAAACTCTGCCACCACTCGCTTAACTCCAGGCCACCAAAACTGCCCCTTCAAACCCTGGTACATCTTAGAAACTCCTGGGTGTACCGCCAGGGGTGAGTTGAGGATCTCACTGAGAACCTTGCCGTGAATCGCCTCCGGAAAAAACAACCTTTTATGGAAAAAAATCTGGTTCTGACCATCCTCTGTCCATCCTTCTGGAGCATTGCCCTGGTCAACTTGGTCACGCATCACTTCACACTCTACGTCTCCCCACCGAGACTCCTCCACTTGCTGAAACAGGGATGACTGCACTGTCATCTGATATAGGCATCCTATGCCGCTATCCATCTTCGCATCCAGGTGTAAGGTGACCAACTCCTCCATTGCCTTCCAGGTGTCTGCCGACTCTCGGACCGCATCCTTCTGAATCTTCCTACTCAAGGCATCGTCCACTACATTTCTTTTGACCTCAGTATAAGAAATCTCAAAGTAGTAGTCCTGGAGGAACTCCACCCATCTCGACTGTTGCAAGTTTAAGTCCCTATGGGAGAAGATATTACTCATGCTTTTGTGATCAGTGAAGACTACAAAGCGTTCCCCGATGAGGTAGTGCCGCCATAACATTAGCGCAAAAATGACCACTGCAAGCTCCAGGTCGTGGGTGGCGTAATTACGCTCATGGGAACACAGCTGCCTGAACCCATGAGAGATCACCCCTTGTCGCTGCATCTACACACATCCCAGGCCATGTCATGAAGCATCACAGAACACCTCATAAGCCGCCCCTTCTTCTGGTAATCTCAGCACTAGGGCACTGACCAACTTCTCCTTCAGATAGCTGAAGGCTGACTAGCACTGCTCACTCCACACCAAAACCAGGTCCTTCTTGGTCAGGGCTGTCAAAGGGGCCCCAACTCAGGAGAAGTTGGGTACGAACCTCCGATAGTAACCTACCAGCCCGAGGAAACTTCAGACTTCCACCACATTCTTGGGTGCTGCCCAATAAACAACTGCCTCAACTTTTGATGGGTCCACCGCTACTCCCTGCTCGGACACCACGTACCCGAGGAAGTTCACTTCTTGTGTCCAGAACTTGCATTTCGACAACATCCCATAGAGCTGGTGCTGTCTGAGGTCCTCCAAAATTGTCCTCAGGTGTTCTTCATGGTCCTCTTCTGACCTCGAATAGATCAGGATATCGTCGATGAACACAACCACGAACTGATCCAAGTTATCCCGGAATATGGAGTTCAAAAGCCCCATGAACACAGCCGGGGAGTTCGTAACACCGAAGGGAATGACTACGAACTCGAAGTGTCCATACCTGCACCTGAATTCTGTCTTCAGGATGTCTCTCTCTTTCACCATCAACTGGTGGTACCCAGACCGCAGGTCGATCTTGGAGAACCATCCTGCCCCTTTCAGCTGGTCGAAAAGATCATCTATCCTTGGAAGAGGGTAGATATTCTTTATTGTCACCTGATCTAGCCTCATGTAGTCTATGCACAACCTAAGACCACCATCTTCCTTCTTTTTAAACAATACCGGAGCACCCCACTGTGACGCACTCGGTCGAACATAACCTCTCTTCATCAGATCTTCAATCTGGATCCGCAACTCCCGTAGCTCTGAAGGTGCCATCCGGTAAGGAGCCATCGAGATCAGACGAGCACCGGGCTGTAGGTCTATACTGAACTCGATATCACTCCAAGGGGGAAGAGTCGTCACCTCCTCAGGAAAGATGTCCATAAAATCACGGACAATCTCTGGCACTTCCACCATCTCAGCATCTACTGAGTCTGCTGACAGCTCTGCTGTCACGGAGAGGAGGGGTTCCTCTCGCTTGTTGCCCTTCTGACTGCCCCACTCACCAGGGAAGGTAACACGCCGGCTGTCGAAGTCTGAGAACACCACCCTTCTTTAGAAATAGTCGATGACAGAACAAAAAGAAAATAGCCAGTCAATGCCTAGGATGACATCGTACGGATGAATCTGTAGTAGAAGAAGATCCCTAACTGACTAATTTAGCCCTATCATCAGTCTACATCCCCGACAAATGAACAAAAAGTCGGTCTCACCTCTGATTGGTGTGCTTAAAACCAGGTTAATTGGAATTATCTCGGCATATAGAGCAAAGGCACGGGATAGTCTAGGTGAAACAAAGGAGTGCGAAGCTCCGGTATCGAACAAGGCATAAACAAGAGTGCTAAACAGACTGATCGTACCTCGAACAACCTCTGGCCCTGCTAGAACTGCTGCCTCTGTGGTGTGTAAATGTCCACGCCCAGCTCCACTACCCCTCGGCTGTCGGCTACCTCCCTGACCACGCCCTGGTCGAGGTCCCTGTGGAGAACCCTGAGGTCGGCCTCCTACTCCTACGTCTGCCCTCGGAGGATCGGGAGCTCGTTGTCCCTGCTACTGCTGCTGGAATGGTCTGGCTGGAAGTTGCTACTGGGGCGGGTGCTGGGGATGACTGCCACTACTATACTGCACCCAGTCGGGGCACTGACTCCGAAGATGCCCAGGGATCCCATAGATGAAGCACCACCATCCTGGGCCCGAGGAAAAAGGGCAAGGATAGGGTGATCGAAACTGAAACTGATGTGGTCTACTCCCTTCTGGCCGGAACCTGGAGGGTCCTGACGCTGGAGGCCAGGTGCTGACGGCCTTACCCTTCGATGGTCCCAGCTGGATCCCCTCTCAGGACACACCTCCTAGAGCATGCATCCTCTCCACCACTTCGGCCTTCTTCTGGACCTCCATGTAGGTTGGAAGGGTAAAGGGGGTGACAACATACTGGAGGGAGGGTCGGAGCACCTCCTCCAAACGTCTTTCCCGAGACTCCTCATCGGGAAAGAGGTCCGGAGCAAAACATAGGAGGTACTTGAACTTGACCCCTAGCTCCCTCACGGACATACTCCCCTGCTCGAGCGAGAGTAGTTCCTACCTCTTTTCTGCCTTCATCGTCGAGGAGAGGAATTCCGCCTGGAAGTCCCTCTTGAAATCTGCCCAAGCCACCTAAGACTCTCTCCTCTCCCCCAGGTAAAGCATCCACCACTGACGTGCCGCTCCCCGCATCTGGCTAACGGCCAGAGGAACCCAGTACTCAGTCGGGGCCCGAATCAGGCCGAAGGCTATAACTAGCTCCTCTAGCCAGCCTCCCGTCTTCATATCAGAGGTGCTGCCCTCATACTTATCGAGGGCCTGTCGCTGGAAGGCCCGAAGAGTCTTCTGCCACTGGTTTCCCTCTTCCTCTCGATCAGCTCTCTGCCGATCGGCCAAGGTAGTCTCTGGGGCCTCGATCACCTATACCACATGTGGTCGCCTTCCAGGTGTCATAGCTGCAAGGTAAACAAGGAATGCCTAAGCCCAATTAGTGCAGAATATCATTCTTAAAACTGCTTAAAATTTTAAATTTATTCTTAATTCCCAAGACATCCCAGAAACACAAGAACACAAGTCATTATGATGCATGTACCTTTCATATGGTCTCTACCATTCAATCAGTGTGGTCTCACTTGGCCGTTCAGTAGGTCCAGAGTCCTTGCATCAGATCATGGGGGGCCCTAAAATCCCGTGTCCTAGCCGGTCTTCCCCAGCCTAATTCACGCGCCAAGGTCACCCACCACTATTCCCATACCATCCCATGCAATCCTCACTATGCCTAACTCCAGAATCCATCCTATATCTCAACCACACCTTTGATACCATTCTTTCACGACCCGCCTTCACCAAAAGGAGGGAATGGTCAGCAGATTTCTAGGACCTTCCATCTTTAAGTTGAAGGAGAGACAATGACCCCCAAAACCCGCCTTCAATAGGTCCTGGAGTAGCGACTAGCACCAAGGGTATGGAAATTTCAAACAAATGGAAGGCATTACCGTTTTTTAAATTTTATAGGATCGAGAGATAAGAAAAATAAAACCCAACAACACCAAGGTAAAAATAAAATTAAAGCCAACAGTAAACCATTACCACATGCATGTTTCAAATGTAAAAGCCACAAATTGCGAAAGGTGTCTAAAAGGGTAAGTACCAAAGAAAGAAAAACGACAACTGCAACTGCTCCAAGGATCCGAGCTAGTATGGTCCCGCACGATCCCCGAAGTCCTCCTGGAAACCTGAATGAAATTTTATATATGTAGGGTGAGCATACAAGTACGCTTAGTAGGGAAAACCAAAGACTCTCGTGCACAAGTGGGGGAACGTACTAATGTCCTGTGAGAAAAAGAGTAAACCAAACACCTAACAAGGTAAACTATCCACCCAAGCCTCACCAAGGTACACTCCCCAAATAACGCAAGTCAAGTAATATATAATAAGAGCACATTGTTGTTTGGGTACCCCGCACCACTTTCCCACTGGTTATTGAGACATCCTACGCATCAGACCAATCCCTCCATTCTTACCACAGTCCCACTGCCGCACCCGCCCGCACACACCTGGGCCACAACCACATGCAGTCCCACTGCCGAAATCCCGCCCGCACATACCTGGGCCTCAACCGCACGCAGTCCCACTACTAAATCCCGCCCGCACACACCTGGGCCACAACTGTCACGTGTAACAATGCCTGCAAACACCTAGGTCAGAACAACCACCACCACGCCCGAAGAAACCTGGGATAAAGGATCCACTGCCACACCCTAAGACACCTGGGCCTCATCCCGAAGACACTTGGGAAACCACCTGCCGCACACACCTGGCCAACCACCAAACCACCCCACCTGAAGTTTCAAGGGCTAATAATGGAACTCAGGCCATCACAGCCTGCCCGAAGATACTTGGGCTATCTGGGAAAGGGAGTAGGGAAGGAGCTAATAACCAGCCACTAAGAATAGTGTTGGAAAAAACACACTCCCCCATGAAATGGGGGTGTTCGGCACTAAGTGCTCAACATGGGTGGGGCACGGATAAGAAACACAAAGGTAAAATTACATATATATGTATATATATAGGTATCACGCACTCACCCAAAGCTAAGTTTTTCTTCAGACAGCCTACAGATCACAACAACACTCATGTCTGAGTCACGACTCTCGCCAACAAACCTCTTTGTCCCATTCTTATATCACGTTCAGTGATAATGTTCAGATAAGTTCATGCACTAATGGGAAACTAACACCATAATCATAACCAAGGAAAAGAGTCCAGTCAAACGTCAATTTAAACATTTTCTTCACCAAAAGAGGATCCCATCTGAGTTTGTGATATAGACAAGTAACCATCGGGTCTTAAAACTCATAATCACCGAAGCCACATCAACAGGGGATCCCATCCCCAGTTTCATAACCACTGAAAGCATAAAAGAACATTGGATACCATCCCCTCCCACATCTCCAGTAATTGACTCGTAAGAGAAAACCACCAAAACACTGCCACCAACACTAAGCAAGTCCAAGCCTGCATTTTCAGATTTAAAAGATTTTACACGTTCCATGATTTCAATTCCATTTTGACCGGGGTTAGCACAAAAGGTATTGATCCGGGTGCTTTCAATTTATTCATCCAGGTATGCGTGATTAACCAATTTACGTTTTCACAGTAGTAGTTTACAACCACAACAAGCCATTTAAAACATCAACAGGGGTTCATTAGTGCACAAACAACGACCACCAACGGCCTCGATTTTCAGAAGGCATAATCCAACATAACTCAACAAGATGGTCATAAAAGAAACAACATTAAAAAATAAAACATCATCAACGATCACAGCCCCCCTCCTTTATTTAAAGAATTTGTTCATTATCTTCAATTAGGTATGGTTTATCCAATTCTAAAGAATCAAAAGCACACCCACACCACATGATACCCAAAAGAGAGAGACAAAGGATAAATTCCCTACTTGTTGATAGATGATCAACATTTAGGTAGGGGGCACGGAACATTACGGATAACGAGGTGGCGTGCCTGATGCACCAGAAGCTGTTTATGAAAAGCCACTATCGAGGAAAGGAGAAACCAAAGCTAACCCTTAGTTTATAAGATCTGGGGACAGTTGAAGTGAAAACATGAAACCACGTAAGGCGCGGGGGTCGTGCGTTGACCACGCGGCTCCACTTGTCATTAAAGGGGGTCAGGTGGTTTAAACTGACTCATTATTTGATTAAGTATTTAAATAAAACTATTATGCGCGTTATGGGTCTTTAAAACATGCTTAAACGAGTCAGAATATAGTTTAAAACCCTATTTGCGCAAAAGGGAGCGCTACTGGAAATAACCTGCGGGGTAGGCCAGAGCCACCAGTGGCTGAGAGCTACCGGTGGGTGAGCGACCAGTAGCCGAGCTACGGGTAGGCTGCAGCCACTGGTAGGCCGAGCAACCGGTAGGCTGCAGGTACCGGTAGGCTGAGCTACCGGTAGGCTGCAGCTACCGGTAGGCCGAGCGACCGGTAGGCTGCCGCTACCGTTAGGCTGAGCAACTGATAGGCTGCAGCTACCGGTAGGCTGAGCTAACGGTAGGACGCATATACCGGTAGGCTGAGCTACCAGTCGGCGGTAGCTACCGATAGGTCGAACTCCCGGTAGGCCACAGCTACCGGTAGGCCGAGCTACCGGTAGACAGAGCTACCAGAAGCTACAGCCTCCGGTAGACCGAGCTACTGGTAGAAAGAGCTACCGGTAGGCTACCACCACTGGTAGACCGAGCTACCGGTAGGCCTACACCACCATGATTCCCAGACCAGAAAACCCAAAACGAGATTTTCACAAAGTAATGGACCCCAAAAACCTGGGCCATTACATATAATTTATTTCTTATTGTGATAGTTACATGGGAATAGAAATAATTAGTTATAAAAATACATACATATCATTTATTAAAATGACACCCTTTGAATAATTTTATAGGTTTTATTTCAAATCACATATCTATTTGTTCAAGGTTGGTGAATCTTAACAATTTTGACCAAACAATGTTCATGAGACATTAATAAAAGATGAGGCTATGCATAGAATGTGTGTGAAAAAATAATGTTTGAATAAATCTTATTCATATCATTAAATTATTCATTTTTAATTCCCTAATGGTGATTATGATTTCATGGAAGGATGACATCGATTTAGTATGTATATGATTCAAAATCAAGGGAGGATGGACATGAGATGCTTGGGTCTGTATCAATTCACCAAAAATATTTCAAGGCTGGATTATCATTTGTATTTTTCAAAATAGTTAACATCTATATGTAATTTCTTATACACGTATTTGTTAATGACATTTCATCATAACCATTATCATATTTTGAGTTAATCGGATATTAATATACAAATTGAAATGTCCCTGATATAGTAGTGGATTCAGATTAATTACACTCCAATAGAAGTTTTACATGGGATGATTATTCTATAGAACAATGTTTTATGAAAACATAGGTTAGTCATTTAAGATGCATCAGAGTGGGAATACCAGTCATGGGATGACTGGATCATAGGTTTTAGGATCCATTTTTTTGAAATATCATTCTTGGAATGGAATGAACTATTGTTCATATAGATTTTCACTTATTAGAAGTCCCAATTGTGATCAATGTAATCACTATAAGGCGAAAAGGTGAATAAGTTTTATATTTTACTTTTATGATTTCAATTTTTATGACATTTTTAGACACCTATTATTCACTTAATTGAATCCCAAATATTCAAGAATCTACAAGAACCTAGTTATTTAATATTTTCAGTAGTCAATAATTGTATATAGTCTATATAATGTTTTTGAAATAATTAAATACCATATAGTACACTAAAAAATAATTATTTTGTGTGGATTCAATAAGTAGGAAATATTCTGACATGTTTATAGAACAATGATTGATACAACAATGTGTGTTCATCATCTTCTATGAATGATAGAATTATGTTTTTATAACAAGTTTATGAATCTTCAACAGTTCATTCTGAACATATTACTATGATAAAAAAACATCAAAAACATCGGGTCTCTAAAAAACACTTGTCTTCACCTACAAACCTAGAAAAAGGTGGGATAAAAATCATTTTACATTTTATAAACACTCATTCTAGTTAATATTTTTTATTACTACTTTCAATTAATCATTTTGGTTCTCTAATAAATAAAATAGTTTGTTTCAATTTTATAGAAATAATTCTTATTCAATTCCTTATTTCTGAGAACTGTCATTTTGATGTCTTGTTCTGATCTAGAATATCAAAATAACAACTTTTTCTAGAAACTTATTTGGTTCTAATAATTTTTCTATTTAAATTCTACAAAGATAACATCTCCTTTTGATTCTGAATCAAAAAATCCGAAATTCTCATTCTCTCATACATGTGGAAATTTTTATAGTATGATGATGTTTGAAAACTATTTATAGTTTCATTAGTTGTGAAATAGAAGGGAAACCCATTTCCCATTCCCACTCACATTAATTCCTGAATATTGATTTTAAAACACATTACGAAATCATTTAGGTAGCTTATTAATGATTCTAAATTCTTCTAGATCCTTCTCGAATGTTCTTGAATTATATAGAAATTTAGACATCATTGAATTAAAAAAATCATTTTTATGATACAGTTTGTCATTTATATTTTTTATTTGATATAATTAAGTTCAAATGGGTGTATTCCCATTCTGAATCTCTAAACTAACTAACAGTACTCTATGATAAACATTTATTATACTTGTATAAAAATCAAAACACTTCAGAAATATTTTAGTTGAAAAACTAATAGTTTTAACCTTGTTTAAATTTTTTTTAACATCTACATAGACTGATGGTACTATGTCTAATGAATACTATAACCTGATGAGGTATCAATTTCAATTTTATTTTGATTGGTCAGTCTCTATTACCCATCATTATGAACATTTTTAGGTAATGCCTGATATGGCTTGAACAAATTGAAAAAAAATTAGACCACCCTTACATTCTTCAAATCACATGAAAATTGTTGAATTCGTCGTTTTAAATCATACAATTTATTTTTAAGTGATTCCTACTTCTAAATTGATCCCACCAACTCAAATGGTGTATTGAAAAAAATAAATTCCCCACATAGTAACACTTCCCAACATTAGGTACATCGAATAAAACATTGACAATGTTATGTTTTACCTATAATGGTAAAATGATTGTTATTACTCATCACATCCACCTGTTGTTTAAAGAATTGGTGTTAAAACTCATATGATGGATAGGTGGAATGATATGAATGATGAAACAATATCACGATCAACTTATTTATTTATGAAAATCAGCAATTGATGGTTCATTTAATGGATCAGTTTATCATATGGAATGTATTTTTTGAGGTATTGGTCAATATGGAAGATTGGATAGTCTAATGGATAAGTTAGTCAACACATCTGCAAAATGGCCAATCTTTTTAAAATCAATATCTCATCCTTTAAACAACATCATAATTTTTTACTTCTCATACAAATGATATACATTCGAAAAAAATATTCATTTTAGGAACACTAAAAAAATCACATTCCTATTTTTGTCATCAATCTATATCGTTTATTATAATGTCAACATTATGTTCAGAACATTGATATGTGAATAGAATAGTTCGACTTAATTTATCCCCATTTATTTCATAATTCTTTTATAAAAAAGTTATTTCCAACCTATAATTTTGAGAACATTTTATAAATAATATAATCATTATATTTACACTAGAACAACTCACAATACATCTTCATTCCGAGTATAATACAATTTTACAATCTATTATACTAAACATCATTATGGGGACAATATGAGTCTAAATACAACAATAATTAAAAATCATCATTAGACTATAAAAGTGAAATAAATGAAATTTTATTAAGAAATATGGCTTTGATATTATGTGTATGTAATTGTTAAACATTATCACTGAATACTACAATTTTTGTTATCTCGTAAAAAGAAAAAAAAAATTCATAAACAACTTCATATTGATAAGTTTTTGCAATAGGAAAAAAATTATTGTCAACTTTGTCCCAAAAATCATCCCTATTACACTTTTTTTTCAAACGTAGAAAATAAATCAATGATTCAATATAACTCATTAGATGGTTCAATAACAAACAATTATAATTATTTGTATTGATCTAATTGTAGTAAAAAATAATAATTTATAGAAAAAAATTCATTCTATATATATTTTCATATGAAACTTCTTCATTATTAAAATTTTCACCCTAAAAATATAATTCAAATTCACATACAATCAAATTTACATTATATGCATCAAGAAACTATTAAGAATTTTCACACTATCACACATTGAGTTTAAACCATACACCATTTAACACACGACATGTTTGTGATTAAATAACATATTATCACATACCAATGGATGGATTCAGGAAATATATGTTTTCCCCCTTGAAAAAACTATCTAAATAAAAAATAATAGTAGGGAAAAAATAAAATATCTCATCATTTCAAAGAATGAGTTTTGAATCTCATGGTCTAAACCATATTAAAAAAACATACTTTTGTAATTGTTATATGAATAAGTCAACAACTTGTTATATTATAGTAACATATTACATATTGTGTTTATTTATCTATGTATTCTCATTGATAATGTTATATTTGATATCAATGTGTTTTGACGAAGTTGTTTTTGTAAAATTCTTGTGATAATTACACCACTTGGATTACAAGAAACCAAGATAAATGAAAATTTCCCTTCAACAAGAAAATATTACAACCAATACATCAATGATATATATTTTTTTTTGTTTCTTGAGTGGTGGAAACATATTAATTTTTATCCGTGCTATGAGTTACACGGTTATTATTTTTTGTGTACCATATTACACCATATTACACCAAAAATAAAACTCCTCCAAATGTTGATCTTTTATCTTTAACATAGCCCTCCCAAAAAGAATCTGTATATCCAAAAAAAATAAATTGATCATGTGATTTTATATTTGATACTAAAATCTATTGTACCAATCATACCACTGATAATTATTTTTTCATCTAAAGGATGAGATTCCTTTGTATTCCATTGAGTTAATCCACATAATGTAACATCATATACAATATATATTATTTAAGCAGTTTGATATAATAAATTTCCAATAATCATATGAAATTATATAGAATCCAATTTCATTCCTTATCCTTGATTAGAAAACTTTCATACCAATAATATTGTTGTGGAAATAGGTTTGTTATTTTTCAATCCAAACTTCTTTATATTTTCATTATTTTACACATATTCTGATAAAAAAATATACGTCTTCTTTTGCTACATTTGTATGATAATACATGTTTTCATTTCAATAAGAATAGAGTTTTCAAATAACTTATTCATATCTTAATCAAATAATTCTCACGTTCATTGATTATTCAATCAATGATTATATCATTAACATACACTATAATAATTATTGAAATATCTTGATTTTTATTGATGTATATATTACAATTATCTGTTCATTTCGTTAAATTCATCATCTTTATGAATTTCAATAACTTGGAAATCCAAAATCTCATATATTTCGTTAATCCATAAAATTATTTCTCCAACTAATGCACATAACATTAATCTTTTACAACTAGCAAATCCATACTATTTTTCAAGGTAAACAATATCATAAAGTTATCCATTGAAAATTTTTAATTTCAAACGAATTTGAGATATTTTATAACTTTACCACGCCACAATTGAAGAAATATATAATTTTTTATAAACATTTAACTAGGTAAAATGTATCAAAATAATGAAATCTTTAAATGTCTGAACAAGCATTACAATCCAATATTTCTATGTTTCTTTCCACTTCCCATATTTATTTAAAATATTTGTAACACCAAAATTTTACCAAAAAAATTTATATTATTAGTTGGGTTTTATGTTCCCAACTATTTTTCTTCTTAATATATTAATCTATACATTCATAGCATGAATCCAATATTGATGTACGCAATCATTATTAAAACATTTTGGCTCAATATTTGAATACAAAGATGCTTGTGAAAAAAACATATTTTATTCATGTTTGAATGTTTTTTAGATCACCATTTATGTGATGAGGTTTAAATTGTTTCATCATAATAAGATAAAATGTATAAACATCATCTTTATAACTAGTAGTAACTGAGTCATCTTCATTTATTTATGTGGACACTCAACTTTTTGAATTACTTTAATGTTTCTTAAGAACAAATATTTCTTCTTCTTCCACATTATTTTAAATATGTATTTGTGGAACATCCCATCCATCCCTATAAATATAATTTAAATCAAAAAAATAAACTATAATTCCTCATTATCAATTGAAAAAAATATATACACTATAATATAAATAATAGTCAAAATATATTCCATCTTCAACTATTTGATAAAATTTAAAAATATTTCATCCTTTATTCTTTATGATTATGGGATATCCAAACAATATTTTTTGTTTTAATCATGGATATTCAATATAGAAAATTTTATAAAGTGTAATGGTAGGAAATGTCCAATAAAAAAACCTATTGAAAATACAAAATGATGTACTCATCACCTTCCTACAAGAGTATTTAGAATTAATATTTTAAGATAGCATTGTATATAAAATCATCACAAAATTTATATACCTTCTTTCAAAAAAACTCTCTTTTAGGATGTGTACGGTTCAGTGAAGTTATGATGAATTCCATGATTTTCAAGAGAATTTATTAATTATCATTATATTATTATCCACCAAAATGCATTCATAATTTATCATAGATTATCCACATTTATTTTTCACCCTTACCTTATATTTTTAAATATATTCAAAGAATATTTGTTATTTTACAAATAAATAATAAAAGTAATTAGTGTAAAATAATCAATGAAATAAATGATGTAATTATATCCAAAAGTATATTTTTTACTCTTTATCGCATAAATATAATAATGAATTTGTTCCATGTGTATAGATTAATGAATTTTAAATTTTCTATGAACATTGTTTTAATATTAACTTTTATAAAAATTTATGAACACGAATCTATTCATCAATTTATATGAGAAATATCATGAAAAATATTTTTTTTGATGTCATTCCAATATTTCTCTAACATATATTCACAAAAACATTATTACAAATCATATTTTCTTCCACCATGCTTATATAACATGATTTATATATCTTACAAACTTGAATGAAGTTTCCCAATGAATGTTTCACTCCTGTAAAAAAAATTTATCTGTAACTATATTCTTAAAATACCATATATTATAAAAATGACATCATTTCTATCATCAAATAATTATGTAATACTCATCAGGATGTGTATCATCCTCTCAAAATACATACACATTATGTATTTAGACATTTCATCTTTGATAATAGTAGATCATACACCAATTATTCTGCACCATTCATCATTACCAAATATCAAAATTACTTCTAAAAAATCTATCACATTATTCAATAGTGTTAAGTATACTTTCATATGTTAGGATAACCTATTATATAAAATCTTTGGCTATTCTAATTTTTTTCATTGAGAAAATTTCCTATAATAATTGATTATTCATTCTAATTATCAACCATCAAATGATTATATTGTTAATTTTTACAAACATGTTGTTGTGCTAGTATAAGAATAAGGAATCATATAAAAATCTTTCCTTGTTTTTTTCTTATTTTACATAAAATTTACATTGGTTGGAATGAATTTTCAACTTTTAAAAATAGGTATATCAAAATTTCATTGTTTGGAGTATTGCGAATCATTAGACATTTTTTCTTGTTGCAAACAGGATAGTTGTATTCTCTTTCATTGAACCAATAAAATATTTCCTGTATATAAATATCTGACATAATACCAGTAGTATCCATAGAGAAAATGTTTTCCTCTATAAAATCAATAATTCTTAAATTTGAAAACATGTATTTCAATGTAAATAATACAATCCACATTATATCATAGTTGAGATGAAACCAACCTGTTAGAACCTGTAATCTTATTCATCAATTTTAGTTTCATTTTAACTTTATCAAAACAAGATTTAACATAATTTTTAATTTTATGCATTGAAACTCAAGAAACATATTATTTTTAATCTATATTGTTTAGAAAAAAATATTATTTTGCCATTTTTATTATAAATAACAACTATAATTATATTTTCGGAAATTCATTAAAAAAAATCAATGATATTTCATTTTTCACACATTCGAAGAACAATACAAAATTTCTGTAATAGATTTTTCGAAACATGTAACTAGATTCTCAACAATAGATGTATTTTTTGAATAGGTTCCAACTATCCCTATATTTAATTTCTAATTACATAAATATGTTCATTAATATTATTTTAAAATAAATTATATTTAATTAAGAAATTAATATATTCACAAAAACTAAATTTTGAGAAAAAATTCTTGATTATTTTATATAGAACATTCCATTTTAAACATCATTATTTCCCTTTCAATTAGTATGATATTTCAATTAAATTCTTTCAACTCTTCATTCTTATGAAATTTTATATAAATATTTATTTATATAAAACTACTACATTCAAACTCTTCATTATTAAAATTTTCAAAATATATGTTTTTTTCAGTAATATAAGGGATGTTTTTGCCTTCAAATTCACTATAATAATATATTTCATCATTTGAAAAGAAATATACACTTTTATAACTGATGTTTTTAATTTTCCACTATAATAATATTTTTATCTATCAAAATATTTCTTTTTTGTTATTTTTTGACATAGGTAATCTTCATCATGGAATTTTTCATTCATTCTTTGAGGTAAATTCACAGAAAAAAAAACAACCATTTCAACATTTGTAACATTTTAGAGGTAGCTTCACATTTTACTTTCCATATATCATTTAAATTTTATTTTAAATAAGGATATTAATTCCTCAAAATTTTTATTAACCTGATCTTCAATGTTAGAGTCGTCATATTCATTTTCATCAATAATATCTTTAGATACCCAAGTCATGGTACAAATGAAGGAATTACTTTCATCACATTACTCTTTTATTTTCCTAAAATTCTCCCATAACATTAAATATGTAATTACAGTACTATAAATAACATCCAATGATATATGTTTTGGATATCAATATTCCGATAATGAAACGTGGAAAAAAATGTGGTGATGTATTTTTGGGATATTTTTTTCAATAGTTTAATCACCTTTCATGTCAAAAAGAAATATTATACATCTAATAATATCAATTATTCTTTTAATGAAGCCATCAAAAAATTCATGCTCATAAATTTGGAGATCTTCATACATCACCCTCCATATTTGCACCTTTTATTTCCATGACACATTATTTTCTATAGTGATATTTTCTATCTTTACCCAAATACCAATAGTGGTTCATAAACCTTTCACTATAAGTAATTCTCATTATAATATCGAAGAGTGTAGTTAGTTTATATCACTTATACCATTCTAAAAAAATTATCCACATATCTAATAAGAAAATATTAAACAAGTTGAGAAAAATCACATATAATAGTTTCCAAAACATTATAACCCAGATACATAAGATACAATAATATTTTATCATTATTGATATGATATTACATTAAATTGTACATTGAAACCCCATTAGAGTTAACAAAATTAATATTTTATATAACACATTCTCATCAAAAATATTTTAAAAGGGTAGATGAAGGGACCATCGCTCTAATACAAAGTAAAAATACACAACTAATGTCAATGTAATAACTAAATGTGGGAGGGGTGAATAAATGGTATCTATTTAGTTTATGTTATATTTAATTTTTTACCACCTTTTCCCTTATTAATTAATTTTCTATTCACAAAAAAATCATTCAAACATCCACATTCACACATGTAATTTGATGGTTTATTACTCAGTAATAATAGCTAGTCCATGGAATGGTATGGAAAAAATCAATACCAGAAAATAAACTATAAAATAATATTTCAATACGGATACTATAAGTATGAAATATCTATATTCATATTCATAACTATGATCACCAAAAAATATCATGTGCTTTATATTACACAAATGATTAATATATGTTTTTGTAATAATTTTATAAACCTTTTACATTTTTATCCAAACATTTCACAAATATATTTCTATAACTTGTACTTTTGATCTCATAAAATCATATTTCTTCACATATTTTCCTATAATTTGGTTGGACCAATTTATATGGAATTTATACAATTACAGAGTCTAATTCTCTGATCTGATTCATCGTTCTATTTATTAATTCAAAAACATTGTTTGGTTTAATTTATATGGAACACATCTAATTTGAATATTTCATTTCCCTAAATGATCAGTCTAATTTCTTAGTACAATATTGAGAATCATTAGCACAAATTTTTTTGATCCCCTCTTCATTCTAGAAAACGATTATCATAAATTTTTTCCAAAATCCATCCTCTACAAATCCTGACTCCAAAAAACTAGTTCCATATCCATTTTCAAGTAGATAAATATTTTTGGGTTAGTTATACATTTAACAATATTTATATGATCCTAATTTGTAAAATGGGAAATAAAACAATTTCACTCTCCAACTCACACAATTTATAGAATAGGAAATTTCAAATTCATTTCAACATCATTTTTACCACTTAAAAACAAATTTATTCTATAAGGTATACTTTATGATAGTTAACGAATTCTCCATAACTCCATCTTTCATCTAATTATCGAAATTTTATTCAGTTTGGTAATTATTTTCATTTCATTTTTTTGATCCATATGAAAAAATGTCGCAATGAATATAGCTCATTCCAATCCTGTAAACAAAATATAATTTTTTTCTTCCACATACATTATGGAACCTTCTATATGTTTTAGAAACCTTTAAAAACATTTTAGTAGAATCAAAAATACATTTTACATTTTATTCATTTTTTCAATATCTCCATGAATCGATGGAAAAATGAATGCTGAGGACTTCTTATAGTAGAATAAATATTTTATTTATGTTTCTAATGTGTAATTATCTATTTGAATTCTAATTGATCATTTTAAAGTAATTTCTAATGGAATTATTACTAATTAAAATTAGTTCATCTTGAGAAAACATTTTTATTCTTTATATAACATGAAAATGGTACAATGAATTATTATAAATCATCTAATTAATCTATCTATAATCCTTACTTCTTCATCGATCCCAATAACACTGATGGATGATCAGTATCAACAACTTCTTTACTCAGTCACACTCAGAACATTTTAGACTATATAATTCAAATTGGAAAGAATAATTTTCTAAATTAAACAAGACACTGCATTTCATGCAATATCAGTTTCACCATTTTTTGATGAATTGTTTTCAAAACATATATGAATGAATTAAATCCACACTTTTCTGATATACCAGTATTGGAATTCACTGATTACATTCTTAAATTCAACTAATGATGGTTCATATGATGGATTTGTTCACTCATGCAAATTTTCAATCAGATGGATCAGTTATTTAGATAGATCATCTAGTTTAATGTATTGTTCAATCATAATATCTAAAAAAACATATCTCTTTAAGAAAATAGAAATCATATGATTTAAAAAATTTAAAAATAGGTACTTATAAAATTATTTATTATTTTCCATATAACTCTATATTTTTTAGTAACATGATAAAATAAAATTTCAATTTTCTTTCAAAACCCCCAATTGTATCATTAATTATTCATGATTTATAGATTATTGAGATTTGTATTTATTTTTCCAAAATAATAACAAGAATTTCATTAAATAATTATTGATCACAATTTATATCCAAACATATGATGTTTATAATTATTATCATGGAAAAAATTGACATATTTAGTGTCAGAACTCTCAAATAAATAATGAGTCCATATCAGATATAACTTCCAACTCTTGTAGAAAAAAATATTTCCAGACACAATATGAGACCGAAAACCACAACACATGGAAACCATCATCAGAATAGAAAAATAAAATAACATAATAATATATCAAAATATAAATTATATCTTTTGAGTAAGGAGTTTATTTTTCAAATAAGAAAAACATTCAAGATAATTTGATTTTATGAAATGGAAAAATATTATTATTCTTCAAAAAATTCATTCAATAACCTTTTTGCATCTAAAAATATCATCTAGAAATATTCCACTACATTTTAGTAGTAAAATTTGGAACAATCATTTATTTTATTTATTTAGTTCTTATCTATTTATTATATAGCTATTTGTTAATTATTCTTGGTGGTAGGAGGCACCGTAAGAGATTTGTGTGACTATAAAATGATATATAAACATTTATATTCTAGTGGGTTTCAACGAGAGAGTTGATCCAAGAAACAAAACCCATGATGGATGGGCTATGGACACCCTACATACAATAGGTATACCATATGGACATTTACTCTTGACTATATTGATGATATAAGAGGTAAAATGATAAATTTCACCCCACAACCATAGAACATCCGGTTGAGGTCCATTGACTACCTAATGACACCACTAGTGTCATGAACGTTATGGGGTTTATATTTAATGTCCCCCCATAAACTTAATTATAATATTTCATTATTATATCCTCAACCCAAATTCTACCCATATGAATCCAAGATCCCATATATAATTATTATGTCTCTCCAAACTCAAATATAAAGAGGATCTATGTTTTGAGTGTTGATAAAATTTAGGAATTTCAAAATCCATTTTGATTTTGGATGCTACACTTAATTGTATGTCTCTTCCATTAGGTCCATGAAAGGAAAGTGAATTTAATTTATTTTCATTTCTAATTGGTTTTATTATTTATTTATTCTGGATTAGGGGTTTTTATTACATATCATTTTTTAGGTTTACTGCTTTGGAATTATTGTGTTTTGTAAACCCTATTGTTTCTAATATTATTAATGTTGGTGAATTAGATATTAAAAAATTAAAATTCAATGATAATTATTCATCATTTTTTCATTAAATACATTTCTTATGAATTTATTATGGATCATTTGATGTTCGTGGAATTCTAGATGTTTTTATATATTTGGTTTCAAAATTATCCTAATCATATTGTGTTATGAATGACCCATGACTCAAAATTGGTTTTAAAATTATTATTGTCTGGAATAAAAAATATGTAATTGTGCTTATAATAAATAATTATATTAAATGGAATATAACATAGGTTTTATTAATTAAAAGTGATTTAAATTCATGAAGTATTTTGATATGTTATGAATTTATTTAATTTTATATATTATAAAAAATTGATTTTTCGGCATGTAATATTTCATTTGGAAATGGATTCTAAAAATGGTATGTTAACATAGATGACCTATTAGTATTGGAATAAAATATTGATTTATTTGAATGTATTTTTCATAGACTATGAAGATAATATAAGAACCTGGTGTACACCATTTGGTATTTTATTTGAGACATGCACACTAGGAATTGTATGATTTTCATATAAATGATTGACATTCAAAACAAAATTTTATCTATGTATTTCATGAAAAATATAGGGGATTATCATTTAAATATGGTCAAGAAACCATTTTGAATTGATTCTTATATTATTTTTGGTTCATAGTGTCATGTGTATTCACAATGATTGTTTGAGGTTCCTAGCTAACATTGATCTAATATATCATGGGACACATTTTCCATGTTTTTTCTCTTTTTGAGAAGGATTTGTGTACTTTTTTTATATATAGACCATTTAAAATTCTACATGTGTTTCTTTAAAAAAAATTAATTTATATAAGGTTAACTACTATAATTACATTTTAATTGATAGTGGGATTATTATGAATGATAACCTAAATAGTTTTATGGTCAAATATTTCCATCTCATGATATAATCTATTGTAATATATTTCATGAAATCATTTTTATAATAATATTATATATATTTTGTTCGTATAATGTGTTTTTATAGAACACTTGGTTGGGATCCTACTGGTAATTATATCTCAAACAAAATATAGACCTTTTGAAGTCAATATAGAATTTATAATTTAATGTATATGATGGAAGGCCACCCAAGGAGGTGTCCAATATCTATGATAGAGTTATGTGGTTGTTTAGTGGTGACATGTTTTACAATGTGAATAGTTTTATTTTAATGTAATAAATTATATAATAATATTTGGTGTATAAAATATTTTTCCTTGTCATTGTTTCATTATTCAACTTTTGGAGCAATATCGATTTTTTGAACAGCTTTTCTTTATGCCATTTTGATTTTACATTGGTTTTTTTTCTAAATATTCATTCAGAAACAGATTTATTGCTTCCCAGTAAATATTCACTCATTGTTGGATTGGGAATGATTTTCTAGCCTTGCCATGGGCGGATAAGGGTTCTTTGTTCAGTGGTTCCTCTGTTCGGGTCATGAATGTGACATTTGAGATTAATAAAGAATATGACATTCTCATATTTATTAATATTTTTGAATTAAATATTATTTCTTAGTTAAAGTGGATATTTTGTTCTATGTTGCACTGGACACACAATAATGGGCTTCTATGATAATCTCATGTTTCATATAAGGCTTAGTCATACTGAAAAAAAAATATTATTTTAAATGGTATTTAACGCCATTCATTTGTATTGGATAGAATGAATAGAACTAAATAAAAAATGATTATAAATGTTTATTAAATGTTTTTACATTAATCCATTTAATGATAGAGGCATAAAATGTGAATGAATCCCATTTTAAGTATAAATATTTTTATATTCTTTAAACGGTCGATTAACTGCCTCTTAATTGTGAACCCTTTTTAAATCTAGTTTCTGTCAGTTTTGGCTGTTCTTGTAAAGACCCATAAATTGAAGGAAATTTTTTTCTTATTTTTCTTTGGAATTTTACAAGAACGCAGTTTATGATGGAACCTGATTCCGAGGCCCGGTGTTCACGGAATCATTTTCTGAAGTTTGGCTCGGGTATGTTCAATGAACGAACGAGCAGTATTTTCTAACTTTTGAACTGGTGCTCGGAATCAAATTCTGAGGGTACCGATGGAATCGCAGCGCCATTATTTGCTTAGAAACGCCTCTTCCGGAGTTGCGTTTTCTCGGGCGTGGTTTTTAATATTTGGGTTTACGTTAAGAAATAAGATAAAGTGGTGCGACAACTTTATTTTTATTTCACTTAAAGCCGCATAAAAGCCACTTAAAGCTGCTTAAGATGAGTTAAAGTGGATAGGGTACAACTCAAAATATCCTACCCTATTGGTAAGATATTTGTGAGGTGGGGCCCGCAAGAGCCCCACCGTTTCTTTTCCGCTAAGTAATGCACCCGCGAAAACCCCTATTAAATAAAAGTCAACTGGGGCGTTTTCTTAAACAATTAAAAGCTTATATTAATTTGGTAGTTTTATTCGTCAAATTAATTCTATGAATTAATGGGTCGTTACTTTACTTATCTCTTTTCGTTTGTTGGCATGTTAATTACATAAGACCAACATTTTTTTTCTTCTTGTGTGTTGCTCGTTGAGAGGATTTGACAGAACCTTATGTCCTTCATCCTCCATCGCGAAGAACGCGAAGAACACGAAGAACGCGAAGAACGCCGACCTTCGACGAAAGACGACGGAGAACGCCGAACCCTCGGGCTTCGACGTTGTGACGCCGTGTTCCGCGACAACGACGAATCTTCTTCCGCGACATTCTTCTACGACATTCCTTCATCCGCGACAAATCCTCGATCATCCGTTGATGTATGATATTGCATACTATTTAATTCCTTTGTGGATTTTATACTTGACATGGATTTAATTCGTGTAAATTTAATATGTATGTTTTCTTTACCCCTCGGAGATCATCGACACGATGCCCTTCCACGACGCGACGATCCCCTCCTACCGCGATGGTCAATTCCGCGAAGAACGCATGCTCGATGACTACGGCGTGGTAGGGGTTTTATTTGAGAACAATATTTATTCCCATGGTTGTTTCTTTTAAAAAAAGAATCTGGATCAAAGGTTCAATTTTGATTTTATTAAAATTGTGCCTTGCTTGCTATTCATGTGTTGAATATATTTTTCTCGATTGTTATCACCTAACGCGGAGGGTGTGGGCCAAACAAACATGGACCAACAACCCTCCACAGGTTTTCCGTTGATGCGCGGATTGGCGGACGATGACGAACGGGGCCGCAATGGTGATTTGAGGGCCAGACAGTGAAGTATGGGACCCGGGAGGAGCTACAGCGCAGATGAAAGTGGATTCGGACCACCAGAGCAACTCCGGTGGCCCGCGGAATCCACCGGCGGCGCCAGCGGCCGGAGGCGGCCGACCATACAGTCTACCGCGCGGGTCCGGTGACACCCGGGACGTTGAAACACCGCGTCCACTGAACCAGCACGGCCCCACGCGGGGCCGCGACACTTCATCCCGCGGGGGCAGCGCCCCGCGGCTTCCTCTGCGCGGCCGGGCCGAGCCTGGCCGACCCGCCAGGACGGTTCGTGCCCAGGTCGGGTTGGGCCGCACTGGCCGGGCTGGGTCGGGCCAAACCATGTCAGACCCGGACCCGGGTCAGGTCCACCCGGTTCGGGCCGACCCAGGGGGGTTGGACCAGGTCGGTCCGGGCCCAGACCCCCGTTTCCGGACATTTTCGGTGTTTTACTCATAAATTGAGCTACGGGCCTCCGAACGACACGCCGTCAGCGGAGATGCGATCCTTGGATCGATACGGTCGTTTCAGAATATCGCACCAAAGGTTTAATAATACTTTGGGTTCGGCCGGGTTGGTTCGAACACGAAACAACCGGGCCCTCGGAGCGGAAACGCTCATATCTTGAGCTTTGGACGTCCGATTGACATGTCGTCGTCTTTGTTGTTTTCCTTTAAGTGAGACGTATATTTTGGCATACTCCGCCCGAGGTTTGGACGCAGGTGAAGTATGGTCGGGTTGGTTTTGCCTTAGAAACCAACTGGGACCCTGGGACGAAAAAGCCAATAACTCTCAGACAAGGCGTCTGATTGACGCACCGTCTGTGACGTTGAGTTCCTATTGGCGATACAGAACTTTTGGATACATCAACTATGGACTATGTGTCAGTTGATGTATCAGCCTCTCGGCTCATGGAGCGGACCCTCCCGAACGAGCTTGCTGTGTGCGGGAACCCTAGAGCTGGCTGCGTTTGCGACGATGAAGACTGCTGGTCTTGTATCCTATGTGGGTCCCTGCATAGATGAATCCATGAAGACAGCTTGTCTTATATCCTATGTGGGTCCCATCTTAGATGATTCAGTGCTGGTCTTGTATCCTATGTGGGTCCCAACATAGATGAATTCATGAAGACAACTGGTCTTGTATCCTATGTGGGTCCCAACCTAGATGATTCAGTGCTGGTCTTGTATCCTATGTGGGTCCCAACATAGATGAATCCATGAAGAAAACTGGTCTTGTATCCTATGTGGGTCCCAACTTAGATGATTCCGTGCTGGTATTGTATCCTATGTGGGTCCCAGCATAGATGAATCAACGATGACTGCTGGTCTTGTATCCTATGTGGGTCCCAGCTTAGATGATTCAGTGCTGGTCTTGTATCCTATGTGGGTCCCAGCATAGTTGAATCAACGAAGACTGCTGGTCTTGTATCCTATGTGGGTCCCAGCTTAGATGATTCAGTGCTAGTCTTGTATCCTATGTGGGTCCCATCATAGATGAACCAATGAAGACAGCTGGTCATGTATCCTATGTGGGTCCCAGCTTAGATGATTCAGTATCTATATCTGATCATCTCTTTCACCTTTTCGATGATGTATACCTGTGTGAGCTAAAACCCTGTTTTGCTTTCCTTTGTGGATTGTGTTGTGCTATCCTATGTGGATTTACGTTTTTCTTTCCTATGTGGATTGTGTTGTGCTATCCTTTGTGGATTTACGTTTTGATTTCCTATGTGGAATGGGTTGTACTTGAGCACGGATGTTGGAGCTGAGTGAGAATTGATGACTTAGGTATATGCATGGGAAAATACCTAAGCCATGTCGGATATTACTTCGTGATTGTATCTTTCCATTGTGGTTTATCCTTTGTGGATTCTGGGAGACCTTCGGGGGTCTCGGGGTCCCTACTGAGTATCTTATACTCACCCCTGCACGGGCTATGCCCGCACAACGTTGTATTGGTTGCAGACGACGGACAGCGCTGATCATGGGGGAGGCTTGCAGAGCAGGACGGTACCTGGAGGTGGACCACTGGGTGGGACGTACTTGGAGTGGTCGGCTGGACCCGAGGAGCAGTGGAGGCTATCTATACCCACCCTTAAGGTGGGACTTCCAGTGGACGTCTCGACATTGCGGCTTTACTTTTTAGTTTCTGTTTTTCCCCTTTCAGTTGTACTTTACAGTTGGGCTTGTATTTCCGGCCCCCTTTACTTTTCCGCACTTACTATTGTACCGGTTTTTACTTAGTGTATACTTCTTCTGCTTTCTTACTCTGTGGTGCTTGTATACTTTACAAAGGCAATGAATTCCCTTTTACTAGGATTTACGCCTTGGTGCTAGTCGCTAGCCCCTGGCCTTTGGAAGGTGGGATTGGGGTTGAATGGCATGGGCCCTGAGGACGGGTCGTGACAAATTGGTATCAGAGGTGGTCGGTTCTATCGTAGACTCTGATCTTTCTTCTATGTGAAGAAATATTGTTTAGCGTATTGATTATGGTTATCAGTCCAGGGAGCCCAGTGTTGGTGCGGCGACCAACGTATCCGTACACCAGGACCATGAGTTCTGATTTCCGACATAATGCACGAACACATTGATTGCGTGTGTGTTACATGTTTTATTTGTGATTACTTTGTATCAGCTCACCAGGTATACTGTTATGACCATGGCGCACATGTTTCCTTCAGGATGGCCCCACGGCGGTAGCCAGCTTGGGTTCTGAGAGTTGAGCGTGATGACAGCCCTCCGAGCAACGAGGCCTCGGTGCAGGGCCCTTTGACAGCAGAGGCACCGGCGGTACCTCTACCTGCCGAGCCACCGATGCTTCCAGCCCCATCCGCTGATGATGCATGTCGCCTTAGTGCACCGGATGAGTTCCAGCACCAGCGATCGCCCAGGTTCCGCGGGGAGACGGACCCCCAGGCAGCCGAGGACTGGCTGGAGGCGGTTGTACGAGTTTTCTGGATAGTGAGGACACAAGCAGACTTTATGGTGGTCCTTGCAGCGAGCCTCCTGCATGCGACATCAGGCAGATGGTGGAGCTTGATGCTCCAGGTGCACGACGAGGCATCACTCCTTTGGACAGAATTTGAGATCCTTTTTTGCTCAGAGTTCGTCCCAGCCACCCTCCGAATAGTACGAATCCAGGAGCTACTACAGCTACAGCTGGGCAGCATGAAAGTGGCCCAGTACTCTGTGAGATTTACTGATCTCTCGGGCTACTCCATAGATATGGTACAGGACCCGTTCTTCAGGTCCTGGACCTTCGAGCAGGGACTGAGGCATGAGATCAGGGCTTCGATGATCTCCCTCAACATTCTGACGCAGGCAGAGGTGTTGGAGAGAGCCCTGCTAGTGGAGTGTTTTATCGCCGAGCAGCCTCCAGTGACAGGGCCCTCCGCAGGACGTCCCGTAGCAGGGTCTTCTGCAGATGGCAGTAGACAGGTGACGCAGAGTTCCAAACGGGCCAGACCATCAGATGGGCAGTCTCCGGATGAAGATCTGGTTGTGCGGGGCACACGAAGGAGAGCCAGCTACACGACGGGCAGGCATTGCTACGCATGCAGCAGGCAAGGTCACATGGCTCGAGACTGCCCGACTCGTTTTACAGATGAGCAGCATGTGGTAGAGGGACCTCCCAGACAGAGGTTCGACCATGGCGGTCTGTAGGGTGCAGGCGGGCGAGGCAGAGGAGCTGTCCGAGCAGCAGGTGGTGGACGACGCTTCTAGGTGTTGCCACCACCCCCACCAGGAGGTCCACCCCGACCGCAGGGAGTTGGTGGACATGGGAAATCTCAGCTTCAGGCAGCTGAGGCCTTCGATTATGGAGCTCTGGGATCAGATGGATAGGAGCGGAACTAGTGGATACGTCTTTTGTACTCCTAGTTACTTGTTGTTATTGTGTAGAGTCTTTGTATTATGAGAAGCAATAATAAAAGACGCATAACTTTGTGATGTTTTCATTCCTGTCCTCTTTTGTGTTGTTACAAAGAGGTTCCGGTTTAGACTATTGACTTGACCCTCACTTGTGGTACATCTACTGGAGGAGACCCAGTTACCACACACTGATTCTGATAGTGTGACTCAACCCTTGGAGGTGAGAGTAATGGTTGGATCTCTTGGTAGTTGCATCGAGGCCTTACGACGTCATCCTTGGTATGGAATAGTATCATCCATGTCATGGTTGACTATATTAGGCGAAGAACATGGTTCATCCAGGGGATGAGACCGGATTTCTCTTATCGTCAAAGAAGAAAACTCAGCAGCTCTTGTAGGACCAGAAAGGTCCAAGTCATCCATGAGTGGATGAGGACAGCTCAGACCCGGCAAAAGTCTTATGCTGACAGGAGGCAAAGGCCACTAGAGTTCAAGGATGGAAACCATGTCTTCTTGCGGGTCTCACCTTGATGTGGATTACAGAGATTTGGCCAAGGCAGCAAGTTGTCTCCACGCTACATCGGACCATTCCTGGTCCTCAGCAGGATTAGCGAGGTGGCTTATCACCCTGATCTACCACGCCAGTTGCACAGGGTGCATGACGTCGTCCACTTACCTCAGCTGAGGAGATACGTACACGACCCGACACACATCTTTGACCATGGGGAGCTAGACGTTGATGATGGGGTGACTTTCGCGGAGGTCCAGGTGGAGATCGAGGATCGATAGGAGCGGGTCCTACATGGATGGTCGATTTCTCTAGTGCGCACCAGATGGAAGCACGGGAACCTCTAGGAGAGCACTTGGGAGCGGGAGGCTCAGATGCGTTCTCAGTACCGCCTTTGTATCCCTATGTTTTTAGTCAAGCTTTACGGGGACGTAATTCCCTATGGTGGGAGTAATGTAAAGACCCGTAAATTTCAAGGATGTTTTTTTCTTAATTTTCTTTGAAATTTAACAAGAATGCGGTTTCTGACGGCACCTGATTCCAAGGCCCGGTGTGCCCGGAATCATTTTCCGAAGTTTGAATCGGGTACATTCAGTGAACGAACGAGCGGGTTTTTCTAACTTTTGAATCGGTGCTCGGAATCAAATTATGAGCGTACCGATGGAATCGTAGCACCGGTATTTTTTTAGAAACGTCTCTTCTGGAGTTGTGTTTGCTCGGGTGTGGTTTTTAATTTTTGGGGTTACGTTAAGAAATAAGATAAAGTGGTGCGAAAAGTATATTTTTATTTCAGTTAAAGCCACTTAAAATCCACTTAAAGCTGCTTAATCTGAGTTAAAGCGGATAGGGTACAATTCAAAATATCCTACCCTCTTGGTAAGATATTTGTGAAGTGGGGCCCGCAGGAGCCCCACCGTTTCTTTTCCTCTAAGTAACGCACCTGCAAAAACCGCTATTAAATAAAAGTCAACTAGGGCGTTTTCTTAAACAATTAAACGCTCTTATTAATTTGAGGTTTTATTCGTTAAATTAATTCTATTAATTAATGGGTCATTACTTAACTTATCTCTTTTCATTTGTTGGCATGTTAATAAAATAATACAAACATTTGTTTTCTTCTTGTGTGTTTCTCGTTGAGAGGACTTGAGAGAACTTTAAGTCCTTCATCCTCCTTCGTGAAGAACGCGAAGAACACGAAGAACGCGAAGAACGCCGGCCTTCAATGAAAGGCAACGGAGAACACCGAACCCTCGGAGTTCGACACCGCGACGCCGTGTTCCGCGACGTTCTTCTGCGACGTTCCTTCATCCGCGACAAATCCTCGATCATCCATTGATGTAAGAGATTGCAGAACATTTAATTACATTGTGGATTTTATACTTGAAAGGGATTTAATTCGTGTAAATTAAATCCGTATGTTTTCTTTACCCCTCAGAGATCGTCGATGTGATGCCCTTCCGCGACGTGACGATCACCTCCTACCGCGACGGTCAATTCCGCGAAGAACGCATGCTCGATGACTACGGCGAGGTAGGGGTTTTATTTGAGAACAATCTTTATTCCCATGGTTGTTTCATTTAAAAAAAGGCTCCAGATCAAAGGTTCAATTTTAATTTTATTAAAATTGTGCCTTGCTTGTTATTCATGTGTTGAATATATTTTTCTCGATTGTTATCACCTAAAGCGGAGGGTGCGGGCCAAACAAACACGGCCCGACAACCCTCCTCAGTTTTTTCCGTTGATGCGCGGATTGGCGGACGATGACGAACGGGGCCGAAATGGCGATTTGAGGGCCAGACAGTGATGCATGGGACCCGGGAGGAGCTACGGCGCAGACAAAAGTGGATTCGGACTATCGGAGCAACTCCGGTGGCCCGCGGAATCAACCGGCGGCGATGGTCGCCGGCACGGCTGAAGCAGCGGCGGCGGCGGCCGACCATACCGTCGACCGCGTAGGTCCGGTGACAGACGGTACGCGGTAAAGCCGCATCCACTAACCCATCACGGCCCCATGCGGGGCCGCAACACTTCATCTCGCGGGGGCAGCGCCCCGCGGCTTCCTCCGCTCGACCGCTCGGCCGATTCGAGCCAGGCCGACCCGCCAGGCTGGGTCGTTCCTAGGCCGGGCCGGGCCACCCTGGCTGGTCCGGGTCGCGCCAAACCGGGTCGGACCCGGACCCGGGTCGGGTCCACCCGGTTCGGGCCGACCCAGGGGGGTTGGGGCGGGTCGGTCCGGGCCCAGACACCCCGTTTCCGGACCTTTTCAGTGTTTTACTCATATCATGAGCTACGAGCCTCCGAACGACGCCCCATCAGCGGTGATGTGATCCATGGATCGAGACTGTAATTTCGGTATATCTCACCAAAGGTTTCGGAATACTTTGGGTTCGGCCGGGTTGGTTCGTACACGAAACCAACTGGGCCCTCGGAGCGGAAACACTCATATCTTGAGCATCGGACGTCCGATTGACGTGACGTTGAATTTGTTGTTTTCCTCTAAGTGGGACGTATCTTTTGGCATACTACGCCCGAGGTTTGGACGCAGGTGGATTACGGCCGGGTTGGTTTTTCCTTAAAAACCAACCGGGCCCCTCGGACGAAAAAGCCAATAACTCTCAGACCGGGCGTCCGATTGACGTGCCGTCTACGACGTTGAGCTCCTGTTGGCGATACAGAACTTTTGGATACATCAAAAATGGACTATGTGTCAGTTGATGTATCAGCCTCTCGTCTCATGGAGCGGACCCTCCCGAACGAGCTTGCTGTGTGCGGGATCCCTAGAGTTGGATGCGTTTGCGACGAAGAAGACGGCTGGTCTTCTATCCTATGTGGGTCCCAGCTTAGATGATTCAGTGCTAGTCTTGTATCCTATGTGGGTCTAAGCATAGATGAATCCATGAACACAGCTGGTCTTGTATCATATGTGGGTCCCAGCATAGATGATTCAGTGCTGGTCTTGTATCCTATGTGGGTCCCAGTATAGATGAATCCATGAAGACAGCTGGTCTTGTATCATATATGGGTCCTAGCTTAGACGATTCAGTGCTGGTCTTGTATCCTATGTGGGTCCCAACATAGATGAATCAATGAAGACAGCTAGTCTTGTATCCTATGTGGGTCCCAACTTAGATGAATCAACGAAGACTGCTGGTCTTGTATCCTATGTGGGTCCCAGCTTAGATGATTCAGTGCTAGTCTTGTATCTTATGTGGGTCCCAGCATAGATGAATCAACGAAGACTGCTGGTCTTGTATCCTATGTGGGTCCCAGCCTAGTTGATTCAGTGCTGGTCTTGTATCCTATGTGGGTCCCATCATAGATGAACCAAGGAAGAAAACTGGTCTTATATCCTATGTGGGTCCCAGCTTAGAAGATTCAGTATCAATATCCGATCATCTCTTTCACCTTTTCGATGATGTATACCTGTGTGAGCTGAAACCCTGTTTTTCTTTCCTTTGTGGATTGTGTTGTGCTATCCTGTGTGGATTTACATTTTTCTTTCCTATGTGTATTGTGTTGTTCTATCCTATGTGGATTTAAGTTTTTCTTTCCTGTGTGGACTGGGTTGTACTTGAGCACGGATGTTGGAGCTGAGTGAGAATTGATGACTTAGGTATATGCATGGGCATATACCTAAGCCGTGTCGGATGTTACTTCGTGATTGTATCATTCCATTGTGGTTTATCCTTTGTGGATTCTGGGAGTCCTTCAGGGGTCTCGAGGTCCCTATTGAGTAGCTTTTACTCACACCTGCACGGGCTATGCCCGCACTACGTTGTGTTGGTTGCAGACGACGGACAACACTGATCGTGGGGGAGGCTTGCGGAGCAGGACGATACTTGGAGGTGGACCACTGGGTGGGACGTACTCGGAGCGGTCGGCTGGACCCGAGGAGCAGTGGAGGCTATCTGTACCCACCCTTCAGGTGGGACATCCAGTGGACGGCTTGAGGTTGCGGCTTTACTTTTCAGTTGTTGTTTACCCCTTTTAGTTGTACTTTACAGTTGGGCTTGTATTTCCGGCCCCCATTACTTTTCCGCACTTACTGTTGTACCAGTTTTTACTTAGTGTTTACTTCTTCTGCTTGCTTACTCTGTGGTGCTTGTTTACTTTACAAAGGCAATGCCTTCCCTTTTACCGGGATTTATGCCTTGGTGCTAGTCGCCAGCCCCTGGCCTTTGGAAGGCGGGCTTGGGGTAGTCACGGCACGAGCCCCGAGGACAGGTCGTGACAATTCTATTTGAAAAAATAAATTTTTTTATAACCTCGACATCAATATTTACTTTGAGTAAAACATTGTTATTTCTTTAATAATGTTCATTCTTAGTGAATAGTGCAAAATACTGCATTTTAATCCAAGATCGCCTTTTAATCTAATTTATTTATCTTGTTACATTAACATTATAATTTGTTTTTATTGAAATTAAAATATATTTTTAAAATTTAATCAAATTATGGTCATTAGAACTAATTTTACATTGAAATTGGACATAAACAGGTGTCAATATTTATATAGTTATTAATTCGTAAAATATTCTTTTTATGTTTAAATGAGAATTAATTTTAAATTAATTTCTACAACTTTTGTGTTTTGAATTCGGGAAAATGGATTCCATATTTTGAATTAGGAAATCCATATTTACCATATAGATGTCTTTAATTTTTAGACATTATCAATAGTAACATCTGTAAATATTTTTTTTACCATGGTTAAAATATAAATCTTGTAAATAATGGAGAAAATAATATCATAATAATAATAAATTACCATTACACTAGACTTAAACCTATTGTATGAGATACTTCTTGACAAAGGGATTCCTTAGGATGATTTTGGGACCCCATGTAGCCTCTTGGGAGTGATAATGAAACATTATATCAATTAATTTAATGTAAAGACCAAAGTAACACAAACATACATATTTTAGTAAACAAATTTTTATATGGGGATATATAATGGTTTCATAAACTATAAATATTAATTTTAAATATAAAAATATTTCCTATGTATAGAAAATTTATTTATAATTTTTAAAATTTAAATAAATTAATTTAATTATGACACAAAGGTGATCCAATAATTGCTTCATTTATAAGAGACTCAAATAAATGATATTATAAATATGAAAAGGAATTTATATAGAAAAAATTTATTTCATACACCAATTTTATGCATACTAATGACTATTTTTATCTGAATTAATGATGTTCTTTAATAATGAATCACGTTTTTATAGATTTTTTATAAGTCATGGTATGAATATTTTAGAAATTGACATAAATGATTTTTAATAAAAATAAATGTTTTATTCAATGGTATAATAATCCTACAAATATAATATATGGCCGAATGACTTAAATAATTCCATAAATGAACAATTTTGGGTCTATTTTTATTTTATAGTAAATATATGAACCATAATGTATGAATATATAAGAGTAAATGGTAAAATTTAAGTAAGTCAACAAAGGGTTAAACCAAAAAGATAAAGATTAATAAATATCCCAAACCTATCTTATTATTATTGGATGATTTTATATAGACCTATATGTATATTATATTCGAATTAAATAAGTTTTGGGCCTTTTTAAACCGAAAATAATTTTATAAAAAAATTATTCTTTCAAATATTCCTAAAGAGTCCCTCCTCCCTCTTCTAAAAGGCCACCACCTCTAATCCATTACTCACACCTCTAAAGACCCTTTTCTCATCCAAAAACTAATCCAAGAAGCTCAAAACATCCCTATATTCCGTCTAGAATCCTTTCGATTGGATGATGAAAATTGAAGAGATCAATTTGTCTCAAATAAATATAAGTTACCTGATTTAAAGGCAACATCTCCTGTCACATTCTTTTCTTTTATTTTCCATCACCAACCACTTCAAATATCATTATTCCATTATTTTATAATGAAAAATGTATCTTAAATATATTATTATGTTTTTATGAGAAGGATTTGAACTACATATCCAAACAACTCCATCTAACGGATACGGACATTATGTTTTTGCGGACGACAAACTACTGCCACACAAAACGAGGATTGCTCAACTATATCCTGCTGCAACTCATGTTGTCTATAATGATGGAACATTAATTATATTTTATATATGTTATCTTTTTACTGTCTTTATTCATTTGTATTTTTCATTTATATCATACCTCTATTGTTTCCATAATGTGTAAATACGACAATTTCATTTGAGGAAGTGTGGAATGTTGCCCCACCAAAGTATTATGAAACATTCATACCATATGTGGAACGTATAGAGGATTGAGTTAATGAGATTATAGGTTAAATTATATTGTAATTATAATATGCCTATGTATCATTAATATTTCATTCCATTAAAAATGATATATAAATTAAAGCATCATTCATGCATATATACAACTTAGTATCTACATGAACGGTGCATTTCATTTATTATCTCCAAATGTTATTTACTATTTTAAATGGATATATATACTGTCTATATATAATATATATGTTACATTATTCATTAGTACCATTCTAGAGATAATTTACCATTGACCACATAAACAACTTGTAATTATAAGAAGTTAATTTTGGACTCATGTACCAAATATCAAAAAAAAGACCGTTATTAAAATAAATGATTATTTCATGTTTATAACATGGAAATAAGTTATATTAAAAGGGTAATAAACTTTTAAAATGTTCTTATTAAAAAATAAATTAAATTTAGTTTATTATTCAGTAGATTAATGAATTAACGTGTCATGTCAGACATGAGGTAAGTGCTTTCCTCTCACTTTTATTTCTCTTGAGATTCCTGTTATATTTGCCAATATTTCCATTTGTGTGGAATTTGTACTGACAAATATTGTATTATTTGAGTAATATAATTTAATTTGTGTGAATTTAGATATTCATTGTATTATCCTTTTTTGATTGAGTGTATACTTCATAAGTTACCAAATCGGTAAGGGAACATAATAACAAAATTACCATTTTCTGGGTTAAACTGCAACATATTGATTATGTGGTTCTATGAATATGTGTGAATGAAATATGATTGTTTTACCCTGAATATACACATTTATTAGTTGTATTTATGTTTTCACACATAATTGTTTCCTTAATTTATCTTTTTGTACTGATATGGTCTTTGTAAAGGACTTCATCTCAATCACCTTTCTTTGAGGCATACTTAGATTTATAAACGACATTATATTATACGCTGTATAAATCCCTTTGACTTTTAATTTCATTCAGAAGAATATTTTCTCTACATAGAGTTTTAATAAAAAAAATGAATGTTTCTTTTTCATTAACACAGTGAAAATTAACTTTCCGCCACCACATTAATTACTTGATATTTGGTTTTGTCTACAAGTCGTATTGTTTTTCAAAAGGAAAATAAATACCATATACACTTTTTACGTATTATGGAATTGAAAATGGATTTTATAGTGGATTTATTATGTTAATATATTGAAATTATATATTTTTATTTAAATGTGTAAATGTTATCTTTACTTTATGGTTGTTTTATATGTTATGATTGTGTTATGGTTCTTGGGAATTGATAATGAATGTGGGTGGTTTTGTGATAAACCTAGGATGGGTGATACTGAGATAGTTCTCCAATGCATTTGGTAACATGAAAGAGGTAAACATTGATGTTTCTCCTATGAGATTTAAGGAATATATCATGATTGGTATTCCAAACGTAATTCCATATTTTGTTGTGAAAGCTACAATGTAAGTATGTTATGGACTCCACTAGTTACCTTTATGATTTATGATTTTCAATGTGGTGTTCATAATACTTATGATTTTGTGTGGTATGTTAATGATTCCAAAGTATGATTTCATTAAATTTTTTTATTTATGGGATAATGTTTTCATTAATTGTTTTATAACCATTATGGAGATTTTTATGCTCATATCATGTTTTTGAAATGTTTATCACATGGTATAAGGATGTGTAAAAGAAAGGAACAATCCATGAAGATTTATATCCTGGAAAGAACTCCAGTTTTTTATGTAGTTTTATTATTGTGAAAAAATATTGATTGAGTAGAAGTGCCTACATTGTAATTTTTTAATTGTTATGTAATAGTTATAGTCTAATTATCTAAAACCGTAAAACTGAAAATATCCTCAATGTGAATTGTTAAAATAATTAAATATTATGTAATGTTTATGGATGGAGCCTTATAGTTTTTATTAGAGAATGGTTTACGTAAATCTAGAGGATAGGTTGTCATTTAATCATAAGTGAAATAACCATAATGGTTAGCATGTGATAATGAGTCATAATTATTTCTTAAAAAATAATGGGTTTAAGACAACATAAATATTTATATCATAGTTTTTACCCTCAACATAAGATATTATATGATTATTTTTCTAATATACACACACTTACCTTCTGGGTTTTAGTAAATTTAATGATATAGCAGGCAGCAAAGTATAAATGGATGTGAAGAAAATTGTGATGGTCTTCTAAATAAGCAATTTAAGGGAATGGGAGCTATAGTGTAACCTATTCTTGTTATTCTCAACCAACTATCTTGAGTCATGAATGACCACTTGGTCCTTGGTGATTTTTATAAGGCATCATATATTCGTGAAATAAATTCCAATTGGAGTTCATGTAATAACCCTAAATGTAAGTATTTTCAAAAACCATTGATTAATGAATGTGGAATGAAACACCTAGGAAAATTCATCAAAGGTACAGGAAAATGCTATAGATGTGTTGATGAAGGTCATAAATAAAGAACATTCCATTGAAAATGGAAGCATCCATTTGACTCAGGGAATGAGAATGAAGTTCTTTTTGAGGAATCAATTGAATGTATTAAATGTTGTGTACATGGTCATTACACAAATAGATGTACTACAATTATAGTTCTGGAATGGGATCAGCAGGAGCGTACAAATATATGTTTACCAATATGTAATTCCATTCAAATTGAAGGATGATGAAATTGCTAACGTCCCCTGAAAGAAATAGATTATTTCATAGCTGATGTTTTGACATTATTTAATCATAGGATATGATTCATGATTATATTTGTAAGAAATAAGTGTTATGGAATATTTTGGTAAATAATGGTTAATGGATCATTAAGAACCATGAATGAGTAAGAAGTATACATATAAGGGATTCAAGAGTAATACTTTATTTCTGAATGATGAATTGCATAAAATTATTAAGTCTATTTTGATGATGTGATTTATTTGGAAGACTTATCCTATTATGTGTAAACCTAATGTTTAATATGTGAAAATTTTATTCAATGAATAATTATCTTTTCTTTGGTATATATATATATATATAAATAACTTTTTGGGTTTATATGATCCTTGAATTTGAGATAATTATAGGTGATTACTTATTGGGATGAAAATTAGATGTATGAGATAGCATTTTTGGTTAAAATATGTTATTGTAATTTTTGTTTAATTTATCTCAATTTTTGGAATGTTATAAAATAATATTGTTTTTGAAAAATGAAAACACATAGACCATGTGACAACCCATCATGTCGGACCACACTGTGGGAATCGAACCCTCAACAAAAGTGCGATTGGGATTTATCATCTACCACTGGACTACGTGATGTCTCTGGTTAGTATGACTAACTCTATACAGTTAGATTATTTTATGGATAAAGAATAAGTTGATTTTGGGAACATATGTTTTATCAAATGGATATCCATAATATATGAAAATGATTTGTTAAATATGTGATAATGGTTATTTTGGAAGAATTTTTCTCTTTTTGGAATAGTATATGCTTTTGGAAAGTAGAGTACTATGTGAACTCATTTGTGGAGTAAGGGATTAAATTTTATTTTTGAAGAATATATGTTTTTATTGAGGACATATTGAAATTTGGGTTATTTATTGAATTTATTAAGCTTCCAGAGAGAATATTTAATTAGTTTAATTACTCTTCATTGTGAGACATTAAGAGAAGTCGATGTTATTTGGAGATAAATGTTAAAAGTTTTTGTGGAAGACTTTGTCATTAAATCCTCTTGATTTTTGGGTTTCAATCATAGTTTTGTAACATTGTAGAATTTTAAAGACAGTTGTTTGCTGAATAGTCTTTTCTAAACATTCGGTATTTTTTGTTGAATTTTGGGGAATAAGAGTAGTATTTCTTTTTATAATGTATTGTCCAATTTTGAGCATTATCTGGTCTTGTACTAACCATTATGGTTTTTCTCAATGTCTATAAACAAGGGAAATCTATAGTTTATCTTTCATGGATTTTTGGATTCTTTTGAATATTATTCTATCACTCTATTTGTGATCATGTCATCTTGAATACTCATCATTTGGAGAATAGCTGTGTTTTGGTAGAATCTATTTACAGGATAAAACTCTACTTGAAAATTAAATATGTTTCTTTATGTACTTAGTAAATGTAATAAATAAATTATCCAACTTTAATAAATTATAAATAAAACCAAATCCTTGTCAATTAATTTTTCCTACATGGAATCAAAAGACGGTTTAACCTATCACATGTTTGCGGTTTTCTAGTGGTTTATATTCATCTGATTATGTTTTCTATCACTCCTCATCAAAACATGACACTTAGTTTCTCCACAAAATCTATTTTTCAAGGAATCCTAATATGGGTTATCACGGGTGATTATTTTACATCTCTTTATTTCTTTTATAGTGATATTTTTTTACTAAATCTTTTTTCAGATGTGGGACTTTCAGTGACATTTTTTAGCCCAATTTTAAATTTACAAGGGCACAATTTTCAAAAGGGGGAAGGATGTAACATCCGAGTTAAATTATGACAATGATATTGTCATATTTATTAATAATTTTGAATTAAATGTTAATTTTACTTTAAATGGGATTCTATTTTTGATGACGTACTAGAAATGCAAAAAAATGGGATTCTCTAAAAATCTCAGGTTGCACATAAGGCTGAGTCATACTAAAAATTAATATGATAATATTATTAAAAATGGTATTAGAATCCTAAAGGATGTATTACTAATAATGATTAGAACTAACTAAAATATTATTAAACGTGTTTTTTAAATGTTTTTACATTTATCCAAAAAATGATAGAGGCTTAAAATGTGATTGAGTCCAATTTTAAGCATAAATATTTTAATATCAATTTAAAGGTTGATTTACTGCCTTTTTATGGAGAACAATTTTTTAATTGTACTGTTTGTCAATTTTTTATGTTATATAAGACCAAATATAATCCTTATTTAGAATCTGGACACCAAAATTTAATTAGGGTAAAATTTCTGTATTTTTATGATACTGTAAAATTTTTAATGAATAGTGACAAATACTGAATTTAAATTTAAAACTACCTTGTAATATAATTTATTTATATGGTCACATTAACCTTTTAATTTGTTTTAAAGTTTAATAAGATTATATTTTTATCATTTAATCCAATTACGGTCATTGGATGTAATTTTAATCTGAAATTTGACATAAACAAGTTTCAATCTTTTGATAGTTATTATTTCATAAAAACACGCTTTTTTGTTTTGACAATGGGAATTAAAATTAAATTAATTTCTACAAGTTCTGTGATATGAATTTGTAAATATGGATTCCATATTTGGAATCACGAGTTCCAACTTCTGTAAATAAGAAAATTGAATTTTTATACCTCATGAATAGTAACATCAGTCAATATTTTTTTACCATGGTTAAAGGGTAAATCTGCTAAATAATGGAAAAAATAATTTTATAATTAAATTAAATTACCCTAACAGTTGTGCTGACCCTGTTAAATGAGATATTTCTGACCAAAGTCATACTTGGGTAGGTTTTGGGACCCCATGGAGCCACTTGTGAGTGATAAGTACACCTTATATTAATTAATATTATGTAATGTCAAAAGTAACATAAACACATATAATTTAGTAAACCCTTTTTATGGGGTTATATAGGTTATATATTTGACTAAAAATATTAATTTTCAAGATAAAAATATTTCCTATATCATTGAATTTTATTTATAATATTTACACTATAGATAAAAAATTTCTTTATGACACAATGGTTTGGTAGTAATTGCTTCATTAATAAGATATTCATATAAATGATAGTATAAATATTAAAATAAATTTATTTTGAAACGTTTTATGACATACACGAATTTCAGGGATAATAATGACTTTTTATATTTGAATTAATGATGTTTATTTTCAAACAATCATGTTGTTATAGATTTTCTAAAATAACTCATAAGAATAATTTCGATATTGTCATAATTGAGTTTTTAAAACAATTATTATTTTCATCAATTTTAAAATAATTCTAAAAATATATAATTTTGAAAAATTAATAAACTAATGTCATAAATGATAAATGTTTTGTCACATGGTATTTTATATTAAATATATTAACCATATTGTAAGAATATATAATAGGACATGTTAAATGTTAAATAAGATAACAAAGGGTTAAAAAAAAGGATAGAGATTAATAAATAAAAAACCGATCATATTCTCATTGGATGATATAATTTTGACTAATTTGTACCTTATATTTTAATTAAATTAGTTTTGAACATTTTGAAACCGAAAATCATTTTATAATAAAATAATACTTTCAATCATTCTTAAAGAGCCCCTCCTCCCTCTTATAAAAGGTCACCATCTCTTACCCATTAGTCAAACCTATCATACCCCAAGGCTCATCCAAATTCCACACCAATATGCTCCCAATGTCTCTGTATTCCTCTTCGATGACATTCCACTGGCGTAAGTCATTTCAAGAGAGCCCTTTGTCTCAAATAAAAATAAGTTACCCGATTTAAAGGTAACGTCTTCTTTTATGTTCGTTTCTTTTATTTTCTTTCTCCAACAACCTAAATACTATTTATTCCATTCTTTAACAACATAACCTGTATCATCAATATACTAGGATGTTTTTATGTGTATTTTTCAAATTACACATTCTCTCACCTCCATTTAATGGATAAAAAGTTAATTATTCTGTGGAAAAGGATAAACTGCCTCACGAAACGATGATTGTTCAATTATCATCTACCACCACTCATGGTGTCCATTATGTGGAATGATATTTATATGTGATAAATATTATTTTAGTATTTTCTATATTCTTCAATATTTTTCATTTATATCATTCATTTATGGGTTCAATTGTGGGTAAATACAATAATTTCATTTCAGGAAGTGTGGAATTCCACCCCCCATAGTGATATGACTCATTCAGGACATTAATGGAAAATATAAAGGATGGAGTTAATGGAATTATATATGATTTTGTACTGTAATAATAATATACCTATGTATCATTATATTTTCATTCCATTTAATATGAAATATTAATGAATGTATTGATCATGCATACATACGACTTACTGTCTCCATGAACAGAGAATTTAATTTCTTATCTCCAAATGTTATTTACTTTTATAAATACATATATAAAATGGATATATGTTATAAATATGATATCTTAATAATTAATACTATTCTGGAGATAATTTACTTTTTACCGCATAAACATGTTATAATTATAAGAAGTTTAATTTTTACTCAATTACCAAATATCGACAAATTGGCGGTTATTAAATTAAATGATTCTATAATGGTTATTACATGGTAATAGGTGATATAAAATTAATAATATACTTAAAAATGGTTCTTAAGAAAGTAGAAATTATCATGATTTTATTATTCAGGAGATTAAAGTTAGAACGAGTCATGTCGAAAATGAGTTAAGGGGTTTTCTTCACAATTTTTCCTGGGAGATTCACGCAATATTTGTTACTATTTCCTTATGTTTGGCATATGCACTACCCAGGAATATATTATTTTTGTAATAGAATTTTATTTATGGGTATTTACATATTTATTGTTTGATCCTTATTTCAGGGAGTGTATGCTTTGTAAGATACCAAATCGGTAAGAAAACTTCTTAACCTAATTTCAATTCTTGGGGTTCAACTTCTACTTCTTGATTATGTGGTGATATGACAATGTTTGAATGAACTCTGATTGTTTTAAACATAATATCCAGTTATATTGTGGGTATTTATGTTGATGAAACATGATTATGTCATTAATTTATCCTCAATGTAATGATATGATCTTTATAAGGGGCTTCATCTCAATCACCTTTCATTGAGGCATCCTTTGGTTTATACAGAACATTATTTTATATGGTGGATAAACCACTTTGAAATTTAATTTCATTCAAAGGTAATATTTTATCTATAAATTGTTTTACTAAATGAGCAAGTCAATTTTTTTTGTAACGTACGTGGTGAAAATGACCAATCCGACACCATGAGAATTATTTGATATTTGGATTCCTCTAAAAATCGTACATTTTTTAAAAGGATAATAAATACCATATACTATTTTTATGTGATTTTATATTGAAAATGGTTTTTATAGTAAATTTATTATTTCAATATATTGAAAAGATATATTTTTATTGAAATGTTGAAATATAATTTTCCTTTATTCTTGATTTATGTGTTATGAATGGGTTATGATTATTTGGCATTGTTTACGTATACAGCTGTATTCATGATAATCCTAGGGAAGTTGAACTCGATATAACTATCAAATAAATTGGGTAACATGACTGAGGTAAACGTTGATGATTATACTAAAAGATTTAGGAAAAATACCATGATGTGTCATCCAAACCTAACTCCATGTGTAACTGTGAAAGCAACAATGTATGAATTTTATGGATGTCACATGTTACCTTTATGATTTATGATTTACATGTGTTATTCATAAAAATTATGATTTTTTGTTGTATATTAATTATTAAAAAGTATGATTTCATTGATTTTTATGTATTTATGGACTATTTTTTTCATTCCTTGTTTTATAACCCTTAATGAGTTTGTAATGCTCATCCCATGTTTTTTAAATGTTTTCACAGGGTATAATGAAGGGTAAGAGAAAAAAATAATTCAGGAAGATTTATATCAAGAAAATAACTATTGTTTTATTTAAGGAGTTTTATTATATTGAAGAAATTTTGATTGAGTAGAAGTGTCTACCGTGTGCTTTTTGAAATGTAATATAATAGTTACAACCTAATTCTCTATAACGTTAAAACAGAAAAGATCATCATTGTGAATTACTAATTTAATTAAATATTATGTAAGTTTTAAGGATGGGGATTTATAATGAAAATCAATATCATTATAGAAATAAAATTCCTCAAAAAAATGTAAAATGGAAATTATTATATTGTTTATTATGATGAACAAACCCAACACATTTAAGTTATAACTTCAAGAACTAATTGAGAAGTATGTTATTAATAATAATAATCATTTTTTTAAAAAAAAATTTCTTTTAGAAACGATTAGTTTCATTATCTTAATATAGATAATAATTCTTTTAATATTTTATCTATACGATATTCTGACTATGGTAATATACAAAATTTATGGGAGAATAAATTCAAATTATTAGTAAACAATTCATTTTGGGGTATAATGAGAGAAACTATATATTTTATTTTATATATAATTGAAATGTTTTATTAAAAAATCTAATTATATTTACATTAATAATATATACAAGTGAGAATTATTATTATATAAACAATTATATACTCATAATAAATTAAGAACTATTATCTTTACTTCAACATATATGGTATTTTTAAAACAATGATTCTATAAATTTAAAAAAATAAATTATTATTTAAAAAATAATTTATTGATTATATACAATATAAAGTAAAAATGAATTTAATTTTTAAAATTTATCATTTATATAATTTTATAATTCTACCAAATAAAAATATAGATTATCATTTGAAATACAAAAATTTTAGAAACTAAAATTTTTTCATACACTTTATGATTTCATATATAATATAATTATTTATGATTAAAATTCTAGTTTCAAATAAGTGAAATCATTACCTGTATCATAATAGAAAAACAATGATCGGATTATTTTTTTGTAGTTTTCTAAAAAGGATTCATTTTCAGAGAATAGTAATATTATTGTTTTTATACGTATCATTACAAATATGAAATCTTCATGATATAATTATGACATAAAAACAATTGAATATCTTTTTTTGAAAAAATTTCATTTAATATGAAATAGAATCCATTAAAAATTATATTATAATTTTTGGAAATAAATTATTGATATTGTGGAACCTATGTTATATTTTTTCTAATAAAACTAAACTTGTAGATTTTTTCCATTAATATGGTTTTTATAAAAATCAACTCATAATTGGATTGGATTGATAGTATCTTAAAACATTAATGTATAAATATATTCATAAAAATTTCCTTGAAATCAAAATTAATTATAATATTTGAAAAAATTTACTTATTATTCATATTGATGTTTTTTCAAAATATATTTTGAATGAATTGTAGATTGATTACTTTAGAAATAAATATATCCAATTTTTTGTAATTTAATATGATTAAATCTTGTTCATATTTTTGAATCAAAATTTCTAAATAAGGAAGAAAGTTATAATTTATTTTTTATCTTATAATTACATTATATTTGTAATAATTATCCACCATGATCAAGAATATGATATTTTATAAGGTTTAAATTATGGGATAATGCTATGAAATACCAAAAGGCCTTGTTGATATGTGTGTGGATGAAGATAATCCTAACCACCCATCATTGTATCTTCCCTTAAATATCAAATGTTTATCCACTAGACATGAATATTATATTCATTTTATGTTATTATAATTGTAATTATAAAAATTCCTCACCACTCACTTATGAAATGTTCAATCCAATAACGAATTACTGTCAAATATAAAATTAAATGTATAATAAACACAATTAAATATCTTTGTCCCTAACATATATCATGAACATTCGTGATCTTCCCACTTCAATTGAATTCAAAAATTCTATAAAAAAATTACTCGTTAAATACGAGATATGAATTCTTATTTATGTTTAGATGATTAATTATGAATATCAAGAAATGAGTTAATTTGAATTTTAACATGATTAAACATTAAATATTTGTTATCATTCATAATATTTTATTCTTAAAATGTTTTTTGGAAATCAAAAATATTTTTCTCTATGTTGTTTCATCTACATGAATAAATTTTTCTCCTATATAATATCTAATTATACTATTTTCTTAAATGTTATAAATTAAATTTATAATACAATATATCTATAATGGGGTATCAATGAATTCCATCATTATTTTAAATAATTATGCTTAAATATCATACTTTTTCTTATATATTCTAAATACATGTTCATTGTATTTTTAGAATGGATTATTTATAACACATATGATGAATGAGTTATCTTGTTTTATACCTTAAAAAAAGTAGCTCATACATATCAATATTTATAAGGGTTATTTCCCTTTTATTTTCTTTATCATGGTAACTTTTTAAATCAATACTAAACTTCATTTTGAATTTATTTTCCCATTTATAGTCATGTTATATCTATCAGTAAGATAAATTAAATTTCATTTACCCAATTTTAATTGAAGGATTTCTAGTAATACCTTAACAATATAAGAGTTATGATGGTTTTCTGAAGGGTTTTTACCAGGAATAGTATACCATTAATTAACTATGATGACATTTAAATCCTGTGTATTTATTGATTTTATATATATGTATAATAATTTCTAGGGTATATTGATTATGAGATTTATATATATTCTATCCATTCAACTAATTGATGAATTATACTTATATTTCGATGAGTGGGGTAATAAATTACATATCCCCTTGATTAATTAGTAGGTCTAATGAGACAAACCTGATTAGTTATTTAGTCCATGTATTCCAATATGGTTATAATGTATTTTAAAATTAATTACTAATATAATATTAATAATTTCATATTTGGTGGATCATAAAATATGATTTAACTTCAATGTATTTTTGGGACTCATGAGAAACATTAATATTGGTTTTTTAATATTCCATACATATATATATATATATCACCTTTTAATGAGTACTTGTATGTTTGATTTTGGTTTAAATTATTTTATATTCCATCAATTTGAAATTATTTATTATTGTCTTTTTGATTATTTATATATTATAGGTTATACAATGATATGTTTCATTCTCTTGTTTTTTGATATATTACAAATTTTATTATTAATTTAACATCCCCCTTTAATAATTATTTACTTAGTGAATTACATATATCATTGTATATATAACCTTATTGATAATTTGTTCTACCACTTTCTATTGATATTTCCATTCCCCATGGAAACAATAAGAGAACATTAAGCCATATCACATATATTATAATGGGAATAACAGTGTTATCTCTGAATTTTTTATAAAATGATTAAATTTCTCATATTTTTTTTGTGTGAATGATGTTTGTTTCATGTATCCTAAAACTATAATAATTTTACATATTGTTTAATGGGATATATTTTAGTTTTTAATAATTTAGTAATATTATAATTAATTGAGGGATATTGTATTCTATGTTGTTTTATAGTGGGTTTGGATGGTAAAATTTCTAATATCACTAAATCATAAAATAATGGGTGTGTTTAATATAATTCATATCAATACACTGTATCTATCTATTTTTTTAGTTTCCAGATTGCATTAAATGTCAAACAATATGAGTAAATATGGAACCCCCATCATTCACGTCAATTATGAAACAATTTTCCATATGAATATCTCTATATTATAGAACACATTTCATATGATGAAATCCTTTTAATTGGTTAGATCAAATGGTTATGTGGAATCAATTTTTTTCACATCGTATGCACATGGAACTAGAAAAACCCCTTCAAACACAAATCAATTAATTGGTAAGATTACCTCTATCTAGTATTACTCAATGCTCATTTAACATGTAGTTGAAAAAATATTTACTAATTTGGTTTTAGATCCTGAGTGAGAATTCCATAACTTCCACCCAAATCATCTTTGAATACTACTATCATCACGAATAAAAAAAATTACATAAACATCGAGTTGGTAATCAATGGATAAATCCAAAAAATATTATTTTGAATGTGAAACTGATTTTAACATATAAAATCAATTATTATTTACCCATATAATGGATAGTAATATTTATTGTCTAGTTGTATTTTTTTTTACAGTAAAATTATTGATATAATTTTATTAAAAAAATATCGATAATGATTTATCTAAACAATTACTACGAATTCATCCAAATATATCTCTTAATAATATCTACATAAATAATCCAAAAATGTGAATATTTTTTCCACTAAAAATGTATTAATAATTATATTAGAGAAATAAATGATATTAATTATCAATTTCAAGACTTCATTTTCAAATCTAGAGAGTTTTTTAATAGTTATACTTTACTCTAATAATGAAATAATGAAATAATATAAAATTATGTCATTTAATTTCAATATTCCCATCATTAAAAAATATTAATAATCTATTATCAACATTCCATAATTCATAAATTCATCCAAAATAAATAATCTAGATGACATTGCTTTAAAATAATCCAAATAAGTTATGAAATAGAAGTAAACTTATTTCTTCTTATTGAATTATATTTTCATCAAGAAACTATCTTACTCCAGAGATTGTATCCTCAAAACTAACACTGAAATAATAGTTTTTAGGAAAAAATATTTCTAAAATATATATATATAATATAATGTTAAGAATTTATTTTTTTATATTTCATTTTCATTAAATTTTCACAATTATCAACAAAACATCAAAAGATTAAAATAGTATTCATAATGCCCAATAATAAAGGAAATACTCAGTTAAAACGCCACTAGGAGGCTTATTTCTATACGAGACCCTTTTTTATGGTAGAAAATTATAGTTTTAACATTTTAGTGAATATGTTTTTAAAAAACATCATTGGGGTTTAATTAATCCCTTTAAAAGAAAATTTTAATTAAAATGGGTACCAATAAGATTAAATATACAAAAATAAATATACAATTATAAGATTTGAAAAAACAATTAAACAATGAAAACCAATACTATTTTACTCTAACAATTATAAATTATTTTGAGAATTAAATGAAACTAAACAATATATAGCTTTACCAATAAACCTATTATTAAAAAATATATTCTGTAATAGGAATTTGTGTTTCATTTGTCTATCATCCAACAAAAAAAATTGTATCTAATAGATATATTTCGTTGAAATTATCTATAGAACCATCTACAACCAATATAAATATATTAAATATTTTTAAAACTAAAATAATAACAATAAAATTAAATATTATGGATATGTTAATTTTCCAATATTGTATTAAATCCAATTTATCAATGTGTTTATTTTGAAAATTATATTGATTTTTTTCTAATTTAGGTTATGATATAATGTAGTATTATGAGGCATAGTGTTACCAGAACTATTTTTTGAACTATATTAATAATTTTAAATATAATGAATGAATAGTTTTCCTAAAAATAGGAAAACTGATAAAAAGTGGTTCAGATAGGAATTTTGAGGTGACCATTGAGTTTGGATTGTGGCTTTACCCATGTAATGACATAACTCTTATTGGAATCAAGAGTTTCTCTAAGGATTATCCATAAGATGATAACTAAAATTAACTTCTTTAATTTTTTATTTTATTAAAAATTATGTAGGTACATAACACATGTCATTAAAAAAAGAATAATTCTAAGATATGGAAACACAACCTTGATAATTGAGAGAGATTATTACAAAGAGACTAGGAGAGTGAATATGACTGAATGATGATTATATAATCCAATAAAATTAAAGGATCATACCAACTAAAGTGATTATTATTCTTTCTTTTTTTTGTGATAGATTATCCTTGGGTTAGGATTTTTTATTATGTGGATTTATTTATATTGCACATCTAATAAATAAAAAAAGATAATCGACCAACTAATTGATTGCATTTGGATTGTATTGCGTGTGTGAGTTTTTTTGTGAGAATTATTCGGAGATATTTTTTATTTTATGATGAATTTTTATTTTTCATTTTAATGGAAATGATGTGAGGAAAATATAAAAAAAATTTGGTTTGTTTTACATTTTAATGAATCCTTATTTTCTTTGACATTCCATCCCGAAACCCTATATTGTGTTTATTCTGACTAATGGTTTTTCCAAAATACTTAAAAAACATTTTTGGTGAACCAATTTATTTCCTCAATGGATTGAATCTATAAATATGAGTAATAATGGATAATGAGATCGGGATAATGAAATTTTATATAGAAAAGATCTGAGTTCTTCATCCATTTTTTGGTCTTTGGATACAAGGTTGAGTAACAATAATATTTTTCCTATGAAAATCAGTGGATATATTTCTATGATCGGCCATGGAAATCCACTTCCAAGACTAGATCCTCACATTCCATAATTATCTCAAATAAAACTAGAGGGTACAATGGAACATTCTAATTTGGATGGTAAACCCATGGGTTTTGTCAAATATCAGTATACACGCTGAGTATTTCAGATTCATACATATTCTGGGACCCCCTAGTGGCATTACAGTTCTCTGGAGAAGATAATTATCCCACGATATGTGAAAGAAATCAATTTTAGTCTGACCATGAACCTGTTGAATGACATGTTCCCAAGGTGGAACACATAACTGATAATGACATGATGAGATCAGGAATACTGTATACTCGAGCATGGACACGAACAAACAAACACAAAAATTGTCAGGATTAAATTGTCCTGAAACCCACATTTACTATTGAATGGTCATAGGAATAAATCATGATACATTAAAAGGAACCAGTGTTGAAGAGATATATCTTGTACTACCATTACATGACATTTATGACTTCAAAGCTACCTTAGAGATATTATCCTCTTCATCATAGAGAATATTGATTACAGTACATTCCGTTTTTCGATTAAAAGTTTTTATTATTATTTATTCATGTCATATCCTACAGATGGTGACCCCCTCTAAGTATCTTCAATCACAGATAGAGTTTTTTGAATTCATCCATAAGTCTTGGAAGCAGATCCCATATCATTAGTATTTCCCTAGGAAAGATTATTTGTATCAATTTTGATTCGTTGGTGGAATTACTGTTCCATTTGCAAGCTGCATGGGCACAGTTAGGTGATCTGAAAGCGATGGGTGAGACAAGAGGGAGTCACACTGGATGTCATGGTGGAAGGGGTCCAGGGTGGCCCTCCTGGAGAGGCTGGTTCTCATTGTGTTAGGGATGGATAAGGGACAGATGATGGTTGTGTTGGCTCTATGCAGGGGCCCAGCAAGGCTGATGCATATGTGAGTGTGGCTAATGAAATGGAACTCAAACCACCTGGGAGTTCTCATCCCGAACTGAGTGTATCAGAAGTATTTAACCTACTTCACAGAGATTTGGGAAACCCCAGGGCAGTACATTTTTATCAGGGGGGTCCCTAAGCTAGTTTGGTGGTTGAGGTGCCTTTGGAAGTGACCAAGGATCACTCTCAGGACTCGGGGGCCCATATGGGAGCTGTTGAACCATCCTCCAAGGGTGTAGCTGGAATATAACAATGTTCTTATTCTATGGTGGTACAATCTAGAGATGGAAACTCCTCTGATAGGGGGGCTCGGTCCTCTGGTAAGGGCAAGCACAAGGATGGAAAGTGGTGGCAGGAGCCAGTACATGAGGTTGGAAGGTCACTGACCCCTAGCCAGGGGGCCAACCGAGGAAGGATTTTTCCTTGGCAAAACTAAAATAATAGATTCGAATGTTTATGCAACAAGGGAGAGCCTGAAGGAAATTCCAATACCTCTCAAAGTCTGATATAGATGGAGAGGGACAACCTGCATACTATATTGGTTTGGTTAGGGTTGTTAACGTTCCACACAACCAATGGAGGAATAAAGGTAATAAGGAAAATTGGGATATGATAAGTTGTATTGATTCCAAGAATCTGAAATCTAATGGATGAAAAGATTATTCTTGTCTTCCTAAAACGATAAAGACTTGATCGGCCAAAAAAAGATGGTAAACTCTAGGATCATGAGATCCAGCAAGGATCAAGAGATAAGACTTGATAAAATGATGTCCTAGATACCCAAGCCCAAGAGGATGGATACACAAAGGCTGGTGATCAATACCAGTGGAAACAGAACCCTGAGATGATGATGTAGGGAAGGGAGGATACTCTTTTATTGGGTTGGCAATGTGAAACAGGGTCTGATGACCAACATAGTCTGAATGAGGTGGAGTTGGATTCCCATCTGGAACTCCTCATGCATTGTGGCGAAGACATGAAGGATGATATTCTATAGATTAAGGAAATGATGGATGACATTGATAAAATGATGGGAATATTTATCCAAGTGGTAGTTTCTAAAGAGCTAGCTGATTGGATTGAGAATCAGGACCGAATTCTGATTATAGGTTTCAACATGGATAATATCAGTAAAGAAGAATATATGTAGGCATGGGTGTATCTATAAACGAACTATAAAGAACACTAAGTGGAAGATCCTGACTACCAGGTAATTTCCCTGCCCTCGAAATTAGTTAGGGAAATAGACTCAAATCGCCTTAGACTTATGTTTGATAAGTACATTGTAACCTTTGATGATTGCCTTTCCTTTTTGTAGGCTTCTCACTCCCCCTAAAAGTTTTTTAAAATTAAAAATTAAATTTGGATTTAGAACATGATTCAATGTTTTTACATGAGTATATATACATTATCATATTATCATTTTCAAATATATACAATTTTTTAGTTTGTTATTATATTTGCTTTTATATGCATAGTGATTTCGGGGCTCCCTGCTAGTTATTCAAATACTCACCAATGCTTTTTATTCTCTATTTCATGTCATTTAATGTAATATCATGATCCATCAACCATTATGATGGTATACAATCTAGTGGGCCACATGGTCTCAAGTGTGCCTCCCTGTATAAAATAGGTGGATCACTAGTTCCATGGGTGTAAATATAGTACAATGTGGAGACTATAAAATCATGTTAGAGTAGAACAATGATATAACACTAATAAAAATACATGAAAACCGAAAAATGTAACAATGGAAATAAAAATAAGGTTAATAAAAATAAAATAACTAAATATAAATGATGGACCACACCAATGTTCAACCATTCATGAATGTCTAGATGTTGATACATAAAAAAATAGTAAACAACATGATATTATACAATAAATGAATATGAGAACCGAAAGATATCAAAATGGAAGATCTCCTCAATAATCAAGATATCTATCTCATCCATCTATAATAAACTCCAATTTTCTAGTGGTTCAACCCCAGAAATAGTCAGTGGTCCTTAAAATACATGGTCTACATGGGTAACCCCATATGATGGATGCCTAAGCTTAGTGTGAGAAATAAATCCTAGTAAGTTACCACCCAGAGTGTCCACAACTGAATCCATTCCATGAATAATATATAAAGTAGTGTTCATGAAATAAGAACAATAAACAACCAGCGCGCTCAGGTTTCTAAAGGAAACCTTGTGACTATACATGATTCGATTCATTGCTGGAAAGAGTATATGAACATTAACTATATTTTTAATTAAAAATTTTATAAAAAGTATCATTATATATTAAATCGACATAAATGAATAATGTATGTTCATATGTAAGTGGTTGTATACCAGGAATACTAGATGATGGCTAGACCATGGCATAACATAGAAATCCAAAACTGGTATGGATGAGCCAATAAGCTCATGTGAAAGGTTAAATTCACTACATCTCATCATGAGTGGGGGAATACATGTTAATTACTCAATTTGCAGAGTGTTTCGTCATGTTAAGACAAGAAGTCAGAATTGTGGAATCATGTTAACACTCAATAGAGGATGTTGAAATTTGTTTTCCACCATCCATATAGTATGAATGGTTAACGACTTCATGAATCAACACTCAAATTAAGGGATCTTGATTTGATGGCATGTTCATCACAACCCTTTCCATTATTCAATGTCATATATATAGGTGTAAGAATATATTAATAAGAATTACTAGATAAATTATTCATTACATTCAATGATCTACAAAAAGTAATACATTATGAACGTGTCTTTACAATTAGGATTATTCACATATGTTGGCATATTTGAAGTATAACAATAGTTTTTCATCAATTATCCAATTAAATTCCCTTTTAATAAACTCATTTAATACATTCATAGACGATATTATTTCTTGAAAAAGAGAATCAAATTTACACATTCCAATTAAATAATGCAAGATAAGAAATTGATTAGGAAATTTCGTCCCATTTTATTTAAATAAAACAACAATCATTAATAAAAGTTTCAATTTTTTACTTTCCACTGAATCTATAAAAACATTGAAATTCATTATAAAGTTCTCGAGGAGGCATATAGAAGGTACTATGGCCTAATTGGGAAATTACCTACAATGAATATCTTAATAAATATTCTAACTAAACCATTAGATTGAGCTTGGTCTATTAGTCATTTATAAATATAAAGGGTAATTAATTTGATAAATTCATTAAAGGAAGTGTATCTAACATTCCATATACCACACCATGACATCAAATCATGGTATAAAGTGCCAAATAAATATGGCCAAAGACTGTATAAACTACTACTAAATAAATTGTAATTTCAATGAAATTCCATCTCATTCGACTGATTTTAATATAAAAACATTTCCTTATTAATCAATAATTCATTTATCACAATTATTCATCTCACTATGGTGGAATAAATAAATTTATCAATTGAAGAAAATATGAAAACACATTGAAATGGTTAATCAAATTATAGGGGATTAATAAGAACATAGGATGTTCTCTTCAGAATCAAGCAGTTGCATACAAGTTGAAACTGCATTTAAATCCAAGAAGATATATTATAGGTCATAAAGGGAAGCTGTTAATTTTATGAATAAGTATAATTTTATAGATACACACCCTAGGGGTGTCTTTGATCATGAATGAAAAACTATTTACACAAAACACGGATCATAATGATTGTATCTACTTTCTATGGCCATCTTGATATACATAACTCAATTAAAATGAAACTCATGATAAGTGTCATTAAAAGACATGACAAAAAAAATTAGATTTCATTATAATTTATAGTAAATGTCAAATACCATCTACCTCAATCTTAGGTTGTTCCAAATCCCCCAATATTGTTGTCTGATTCAATCCAGTTTGGAGGAAATCTATGCAAGGAAATCCTCCCTAAAAATATATAAAATGACCATGCACCATGATAACATGATTGAGATAATATTAAATGAATAAAGGATAAAAGTTAATAAAAAAAATATTCATTTGGGTCAATTTAGACTAATGATGATCAATTTCAATTAATGATGGAGAAGATCAGTTGAATCCTAGGTTAGACTCTGGCGAGTCCCAAAGCATGTTAGGAAAAGGATCATTCTATAAAAAAATGTTGAAAAAAAATAAAATTAGGTGTAATAATTATTTAGGGAAAAAGTGTCTAGACCCATCCATGAGCGGTCTATGCCATGATAATCCCATACACGCAACAGATAGACTAGGGTATAGTGAAATGAACCTAGTTTGAATATCTAAAAAATTGGAGGTACTAGCCTATGTACATATACACAAAAATACACCTTCAAGACACAAAATGATTAATGTTAAAAACACTAAGTAAATACTGTCTTTATACCTCTATGATCTCGCAAAAGTGTATGATAATAGAAGTAAGTTAATGTAAATAAGACAAGAATTTAATCCCACTCAAAATTTCTTTAAATTCATGTCCAAACTGTAAGAAAATAGGTAATGGGACTACTTTTAAAATCCACATGAACACACATCGGTATTTCAGGACTCTCTAAGAATTGAATTCTCTTTTCCCTCCTTGGATTCTATCAAAATATTTTTAATGTAAAAAATAAATGGAATGTGTATAAAAATACCATGCATGTATAAGTATTAAAATACCATATATGACACCCCAAAACTGAAAAGGAAACCCAAAGAGTTATACCACACTGGAATAACAAAAGGGAATATAATTGCAGATTATCATAAAGGATTACAAGAATTTAAAATCACATAGGTTTACCGCTTTGTATTACCTTAAATGATCACCACACATTATTACCACAAAGAAATTCCACACAAGTTTTCCAAAATGGATTACCTCAATGGAAGACCTCCCAAGATTACCACAATGAAATACCACATTGGATTACCACAAAGGAAAAAAACACAAGATTACAAAAATGGAATAACACATAGGATTACAAAAATGTATTACCATAATGGAATACCACACAACATTACCACAATGGAATACCACACATGATTACAAACAAGGACCACCATAAAGAAATAACACACATGATTACCACACACGAATACTACACAGGATTACTATAAAGGATTATCAAAATGTAATATCCAATAAGATTACCGAAAAGTAATACCATAATTGATTACAAAAAATTATTACCAAAAAGGATTACCACAAAGTAATACCACAAGGTAATGTATAATGATCTATAAACTGGTATATTTCTAAATAAAATATAACAATGTTATCTAGATTTACTCTATTAGAGTCACACATTCTATATGTAAGCCATATCCAATTACCAACCATAGGATTCTTCTTTATGAAATATTGTTCTTATAGAAAACACTCCTACATACATTACATCATCACAAATACTCACAATGTGGTGTAGCATGGTTGGGACCCACAAAAATGACAATGTATTGGTCAAAGAAAACTATGATACACAGAGTAGGTGCCATTCCTAGAACTAATTGGGGGACACCATATATCATTCGCAGAACTGATCATAGAATACCACACCACAAATCTCGATCAACCCTATACGTAGTGTATCATTACCAAAACAAACCATGGGGTGTCGGAGATCATGACCGGACTCACTAACGGATATTATGTACCTAACGATGTGGCCCACTAGATGTTGGACCAACACTCTTATCTCCAAGGTTACATGGATTCCATTACTCAAATATGGTTGACAATGTATCATGATCTAATATTGGTGACAGATACCAGACTCTATTTGGGACTCAAACTCTACAGGGAAATACAATCTAGTGTTGTATTTGTAATATCATATCAAACCCTCAAGTAAAGGATCAGTGGAAATGATCACAACCTATACTAGTCAAAACTAAGAAACCAACACCTATCCTAAAATGAATAATATGTCTCTGGTGTCCCAACTCCTCTAACATATTTTCAAACATATGTTCCATGTAAATGTTATGTTAGTCTGAAATTTCATAAGGGGGTCAATGGAGCTATTGTCAAATCAGATGGATAGACCTCAAAACCATGGTATAGAACACCAAGACTAGCATCCCCATGGCTTCTGCGATCAAATTACATGGTTTAATTCACCCAAGAAGTTGCGGAAATATTGAAGCTAACGTTTCTATGACTCATGGTAGACAAAAGCAGTTGAAAATGGTTCAACTCTCTCCCAGCTGCACTAGGTTCGACCCTGTTCCAACCCGCTTGGTCCTGCCAACCATGGCCTATCCAACCCAGCCCAACCCACTCCACCTTGCCTGGAATATCGCCCCATGACCCACAATCTTTCACATTGGCCACGTTGGATATTACATTACACTCACTTGTCTATTTATGCTACTTCTCATCCATGTGACCAACCTCACAATACCCTTCATCCGGCTCCCATGTCACTGCACGCCGCGCTCCACTCTGATGACATTGATTGCTTCCACCCTAGGCTACCAACACCACCACCTCACCTTGAAAAAAAATCACACTGAACCATCTCGGGTTGTCCTTTCCATTATCCACCAAGACACCTTTGATTCCCTAAGTCCTAAATGGTTATAGATATGAGATACTCATTTTTTTAATCTACACATAAATAGCCTATGTTGTATGTCTTCCTCTAATCCGGTTTAATGATTACATTCAGAGCCACGATTCAAGTAAATAAGTAACCATTGGGAGCCATAGATGAAGAATATGAAGAACATGGGTAATGGAGAGAACAATTATGACCATGGGGAATGAGCCTCATTTTCAGTTCAAGTCATCACGATAAATTTCTGTTAGAATATAAAATGAATAATAAAATCGAAAAAACTCCCAAAATAATCCCCTCAATTATAAACTGTCCTACGAGGAATGAACATTGGGTCAATCGATTCATTTATTGAAAAAATTTTATCATGAAAACTAATAATGGGGAAAAGACAAAGAAACAACCACCCTACCCAAATTTTGATCCTTCACTGACAAAGAACGATCTCTATATTATTGATGATCTGTGATTTGTTGAATCTAAGGGGTGTCAATAAATCAATCCACAACCATTCAGAAATTATTTCTCCAATGGTTATTTCACCACATCTACAAAGAATTATTAATATTACGAGGATAGCTCTGAATTTATAACACAAAATTATGAAAAATTGAAGTTTCTACATCAAATAAATAAAAAAATTTATGAAATTATTTTATTTACAGTTACAACCTCTAAGAATTTTCTACAGGCAAACCATTCAGAAAAAACTTCTATCGTTGTATGGGAAAACACTTTATTACAAACTGAACAGTTGTGTCCTATTTTCAATATAAGACCCCATTCTTGAGTTATTGGAATTTAAAGGTAAAATAATAGTATTTAATTATTTTTTACAAATATTTCCTTGGAGATTTATTCTAAAAATGTCCCATGTCGGCCAATGATAGGTATCACCTAAGGTAAAGACTCCATATTAAGTTTAATGGATACCTCCTATTTTAGATCATGGAATCCATTTAAGTGTTGTTGATCTTTTTCTTGAAATCCATAAGCATTTGTTATGCTAATGATTAATATTTTTGTACAACTAATCTGGGAAAACTAGGCCTCAGAATCACATGTCTTCTCACCATCTGGTCTTGAAATCAATCCATATAATATAAAAAATAATACATGTAAAATAAGAGATATTAAATTCTCCCCACCATGGGACTTTATGTTAAAGAAATGAAAAACAAGTGAAACTCAAACTTATTATGGTATTGAGCATGAATTTTAGCCTCTAGATCCCATGTGATAAACTAGAGATTCATGTGTAGCCACCATACATGCACTATGTGAATAGAATACCTTCAAAAGATCATCTCCCACTGATCCCCGAACTCCATTGGGTATTTATAAAATGATGCATCATCCTCGACATTCATCTTGGCCAATTTAATGACGTGCGATGGGTTATGCACGTATCTCCTCAGCTACAACATGGGGAAGATATCATGTACCTGATATTTCTACTTTGTAAGATCCAACTTGTATTCCACCTCACCAAATCAATGAATAATTTGGAAAGTGTTGATGAATCATAGAGATAGCTAGGAAGTGGGATGACATAGCAAGTCATTCATAGATAAAACATATTCAATTGTGTCCCCTATACATATTTGGCAAACCTATCACAAAATCCATCAATATGACAACCCTATTCAATTCCAGAACCTCATGGGGTGGAGAAACACATGTTGGAACCTGTAGCCCAGCCTTAACTAGCTTCAAAAATAATGCATTGCAAGGTAAATTATACAACACCAGTCTTGATCCTTGGACAAAAAAAATTGACCTCAGAGGCCCTAGAGCATCTTTTACACACATGGATCAAACACCATTAGGGATTTATGATCCTCTATCAAAACCTCCTCCCATTACTCCACTATCATTGTTGTGCGCCCTAGGAAATTAATGATGTTTTACCCACCTTTAGAATTTCTATAATGATGATTAACTTTTTATATCTGGTCATGTTGGTTCTCAATGTATGAATCCCCATGTTCTTCCTCTTTGTCTTTCATTAAGAGTGGATGTGTGAAAATAATCAACTATAGGTAAGCTACACCATCCCTATCCCCAATGGATAACTACAACAAGGCCGAAATCATTGATGCCTCTTTCAAAAACTGAAAACTAGATCCCAAAATGATATCATAGGCTACCATAGTCCCCTCCCCTAATGTATAGACCATATAGAAGTCATATTATAGGTATAAATCAATCCAAAACCTTTTTCTCAATATTAAATAGATCCACTATATCTCTATCACCACTTCAATAAACTGAAGACTGATAACATTTACTACATCGAGGGTTAGGCTGTCCAATTTATGTCTAATTAGTTTCACCCTCATATATGTAAGGACATACTTTGTTTATCGGGTTTCATTTTCACCAAAATGGAAAATATCAATCCACCAGTACAGACATACCACACTCTACACCTAAAAAATTCATTCCGAATATGAATTGTCGATAAATAATCCATAGAAAGAATAACATTTCAATTCATCAACATCTCTACCGATAGATCCCAACAAAGACTCTCACCTCCAATAGCCAGGTAAGACATTTAGTACTAGTGTGTGGTCATTGGGTCTCCTCTAGTAGGTGTCTAGAAGCATGAGAGGCGATTAAATGAGATAGCTAGAAACTCCGAGTCTCGAAAAAGATTTTTTGGCATGAGAAGAATGAATATAACCTATGTATATTTATAAATAATTTCATATTGAAAATATATAGACTCTACCTTGAATCATTCCTTGTTCCCTTATATCATATGCCACTACCACATGGTGTTTTCTTTACTATTGTACTCTAGATCCCCAAGCCTAGTGTGGAATACATGGGTGTGGGGGTGGTAACTTGTCGAAACATTGACCACCACCTACTTCTCTACCTTCCCCTCTACCACAAATTTTACCATTAGAATATTTCTTGTCATGTCATTTTCTCTTCTTCAATGGACCATCAATAATTCCTTTTCAGCGGTACGATGGGTTGCATAATATCCAGTAAAATGCCAAATACTATCACATGAAGAGAACCAAATATCAATAGGATAATTGTACCCACCATTTTATACATAAACTATATATATTATGTCAAAATATATCCTCTTGAAGCATCTCACACATCCCAGTGCCTCATATTAATTTCACCTCCTTAGTATGGGGGTCTCTACTCCTTCTCCCCCACATCTGACAATCACTAGCTATATCCACGTACCTAATAAACATTCATCCACCATATCTTGCTCATGCACCAAAACATATGTACAAGTTATCATAATGATAAATATCCTTGAATGTCCATACACAAATGTCACACAAAGGTCTAATACTAGAAGTACAGATCATGTAGAAAATCTATTGAGTACTTATATAGGCTTATATTACATGATGAATACTCATATACTGACTTGTCATTCTACCCGAACTATAAAATTAAACACCCAAAGAATTCATAGTACGTTATTTTTTCAAATTAATTCAATAACTTGCACTACACGCAACACTGAGTTTAAGCACACCACGACATACCAAACTTTTCGTTCAAAAGTGGCTATAAATAGTATTAACTGATTTTTGAACTTTATATTACCCTTATCATTTTAGAATCCATATTATGGGTTTCTTAGTCATAAGGTAAGAACAAATTCTTTTTTCAGATGAAAGTAGTATTTTAAAAAAAATGAAATTTTACCACGTTTTAATGGAGAACCCTTTTTAAATCCAATATATGAAACTTTTATATATAAAATTTGGAAAAATATACTTCTTCATTAGAATCATGAAAACATAATTTAGTTTCAATAACTTTTTTTATGTTTTTCTAATAACATTCATATTTTGGTCAATAGTGTAAAAAACTATATTTTAACTGAAATCAACATTTTTAATAATAATAGTTTATTGTGTGGAATTATACATTTTAATGGTATGTATGTATAATTAGATTAAATTTTTACCATTTCATCCACTGATGGTCATTTTAATTAATTTCACTTTGAAATTTGACATAAATAATTGTGAATCATTTGTTAGTTATTATTTCTTAGAAATACACCATTTGGTTTTAACTATGAGAATTAATTTTAAATTAATTAATGAAACTTATATGTTTTGAAATTGGTAAAATAGAATTAATTTTTGAATTCTGAATATCAAAATTATCTTAGGTATATATTTTGGAATTTTTCTGAAAACATTCAATTTTTGATGAATAGTGAAAAACACTGTGTTATTGTTTAAAACAGACATTTTATTTAAATAATTTTTTATTTTATTTAAATTTATTTTAGTTCAAAATAGATACATATTACCTATATAAATTCAATTTAATTCATTGGAGTCAATTTATAATAATTTTAGATATATAAAACTTTTATCGAACGTTTTACCATCTTTTAACCACCTCCTTCGAGTTTTTTCGAATATGAATATTACATAAATTTACCTCTTTTGTGAGTTGAATTTCTGAAATCCAAGAGACAAGATTAATATCAAGGAGTAATATGTGGTTCAATAAGATAAAAATAATTTCTGGTGAATGGTAACATTTTACGTGTATTTACCGTGGTTAAAAATAAATAGGGTAATTAACGGTAAGAATGATATTATTATTACTATAACACATGTCCTAATTCTATTGGATATGTATAAATCGACACAATGATGATTCAATAATTGCTATATTAATGAATGATTAAAATAATTATCATTATAAATATCCAATGAAATGCAATTTTATACTTTATATGAATTCCACTAATTTTATACATTAGTATGACAGGTTAGGGTTGGTTAGATGAATTTTGTTCGAAGTAATAATGCTGTTATGAATTTCAAAAAATCAAATAGCAAATCCTGTCAAAATTGAAATATAAGATTTTTTAAAAAATATATTATATTTTTAATTGATATTCTATTCCTAAAAATTTAATGTTCGGAAAAGAGACTTGTATAATGATAGGATTATCATTAATGAACCACATGGGGTTCTCTTGAAAGTATATAGTATGTTTTTAACCATATAATATAAAAATACAAAGAGACATGCGTAATGTCAAACTATTTATCTAAGAGTTATATTTAAAAGATATGGTTAATATAGTGACCAAAACCTATATAAAACCTATTAGTTGAGTGGTTTTTGACCCATCCCCACCATATACATTAAAAAATCCACTTTGAAGTCATTAGAAACTGAAAATGTATTTATTATATAATAATATTTCATGCTTTTCCTAAGGTGCCCCTCACACCTCTTATAAAATGGCACTCCCCCTTCCCTCTAATTCACACCTTCAATGCAATTTGGGTTGGCCAAACCCTGACCACATACCCTCTTAACTATCCTCCCTTCATCCTAGGGCCTTCCTTTGGTCAGAAAGCCAACTTATGGATCCCTTTTCATCTAATCAAAATGAAGAACCTGAAGAAGAGGTAAATATTTCATCACCTCTTTCCAGTTCCTTTCTTCATCCACTTCCTCTTTCTTTTTTACATACATTCTAAAATAATAACTCCAATATATTCAATATACTTTGATGTTATTATAATTTTTCTACAACTATATTGAATATTCTACCCATACTTTTAATGAAATTTCATCATACGTGCGTATGTACGGCTTAACGTCTCCACGTCATGGTGTAATTGTTATTCAATACATTATTATTTGGATGGGTATAATAATGTTGTGTAATTGATGTAAATAATAAATATAACATGATAATTATTTAGTATATAAGATATACCATCCAATTATATATAATTTCAATATTAAAAGAATGATATTGCCGCTCGTGTGTACGTACGAGTTACCGTCTCCACGAACATGATGAGAATCATTCCCCATCATATTAATTCAAGACTAATTTTAAATAGATGATTAAAAATAATATTTAAAGTCTCAATATCATTCTGAATATTAATAAGATACATCATATCCATAAGAATCATTACTTACGTAACAAATCATATAAAGGAAAACTAACCAGTTAACACCAGAAACGCCTATAATACTACAATATTATTAACAAAGCAATGTTAAAAGATCATATATGATATAATATTAGTATATATGATTCTTGTATAATTTAATAAAAATTATTTAACCATAACACTAGAGGTAAACCTACCCTCAACCAAGGAAATGAACATGGTAAGGGTTAATTTTATAATCTCTTTATTATGAGAGGTAGTTTTTACGCATCTACTTGGACCGCTTTATCATCCACATCCATGTTTCTTAAAAATGTATTCCAAAACATTTTCACTATTTACAAGACTATAGGATATATTCATTTATACCCATATTAGAAATTATATGTTATGAATGTATTCTTTCCGCCATTTTCCAAACAATGTACTTTATGTCCATTTTTACAAAATTAAGGTAAGAATTAGTTTTTAACTTATATGGCGGGTGGATCATTATGAAAGTGGCTATTGATATTTCATGCGATTATTTGACTGGTAGAATATCCATTGAGTAAGTAAATAGAAATATTTAATTTATATTTTCCATATTATGATTATTTTTATGTTTCAAATTCTTTTGATTTAGTTTTATTCATTTACATAAATTTTTATTATTATTTATGAAAGATTCTTCTATAATGTTATCCTTACTGAGCATTTGATCTCACCCCTTTCATTGTTTTATTTTTTGTAGGAGGAAAACAGGTATATTATGACTGATCTTCAAGGATAGTCTATGGTATCTCAGTGTTGTCCATGGAAACAATGTTTTAGTTGTTTTCTATGTTATGATGTAATGTAAACCTTATGATTGAATCTGGTACTTCCAAGAATACTAAACTAATCGGTATTTCTAGACATGATCTTTTGTGATCATGCAAATGATACGTAATAATGCACCGAATCTGGGTAACTAGGGTTGGGGCATTATATTTGGTATAAAAGGATGTTTAGTAAAATCTTTGGAATCTAGATTTAGATAAACTCTGATTAGAGCACATAGCCCTACGATAGACTTTCAGGATTAGTAAAGAAGAACTTCCTATATTTTGTTATTGTCTAGATTTTTTGAGTTTTCCAAGAAATACATCATTTTCAATATATGAGTAGGTAGAGGAGGCTATGGCACAAATGTACCTAGGGGTGAAACCTGAAAACACCCGCTTTGAGCTAGACTCGAACGAGAACTGTGTGCACAACAACGGGCCTTGCTGCACTCTTAGTTACGACACTCGCGGGATATATGCTTTGGATAACTCTAATTTTATTTACAAACCATTATGAAGGGATTATGAGTATATACATTTTCAATGAGAACATTTTTATGATTATGGATTATATCCACAAAACTGGTCAATTTACATTTGGTATTTTACATGTTTGGAATTATTCATTGCAATTCATAATCTGACTTAGTGTATGCAAATGTATATGAATGGCTCCCAGTAGAAGGAATCTGAACTCCAGCAATACATATGATCCAAAGAGTAAGAATGTTCATATCTTTCACGGTATTAATATAAACATTTATAATGAAAGTATTCTCCCATGTATTCTCAGCATACTACGAAATAGTATCATGTGTTAATAAGATATGTAATGAATTTTTTGACTGATATGGATTTTAAGAGAAGAAAGAGAAGAAAAGGATGGAAGAGGTAAAGATGGAAAAAGGTGAATAGGGAAAAGAAGGATTTTCCCATATGTGATAACTTTTGAAAGAATCACCTAGGAAAATGATTAAAGGGAATGTTAGTTTGTTATAAGTGTGGAGAAAAAGGACACCAATTACGTGATTGTAAGGGTAAGAAAAATGATTCAAGTGTACAATGATTCATTTTCATGGAGTTGTGACACTACACGAATCAGTATCGAAATCATCATAGTATATCCCAAATACTTCTATTGGATAATTATATTGTTATGATACAACTGCAGATGAAGAGTAATGATTAGATTTCATATGTTGTTATTAAATTATTGTGTCATTTGAGTATTGTATTAATGATGTACATGTTTATATGAATTATAGAGTACATAAGGATTGTATTGCAGTACTATTTCATTGAGGACATGAGATTGTGTGGAAACAAGAAAAGTGACTTAATAGAAGGTTAATTTTTTGAAAAATATATGTTTGGGAGAATGAAAAAACATAATTCGGGTTCTGATACCAAGTTAGTGATTTTTGGAATAATACATGATTGATTTAGATAAATTATATTGGATATTCTTGACTTCCTTGAAATTGATTACTGATTTGTATATTCCATCATTTTTTGAGTTTACAACATTTCTGTATTGAAGGAGTTTGTCCACTATTCTATAAGGAATAAGGGAGCATGAATGTAATCAATAAGGTTTTATGGTAATTCAGGATGTTGCAGTGTTTTAAAAGAATACATGATGAAAGAGTTCAGATATTATTACGTGTTAAATAGTATCTTAATGATTTTTAACTTACTTGTAAATTTTGGACTGTGAGTTCTGAATGAAGTGTTTGGAATAAATCTAGTTTGAGATTATATTTGAGTTTCCATAAAAAAGACAACCCGGAGGTCGGACGGCAATCTGTCGCGTCTGACAAGGCCACGAGACTTAAACCCACAACCGAAGGGCGAAAAGGGTGTATCACCTAAAACTGGACCACGTTATGTCCTAGATTGAATAATCTAGTTTTTTAAAAGGAATGTTAGATGAAGTATAAATTAATTTTTTGGAACCATATACGAATAGGATTAATAAAAAAATTTTCTTTAAGTTCTATTATCTTTTAGAGTGAATGATGAGTTTGTGGTAGAAATTAGTTACATGATGGAACGCTACTTGTCAAGTATATTTATTTTTCTTCTCTTATTTGATGAAGAAATTAATTCGAAAACATTATTTAAGGGATCTTAATACTAAAATTTTGATATCTTAATTCCTTATGTGTTTTAACTGATGTTATTTTAAATCATCATAGATTACTGGCTTTGAGGCCCTCACTTCTACAATTTTTTCTGAATATTGACCTCAGTCACTCCCTATAAATATTTATTATTTTCATACAATTATGTGTCTCTAATTACCACCCATGTTCTTCTAATCATGATCACAATTTTTTGGTGACTTTTTTATTCCCTTTTTCCTCTTATTAAGATTAAATTTTATTAATCCAATTTCCGATGTGGGTTTTCCAGCAAAGGTATTTTCTATTTTCAACCTTTTACTTTTGAAGAACAATTTCAAATTGTGAGGGAGAAATTTATTGATGTGGGAAGAATGTAACACCACAATATTTCATAGTACATTATTTTTTCAAAATAATTCAATAACTTGCACTACACGCAACATTGAGTTCATGCGCACCACGACTTACCAAACTTGTCGTTCAAAAGAGGCTATGAATATAATTAACTGAATTTTTAACTTTATATTATCCTTATAATTTTAGAATCCATATTATGAGTTTCTTAAACATAATGTAATAACAAATTCATTTTTTTCATATGAAAGAAATATTTTTCAAAAAAATGAAATTTTTACCGCCTTTTAATGGCGAACCATTTTTAAATCCAATATATGAATCTTTTATATATTAAATTTGACAAAATAAACATCTTCATTAGAATCAGTACATATGAATTTCGTTTCAATAAATTTTTTTTGTTTTTCTGATAACTTTCATATTTGAGTGAATAGTAAAAAATACAATATTTTAACTGAAAAAAACATTTTTAATAAAAATAATTTATAGTGTTGAATTATAATTTTTTATGATTTTTAAGTATAATTAGATTATATTTTTACAATTAACTCCAATTATGATCAGTGTAAGTAATTTTACTTTGAAAATGGACATAGAAAATTATCAATCTTTTGACAGTTATTATTTTTTAAAAATACACTTTTTGGTTCTGACAACGGGAATTAATTATAAATTAATTATTGAAACATATATTTATTGAAATTGGTAAAATAGAAATCATTTTTGAATTAAAAATATCAAAATTAGCTTTGTGTAATGTTTTGGTATTTTTCAGAAAACTTTCAATTTATGATGGATAGTGAAAAACACTGAGTTATTGTCTAAAACTAACTTTTTATTTAAATAATTAATTATTTTATTTAAATTTATTTTAGTTCAAAATAGATACATAATAATTATATAATTTAAATTTACTTCATTGGAGTCAGTTTATAATAATTTTAGATATATAAAAAGTTTATCGATCTTTTTACCGTCTTTTTCCCACCACCTAGGAGTATTTGGAAATTTACATAAAACCTTATTTTACCACTTCAGTGAGTTTAATTTTGAAAAGTCGATAGACATGGTTAATATCAAGGAGTAAATTGTTGTTAAATAAGATAAAAATAAATTTTGGTGAATAGTAACGTTTTTTTTATTTACCACACTTAAAATAAAATAGGGCAATTAAGGGTAAAAATTATAATATCATTACCCTAACACATGTACTAAGTCTATTGGATAAGTATAATTCGACCAAAAAAAACCTTAAAAATAAAATATGAACCTATTTGGTCCACTTGTATTAGATTAGTTCATTTATTATTATTTAATTCAAAGAAGAGTTAAAAGTGTTAAATTCAATGTTTCATAACTAAAACATTTTTAATATAGTGTTATTCATAAGATAAATTCAAATATAAATATTCATTAGAAAGATAAATAGATTTCCCACATAATTGTATTTTATTTATAATTTTTAGATGTTATGTAATTAAATTTATTTATGACACAATGATGATGCAGTAATTACCATATTAATGAACTATTAAAATAATTGACATTAAAAATAAACACATAAATGTAATTTTTGACTCTTTATTATTTGAACTAATTTTATAGGTAAATATGACATGTTAGGGTTGGATAGATGAATTTTTATCAAGGTAATAATGCTTTTTTGAATTTAGAAAAAACAAAATACCAAATAGTGTCAAAATTGACATAAAAGTGTTTTTCAAAAAATATTATATTATTACTTGTTATTCTATTCCTAAAAATCTATTTTTCGGCCAAAAGACTTATATAATGATATTTTTATCATTATATAACCACTTTGTGTTCTCATGGATGAATATAGTTTGTTTATTAACAATAAAATATAAAAATACAAGGAGACTTGGTAAATGTCAAACAATTTAACTCAGAGTTAAATCTAAATGATAAGGTTAGTAAAGTGGACAAACCCTATATAAAACCAATTTGTTTATTGGTTTTAGACCCATAATCACCATAGACATTAAATAATTCACTTTAGAGCCAATTGAAACCGAAAATTATATTATTATAAAATAATATTTCTAGCATTTCCTAAGGTGCCTCACACTCCTCTTATAAAAGGTAATTCCACCTTCTCTCTAATTCACACCATCAAAGCCATTTAGCTTGGCCAACCCCAGTCCAAATACCCTATCAACTGTCCTCCCTTCATCCTAGAGGCCTTACATTAGTCATAAATTAAACATAAAGAGCCCTTTTGATCAAATTAAATGGAAGAACCTGGAGAAGAGGTAAATATTTCATCACATCTTTCAAGTTCATTTATTCATCCGCTTCCACTTTCATTATTATTTCTATTCTAAAATAATAAATCCAGTATCTTCTATACACAATTATTTTATTATAAATATGGTACAACAATATAAATTATTCTATCCATCCTTTGAATGACATGTCACCATACATGCGTACATACGGCTTACCGTCTCCACGCTGTGGTGTAATTGTTATTCAATACATTATTATTTTGATGGGTATAATAATGATGTGTAATTGATGTAAATAATAAATATAACATGATAATTATTTGATATATATGATATAAAATCCAATTATATATTATTTTAATTTGAAAATAATGATATTGTTGCTCGTGCATACGTTCGGATTACCGTCTCCCCGAATGCGATGAGATTTATTCACCATCGTATCCATTAAAGACTAATTTTCATTAGATGATTAAAAATAATTTTTAAAAACACAATATAATTCTTAATATGAATAATATACATCCTATCCATATGAAAATTTTCTTACTAACAAAGCAATGTTAAAATATAATAAATGATATCATATTAATATATTTGATTCTTGTATAATTTAAAAAAAATTATATCACCATTATATATGATGTTAACCTACCCTAGACCAATGAAAAGTAAGAGTTAAGGGTTTACTTCACAATATATTTATTATCCGGGGTTGTTTTTACTAATGTATCTTCTGGGACCTCTTTATCATCCACATCCATCTTTCTTAAAAATGTATTCCAAAAAAATTTCACAATTTACTAGACTATGGGTTAAAGTAATTTATACCTTTATTTGAACTTATATGTTTTGAAAGGAATCATTCCCTCTTCCAAACAAGATACATTATGACATTTTCGACAAAATTAAGGTAAGAATGTTTTTTAACTTATACGATGGCTGTGGCTATTTTCTGCTGTTATAACATCATCGAAGCTTCCCATACAAGATTATAAAAATATTTTCACAATTAATTTTTTCTTTTATAATTACATGACTTTTAAATGATTTGAAAATAGAAATATATATTTCACTAAAAATATTTACATTTCATCTATGTAAACATAAATTGATATATTTTAAGTTTTATTGAAGTTGATTAATTATAATATAAAACATCCATATTGTATTGAAGGTTTTTTGATATGCTTGATTGGTGATGTGTTATTCCATAGCATACATGGTTTATGGATAATGTATTGTCATTTAGTATACCAGTATTAATACGAATGTTTATGTTATGTTTAAACCATTTCCTATGAGGAATGCCTTGGACATAGTAAGGGATGGGTGGAGCCCACTATTGCTCCTCGATGAATTAGTAGGTCGCATGAGACTAACTACTATCTTGGCACAAGGCCTTTAAAAAATCTTATTTGTAGTATTGGCACAAGGCCTTGACTATGTGGTTATGAATGTGTGAAATTATGCATTCTAACATTATGAAAGTGGCTATTGACATTGAATGTGATTATTTTACTAGTATAATATCCATGTGAGTAATTAAATGGAATTATTTTGATTTATAATTTCCATATTATGATGAAGTTTGTGTTGAAAAGTCATCTGTTTTAGTTTTATACATTGCCTTAAATGTTTTTGCTCATTTATGAATGTTTCTGATATATTTTTATCTTTACTGAGCATTTGAGCTCACCCCTAATTATGTTTTATTTTTTCCAGGATGGGAAGAAGTACATTATGACTGACCTACAGGGATAGTCTTTGGGATCTCAGTATTTTACATGGAAAAAATGACGTAATAGTTTTCCATTTTATGATGTAATTTAAACGTTATGAATGTATCTGGTACTTCAAAGGCTACTACACTAATCAGTCAATAGAGACATGATCTTTTGTGATCATGCTAATGTTATGTTATAATGCACCGACTCTGGGTAACTAGGGTTGGGTAATTACATAAAACCTCTTAGATTTTTATGTCACATGGAATATAAGGTCAGAAATACCCATTTAAAATGTTATAGAACACTACCCCTAGAAGTGTCACCTCAACATGATATTGGGTAACTAAACCACACCGTCACCCTTCTAATCCATGTAGAAATCTCTCTACATGGTCCACCATCAGATTTATTGGTGTCATGAATATACATAAAACATGGGTTACCACCTGAAGCTTGTACCTAGCCTCCGGTGTGTTGTGATCACCTCAAAACCTGAGAGGTCTCTACTATTAAAATGTGTCATGTAACCTCAGCCTGCACTCCTGATCAGCTAGTACTTTTATTATCATGAGTTTCTCTATAAAAGGTGGTAGGGATAGTGAACCACCTGGAGGTGCTATATACAGTACAAATCCATGTATAGTTTCATTGTCACCCACCAGATCATCCTCTTGATAACACGACACAATCCTTGACCATTACCAACATGGAGGCATCTTAAAAAAACTAGATGTACCATGGTCAAATGAGTATATCTAGAGATTTGAATCTCGAATAACATGGAAAACTATACCATTCCTATATATTTCATGCAACATTTTTCATGTACTAAATCAAAAAGCAGGTAATATGAGTCTTGGTTTATGTATACATTAGCCTCGACACCAACACTAAAGTCTCAGACCTAAAATAATAACACGAAACACATAACACTGTTATCCTAAACTAAAATCACTAACAAGATGTCCAAAAGTAGATCTGACCTCCTCTGATACCACTCTATCATGAAACGTCCCATAGGGGCTGTCATGTGTCTACCCCAATCACGACTCTAATAGGCTTGGGGATCATGACAAGCACCAAGTAAAAATTTCCCACAAATGGATGGAATTATCCTATGTACTTATACAAACGAACACACATCACCCATCCACAATATGATGAAAGGTAATACCACCAACTGTACAATTCATTCATACCACTAATAACTCAGAATAAAAGTATGATAGTAAAATTATTGTAAAGTAAACAAGGTAAGAATTCAATCCCAACAAAAGTGTTTGTAACCACAAGTTCAACCTGTCAGATAAGACATACTATGACAGTTTTCTGAAACTGAAAGGACACGCACTTGTCTCTATGGTCTTCCTAGGCATCGTCTGGTCCTGGACCACCTAGGAATTCGTCAAAATTTTGATATTATGCACAAGACACAACACAAGTAGGAAATGACCATGAAGTGGTATGTATAACAATATCCTTTAGGATTCCCCGAAACCACAATGGAATGACACAAAGGAATATCAAAAAGGAACACCGCAATGGAATACCACAAAGGAATACCTAAAAGAAATACCAAACATGATTACCACAATTAATTAAAATAAGGCAATAACACACATGATTACCAAAAAAGGAATACCACACAAGATTACGACAATGTATTTCCCCAATGGAATAAAATATAATATTACTAAAAAGGAATTATATACATGATTATAACTAAGTATTACTATAAGGGAAAACTACAAAAGATTACCAAAAATTAATACCACATGATATTACCACAATGGATTACCACAATGTAATAACACATAGGTTTACCACAATGGAATACTGAACCAGATTTCCACAATGGATTACCACAAAGGAATACCAAACAATATTACCATAATAGAATAAAACACCTAATTACAACAAAGGATTACTATAAATGAATAGCATACATGATTACCAAATAGGATCACCACAAAGGAATTCCACACATGATTTCCACAATAGAACACCGCATGGGATTAATACAATGGAATACAACCAAGGATTACAAAAATATAATAAAACACATGATAGTATAGTTAGATTTAGATAGTTATATTTCTAAATAACTTATAACAAAGATATATAGACATAATAAATCCAAGACACATATTTTTGAAGTTTTATGCAACCAATTACCAGCCATATGATTATCTTCGAAGGATGGTCATACCATGAGAACTCATTCATCGATCCAAGACATAATTAGTTAAATTCACAAATTTTCCAAGCTCATTTAGCCCTCACAAAAATAAGAATTTATTTCCATATTAATACCATGATATATAGAGTGTGGGTTAGACCTATAACTGACTAGGGATACAAGTTACTCAATCTAGATCAACCCTCTATGTTGGCGGTCACACTAAGAAATAATCAGTGGATGCCACGAATCCCACCCTGACTCATTGGCTGATAAAACATACCTAACGATGTGGCCCTTTAGATAGAGGATAATCACCCTTCTCTTGGAGGTTATGTTGTTTCCACAACTTTAGTAGGGGTGATAGAGGATTTCCCCTAGTCTCGAGGAGGGATAATATAAACTATATGAAACATGTCCTCTAGAGGGGATTATTGTTCAGTTATGTAAACGTAATACCATAATGAACCCTGAATGAAATGGCGAAGAAAAATGTTGTCAGTATATATTATTCCAATGTAAATACTCACAATTTATCTAAAATGATTGTCTCTTTTCTAGAGTCCCAATTCCATCAATGACTTTTCAAATAGACATACCGTTTGAATTTTATGGTAGTTAGAAATTTCAATGGGGTCACTGGGCATGTGGACCAACCACATGGTTGGTCCATTGATTAGGGTTGTTTACCTTTAGGACCGGCTGCCCCATGGTTGCCGCAGTCAACCCTCAAACTGTAATAGATGAACCATATCTGGATTTTTCATGGATCAAGGTCGATGATCATTGTTTTCATTGGCCCGAATATGATTCAGGACAATAATTCATGTTTGTGGCCTTCAATCTACATAGATTCATTCCACGTCTCAGGTGTCCAACTACCGCCCTCCACACAAATGACATTACCACCTCTGATCGTTTCCACCTCTGAGCGTCCCCACCTCCAATCACCCTCGCCCCAGGATTTTTCCGCCACTACCTTGCCTTACAAGATAGTCATGCCAGACCTTCACCAATTGTCCCTTCTATGGAACCCCATTACAACTCCAATGCATGTAATTTTAATTGTTCATAGATACATGCTCCTCATGTTCTAAGCTACACATAATCATCCCTTATTTTTCAGTTTTCCAACAATTCAGGGGCCTGATCGCATTCATATTCACCCAGTAAGTCGATCCATGGCCACAATGATCTACCAACAAATAATGAAATAGTGGGGGTCAAAAAATAACACCATGAATAATGAACATTGGCCTTTGATCGTTTCATCTCCTATCCATTTCTATTTTAACAAAGAATGATAAACAATATCATTAAAATAACCAAAATAATCCCCGAACCTATAATCTATCACACAATGATAGAACTGCAGATCAACATGTTCATGGATTGACCCCTGTTCATAATGTTATTAAATAATTCAGAATACATAAGGATTCAACTAGAATACCTCGATTTAGATTATCCAATCATGATGAACGGTAATTTTGTCATCATAAATTCTAAGGGGAGTCATTTGATCAATATTTAATCATTCACCAATGGTTTCTTCATAATATTGTTCTCCACATTTCCATAGAAATTGGAAGTTTAGGAAAATAACCATGAGCTTCGGATGATGAATTAATAAATTTCAAGTCACTGTTCCAAAAAAATAATTTTTATATAATAATTTTATTTATGGTTACACCCTACATGATATTTTATTTAGACAAACTAAAATGTCAAATATTATATCGCACCTAAGGAAAACACCACATTACGAACCCACCAATGGTCTCATATTTCTATTCTAAGTCACCATTCAATATTTATTAATATGGTTAAAAAATATAGTTTAATTTATTTATTTTATTTAAGGTTAGATCCATAGGTTTTTTTAAATAAATTTCACATGATGACCAATGTAATGTCACGCTGAGGATAAAGATGCCATTATAAGATCAATTTTTCTATTGTACTTATGATCCTAGAATCCATATAATATTTATTAATCTTTTTTCAGAAAACTATGAGCACATTCAATTTGAACGTTTAAATGTTTTCAATTTTTTTTTTCAAGAACACCATACCTCGGAATCCCACATTGTCTTAGTGTATGGTCTTGTAATCAATGTATACAATATCTAAAAATTGTACATGGAAATTCTGATATGTTACAAATAGGGTAATATTATAGTAAAAATAGGGTTGCACTTTTTTTCTGCATGGCTTAGCCCAACTGTGGACTAACCATCCAACAAACACTACTTAAAAAATGCACCTCGAACATTTGTGTCTCATAGTTTTTATAAGTCCCCAGCCTTAAACCTTACTTAATCTTGAGTTATTACAAGATTACACATTGAGGATCTTTTCAGGTTTAGATTTTTAGAGAATTAGATCATGAAACTTGCATTACATTCCACATTTAAACAAAGTGGTTACATAAAAGACAGTATTCATTCTTCCCATCAATGGAAACATATTTAAAATAAAACATGGATTCTTTCTTGACACATCCTTGACACTATCATCACATCATGTACCCTTCCATTGACCTTAGAAAAACATTTCAAAAACTTGGGATGAGCATAAAAAGCTCAGTAAGGGATATATAGATATGGAAAGGAAACATGAGTACATGTATACCTAAGAATGAAATCATACTTTACCCATAAAACATAGGCATATCAAATCATGAATAAATCATAGAAATCATAAGACATAAATGTAACTTGAGGCATTCATAACATTCTTACGTGGGGAGTAACCCTCTTGGTTACGTTTGGAATACCCATCACAGTATATTCCCTAAATCTATTCGGAGAAACCTTAACGTTTCACTCCTTCGCGTTACCCAATGCATTGGAGAGCTATATCGGGCTCACCCGCCCTTAGTTTATCACGGAAACACCCGTTCTTCATAACAATGCCCAAGAACCATAACATAATCGTATCACATAAACATGAATAAAGGAAACATAACATTTCCACATTTCAATCACAATATAACATTTTAGGATATTGAAATAATGAATCCATTCAAAAAGAAACCATTTCCAAAACCATTTAAAACATTTAATAAAGAGATTTTTGAATCAAAGTGTCACATACCACCTTGAAGATTTTAACATTTTAAACCATTAATATCCATATAAATAAATCCTTAAAAACAATTTTGAAAACATGGATATTAATAAGAACAAATAATTAAAACATTTAAAATGATATTTTGGTTAAAGGGGTTTTTACCAAAATTAGAGACACTTGAATACAATAATCGAGGAATAATATTTAGTCATAACTTTATAATATCATGAGAATAAAAGGATTCATGATATAATACTCCAAAGGACAGTATATACACCATATAAGAGTGAATTGGTGCATAACAACAATGAACCCTCAATAGAAATGTCAAATGTGATGAAATCCCTTATAAAGAAGGTATCCTTAAATTATGGACAAATCAATATCAAAAATATGTGTGACAAATATAAATACACCCAATATAAGTTAATATTAAGTGTAAAACAATAAAAGGTCATTCACACATATTCAATGGATGACATATTCAATGACTATATGTTGAACCCAAAGAAATCGAAATTGGGTTAAAAAGTTCCCTTGACAGCCTAACGACATCACATCAAAATGAGTTGATGAGAGATAAAAATAGTATCTCATCACTTCGATATAAAATTTACATCAATAAGGATATATTAGAACATATCCCAACATAAAAATATGTAAATTAAAAGACCCAGCAAGAGAAGTCTTTTAAAAAAGAGGAGGGTGAAAGGTTCCCTTACCGACTTGGGTATCTTTCAAAACATACACCCCATGAAAGAAGGACAATAGATCATTGATGTAAATACTCATAAATGAATGTATATTACACAAATAGTAGAATAATTGGCAGTACATAAACCACTCAATGGAATTTGTGGCAAATGTAGCATAAATCTCACGGGAATAAAAGTGAGATGAAAAATCCCTTACGAAAACTCGGCAGCCTAACAGCGCCACATAAAACTTATGAATATGGATTGATGAGATCAAATAGGGTATCCCATCACATTAAAATAAAATTTACAGAAAGATTAATATAAAAGAACATCCCCCAACATTTCAAATAGGAGCTTAAAAGAAGTGACATAAAGGAGAGTACTTAAAAAGAAAGAGAGAGGTTAGATCTCTTACGAATGTTCGGCAGCCTAACGGCGCCACTCAAAACATAAAAAATGGATTGATGAGAGAGAATAGGGTCTCTCATCACATGAAAATAAAAATTACAGTAAGATTAATATAAAAGAACATCCCAATCCTAAGAAAGATGAGCTTAAAAGAAATGACATAAAAGAGTGTACTTAAAAAGAAAGAGAGTTGTATGATCCCTTACCTCGGGTCCGACTTGACTCGATCATTCTTTAATCTCCTGAATAATAAACTTGAGTTAATTTATACTTCCTTAAGAAAATTTTTCAAGTTCATTATTCCTTTTATATCACTTATTACCATGTTATAAACATTATGTAATCATTTAAGTTAATAATATTTGTTTTGGCGATGTTTGGTTCCTAAGTCGAAAGTGGACTTCTTACAATTACATGTTGTTCGTGTGGCCAAATGTTTATTATATCCAGAATTGTATTCATGATTTAGATATCATATATTTCATATATATCCAGTACATTAGTTAATTTATAACGTTACATAATCATTTAGAGGTAAGAAATGAAATGCACCGTTCATGGAGACGGTAAGACGTACGTACTCATGAACGCTACTTTCATTTCTATTTTTTATTTTATATAATGGAATAATAATGATACAAAGGTATATTATAATTCCAGTATTATATCATATATAATAACATAGTTCCATCCTTTATACGTCCCACATATGGTATTAACGAATCACATCACTTTGAGGGGGCGGTAGTCCGCACTTCCTAAAATGAAGATATCGCGTATACCCATAATGGAAGCCATAAAGGTAAGACACAAATGAAAAATACAGAAGCATAAATAAAAAATAAACATATTATATATCATATATAAAAATAGTGTCATCATAATGGACACCTTTGAAGGTGTTAAAAGAATGTTGAACAATCATCGTTTCGGGAGGCAGAAATTCGCCATCCACGGAAACCGTATGTTCTTTAACCATTTGATGTAGTTGTGTGATAGTGTAGCTCGAATAAATCTTATAACAACATCCTAGTATATTTAATATAGTGTTTTTGTTAGAAAATAAATAAATAAAAAGATTTTAGGGGGTTGGAGAAGCAAAATAAAACAAATGATCATGAGAGAATGAATTATCTTTAAAAGTGTAACTCCTTTTAATTTGAGCCTAAAGGCTTCCTTTGAAAGGATTATGCCCAAAGGGAATCCTAGAGGATGAGGAGAGGGATGTGGAGAGAGTAAATGGGCAGTGTTTGGCCGAGCCAAAGGCTTGAGGGGTGTGTGAAATGAGGTAGAGGTGGGGGCCTTTTATAAGAGGAGAGGAGGGGCACTTTTGGAAAGTAAAGAAATATTACTTTATTTGAAAATGTGTTTCGGTTTTAAAAGGTCCCACATTGATATAATTCGTGGATAAGGTGATAAGGCTTCGAAATCCACTCATCCAATAAGTTTTGGACATGTTTAGTTCATAGAGTTTACATTATCTTTCCATTTTATTTAAATCATCAAATAATGATGTCATCACTGCATCGTTATTATGTCATAAATAATTTAATTTATTTGATGTCTAAAAATTATAAAACAAATACTATGATGTACGAAATCTTTTTATCTTTCCCATGAGTATTTATAATCAAAATTTGGACTTGTGTAACCCCACGTAAAAATTGTTTTAGTAGAACATATCATGTTTGTGTCATTTTTACTTTTACATTAAATAAAACGTTATTTATGTCATTTCCCAAACAATGTGGATCCATGGGGTCCCCAAGTTGGCCCATGGATTTTCTTGGTCGGCCATGACTCACCCAATAGTTGTAGGACAAGTGTCATGGTGTTTTCACATTCTTATAATATCATTTTTACCCTAAATTACACTAATTACCACTAATCGCGATTAAAAACTTAATAAGTTACTATTCACCAAAAAATTATTTTCAACCCATTGAACCACATTTTTCATACTAATGACAACCATGTATGTCGGATTTTCAAAATTCAATACACATTAGTGGTAAACTTTCATTTAACTGAAAAAATCAGTTTGCTTGATTACCACTTAGTGGTTTCACTATTCATCAAAAATTGGAGTTTTTCAGAAAAATACCAAAACTTCACCCTAAGCTATATTTGATATTCCGAATTCAAAAATGAAGTCTGTTTTACAAAAATCAAAACATATTAGTCACATTAATTAATTTAATAATTAATTCCCGTTGTCAGAGAAAATAGCGTGTTTTTATAAAACAATAAGTATCAAAAGATTGACACTAGTTTAAGTCTGATTTCAAAGTGAAATTAATTCCAATGACCACTATTGGATTTAATGGTAAAAATATTTTCTAATTTCACTTTAAAACCAATTAAAAATATAATCTAATCATATAAATAAATTAGATTAAAAAGAGGTTTTGAATTTAAATACAACATTTTACACTATTCATTATAAAAAATGAACATTATCGGAAAGATACCAAAAATTTACACAAAGTAAATTTTGATGTCCCGATTCTTAAGAAGAGTTTTATTTGGTCCAATAGAATTTATAAGAGTGAACAAAACTATATTTAATTATGGTTCTTCATTAAAAGGCGATAACTGAACCATTAGTGAAAACTAGGGCATATACGCCTAAAATTGAAATCTTTCCGTATTTTAAGCCTTTAGATTTTATTGGATAAATGTAAAAACATTTAAAAACATATATAATCATATTTTAGTTATTTATATCCATTCCCGCCATTACAACGGCTACATGTTAACTACCATTTAAAATAATATTATTTTATTATTAGAGTGCAACGTAAGATTCCCAAGAAACCCGTTGTTGCGTGTTGGGTACGCAATCGAGCATAGCGTCCCCTTTAAAGTCATTTAAATATTTTATTCACAAATATGGATAAATATGAAATGTCATATTCTTTATTTACCTGGGGTGTTACATCCTTCCCCCCTTTTGGGAATTGCGTCCTCGCAATTTTAAAATTGCGCTTGGAAACATCCTTGAAAGTACCACATCGGAACAAAAGTCGGTAAAACAAACACTTTAAAATAAAGAAAGATAAGTACAAAGGTCACCCGAGTTAACCCATACTAGGATTTCAAGTATGAACATATGGACATGGAGGAAAAAACAAAGGGTCATGTTCTGATGGAGAGTGATAGAAAACATGTTTAGGAGAAAGTTAACCATGAGAAAATCACAAACTTGTGATGGGTTAAACGGTATTCGATTCCCCAGTAGGAAAAGTTAATAGACAACATTTTTGTTTTAAGTTACTTTTTATTGAGGAATTTATTCAAAAGGAAACATAATCACTTATCATTTTGACTCTCAACTTTTATTAGATTCCTTCCACAAACTCATATTTTCTCCAAAAGGCGAGTATTTAGGAAGACTTGTTCAAATTAAGAGTATTATAATCAACTTATAGAAAATCACCTAATCCAAAAAAGAGAACTATATACTTCCCATGTCTTTAGGCTTTAACCAGAACCAAAACCAAAAAGTTTAGTACAATGTCAGATAATCCAGAAAAGGATAACCCTTTAAAAAGAAAATCTATGCTTAATCTCCAAAATTTGTCCAACAAAACCCAAAGTTCAACGAGGACCATCCGATAAACAATTTGTCCATAAAATTATTCAAAGTAAACCAATATAAGATTGAAACCCAAATATTTTTAGGATTTAGTCACATAGTCTTCCAAGTTAAATCGTAATATTTATCTCCAAACAACATCAGTTTCCCCTGAAGTCTCGTATTGAAAAGTAATTAACCTAATCACATATCCTCCAAGATAGGTTAATCATTTTCATAAATAACCCAAAATCAACTTACTCTTAATTCATAAAATCATATAACTAGAAAGAATCAGCCAAACTAACCAGGGACATCACGTAGTCCAGTGGTAGGCGATAAATACCAGTCGCACTTTGGTTGTGGGTTTGATTCCCGCAGCTTTGTCCGACGCGACGGGTAGTCACACGGTCTGCGTGTTGTCCTTTTTCCAAAACTATATAATTCTTAAAACATTCCCCAAAATGAGAAAAAAATCTTCAAGAATAATGATACCATATTTTAACCTCATGTTTATCTCATTCCTTTCATTTTCCATCATATCATAGAGTAACCCATAATTACCTAAAAATTAAGTATCATATAAACCCTAATGGTTATCTTAATAATTATTACCTGAATTTCCACATCGAGTTGGCCATCTCGTACATGATGCATTAGAGAACTCACCAAGGTTGAAGTGGTTGATCATGAATCCTTGATATTTGGTTTAGAACAACCACAAGTTTCCTCATCGAATCCTCCATTTTATCTAGTATCTTAATCAGAGAACCACCATAGTTTCCTTCAAACCTGTTGTCTCTTTGGTGCCTGCTAGATCCATCCATTCACTAAAAATAGAAATGTCAGTGTGAGTATATCAACAAAACCATCATGTACTAATGAGGAAGGTAAACACTAAGATACACTTACTCATTCACTTTATCTAAAACTATGACTCTTTCTGAAATCCTAACTATTATGGTAATGTCACTTATGCTTAAAGAATACCCTAACCTCTAAAGTTATCTAAACCGACCTTTGATACCAACTATAAGGCCCCAACCTTAAACCTTACTTAATCTTGAGTTATTACAAGGTTACACATTGAGGATCTTTTCAGGTTTAGAGTTTTAGAGAATTAGATCATGAAACTTGCATTACATTCCACATTTAAAAGAAGTGGTTACATAAAAGACAGTATTCATTCTTCCCATCAACGGAAACATATTTAAAATAAAACATGGATTATTTCTTGACAAATCCTTGACACTATCATCACATCATGTACCCTTCCATTGACCTGTGAAAATATTTCAAAAACTTGGGATGAGCATAAAAAGCTCAGTAAGGGATATATAGATATGGAAAGGAAACATGAGTACATGTATACATAAGAATGAAATCATACTTTACCCATAAAACATAGGCATATCAAATCATGAATAAATCATAGAAATCATAATACATAAAGGTAACTTGAGGCATTCACAACATTCTTACATGGGGAGTAACCCTCTTGGTTACGTTTGGAATACCCATCACAGTATATTCCCTAAATCTCTTCGGAGAAACCTTAACGTTTCACTCCTTCGCGTTACCCAATGCATTGGAGAACTATATCGGGCTCACCCGCCCTTAGTTTATCACGGAACCACCTGTTCTTCATAACAATGCCCAAAAACCATAACATAATCGTATCACATAAACATGAATAAAGGAAACATGACATTTCCACATTTCAATCACAATATAACATTTTAGGATATTGAAATAATGAATCCATTCAAAAAGAAACCATTTACAAAACCATTTAAAACATTTAATAAAGAGATTTTTGAATCAAATTGTCCCATACCACCTTGATGCTTTTAAAATTTTAAACCATTAATATCCATATAAATAAATCCTTAAACACCATTTTGAAAACATGGATATTAATAAGAACAAATAATTAAAACATTTAAAACGATATTTTGGTTAAAGGGGTTTTACCAAAATTAGAGACACTTGAATACAATAATCGAGGAATAATATTTAGTCAGAACTTTATAATATCATGAGAATAAAAGGATTCATGATATAATACTCAAAAGGACAGTATATACACCATATAAGAGTGAATTGGTGCATAACAACAATGAACCCTCAATAGAAATGTCAAATGTGATGAAATCCCTTATAAAGAAGGTATCCTTAAATTAAGGACAAATCAATCTCAAAAATATGTGTGAAAAATATAAATACACCCAATATAAGTGGATAATACGTGTAAAACAATAAAAGGTCATTCACACATATTCAATGGATGACATACTCATTGACTACATGTTGAACCCAAAGAAATCGAAATTGGGTTAAAAAGTTCCCTTGACAGCCTAACGGCATCACATCAAAATGAGTTGATGAGAGATAAAAAGAGTATATCATCACTTGGACATAAAATTTACATAAATAAGGATATATGAGAACATATCCCAACATAACAATATGTAAATTAAAAGACCCAGCAAAAGAAGTCTTTTAAAAAAGAGGAGGGTGAAAGGTTCCCTTACCGAATTGGGTATCTTTCAAAACATACACCCCATGAAAGAAGGACAATAGATCATTGATTTAAATACTCATAAATGAAATTATATTACACAAATAGTAGAATAATGGGCAGTACATACACCACTCAATGGAATTTGTGGCAAATGTAGCATAAATCTCACGGGAATAAAAGTGAGATGAAAAATCCCTTACGAAAACTCGGCATCCTAACAGCGCCACATAAAACTTCCGAATATGGATTGATGAGATCAAATAGGGTATCCCATCACATTACAATAAAATTTACAGAAAGATGAATTTAAAAGAACATACCCCAACATTACAAAGAGGAGCTTAAAAGAAGTGACATAAAGGAGAGTACTTAAAAAGAAAGAGAGAGGTTAGATCTCTTACGAAAGTTCGGCAGCCTAACAGCGCCACTCAAAACATCCAAAATGGATTGATGAGAGAGAATAGGGTCTCTAATCACATGAACATAATCATTAAAGTAAGATTAATATAAAAGAACATCCCAATCATAAGAAAGATGAGCTTAAAAGAAATGAAATAAAAGAGTGTACTTAAAAATGAAGAGAGTTGTAGGATCCCTTACCTCGGGTCCGACTTGACTCGATCGTTCTATAATCTCCTGAATAATAAACATGAGTTAATTTATACTTCCTTAAGAACATTTTTCAAGTTCATTATTCCTTTTATATCACTTATTACCATATTATAAACATTATGTAATCATTTATGTTAATAATATTTGTTTTGCCGATGTTTGGTTCCTAAGTCGAAAGTGGACTTCTTACAATTACATGTTGTTCGTGTGGCCAAATGTTTATTATATCCAGAATTGTATTCATGATGTAGATATCATATATTACATATATATCCATTACATTCATTAATTTATAACGTTACATACTCATTTAGAGGTATGAAAGGAAATGCACCGTTCATGGAGACGGTAAACCGTACGTACGCATGAACGCTACTTTCATTTTTATTTTGTATTTTATATAATGGAATAATAATGATATAAAGGTATATTATAATTCCAGTATAATATCATATATAATATCATAGTTCCATCCTTTATACGTCCCACATATGGTATTAACGAATCACATCACTTTGAGGGGGCGGTAGTCCGCACTTCCTAAAATGAAGATATCGCGTATACCCATAATGGAAGCCATAAAGGTAAGACAGAAATGAAAAATACAGAAGCATAAGTAAAACATAAACATATTATATATCATATATAAAAATAGTGACATCATAATGGCCACCTTTGAAGGAGTTAAAATAATGTTGAACAATCATCGTTTCGGGAGGCAGAAATTCGCCATCCACGGAAACCGTATGTTCTTTAAACATTTGATGTAGTTGTGTGAGAGTGTAGCTCGAATAAATCTTATAACAACATCCTCGTATATTGAAGATACTGGTGTTGTTACAAAGGAAATAAATAAAAATATTTTAGGGGGTTGGAGAAGAAAAATAAAACAAATGAACATGAGAGAATGAATTACCTTTAAAAGTGTAACTCCTTTTGATTTGAGCCTAAAGGCTTCATTTGAAAGGATTCTGCCCAAAGTGAATCCTCTAGGATGAGGAGAGGTATGTGGAGAGAGTAAATGGTCAGGGGTTGGCCGAGGAAAAGGCTTGAGGGGTGTGTGAAATGAGGTAGAGGTGGGGGCCTTTTATAAGAGGAGAGGAGGGGCACTTTTGGAAAGTAAATAAATATTACTTTATTTGAAAATGTGTTTCGGTTTTAAAAGGTCCCACATTGATATAATTCGTGGCTAATGTGATAAGGATTCTAAATCCACTCATCCAATAAGTTTTGGACAAGTGTAGTTCATAGATTTTACATTATCTTTCCATTTTATTTAAATCGTCAAATAATGATGTCATCGCTGCATCATTATTATGTCATAACTAATTTAATTTATTTAATGTATAAAAATTATAAAAAAAATAATATGATGTAGGAAATATTTTTATCTTTCCCATGACTATTTATAATCAAAATTTGGGCTTGTGTAACACCACTTAAAAATTATTTTAGTAGAACATATCATGTTTGTGTCATTTTTACTTTTACATTAAATAAAAGGTTATTTATGTCATTTCCCAACCAAAGTGGATCCATGGGGTCCCCATGTTGGCCCATGGCTTGTCTTGGTCGTCCATGAATCACCCAATAGGTGTAGGACAAGTTTCATGGTGTTTTCACATTCTTATAATATCATTTTTACCTTAAATTACACTAATTACCACTAATCGCGATTAAAAACTTAATAAGTTACTATTCACCAAAAATTTATTTTCATCCCATTGAACCACATTTTTCATAATAATGACAACCATGTATTTCGGATTTTCAAAATTCAATACACATTAGTGGTAAACTTTCATTTAACTGAAAAAATCAGTTTGCTTGATTACCACTTAGTGGTTTCACTATTCATCAAAAATTGGAGTTTTTCAGAAAAATACCAAAACTTCACCCTAATCTATATTTGATATTCCGAATTCAAAAATGAATTCCGTTTTACAAAAATCAAAACATAATAGTAACATTAATTAATTTAATAATTAATTCCCGCTGTCAGAGCAAATAGCGTGTTTTTATAAAACAATAAGTATCAAAAGATTGACACTAGTTTAAGTCTGATTTCAAAGTGAAATTAATTCCAACGACCACTATTGGATTTAATGGTAAAAATATTTTCTAATTTCACTTTAAAACCAATTAAAAATATAATCTAATCATATAAATAAATTAGATTAAAAAGAGGTTTTGAATTAAAATACAACATTTTACACTATTCATTAAAAAAATGAACATTAGCGGAAAGATACCAAAAATTTACACAAAGTAAATTTTGATGTCCTGATTCTTCAGAAGAGTTTTATTTGGTCCAATAGAATTTATAAGAGTGAACAAAACTATATTTAATGATGGTTCTCCATTAAAAGGCGATAAGTGAACCTTTAGTGAAAACTAGGGCATATACGCCTAAAATTGAATTCTTTCCGTATTTTAAGCCTTTAGATTTTATTGGATAAATGTAAAAACATTTAAAAACATATATAATCATATTTTAGTTATTTATATCCATTCCCGCCATTACAACGGCTACATTTTAACTACCATTTAAAATAATATTGTTTTATTATTAGAGTGCAACGTAAGATTCCCAAGAATCTCGTTGTTGCATGTTGGGTACGCCATCGAGGATAGCGTCCCCTTTAAAGTCATTTAAATATTTTATTCACAAATATGGATAAATATGAAATGTCATATTCTTTATTTACCTGGGGTGTTACAGTTTTCCTAACTGTGAAATAACCATGTGATTAATAGTTTTTAGGAACTTCCAATGTTTTATTTACCAAGAAATCTAGGCACACAGTTTTGGTATACAATGCACAACCCATGTATATATTCTTCTCCATCGAAACATGTTGTATGATTTACTGTAGGGGTCCACACTATTTCATAAAAATGGTGCACCTCTTTCAGAACACCAAAACATTGTATTTTTTTTGTTCTAGATTCACCCAAATACAAAATAAATACACTTGATGAACCACTTAGGACTTTCCCTTGGTATAAAAACACTTCTTTGAATGGGTCCAAATCTCAGAATTATGTTCTAATGCTTGGTTCAATGTACAAAAAAGACACCAAACACCAAAATTAAAATTCAAAAGGGAATATACCATATCTCAAAATCAATGGTGGTTACAATCACACCACCTTATAAGTTATCATCCTCAAGAATAATTTGAGAAATGAGAAAACATCATTTGGCCTATAGGGGTTTTGATGTCTCTTTGAAATGGTCTTGTTGTGTTTCCAAACTGCCAACACATATCCTTGTAATCATTTAATCATATGACTCCTAATCCAATAAAAATAGAAGAAAAAATATATTTTCCAAATAAAACCCCAAAATAGATCTTACTCAAAATCATTTACATATCTAGACTATCATTTCATCATCTCATTATGAATCTCATCTTTTTTACTCCCCACCATTGACATTAACATTATACGGTACCTATTTCGATCACCATGGAACCTCCACTATATGAATTGAACTAAAATGAATACCATAATAATTCTAAAAATTATTCAATGTGGTTTTGTTTACTTTGGAGAACATAATTATATCTAATTCCTTAAGATAAACCTCACAATAATAAATTGTTATAATATGAATTGACTAAACATAAATGGGTAGAGAATGATTTTCTGGAAGACACCGCTGACCTATATAAGACACCTTACTCAACATAAAAATGTGTTCAAACCATTATTTCTCAACATGAAACATTGAAATAAATGAAAAAAATTCAGCACACTCCAGCCAATGTACCTCGAAGATTCCCATCAGAGATGGATAGTATATTAAGAACTAGCCTGCAATCCATTCATCCATGGAAAATCATGTTGACTTTGAACATGTTCACCGATGTCCATACATGACATTTAGTGTTGTTAGATGATCTAACCACCACATGGTAATTTAAATTGTCATTCCACAATAAGAAAAAAGTCTAAACTTGGCCCATCCCACTAGAATAATCACCCTATAAACCAAAAATTTGAGACCAAAAACAGTTTTAGGATAACCAAAATTTCTTTAAAATAGAGTCTATGGAAATATACCATGGATGTATAACTCCATTCATATAGGAGAGATGTTGGAACAAGACCAGATATACACAAAAAAACCATTAACATGTACCACAATGACATATTTCTAGTAGTCAAGTCGATGGGGATAAAACTGGTATCTAGGAGTCAATCGAATGAATTCTAACATGGTAAGCCATGTACTACAAAAGGCTAACCATTCCTCGATTAAAAATAGTAGTCCCATATAAAAAACCCTAATATAGATAACATATCAATCCCAATAGCTTTTAAAAAAATAATGCAATATAAAACCAACCCTTTCGTAGTGTATCAAATATAATGTTAAGATAGGAGACATACCTATCATGAATATAGAATAAACTAATAAGATATCATAGTATACCAATATGATTAGTTGAACCAAAACTGGTTAAAAACCATTGGATGATGTTCATATTCACCTACTAATGCATCATAAACCAAACTATGATTCATTTATAACCTGAGGGATTTTGTGAACATTCACAATTAGCAACATATGTCAATCAAAACACAATGGGTTTTCCCCATGGTTGTTTTGAAGACCTTCACATTTCATAGAATTACATTACATAAAATTTGAAGAACACATAAAATAGTATAAAAAATAGATGCCAAAAACACACACTAGTCCAGTGACATTAGAAATATGGAAACATGAACAATAGTACATAAATGATATACCTCATCTCCCACTACAATTTTATAGAATATCACCATTCATAAACCTAAACACATCAAGAATAATAAATATATTCATAACCTATTGGAAGGATAATAAAAAGGGTTATGATCATATTCATAATAAGGGTAAACAAGGGATATACATAAGAATAATCATGAATATTAGGGTATGAGAACATTATCATGGAAATAGAAGGAAATACCCTGTATACCAAAGATCGTAAACGTAAATCATGGCATAATGATTGTTCTTTTTGAAGATATAAATCATAATGAAATAAAGAACATAATAAATGAAATAAAAAAGTAATAATAAATCATTGAAATTCAGTAGACACATAAGAATATACAATGATTTATATTGTAGTCAAGGCAATACTGGTGAGGCCATCTTATGAGAAAAAGTCCATTAATAATTTTGGTTCAAACCCCATTCTATCCTTATATTACTAAAACAAGTTCACTAATCATTCCAGCCCTTTAGTACTAAAGTAATATCATTTCTTGTTCTACCCCTATAATACTAACGTAAGTACATTTCTCGACCATCCATATCTATAAAATGGGATGTAAATCCATACCCAAAGCATCAGACAGAGATATAGGTCCCCCACATCTCATAATGATATCAAACATACATGTTGCACTATATCATAAATTATCATCTCATAACCCAAGAAATGAAATGGGTGTTATAAAAATGTAATCATATCATTAAAATTGAAATTATAATTATTTCATAATCATATCATAATAAAAAACATTGAAAAGATTCGTGTTTTGAAAGAAGAAGACCCTTGAAAGAGAAACTGGTTTCATAAACACCATTCATTAAAAAACATATTCCATTCAAGGAATGAAATGAATATAATCATTGATTAATTTCCCCTGAAAATTATCCATATCAAAAGCATATGCTATCATCGATAGAAAATAATTTTTAATGATATATTGAAAATTATTAATGAAAATATACATTCATCTTTAAAAAATGATCATTAAAACCTAAAAAACATCTGAAATCCATATACATGAATAAAAACATGAATTTTTATAAAACATTACTTGAAATATTTGAAAATTATTTTCCATTGAAAACATATAAAAAAGACATGAAATGTAATGACCCGAAATTTTGAGTAAATTTTGTTCCCTAAATTTTTTGTGTTATTTTATTGTTTTCATTTAATAAAATGAGTATAATTAAAATGAGACCATTGGGATTCAACTTTTATATGACTATTGGATAATATGACCATTGGAAACTAAATGTTACAATTATTTTCTATAAATACTAGTGATCTTAATTAATTAAAATATAAAGAAGATTCGATGGCCCTATACAGTAGTCTTGGTCCAATCGAAGCACATCTGACAGAACTCGGTAAGGAGGTTGCACCTTTGGGCTTTGCTCTAGACCAAAACCAAACATAACTTAATCGTGTAAAGCTGGAATAGAATCTCTTTTGCGAGAAGTTCAGGCTGATAGAAATCACCACTCGGGCAATGTTTGCCAAGCCGGCCCAAGATTCTATCACTCTATCACACCTTACTCTTAGGTCCTATGTTGATGTTATTAGGAGCTATGTAACGAGACCGTAACTTCCTTGTGTAATACTTTTTTTAAATAAAAATTGTGATTTCATCTTATTGTGATGTTTGTGAATCTCAACTATCCAGCTAAATATAGGATTTATATAATTGATGAATTTTAGAAAAAAAATGATATTTTAAAATATTTATGTAAACCTTAAATAATTAAAAATGTGTGATGATTTTCAAAAAATGGTCTTTTATAGTTGTGTTCATATGAAATTTAGAGTCTAATAATATCAACGTAATTTTTGATGAATAGTAAAATTTGAATAGTGATTTTATACTTAGGATTAGTAATGTGACCAAATGGATTAGTAATATCACTTAAAAAAAGTATTAATATAATTTAGGCACCTTGATTAAGTAATGTGATTATATAAAATAGGTAAATAACTGTTTCAGAAATTATTAGTCAAGTATTAGTTGTTTTGGGTGAATAGTGTATTTTAATAAAAAATTAAATTAAAAATATTTAGAAAATAATTTTTATAAAGTGGAGTTAATTTTTTAATTTAGAGCATTGATATTAATTTATGGTGATATTTGGAGATTTTTCAGAAAAAACTGACATTTCATTGAATAGTGCTTTTATTTAAAAATTAAATTAAAAAAATTTAGGAAAATGTTTTTATAAAACGGAGTTCATTTTTGAAATCAGAGCATTGATATTTGGTAAATGTAAAATTTTGGGATTTTTCTGAGAAAGTTGAATTTTCCGTGAATAGTGAAAATACAGTTTTTGAGTTTCAGGTGTTTAATGACATCATTAAGGATGTATTAATTATTCAAAAATTCTAGTTGACTTATGAATAGTAAGATAATGTATGAGGTGTCCAAAGTGGCCAATAAAATGGGAAAATACCATGGGAAAGCGAATGTTTTTTCCAATACCACCGATAAGGTGTCCCTTGGCAATTAATGCCATGTCCCCTCACTTCCCCTATAAATACAATCCATTCTCTCATCGTTTCGATTCCAAAATCCTGATCAACAACGATATAGTCTCTTTACCTTCGAAGGTGTCATCCCAAGGTTCCCTCAAGCCTCCCAAGGTCCCAAACTTCGAGATTGTGATGTTACTCTTCAAGGTAAGGGATCCTACCTTTCTCTTTCCTTTCATGTATTCTCATTTAAGTCATTTATTTTAAGCTCTATGTTCTTATGTTGGGGATGTTATTTTATATTCATCCTACATTAGTTTTCATTTTAATATGATTAGAGGACCCCTCTTTCTCTCATCAATTCATTTTAATAATGTTTAAGTGGCGCTGTTAGGCTATCAAATTTTTGTAAGGGATTCTTTCACTCTTCCAATTTTCAAAGTTCTACTTTCATGTCAAGTCTTTCAAGTTCCTTTTTTTCATGTTGGGGTATGATCTCTATATCAATCATAATGTTATTTTGTGTTCATATGGTGAGATAACCTATTTTATCTCATCAATTCATTTTTTTGATATTTTAAGTGACGCTGTTAGGCTGCCAAAATCTCATAAGAGAAATAAAATTTTTGTCTTCCTTCCATGTTTTTCATTTCATATGGTATGTCTTTAAAATTTCATTAAAATGTTATTATATCATTTATATTCTGTCCCTATACTATTTTATTGATCATATATGAGTGGGTGACCCATTTCCCCTCTCTTTTCAATGTTTTCTAAAACCTTGCAACATAGTTGTTATGCTGCCTAATTTTCGTCTCAAAATGACTCTCTCTTTTTATAAAATTCATTTATTTTATTAAGTGAATACTAAAAACTCCTTACTATACAGGGGTATTCACATATATATCTAAATGTTCTATTTTAAATTTTGGGATTTACTTACATGAAACCGACTTTCCTTTTTTTCGTGGGTTTAAAATGACATAAAGATCTTGTCTTAAAAGTAGTTTTTAAACCATTATGATTATGAAATGAAACCCATTTTGTTTAATGCTATATTGGTTATTTAAGAAATGTTTTATGATGATATATTTATATCACATGATAATAAATACAGATTAAGGGTACGCCCTGATAGCTCTCTAATTCATTGGGTAATGATGTAATCTCTTGGGATTATAATTATAATGATTCCTTGGTGAATAAACTTGGTAATTTTTTATAATGACACCTTGTGGATGGACCTTGGTGAAACAGAAATTATTTTCTATATTAAATTTTGTAGAAACATATTCATGTTATGAAATACATTATTTTAATTATTATATGCCTCATGATTTCTTTCTCATGCCTTAAAGTTTCTTTTCAAAACTTTGTTGATATATCTCAAGTTCACAAGTAAAATGTTTCCCCTTGTTTCCCTTACCGAGCCTTCTTCTCACCATTTCCATTGATGTATGTCCCTAGGTTATGAGATGATGTAATGAACCTAGAATTGACATAATGAGAATCCTTTCAAGTGTTTAAGAAGAATTATTTATGTTTTCATGTATTATGTTCCTGGTTTCCAAGACACTAAACCTTAAAGATCCTCAGTTTTGTATAATTTAATGAATGTTAACGTGATAAAAAGGCAGGATTCTATAGTTGGTATCAAAGGATGGTTTAGTTATTTATGGGAATTAGGATATGAAAACATTAGGAATAACCCTATATAAATGTTTATATATAGGAAATCTTCCTGGTATTTTGGTGAATGTTGAAAAAAGTGGTTTATCAAGAAAATACATCCTTTTCTGGATAAGAGCAGGTAGTGGTGGCTTTAGCACAGATGTACATAGGGGTGAAACCCGAAAACAACACTTTGAGCTAGAATCCATCGAGAACAGGTTCACGAAAATGGGTCTTGCTGCACTCTTGGTTACGACACTCCTGGGGGATATATTTGGTTATTCTCAAGCTTTTTATGAATCATTGTAAAGGAATTATAGAAAAATGTAATTGTCTACGCATGAAGTTTTAAGACATAAAATCCTTTTTAGTAAAAAGATTCTTAAATTGAATAAGTTTCTCATGAATGATTTTTTCATTTAGGAAATGTCCCCATCATCTAGGAATACATTGATGTATTTCTTGAGGATTTACCCATGCCACCTCCAGAAAGAGAGGTATATTTCTCTATTGAACTTGTAGCTAGATCTCATTTGATGTCAAAGACCCCCTATAGTATGGAATATGTGGAGCTAGAGGAAATAATGAAACAACTCCAAGATATTTTGAAGAATGGGTATATTTGACCAAGTTTGTCTCAATGGGGAGCACCAGTTCTATTAATGAAGAAGAAGGATTGATCGATGCATCTATGTATTGATTATAGAGAACTGAATGGGATCACAGTAAATAAAAAATATTTTCTTCCATAAATTAATGACTTATTTGACCAAATTCATGGGGATGAATTCTTCTCTAGTATTGATCTTCGTTCTGGTTATCATCAATTGGGGGTGACGAATATTGATATTCCAAAAACATTCTTCCAATCAAGAAATAGGAATTATGAGTTTGTTGTTATGCCCTTAGGACTGACTAATGAACCTACTATTTTTCTGGATCAAGAATAAGTTTATTTTGGAAACTTATTTTTTATCAAATGAATATCCTTTGTATAGGAAAATTATTTGGTGATTAAATGATAAAGATTATTTTGAACGATGTTTTCTCTTTTGGAGTACTATATTCCTAAGGAAAATAAAATACTACAGTATTTTATTTGTGGAGGAATGGTTGAAATTTTAATTTTTGAGAATATATGTATTAATTTCAGACATATGGTGATTTGGGTTATTTTTGGAAAATGATTAACCTAGAATATAGAATATGTTATTAGGTTAATTACACTTTAGTATGAGACTTTAATAGTAGTCGATGTTATTTGGATATAAATTTTATGATTTATTGAGGAAGACTATGTGATTACTTCCTTCTGAGTTTTGAGTTCCAATTTTGTTTGGATTATTCTGAAGAATTTTAAAGATGGTTGTGTATTGAATGGTCTTTCTAAAACGTTGGGTACTTTTTTTGAATTTTGGAGATTAATATTCATATTTATTTTTATATAGGATTATACTTTTTGGGGATTATATGATCCCGTAATAACATTTTTAGTATTAGTTGATGACGAAAGACAAGGGAAGCATATAGTTATTATTTTGAGGATTATGTGATTCTCTAGAAGATTATTCTTGTTCTTTTGTTGAGACTATGTCTTTTTGAATGCTCATTGTTTGGAGAAAATATTTTTCTTGGAAGAAACTTATTAAAGGGTGAAACTCTTCTTGAAAGTAAATAAATTTACTTATTTAATTATGAAAAGTAACGTAAAACAAAAACATTGTTAGTTTACATTTTCTACTGGGTAGTCAATGACCGTTTAACACATCTTACGTTTGTGATCTTCTTGTCATTAATTATCTCCTAATCATGTTTTCTATCAATCTCCATCAGAACTTGATCCTGTGTTTTCTCTTCCATATCCATGTTTTCCTACATGGAATCCTAGTATGGGTTAACTTGGGTGACCTTTGTACTTACCTTTCTTTCTATTAAAGTAATAATTTTACGAACTCTTTTCCAAGGTTGGAATTTCGACAAAATTTCCAAGCACAATTTTAAAATTAGGAGGATGCAATTTCATAAGGGGGAAAGATTGTAACGACCCAAAATTTTGAGTAAATTTTGTTCCCTAATTTTTGGGGGTTATTTTATTTTTTTCCTTTAATAGAATGAGTATAATTAAAATGAAACCACTGGGTTTCAACTGTTATATGACTATTGGTTAATATAACCATTTGAGACTAAATGTTACATTTATTTTCTATAAATACAAGTGATCTTGATTAATTAAAATCGAAAGGTGATGTGATGGCCCCATCCAGTAGTATCAGGCCGATGGAAGCCCATCTGATGGAACTCGGGAAGGAGGTAGCACCATTGGGCTTTTCTCTGGACCAAACCCAATACTAAATTCATCGTTTGAAGCTAGAACAAAATTTCCTTTGCAAGAAGTTCAAGATGATAGAAATCACTACTCGGGAAATGATGGCCGAGCCGCCCCAAGATTCTATCACCCTAGCAAACCTTACTCTTTGGTCCTATGCTGGTGTTATTATGGGCTATGTAACGAGATCGTAACTGCCTTGTGTAATCTTTTTTTTAATAAAAATTGTGATTTCTTCTTTTGGTGATGTTTGGGAATCTCAAGTGTCCGGTTACATATAGGATGTATATTATTGATGAATTTGGGAAAAAGGATATTTTAAAATATTTATGTAATCCTTAAATAATTAGAAATGTGTAATGATTTTCAAAAAATGGTCTTATACAGTTGTGTTAATTATGAAATTTAGAGTCTAATAAGATCAACTTAATTTTTGATGAATAGTAAATTATGAATACTGATTTTACAATTTTGATTAGTAATGTGACCAAATGCATTAGTAATCTCACTTAAAGAATATATTAATATAATTTAGGCACCTTGATTAAGTAATGTCATTCAATAAAATAGGTAAATAACTGTTTCAGAAATTATTAGTCAAGTATTAGTTTTTTTGGGTGAATATTGAATTTTAATAAAAAATTAAATTAAAATTATTTAGATAATTATTTTTATAAAATGGAGTTCATTTTTAAATTCAGAGCATCGATATTAGGTTTTGGTGATTATTGGGGATTTTTCTGAAAAAATTGAATTTTCAGTGAATAGTGTTTTTATTTAAAAATTAAATTAACAATATTTCAAAAAGTATTTTAATAAAATAGAGTTCATTTTTCAAATCAGAGAATCGTTATTTGGTTAAGGTGATATTTTTGGGTTTTTCAAAGAAAGTTGAATTTTCAGTGAATAGTGAAAATACAGTTTTTGAGTTTCAGGTGTTTAATGACATCATTAAGGATGTATTAATTCTTCAATAATTATGTTCGACTTATGAATATTAAGATAAGGCATGAGGTGTCCCAAGTGGCCAATATCATGGGCATGCCCATGGTTTTCCAATACCACCGTTGAGGTGTCCCTTGCCAATTAATGCCTTGTCCCCTCACTTCCCATATAAAAACCAATCCATTCTCTCATCCTTTCGATTCAAAAATCCTACTTAATGATGTTATAATCTCCTTACCTCCCAAGGAGTCCTCCCATGGTTCCCTAAAGCCTCCCAAGGTCCCAAACATCAAGATTTATATGTCACTCTTCAAGGTAAGGGATCATACCTCTCTCTTTCCTTTCATGTATTGTTCTTTATATCATTTATTTTAAGCTCCATGTTGTTATGTTGGGGATGTTTTTTATATTAAATATATTGAAATTTTTATGTTCATATGAAGAGAGACCCACTATTTCTCACATCAATTCATTTTAATAATATTTAAGTGGCTCCATTAGGCTGCCAAATTTTTTTATGGGATCCTTTCACTCTTCCCATTTTCAAAGATCTAATTTAATGTCAAGTCTTTAAAGTTCCTCTTTTCCATGTTGGGGTATGATCTCTATATCCAAAATACTGTTATTTTATGTTCATATGATGAGAGACCCTATTTTATATCATCAATTCATATTTTTTATGTTTTAAGTGACGCCGTTAGGCTGCCGTATTTTCATAAGAGAATTCTTATTTTTGTCTTCCTTCCATGTTTTTCATTTCATATGTTATGTCTTTAAAATTTCATTACCATGTTCTTATATCCCTTATATTCTGTCCCTATACTATTTTATGGATCATTTATGACTGGGTGACCCATTTCCCCTCTCTATTCAATGTTTTCTAAAACCCTGCAACATAGATGTTATGGTTTCGAATTTCCGTCTCAAAATGTCTCTCTCTTTTTCAAAAATTATTTTATTTTATTAAGTGAATACCAAAAAATCATTATTCTACATGGGTATTCACATATATATATCTATATTTTAAATTTTAAATTCTAGTATTTATATACATGAAACCCACTTTCCTATTTTTTCGTGGTTTTAAAATGACATAATGATCATGTCTTAAAATCAGTTTTTACAACATTATGATTATGAAATGAAACACATTTATTTTATGCTATATGGGTTATTTATGAAATGTTTTATGATGATATATGTGTCTCACATGATAATAATAAAAAAATAAAGGTGGACCCTGATAGATCTCCAATGCATTGGGTAATGATGTAATCCTTAGGGATTACAATTTTAACGATACTTTGGTGAATAACCGTGGTAATTTTTTTTTATGACACCTTAGGGATGGACCTTGGTGAAAACGGAAATGATTTTCTATGTTAAATTTTGTAGCCACATCTTCAAGTTATGAAATAAGTTATTTTTATTATGATATGCCTCGTGATTTCATTCTCGTTCCTTAAAGATCATTTTCATGACTTTATTGATGTATCTCAGGTTCACATGTTAAATGTTATTCCTTGTTTCCCTTACTGGGCCTTCTCCTCATCCTTTATTTTGATGTATGTACCCAGGTTATGAGATGTAGTAATGAACCTAGGTTGAACATATGGAGAAGCCTTTCAAGTGTTTAAGAACAATGTTCTTTCTTTTCATGTATTATGTTCCTGGTTTCCAAGACACTAAACATTAAGGATCCTTAGTTATATATAATCTAATGAATGTTAATGTGATAAAAATGCGGGATGATACATGAAAATTTTCTAGAAACCATTTCATTGAAAATAGATCGAAATAATCTAAATAAGGACTCAAATAATTGTGAAACCTTTTCCCTTGAAATCATATAAATGAATCTATAAAACTTTTTGAAAACAATTTTACATGAAAACATATAATAGAAGATTAAAAACATTTTGTAAACAATTTTCCTTAAAAATTATAAATCGATGATGAATATGTTTTGAAAAAAATTTCTTTGAAAATATTTAAAAGAATCTTGAAAAAACCATGAATACAGTTTTCAATGAAAACTTATTAAGGAATGTTGAAAACATTTCGAAAACTAATTTCCATAAAAACATATAAAGAATTATAAAAACCTTTTAAAACGTACTCCATGAAAAAATCGTTGAAAATTTATAATGGGATGTTGAATATAGTTTGATTATTATTTTATTTAAAATTATTTTTAAAATTAGTTTCTTGAATGTTAACCTATTAAAAATTAAAAGGAAAATTCAAAGAAAAAATGACTGTTAAATGTATACATGTCGTACGAGGTGAGAAGAAAATTCCCTTGCATGTTAAAGGATTATAAAAAAACTTTACAATAAACTGGTAAAAATCTTCATATAAGATTAATGAATTTTATAGATTATATGAGAATAACTGAATATTTTTGGAAACTATTTCTAGAAAACATGATTTTAATGAAACAATGATTTCCGGCCAAAGGGGGAGTAAAGTTGGGATTTCTTAAAAACACATTATTAACTATCTTATTTACGAAAGAGTTGAAAATTGGTACCAAAACAATAATAAATCATGAATAAATTGAGGAAAATAAAACTAATTAATGTTCTTGAGTCATGGATCATAATATTTCATTAAAGGAAGCCTAAACAATGATAATCATCAAACTCAATGAGACTGTTTCAATAAAATTATACCAATTGGAAACATTGATTGTAATTCACCATGTAAGGAATTTAAATTAAATGATGCGTAAAATATCTTGAAAATAATTTGATTCATTATATGAAATTACAAATGTAGAATATACACCTTATGGAACAAATTTTTGTTTATAACATGACATCTATCTCAAAGAAAGAATATTAAGGAAAAATTAGGTTGCTGATTTGGTAAATTATGAAACATAAATCCTAATATATAACTATAAAAAAATTCATATCTAAATAACCATAATTTTATTTTTAAATTTAAAATAATACAACCATTTTTATTATAGACACCACAAAAAAATGGGAGCTGAAAAAATAAAGCACCTCATTGAAATAAAATGTGAGATGAAATTCCCTTACCCTGTGACTTCACTCGCACTGTAATCAAGACACCTTCTTATATAATGAATGTATATTTATTATAAATCGTTTATAGAAGAATATTCTTATATAAAATACCATAAAATTATTTTTTGTGATTTTATATTAACCCCTTGTTAATAATTCTATGTTAAGTATTTTCTTCAGGTAACGTCTTCTTTGTTTTTCACATGGGTCTTAATTTGTAATATATTTGATCCTTATAATTATATCATGATTTAAAAATGTAAATAATGATATAAATATAAATAAAATTCAGTATGTGTCATTTATAATAATATATATAATATATATGTAGTAAATGGAATACAACATCTTGAGAAATGGTAGGTTATATGTAGGCAATAACATTGATTCAATTTTTATTTATGTATTGAATGATGGGAAGAAAATGGAATATATGTATGTATATATTTTAATTATATTTTAAATATTATTTAATATATATTATCGAAAATTCCTAAAATTATTCTTAATATATTCTATGTATTTTGTGAATGAATCACATCAATTTGAGGGGGCGGTAGTCCACACTATCTGAAATGAAATTATAATATTTTCCGAAAAAAGATTGTATAATGTTATGTGTTGTAAAATTATTAATTCAGCATAAATAAATAATAAATATATTATATAAAAATATATAATCATATTTTCCATAATAATGTTTAGCATAAGATGCAGGAAATTAAAAATGACGAATCAACCTTTCAAGAGGTGGTAGTTCTATGTACTTATAAAATGTATATTCGTTTCCCATTTGATGGACGTGTGTGTATATGTATGTCAAAAAAATGAATAAAAATACATTTATATTGATCATATAGATGTTGTTATACAATCATGGACTAATTTGTTTTAGTGGATGGATAATTGACTTAAAATTAAACAACTTGAGTATGAATGTTAACTCTTATTCGGGATACTCCTTTGGGATTTCATCAAATAGATTTATATTATTTATTTATACACAATGGGATTATTCTAGGATGTCTACAGGATTTTTAGGGAGATATTATTGATTATATTTGTCAATCCAAACAATCTTGAGAGGTTTGAAGAAGTGGGAGGGGCGGACGCATTTTTTATGTAGGAGGATTGACACTCTGGTAAATTATTTAAATGGGATTCCATCCACGTTATTCATTGGTCAACTGGATAAAATAATGGAAACAGTTATATAATAGGGAGGGTAAAATGATAATATGTCCATCCAATGGATCTTAGATATGTTTACAGGAAATTTTGGACCCTTAGATAAATGTATAGTCCCTTATTATGCTTAAATTTTCCATATTCATTGTAATTATTTTCAATTAGATTCTCTAATATTTTTCGTCAGAAACTAATTGTATGTCATTAAATTTTATATACTATGATGATTAATAAATTGGAATCAATTTTTCTGAATTCTAATCATATAAGTGGGGAAAATTAATTTAAATTTAATTTAATAGTCATGTTGACAATATTGGATTTATGAAAAAGTGTTGAAATATTACTATGTTTTTCTAGTCCATTTTAATTTCAAATATATTCAATTTACCCATATATGGTTGATCAATAAATATATGATATAATTAAAAAATTATATCGGACGTAACTTTAATTTATCATTATAAATAAATAGATGAAAATGTAGTTTTAAATTAAAATTCAGTATTTATCACTATTCATTAATAAATGAATATTCTCATAATAATCATAAACATTTAAACCTAATATAATCGTTAAACTATTTATTAAAAAAAGATTTTTATTTTATCAAATTAAAATTTTCAATGTGTTTAAAATTAATTTTATATTTTAAACAAAGGTCATTGTAAGCAGTTCATCTTAGAAAATTGTATTTCTATACATATAAGGTGTTTACCAAAAATTATTTCATTCGTTATCATTAGGTTTTATTTACATTAAACCATTATAAAAAATATTTTAAATGTAGTTACTGCTACTAATATTACTTTTTTTAACTTCTAGGTTATAATTATATGATTTATATAATTATTATAAAAAATTATGTTTTGTATAAAAAATATGTTGTGAATGACATAAACGAAGTCAGTGTTGCATGTAACATATGCCAGATCGATGATCCATTTAATGTAAAATGGACTAGTCCCATATGAATGGGATTTTTTACAATTTTTGTTTTGTGAAATAAATGATAAATAATTTATTCATTAGAATAAGGTCTATTAAAACTTAGGGTGAAACATTCTACCCACTATAAAAAGTATTTCACCCTCTAAATTCATCAAGGTTATCACATGTCTAATACAAAACATTTAATTTCATAGAAACCCAAATTTTATAAATTCATACATAAACATCATTTATAAAAAATAAATTTGGAAACATGATTGTTACTCAATGTTAAGTAAATCTAGGATTCCAGGTAGGAGAGTATCAGTTAGAAGTGAAAATATCGATAAAGAGGAAAAATGAATATAATTATAGGGGTGATTTAGGACATCACTCACAAATGAGTGAATGGTCAATGGAATGTTGTGTTCCTCGATGTGGAAAATATATGATGATTTAAAATGATATAGGGAAAACCAAAATTAACGTGTTAGGAAAAAATTTTATGGATCATTATTCTATCACTGAGTAAATCAATTATTGGCCAGGATTATGTTGAAATATAATTACTTGATATATTCATATAAATAAAATTTCATTCTTTTATAGTGTTTTTAACAAATTCAAATTCATCAATTACTTCAATAAATTGATATCAATAAATTTAATTTGATTCTTGAAGAGTAAAATACACTATTATTATTTTTTAAGGACCATAAAGAATGAATTTTATAACTATTTATCTATAATTGTTCATAGAAACCTATATTGGTAATACATTAATCATGAAAGAGTATATTTCCTATAACAATCATGTTGTACTTTTTTTATAAGCATATTTAATATTTTTAAATATTATACTTCTATCTAAAAATTATTAATTTTTATGAATGACTATTTTGTAATAATTCAATGAAGTACATGTCACACTAACAAGGTCATAACATATCCCCACTATGAATAGAAGCTTGAAGTGATATGACAATATTGATAAATATAGTTTTCTGGTTGGATGACACATGATAATGAGACACATAGTATACAGAATGTCAGATGATTGTACTCATATATAGATGAGAAATACTATCATTATGTTTGTACATGGTAAAATTTGAGACGAGAGATTATTAGAGTAGTCACACCCTTGAAAATTATTTATTTTTTGGTATCATCATATATTCATATCTGGGAGCATGTAAAATGATCTTTATACATCATTATTATTGTTATTAAATTTCACAACACATGAAATTCTATTAACTGACAGAAATAATCATGCAGACAATTGGCGAGAAGTAGGGAACATTGGGTGCATCACGAGTGGCATGTTGTTAGCTGATATTTCGAGGAAGAATTTTTCCCTTCTATTTGTGGAGGAAGATGTCACAGAACATTGATTTAAATAGAACTGTGGCATGGAATTCCAGGGTTATGGTGTAATGATGAGTTTATTTAGGATATTTAAAAAACAACATATCAAACATATAGGTTGATGACAATATCCTAAAACCAACTAGAAGATACATTGATACAAATGGATTATATTTCTCAGTTACAATTCATATATGGATGTCATTGATGCGAATTTACCTTCATTTCCATAGGTGCCATGACCCATTGTTTTATATTAATCTATGGCTTTAGGCAAGCCCGCCTAATGCTAACTAGAATGAATCCTAGAGGGTCACACACTATGTGTTTTTGGTTGTCTTAGTTAAATTATATTGGAATTTGATTAATTTAATAAATATTATTTTCAAGAGTGTGGAATAGCTTTATTCAAATAAAAAATATTTCAAATTTTAAATAAATATTTATTTATTGGATTGTCGGTAAAATATATTGATATATTTTATTGAACATTTCATAAATATATATTATCTAGTTTTTAAATAAAATATTTATTTAATAGAATTATTTATTTATTTATTTTTTCAGATGTTCAATATTAGGAACTCGAGTTCAAGCAAATAAAGGCTGGTCTGGTAGTAATTTAAATATTTTCATGATGATAAATAATTAATTAACTAGTTTGATGAAGAAATTTTTTTTAATAATGCTTCAATTATTTTATGATGCAGGCTTTTATTAAAAATTCAAATTTGTGTTTTTTAGTGATACAATCATAATGATTTGGTATTATTATTAAAATCATGGGTTTTCTCTACAGAAATGAATGGATTTAATTGATTTTATGAAATTAAATATGGTAACTGAATGTCCATGTCGGTAAATATACATGTGCGTCTATTGTGCCATTTTCCGAACAGCAGGCCCGATTAATTGATAATTGTCGAGTTAAACTATTTATCTCTTGAATCCTCTTCATGACCTTCTCATGAACGAGATACATTCTTCAAGACTGATGAACAAGAGATCATGAATGACCGACACAAGAGACCCACTTCACAGCACAATAAACCGGATAATGAATGGCGCAAATCATAGGCTATAAGAGCATATATAGTTCACTGAAAGAGGGATTCTCAATTGAATCCCCACAGGTGCAATGAGACAATTTGTAAGAGTCATTCTCGAAAATATACATCATCAACGAAGAGATAACTGACAATGTAGTTATCCTTCAAATAGGAAATTAATTAAATTAATTATAAACAAGATGTGCAAGTTCCTCTATAATGGTTTCATTCCCCTTCCTTCATTACCTAAATCATTGATTCTATTCTATAGAGACTAGAAATAATCATTTAAATGATCCCAGAATAATCATTGATCATGGTAAAAAGTTAATATTGGGACTTCTTCCCAATCATGCTACCGCTGCCCCGGGAAACAATAAGGGGGGTCGGTGTGGTTACATTGTTTTTTATAACTGTTTAAAAATTTCGTCAATGATTTATGGTATAATAATTTAGTTTGTCAATTTATTTTAATTGTTGTAAAAATATAAATCTAGAGATCAGTTCCTCCTCTTTTGTTTTTCATACACCTTACAAAAATGATTTATTCATTTAATTTTGATTAAAATAAAAAAGGTGATCTCTTCTGGAGGATCCAAATGTTTTGGTCGTAAACCAACAGAATACACAGTTTGTAGTTGTTTTCACATTCTTTTACCTAGGTTTAATTCTTTGGGATCGATCCTCCAAAACTGGTTGTTTCATTGGTGTTTGTCTAAGTCATAAAGACTCAATGTGTTTACTGGGAACATGTGGCACATGATTTCTAGATTACACTCTGTATGGCCCACTGGACACAGCGTGTAGTCACTTTGGGTTAGTGATGGACCGTGTACCCCATACATGACTTTCCATAATGGTGACCGTGTAACACGGATACAACTAAGCATGGGTCCCACTCGACATGCCATGCACTCTAAGGATTTCTGAATTACCTATATATGTTGTTTCCTCATGCATGTACTTTTTATGGATAGTGAGTGATGGTACACAACTTATAGTAGGAACTACAAGCCGTGTACTCATCCAAATTATGTATATTTATTAAACTTTATTATTGTATTACACAAACCTTGAGATGTGTACCATGGTATAAGTGTAAAGTTGGGGAACACCATGAGGTAGTATTTATACCTATATATATGTTTTGGATTAATTTAACATCTATGTAATTTTCATTCCAAATAATTGGGATTTTATAAAGATGAATTCACTGAGTTACCTCTAAGGTACAAGTTACATACAATGATAATTTAAAATGAAATTATTTATTTAAAATTATTATGGATGGGAATCCCAAGGAAATTCAGAAAAAGGGATTAAGAGAAAGGATTGATTAATTAATGATGACAATTAACTGAATAGAGCATAATTTGTCATAAAAAATTACAATTAATGAAATTAATTCAAGATTTATTAAATTAATAACTCAATTCATGTCTATGGGTGATCATGATCTTGACCAATACCATTTTATGGGATTAATTTCCTTTTAATTTATTTATTAAACTAATTGATGCACTATGAGGAATATATCATCATTAATATGTACGTCATGCGGGCCCATGGTTTCTTTTATGTAAACAACATTTGTTCCCTCACTTATGTTTGAATTTAAAAGAATATGTAATGCATGGAACTCCCATGCTAGTGTAGATAGTTCAAGATAAATATGAGACAAATCAAATCCAATGATATATAAAGGCAGAAAGGATGAAAGTTGTAAACACAAACTGAAATAGTACAATGTGTTTATCCCATAGGTCATGGTTAGTTAATCATCCTCTATATAAACTAACCATTAGAAAAGATCATGATTGGGACATTTTCGTCATTTTATTTTTATCAGTTTCATGATTTATAATTATAGACTTGTTGTATCAATCATATAATTAATTATTTAAACAAGAATGCAGTATGGAAGTAAAATAAACCAGGATTATATGTAAATATTATCAAGACATGGTTAATCACTTACATATGATCCACATAATATTAACATGCATGTCACTATGATAATATTTAATCCACACATAAAAGATAAAATCCCTAAAATAAAATTTTACATTAGAACAAGTTTTTTGTTATATGATTATGGGATAAACTTATTTAAAGTAGGTGTTTTGTGAATTTTTTTTGGGAAAATTACTTTTATACATGAATCCATTATTAATTTTTTCATGTTGACTTAACCATATTACATCAAGAGAAGTATCCCTTGATACACTTTGTGTAATATTGGAGGGAAGAGTTGATGAAATCCAAAGACCAGATTTCAGGATTGGGGAGTCCACTCAACAGATCATTGAGTTGCAAACCCACACTTGTCAAATACATTCTTACCTAAATACATTCAAATAGCATGACCAACCCCCTTTTGCGTTATGCAAAGAGAAATATGGATCCCTGACAGTAAATTTTTTAGGAAATTGGAAACTTCAAGTTCAATTGTGAGGGACATTAAACATGATTAATTAGTGGGAGACATAATAAAATTAATTTTTCATTTCTCATAAAAAATAATCAAAAATTTATTAATGATATGCACTTTTATTATTGAAATAAAATAAAAAATTCTTCAGCAACATTATCTATGTGTTCAATTTTGGGTAAATACTACATCTTGACTAATTGTAACATCCAATAAATTTTTAGACAACATCAGTTTTTTCTATGTCGTGAACATAAGACTTACGTGCTCGAGTCACCATTCCCTGATCTGTCGGCCCAAGAGGCATGTGACAAAGGGTTTTTGGTCATTAAGAAAGATATTAATGATGTGGTTGACGTCCAATGTTTGATACTATCATCAAAATCTAGTTAGGTCATTATGTCTCTTGAAAACAAGGAAGCTTATAGAGTGCTCGAGCACCTCATTAGTCTTTACCATAAATAATAAATACATGAATAGTTGGAGATCTCCAAGTAACAAATTCAAAGTATTATTGGAGAAGGTTACCCTATTGGGCCTCACACAATCATTTTCCTTTACTACATAGAGGGATTGGAGGTTATATGGATTAAACTCCCTGAAGATCTGGGTACCGATATCATTCTAGCTTCACTCCCCCATAACATCTACTACAGTTTTGTTAATTTCAATATGAACATCATTGACTGGTCTCTATCTGAACTTAGTTATTTTGTCCATGTGGAAAAAAATATAAAGTGAAAAAAAAACCTTTTATTCATATGTAGAATATGAGGAAAGGGAACGAGAAGATATTTATGCCCAAATCATTTTCATGCCCTTTTAAGAAAGGTAATATCTATAGGGAATCAAGGGAACATGAATATGTTTGTTTCGCATGTGGAAATTAGGGCCACTGGAATAAGAACCACACCCATCCTAAGAAGAAATGGGAAGCTTTAGGTGAGATTTTTATTGAATGTAATCTATCTATTTATACATATTGGTTATTAAATACAGATTTTGGTACTCAGAAATGTATCAAATACAAGAACCATGTATATTTAAGAAGATTGACCGAAGGGAGGTAGATCTATGAGCAGCAAACGAAGCCAGAATCAATAATGTAGCTGTTAGGAACTACCAGCTCATGTTGCTAACTGGGATGATTGTGTTGTTGATGGGTTTCATTTATGTTATTTAGGTTAACGAAAACATTATTTCTGTTTCTATATTAGATACATATATATGTTTTTTCATGTCTGGAAATGAAATTTTATTCATTAATCAAGAAAACATTTTTTTTGGTTGGGAAAATTTCTATAAAGGTATTCATATATTGTATTACACAAACCCCGAAATGGAAATCAATAAAAAAGATAATTCACATGAATCATACCACAACCAACATTGGCGTCACATGTTTGGTCATGTAAATGAGAAACGCATGAAAATGTTACATCAAGATGGATATTTAGATTCCTTCAATATAAAACCATGTGGTGTATATCTTGCATCATTACAGGGATAAATGACCAACGACACATTTAGTGAGAAAGGATAAAGGGATAATGACATTAATTAATAGATTTATACATATGAGTGTGGACCATTTCTAGATGAGTGAAGAGGAGGGTACACATATATCATATATTTTACTGATTAGTTTACTAGAAATGGATATATATACGAAATTATGTATTAGTTAGATTCATTTGATATGTAAAAAAGAATACAATAATGAATATGTGAACCATCTTGGTAAGAAGATTAATAAACTCTACTACGATTGAGGAGCATAATATCTTAATCAAGATGCCATTGATTACTTATGGGAATTTTTTATTCAATCCAAACTCACTCCTCCTTAAATTACCTAGTGTAATAGTGTGATAGAAAGGAGGAAACACACCTTGTTGGACATGGTGAGATCAATGATGAGTCATGTGGGTCTTCCATTATCCTTTTGGAGATATACGTTACAAATAGTGGAACACATAAAAAATCATGTACTAACAAAATCGATAAATGGTATTCCAACAATTTTTAGAGCAGAAAGAAATCCATGTTATAGAATTTACATGTGTAGGGAAGTGATGCATTTGTTAAGGCCTCTCCGGGTAACAAACATTCTCCTAAAGGAAAAATGTCTACCTTTATAGGATAAACCAATGAAATAATGGGATATTACCAATTCCAACCCTTAGACATAAATTTTATAGTGGAAAGAAACAACATAATCCTTGATATGGACAACATCTACAAATGCGATAGTGGTAGTGAGATAGTATTCGATGAATTTTAGGCTCTAGTTAAACAAGATTTGGTATAAGAACAAATTCCACAAATCCCCACAGAAGAAAGAATAGTTCCAGAGACACAAGAACTATGTAGCTGTATAAGAGTTGTTATAGAACCAGAATGGTATGGTTTTTTGTTACAGATGATTGAGACTCATTATTAGTTGATAATAATGATCCTCTAACATATATGGAATTAGTAAGTGGCATAGATTTTTTCCAGTGGAATGAAGCCATGAATTATGAAATGGATTCCAAATTACAAAAACAAGACTAGATTTTGGTAGATCCTATAGCTGATATAAATAATATTGGATTCAAATGGGTATTTAGGAAAAAACTAGACATGTAAGGACAAGTCTATACCTATAATTCACAACTAGTTGCAAAATAGTTCAAGCAACGTCAAGGCATTGACATTGATTAATCATTTTCACCAGTTGCAATGTTGAAATATATCATAATTATATTAGACATTTCTATTTAACATGACTATGAGAATTGGAAAATGGAGTTCAAAACAACATAACATAATAAGAACCTCCATGAATTTGTCTACATGATACAACTTGAAGGGTTAATGACTTCAATGGAATCCAATAATGTATGAGAGTTTGCAGAAATCCATTTATGGATTAATGAATGAATCTAGTTCATCGATCATTCATTTTGATGAATCCATAAAAATAATTGGTTTCATCTAGAATGAATTTGAGCCTTGTGTCTAAAATGGTTTAGTGGGAGTGTAGTGGTTTTCATAATAGTATATGTTGTTGACATATTACTTATTAGAAACAAGATAATAGTCTTACAATCTGTTAATGCATGCATTAATCAATGCTTCTCTATGGAGGACTTGCGTGACGAAGCCTATATTCATAGGATCAATATCCAGTGTGATATATCCAAGAGATTTTTTGTTCTATTTAAAGTACATACATTTAAAAGATACTAATGTGATTCTGTATGGAACAATACAAGAGGGTATTTTTTATAGCAATAGATGGAATTCATTTCTCCCCGAAAATGTGTCCTCAGACACAAGTGTATAGAATGGAATTGTAAATGAATCCATATGAATCAACGATTCGGTGAGCCATGTATGTCATGATATCTATTTGGTTGGATATCCCCTACGCATTCAATGCAATATGAAGATATCAGGATAAAACTGGTGACCAGAATTGAATGATAGTTAAAAATATCCTAAAGTATCTGAGTTGTGGTAAGGATATGTTTTTAGTTAATGGAGGAGATGATGAACTACTCATAAAAGGATATGAAGATGCTAGTATCTATACTGATCAAGATGACATGATGATTCAAATGTGATACATCTTCACTTTGAATGGAGGTGCAGTGATCTACAAGAGCTCAAAAAAGAGTGTGCTTGAGGATTCTATAGTAGAGTCCAATTATATCACATCATCTGAGGTAGTCAAATAAGTAATTTAGATGTAATGATTGATCTAGATGCTGGATGTGATACTAAGTAGAAATTATCAAATCACAGTAAACTATGATAATACTATAATAGAAACACTCTCACAAGATCCAAGGTAACTTTAGTGGAAGAATCACATACATTTGAAGAATAAAATCTAGAGGTTTTTTTCATAGAGTGGGGGTGTTTTAGTGAAAAATATTTCCATTAAAGGCCACATTGAGGACCCCTTAACTAAAGCTATGATGAACAAAAACATGATAATCATGTGATGTCAAGTAGACTAAAAGTCGTAGGTAGTTGGCTCTAGTAAAAGTGCGAGTTTATACGATTTGGTGTCCTAGAACAAAATGGATGTATATTGATTACATGAATAATTGGTATTTTTAAATATTAAACATATTATTACATATTGATCATTTTTTAGTTGAATATAGTGTAATAATGTACTGGATTAGTTGTTTCACTGACAATGTCATAGTAGTTCCCCGCTATGATGAAAACCTTGAAGTGCATTGACAAGACTCAAAAATATAGTAATGTGGTTGGATCATATTCTATATTTGGAATAATATTATACAAACCATAATGTACAAGTACTCTTAATATGATGAGACTTCCCCCCATGATGTTCGTACTTGGTAATATATAAGACTGTAGAATATGCGAACAGACCCTCCATTAAGAATTCTACATGTTTTTGTGTCGTCAGATATTCCGATCTGTGAGCATGTTTAATGATCATTAAACATTATTATTATCATTAATATGTCTTAGTATTTTCTCACTTGGATTTACTGATGAAAATAGTCATGCCACCCATTACCGAGAAGTAAGGTATGTTCGGTTTTTCATGAGTGGATTGTTATTAGTGGATTAGTAGAGGAAGTATTTTAACCTTCCATTTATGGAAGTTGGTATCTCATCCATTTTATTGAAATAGAACTGCCAAATGAAATTCCATGGCCATGGAGTAATGATGATTTTATTTAAAGTAGTCAAAGAAGGATGTATCTAACACAAAGGATGATGACATTATCATAAAACCTGCTCGACGAGATATTGAGACAAAGTGATTTTATAAAATAGTGAAAATTTGTATGTTGATATATTTTTTTGTGGCTTTATGTTCGTTATCTTCTGTTCCTTGACCCATTGATAGAATTTACTCCTAGAATTTAGGCAAGCCCGCTTAATGCCAACGAGAAAGAATCCTTGAGGGTCACGTACTTAGTGTTTTTGGTGGTCTCGGTGAAACTCTTTTTTAATTTAATTAATGGAATTAATATTATTCCCAAGATAGTGGAATAAAATTATTCCATTTAAATTTATTTCGTAAATTAAATATATATTTATTTATTGGATTTTAGTTAAAATATATTAATTTATTTTATTGAACAGTAAAAAATATTTATATAACTGAATAAACTATATTTATTTATTTGCAAGTCCAATAAATAGAAGTGGAGTTCGAGGAGACGAAGGCTGGTATGGAAGTAAAATAATTATTTGAAATAGGTTAAATAATAATCATTGATCATGGAGACTAGTGTTCATCATCATATTGATTCCAAAATAATCATTAACCATGTAAAAAATTAATGTTGTGATCTATCCCAACTGTATTGCCTCTACGCCCGGTACCAAAAATTCTATAAATATAGAATGTAACACTAATATTTCATAATGAATAACTATTCATCAAAAATAATTATTTAGAAATTGAACATATCATAGGACAACAGTGTCACGAACCATCCCTCGTGGCCCGTGCCGTGACAACCCAAAGCCCGCCTTCCGTTGGCCAGGGGCGAGCGACTACTACCAATGGCATTGTTCCCTAAAACTGGGAATTTATTGTCTTTATATCCTATAAACGCACACAAAATAGCATACAAACTGGAATCAAAACTCTAAGAAAACTGTATAACAAAAGAGTGTTGTAAATTAAAGTGGCCGGAAATACAAGCCCAACTATGAAGTACAAGGAACTGGAAGAACAAGTACACCTGAAGAAAGGAAAAAATAATGTTTGGTCACCTCTGAGGGTCCTACCTAAAGGTTAGGTACATATACCCTCCTCACCATTCCATGTTTGTTTTTCTCCTCCATCTACCTACTATCCGTATAGTCCACCTCCGGGTAACATCCAGTCATCGTACTCAGCCACAGATCAGCGCTATTCGTCGTCTGCATCCAACACTACGAGGTGTGGGCATATCCTGTGAAGGGGTGAGTATAAAGATAATAAGAAGGGAAACTGAGACCCTCAAGGTCTCCCAATAATCCAGTAAAGATAAACCACAATACTAATTATAAAATCACAAAGTATCATCCAACCCTACATAGGTATATGTTCATACATATACATAAGTAATCAAATAAAAACCAGCTCCAACTCTTGTGCCCAAGAATAAACCGTTCCACGATGGAAAATATGAAACTCATTGATAACAACATAGAGTCAAGGATAATCTCACAAAGGTATAAAACTTTTTTAGAGATATAGAGATGATTAGATGTCGCCACTAAATCATCTACTATGTCGAACACACGTAGGATCCTGATGCAGTAATAAAAGTTGTCAAACCCATGTAGGATCCAATAATAGTAATTAGAGATTTCTAACCCACGTAGGATCCTGGAAAAAGTTTTAGAGCGGTTGAACCCACATAGGATCCTAGAACCCTAGTCAGTCCTATCAAACCCACGTAGGATCCATATACCACAATGCATCCAGCCACAGGGTTCTGCCCAAAGGACACTTGATTCCGGGAGGGTTTTATCATAAGTCCAAGTGTCCATACATAATCTTCCTTTATGTCCTATGTTTATGTATCCCTAAGATCAATCATTCCATATGAAACCCAATACAATAGACGGCGTGTCAATCAGACGCCCGATGTTAGAGTTATTGGCATTTCCTTTTTGAGTGCCCGGTTGTATTTATGTTCATTCCAACCCAGCCATAACCCAACTGTTTCCAACCCTCATGTGGGTTATACCAAAAAAGGCATCTCCCTCAATGGTTTCCTTCTCCACATACTATTCATCAATCGAACGTCTGTGGCTCATGTTATGGGAAAAGAGTGGAAATGGAACAAAGATTATCTGGTCCGGTTCGGCACATGAGGAACCAACCGGCCCAACCCAGCCCAACCCGGGTATAGACTAGGGTCTGACCCTGTCTACAGGTCCGACCCGACCTGCGGGGGTAGCCCGGCCCGTGCTGGGTCCGTCACACGTGAGGACCGCGGGTGGCGGTCCTAGGGAGGTCCGCCCTAGCCGCACCCATGGGGGGAGGCTGTGCCTCGTGGAGTCTAGAATGACTTTTCCATTCGGGCAGTTCAAATCCAGCACCATACGGCACCAGTCTGTGTCACACGGGATCCATGTAGTGTGTCCCGCTCTTCCAGGATGGTCGAGCTTCCATCCACCTCCCACGCGGTGCGGCCGCACTGCAGCTCCTCCGGTAGCTGGTACAGCCGGCCGCCCCTCCTCAATCGATGTGCCCATGTCCGGGGTCCCCCTTTGCTCGACCACACGGTGCAAGCTGATCCATGCGTTCCCCGGCAACCCGGAAGCTCGAGCCACCTGTTTTCTTCATAGTCGGCCTTGCGCCAGCCACCACTACACCACCGCGGCCCGTCAGGCACGACCTACTACTCTGGTGGTGTCAATGCACTGACGCAATCCACGCAGCTGGCCGGTTTTCTAGTCGCTCTTCCATTCTTCATCAGTGATATTTTCCAGTTCTAACCACCGAGGAACCTTCCGTTGTCCACTGGACGAGTTTCGCTGCCCCGATTTTCAATCCGGAAGATGGTGCGCACTACTCGGGACGTCGCCTTCATTTCGGAACCATCATTCACGAAAATTCCCCAAACCTGAATCATGCCTCGATTAGCATCAGAAATCAAAAAGTAAGGTAGAGGGGTCAGGTCGTGTTAGTTCGGCCCACACCCTCCACTTTATAGTGATAGAATGCTGCCTAGAATCATAATCCATGAAGGAAAATAAAGAACAAAAAAAACAAATAACAATGCTCGAACCCCTACTTCAGATTCGTTGGCGTCGGAAAAGAAGATGAAGAAGTTGAGGATGATATCATTTTCATTTTTCAAGTACGACGCTTCCTCCCTTGTTCCGGTAGGAGATCAAAGAAGAATAAGAAGAAGATGTTCGTCGTTGGCGGAAGAAGAGTACTTCTTCCAAGGTTTCCTCCAACAGCCAAAGCACCAATTCCCGCAACTCCCAAAGGTTGGAAACAAACAAATCAATTTAAGGAGTCTCCCCCTAATAACTTCATTTAATGTAGAAGGGGGGGGGGGGGTTGGAATGATTTAATGTGGGTGTTTAGTTTGGGTGGACCCCACTTTAATTCAAAATGATTTGAATAAATTAAAATTTATGTTTAATCAAATTAATTTTACTGTACCTTTTTTATCCTCCATGAATGGTTGGAAACACAACTTATGTTCATGACCAATTGTAGCTTAGGTGAAGGTCCCCTTAATAAATCACTGGCGCCCTGAGTTCAACGGTCCCATCAGATTTAAATTCTATGCACTGGTTCTATAGTTTCCAAAACCCACTCTTAAGTTCACTAAACATAATCAGAAACATCTGAAAAACATTATAGGAACTCTAAGACTCATAATTACATGACATTAGTAATTTCATACATGTAATAATTCCATAGAACAATAAAAAAAATATTAACATGGATTTTCGGGTCTTTAAATTCTCCACACATCAGAGCTTTGCATCCCAAAAAGCCTAAACTCAATAACTATGAAAACAAAATGCGGTATTGAGCACGAATCTAAGCCCCTGCTCCCATGTTCTCTCTTGGAGGTTCATGTGGTGCCATCTCACATGCACAAGAGTTATTGATCTCCCATGAAGGACTCTCTCTTGTCGATCCTCAATCTCAACTGGAATCTCTAAAATAGTCGCCCCATCATCGATGTTAAGCTCACCCCAGTCTTTGATGTGAGTTAGATCATGCATGTATCACCTCAACTAGGATACGTGAAAAATGTCGTGCACCCTGTGCAATTGAGGGGATGTTCCAGTTGGTAAGCCACCTCAACTACTCTAGTGAGAACTAGGAAAGGTCCGACGAATCGCTGAGATAACTGGCCTCCTCAGTCAAATCTCCACATAACTCGTCGAGATGAGACGCGTAGAATGAAGTGGTCACCATCCTCCAACATCAGAGGTCTCCCCCTCCTATCATCATACGACTTTTGTCTGCTCTATGCAGTCTTCATCCACTCTTGGATGATCTGTACCTTCTTCGTGGTAGCCCGTACCATCTCTGGTCCCACTAGTGCTGACTCCCCTTGGTCTGTCTAGCACAGTTGTGATCTACAAGTTCGACCATACAAGGCCTCAAAAGGTGACATCCCGATAATGGAGTGATAAATGTTATTTTTTGAAAACTCCATAAAAGGAAAGTGGTCCTCCAATCTGTGCCCAAATTCGAGGACGCATGAACGGAGCATGTCCTCGAGAGTCTTAATGATCCTCTCAGTCTGGCCATCTGTCTGAGGATGGAAGACGATACACAAATAAAGTTGTGTCCCTAATGCCTCCTACAACCACATATATTGCGGGGAAGTGAAACATGTGTCACGATCAGAGACAATATTCAAATGTAACCCATGTATCCGCACAATCTCCTGCACATAGAGGTGTCACATGCTCTCGACTGAACTCAAATTTCTGATCAGTATGATGTGCGCTGCCATGGTGTGTTGGTCGACGATCAACCAAATCGAGTCATGTACCATGGATGTACATGGAATTCCTATAACAAAGTACATGGATATCACATCACACTTCCAATCAGGGACCTCTAAAGGATGAGCCATTCATGTTGGTACCTAGTGCTCCGCCTTCACTTGATGACATGTGAGGCATCGAGAGAAACTCTGATACTCAATTCTTTATACATGGCCACCATTGCTTTCTTCGAAGGACCTGGTACAAATTCACCACACCTGGATGTACCGCTAGAGGTGATTTGTGGAACTTCCTCAACACTACCTTCCGAAGCGACACCGGTACCATGTTACGTCCTTTGAAGAGGATGATGTACTCCCCACCTTCAAGAAATACATTAGGTGTCTGCCCTGTGGATATCTGTGCACGTCGATCCTTGTAGTCAGTATCCCCACGATGCGCCTCCCTAACACTCTAAGGAGTGGGGGTGTGACAGTAAGAGACTACACGAAATCTGCTCTATCTCAGTACACATATGAAATCTGCAAAGTGGATAGCTGCTCAGTCGCCTATCCAAGTAGCTAAATACCTGATTTCATACTAAGATCATCTGCTAGAATGTTATTTTTCCCAGTAGCATATAATATATTTCAAAATCATAGTCCTATAGAAACTCAATCCAACGCTGATGTCTCAGGTTCAGGTCCTTCTAAGAGAAGATATACCCGAGACTCTGGTGGTCGGAGTAGACTGTGAAACACTCTCCCATCAGATAGTGTCACAATATATTCAAGGCAAAGACAACTACTGCTAACTCTAGGTGATGTGTAGCGTAGTTCTACTAATCTTGTCTTAGCTGACGAGAACCATAAACAATCAATGCTCGCTCTGGCATCAGGATGAATTTGATCCCGGTCCCTGATGCATCGTAGTAGATCACGTACCCAACGCCCTCCTCTGGTAGCCTCATGATGGGAACACTAGTCAACCTCTTCCTCAGCTCCTTAAAACTCTGATGGAACCTATATGCCCCAATGAAGGGTTTCTCCTTCTTCGTTAATTCCGATAAGGGTGCTGTAACTCTGGAGATGTCTGGCAGAAATCTACGATAATAACCAGCTAGTCCAAGGGGACTTTGAACCACCCTTACACTACTTGGTGGTTCCCATTCTAGGAATGATTCAATCATCACTAGATCCACAACAAATCCTACATCTGAGATGACGTGTCCAGAAAGTGAACCTCTTGGAACCAGAACTGGCACATCGAGAGCTTACCATAAATGTAGTGTTCTCAGAGATTGTCCAGTACCATCCCCAAATGAAAGGCATGATCCTCCTTAGTATTCGAGTAGATAATAATGTCATCGATGAAGACTACCACAAAGCTATCATAGAATGGAAGGAAGATCTTATTCATAATCCCCTTGAACACATCTGGTGCGATGGTTATGCCGAAGGGAATAACCAAGAACTCATTGTGGCCATACCAACATCAGAAAGCTATCTTATGCACATCCTCATCTGATACTCTGAGATGGTGGTATCCCGATCGAAGGTATATCATCGAGAACCAACGTGCTCCCTTCAGCTGATTGAAGAGGACATCAAACCTAGGAAGAGGATACCTGTTCATCACGGTAACCTGGTTCATGTGCTGATAATCAACACAGAGGCCGAAACTCCCATCTACCTTCTTAGAGAACAAAATCGGGGCTTCCCAGGGTGAAACACTGGGTCTGACGAACCCCTTTCCCAGCAATTCCCACACCTGTACTCACAGCTCACGAAGCTCCACAAGAGCCATCCGATACACTGGCATAGATATCGGTCTCATCCTAGGATACAAGTCGATGTGAAAGTCTATCTATATGCGAGGAGTTAGTCTTGGAACCTCATCAGGAAAAACATCCACGTACAGATCCACCACCTCAGGATAACTTGGACTCTACACATCAACCTCTCCGAGGATAAGGATATCCAACTAATTAGTAATTAGCTACCCCCTCCTCTGGGTAAGTCTATGTTGCGCTAAAAAGGCTCCATTTTCACCGGTGAAGGTAAACCAAGTCCCATCCTCGTGGACAGATGACACTTTCTGCCTAATATATTCAAATATATGCATAGACTGTAGATAACCAGTCCATAACCAAGAGGACGTCGTAGGGGCTTGACACCACTACTAGGATATAACAGTCGAAGCTCTCGCCTCTTAGAGTAAGCTCGCACTATCAGCACGAGTGAATAATCATCGAATCCACTCCTAGAGGATTATCTAGCCATAATGATCAAGACAACGACTCCGTCAGAATCTCCATTCTTCGAACTAGGGCAGTGGAGACGGAAGAGTGAAGAGAACCTGTGTCTATTACTACTATAGTTACAGTGGATTAGACACAGATAGTACTTCAAATCATCTCGGAAGCGCCATGATAGTAATCATCAGTTGCATGGAGCTGATCTATCTCATGTACACCTACTCCCTACGGTCGGGGTGGACCTCCTGGTGATGGTCGCAGTAATACCTAAAAATGTCTCCAACTTCCAACTACACGACCAACTCCTCTTCCATGTCTGCCTGCACTCTGTGGACTGCCACGATCGAATTTATGTCCGTTCCTGGGTGGTCCTTCGACCGTTTTCTGTTCATCTGCACGGAGGGTCAGACAGTCACGATCCATTTGACCCTGCCCGTCACATGCATAGCATTTCCTACTCGTCATATGATTGTCACTATCTTGTGTGTCACACACCACCAAACCCGTATCTTGAGGTAATCCACCGAATAGCATGGTCTGCTTAGATCTCGGCGACATATGTCTACTACCAGCTATAGAAGACTCTGATACGTGAGGCCCAATGATGGTTCTCACTGCTGGTGACTGCTCAGCATGTAAAATCTCTTCTAATTGGGCTCTCTCCAACACCTCCGCCTATGTTGAGATTCTGAGGGAGATCATTGAAGCCCTGATTTATCACCTAATTCCCTGCACGAAGGTCCGGGACCTAAAGAATGGGTCTTGCACCATATCTATGTAGTAGTAGGAGAGGTCAGAGAACCTCACTGAGTACTGTACCACTGTCATGCTACCCTGCTGCAGATGAAATAGCTCATGTATCTGCACTACACGTTGGGTGACTGGGACAAACTCCACCAGAAACAGGCTCTCGATGTATTCCTAGAGAAGTGTCACCTCGTCATACACCTAGAGGATCAGGCTCCAGCATCTACATACTACTACCTAAACTATTCTCACCGAAAGGATCACCATATGGTCAGCTGGTGTCCCTAACAGTTTGATGACTCTCACCAAAACCTCCATCCAATCCTCAGTTGTCCGCGGGGCCGTCTCACCCATAAACCTGGGCGGCATCTGGCACTGGAACTCATGAAACGTGCTTAGTTAGAATTCAGTCTCCACTACTGGGGCTAGTGTCATAGGTGGCCCAATGGGTTGTGGTACCACTGGTGCATTTGATGTGATAGTGCCCTACACTGAGGCCTCATCGCTTGGTGGGATGCCATCTCATATAAAGCCAAGAACCATAGCTAGCTCTCTACATGGGGCCATCCCAATTAGAAATAGGTACGCCATGATAAATAAGTTATACCTAGTGAGCTGACTCAAAGATATCACAAAGAGAACTTTTGAAATGAAACACACACACAATTAGTTTTTTTCGTACACTGAGTCAGAAATTAGAAGTCATAGTCCTAGTGTATCGATACGTCGGCTGCTACACTAACACCGATTTCCCTAAAATTTTAACCACACCCAAAACACTTAATTATATTGTCATTAAATGATCAGAGTCTAATGTTCTATAGTAGAACCGACTCCTCTCATACCAATTATTCACAACCTTCCCCTCAGGGCCCGTGTTGTGACTACCCCAAGCCCGCCTTCCATAGGCCAGGGGCTACCGAATAGCACCAAAGATGTATTTCTATATTACTGGGAAGGTATTTCCTTTATATGCTATAAATGAACACAACCGAGCACACAGCTAGACACAAATCACTAAGGAAACTGTATAAAAAATGATTTTCATAAAGTAATGGTGCCAGAAATTCAATCCCAAATGTAAAGTACAAGGAACTGGATGAACAAGTACAACTGAAGAAAGAAAAACAGCTACTGGGTTATCCTCTGAGGGTCCTACTTGATGGGTAGGTACAGATAGCCTCCTCAACACTCCACATCTATCTATCTCCTCTGTGTACCGACTCTTCATATAGTCCACCTCTAGGTATCGTCTAGTCTTGGTATTCTTAGCCTCAAATAAACATTTTCCATTGTCTGCATCCACAACAATGAGATGCGGGCATATACCATGTAGGGATGAGTATAATGATACTCAGTAGGGACCCCGAGAACCTCAAGGTCTCCTCGAATCAACTACGGATAAACCATAGTAGTAAAAATACAATCACAAAGTATCATCCAAATCTAATTATTAGTATGCCCATACATATACCTAAGTCATAAAATACAAACTGGCTCCAAATCATGATCCCAAGAATATCCCATTCCACTTAGGAAGAAGGATAACTTGTTGATAAAAACACAATGTCAAGGCTCAACTCACATAGGTATACAACTTATGTAGAGAGATAGAGATGATTAGAAGTATCCATTGAATCATCTACTCCGTCGAACGCACGTTGGATCCAAGAACAGTAATCAGAGCCGTCAAACCCACGTAGGATCCTAGAACATTAGTCAGAGCTATCGAACCCATGTAGGATTCTAGAATAGTAGGCAACCCTATCGGACCCACGTAGGATCCCTTTATCACAATGCAGCCAACCACAAGGTTCCTCACAAAGCACGCTGGATTCCGGGATGCACCGCTCCTCAATCCAAGAGTCCATACATCAACATCCATGAATTACCAAGATGACGTATCCAAATAATATGTCTTTCCATAAGAAAGCCAACACGAAAGATGGTGTGTCAGTCGGTCGTCCGATTTGAGAGTAATTGGCATTTACATTCCGAGGCCCCTGTTGGATTTAAGTTCGATCCAACCCGGCCATACCACAACTATGTCCAAAACTCAAGAGGTATAAAAAATAACTGTCTCTCACAAAGGATTCTGTCACCGTAGATGGTTTTTCAATCGGACACATGTAGATCAAGTTACGAGCAAAAGAGTGGAAATAGATCAAAGCGTGTATGGGTCTGGTTCGGCCATGTTGGACCGACCCGTACCAACCCAGCATGACCTGGGTCCAGACTAGGGGTTGTCCTGGCCCACGGGTCCGACCCGACCTGCAGTGGCGGCCTGGCCAGCGATGGCGGCCCGACCCACGCTGGGAGGCCGGACCCGCGCTAGGTCCGGCCCACGTTGGGTCCGGCCCGGGCGGGGCTCGCGACTGGCGGTCCGAGTGGGGTCCACCCTCCCCACGTCCAGGGGGGAGGTCATGCCCCCTAGATTCCCGAATGGCTTAGCCATTTGGGTGGTTCAGATTTGGCGCCATGTGGCACCAATTTGTGTCACACGGGACCCACGCAGTGGGTGCCGCTCCTCCCGGTTGGCAGAGCGGCCAGCCCCCTCCCGCGCGGTGCGGTTGCACGGCGCCTCCTCTAGCAGCCGGATGAGATGGCCACCCACCCTCAATCGATGCGGCCCCCATTTTCTCCACCGCATGGTGTGCGATACACCGCACCTTCCCCACCAACCTAGTGGCCCGAGCCACCGGTTTTTTTCGCGGCCGGCCTTGCGCCGGCCCCTGCTGCACCAACATAACCCGTCTACCACACCTACTCCTACGGCTGCGCGGTTGCGCCTCTAGAATCGACGTGGACGAACAGAGTCCCGACTACCCTTCCCTTCTCGCTGGTGACATTCTACAGTTCTGAATGCCGACGAACCTTCCACGGGTCAGCAGGCGATTTATTGTGGCCCGATTCTCGATCCAGATGTTTCCATGGACTACTCGGGACATCGCCTCCGATTCGTAATCATTGTTGATAAAAATCACTCAAACCAGACACATGCCTTGATTAGAATCAAAATCAACAACGTAAGGTGGAGGGGTTAGGCCGTGTTTGTTCCTCCAACACCCACCATGTTAGAGTTATAGCACACAGCTTCAAATATTTATCCACAAAGGAAAACGAAGAACGAGAAACACAAAATAAAGCTCAAAGACCTACCTTGGATTCATTAACATCAGAAGAGAAGATGAAGAAGTTGAGGATGGAGTCATCGGCGTTTTTCTAGGAAGACACTTCCTCCCTTGTTCCGGTAGAAGATCAATGAAGAAGAAGAAGAATATATTCGTCGTTGGTGGAAGAAGAGTTCCTCCTACAAGGATTCCTCTAAATAACAAAACACCACTTCCAGCAACTCCCAAATGTGGTTTTAAATAATTAAAGTGGGGGTTTAGTTCGGGTGGACCACACTTATAATAAAAAAGATTGTAATAAAATAAAATTTGTGTTTAAACAATTTTATTTTATTCCCCCTTTTTTTTCCTCCACAAAATGATGGAAAACCAAATTCCATTCACATCCAAACGCAGCTGAGAAGAAGGTCCCCTAAGGAAATCACTGGCACTACGAGTTCAACGGTTCCCTTAGATTTCAATTCCGACAATTGGTTTTAATGTTACCAAAACCTGCTCTTATGTTCACTAAACGTACTCAGAAACTTAGAAAAAACATTCCGAGCACTCTGGGCCTCGGAATTACATGCCATCAGAAACTGCATACTCTGAATAATTCTATATATCTTTAAAAAAATTACATGGATTTTCGGGTCATTACAAGTGGTATGCAGGAAAGCCTTATCATCATTCGGTCAGTGATTTCATACCATTGGCCTTATCAGATATGGTTGTTTTTCACGCGAGATATATGATGTACTTTTCCAAAACCATGAAATCATAATTTCTATAATATTTATTATAGATATCCTTAAAATATATTTAATCCCTAAATATAATTTTATCCATGGTTTTCAGTACTGTATAGACACATAAAAACATCCTGTGATTTAAAACACAACCTTTTCATGAATGGTTATCTTTATAACCCTTATGAATGATGAATATTAAAATAATTAGAAATAATGTTATGAAATTAGCTTAACATTGATCCCCCATATATCAAAATCTATCACTTGGTTGTAACATTCCTAACATTTGAAGAGCCTCAGGGTAAATTTTCATGGAACGTGGTGAAAACATGAGTTACCATTAATCATTTCAAAAAATAATGCATTCTTATTTATTCCATATATAATTGGATATATTCAATAATTCATTATGTTGTAAACATCATCCATGATAGCTGGAACAACAGGACAATAATTCTTTAATTTTCCCCAGGATAATCAGTGGCATCATATTTACTCATTTGTATCCCACATATCATTATCTAAACAGAATTATCTTAACATAACTATCATATTATGGTTTATATTTTCTTTATTAAAATATCACCTTTTCATTTACATAATTTTCTTGTCAATTAGAAATAATCTATATAATCATTCAAATACTTAGGGATAAATATAAACTGGAAGAACCTTGTTTATTTCACCATTCATATAACACAATTAAAAAATAAATAATTCAAAAATATTATTATTCCACTTCATCCATAATCAATAATAATGATACATCACATTATTACAAAAAACTTACTCCCTTTAATATTTCATCTAGTTACATCATCAGCAGTAATATAACCATTATTTACACCAACATGTTGATTCTTTTCTAGAGCATTCATCATGGTACATTAAGTTGAATATTTCCCAGTTATTCCATAATTATAAAAAATTACTTTTTACGATTCCTTTGGAATGACAATGATAACATTAATTTCATTAACAAAACACAACTTTTTACATTATAGTCACATTCGTTGTGTCCTTCTTTTCAATAGTCTAAACATCTTCTTATTCCTATAATACATTCAACTAAGTGATTATTTCCACATTATTGAAATATAAGAGGCAAAATCATCTTTACTTAGTGGTATAAAATACCCAAAATCACAACAAACTCCTTCTTTATCTTCCTAGGTGATTTTGTTAGTTTGTTAAGGTACACATTTTTAATCATGCTCTGTGAGAACTGATTAGTCATGGTCAGGTCATATTTCAAATATGTGATCATCCCACATGAAATCCCATTAAAAAATATTCTGTAACATTCAACATGAATCCAATTTTTTATCATTCCTGCTACTGACTAAAAGTATAAGCATAGTGTGAGAATTAATTATAAAAGAAGAAAACCCCAATATCCTGATAATAATTAATTTTCGTTGTCTAAATCATTAAATATTCATAATATATAACCACCTAGGTTAATACTATGTTATTTTTTGGAATAATCTATTTAAATATTTCATGATGGTTCCTGAATAGTTTCTAAATTCCTAAAGCATATCTCCCGAGAGTATCAAACTACATGTACAACACATGCCATTATTGTGTTGCAGATTACCCCATGTCTAGCCCATAACAATTGGTTTGTTTATTTACTTTTTAGTACATAGTTGAGAGATCCATATCCACCAGTAGTATCCATAAAATTATTTATTTCTAGGAAACAAATCACTTTACCAATTACCAAATTTTAAAGACATTTTCTTATTCTTTTCCCTACCCTTAGACATTTCCATAGGGTTCTCACTGTGGTTTTTTCATCGTAGCTTCCAATGGATAAATAATCCATTTATCCAATACCAAATATATTGAACCTAATTTTATATATATTAACTTTGTATAAAATTTGTGGAATATGTAAAAAATTATACAAACAGATTCTTAATGATCGTACTAGCCTGTTACCTTTGGGAACATGGAAATGTAGTCACGAGTGCATAAATGAGCTACATCCTATCCCATTGGGTTATTCATGACTGTCACCATTATTATATAAATAAAATATAATACATTTCTTTATAACCTGGTGGAATGAAACAAAGAATAGGTTGTTCTCATATTCTTTGTAAGAGTGAAAAAGAGAGATATGTAAGCATTATTATAAATATAAGGGTATATGAACATAATCATGAAAATATAATATTATAAATGTAAAATAAAATATCAAAATAATGAATCATCTAATTAATCATATATATTTATAAAATGTGAATCATATGGATATAAAGAACAAAATCCAAGAAAAAATAACCTTGAAAAAAAACATGATATTTTGGTAGACACTTAAGAATATGTAATGATTACCATTGTAGTCAAGGCATTGTTTTTGAGACCATATTAGGGTAAAATGACCTTCACTGAATCAGGTTTACACCATATTCCAAATCTATTTTACCAAACTGAGTTCAGTCTATATTCAAACCCTAAAATAATGAATATAGTTCATTTCTCACCCAAGCCCTGTAATACAGAACCATGTTAATTTATCATTCCAACAGTGTCTGTGTCATGAGATATTAATAATTACCCAATTCATTGGATAGATATATAGGTCCCAACCAACATATAATTAAATTATTCAAACATGATCCACATGATAATAAATAATCATATCATAAACCATTAAATAAAATTCGTTTTATAAACATATAGTCTTATCAAAACCTGTGGAAAAATATAGGTCTCCTCATAATTTCATCAAAAACATAACCCATGACATGTAGACGATTTCCGATGAATACAACCCATGAAAGAGAAATGGGTTTCATAAAAATCATGTCATCAAAACAAAATACATTCATAGAACGATTATGAATTGAATCATTGAATAATTTCCCAGGACATGAATGAGTATAACCAATAGATATTATCATTTAATGTAAGTAATATTGAAATATATTTCAAAAAGTATTCATGAGAAAAATATCCTTTCTTCATTGAAAAATGATCTTTAATAACGAAAACCCATTTGAAACCCATTTTCATGATAATAACATGACATCTTACAAATAAATATTTGATAACCATTAGGAATTATTTATCTTCGAATGCATATAAAGAGATCATGATTTTGATTTGAAACCATTTCATTGAAAGTAAAAATAATAACTAACATCATTTTAAACACCATTTTTTTATTAAATGTCCTAAAATAATCAATGAATATTTTTCAAAAAAATTCTCTATTACAACTTATAAATGAATATTGAACACATATGTAATTAAAATTTCATGAAAACATATAAAATAAGATTGAAAAAATAATTAATAAAATATCCTTAAATACATATAAAATATGGTTAAATAAATTTTGAAAATATATTTATATCAAAATATGTAATGTTTTCATTATACCATTTTGAATACCATTTCCTATAAAAATGTATTAAAGAATCTTAAAAATCATTTAAAAATTATTCCATGAAAAATTATTTTACAACTTATAATCAATTAGGAAATGTATTGAAACCGCTTTATTTGAAAATTAAATTAATCAAAATATCGTTTAAATTTACCTTCTTAAACATGACATGTATTTATCATAGAAATGATTTTGGTAAATCTATTCAGGATGTATGAGTTCAGAAAAACATTTAATATGGGTAGAAGAAGGATAAAAAAATTAATAGTTCAGAGGATGACAAAATACTCCTATGGAAAAAATTAAAATATAAAATGTAAAAAATATCATTTAATGTTTATATTAGTATTTAAAAATATTATTGGAAACCCTTTTTTGAATGAATTTATTTAACGCAACAAATATTTTGGTCTTAGAGTTGGTAATGTTGCGATTTTTTCAAAACACTTTAATATCTATCTAATGTATGAAGCAATACATAAGTGGTAAAAATACATGAAAAAATCATTACTAAATAGAGGATAAAAAACATTATAGAATTTTATTGAGATATGGATCATAAAAAATAATCAATGTTAGAATAAACATAAACAATCTAAAAAAGTGATGATATTTTTTCAATAAACACTTACAACTTTTTATCTTTAAACCGTACTCACCAGGTAAGAAATTGAAATTACATAATGATTAAAATATATAGAAAATAATTTTATTCAGGTTAAAATATTTCAAAGTAAAAATATCCACCAAATGTATAAATATAGGTTCATAACATGTCATGTGTCTTAAAAAAGACAAATTGAGACAAAATTTCAATACCAATTTGGAGGTTGTTGAAACCTAAATCCCATGAAAGAGTGATCATATTAAAAAATTAATTAGACTTAATATTATTTATATGAATAATAAAATACATACATGGTTAGTATAGACCCCACAAAAAAGAAATGGGTGGTGAATAAAGCCAATATGTCATGGGAATAAAAGGTGAGATTAAATTCCCAAACCTTGTCTCCTGAATCTCTTCGTACTCATATATGATTCCTATATAATGAATTTATTATTACTATAAATATTTTATTAAATCATATTCTAATATATATTACGATTCTTGTATTTATAATGACAATATATTACCCTCTTGGCAAAAATTCTATGTTAAGTATTAACTTAAAGTAATATCCACTCTGTTTTTCGCATGCGTATTAATTTGTTATAAAAATTTTCAATATAATTATATCATGTTTTATATAAATAGAAAAATGATATAAATACATTTTATATTAATTATAATTGTTTTAAAATAATATATTGAATATTTGAAGCTGAAAGTGAATACACCATTCAGGGATATCTTAACTCGTATGTACGTGTGAATGTTGTTTCTATTTTTATTATCGTATTGAAAAAAGTATGAAAATAAAATATATTTATATATATATCTTATAATTATAGTAGAATTATTTGTTCTTATATATAATATTTTTTTACTAAACACATCCTTAACAAATTCCAAGTAATGTGTGAATGAATCACATCGATTTGAGGTGGTGGTGGTCCACACTTCCTCAAACGAAATTATCATATTTACAACAATTGGAAAGTACAAAGATATTTTTTTAAAATGATTAAATATTATTAAATACTTAATAAAAATAATATATATCGTATTTAATCATATTTTTCATCATAATTCCCACCATGATAGGTGGGAATGAAAATTGAAAGATAATCATTTCGTGTGTTTGTTGTTCTCCATATACATTAATAATATTCCCATTACCCATTAGATTGAATTATATAAATGTTTATGTAAAAAATGTATGATTAACAATCCTGGTTTATTGAATATACAGGTGTTTTATTATAATAATAAAATAATATATATGGTGGGGTCAAAAATTGAAATAAAATAAATGAACTTTAGGAATAATAGTACCTCTTATTCAAGTAAATATTTTTTGTTTTCACCAATGGGATTAGTTTGACAGATTTCTACCAATGGGGTGGTTTATAAGATCATTGGAGGAATGTGGTGTATATATAATGGAATATATTGTTTGAGAGAATGTGTCTTGAGTGGTGTGGGGAAGTGGGAGGAGATGATGCCTTTTATAGTAGAGGAGGAGTGACACTCTTATAAATTATGGGAAAACAAATTTCAACCACGTTTTCCCAAGTCATCTAGATTCAATAAAGTACCACATTCGTAAAAAGGGAGTATATAATAAAAAAAATTGGATGTTGGAAATGTTCATAAGTCATTTGGGGGATTAATATTACAGTTTATTCTCTTATGAATCATAAGTTTACCATAATTGATGTTATTATGTTTAACTGCATTCACAAATACATTTGGTCATGAAATAATACAAATGTACTATACAATATATAGTATGAAGAATCCATATACGAAATCCATTTTTTAGAATTATAATCATAGAAGTGAAATAAATTAATTGAAATTTAATCATGTATCTATGTTGACAATACAGGTTTATAAATTATGAACGTTCAATGGTTTGTAATATTTTGGTATTCAATTTCAAAATGAAATTGATTACAATGAACCATATTAGGTTGTTTTATAAAACTATTATATAATTAATCATTTAAATCAAATTAATATTTAATTTATCATTATAAATAATTTAGATGAAAAAGACGTTATGAATTAAATGTCAATATTTTTCAGTATTCATCAAAAAATGAGGTTTATCAGAAAAATCCAAAAAAATCACACACTAAACAAATTTAAAAATTATAACTACAATATTTTATTTTCATTTATCAACTTCATTTTTTAAATTTCTCTAAAATTAATTTAATTATGTTTCACTAAATGAAATTAAAAGAAGTTTCATTGATTATAATAGTAATTTTAAACATATAATAACTTTACGAAAATTTATATCATACTTTATAAAAATATTTTATATTCATAAAAAATTATAAAAAAAATTTAATAATAGTTACTAAAATTAATATTACTATGTTTAGTGTATAAGTTTAATTACCTTGTTTAAATAATAAAAATAGTAATACTATGTTTTGTAGATACTAAATATTTTGTATAATATATGCCAAGTTGGTTATTGATCTATAGTAGTCAATGTCGATGTTCTAGGAAATGTATTCAAATTTTGTGTTGTGTGAATTGTCTTTTGATTTAATGTATTACAATACATAAAATAAAACAAATTTATTCAAGAATAGAGTGTCCCTAAAAATTCAGGTTGTAACTTTTTCATAGAAATCTAACCATATCAATGTCTTGATATTGAAAAAGCATAGACACATAAAAACTATAACTGACATGAAAAATCATAACATAAGAGTTTTTTAGTCTTCTAAATATTGGATAAAATATACTCTACAATCAACAAGTTCAGATCCACCATTAACATACATGTTTTTCTCATCCTAGCCATGATCAACCATTTATGACATGTTAGAACATAGAATGAAATCTAGCATCATCCTAACCATAATTTAAAATCACCATGCCCCGCTATAATAGCATCCCACTAAATGAGATAATTTGATTTATTTAACTCCCATGACACTCTAATCCATATATTAACTGGGAACGTCCCCAATAACACAAGGCCTAAAAATTCCACAAAACTCTGTCAGTTCAGTTATGTTTTATGCTGTCTACCAATCCATAAAGAACCCACACACATTACATGTTTAAATTTGGCTCCCATTACATGTTAAAATTTTCAATTTAGAATTTTAAAATTGACATCATTCATATTTTAACTAAGGATTCTAAACATGTGTATTTATCCAAGATATAAAATGTATATAGGGTAGATTTTCCAAATTACTTGGTTTACATACATGTTCCAATTAAAAAATTATACATGTTTAATAGAAAACAAGAAATATTAATCCCTAAAACCAATTACATTAGTGAAAATAAATATATAGTAATGATATTACATTCGTTAAATATAGGGAAACATGAGATGAATAAAAAATCATGATGTGTTGATAGAACATACTAAATAATCAGGCAACCAACAATATCATTACCTAATTATAGAACCTTACCACACATGATAAATAGAAACCCAATCACGTTATATGTGTATGAATTATAATTAATATTACCTAACTAAGTAGAGACTATGTATGAAAAAATAACCAAGCCTGACAATCATGTTAGCAAGAAGCCTATAATTACTACTACATGGAATGAAATATGAATGAAATTTTCATTTCTATGTTCCCATAGATATACATGGAATGATTCATCCTTTCCATTACAAGAAATGGAAAAAATATGATAAATCACATAAATCAATATTTAATAGAAAATACACAAATCACTCAAGATGGAATCATAATCAACTTTAACAACAACAAAAATTTAACATCCATCAAATTCATAGCCACTTGAAATTTTAACTATGGTTGGTTTGATCAGTCCGAGAAAAAGATATTTTCCAAGAAGTTACACATTCCTTGTCTCATGTCTACTAGGTCGTGAGATATCTAAATAATGGAAACAAAAACCATTGATTTCAATTTTTAATATATCCACCAGGTTGACTACTAACACAGAAGCCAAACCGGTAGGTCACATGGCCTCACACATGCCTCCCCAAATTCATAAGGCAATCAACTTGAAGTGATGGGGTAAATATTGTAAAAATGGGAGAAAATACCCTATTGTTAGAGTATAATAACCATATTATAGAATAAAATATCAAAAAAGAAACAGAAGTGGTAATAATAAAATAACAAATTAGAAAATTTTTAACATAATTACTCAATAAAAATTAGCCAACATCAATGTACTAGCATTCATTCATGAACAAATAATTATAAAAATTTAAATACAATAAAGAGTTATATAGTAATATAAACACATAATAAATACCAAACTCTCCAAGGGATATCTCCATTAGCAATGAGATTTCATGATCAGTCATGTTCTCCAAAATCCCAAGTACTAGAAAACCATATCCATCAATAGTCAATGCTCTAGAGAACATGTGGTCAACGTGGGTAACCTAGTGTAATGGTGGATCGATCAGGGTGTGAGATATGAATACCTATAGGTTATAACCTATGGTTAGTATAATTGAATAAAATATTTGAAAAATATGTATTATATTTTTCAGGATTTATTAAGGATGAAAATAAATAAATTAAACAAAAACCAACCCACTCATGTTCCTAATGGACGGTTTGAGGCTCTACCTGCATCCAATAAAGTCTAGAAAGTGTATTTTAATAATTGTAATATTTAGAGTGAACCTATATTAGCAATGTGCGTTCATATGTAATTGGACATATTTCTAAAATAGTATATTTTGGATGGTCTGGGGTGTAACTCAGTCATCCATAACTATTATGAATGTGCCTATAGTTTAAAACCAAATGGTACAGTCTAAATATAAATTATTTTGTGGGAGACATAATACTTGTCACTTGATAATGCGAGTATTCCATAATTTAGACACTATATGTATTTAATGTGTTATTATTCCAACACTCAACATGGGATCTCTTGCATTTTACCACCATCTACATAGTATCAATGCCGAGAGATGTAATGAATCAACACTCAATTTAAGGGATCATGATTTCTCCCCATGATCAACAGAATAATTACCATAAATCCCAATATTATATCTAGCTGTAAAAAAGTGAAAATAATAATAACGGGATCCAGGAGGCATTAACTTTCATTATCTACCATTAATAAAACATTATAAATAGGGATTACCAATTATGATCACTCATATAAGCCGTGTTTATTATATTATTAAAATAGTTCTGGTTATACAACATTATTAAATTCCATTTCAATAAATTCATTCAACACATTAATGGAAATAAATTTGTAATATACAAGAAAATAAAAAATAATGCAATCCATTTTATTCAATCTAAGTAATAAAATTAATCATGTCATGCCATCCCAATTGCATAAATAAAAAAATCAACACGAATAAAATTCTCATTTAATAACATTCCATTGAATCTATTAACACAATGAAAGTAATTTTATAAGGATCATGGAGTAACTTGTATGGTACTATGGTTTAATTGGGATATTTCCTACATGGGAAATCCCATTAATTAGGAAAGTGAAGTCATTAGAATGAGCATCTTCCATTAGTAATTTATATATATTCAGAACATAAATAATTTTATATCTTTAATAAATGGATTATATCAGGAATTCCACATACCATACCCTACCATAAAATTATAGAATATGGTCTAAATAAAAAGGACCAGGCGTACAATAAACCACCACTCATAACATTGTAATTTAAAATATAGTGCACCTAATAATAGGTATATTATTATAAACGCATTATAATGTTCATCAAAAATTAATTTATCACAGCTATTCATTTCTATTAGGATTAATAACATAATTTATCAATCTAAATAATTGGGAAAACACACTTACATGGTAAAATAATTTATAATGATTCATTATAGAACTTATGAGGTGCTACTCTCAACCATGAAATTTCATACAGGGGGAAACTCCCTTCAGAATCCAATAAAAAATCTTAGAATGATATATGGGAAATTATTCATATAAATAATATGTATAAATTTATTCTGGAACATCCAAGGGGTGTCTATAATTGATGTTGACAACCTTTGTACACTAATACATGGTAACAATATGTATATATAAGACAATTGATAATTTTGATGTGAATAAACCAATTAAATGGAAACGACGAGAGAAGTCCCTTATTGGGAACAATATAAAAATTTATATTTCTATAGAAACATAGGGATAATGAATTGCATAACCTACCTCATTGTTAGGATGATTGAATAATCCAATATTGTGGTCTTATTTGGTCTGTTTGGGATTAAATCTATTAAAAACACATCCATCCTAAAAAAATTGAAATATATATTTCCCCAAAATAAATTCATTGGGATAAGATTAAATAAATAAAGGATCAAAAGGAATCGAGATATTAATAAAGGGGATCCATAGAGACTTTCTATTATGGATTCTGACTATGGATGTTGGAGAACCATTGATGTCATGGTTGGGCATTGAAGAGAACCACATCGTTCAAGGAGGTTCATCATGAAAAATAAGAAGGTTGAAAAAGAAATAAATCATTTTTATAAATTATTAATGTAAAATGGAAAATATTTCCCTAAAAGTGGAGCATGTGGCTTGCCTATACATTTTTGAAAAATAGTGTGCCAACCATGCGACACCCACTAGCTATTAAAGCCAGCTTGTGGGGTTATGCAGCATGGTTTCTGTATCCACACTCCAACTATGAGATTAATAGGTTATGTGTAATAACTATGAAGAAATAAATATGTTGTCTAGGTGATATTTTTGGGTGCACCATTCATTGCCTGTGTGACACATTCAACTCCTCTGAATTAAGCAACATAGTTTTATGGTGGGGCCACATGGGTTTAGGAAAACCATTTTCCTTTGTCAGACCTCCATAACATGTAATTTTCAGAGCATGTGAATCTCGTAAAACAATTATTACACCCTTGAAACCCCTCAAGATATTACCAAAGTACAAAAACACCAATTTGATGTGTTCTAACTCTCTTAATTACATTCCAATACATTGATAAATGAATAATATTTCGACCAAAAGATAAAATTCAAATTCTTATGGAACAATACCATGGATAAAAAACATAGGACCTTACAATTGTTAATTAGATGGGTGACCTTCTGATGGACTCCTACAGAGACGAGGAATGTGATGATCTTAGTGAGTTGAATAAACTAATGTGTGTTTCTATAGATGTATTGTTGTAGTCATCAACCACATTATAGGTTGTTTTTTTAGTTTCATTTTGTTGGGACTATTTTTTGAACTTTTTATTATAATTACTTGTTGTTTTACTCTAATCATGGGATTTTTGTTACATATAAGAATGGATATTAGTTTTATTACATTATAGCATTCTTATATCTTGAAGTTGTGTTTGTGTGTGCATGTATATTATGTTGAACCTAGACATGTGTATGATATTCCAACTTGGTGACGATTTTCAACCATTATCCTGTTGATTGAAGGCTTGTGGGAGTTGCCACATAGGAACCTTTGGGTTTATTCCATATAGAGTGGTATCAAGTTTGTTGGTTCTACAATAGGACCAATGTCTATGACATTTTTTTGGGGAAATAGTGTATGTTGTTTTGAGATTATATTTCAGGACACAGACTATTGTATTGGTGTGGTGGATGATGTATCCATACAATTGGACACTGATATGCTTATATTCAACTCAGTACTCATTGGAGAATGATATTGGTGAACTGTTTTACCTAAAAAATATATGAATGATTTTTGGTTGAAATGTAATTCTTTAGTCATATATCTAGATATAATTAATGACCATAATATATCATTGTAATGTTAGGATGCCTTCACTATGTTTTCAAGATATGATTTTGTAGAATGACTGTGATGATTATCCAATAATTAATGCAACATTAATACATAAAATTTTTTATAAGATGTTACATCATGGCAGTGCACAAGTCTTACCACCACCAATTGAGAAACACAAGGTATCAACAGAACAAGTAGATAAATTGTGTAGAGAGAGATAACACATCATTATATTCTATTATAGTGACCAATTAGGTTATGATTGGGGCTTGACCACTAGTTTGATGATGATTTTCTAAAGGTGGTGATTTGAATCTTTATTATTGCTATGAAATCTAGAGAACATATGGTGGTCAATATGGTGAGCTATATGTTTGGATTTACATGGAGATTGGGGGGCTTAATGACATAGTTAATATATTAGCTGACTCTCACATAGTCTATGTACGAGTAACTTTTTTATATATTTTTTCCCCGTCCAAATTTAGGATTGTGACCATTAAGGATATTATACAACAATAGAAGGGTAGTTACACTATGGATGAGCATTCATCATGTTTCACCAACCTCTTTCAGTACTTGATCGACATAGTAGAAAATCAGTTCTACTTGTCTTGGACAGTCGATTGGGGACTTTGTATGGACGTATGAGTTTTTATGATACCTCTATTAATTCTGGAATTTTGTGGGGTTATTTTATGTTCTTTAATTTTGAGAGTTTCCTGTTTGAGAAGGTGATGAAAATGGGTGATATTTGAAGGGACATGGGATCTAAGACATCAGTAGAGGAGATTTTATGAATAATATAAGTACCGATATTTGTGTTATATTTATTTGCTCAATTACCTTATAATGGATTTTCAGTTTTTCTCTCATTGGATAGATCATGTAAGCCTACTGGGAATAGGTGATACTCTTTTTATGGTACGGATATCTCATGTGGTATTGTCCAACCCCCCTTATTTTTTATATAGTGATTGTGGATGGTCCCAATACATAGAGGTAGTTGTGTGAGAATGATGTTATGTAGGGTATCATATGTGGATGTAGAGTTGGGATAATAGTTGGAGGTGGTCAATTATATAATGCTTTACCATAGGAGGCATGTGCTATACTTGGGTAGATGGGGTATAAGGGAGATGAAAGAAAAAATGACCATCGACTATGACCTAGAGGCTTGAAGAATGATACATGAAATAATACATGTATTTTATATAATATATATGGTACCTATATGAATTGGTGTGAGTCATTACATTATCTACACATATTTAGTACTGGATTTAGATATTTGGGTAGATCCTTTGGAAGGTACATTACACGTGGAGACTCCAACTAGAGGTTACTCAGAAATCAATCACTATTGCTGATGTTCTTAAAAGACCATTAGAGGTGAGAGTTTCATTTGGAATCTCTATGAATCAATGACCAATAAATATGATATAATCATATATATAGAAAATTTATTAGTAGTTATTTTGCAGATAGATTTTTTTTAGTGGAGGATTTAGTGATTCCATAGAGATTTGATGAGGTTTTACACTCTAGTTGAAAAAGAAACATAGGAATATCCAAATGGACTCATGCATATGATGGTGTAACTGATAACACCTTAGTTGGAGTGCAAGACCAGTGCTGAAATAGATACATTTAGTTTTTAGTTTCCAAATATGGTGGAGGAAAAAGAAGAAATCATTACTGGGAATTATCATGGATTAAATTATCACCGATTAATAGAATATTATAACATCATAAACCAAAAGTATGTAATGATATCTATGATATAATACTAGATGGATATTGTAGTGTTTCATGATATGATGGTGTAGTTTTAGGACATGGACAAGAAAGGATTTGATAAACCTATTTTATCTCCCCATGTATCCCCTTTTATTTTTTCATGATGAATGATAATATCATGAGTTTGTGTGGGGATTACTATTTCCTACACCTGTTGATTTTGAAGAACAATTATCAAATATCAAGGATCGATGGTGTCTTCAATTTTTTAGAGGGTATCAATGGTTCTTGAAGATTTAAATCATGTCAATATATAACTAATTGCACGTATAAAAAGATTATATAAATAAGATTTCATGTTATGGTCATAAGGAAATTAGGTGTTTCTGCTTATTACCTATGGTGTGATAAATGCCCTAGAATTTTCCATTTGAATCATGAAAATTATTTTTAAAACATTCCTATAAGGGTTTTTGGTTGATATTATAGATGATATCATAGATCAATCAGCATCGATTCCAAATCATGATAGATACACATGGATGGTTCTAAACCTACATCAGGGGAACCAAATTTACAAGGGGTTCTCATAGTTCTAGTACTTGATTTAGGAGGTCCAATTAATGGGGTATGTCTTCTGAGAAAATGTTCTAACTGTGGACCCTGTAATGGTTAAGGAAGAGTTAGTTTGGTATCCAACTAAGTCCATAATAGAGGTGTGAGGATTCCTAGAGTTTAAAACCATCTATTTTAGATAGATACGGGGGTTTCCAAATATATAAGCTCCATTGAAAGATTATACATGAATGGGGATGAATTTTAGGAGGACATAGTTGTTCCATTATGATTTTCTAGAGTTGAGGAGGATATTGACCACTGGTAGTATCTTGAGACTCCATGATAAGGGTCTCAAGTAGCTATTTTTCTATAATGCATTAGTTACTTGGTAATTTTTTTTGATCTAGATGTAGGATGTAAATTAAAATGGATCATGCCAGCTTATAAAATGTGATCAATTCTATATGATCCATGATCTTGAGTTATTAGTAGTAGTCATCACATCGATGGTGTGTTAACTATACCTAAAGGGTGAGCTATTTATATTCTATTAAGATCATATATGTATAATGTATATAGTCACATACATTGATGGTATCTTACATTTGATGTAATGGATATTCTTCCTTAAGGATTAAGAAAATGGTAATGATTATAATCTTTTTATGGGGAATGTGGTGGTAGATTGTCTTAATAAGAGATCTTTTTTGAAGCTACATAGAATGGTGTCAGGGTAGTTTTTCACTGTACATTTATCCTTTTTTATTGGGGATAAACAATATTATCTCTATTTTGTGATTGTTTCTCTATCAATTATATAATATGTTAGGGATATATGTTTTGGTGATACTGATTGTGTGACCCTAGGTACATAGCTATATAATATGAATACACGTCATCTATATTATGATAGTGGGGAGAATATATTTCTTTTTATTGGTTTTTTGATTTAACCTATGTTGTTGTGGGAGGAGATTATCAAGTGTCATCATACATCACAATTTATGGTATATCAATGAGTGATGTTTATGCACAAGGAACTCTAATGTATGTTTTGGTAAATATGAATAATTAGGGTAGTTTTATCTGGTCTCTCGATGTCATACATGTTAGAATCTATATGATGGGCCCTTGGTTCTAGTAGTTTGATCACAACCACATGAGGTGTGAGAGTGGAATTAAGATGGGATTTATATGGACTTATTTATGGTGATAATAGGTACATCTAAGGGACCCAATACCTTGTGGGTGATCAATGAACATCTAACCATGTCCTTCTATATAATAATTATTCAGGAATAAATTCCATTAGGTAGATTGACACACCTCTATTTAAATGATTTAACCCAAATCCATTGGGTTCCAATGACTATAATTTATTGATGTGGTACATCCTTCACATCTCTATTCTGTATGGATGGTTGGAGGCCTTTGCACTCATTTTCATTTGATCATGACCTTTTACGTCAAGACTGATTGTAAGACTACATGGACTATTATGGTTGTAGAGTCCACCTTGCAACCTTTCATGATATACCATAGTGATTATTAGGAGGATCACCAACCATTGGATGTGTTTTCACAAAACAACGGGAACCACTCAACCATCTGCATGTTACCATTCTATTCTGTGTATGAGAGAACTAGATGGTATCCACTACGTTGCACTGGCTGAGAAGATTCATTACATATGTTCCATAGTTTGAGTGAGACACTATAGGGTTGGTGATTCCATCCATGACCATATGAGGTCCTAATATATTTGTCATAATATCTCGACGGACTGATGAAAAAAAATAATTGGTATTAAAGGAGAAAGACCGTATATTTTTGTTGATCTCACCTCGATGTTTGTTGTGTTGGTTATTTTTGTTCACCAGGAAATCATAGAGATTCATTGGACCATTACAGATAGATTGTTCATTAAATATTTTTTCATAATTCTTTTCACTATTGCGGCCGTAAGAAAAAGTATACAACTAAAAAAACATGTCACTGATGGGGTGGTGTGTTCATCACCCATCACATTATATATATTGGGATGAGTTGGTCACTATGAATCAAGAATTATTTAAAAATTTCTTTATTGATACTAAGGATTTTATGGAGAAAAAACTATGTGGGAATGTAATCAAATTATGATTTATCCTTGGGAATCTCCAGAATCTTTAGTAGAGTTCTATAGAACAAGAGACATTAATGAATTATCTACATCCTCATATATTTTTGAATAATAATGTTTTGGATTTAGGGGATGAAATGCTCAATGGGGAGAGAGTGTAATGACAAAATATTATTCATAGTTACGTTGGATTATTATATGGATGTTTTTATTATGTGCTTTCATCAATATTTGTTATCTTATAATGAATGTGAATCATGAAACGAAAATATATACTCAATGTTTGATCACATTTCAGATGTAGACTTATTTTTAATGTATTATTCGGAGAAGTTATTTATTTTATTATATATGGGTGTCTATTGTTATAACAACAACAGAACATATAATATATAAATATGGATGGGGTTAGTTTTACTACTTCCTGTTTCCTTGTTTTCTCTCATAGTTATTCATGGATTCATGACCAGAATTTGGTTTGACCATTGGTGAAACCAAAATAAAATGAAATTAATCATTTTACGAAAAAAAATTACACTATATTTATACCCCAAATTTGGGTCCAAATTGACTATGTCATAAAAATATGATTACATATCATGATTGGATTACTGTTCATCCAGTGGGTTCTTGATTGTAGTAATAAAGAGGAGAAATAGAAGGTTTTCTCCTATGAGAATCATTGTCCAGATTTTGGTGAAAAGCAACAACAATGATTTATCTGGGGAATATCGTTTCTTATTGCATTACATGAAATATTTGTATTTATGGAATATATTTTAGAGTTTCACACTATTTGGGTCTCACCAATGTTGTGATAGTGTTTAATATATAAGTGAAATGTCTCCCATTATATGACAATTGTCACAAAATATGTGAAACGTACATTGAAACTTGGAATGATACCACTGAAGATCACAGAAACGGTCACGAGTAAATGTCATTGGGAACACTATATAGTCATGCAAAATCATGTATAGCATGATATGGAAGTTATACGGTGTACCCTAGAATAGAAAAAACATATACATAGAAACAACTACGGGAGTGATCCATGATACTATGGTATGACACAATGTCTTTGGGAATGTATGTGTACTTCTTCTATAGGGTGTGTACTCTTTCAAAAATAGATTGTATACATTTTCCACTTCATCATGATTTTTTATTAGGGTACATTCACATTATAAATTCTCTAAGGGATTTATATTTAGTCACATAGTATGCATTGTATGGTGACCCCCATTGAAAAACATCATATATGGATATAGTAGTTGGAATCCTTCTGTGATGCCCATAGTGAGGCCCCCTATCATCATCATTGAACTATGTTAGCTTCTTTGTAGGTTTATATCCAAAAATATAGATCCTAAACATAGTAAGTTAATTAGTATTAATGTTTTTTGTATACCCCATGGCATTGTGTGTGATTCCAATCTTTATATCACTAACATTTGACTTCTTCCATGAACTTCATATAGAGAGACTCGATGATCATAAATAACTGAAATGATGACATTGGTTTTATTTACCTTGTGGAATATGTTCTCCCATACGATTGGTATGTGGATCCATTGACCAAGGAAAATTGGAATGAAATATGGTAGAAAACAATCCTTGAGTCTTTGAGTCTGTATAAGTTTATCCGGATGTTTTATTCATATGTCATTAACATATAACAGTGTTGAGTTTATTTTTATTCTTGGTTTTATATTCTTAGTGATTTCAGGGTATCATAGTGGGTATTACTTTACTCGTCCCAACATGAGATTTTCACACACATGTAGTGTCTTTTCTATATCATCTACAATTTTATTAAGTCTAAAAGGGGTGAAGACAAGGTAGATCATGGTGATCTAGATAGACCGTGGTGTGATCCTATGGATTCATTAATTTTAGTTTTGGATCACTTTACATGTTGTAATTGTTTTCAGTTTCATTATGTAGAAAATTTTATTTCTTATTTTTCCATTCTATTATATTATTTTCTACTCTATTGAAGGGATTTTAGATGTATGATGTCCTGGTTATCAATTATTATACATATCAGCACTACATGGTCTTAGACATGTGTTCATGTGTACAGATACCTTAAACTATTGGCACCCATGTGTGTTATGTGCCTACATGGAACTGATTTCCAGACCATGGCCTGAAAGAGGAGGGTTTGGGGTAGCATTTCATGAGCCCTATAGGGATAGTGTTTGAAAAATAAACACAATATTCTATACATCTTGTTTTAATAATAAATTTATATCACAAAATTCTTATATATTTCAATTCTTATACATATTAAATCACTTATATAATTTAATATAAGTTAAATACTCAAAAATAAATATTGTGAAATATCATTATACATTAAATAATTATAAAAAAACAATAATTCTCATAATTATTTTGATAAAAATGGTTAATTCACTATATATAATACAAGGGATAATTAGTAATATTACAACACAAGAAACACATAAAAAACTCAATTTTAAATGATAAATATGTATATCACATCATTTAGTAGATAAAAACATGAATGTATGAGACATTCATATAAATTTAGCCTATATTATCATACAGGACTTTATTCAAAAATATACATGAAAATAAATTCCCCCTCTTTTGGAGTAATGTTTTTTTTTTAAAATATATATTATCCTAATAAATTGAATCATTAAATATTAAAAATTATTTATATTATTTATCTATGATGATGAATACTTGATAAATTTTCAATTAATTGAACACATGAATACATAATATTTCATTAAAAAAATTAACATGCTATTTTTCTCATTCATTTTAATAGATATACCAATAATTAATATGATAAATAAATCCATAATATCGGCCACCATAATATTAAATCACTATTTAGGATGTTGACATGATATCATCCAAAATAGATATTCCAATAATAAAAAGATCATTAATTATATAATATATTTAAATTACATTATATTTTAACCGATGAATATAATTTTAGATGACTGTAGGTTGAAGTATAATCATTTAATATATCCATGAAATTTATTAATGCAATGTTACTCAATTACAAATTGGAATGGATAAAAAATTAATCATATAATTTTTCATAATATATTTACTACATATAACCTAAATTAATATAATGAACTCTATGTTTCTAGAATTATATCTTATGTAAAAAGTATCTACCCAAAACTGTAATCACATTAAAATATTAGCCTTGAGGAATAAATAATAAAAAATTAACTAAAATGTTTTAATCCATATAAAATTCACCCATATGACAATATAATGAAATTATTTTAATGAAACATATTTGTTACTCATTTAAAAAATTATTTACATGATCTTATAGTACTCCATTTTTAATCAAGATAAATTAAATTAGAATCACTTACAGTAAATTAAAGAGTATCAGAAACCATCAATTTCCCCATTGTTATCACACTAACAATGATGAGAAAAAAACTCATATTAATTTATTCTCATCTAATCATAAAATATATAAAAACTATTGACATTAGTCGGTTATAATATTATAAAAAAATATTCTTAAATTCAAAAATTTTCCTCATCACTTATTTGAAAAAGTAATTGTCCCAAAGATAGCATACATGATAAGTGCACCCAACATCCAAATACCATTATATCAAATGTTTATTAGTTTATTAAGGACCCATTTTATCACATCTATAGTGAATGATCTAGTCCTTCTATAAGGGACTTTAATTTATCTAGTGTAAACCCTAAAATAAAAGAAGATGGAAAATCAGTTTACCACAATAGATCTATCAAGACACTCATCAGTAATCTTCATAAAAATATGTCACTAATCATTATGGTAAATTCATTCAGTCTGTATAATATCATATAATAAATTAGTAATAATATCATAAAAAATCAATTTCACATCCCCTATAGATTTCCACCTATGATATGATAGAAAATAAAATATATTAGGGGTTGGATTAACAATTATTTAAAAACATATCCACTATTTATATTATATTGATAATTTTTTCAATTTTTGATCTAATAAAATTCCCATGTATTAGAAATATAAACAAGTTGAAATACAATTACCACCCCTCAATTAATATAACTATTTTTTGATAATTTCTAATGATTGAATTAACATAGTGTAAATTCAATAACAAAAAATTAGGGTTTTGGTTAAGAAAAAAAGTAGTTATTTAATAGAATATTTTTAAATCCGTATTTTTAAATAAGATTCTATGGTTAATAATTCATCCTGATATAATGGATCGATGAATTTAATAATATAATCATGTACTATATTATATACGATTATGCTGGTTATTAAATCAGTAGACATAAGTCAACAACTAAAAATATCAGCAATGAGGCACATCCAAACATTAGATGAAACTTTCTTATATCTTATAATAAATAGAATTCCATTTTATATATGATTTGAAAATCAATTGTTTTCTTGTCATTATTAGTCCTTGATCATGTATTATTTTATTAATAAAAATTGTAATTAATTTTATATTATCATTATATTAAAAATCATAAAATGATATCTAACAATAAAAACAATTGAAATGGAAATTATTATATATATTGAAATAAATCATAGTTATAATAAATTGAAAATCATAAAAATTTAGAAAATATTTTATAATATATATCCATGTTGATCAATGTTTATATTTTTAACTCATTGTGTAACTCTTTTAATATGAATTTTTATAATAAACTCAAGCAGTAGGATTCTACCGAACACATAATCTGTTGTGACTACATTCAAATAATATTAATTATATAAAAATTAATTAATCATATCATGTCATCTATGAATGTTTTATATCAGCAAATATTTAATGTATAAAAAATTTTATTTAATATAACACGAAAAAAGATAAATTTTTTTTTATAAAACTATTTTACTTCTCTGGTATTTCATTTATCAGAAGTTAATTATTCACAATAATAACTACATACAAACAATTTAAATTTATATTACATTCATATAATATGTATTATATTTTTTTAATCAATAAATAATTTTTTAACTCAATAGTCTACTCTATTTGTTATATGTAAGAAAGATAATATATTTGGAAGATGTAATGGAAAAGAAGGAATCCTATAAAAATCTTATTAGATACTTTAAAACAAATGCTATTGAAATAATGATTATATTAAAAATTACATGTACCCAAATTTAAATATACTGATTAGATAAAAGAGATAACAAATAATAAATTATGAATGATAGAAAGTAGAAATTTTATTAAATATATCCACTATTTTAATTTAATAATTAAATATAAAATAATGATTAACAAACTCATAATTAAAAAATGTATTTAAATTTAATAATTTTATAATAATATGATCTAGTTGATTCCAAAAAATGTTATGTCAATCATATCTTTAAGAGAAATCCTTTTAGAACATTTTCTGTAATAAAATTGGCCTATATTAATTCCATTTTCACCATGTTCTCATATTTTTTAATATATTTTTATAAGAAGATTTCATGATGAAATAACCTTACTCCACCATCCATAATTCTTATATCACGTTTATCCATTTAATAATGGACATAATTCTAGGTAATTGTATTTCCAAAATCACATTATAAATAATTTTTAACAGAAATTACTTCACCAACATATTATCATATCTGGTCATTGATAAGGAAAAATAATATTGGTTATTTTCTTTTGAACTTATTCACAAAAAATCCTATAATAATAATTCTAATGAGAAACATTTTTCCAAATAATAGCAAAGATATGGAAAAAAATAATTGGAAAAGGGTCCTTGTTATTGAAGTCTTTATATAGGTATTTATGCTTCCCATCAACCCTGATGTTTTCTATTATAGTACATGTACTTATCATTGAATTTTGAAAAAATTGGAAGGCTAAATCATTTTCATTCTGATGCTTATATTAAATTTATTTTCAATTTCTCTAAGGAGGAACTGGAAAAGATTCATTTTGAGAATAACTAAATTCTCACCAAATAAATTGAAATTAAATTATTTTTATAAAAATTTTAATATATCTCTCTTTGTTTAAACAACGATGAAATAGAACAATAAAATCAATAGGTGAAAACATATATGTTTGGAAAATATATGTGCTTGAAAAATAAATGTGATTGAAAAATAAAAAAGATAGAAAAATCCAACTCCATCGAAAATCTATATGTTTGAAATGTAGTTAATTTTGAATATAATATATGTTTGATGTACCAATATGATTAAAAAGTACTTTATCATTTTTATACTATTATAGATTTTTATTGATGGATATATATAAAAAATGATTTTAATACGAGATACCATATGGTTGATTGTTACCAATAGTTATTCAATACATCTGAAACTATTTGAAGTTTCATTTCTGGTAAAAATATTAAGAACCCAATTTACCATTCCAAAAACATTGAGAACAATATATCATTTTTTTGAGACCTACCAAATGGTGTGCAACATATATATTCATTACTCATGAGTTATTTGATGAGGTTTACAAATGGAAATGAATAATGTAATTTATTATATAAAAGGTGTTCAATTAAAAATCAAATCACATTATGATAAGGTCTAATTAATCCTTAAATCATGAGAACAATAAATATATTCTCGGACATGTTATTGTACTATAGTTTAAATTTGTATATAATGTTATTAATTGATCATCTATGAGAATAAATATTATACAATGAAATTAAATGAAACTAAAGTATATTTTTTATCTATCTTATATCCAAAAGGATATTATGTTATTAAATGTTTAAAACAAATCCTTCCTCAAATAATATAAATAATCCATGTTTATATGTACCATTATCTTAATTTATTATTCGTATTATATATATTATGATAGATTCTATTGGAAGACCTTGAAATCTCACAAATAAACATAATGAAAAATTTATTTTTTGACTGGAAGTATGATATACTGAACATATGATCATGAGTATTAAAACATTTGGATCTAATCTTTAACTGGTTTCATCAATGAAGACTTTTAATAAATGTTTATATCCTTATAAATATTTTTAATTCATTTTGATAATTATACCATTTGATATAAAATATACCTTAAATTTTGATAGTAAATTATTTCATTCTAGTTTTTAAAAATTATAAAACCATGGAAATTTTTAAACTCACATATCATTTTTCATTTTCACATGAATAGGAAAATAATCTAGAAGTTATTTTTAAATTTATATGAATAAAGTTTCAATAGAAACCATTTTAGAATTTTTTTTGTTAAAATTTTGAATATTAAATGTTTTAGAAGGGAACTAACTTTAAAATTATATTGAATTTTATATTTGGAAATTCTATAATTTCATGATCTAGAATAATATTAATGTCTACATAGTTATGAAGTATGTTAGAATATAATATGAAAATATTTAAATTCTGAAAAACTAGACGGTTGTTCAATATAAACAACCACAAGTACATAATTATCCAGGAAAGTGATTTTCACATCAACATGAAATAACGAAAAATTCCGATGGTCAATAAAGGATAATATGATTATCATGGATTTCTTATATATGTACTAGTAAAAAAGATTCAACACTATCTATGAATTATTCATAAAAATAATTACTAACATTCATATATTTATTTCTAATAAACTATTATTATAATTATTTGATTATAAATCCTCACATTATGTTTTATTATGGTCCACAATATTTTTTCATTCACAAGGATGGAGATGTTATTTTATAGACCTCATGAATTTTTTGTTACATAAATAATATATATCTATTTTAGGTTCAAATTTTCATAGGAAGTAATGATGGTCACCTTTATTTTGTAGATATAATAAAAGATAATCTGGATGACCTAAATATCTAATACTATAATCAAAATGATTTCTTTTTAAGATTGAATAAGTATTTATGAAATCTTGAAATTTTATCATCAACTAATGAACAAAAAATTTATTTTATATAAAATTATAATTATTTCAAGTTTAATAATTTCATTTTATGGGCATTTCCAATCGATGGGTTTAAAATATCATTTGATATATTAATATAATTTTTTTTAAAAAAAATACAGGAATTATAAATTTTTGATGGTTTTACCAAAAAAGATTCTAATAAATAAAATCCTAAATAATTACATTCTTTAAAAACCTAGATTAATTTATTTAAAAGCATGCATCCACTTATACTTGTAATCCACAAAAAAAGACCCATTATTGTTTTTTGTATACGAATAATGTAACTATTCATTTTTATTCGAGTTGAAAAAGTTATACTAAAAATATATATTATTAAAAATTCTTCTATTTCATTCATCTTACAACTTAGAGGTATTATTATAATGAATTTTTCATAGAGAAATATGTTTTATAATATGTAATGTTGTACACACAACCTTATATTAATCAATTTTACTTAAAAACTATTATCTTAGTTAAGATCATGTAACTTCATGAATATTTATATTTCATTGTTCATATAATTATGTTTTTTCCTTTTCCCATTATGATTAAAAATAATAATTAAATCATTAAATACCACAGAATATTTCATATTATGTGTAAAAACACACCAGTACAACTAGTCTTGATAGTAACCAAATTTTTTTTTGGTATTTATTAATGAAATGATGAAATAAATTGTTGTTTTTATGATAATTGGGTTGTTGTTAAATAAAATATATCCATGTAAATATATGTTAATCATCCACCAAAAAAATCAATTTACACTCTTATGATATATCTATTTTGTGTATGAAAAAATAAATCATGGTGTGCTAATTATTGATTGATTGTATTTGAGACTTATACTTTTATATTTTAGTCCGTAATTATGTTTCATGCCATATTTATAAGGATTTAAACTATATTTTAAATCAAAATTCTGTTCTGGTAGATCCATAACATGAATGTTTTTATATAGTTTAGATAATATATAGAAGGTATTATGTCTAAAGCTCATATTATATGTGAAATATATGTATTTTTATTATGCATGAAAATGGAAAAGTTTTATGATAATAATTGTAAATTTTGATTTTATTAAAATTATAATTAAATTTTACAAATAACTAAATACCTTATAATAATACATTAATCCATTTATCATTATTAAATTTCATAATATAGCTATCATTGTATATCTGTTTTTGTTAATATGGTTGTGATTATGTCCTAAATCATACTAAAAATATTGAACTCTTATTTTTGTAATAAATGATACATCACAACTCTTATAATTTCGCTATAATAATTTACTTCCAATGTGACCTATCCTTGATTCAATTTATATAAATTTTGGAATTATAAATTTTCTCAGGTCACATATTGAGAATATCAACATTCCTTTAATATTTTTCTTATTCCGTTAGTATTCAAGATTACTAATACAAAATTTTAAAATTATGATCCTAGTACACACCTATATTAGGGAAATATTTTATTATAAAATAAAACCTTAGGATACCATTATTTATATGTAATTTATATTGTACAACTAGAAGTTATTATTGTAAAAGTAAATTGTGGAAACCAAAAATATAAACATTTTTTAAGGAAAAATACATAATCCAATGTCACACACATTGAGATTTGGTTAAAATTGGAAAACAATTATGTGTAATTTGTTTTATTGAAAATAAATATTATCAAAAGTCTAGCAACGTAATTTTTTAACGTAGAGTGTATTATTTGTTAATATAATTGACCAATAATCTCAAACAAATTCTTTATAAAAATTATTCCATAGGAACATTTTATTTAATGTATATACTTAAATAAAAAATAAATTTCATAATCATGGATAATGGATTTTAAATTGACATATATAAATTTTACAGAAATATCTTTCTGAAAAAAATTACCCCAATGAATTGAATATTTTTAATTTAATTTGAAAAAAAAAATCATCATCATTAAAATGTATTCTTTTATAAATTAATTATAACATTCGAATTATCATTTTCTTATTTATAATATTTACATAAATATTTATTTTATATATGGTTTCTAATGCTACTTCATCTTCATATTAATATAAACTTTCTCCAACCAATGGATAAACTATTTCATCTTCAAGTGATGTTAAAATATATTCATTAGCATAATATGTGAATTTATAATCTAAAAATGTTTTTTTGAGTGATTATATAATTATATTCTCATATTAATAAATTATCATTCAATTTAAAATTTAAATAAAATCCCACTATTTAATAAAATTTTTATTTATGATATTCAAATGAATATTATTGTGATGATTCACGTTCACAAATTTTCCATGTGACTGGAGTAGTAATTTATTTCATTAACATGTTTCAATAATACCCACAAAACAATATATATATTATTATTAGTTCTGGAGAAATTTTATTGGTATTTCCATCCATCTTATATTCAATAAATATTACATTGAAAGATTAAAATTTTCATTTTAAATCCTTTAAATATTTTTTGTAGAAATTCCCTAGATTTTAATTCATAGAAATTTATAATGTATTCATGTATTTTAGGAAATTTAACAGTCACCATATTCTATATGTAATTTACCACAATTAATATATTTAATCAATGAAATAAGAGATATTGATGTGCCTATATATGTTTTACAATTTTTTGAATTATTGTTGCCCAATGTAGAAGATAATGCTACTACATTATTCCTTTTACAAATTCATATTATTCTCTATTTTATCTATTATATTGAATTACTATTAATATTATTTCCTCCAAACTAAACGAAGTGAAATGATTTGTATCATTTATTACATAAATTTTGTTCTCCCTTTCATAAGGACTAATATCTATAATCCTTTTAATACATCGGTCTTTTGATATGTATTTTTCACCAAATGATAGTGATATATTTACTATTAAGGTAAACAAATGAATCATTTGAGTTATTATTTCTCTATAAATAATATAAAGGGATTGATATTAATTTTTGTTCATTACAATACGTGTTTATATAATATTGGATGCTCCAAATTGAGTATCCCAATCATCTTAAAAAATCTATTTTATTTTTATAGATTGATATCTAGATATAGATGTTCATATTCATAAAACGCAATAATGTATTCTGAAATATTTAGCTTCCCTAATATTTTTGATTCACTTCTTTACATTATTTCACTAATATAACTCTCTAAAGCATTATATTTTCCTTTTAGTTTGACAAATTTGTTTAATATAGTGTTACTAATAGATGATTTCATATGATCATTATAGTATTCATAATCAACTATATACTAAATTTGATATAATTTCATATTTACTTTTTCTATTATTTCAAATGGGTACAGCTAAATCCATTAGATACCATTCCTCTATAAACATTCTCAATGAATGGAAACCGATTTTAAGATATGATAAAATACTAAAAATAATACATAATGTAAATTCTTTCTATTGAATATGATAATATATTTGATGAACCTCTTTGATACATATTGTTCATCACAGTGTGATGGAAATTATAAAATAATTTGGTGAATTATAGTTTCAAGAAAATCTTTTAATTTTATATAATAGAAGTATTATTATCCAAATTAATTTAATTACTAATGACTTCAAAAATCAGTGAAATGTAATTAAAAAATAAAAGAAATAGAGTATGAGAAATGAAAATTATGTGATATGTATATTATAAATTACAAGTCAATGAGTTAAGATAACTGAATTACAAAAACAGAATATGGAATATTGGTTATAAAAAAATGTTATTAAAGAAATACTATTAATACCATACAATTAATCTAATGTGTAAGATGGATTTTTCAAATTCATCCCTTGTATGATAAAAATTAATGATATTATAAGTTATCCCATTTTTTATAACTATCAAAATTCTTGTGATCATATCCATATATTTCCTTGATGAAACATATTATTGGTATATCACTTCCTTACATTGTGACTACTTGATATATATCTCCATTGTCATGGAATCCCACAATCAAGATATATGAAAATTCATCTTATTTTCGCATCAGTCACTAAATATAATTGGATCATAATAAAAATAATTACAATTGAAATCCATATGATCATTACAAAAGAAACCTTACCTCTATACATTTTCATAAATATAGTAATAATGATTAATACTACACTGATTAGAGAACACAAAGAAGTCTAAAATTTAAAATGATAGAAATCAATAATATATTTCACAATGATCAATAATAATTTCCATCTATATTATTTAGTTACCCGTGATTATTTTTAATTTCATGGTTATTTTTTTAATAAACATTAATTCTCAGATTACTCAAAATCATGAAGTCATTTATAATTGAATTTTTAGTATCATCTTCATCTATAAGGGAACTAATCATATTAATTCATCAATCAATGAGTGAAGTCAACAATAATAATTTTATTCTTAATTCATATTTATATATTTGGAATGAAACATCACATAAATATATTTTCCAAAAAACATTTTATTTCTCATGTATCTTTATTATCAGATATTTTAATATACATAATAATATTGGATTTAACAAAAAAAATACCTTGTTTAAATTCATATCATGATTATTTTGATTAATAAAATAAAAAAGTAGATCAAGTCAATAATCCAACAATGGTGTCCCATAATTTTGATTCTAGGAATAAAGGTAATGCATACATTCCATTTTGAATATTTCGCATGTCCATTATCCATTTCTAATTTAATTAAAAAAATTATCACAAGGGTATATATTATTAGGATACGTAATGAAAAAAAATTTTATGCCACATATCATTATTCTATAGTCATAAAATAAACCTCGAAACTTATTCTATGACGCTTTAACCCCAAAATAATTATAACTTATTGAATGAACAAATGAGTTACCAAAAATGATTAAAATGTTTCTACAGAATCAAGAGTCAATATAGATGAAAAATGAATATTAAATTAATATATATGATGAAAATTAACCTAGTTAGTTAATGTGTGATATTATTTGGTTTTATATAACATTATAATATTTTATATAAATTTACATTGAAATAAAATAATACGTATTTGTTGGAATTTCTTCTAAAAAAACCACATTAATCATTGAACCATGATATATTAATCATTTATAACATATAAGATAAATTGGAATGTATAAATTATTGTAACCACTATATACATAATATGTGTAACTGTTATTATTTTGGGAAATTAGTTTTTAATTCATATGAAATATGTTCCCAATTTCATATAATTTCATTTTGTCTATAAAAATATTTTTCATTGAAACATGATTTTATCCATTTTTTCACAAATATTTTTCAATTAATTTTTATTATATATTTAAAAAATTAATTTTGGGTATGAATATAATTTATAAAATCATCATGTTAATTTTAACAATTGGTGATGTTTATGTTTTTTTACAAATAATAGTAAATACTAAATATTACATATTTTTGTTAAATAAGACATTTAATTTCTGTTAAATGAATGTTTTTTAAATTTCCCATTAATTTATAATTAGTCATAATTAATTATAAATAATAAACATAATTAAATCATAATTTTTATTATAATTTTTTTTTGTATAAGTTACTTTCTATTCTAAAGGTCTTCTACTTCTATGAAAAGTATTATTTTATTCAAAATATGTTTTCCAACAATAAATTAATTTAGACTCTTCTAGTTTTTGGTTTTAGTTAAATATATGGATTATATATCAATATAATATTTTATAATTATATTTATGCACATTAAAATTCATTTATTTCATGTAATTTATGTTTCAATTTCAAAAATTCATTTTATTTTAAAAATTGGGTTAGAATATGGTTTGTTCAGTTTATTTAAATTTAAATCTACCCCATATAAGAGATAAATCTATTAAAATGAATATGATATTGGGTGGAATAAAAAAATTAAGAAATTTAGATGTTTCAATACCTATTTATTCTATAGTGTCAGTTGAAAAATTTATTATTTTGTTACTACAACCAAGATAAGAATGATTTTTTCGGGGGGGGGGGATAAACTATGATATAAGGGTATGATTTATAATTTGACCTATAAAAATGTATTATAATTACAAATATCTACCATATAGAGTCTTACCATTTATTATATATCCCTTTGGATACACCTTCCTAGGAAAGATACCTGAAATCATTGAAATATTTTATGAAATTCCATGTATATCCCTCTACTCACTTATAAGAAGGCACCACATATACTCCCATATTGATGTCTTTTGAAGAAAATATATAAATAAAATAACCTCTAAAAAACGATATTATATTTATTATTTTAATCCTACATTTGATTGTATACTTCTTATGCCAATCCTTCTATGCTTATAGAGTAACCAAATGAGGACTATCAAAGGAAGAGGTATATATTTTAACCAAGATCATTCAATTTTATATCTTTTTCATCCATGACTAATATTTTTTTATTATTATTAGTGAAATAATTTTAAATGTACCATTAATATATTTAGATGTTTATATGATGATGTATCAAAAATTTGGCGTCTCTTGTCAGTCTAATGGGAGATTAATGTACTGATCATGTGTACATATGGATTACTTTCTCAATGTATCGATAAAAATCATTTTCCACAACCATTATTAATAGATATTTATAATTATAGTTGTATTGTTTATATATGATAAATATGATATAATAATGACTAAATAATGATTTTTTATTATTTACATTAATTTTTTCATCTATTTAAAAATGGAATTATCACCCATGTGTACGTAGAGGATGCCTTCTCAATGTCTTTATGAAATTATATTTTCATACCAACATTATATTAATGATTATAATATATGTATATAATAAATATATTTTATATTTATATTGTAGTAATCATTTTTTATATTAATTAACCATGATTAATGTGCATGTATTATAATCAATGAACATAATCCTACATAAAAAAATGATGTTAAAAACTAAAATGATGATGATAATGTGATATTTTTTAAAAAGGGTACACATATGTTACATTCGAATCATATATGGTATAACGTGTGTTATTATGATTATTTTATACAGTTATATAAAAATCTTATACAAGGGAATTGATAACTAATTATGCATTATGAACTTTAGCTTTCTGTATTATGTTATGATATCATTTTTTCAAAATTTCTTGTAGTTAAATTTTCCAATTATGTAGATGAATTTTTAATTTCTCCAAAAATATTTTATATTTTATTCTAATTTATTTTTTAGATTTCAATTTTTCCTATTATTTTATTTTATTATATTATTTAATTGATCGAAGAAAAATTTTATAGAACACTTAAATGCTCTTCCAGTGAGTTGTGATTATATTATTAAACGTTTTTGATTCATTTTAAATGTTTTCATAAATATTTTTAAAATTTTAAAAATAATATTTCTAATAATATTATCATTTAATCTCCCTAACAATGATTATAATCATGTTTCTTATCAATTTTCAAATGTGTTAATTTGTACTTTTTCCCAACCATCTAATTGAAATTTAGTTAAAATATATTGAATGTATTGATATATCAGTAATAAAAATTATTATTATTTTTTAAATTATTAAAATATATATTACCTTTGTATATTAAAAAAATTATTGAATATTTGTGATTCTTGTATATATTATATTTTTAGTTTCAATTAAAAAATAAAATTTCCTCACAAAATTATCATGTGTCATTTGAATATTTTTTTTATCTAAAATAATATATATTGATAATTATCATGATTTACTAGAGTGTATGATCCTATGTTACCATCCTTATTCTATCTCAATATGGTGTAATTTTATTATTATTATATTTTAATTTAACCTATATCCAATCCATGTGACATGATATTACAATAATATGATGGACTTATTATATTGAGACACACATACGTATAATTATCATTATGTAATATTTCGTTCCATAATAAACAAATGACTAGTGGTAATGTTATAATCCATGGTAAAGTGGGATTGTTATATATCTCATATTTATTTTTTAATGATGGATATATCATTAGAATATAATTAATAGAATGAAGAGTGAAACATTTTTTCACAAGAATTTTTATAATAAAATAGTCTTGATTATGAACCATGAAAACATAAATGATGGAATATGGGGCCGACACGACTCACTATGATAGTCTTGGTTATGTATATTCATTCTGGAAATATTTTATATTCGTATATTTATTCAATGAAATTATTTGTTATTCGTATGATATGTTTCAATGGCTCATTTTATATTTTTTATATTTATGCACATTTTTTATTTATAATTTTTTTGAAACAATTTCATATACCTTTTTTATAATTAAGGATATATAATTGATTAAGTATTATTATATAAATTATTTATTATCTTCTCATTCTATGACACTATTAATATTAAAAATTATGTTCATTAATTGATTTATTTTATGTTTTCCATATCATAAAAAATTATTACAATCATTCTACGGATTTTTGTCACAATGTTAGGATGAAAGTTTTTATATTTGATAAGAATATGAGTGGTTATATTGGTAAAAAACATAATCACAAATGATATATATTTTTTTTATTAATTTTTTTATGTATCCATTATATCAGAGAAAATAAAACTCTATGGTACTAAGTTGTGTATTATTGTGAAATGTTTTGAATGTTGACTTAAAATGATGTATTGTTTATGTTTACATAGTTGGAATCAGGTGATAGGATTAGAAACTTATCGAAACTACGATGAGGGATCAATAGTGATAACATGCATGATAATCCAAGCTATACGAGAAAAATCTATTATTGGTTAATAAAAGGATGATTAGTTAATATGAAAATGAATTCATGTATGGGGACTACAAGTGGATGTGGTTTTTTCAATAGTTTCATATAGGGGTAATAACATAAAAAATTGTTGGTTACGTATATTTCATTGACCATTATATTTCATTTTGAACATTCCCTTAATGTTATCCCATTTAGATGGTCCAATGTGATATTCATAAATTAATTAAAATTTTACGCATTATTTTTATGAATTTGAATAGATAATTACCATGGATGACCTATGATAAACATAAATTTTCATATATAAAATTGTTATTTTCTAGATTTACACATCCTATACATCAGCTTCATTATTATATAACATCACACTATAATTAATGATTCTCTAGTTATTATTTCTTGTTTTATTAAATAGATAAAATATTCTGAAACCATGGTAATACATATTTTTAAGGACAATTTAATGATTGTCCTCTAATTAATATTTTTGATATTAGATCTGGATGGAGAGTGCTTGATATTATTCAAACAAATCTATCCTCAAAATAATATTAAAAACATAAAAACAAGTGAGTTACATAAAATTTCAAATAATAATAAAATTAATTTCTATGTTATTTGATATAGTAATGACTATAGATGAATGAATTTTGATTTTCAATCATGATGATAATATAAGATGAAACACCCCAATATTATATCATTGGGTGGAGAAGTTGTTTTATGTATTGAAAAGATATCAATTGAGAAGAAAAAATATAAATAATTGTATTTCCCATATGTGGGGAAAATTGGATTTATTAGAGTAAATACACCTTTATAATTGATAAATCAATGAAAAATTATGGTTTTATGGTATGTTAGACACTAAAGTGGATCATAATGGTTGTAAAACCTTATCCTCTACTACAAATATTAGGATTTTATGTTAATGTTTATTAAGAATATTCGCTACAAAAATATAATGATAATTTTATAAGGTTGACATGATATAATTTGAGTAATTGATATATCTCTCACCATTGATCTCTTATAATTTTCAAGGGAAATAATGCCACATTTGATATCTCAAACCAATAGATAATTTTATATCAGAGTTGTGAAAAATATGAAAATAAAATTGAAATTTCAACCATTTAATGGATATTAATTCTTATCAAAAATGGTGAATATCTGACATGGTTTGGGAGAAAATAAAAATTAAAGAGATTCTTGTTATGGGGAGGTATTATTATTTTCCTTTTATAAGAGATTCGTTTTACTCATCAAAAATTGGGATTCTATATTTTAAGAATAAATATTACCAATTTATACATTGATAAAAAATTGCCCATATATTATGACCCAAATTGAGTTGATGAAATTTAATAAGATACACTATGATAACCATTAAAATGGATTCATTCAACCATGTTAGTATTTATAAATCACACCTACATATTGATTCTAGATGATTGATGGATCATTGAAACACTGAAATGACTATTTTGTATATAACAATATCATATGGATGAATAAGTAACTTTTTATATGTATTTATGACATTTTTTATAATTTAAATGGTCTTAAATAATATTCATGTTTATCATTGATTTGTATATTATCAGTTGCGGGTATAAACTGAATATGTTCCCATGAATGTTTTAAATTTTAGGTATTGGACTATAATTATAAATTTGTGTTATTTTTTCTTACTAATTCCCTAACTAACATAATAGATTTAAAAAGTAGTTTTTTACAGTTTATATTAATATATTTGTGGTAAAATTTATTGATGATATTATTATATATACTATGTGTAAGGAGGATAATAAATATTACAAGATGATTGTTCAGAATATCTTATAGAAGGATGATTTTCTAGGATAATTTATGACTTGTAAATTTTAGATTTATAAATATTCATTTATTTGAATATAATCTAATCTAGGGGTATATTAGTGGATCCATCAAAGTTTAATGTTATTAAACATTCAACAGGACCATCAAATATGACATAGATCCGTAGTTTTTATGCATTGGTTGAATATTATCAATGATTTTTTAGTTATTTCACAAGTATATCAGATACACTAATGTAGAAAAATTATATGGGAGATATATTCCACTACAATATTTAATTTTAATAATATTTTTACGCACATATTTGTATGATTTTTAGTAAACCTATGCTCACACAACCGTAATGTGGATAAGGTATTGTAATTTATAATGATTCATAAATTAAGTGGATATGTAGTATTAATATAGATATTGATATGGTGATTTATCATCAGTCACTAAAACATACATATATGGGAAAATGTAAAAAATAATTTTTTGATGTTATCTAATATAATCATTATATTAATTATATAGATGAATTATATTTATAGAATCTTTATGGACATATAAACTGATCTTAAAATTTTAAAATATATATTCTCCCAAAAATAGGGTAATATGTGAAAAAATATGGTTTTTATCATTAATTATTTTGAATGCATGATACACTACCACCTCATGAATCGAAAAAATATATACAATTCTTTTAGTCTAATTGATAGTTCATTGATATTTAGAAAAAAGGAAAAAAACTTCAAATATTTATTTATTTTAAATGGATGGACATTAAAATATTAATTAATGTGAACAAGTCTATTTTTCTCAATTGAGTATTCAAATATCTATTGTTTTGAATATTAAAGAGGCCCATAAAGAGGATATAGATTATTATATGAATGTGAAAATAATTACTCCGATAATTGTTGATTATTATAGAATGATATCATTTAAGAACTGTTTATATGTTCTAACTTTACCCGACTTTATAATAGAACTATTGGAATAATGACATACATCATCATTATCTATTAATTATCATAGTAAAAAAATCTATATAGTGATATACATGAATATTTTTTTATGGAGAAAATGAACATGGTTAATGATGTGTATGTACCATGGTTATTTTTATTTAATAATATCATTGGTGAGAGAAAATTGTATAAGGATATTTTAAAACCAATAGCCATAATAGAAATAAAACTTGAAACAATTACATTGGATTTATTCATTGCACACCCTAAAATATTTTAGAACCTTTGTAATAGTCTATTTCCCAATAATGTCCATACAAATATTTTTTATCAAAGAAGATACTTCTCTATATTATCATGAAAATATAAACATTATTGTTGTGGTAATGTTTAATGATGTTCCACATTCTATAGTATACTAATGGGATTGGAGGATTTCATCATTGTTCTTGAAATTTTCCTAGATTTATATGGGTATGGAACTCTAATTAAGTTATTATTATAACCTCAAAAAGATAATTAGACTATTTGGACATGTCAAACCCTAAATGATATGTTGAGATCTTATTCCATAGATTTTAATGGTTGTTTCCACCAACCAATTCATTTATTTTAGTTTTATTATAATGATATATTTCACATAGCATTCAAATGGATCCTTATGAAGATCACCATTGAATGATTTGTATAAATTCAATATAACATGATGAATTTAGGAAAATATAGGCATTGGATCATGATGTAGTTGAGGAAATGGAAGAATTATTAATATACATTTTAGCTTATTATGTTTTATCATATTCAATAGAAGTGTTATTTTGAAAATCATTTGTGAGATCAATAATTTTAAGAGGGTGAAATTTTTTTCCAATGAATTTATATAAAGAATAAGGTTTTGATATTAATAATTTTGATAAGGATTTCCCTATATATTAGATTTCACTAGATATATTTGAAAGATATGTGATCGTATCTTATTAGTTATCACATCCCTTAATCCTCTCTCAAGTTAACAATAAAATATATATCTCTCTCTAAAAAACATTTATACCTAATAATTTACATATACTAAATTTAGAGGTTATATAGTGAAATAGTTATCACTCATATATAGTAAATAGTTATCATATTCTATCATTGTGATAATGTTATATATAACAATGCGACTCAACAGGATAAAGCACGTTAGAATAATTAGAAATTTGAGTTAGGTACATAGATTCCCCTGGATGTGATAAATATGAGATATTATCATTTTTTATGTTTTATTGATATAATTTTTTAGGTGAGATACATTTTATATGGTCCAATAACATAACATCCCATGATTATATATGTATTTACATTAAAATAAATCATGACATATTTGACATATTTCAAAAAATGTGACACCACATCATTATGAAATTCTATATAGATTATCTTTGTAACATAAAAATTTAGATGGAAAGTATGAATATTAATAATTAACTAGTTGAAAATATTTATAATGGTATTTATTAATACCAATTTATTTATAAAATAATAATAATGTAATTAATTATCGATAACGTTAAATTTATGATTCAATAAATGTTTCATTAGAAATGGGTTTTATTACATAGTTCTTTCTAAACATAATAATTTAACTCAACCATTTTATAGAAATTAAAATAATTAATTATATAATAATTATAATATAATATTCATGTAATATTTTTGGAAAATTTTTAATTGATTAATTTTTTAGATATTAGGGAAAAATAATTATTTTTGTAAAAAATATCATTAATTTACAAGTAAATGTGCAATGATGATTTTAATTACATCATAAATTATAATAAGGCTCTTTAATTCATAAATAATGAAATATATTTTAATTTAACAATCCCAATAATTTAATTTTTTATATGTTATTCATTGTCCTTAAAAATTCAATTTTCGTGGAAGAAAATAAATTTGTAATTGTATTTTTTAATAATTAAAATAAAATACCTCTAATGATTAATTATTTACATGATGTTTATATTTTTAATATTCATTATAATTATTTTTAAAAGAAGTTAAGGTTTTAAAATTGAATTAAATTGTTGTAAATTATGTTTTACACATAAAAATACAATTTTAGAAACCCGAATTTCATTGTAGATTATGTTCTTACATAAAATTAAACATTGAATGCTATATAAATGGATCAAAATAAAATTCGATAATTATATGTAATGTGAAAAACTATTTTAAATTAATATGGTAATTATGATTATCAATACTATTGAACAGTATGAATATTTTAATTTTCTACCATAATTAGGGTTTAATCACGATTATTAGGGACGTCAAACCACGATATAAGGTTTGGATTACCACCCATATTATCAAATTTTGTATTGGATGAATTAATTGAAACCATATTATATCGTAAAATCATGAAATTTTGATCCGTGTTCTTATTTCATATGAATGTTGTTATAATACATTAAATTGATTTAAGAACCATTTTCAATGCTTCCACTCACACAGAAAGTGACACCAATTCAACACCCATATTCACTTTATTTGGAAATTATATTGTAGAGAAAACATATTAATCTAACCTAGATTACATACCATAATCCCATATATTATTTTATTTAATTATGAGTTAACCTTAAAGTGTTAAATAGTAAGCTGGATGAGTTATCAAAATGTATGGGTATTGATCTTAACCATGGTATTTCTATTTTATTTATTATTATACATATACTAAAATTAACTATGTATGTAAAAAATTATTTTTAGTATTATAAATAAACTAAGATGTTATTATGATGATTTTAAATATCTTTAAAACATAATATCAATCATGTGGGAGATGAAATTAACTCTCACATGTACCTCTACGCTACCACCTCCACGTAGTGATAAGACTGATTTCCCACCACCATCACTGATAGAAATTTATTTTGATATATTTATGGATTAAATATTAAATTAATATAGTATAATTATTTATATAAGTATGTACTAAAATATACTTATATTTTATTTCATCTATTGAAAACTGAGAAATGTATTCACACGTCTGTACAAACTACAATCTCCACAGAGTGAATTATATAAATTTTTTCCAATGATTTATATGAATTGTTATATATATTTATATAATTAATATGTATTATATTAATATAATGGTTATTATTTTTTAAATGAATTAATAAGTATCAATTTACACGGTCCACAACTACCAAATGAAAACTTATATGATTAAACATGTAATTGACAAAAAAATGAAAAAATGAATATAATGAATTATGGTTAATAATCAAGTGATAAAATGATATTAGTATACCATGTCTGGTATTATATGTTTTATTAGGCTATTGGAAAATAATTATAAAAAATAAAAAATTTATTATAATGGGTATTAGTGTCTTTATGAAAAAATACATACAATAATTTATTGTTTTTTTTCAATATCATTTTTTAAAGAATTATTATTTCATAAATTTTCAAATGATGAAATTGCATGATATATCTAATAAAAAACACATTACATGGCTTTTCATCAAGTTATTTTTATATATTTGTTGTTTTCATTTCATTTAACTATATTTATTTACTCGTTATACCTATATAATTATTTTAAAGGAACCTATCACTATTTTCCCTATAGTCTATAATCCTTTCTTACATGTAAATATATCTATTATATTTTATTAAAACACATTTTTTATTCTCTAATGAAAATTAAAAGACAAAATTTTAATATATTTTAATTTAATTACCTATTTTTAAAATGATCATTCTTAATTATTTTCCAATATTGTTCTTTAATCTATTCACTGACATTTTGAATATAATTTTTATTATAATGTACACCCATGGACGGATTTTCCCACCATCATGAAATATCAATATTTTATATCATACTTTCATTGATTTATTTTTCTATTTCTTATGAAAAAATTACCTTAATATATATGAAATTTATAGATTTTGAATATGTAATTTCAATTTAAAAAGTTATTTTCCTCAAAACATGTTGTCATCCATTTTAATGGAATTAAAATTTTTGCATTCTACATTGATTTTTCAAATGAATTCCTTTAGATTATAACCAATGAAACCATCCTAATTATTTATCATGATGGTTTATGATTTAGATCATGATAATTTTATAAAACCATTATCCTATTCATAGGTTATGATTTAACAATATGATGAATGATTTTGGATCTGGTGGCACACATATTTACAGTTTTTCACTATGTGACATATCGAGCCATTTTTAACTATTGATTGGTTTTAACATAATATACAAATGTATGGTGGGTCCTTTTTATCCCTATATTGAATTTTTTGTTGTTGTATTTATCAATAGAAAATAACGAAATGAATTGGTAGTTAACATAATTCATCACGATACATTGTCTTATAAGATAACTTTTTGATTGAAACCTGAAAATGAAATGATGTAATTAGGAGTGATCCCAATCCAAAATGAGTGACCTCACAGTGATCTGTGACTATGGAAATGATTTTATATAATTATTTTTATTCCAAAAAACTTATGTCTTATGGTTATGATTTGATTTCATGGATAATGATTGATTATTTATTATTCAAGACCCTTTTTACAAACATCAAATATTTGACAAAATCATACAAAACGATTCGTGATTATAACTCATTAACTAATTTAGATTTGTTTTCATATGACATTATCATGATTAGATACCATTTTCCTTATCCTAGTCTCACTTATAATCATTGATTTATATATATTACATTTACACACACTAAGAATATATGATAAATACTTATTATGTTTACCTTCCCTTAGTTTTGAATATATTTTTCTCAGTATGATATATCCAAGAAGGGTTATAGTTGTGATGAAAATAAAAAAATATTATATAGATGTCTTATTATTATACTTTTTTTATTTGCAATGATTTTCAAGGAACTAAACCATTAAGGTCATGAAAATGTATTACTAGGATTCTTATTGAATAATAAACTAAAATGAGGTAATATTTTTGTATGAAAAGTTTAATTCAGTATTATTTTATTTTATAATATCTATATTATGTTCTATGTTATCATATCATAAATAAATTGTTTAATGAAACATGATTATTATCTGAGTTCTCTATGAAAATTACAAATTATTTTTATCAATTAATGATAGATTTCATAATTTTTCATTACTATCTCAAATCACTATTATATGAATTTATATATAATGAATTATTCAAATCCTAAATAATACAGGTGTCTTATCTATTAAAATAACTAATTCATGGTCTTATAGGATATCATATATTTAATGATTGATCTTATTTTTGACATGTTTAAAATATCTCTTTATAATTTTAAGAAAATAATGTACAATTTGATTCAATTAAAAAATGAATAATTTTTTCAATGATGTATCTTCAAAAATATTATATCTTATCTATATACTAAGGAATCAATAATATGTAATCTATATGTTTAATTTCCATTTCAATATTTCTGACATATAATATTTTCAATTTCCACCATCATAACTACAAAAACTAGAGTTCAATAGTAAAACTAATTCTATGAATTCAAACTATTTAAAAAATATAATTAAATAAAAATAATAACATATGAAACTCATTCCGATATATTATTACTCATAAAATCATTATATAAAATTTCCAAGATGAAATTATTTAGTTAATTTTCAATTCCTTGACAATAAATTTTACACTCAATTGATTAGGGAAAGTAATTATAAATTTAACATAATAACTGAAATATTTCACTTCCATTCACTATATATAAATGAATAATAACCATTAAACTATAACACATGTATATATAATAATACAATTATAATATATTGAAAATAAATTGATTGATTCCAAAATAAGAGTTACACATCCTAAAGTATATTAACGTAAAATTGAATGAGATAAATCTGGTCCTTGAAAGGAATAATCCACTCAATCAACTATGCACAAACTACCAAAGACCAACATCCAATGCTATTTTAAATCTTTTTATATATAAATATATATTGACATATGGGAAAATAATGCATGAGTGTGGATATATTTATGTAGAAGAATCACAGGTTTTGTTATCGCTATGAAATGTTTTAGCCATTTGAAAAATTCTTGTCTACATGCAACATCAAGATTCAAATGATAGATATAAACAATATTACAATATTTTACAATCAATCCAAAAAATGTTATGATTAAATCATATGTAGAAGTCCATATGTCACATTAACAATTATCCCTAAAAACATTTACATTTAAATATATAATATAACTACATTATGATATATTATAATAAAATAATGCTCTCAATGGATTTTATTTTGGTACAGATAATATTGTTCGTATATATATATATATATTTTTTAACCCCTAAAATCATATATTATATAATTTTTGTACAGCTCTAGAGATTACATTACTCCAATTTTAGGTTATTGGTACCAATTCACAAAACATGTAGATGGTAGAGATGATATATATATTAAATATCTAATTTAATAAAATAATCTCACATATTTACATTGTTCCTTTGCCAAAATAATAACCCCATGTACAAATATCTTATTCCATATACATGCGTAATTTTATATTGTAGGTGGATCGCATCCACTAATTCTCCTACAAGTCACTCTTGAAAACACTTAAATAAATATATGACACATGATCTATTGTGTATAATTATATATAACACTACTTTATAAAAATTTTCTCGTTCTATGGTTATATATGTGATAAACATGCAACCCCTAATGGTTTATATAATGAAGTATGGGAACTATGGATCATTCTCTTATGCAATTCCATACCTATGGGAGAGAAATATGATAATAAATTTTATAAATTTCATCAATATTAGTCTCATTTGAAATTAATTACCTTCTACACTATCCTGATATAGAACACTATTTATCATACGTTCATCATACTTTGGAGAAATCAATAAAATATAGGATTTCATGATAATTCAAATACTGGTTGAATAAATCATTAGTAGAAGGGAACTACAATATTAAGAGACTCAATTTTGATGTATCCCTAGATGTGTGATGTTTTTCATCAACATATATAGTATTTCTAGTGGTAGAATCTATATTGAATTATATATTTTTTAGATAAGGGATATGTGATTCCTAATCAATATAGGACTGTGAAAGCTGTTCAATTAGAAGAACACATATAAAAATTTAAATGGGACCACCAAAATATATATATATATATCAATAAGTATATAATGAGTTAGTAGTAAAGAAAATTGGAATACCATTAAAATTTCTAAAATGTATTATTTAGGAATAAAAAATTATATATCATACGAATTAATAATGTTTGTATGTTTTCATCAATAGATGTAGGAATAAAACAATATAATTATTTTTAGTCTAATTTACTTTCATATTGTTGTTCATTTATTTAATTATTTGATGTGATATTTTTATGATATTCTATTCATGGTTATATATATTTATCTGAGTTCATAGAATTGAATATCTATCTTCTACTGCATTATGCTAACTATATCATAAATTTTCTGGATAAACATTAAAAAAAAATCAAAATATTGGCTAACATTAACATTCATACAATTTTTTTATTTTCATTTAAGAGGGTAATAATATTATCAAAAGAACAATCATTATATTAAATATGTGTTTTGGTTGAAATGTTTTATTGAACTATAATCTACTTATTGAGGTTGATGATGGGATATTATTTCTTATAAAAAGTTTTTAACAGACAATATGTGATGTAAATATAAAAATAAAATTTAATATAGAATTTTTTTTGTTAAACGAAAAAACATATATATTTTTGAGGATCCCAGTGGCTCATAATTATTCCGTTAATATAAAAAAAATTAATGGAAAATACTATTAGAATTTTAATGAAAAAATGACACTCATCAAGATGGCTCTAATGAGGTATTTTTCATCATGAGGTTATTATAATATAAGATTATTATAAATATAGTCAACAATTTAGACATGATTTAGAGTAACATAAAATTATTTTCTGTAATTGTCAAATGATAAATGTGGTATTATTTTATTTATTCCATTGTTTAAATCCTGGGACATAATAGTTCCATTATGGACTAACTATATGATAAATACATCCATGGTATTGGGGGATTTGTGTAATTTGATACTTTATAATGTTCATCATATGTTGATGGTTCCAAAAAATTTATGTAATTCATTGATTTCAGAATTGAGAGGACACTAACCTCAAAATAATATTATGGAAAAATTGAGAATAATGATTTTGAGGTAAAAATTCATGTCATGTTTTATATAGTTGAATATTATTTTTAGTCATGTAGAAAAAATGTGAATAAAAAATATATTACAGAAGTCATAAGGTGGTAACTATAAGAACGACCTATAAATAATTCAATTTGGTGACCAAAAAATATATAGGTAATAGTCTATTATTTATTGTAATTTTTCTTATGTGTTCATTTGTGGATGAAACTGTAGCATCATTCAATTCAATAATACAATGTGGGATCATGGTCAATAAGGAATTTTGAGTTTCTGGAAGACTTCTTATAAAGGATCATGATTCCATAGAATTCAAATGAATGGGATATATAAAAATTAAAATGAGGCTGAATGATTATGGGATCAAGAATATCAAAATAGTTTGGAACATTTTATGGATAAAAACAAACATATTCTCTATGACATAAAATAATGGGGATTTCAATTTTTTTGAATTTTCTAATAGTGTTTGGAATATGGATCGAGTGTCTAGGTTGGTGAATTAGGGAGTAAAGTATTTACGTAACACTCCATGATATTGTGAAATATATATTTCTTATTTAATTTAATATTTTTTAGTTTTTTAATTTCAAAAAACACTGATTATTGTTTTTTATATGTTATACAGCTATATAAGGCTTATGTCCCCTATAGAGAACAATTATAATATATTTTTATATAGATATGGTTATGTTTTCTATAAATTATGCACAATACAGATTCCATATGACACCTTACGTAACATGCAAGGCCGAGTTTTTACCGAACTACAATATACTATTAATACTACTATGAAAATATTATTGCAGCAAACAACTAGCTCTTGGAATGGAAGTCGCAAATATAATTAACTAAATTATGAAAATATGATTTAGAAATGAAAAAAATAAATCCTTTTCTTTTTAATAAGTACAAGTGAATGTATGACCTTTTTTAAAATAATGATATTACTATTATAAAAAAAACTATTTCACTATATTCAAACACACTTTTATCTCAATAAATTAAACAAACTGATTTTTTTAATATTTCAAAAAAAAAATAATGTTAAATTTTAAATATATATTTTGGATACTCATCCAATAGTTGTCATTGTTACAACATAATAATAAATATAATTTTATGAATAAAAGGAATATTTATCGAGTGGGTAATTTTACAACCTTTTAATGTAAACCCCAATCCAAATATGATTTTTATATATTTATTATTTTTTGACCAAATAAACCCAATTTTTAAGAGGAACCTAAATATTAATATAAGATGAATATTTGGTATTTTTCTATGAAGTTTAAATTTTTGAAGACCAATGAGTCATACTTAATTTTATTTTAAAAAATAATTCTCATCTCATTTATTTATAATAATAAATAATATTTTTAATTGATTTTGAAGATAAATTATATCTGTAACAATTTAATAAATATAATTTATGTCATTGGTATAAATGTAATAAGGATACTAGATATAAAAACATACCTATATTTAGAAAATTTTTATTAAAAATATTTTATGTCATCCCATTAGGGGTGTTAAATTTAAATTAATTTCTTCCACTTATTTTATTGGAATTTGTCAACTAAATTATTCCATATTTGGGAGCATAATACTTTATAATTTATAATAATTTCAATATTGTTTTAAATATTAAACGGTTAGTGTAAATGTTCAAAATTAGTTATAGTTATGATGAGAAAAATTATCTTTATAAAGAAAAAAACCATAATCTTAAGGTCCAAATGACCAATAAAATTGTAAAAAATTCATATTGAACCATAGTCCATCAATATTAATTCATTCCTCTAATTGTAGGAGTACGTCGGTTACTATTCAATAAAAGTGTCATATTTCATAATTTGGGTAGGGAAAATAGACAAAAATAGAACATTCCCCACCATTACAATTTATTAAACATTGAAATATGGAACAAAAAAACATATTCTCGGTTATACATATCCTTTTAAATGATATATGTTTTATTTTTTTTATAATTATTTTCTATTAATTTTTGGTGAAGAATTAGTGTCCTTAAACACTTAACAAATGAAAATTCATGGATTATTTAGTTAATAATTAGAAAATACAAATTACGAAATGAATCATTATTCATCATTGGGATTCTTAGAAATTTTTATTCAGATGCATCTTACTCACAATTGGGATTCACTATCTTTCTTCCTTGGATCCGAAATCTGAGAAATTTTATTCATATATTAATTTCAAAATTATCGGTATGAATCTTGACCTAGAAGTTGAACCTGTATATTTTATTTTACTTTTATTGAGATATCCATAGGTTCTTCTAGGAAACAATATTTTCAGATTATTTTTATGATATAATGTCATGGTGTCCCTAGTAATGATATCCATAGATGAATATGTTATCCTAGGTGATGATGGTGATTCAGATCTCCATGAATTTTTATATGTTGATGATGATTACCCTATCCTCTGACTAAAAATTGATGATGACTAATATGCTCTCATCGATTTGGATAAAAATGTTTCTTTAATCTATCCAAATAGAAATGGGCGATTACACTCAAGCTATTCGATTGCAGGACCAGAGTCTGGGGAATAATGTTCCAAATCATTGGATTGTTGTTGATTATTTAACTCTTTTGTGTGTTGTAGATGATCTTTCTCTCTCTAGTTAAAGACCTCAAGGATTGTAAATGCTGTATCATCATAGATATCTTAGTTAAATCACCCCTAGGACATATGACTTGGGGGTTTTGAAAGTTTCAATTATTGATCGCCTGTCTAATGGGAACTAGTTATCAGATATTGTTGTTGATTTACGTGGTTATCATGATATGAAATTTACCACTATTCAGTCTTTATAGTATGTCTATATGTACACTAGAAAAACCATTATTATATTCATTTTAGGTGATTATGGGTGTATTTATGGTTAGAATGAGTATGCCCCTCTTGTGATATGGCTTTATCAGAGGCATTTTCTTCATTGACCAAAGAATCCATTTTCTATTAGGATTAAGGACCTATAGATTAACTTAATGAAACACATCATGATTGGTATGAAATTCAGCTCAATTTCATTTAATAATATGTTGATTTGATCGGTACTACAGAAATAATGAACAACTTCTATTTATTTTCATTATTTCATTCTCCATATTAATGAATATTAATAATTAAATATATATGTATATTTATGTGAACATACATATATACACATAATAATATAAATATTCATGATGGATAATTTCCCAGTTTACTAAGATCATATACCTAGTGATAGACTATTGTTTCACATTATCTACTAGTTTTATCTTTTTATTTTACTCATTCTTATGATGTTAAAATTTCATGAACATTAACTTATAAAAATGGATTTATAGTTTCATAAATGGGATGGAATTTAGAGACTATATTCTCACACAGGTAGGTAAACCAAATTTTTTATATTGATGTTATATCTTCTTTTCATGTTGATAACATGTTAATTGTTCTTAGGGATGATTTATATGGTTTAATGATCATGTTGAGACTATTGTTTAATTTTCCTGATCGAGATGATATAGTGTAATAGGGTACATAGACTAGGTTTGGAATTTATAATTCATTTATTTGTATATCCTTTTACTTTTATTTTATTTTTATTAATGTTAACTAAATTATTTATGGACCTCTTAATGTCCTGGATTGTTTTATATATGATATTGTTTTTAGGGAATTTATATAATTTAATTTATTATCATCGGATGTTCAGTTTCATTTTATTTATTACATATATACATTATTTATATACTACTCCGATGGTATCTAATTATTTTTCATATTTATATTCTAAAATTAGGTAATAATCATCCCGAAGACATACCATAAGACCACACTGTGAGGTAGAATCCTCTATTGTATAACGAGTTTCAAATAATGCCTCATAAAAAAATAGACTTATATCATTGGTTTGGTGACATCTAGTTCATGACTGTATAAAGTTTTATGATAGATGATTCTTTTCATATGGTATTACTCTATCATATTTGGTAGATATGAGTATTAGGAATGTGTGTGAACCAATTATGGTTATTATATTTGTTCATTGAGAACACCTTTTATTAAAGGATGTCCTGGTTGATGACGATATGGGATTACTCTAATGATTTGTGATATTATAGTTTTTTATGGATTTCGCTTTCAGATATGCACATGTTGTGTAGATTTTATGATTTATTATGTGTTATATACTCCTTCCAATTGGAAAGATACCATTAAATTATTTTTACTTTTGGAAAGAATATTAATATGCATCTCACGAATATTATTTACATGAAGTATTCTCATGTAATTGAGCATCTGTTGGAAAAATTTAATGACAATAGTGACCAATTATTTGAACTGTCAACAAAAATAATAATGGTTATTTTCATTCATATTTTCTCCACAATTTTAATTAATTAATATTACATGAAAATATATTTCCTTTTAATGTAAGTTCATATAGATATATTTTTATTTTTTTGATGTTGAGGATAATAAATCAGTCTTCATGCATGGGATGTGTATGAACCCCTATAGGCCGATTGGTCACATGATTCCAAATTTTTATAACACGTCTACAATGATTTTTTAGTAATATTTGCTTTTAATGTGTTTATAAGAATATGTATAGTGTTCCATATATATATTTTACTGTAATAATTTATAACCAACCCTTGTTGTGGGTTTCTAGTTATTCCATTGTGTATAATGTTGATATGTACAAGGAAATTTATAGTTAATTATACCTCAAGGGAGTGATATAATATTGGGATTTGTAGTATGTTTTAGATCAATAATTATACTATTTTGATATCAGGACCAAAAGGATAATCTTTATATGTGGATAATAAGTTAGTGGTTTGATCTTTATCTCTCATTGGATGTACCTTTTCGCAATTTATGATTCATGATTGGAAGGTTTAGGTAGGAGACCATGATGCAATTAGTTTTGATTCCGAAACCTCTACGTAAAAGATGATTTTTACTAATGTTTTTCTACATTAGAGTGGTTTTCCTTTGTTTATGGATTCATTTTTAAGTTGTGAGATGTATTACTCAATAGATTGTGGTTGAAACCGTTTTGATGATTGAGTTTTGTGAGATAGGACTATGGATTCCTTCATCCATTTATAAAAGCCTTTTCTTCGTTGTAATGAATAATGACATCAATGGGATGCATTGTATAGGTTCTAGGCATAATCAAATAGTGTTAAAAAATTTCATAATTTATTTAGAGTGTGGTTAGACTCTTGGGATAATAATGACATCAGTTTATGAGCGGGTGTGAAATAAATTCTGGCATAGGTGATGTGATGTAATTTGAAATGGGTTTAAAAGGGAGAATCCTAATTAATGAGGATGGCATGCCTTGTAATATAGTAAACATATAATTTTTCATGGATGATTCATTAGAGTGGAATTTTTTTTTATTAAGCTATACATTATTTGTGTATAGTAAGATTTAAAATTATAATTCGGTTAGTATATGTGAGAAAAAAAGACTAATAATCATTTTAAGACATTCAATGGACATGGATTCATAGTATTTTTGGTTAAACAATGCATTCCCCTCCATGATATAAGATATATAATAATAAAATGCACTTTTTGAGATGGTTGAATCATGAATCGAACTAAAAACATGTTTTTGGAAATTGTGGTTTGAGGCTTCTGTTAGAGGAATGTGTGGTATGCTTGATGTGATCATGGATCAGAAAGAGCTATAAAATATTTTTTTTAAAACATTAGTATACTCATTTAATGTTTGGATCATTCAACACCATTACCTGATCAGGAGTAAGTTGAAAGAGTGATGGCAATATTCCAAGATTTATTTCTTATAAAAATATTTTTTCTTTGTTTGGCGAACATGTTGGGCTTGTTTTTTAGGATATATATAGGGTAATGCTTATGGTGGGTAGTGAACCATTGGACATTTTCGGGTGTTGAAAAACATATTTAGATTATATTTGGAAATTTTCATGTTTTTTTGGGTTCATTATTTGAATTTAGGAGAATGATTAGGGTATTCATTTAGTGGGGATCTCTATATTTATCACGTTTGAACATCCCCCATTTTAGATGATGTTGTCAGACTTATGAAGTTGGTTATTGGATATTCAAGAAGGTGTTTTATGTGAAGACGTTGGGTCTAAAAATTTCATTTTTTTATCCACAAAGTATTCTCATGGATGGGAATTTTTATTGATGAGAGATTTTAAGAACCATTGTTTTTTCAGACCTGAATTTGGAAAAGAAATTTACTTTATTTCTTAAGATGCATATAAAAGTTAAAATGATCATTTTCACCCTGAATATGGACATGGATGTTTATTTAAACCACTCTACTAGTACATGGATAGTGTGTCTACTATATGAAATTAGTTGGGGGAAATTATGAGTAATTATACTCTTGCACAAATAATTACTATTTAATATATAAATAAATAAATATTAATTTATTTTAATAGGTTTGTTTTGAAATAACATTTAAAAAAAGATTAAAATTTAGAATACTTCACCACTATTAAGTCTAATTGTGGTGTGTGACCATGGTGAGGAATAAACTCAGTTTGGTTGTCGGGTCTGAGCCATGTCCCCTTATTCTTTATCATTTATTTATAAATAATTTTCCTGTATTTTTTCTCCATAGCTTATCGTTCAATTCCCCAAGGTATATCATTCATCAGTACATGGGGAAAAGGTATAGAGAGAGATAAAAATTGTAGGAGAAGAATAGTGGTACAACTACGGAACACATAACAAGGTAATCCATTGCATAGTAGATCTGGAGTATTGATAAGGGTAAATCATTTATGGATTCCACCTAATGGTATTTTGTTTTAATATGTTTTTCAACAAATACCTTTAGATTTAATGAATTCTTATTTTAAAAACCATATATTCTTTCATATGTTCCATTTTGAGTTGATTAATTTTTTTTTTGGATAAATGGACCATTCATGTGATTTGGGAGTTTTGGGTTTGGGCAGTATCATGTACGAGACATGTGGATCAAATAACAAAGGTAATATGTTCATCCTATTCATAGAAGATGGTATTTTGGAAGAATCATCCATTTATAATCTATAAATGTCATGTCCTAGTAGTCATCCACATAGATGAGTACTCGACTATATATCCGCTATAAGAGAACATGGCCAAATAGTATACAAAGGAAAACCAAATGTGTGATGCATGTCATGTAGAGGTACATGACAAATAGAATACAAGGGAAATCTGTGTGAGGTACAAGGGTGGTTACCTCGTGTAGTCTACACACCATGTTTTGAATTAACATTCCATGTAAATTTAATTCAACATTCCATATCTGGGAAAAGAATAGGCCTTTGTGCGGTACTTTGGTTACCCATCATATCCTAGGGATGACACACTGTGTACTCCTCCCATGATACAAATTTTATGTATTTTCTTATTTTAATAACTTTTAGACTTGGATTCATAAATTGAAACATGAGTAGTATAATCAAAGATTTTTTAAATGTATATCATGAGGGAATTTCCCTAGAGGGAATTTGCGACTCATACCAATGTTGTGGGTGTTTTATAGAATGAATAGGTTCTTTCAATATTAATTAAATTTAGTTGTCTGTTGAGAGTTAGATTTTGATCTGAGATGTGACATTAGATATCTCTCTTTAATGATGTGTTGAATCATTCCGCTTGGGGAAATCTCCATTTTGATATGTACCATTAAATCCTAGGAGGTCATGGGTTTTTTTATATGGATATGTTATAGGATTCTTCTTCATAGGTTTAAACCTAGAGGATCCATTGTAGAAATTAAATATCTTCTTCCAGTAACCAAAGATCACAAATTGGACTCCTCATATTACATTGTGATCTTTATAGTACCTTATTGGATCCATCTCCTTGCATATCATTCCATTGTTCCCATGTAATATACATATGCTTCATGTGCTAATTTTTATGGTCAAATTTAGGACGCGACTTTTAATGTATTATTTGTTGGTCATTGTGTAGGATTCTTAAATTTACATATAAAAAATTAACCCATGTATAATTTATGTTTTCATTTTTTAACTATGTATCATGAGTGTGGTGACCCCAATTATTTGTTGAACAATAGGATTTTGTAACACCATGAGATTTTTGGAATTAAGTTAATCCCCTTTATATTTTTCATTATACGCAACACTGAAAATAGTTTATTTTATATCAAAGAACAATGTTTAGAATATGTTATACACAAAAAATATAATCATTCACAACAAAAATAATAAGTTTTACCTTTCCCTACACAGTACAATTAGTTTATCCCGCATTATAAGAAACATTGACATTCATCCCTGGATAACATGCAAGACCCTAGTTTACATAAAAATAATATATTATTAAATTAAAAATATTTAATATGATAAGATATAAAATAAGACTTCAATTTGTATTTTAATATATTATAAAATTATTTATTACAATATATGTTTTACATGAATATAATACGATATCATAGGTATCCATTTAATTATAAATTAATAAAAAAGTGATTGACTATAAAGAAACATATTATTATTTTTATGATCACAATGAATTTTTTCCCAATTATATTAAATTAATAATAATTGGTGAGTGATATTAATGTAATATATATGTTATATATTTAATAAAATATTTTTAATATTCAACCAGTTTATTCGATTGTCATAATATATGAACAAACATATTTTTAAACATAAAAAACATATATTATCTGTAAAGGTTGGTTTAATGCCTTTAAGTGGAAAACCATATTTAAATCAATATTTTGGAAATTTTAAAATTTTAATTTTCCAAAATAAACATTATATGTGGAATAAAAACATAAAAAGTGTTTTATGATAATTTTTTCATATTTTTCTATAATGTTTTATTTTTTACAATTTTGATAAAAATACTGGATTTTCATTCAAAACTACTATTTCAACTAATTAATTTATAAGGTCAAATAATATTTTAAATTTATTTAAAATATTAGTTTGATAATATTATGATAAATTATCAAATATAAATAATTTTATTAAATTTTATATTGAATTTGAATTTAAAAATATACCAATCCTCCGATCATTCTTACATTAAAATCATTTAGTGTTGTCCCGTCAATGGAATTAACTTTAAAATCTCTTCTTCCACTTCTATGATTTGAATTTGAAAAAATGGATTCAATATTACAAATATGAATAATTTATAATTTATAAAATGGTCAACATAGTTTTTTGACAAAAAATATTATGGAAAATTATTGAAATTATTTACTACGTTTAAGATAAATATTATGTTAACAATGTAATAACCCATATATTTATGACACAATATAACCTGTAAACATATAAATCACCCATTTAATGGCATTAATTCGAAGATAAACCTTAATTTTTTTGTTTGTTTATTTTTTTATTACTTTTTATCATAAAAATGTGGGTAACCCATCGTAGTTTTCAAAATCTCAATGTGAGTCATTTCCATCCCCTATAAAAGTCCACCACATCTCCCTCTTCTTTACACCTATAAATCCATAAAATATTGGAAATTATATTTCCAATACACTTAAAAGAATCTCTAACTTACTCTAATAATCCTCCCATTGGATTTAATGAAACCCCTAGAAGCCTTTTGGCACAAACCAGATGGTGTTACACGAGAAAGAGACAACATCCTCTCTCAAACTCATTTCTTTTATTACATTTCTCTACTCCCTCCACTATATTGGTTCATTTATATTAAAAAAATGTATCCAATATATAATATTATGTTTTTATGATATTTTCTAGATGTAATCATGTACACACCTCCATCTAATGGGTAATAAACACACTGTTTAAGTATACTGTAAACTACCACCTCACAAAACGATGATTTTTCATTTTCAATTACCACTTCAAATGAGGAAAATATTTTGGAAACGATATTTTAAAATTTAATATATAATATTTAATATATATATATCATTTTTTTATTCTTTTTAAAATATATCTATTTTTGAAATTCCATTGTGTGTAAATAATTTGATTTTGATTCAGGATGTTAGGACTACATCCCCTTAAAGCGGTGTGATTCAATCACCCACTAAATGGAAAGTATTAAAGATATGATTAGTTAAATTATAGGACATAAATAACATTATAATTATACTATCTTTATATTATATACATAGATATATATATAAAAATTTATTCTATTCTTTATATATGATAATAAAAAAACCACATTCATAATTACGTATGACGTACCGTCTCCATGAATGGTGTATTCCATTTCATAATTTTCTATTCAAAAATTTATAAATATATATATAATGAATAAAAATTTTAATTATATCATGGTATAAATGATGGAATCATTATATTATTATAAGGACCAAATATATAACAAATTATGATACATTGGATGAACAAATCAAATATTTCTCGATGTGAAATATTAACATAATATTTATAATAAGAGGTTAATATATGGTAATAATAAAATAATAAAAAATATTATATGTAAGAATATGGTTCTTTAAAATATGAATATTAATTTAATATTTATTATACATGTTTTTTAAATTAGTACTACTAGAGTCAAGACTCAAGCTAAGGGGATTTCATCTCACATTTTATTTCCCTGAGATATATTCTTTATTACCCACCCATTATTTTCTCAAGGTATATACATTACACATGACTTTATTATATGATTAATATTTATAACTATTTTGTGTATTTACATAACCATTTTATGATATTTATATCATGTGGTTTATTTTTTAATAATTATCAAATAGGTAAATTTATTTTGTCTCAATTTTTCCTCTTTGAAGCACATGCCATGTTATACACATTTATTTTTACATGATGTGTAAAAAATACATTTTTAATTTTAAATAATGAAACACATAATATTCATGATATTTTTAGATCCATGTAATTTGATTGTCATATATGGAAAACATTACTAACTGATAGCACGCGGTAAGATTTTGTTGAAATAATCACAACATTTATCGACATTGTTTATGATCACATTTTAATTTATAAAATCATATGATCGATATTTCAGGAGAACTCATTAAATTTCGTCTCCTTCTTTTATTCATAATATATTCATCTATTGGTGCCATTTTTCTTCTCGTTGGAAAATAAGATAGTTAAGAATCTATTTCATTATAAAAAATTATTTTAACATATTTTCGGTCATAAATCCTTATTCTTTTAAAACCACGTTTTCTAAAAAGTGATTATAAAAACATACTACTATTATCCAATTATAATTAAAATTCATTTATGACCATTTCATTCTTTTACCAATGATATCAAATGAATAATATTATCTTTTTCTAGTGAAGATCATTTCTAAACTTTTCATCATGAAAAATAATTGTTCTTTTTACCTAGTATGACATATATGGATTTACACACAATAATTTACTTGAAGTGTCATTATAAATTTTTAATTTTTAATTTTTATTAAAATGTTCTTAAAATTATTTAAATATTTATTTGTAATTATTCAATGAATTTTTCGAGTATTTTTATAAATATTTTCAATATTTCTATATGTTTATAAGGAATAATGTTTTAAAAAAATTTCAAGGTTCCTTTATATTTTAGAAATACAAATTTTTATCAAAATGTTTCCAGAACATCCTTAATATGTTTTTGTATAATTTATTTTAAATAATTTTTTATATCATTTTCTATATGTTTTCCAAGTATTTTAATTCAATTTTTCTTTCAAAAACATTTCATTCTTATTTTAAATTTTTTAGATTAATGGAATTAAAAAGTTTTAATGTTTTTTGGAAAATAATTTTTAATTAATAAAAGATTTTTTTTTCAACCTGAAATTATTTCAAAATATCATTATACATTATTTTCTATCTATGATTAAAACGTTTGATGTTACTCATTTTTTTATTGGAAATTATGTAAAGGTTCCATTTAGATTATTTTTCTAAATAGGTCATGATTGGAGTCATGGTATTTAGGAAACCCATTTACCTTTCAATAGTTATATGTTTTTTATGTATATTTTTCATCCATGGGTTATGATTTGGATTAAACGGATATGAAACATGTATATTATTCTATAGGTTATGATATGAATACATGTTTATGATAGCCCTTTTAATTCATGGGTTATAATATAATTTTTTATGATTTTGTTTAATATGTATGTATTATTTTAATATGAGGAGGGAGAGACTTATATATCTCTCCAATTCATTTGGTAAATATGTATATCTACTAAAATATACTATAATGGTATTTAGAGTAAATATTGACTACTCAGATGGCCATGGGAGTGATCCAATACTACCCTGATGGTATGAGTAGTGAATTCATTCAACTAAGAAAACTGAAAGAGTGAACCATTAATACCGTGATGATATGGGGATTGAACCTATAATACTATGAAGGTCTTTATAGGAATTAATTGGCTACTATAGAAATCTTATTATATGCTTATGTGTATGCCATAATTATATGTTTTATTCCAATGTTATGATTTCATGAATTAAGATATATATTTTGTTATTATTCATATACTATGAACTACCAATATATATATAATGATTCATGTATATGATCTTCGATATTCATGGTATTTTCTTCTATTCTCATGATCTTGTTCACATACCCTTACTCTTAGGATTTTTCATAAATAAAACCAATGATTCACTTAATTTGGATTTGAGATCACAAATTTTTATGTTACCAACCACAATATATGAGCATATGTATTATGTTTTATTTATATAAAGGTTTTTATTCAATAATAATCTAGGGGATATAATGTATCTCACTTATATATCAGTGTTTATGCCTCCACGTATCAAATGGAACTGACTAAGACAGTCTTTGGATGTCTGTTGGTATAACGTTTTATATATTTTTAAAATATTACATAATTTCTATTTATGTCAATACTGGGTCGTTATAGTTGTTTTCTGAGTGAAGGATTAGTTATAATTTGAATAATATGATGATAATTCTTTAGTGTGATCCGTTGGAATATTTAAAAGCATATGTCTAGGGATGTCTCTAACGATATACATAAGGATGATATAATGTTTAGGAAACTTTCATTGAAGATTGGTAAAGGATAGAATAACTGGAATCTATGAAATACATACCATCATGGATAAAATAATTTGATATGTCTTTGGCATATATATTCCCATGAGTAACAATTCCAACATGGTGTTCTGCACATGACTCGACGTAATCAGATTGATGATATTGTGTTTTTTTGCACACCTGGTTTGGTACTCTTAGGGGATATGCTTTTTAAATTCACACAATCTTCATGAACTATCATGAAGGATTTAAATATATATTGGATATTAAAAACCTATAATAAACATAATGTTTAATTTATTATGGATGGTTTTTTAATTTAGACATCATGTAATTGGTTTTTTTATGATTATGTGATTCCTTACTATGATAATCATTTCTTACACAATTCTTTATAGTTTTAGTGAATGGTAGGAACCCATGGGAAGTAACTTTATTATGAATATGTTGTAAAATATGTTTAATGATTAGTCAATTGAGATGATCAATTGAGTGAAAGATGTTTTTATCATGCAGAATTATTTTTCATTGAACATGATCATTAACATGTACATTTACATTCCCTAAAACTCACTATGGAAGGGAAGGAAGAAGTTCGATGGATGTTCGGTTAATGGAGTCCATGGAGGAAATAATCTCTGGATTCATTTTTGTCTATAATATGGAAATAATAACATATGTAAATTTCTTAGAGGAGTAAAAAAATTATTGAGGAAAAAAAGGACACAAAGAAGTTGAATTCTATGTAAAATGAAGTGTTCTATTAACAAAATTAATTACTACATTGGAATCCATAATACATTGTTTATGTTTAAGTGTTTTACATGTGGAATAAACTTCCATTACACATGTCAATATCCTATGAGGAAATATCCAAAAGGGAATTGGAATGGTTGTGTGATTAATGGTCATATGGATGAGGATGAAGAGACTACAAATAAAAGTTAAATGAAAGAGGTGTAATGAAAAGGGATGATGTTTCCTTGTTAATGGATTATGGATCAAGTAATCAATGTTATTTATATTTTTTATTCATTAATTATTGTGTACAAATTATGAAATATATATTGATGTTTCTATTTATGTTTTTCACTTAGTATTTACGACTATACGTTGATTGTTTCTGATAGACTGGTAATGTGATTTCATTATGAGGTGATATTTTATGCAATGTAAGTCATCCCATCATATGTTCTTTATGTTAAGATAATTTGTTTGGATAATGATATGTGAGTTATAATAAATTAAATTAGATTGTAATGATTACCGTGGAACTAAGTAAGGGCTTAATGACATGTGGTTTATAGTATCATTGATTAATTTTTAAATAATCTTTTGATATAATTAAAATATCCAATATATGCTGGTATAACGAAACTATACATTTTCAATAATGCTTTATGGTAATTAAATTCATTTCCATGATTCAAGAGAATGCTTGATGAAGGTACTCACATGAATGGAATCTAACAACCAAGAGATACATTGTGATATATGTGTGATTAATGATGATCATATTTAAAAAAATTCATTCCATTGTTTTGGATTTTCATCTTTCATAATGTTTATAACCTTAAACATTCATGTAATGCTCATTTTAATATTCGGAGAATGTATCTATGTACTGATTTTGTTTTTGAAAAAAAGGGTCAAAAGGTTCTTTTGTGATTAAAATTATTTCATGGATGTCCATATTTTTTTATTTCTGAAATTATATTAGAATGTTCATAGAAAATGACATCAGTTATGTCATGTAACAACCCATCATGTCTGGCATGGTCACTGGCCTTTAACCCAATACAAAATATTGATAAGGTTTTCATGTCTACCAATAGACTATGCAATGTTCTGATAAATATATAATTATTTTTTATGATTAAATATTACTATGGAATAAGTAGTTTTAAATTTTTATTTTTATATACTAAATAATATTTATTCTGAAGATAAAAATATTTAGGATTTTAATTTTTTATGGTCTTTAGATCCATTAAATATATATTTTAGGTAATTATGAATCAATGTTAATTTCTGGACATTAATTCAACAAGGAAGTGTTTATATTATAAATTGGAAAATGCTCAACCACAGTATAATATATTGTTTATATAAAAATATAAATAATTACTAAATCTTAATAATGTTATTAAAAATACTGTAATGTAAATACCATAACATTAGTTGAAATGGTTGATTTTGAAATCATTAGAGATTTATGACACTATGACCCTCAAAATTTCTTTTATAATTCACTTGTTTTTCGTGATGACCTCAATCACTCCTAATAAATATTTATGATTTTTCTCTTTCGAAACCTATGTTTTCATGTGTGGAAACCCAGTTATTTTTTACTTTGGGTAAATTTTATGCTTCCAACATTCCTTTAAGGGAACATTCATTATTAATTTTTTTTGTGGATTACATTGAATCAATCACTTATTTAATAAAAAATTTATTACCAAGATTAATTTCAATGAGAAAATACATTTTATGTGGGGTAAAATATAACACCTTGATATTTTTCGAAATAAATATTTTTCAAATTAATTTAATCCTTTTGATATTAATAATTTCACAAAACACTAAAATTAGTTTATTTTATGTTAAAGAAATCTATTTTGCTTAAATTATATTCACCACAAAATTTATAATTCACTATGTGATTATATATTTTAGCATTATCTTGAAGGAACACCACAGTTATATTTCATTACATGTAATAATTACTTTCCATGAAGGTTGTTGTGACATGCATGACTAAGGATTACTCAACCATAATATGTTATAAAAATTTTAATACACAATTTAAAAAGATATAACCAATATTTCCAATTAGAACTTATTAATAATATAAATTAACTTATTAATATATATGGTTTACAGAAATATAATATCTATTTATTGATTACAAATTAGTTAAAATGTATATAAAAACCCATTGAATATAAAGGGAATTTTTTTGATCATAGAGTTTTTTACCCTAAATAAATTAATTTAATTATAATTGGATAGAGATATTAATTTAATATATATGTTATATATTCAATAAAATATAATATATATTCCTCATATAGATTATATGGGTATAATTGTCACGACCCGCCCTCGGGGTCCGTGTCGTGACTACCCCAAGCCCGCCTTCCATAGGCCAGGGGCTGGCGACTAGCACCAAGGCGTAAATCCCGGTAAAAAGGGAAGGCATTGCCTTTGTAAAGTAAACAAACACCACAGAGTAAGCAAGCAGAAAGTAACACTAAGAAAAAACAGAGTACAACTAAAAGTGCGGAAAGTAAAAAGGGGCCGGAAATACAAGCCCAACTGTAAAGTACAACTCGAAAGGGAAAACAACAACTGAAAAGTAAAGCTGCTACGCCGAGCTGTCCACTGGAAATCCCACCTGAAGGGTGGGTACAGATAGCTCCTCTGCTGCTCGGGTTCCACCGTCTGCTCCGAGTATGTCCCGCCCAGTGGTCTGCCTCTGGGAACCGCCTCGTCGTATAGTCCACCTCCAGTTACCGTCCAGTCCTCGAACACTCGGCCTCTGTCAGTACTGGCCGTCGTCTGCAACCAACACAACGAGGTGCGGGCATAGCCCGTGCAGGGGTGAGTATAACGATACTCAGTAGGGACCCCGAGACCCTCAAGGTATCACTAAAACCAACAAGGATAACCACAAGAAGATCACAACAGATAAACTCTACTTAGGTATATGCCTATACATATACCTAAGTTATCAAGTAACCCATCTCAGTCATGAGGAAACACAAGGATCATGAGATCAACGGATAACCACTACCCAGGTATATGCCCATACATATACCTAAGTTATCAAGTAACCCATCTCAATCATGAGGAAACACAAAGGTCAAAAGTCTCAGCTCAAACCAGGATTTTCATTATCGAAACCGTAACTGCTGAAAAGCTCCGTCTCTAGAGTGTACAGTGGTCCTGTCACGACTCCGAGGCCGCCGCTCACTAACCTAAGACTGCTGAAGTACTCCTCCTGTCGAGTACTGCGGGTCTGCTGCCAACTACCAGGCGCTCCGTCCGCTGAGGGTCTGCTGCCAAATACCGGGCGCTACCCAGATAGCCTACTGAGGTACTCCTCCTGTCGAGTACCGCGGGTCTGCTGCCAACTACCAGGCGCTCCGTCCGCCGTGGGTCTGCCGCCAAATACTGGGCGCTCCGTCCACTGGGCTAGTCAACTCACTCCAAGTCGAGTCGGTCAAGCAGTCGTCAGGTCTCAGCCGGCTACACGGTCTCCGTACTCTGCACGCTCATCTCCGGAAGGGTCCGCTCCACGAGCTACTGGTCGATACTCCAAGTATCACAAGGTCCCGCGAAGAAGTGTCTCAAAGGACCGTCTCGTCACAGGGGTCTCAACGCAACAGACGTCGCGTCGATCGGACGCCCGGTCTGTGAGTTATGAGCTTTTTCGTCCCAGGGGCCCGGTTGGTTTCGAGAGCGAAACCAATCCCGGCCGTATCTCAACTGTACCCCGAACTCCCATAGGGTAAACTCAAAGGGACCGTTATTCAACGTAACCACCAACGCCGCTGACGGTTCGTCAAGCGGACGTCCTGTCTGAAAGATATTAGCTTTCCCGTTCCAGGGGCCCGGTTGGATTTCGGGTGCGATCCAACCCGGCCTCTACTAACAGTATCCAAAACTCGGGCGAAGGATACCAAAAGGTCCGTATCGTAAATAGGAACTCAACGCAACAGACGGTGCGTCGATCGGACGCCCGGTCTGAGAGTTATTGGCATTTTCGTCTCCGGGACCCGGTTGGTTTTTAAGGCTAAACCAACCCGACCGTACTCCACCTGCGTCCAAACCTCGGGCGGAGTATGCCAAAAGATCCGTCTCACTAAGAGGAACACAACGCGACTGACGGTGCGTCAATCGGACGTTCGTAGCTCAAGATATGAGCGTTTCCGCTCCGAAGGCCCGGTCGGTTTCGTGAACGAACCAACCCGGCCGAACTCAAAGTTAACCGAAACCTTGAGTGCGATATATCGAAACGACCGTCTCGATCCAAGGATCGCGTTTCCGTAGACGGTTCGTCATTCGGAGGTCCGAGGCTCATGTTATGGGCCAAAAACCAAATCTGGTTCGAAATGGGGGGGTCCGGGTCCGGGCCGACCCGGCCCGACCCCCCCCCCCCGGGGGCGGCGCGGCGGCGGGCGCCTGGCGCCGCACGAGGGTGGCACGCGGGGGGCTAAGCCCCCGCTTCTTCAAGGTGGTGCGGCCTTTGTGCCGCGCCTAAGCAACAAAACGGCCCCCCCTCACGTGGGGGGCCTGCTGGAGCGCAACCGGGGGGGCCGACTGCCCCCCTCCTTCAAGGAACCGCCCCCCCTCATTAAGAGGGGGGTTTTGTTGAACCGGCCGGGGGATTTATTCCCCCGGTTTTATGTCATCCGGCCGGCCAGCTGGCCGGCCGGTTTTTACCAACGGGACCGGAAATTCCGGTCCCGCCTTCGACTTCCGACGCCGGCGGCCCGGCCGCCGGTCTTCACATCTCGCCGCGGCCCGGATCCGGCCGCGGTCTCCTCGTCCCGCCGCGGCCCGGAACCGGCCGCGGTGTTCGTCGTCCGGCGCGGTGCGACGGCACCGCGCCCCTTTCGCCGTGCCATGATTCTTTTCAACGCGGCGCGACGGCGTCGCGTTCTTGAAGATTCTTCCTCGACGTAGCGCGATGGCGCCGCGTAAAATATTTGCACGATCATCCGCGTGGTGCGACGGCACCACGCCACTTGCTTCCTCACGCAAGAATAATCAACATGAACGATGGAGGGGGGTTCGGCCGTGTTCATGCGGTCCAGCCCCCCCTCACGTTAAATAAATAACTCAACTTAAACATTCAAGCCTCAAGTTAGACAAGCGAGATCCAAGTTCAAGAAATGGAATAAATAAATAATGAATCAACAACCCCTACCTCGGGTATAAGTTCGAGGATTTGACTATGTCCACGGAAGTCGACGTCGCGGAGATCGGGCGTTGCGGTAGTCGTTCGTCAATTCTGTTGACGAAGAGATACATCCGATGTGCTACGTCGTTGGAGAAACCTCTTATGTCGACGAAGGGAATCCGAGGAGGAAGCGGCGTTCCCTCACGTTGACACCGAGGACGAAGAAGAGAGGCGTCGTTCTTCGTCGGAGCTTGAGCATTCTTCGTCAAGTTCGAAGGTTCTTCGTCAAGTTGAAGAAGAAGAAGAAAAGCTTCCAAAGCTCTCAAGAAATCCTCCCAAGGTGGTAAAAGAATCCCCTAGAATAATATAAGCTTTAACTTATATTATTACATAACTTAACCACAAGAATTTCAATGGTTTGAAATTCAAAAAGGGTTTAACTCCCTTAATTAATTAAGTAACTTAAGCCATTAAAAGAGGCGTTAAAGGAGTTGGGAGGATTTGAAAGGTTTAGGGGTTCGTGTGGGCCCCACCACACTTAATCCTCCCAAGGGAGGTTAAGTGGGTGTGGGTCCCACTTCCAACCTCCTTTGGTAGGTTTTTAACAATTTATATTAAAATTTGTTCTAAACAAATTTTATTTAACTCAAACTAAAAACCCCTAAAATTAACTTTCAACCCGCAACAAACGCAACTCCCGAAAAGGTCTTTTTAAGCGAAAATCGGCGCTGCGAGTTCATCGGTGCCCTCGGATTTGAATTCCGAGCACCGTATCAAAAGTTAGAAATACCCGCTCATTCGTTCACTGAACGTACCCGAGCCAAACTTCAGAACTTAATTCCGGGCACTCCGGGCCTCGGAATCAGGTGCTGTCTGAAACCGCGCTCTTGCAAAATTCTAATGAAAATTAAGAAAAAATTTCCCTTGAATTTTACGGGTCTTTACATTACTCCCACCTCAGGAATTTACGTCCCCGTAAAGATACATCAAAAACTAGGGAAACAAAGAGGGTACTGAGCACGCATCTGAGCCTCCCGCTCCCATGTGCTCTCCTGGAGATTCCCGTGCCGCCATCTGATGCACACATGAGGAATCGTTCGCCCACGCAGGACCCGCTCCTGTCGATCCTCTATCTCCACCGGGACCTCCGTAAAAGTCGCCCCATCGTCAACGTCAAGCTCCCCATGATCAAAGATGTGCGTCGGGTCGTGCACGTATCTCCTTAGCTGAGACACGTGGAAGACGTCGTGCACCCGGTGTAACTGAGGTGGTAGAGCCAGGCGATAAGCCACCTCACCAACCCTGCTGAGGACCTGGAAGGGTCCGATGAAGCACGGAGATAACTTGTCGCCTCGCCCAAATCTCCGAATACCACGTCGAGGTGAGACCCGCAAGAAGACATGGTCACCATCCTCGAACTCTAGTGGCCTCCGCCTCCTGTCAGCGTATGACTTCTACCGGCTCTATGCTGTCCTCATCCGCTCCTGGATGACATGGACCTCTTCTGACGTGGCCCGGACCATCTCTGGTCCCACAAGAGCTGCAAGATTTCTTCTTTGCCGATAAGAGAAACCTGGTCTCATCCCCTGGATGAACCACATTCTTTGCCTAAAACAGTCAATCCTAACATGGATAATACTAATCCATACCAAGGATGACGTCGTAAGGCCTCGAAGCTACTACTAAGAGATCCAACCGTTACTCTCGCCTCCAAGGGTTGAGTCACACTGTCGGCATCAGTGTGTGGTAACTGGTCTCCTCCAGTAGATGTCTCACAAGTGAGGGTCAAGTCAACAGTCAACTGGAACCTCTTAGTAACATCACAAAAGAGGACAGGAATGAAAACATCACAAAGGATGCGTCTTTTATTATTGCAGCTCATAAAACAAGACGCTACACAAAAGCAACATCAACATGGAACTAGAAGTACAAAAGACGTATCCACTAGTTCCGCTCCTGTCCACCTGCTCCCAGAGCTCCATGATCGTAAGCTTCAGCTGCCTGTAGCTGTGCTCTCGCATGTTCACCTACTCCCTGTGGTCGGGGTGGACCTCCTGGTGGTGGTGGTGGCAGAGCCTCAAAGCGTCGTCCACCACCTGCTGCTCGGCCAGCTCCTCTGCCTCGTCCGCCTCCTCCCTGCGGACCGCCACGGTCGAACCTCTGCCTCTGCCTAGGTGGTTCCTCAACCGTCTGCTGCTCCTCCGCATGGCAGGTCGGGAAGTCACGAGCCATGTGGCCTTGCCCGCTGCATGCAAAGCACTGTCTTCCACTCAAAAGACTGACTCCGCGCTGTGTGCCCTGCACTGCTGAGCCAGTGCCCTGAGGTCGTCTGCCTGAAGGTCTGGTCTGTCTGGACCCCTGAGTAATCTGTCGGCTACCTGCTACCGAAGACTCCGCTACGTGCTGCCCTGCGGTGGGTCGCTACGCTGGTGAAGATTCAGCAAGGAAGCTCTCAATCAGAAGGGCCCGCTCCAGTACTCCTGTCTGAGTCGGTAAGCTGAGGGAGATCAGCGATGCCCTGATCTCGTGTATCAAACCCTGCTCGATGGTCCGGGCCCGGAAGGATGGGTCTCGTACCATGTCGGTCGAGTAGCGCGAGAGATCGGTAAATCTCGCCGAGTACTGAGCGACCATCATGCTGCCCTGCCGCAGCTGCAGAAGCTCCTGGATACGCACCGCACAAAGGGTGGCTGGGACGAACTCCGAGCGGAAGAGGCTCTCAAAGTCCGTCCAAAGTAGAGATGCCTCATCGTGCACCTGGAGCATCAAGCTCCACCATCGTCCTGCTGCTGCGTGTAGTAGGCTCGCAGCGAGGATCACCATGAGGTCTGCTGGTGTCCTCACTAGCCTAAACACTCGTACCACTGCCTCCAGCCAGTCTTCTGCAGCCTGGGGATCCGTCTCCCCACGAAACCTGGGCGGTCGCTGGTGCTGAAACTCATGCAGTGCGTTGAGGCGACGTGCATCGTCAGCGGCTGCTGCTAGAAGCATCGGGGGCTCGGCGGGCAGAGCTACCGCCGGTGCCACTGCTGACAAAGGGCCCTGCACTGAGGCCTCGTCGCTCGGTGGGCTGTCGTCACGTTCGATTCTCGGAACCCTAACTGGCTGCCGTCGTGGGGCCATCCTGAAAGAATCAACGTAACACGATCAAACGATTATACCTGGTGAGCTGACATGGTTTGAGCTGTTTTAAGGGGAAAAACCTTTGAAAACACACACGCAATCAGTGTTTTCGTGCACAAAGTCGGAAATCAGTTGTTAGGGTCCTGGTGTATGGATATGTCGGCCGCCCGCACCAACACTGGACTCCCTGAACTGAAAACCACACTCGGTACCCTTAACACTATTGATTCACAGAAAGAAAGATCAGAGTCTGCGGTAGAACCGACCACCTCTGACACCAATTTGTCACGACCCGCCCTCGGGGTCCGTGCCGTGACTACCCCAAGCCCGCCTTCCGTAGGCCAGGGGCTGGCGACTAGCACCAAGGCGTAAATCCCGGTAAAAAGGGAAGTCATTGCCTTTGTAAAGTAAACAAACACCACAGAGTAAGCAAGCGGAAAGTAACACTAAGCAAAAACAGAGTACAACTAAAAGTGCGGAAAGTAAAAAGGGGCCGGAAATACAAGCCCAACTGTAAAGTACAACTCGAAAGGGAAAACAACAACTGAAAAGTAAAGCTGCTACGCCGAGCTGTCCACTGGAAATCCCACCTGAAGGGTGGGTACAGATAGCTCCTCTGCTGCTCGGGTTCCGCCGTCTGCTCCGAGTATGTCCCGCCCAGTGGTCTGCCTCTGGGAACCGCCTCGTCGTATAGTCCACCTCCAGGTACCGTCCAGTCCTCGAACACTCGGCCTCTGTCAGTACTGGCCGTCGTCTGCAACCAACACAACGAGGTGCGGGCATAGCCCGTGCAGGGGTGAGTATAACGATACTCAGTAGGGACCCCGAGACCCTCAAGGTCTCACTAAAACCAACAAGGATAACCACAAGAAGATCACAACAGATAAACTCTACTTAGGTATATGCCCATACATATACCTAAGTTATCAAGTAACCCATCTCAGTCATGAGGAAACACAAGGATCATGAGATCAACGGATAACCACTACCCAGGTATATTCCCATACATATAACTAAGTTATCAAGTAACCCATCTCAATCATGAGGAAACACAAATGTCAAAAGTCTCAGCTCAAACCAGGATTTTCATTATCGAAACCGTAACTGCTGAAGAGCTCCGTCTCTAGAGTGTACAGTGGTCCTGTCACGACTCCGAGGTCGCCGCTCACTAACCTAAGACTGCTGAAGTACTCCTCCTGTCGAGTACTGCGGGTCTGCTGCCAACTACCAGGCGCTCCGTCCGCTGAGGGTCTGCTGCCAAATACCGGGCGCTACCCAGATAGCCTACTGAGGTACTCCTCCTGTCGAGTACCGCGGGTCTGCTGCCAACTACCAGGCACTCCGTCCGCCGTGGGTCTGCCGCCAAATACCGAGCGCTCCGTCCACTGGGCTAGTCGACTCACTCCAAGTCGAGTCGGTCAAGCAGTCGTCAGGTCTCAACCGGCTACACGGTCTCCGTACTCTGCACGCTCGTCTCCGGGAGGGTCCGCTCCACGAGCTACTGGTCGATACTCCAAGTATCACAAGGTCCCGCGAAGAAGTGTTTCAAAGGACCGTCTCATCACAGGGGTCTCAACGCAACAGACGGCGCGTCGATCGGACGCCCGGTCTGTGAGTTATGAGCCTTTTCGTCCCAGGGGCCCGGTTGGTTTCGAGAGCGAAACCAATCCTGGCCGTATCTCAACTGTACCCCGAACTCCCATAGGGTAAACTCAAAGGGACCGTTACTCAACGTAACCACCAACGCCACTGACGGTTCGTCAAGCGGACGTCCTGTCTGAAAGATATTAGCTTTCCCGTTCCAGGGGCCCGGTTGGATTTCGGGTGCGATCCAACCCGGCCTCTACTAACAGTATCCAAAACTCGGGCGAAGGATACCAAAAGTTCCGTATCGTAAACTGGAACTCAACGCAACAGACGGTGCGTCGATCGGACGCCCGGTCTGAGAGTTATTGGCATTTTCGTCTCCGGGACCCGGTTGGTTTTTAAGGCTAAACCAACCCGACCGTACTCCACCTGCGTCCAAACCTCGGGCGGAGTATGCCAAAACATCCGTCTCACTAAGAGGAACACAACGCGACTGACGGTGCGTCAATCGGATGTTCGTAGCTCAAGATATGAGCGTTTCCGCTCCGAAGGCCCGGTCGGTTTCGTGAACGAACCAACCCGGCCGAACTCAAAGTTAACCGAAACCTTGAGTGCGATATATCGAAACGACCGTCTCGATCCAAGGATCGCGTTGCCGCAGACGGTTCGTCATTCGGAGGTCCGAGGCTCATGTTATGGGCCAAAAACCAAATCTGGTTCGAAACGGGGGGGGTCCGGGTCCGGGCCGACCCGGCCCGACCCCCCCCCCCCCCCCCCCGGGGCGGCGCGGCGGCGGGCGCCTGGCGCCGCACGAGGGTGGCACGCGGGGGGCTAAGCCCCCGCTTCTTCAAGGTGGCGCGGCCTTTGTGCCGCGCCTAAGCAACAAAACGGCCCCCCCTCACGTGGGGGGCCTGCTGGAGCGCAACCGGGGGGGCCGGCTGCCCCCCTCCTTCAAGGAACCCCCCCCTCATTAAGAGGGGGGTTTTGTTGAACCGTCCGGGGGATTTATTCCCCCGGTTTTATGTCATCCGGTCGGCCAGCTGGCCGGTCGGTTTTTACCAACGGGACCGGAAATTCCGGTCCCGCCTTCGACTTCCGACGCCGGCGGCCCGGCCGCCGGTCTTCACATCCCGCCACGGCCCGGATCCGGCCGCGGTCTCCTCGTCCCGCCGCGGCCCGGAACCGGCCGCGGTGTTCGTCGTCCGGCGCGGTGCGACGACACCGTGCCCCTTTCGCCGTGCCATGATTCTTTTCAACGCGGCGCGACGGCGTCGCGTTCTTGAAGATTCTTCCTCGACGTAGCGCGACGGCGCCGCGTAAAATATTTGCATGATCATCCGCGTGGTGCGACGGCACCACACCACTTGCTTCCTCACGCAAGAATAATCAACATGAACGATGGAGGGGGGTTCGGCCGTGTTCATGCGGTCCGGCCCCCCCTCACGTTAAATAAATAACTCAACTTAAACATTCAAGCCTCAAGTTAGACAAGCGAGATCCACGTTCAAGAAATGGAATAAATAAATAATGAATCAACAACCCCTACCTCGGGTATAAGTTCGAGGATTTGACTATGTCCGCGGAAGTCGACGTCGCGGAGATCGGGCGTCGCGGTAGTCGTTCGTCAATTCTGTTGATGAAGAGATACATCCGATGTGATACATCGTTGGAGAAACCTCTTATGTCGACGAAGGGAATCCGAGGAGGAAGCGGCGTTCCCTCACGTTGACACCGAGGACGAAGAAGAGAGGCGTCGTTCTTCGTCGGAGCTTGAGCGTTCTTCGTCAAGTTCGAAGGTTCTTCGTCATGTTGAAGAAGAAGAAGAAAAGCTTCCAAAGCTCTCAAGAAATCCTCCCAAGGTGGTAAAAGAATCCCCTAGAATAATATAAGCTTTAACTTATATTATTACATAACTTAACCACAAGAATTTCAAAGGTTTGAAATTCAAAAAGGGTTTAACTCCCTTAATTAATTAAGTAACATAAGCCATTAAAAGAGGCGTTAAAGGAGTTGGGAGGATTTCAAAGGTTTAGGGGTTCGTGTGGGCCCCACCACACTTAATCCTCCCAAGGGAGGTTAAGTGGGTGTAGGTCCCACTTCCAACCTCCTTTGGTAGGTTTTTAACAAGTTATAATAAAATTTGTTCTAAACAAATTTTATTTAACTCAAACTAAAAACCCCTAAAATTAACTTTCAACCCGCAACAAACGCAACTCCCGAAAAGGTCTCTTTAAGCGAAAATCGGCGCTTCGAGTTCATCGGTGCCCTCGGATTTCAATTCCTAGCACCGTATCAAAAGTTAGAAATACCCGCTCGTTCGTTCACTGAACGTACCCGAGCCAAACTTCAGAACTTAATTCCGGGCACTCCGGGCCTCGGAATCAGGTGCCGTCTGAAACCGCGCTCTTGTAAAATTCTAAAGAAAATTAAGAAAAAATTTCCCTTGTATTTTACGGGTCTTTACAATAATAAAAGATCAATCCAATTTTTTGAATAGAAAACTATATTTTTTAATATTGTAGTTTAACAAATAATTTAATGGATAACACATTTCAAATCCAATTTTGGTCATAATTATAAATTTAATATGTAAAAATAAACATAATATTCTGATTATAAACATCAAAATTACATTTCCATAATGTTTTGGTATCCTTTGAATGTTTCCATTTTTTAATGAATAGTAAAAATAATAGATTTTATGTCATAAATGATTTTCCATAAAATTTATTTATAATGTTAAATAATATTTTATATTATTTTAGGATTTTAGTTAGAAAATAATTTTACCAATTACTACTATTTATTAAATTTTGATAAATTCACAATTAATTTGGATACACAGTAGAAAATTTTTGATCATTTTCAAATAAAAAACCAATAGTCTCTTCCCCTCAACATGATAAAGATTATATTTATTCCATCATATTCTATGATTAGAATTTTACGAAATTGATTCTTAAATGTAATATTATTAATTGATAATATATAATAAAGTAATAATATATTTTGACCTAAAATATTAGTGAAAATTGTTAAAATTAATTTCAAGGAATAAGAAAAAAATTTGGTTATCAAAGTACTAAACCATAAAATTTAGAAACAAAATGACATTGAAACATGTCAAAAAACCATTAGATAGAAATTTGAATTCCAGTAAATTTTATTATTGAGTTTTTTTCTGTTTTTTATGTTTATTGAAATGTAAAAATTTGGGTACACCTAACTTGTTTTAAAAAATATCAACAATGTCCTTTCCCCACATTAAAAGGCCAACACCACTCACATTTTGTCACACCTCTCAAAAAACATAGGATTAAGAAATAAATGCCTAACAGGGTTCCCAAAAACACTAAATTACAACTAGAAGCCTCTCCTTGTATAGATAGAAACCCAATGAATCTTTTTTTCATAAAACCAGAGGTGTTCCCCGATTAAGAAATAATGTCTTCTTTCCAGATCCTTTATTTTATTTTCATTCACTATCCCACCTCTCTATTTATTCAATTATTGTATAAAAATTAGTATTATAAATTTATCTAGATTTTATTATGAAATTTGTTTGACATAATCTTACACACACATCCATATAATGGGTAATGAACATACTTTTTACTTGTACTATGAACAACTGCCTCACAAAATGACGATGATTCATTTCCCCATTACAATATCTCAAGGGGACATTATAATGGAAATTATATAAATATATGTCATATATTATATTTATTATATCAATATGATACTTTATTTATTTTTAAACACATATATTTTTACGTTCCTTTTGGTGTAAATATGATAATTTCGTTTGAGAAAATGTGGAATACTACCCCGTCAAATCAAAGTGATTCATTCACGCACTACTGGAAAGTATTATTGATGTGTTTAGTGAATATTTATGATATTTATAACATTATTATAATAAATTTATGATATTAGATACATATATAAAATTTTTTATTTTTCATTCATTCATTCAATACGACAATAAAGATAGAAATAACATTATGCATATATACTACTTACATTCCCCCAGAATATTGTATTCCATTTTGTACATCTGAATAATATATATATAGAACATATATAATAATTTTATTTATATTTATATCATGTTATAATATTAGGAATGATGATTAATGTATAGGGACCAAATATTTAACAAATTAAGACAGAAGTGAAGAACAAAGTAGATATTACCCGAAGTGAAACCTTAACATATGAGTGTTAAAAAGATGATAATATAAGGTCATACCAAATGAAATATGGAATTTTATGTAAGAATATGGTTTTAAAAGATTTATAACAAATTTATATTTATTATACATGTGGTTTCAATGAGTATGATGAGAGTCCATACACAATGTATGTGGATTTCATCTAAATTTTTATTTCTATGAGATGTAAGCTTCATTCACCACCCATTCATTTTTGTCATGTATATACTACCCTTAAATGTGATATATTATTATTATTCTTCAATTTATTGGTATTTTCATATCTATTTTATTATACTTCATTCAAATGGTTTAATTTAAAAAAGGCACCAAAAGGGTAAATTTATTTTGTCTCAATTTTTCATTCATTACACCCGATCCATGATATGCACCAATAATTTTATATGTGGTGTATAAAATAAGTTTTAAATTTTATATCAAGAATCACATTCTTTTAATGATACTTTAATTTCAAATTATTTTCATTCTCCTATAAGTGGACTATTTTTTCAAAGAGACCATGTGGTAAGTGTCTATTTAAATAATCCAATAGTTTAACGTGAATATTTATAATCACATTTTTCTTGATATAATCAAACAATTCATATTTCATGTGAACTCATGAAATTTATTCTATAAAGGTTATTAATTATTTTTTCATGTATTAGTATCATTTTCAACTCTTAGTAATATAATATATTAATGAAAGATTGTTTTCATAATTCTTGACATTAAACTCTCTTTTTTTAAAAATTTATGATCCTTCAAAACCATATATTAAAAAAAATGTTTCCAATATTATAAAAAAATTATCCGATAATAAATAAAATAAAATTTTTCCGTTTTTATATTTTATTATCTTTTTCAAATGAACATTTAAATCATTTTTGGTTCGTGGAATAATTTTAAACTGTTTACTTTTAAAGAGGAATGTTTTTACCTCATACGACTTCTAAGTATTTTACAACCTGCAATTTTTTCAATCATCCACTACATGTTTAAAAGATTAATTTTTATGAAAATTTATTTTCATATTTTTAATGCTTTCATTATATGTTTCCAAGTATTTTTTAGGGCAATATTTTTTCATAAGGTTTTCAATATTCATTTCTATGTTTTAAGAAACATGTTTTACCAAAAAAAATTAATCATCTATTCTCTAATTTGATGAAAAAAAATTCCAAAATGTTTTCAAAGATTGAATTATATGTATTTAAGGAAAAATAATTTAAAATTTTTTCAAATTAATTTTAAAATGTTTAAAATGGAAAAATGTTTTTAAAATATATTATATCTTCTATTATAAGTTCTCAAGTTATATTCATTGAAATAGTTTTAAAACTCATTAATGATTATCTTATAATTATTTAAGGGAAATGGTTTTTATAATAATTTATGTTTATTAAAAAGTATTCATAATTAAGAAAGTATTTTTCATCAAGAATTTTTTTCAAAATATCTTTGTATGTTATTTTCCATATATGATGGAGACTGTTGATGTTACTCATGCCTTTATTGGAAATGTTCTAACAATTACATTAATATTATTTATATGAATGGGATATACTTGATGTCATGGTATTTATGAATCTAATTTCCCTTTTATGGGTTATATTATTATTATGTTCTTTACTCATCCACGATTAATTATTTTGCTGAAATTATTAATAAACCAATATCGTTTTACAAAATTTATGATATGATTACAATTTTATGATACCAATAACATTTCATGTGTTAAGATATAATTGTTTATGATTTTTTGGAACATGTTATAATTATTTCTTTAAGATATGTGGGAGAATTATATCTCCATAAAATGCATTGGGTAATTATTAATAACTACTCAGATAGACTAATATATTCTTGGGAGAAAACAATGACTAAAAAATGGCCATGGGGGTGAACAGGGACATCATAGATAGTATTGAGAGAAAACTCATGCTTCTATGATTGTCATGGGATTAAAAAATGACTACCAACATAGTATGAGGAATGAAATAATTCTTCTAATATGGCCATCAGAGTGAACCATTATTAAAAATATTATATGGGGAGTGAATCCATACTACTAAGATGATCAAGGTTGTGATTCCAAGGCTATTAAGGAAATAATATTATATTATTATGTGTGTGCCACAATTCCATGTGTCATTCTTATGTTATACTTTTTTTTTATTTATGTTTATTATTTCTTTATGATTCATTTCATATTAAGTCCAATGAATTAAATTTTTATTCATGTATATGATCATTGATATGTATGGAATGATTTTCTATCTTCATGACCATGTTAGCATACCCTTATTCCCTTTATTATGTTTATTTATCTCCCTTTTCACCCTTACATATTGTTTGAACTCACCTATTTTTATCCATACATCCCTATTCTGAAAAGATATACAATATATATGATATGTATAAGAAGGGTTCTAGTCAAGAACATCCTAGTAAGAGATAATATATCTTATTTACGTATCATTGTTTATGTTTCAATGTTTCCAATAACTCTTTACTAGTGCAATCATTTGGTGATTTTTAGAATAATGCATTATGTATTCCAAAAAGGATATGTAAAATATATGTATTTCAATAATGTGTTTTTATAGATCTCAATTAGAATTCCCCTCCTTTATTTTGACTTGTGGGACCCATTGGATACCTCGAGGATTGATATACTATGATCTAGAGTGATTAATTTGGGTAGAAATTATAGATGGTGTCACATTAGAACATGTTACAGACGTGTAATCATAGGGATATGAAATTTTTGTTTAGTACATGTGTGTGGCCACCATTTGTCATTTTTTATTTATAAAATTTTTTATAGTGAATGTGGGGATGATCCCTAGAGGTTATCCATCATTGATGGATGATGAGAAAGTCGTGATTCACCATTAATTCTCATTGGGATGCTCAAACAATTAACATATTATATGTATTTTTGTATAATGGTATACCCAAACAAACTTCATGTAATTCAACTTCTATGAAAAGATTTTATATAATTCTGTTTCATATCAAGAGGTAATACCTTGGAATTTGATGATGATCCTATATATTTAACAAAATTTAAATTGGGAATTCCAAAGGTACATATTGGGATCCATATTTTTAGCACATGATTATGATATATTGGAATGGAATCAAGCATTGAGGTCCACATCGGTCGCGACTTCTGTCACCTTAGTGCACCACTCCACCTGGTTGTAGTCACGACTTGCTTCATATTGTCTTGTATTCTGGCACGCCCTGGGTACACTAGAATAATTTTTGATGGACCATCAATCTTGTTCCGGTGGTCCTTTCTTCATGCCACTTGTTCTTATGGCCATCAGAGAACATCCTCCTCACTATGAGTGTCTCACATCAACCTATCCAACGACTCAGATGCAGGTCCATGAAGAAATCCCACTGCAAAGTGGATCGTGCCTTATTTGTGTCAACACGCACACTCTACATTAGGATTACAAAACATGGTTAATGTTTGGGGTAGAGTTATAATCCTTTATAATTCTCCCCAAATATTGAATCCCCAAAATAGTACCATCTTGTAATAATGATAGACCTGAAGATGTATATGTTCATGGATTTATCAACATTAATTTTTTTTCATATGAATGGGGAAATCTACATAAACACAACCCCTACATCATTTAATTTCGTTTCTATAGAGCCTCTTCCATGAGGGTTCAAGAGTTCGATTGTGTTCTTCATTATTTAGGGTACATTGAAGTCGATGATGACAACCTGCTTTCATCATTCATTTTTGGGGAAGAAATTCATCGTAGGTTCATTAGATAATCCTAATTATTTTATTCTCAACCCACCAACATGTCAAACAATTAAAAAGAAAACATGTTGCAGATTTTTTTTACATCTCATGTTAACGAGCCATTGATGTGCTCAATTAATGCATCTAGCCGCTACCCCATCGATGTACCATAGTGTCATTATGATGTTGCTCTTCGGTTGAGGAAAAGAATTAAAAGATATATTTATTGTTATTTTACTTTTTTCTGAATGGTCTGAAAAATAACTTTTTAATTCAACCCCTGTCAGCCAAAGTTATGTCCTTTGATGGGGAATCTCGATGTTCCATGTTAAACGTTACCCTCAATTTTTTGATCTGAACACCAGTTCAATAGTTAGAAAAACTCACTTTCACTCTTATAGAAGATTCCTTTAAAACAATAGAAAAAGTACCTTTCTCCCTTGACCCATGGTGGCTGAGATTAATAAATTCAAAAGGGGAAAAAACCCTCTTAAAATCAATTATTCTATTAGATTTTCCATATGATTTACCATTTAGTAGTAATACAGATTTGTTAATAAAATAATTGTTACTTAATTATTTTATTTACAGCCAAAAACTAACTTCCACTGTTAGCATGCACTAGACAATGTTTGGATCTCCCTAATGAAAGCATACCTACATGAGCTCTATGGTGGTATCATATTTTTAATAGGAGTCACCATTTTGGAGATATAATCATTTAAAAAATTAAATAATTTTATTTAATTGTTTGGATTACGGTTATTCCATTTTCAGATTTTCTCACGGGAGGTTTTTTCGGACTAAACATAAGCCGTGACTAGGGTAAAACTTCCATCCTAAATGCAATAATACTCTTAGTGTCTCATCTTTAAATAATTCCATGTGAATTAAAAAAATTAAATCGATATATTGGGAAAGTACATTCTCCCCTCCTTTGGGATTTAAATCCCAAGAAGCGGAAACAAAAGATAATCAAACAAGTGGGTGTACTAAACATGAATCTAAGCCTCCAACTCCCAACTATAACTGAAATCTAGAAACCAATCACAAAACTTGTCCTCTATGGTTTGTATGTTCCACTCCATCTTACCATTATTTTGGGGTGAAAATTAGTTCTCCAACACAGGTGAGACCCAAATTCCTCATGAACCCCTTCCACTACTAGTATGTAAATCATGCATCACGGACTAAGATAATCTTTGAATTCAATAGGTGAAGATGCACTATCTACTGGACATAGGTTCATCCCAAGACCTCTACAGATATATACTCCAGAATGTGTAGAATGTGAGCTGACTTGGTGTGTCGGTCAACAATCACCCTGATAGAATCTTGTCCCCTAGATGTGCATAGGAACCTCATTGTTAAGACCATGGAGATACAATCCCACTTCCATTATAGTAACTCAATTTCTTGGGCCAAGCCTGTTGGTCCCTGATGCTCAGCCTTCACTTGTTGACATGTGAGGCATAGTGAGATGAACTCAACAATGTCTTTCATCATTCCTAGACACCTGTACAGACATTGGATGTCTTGGTACTTCTTATCCACTCCAGGTTGTACCTCAAAATGTAGTGTATGGATATCCATCAATGCCATCACATGTAATTCCACTGGTATTATTGTGTTCCATCTAATGAAGATGGTGTTCTCCTCACATATCGAAAATCCATCAAGATCATCTCTTGAGGATATCTGATCATGTTGGGACTCATAATTAATGTCCACAAGTTGATCCACCCTAACATTATGAAGGAGTGAGGGAGTGAAAGCCATTGATGAGAGATATGCTGCTCCATCATCATTCATGATGGATATCTATGCAGCGGCTAACTACTCCATCGCCACACTCAACATCTGCAAATCAGACCTTCAGCTGAGCATGTCATCCACCACGTTCTGCTTCAAAAGGGTATTGAAAATCTCAAAGTTATATCCCTAGAGGAAATCCATTCATCTAAGATATATAAACTATTGAAAAGCCTTTGGGAACATATCATCCACATGAAAGGCTACCCATTTTAACTAATATATGTGACCATCGTCCCCTTGGTAGTGAGTACTCACAAGAGTCCTTGTTTCATAGACAAAACAACAATTAGAAACCTAATATTATAGTTATTAGTGTTTTAGTAATCAGGGCCCGATTGCATATGGGCCCAGTTCGGCCCTGCAGGACCGAACCGACCAACTCGACCCAAGGGTCCCACATACCCTGGGAAAATTTTAATACCCAACCTGACCTCGTTCGGTTCAGGTTAGGTCAGGTCCAGCCTGGTTAGTGGGACATGCGCAATGGGCTTTACATGGCCCGACCCTGTTTGATTGGGGGTCCTTCCTGCCGGGTCGCTCGACAACCTGTTCTCATCCAGCCTGACCAGATAGGCATGGGTCTGGACTGCGGGCACTGGTCTGGCCTATAGGCAGGGGTCTGGCCCACGAACATGGATACGATTTGTCCAGCTGGTTGGGGCATGACATGCAATCTGGAACCTGACCCTCAAGAAGTGTTCCAGTGTTGTCTTCCCAGTCAGGACGCGTTTGGGTACTGTGTCCGGCACCCCTCTTGCCCCGCGGTTCATACATGGGGTATCCATCCTACCGTGGTTGAGCAACAATGACTGCCAAATTGATCAGGAGACCTAGACATGGTCAAATCCTCTACTTCAGTCATGTTATTTTTTGTGGGGTTGAACTATCTACACAGTTCCATGATGGCGCCGCTGGTCTCCAGCATCGCAGCCCACATTGGCCACGACTTCCATCCCATTAGCGCACCTCTCCTCCCATCCTCCAGCACACGCATAGAATCATCATCAAACAACTAGATGTGATCCAGTGGTCCCCTCATCGCAGCACCTATTTCTACAGCCTCCAGAGAACGTCCTCCCCCGATGTAGGTCACAAACCCACCTTGTCGTCGATTCAGATGCTTTGTGACGAAGAACACACACATTATAGGTGTTTGGGAGTTGTTCGGGTCATCCCATGCCCTGTGCTTTTACATTTATAAATGTTGTGGAGGATTAGGGATTATATGCAATCCATGGTAATTTTTCCATGATATTGAATCTGAAAAAGTGTTCCCCCTGCACAAACGTGTGACCTTAAAATTAACTTGTTCGTGTGTATATCTACATTCGTCATTTAAAGTAAGAATAGGGAAATCAAAATTAGACACAAACAATACCTCATTGCTGTTTATTGCAGGGGTCCATCATCCATGAGGGACCTAAAGGTCGATTGAGTTCATCATTATTTAGGGTAATTCGATGTCAATGATTTCCACTTGTGTTTTTCATTATTTGTTTGGGAGGAAATTTGTTGATGGTTGGATAGTGAATCCTCGTAGTTATATCCTTATTCCACCAATGTGTCATACTATTAAATATAAAAACTATCACAATGTTTCTATAACATTCTGTGCTAACGAGCCATTAATGAGCTCCATTATTCCATCATGTCATTCCCTCGTCGCCACACCACATCTTCTTTGCGTCGCCACTTTTCGGGTGAGGAAAAGAAATAAAATATATTTTAAATGTTATTTTATTTTTTCCAAATGAACCTAAAATTATAATTTTCATTCAGCCTTTGTTGTATGATTTATTTCTATTCTACAAAAATCCTTGCGTTTTGTTTTTAACCGTTCCCTTATATTTTCAATCTATGAACTGATTCAAATGTTATAAAAAAACCAGCTCACACATTTACTGATTGTACCATTAATAATGTTCTAAAAATTACTTTAAATATATATCCACATCAATCCCTGTTAGGCTCTACATAATGAAAGTATTCCTTCATGAGCTCAATGATACTATCATATTTTCAATATGAGTTACACTTTAGGTGATATAAGGATTTGAAAATAAAATAATTATTTCTTGTTTATTTTATTTTTGGCGCAAAACTAACTTCCACCGTTGGAATGCACTAGAGAATGCTAGGATATAGCTAAGAAATGATTACCCTAATTAGCCTAGTGTTTGTCTTAGACTTTTAATTTGAGTCATCGTTCAATATTTATATGATTTTGAAAAATAAAACAATTTTATTTAATTATTTTCTTAATAGTGATGACATTTTTAGGTTTTCTCACTAGAGGGATGAGCTGACTTAAATAATGCCATGCCTAGGGTAAAACCACCATCCTGAATGCTACAATGCCCTCAGATTTCTGATTCAGGTATCCATTTATGAAATATACCACTTCTCAGGAAAACCACTCACCTGGGCTATTTAAAACCTATTATTTTTGAAGCATCATTCCGGGAACTCCAGGCCTCGGAATTACATGTCTTCTTAGTGCCAATTCTCGAAATAATTCTATTTAATATAAAAAATATATATGAATATTTTGGGTCATTATATAATGAATCCTAATAGGATCAATGAAAATAAACCATGAGGCCATAACATTGGAATGCATAAAATGATTGTCTCATATACCTCATTATAGAAAATAATTTCCATAGTCAGCGAAAACTAACATGACAATAATAGTACTATGATTTTACCCCACGTTTCGTTATGTCATTATTAAAGGATCTCACCCAATAATATCATCAATGATAGAGTCTCGTTCTAAAATATGTTGACTACCCATTGCAGTTCTTATTTTCTCAAGATATTTTCATCATTAACCAATGAATTATAGAGATATACAATTATTTTCCCGCACATCACATAATAATAATCAATTATTGTCTATTTAATATTATAATAAATCAATTATCAAATATCTTAACTACTTTAAAAGACATCTATTTCATTATAATTCATCATTTCTTCAAATTATAACCCATTGAAAATAAATGGGTTAAAAAATATCATCATTGGAATAAAGAAACCACCCTAGGAAATAATGATGATTTAATAATTGGATCTAAAATAAATAAATCATATATTACATGAACTAATGTTTAAAAATATGTAATCTTCCTTAATGTGACCTATTAGAATTTAATTTCGAGAATAAAAGTTCATAATTGAATAATATATTTCTTAATATAAAATTTTTCCATATACAATGATTTTTTTAATAAAAAAATATAAAAATTGTAATTGATGTTTCACAAATTCTGACTTCTGTCCAGTGGTCAATTAATTTTATGTCTTTAACATTAAAATAATTATTCTTTTCAAATTTTCTCTATAAATTGAAAATTACCTCTTTCATAAAAGATAACCCTTATTTAATTTAATACTATTTCTAATAATTAAAATATGGTTAATAATTACTATAACAAATATATTTATATTACAAGATTAATTATTTAAAATATTTTAAAACAAATGGATATTAAAGAAAATGAATTTTCATCCAACGATGAAACAATGTGGGTTTCCAATTAAAATATTCTTTTCTTTCCAAGAGTTTATAACGATATAAGAATGAATGTAAAACATGTAATAATAAGAAACAACATGATGGGAATATTATTTAAAGGTATTAATGAGATGTATATAATAAGATAAAATTATCATAAAGGTAATAAAAACATTCTCGATAAATAATGAGATTATAACAAAAATATGATACAAAATCTGTAAAATTCAAATCAAAATATCATGAAATTGATTAAAATATGTGTAAATGTAAATTTAAAATCTAATCCTGATAATAATAATAATATAAATTCATGTAAAGTATATAAACCACAAAAACTAAATAATATGTGTATTTGTCATGTGTCTCAAAAAAATAAATATGAGACCAAAATCCTATAGCTTATGTTATACTTGTTCCAAAGTTATTTAAAAATTATTATAATTAATTAAATATTATTATAGATAGATTCCATTTTAATTTACCTAGTTAATCTATCATTTATTCACCACATTTAATATTTGAAAACAAAATTTTTAGTACATCCAAATTAAAATCAACATTCTCGTGTGTTTGATGTTGTATTTTTTCATAAGCATTTCTGGTTTTTAGTTATATTCATTATACATTGATAATGTTTATATATTAATCATAATGATAATAATTATCTGAATATTGTATATATTGATTATATATTTTTTAGAGTAATCCAAAAATATAATGAAATGAAGCTGAATTACACCATTAATGGATAATATATGTTGTACGCACAAATGAATACTATTTAAACTTTTCATCATATGGAATGTAAGTATGATAAATAATATTTAACCTTTAAAAATAATTACAATATAATATATATCATATATTATCATAAAACCTACCATTATTTCAATCCATGTAATGATGAATTGAAAAATGAATCACATTACTTGTGGATGAGGACGTCCACGTGTACTCATTAGAAAAATTATAATTTTCATATGGATTGAATCATAAGAATGAAGATATGATATTTTGATCAATGATTTATAATTAGTCCATAATTTTCATGTAATAACATTAAAACCACCATAATAACCTCACATGAGTAATTGTTATGGAAAATAATTTTTTTATCTATGTGGTGGTAGTAGCCCGCATGAAGTGGCAAGAAATTCATTCATTTCCTATGCGATATAATATCAGGTTGAAATTGGGTGATGTGAAATTACAAAAAAAAATTAGTATATTCGGTATAAAAAATATATTTTATTATGGTTAATAACATGGATTTATAGGTGGTATAAGAATAAATAATATTAAATATTCCTGGAAGGATAATTAAATTTTTTCTGTGGGATTCCATTACAACCTTACTCAAGGACCATTATAATGGTACACATTGAATTCTAAAACCATGGAATTCTAAATTGGTTAGTTTAAAAGATATTTAGAAATAATTTGCTATTTCTGGATAGATAATTCATTTCAATATAAGATAATTGTATAATGTCATTTTAATTGTGTGGATGAGGAATGACATAAAATTCTTAAAATAATAAATTATAAAAAATCCATACTCATGAAAAATGATTTAAAATGGAAATATTGTCAAATTTTTTAATGGATGGTGTAGAAATATGGATCTAAACTAGGATCTGTAAATATTTAATTTTTAAAATATCCCTATGTGTAGATTTAATCCATAATAAACTTTATTTAACCTTAATAATTGTGGAATTATTATTTTTATTAATAATTAGGACCAATACATTTAGTTGAATACAAGATGAACACTGGAAATGTAATTCAAAAAAGAAAATCCAATTAATTATGATTTAATTAAAAATATAGAAAAATATAATTACAAATCAAACGCTCAAAACATGATGAAAAAATATTTCTGATCACAACTTTAATTATAATTAATGGTTTGCATAAAAATTTCATTATAAAATTGATTTTTGTGATTTAAATTGAATTAATAAAAATATACTTTTCTAAATTATAATTTTAAATATATTCTCAAATGTAATTCATTATTTATATATTGTAATCGAAATTAGATTTTTTTAATAAAATAAAACATTGATAGTATTTATAAAAAATTACATTCAATTCAAAAAAATGATAATATTGACATTTTGATTAAAAATATTATATTTATTTTAAAAAATAAATTTTATAAATTCTTTAGAACATATTTATTTTTTTATCACAAAATGAAATAATATCATTTTTGGTGAAAATTTTATTTTAATATCATATAAATATTGTAAATAAATTAGGAACATAATTTTAAAAATGTTTTAATTTGCAAAAACCGTTATACGTATGTTGAAATATTTTTTTAGTCCTATTTATTAATAAATTGGTATAGTGATATACTATATTTATTTTTATTTAGACTAGGGTGTGTATGAATCATAGGTTATCAAAAATAATAAATTTACATTAAGTGGGTATCGCATAAATTCTCATGGGGTTCTATGAAACCACATTATAATGAAATATATCCCATGAAATATGTATTTTTCATAACAAAATTAAAGATATCATGGTTTATTCAAATCCTAAATTTTATTGAGTATAATTATGTTATTTATTCCTTTTGGGAATAAAATTATAGTTAGTAGTCTTCTTCCATAGAACATTGTCTCAGTGACTTATGATTTATAATAGTCATTAAAAAATGGAATGTTCATATTTTAGTAGAATGACGTTAGAGATCAGTGCATCTAAAGGATCAAGAATATTGCATTTATTTGATATACATGGAACACTCCATGAATTTTATAGTGATTAGTTGGATGTGAATTGTGATAACATATCATCCCTACTCGATAATGGATAAAAAGGATCTAATATAGCTCATTATAATGTTTCTATTATATCAATATTTCATAACATTCTTACATAGTGAAATTTGATTGACTACATTCCCAAAAACATCAAAATAAATACTTCTCAAATTAATATCATTTTATATTTTATGTAGACCTTGTGTTAAAATGATATATTGATCAATGTATTTAACCTTACCTCCCACTTAATCAGATATATCAGGCGTACATACTTTTATTTCTCTAATATCCCTAGTACATTTGATTTACACTCTTCATTCAATAGTTGAATTAATAAAGAGTAATATTAATTGTTGAGTGAATTTTTTTTATAATAAAACATGAATTGAGGATGGGGTTGAATCGAACCACCATAGAATTATATTAATAAGTAACATATTTTATCATCCAGGGTATTAATGATTCCCTCATATTGACCATATTGCTATTTAAGATATGTTATGATGAAACCCAACTATAAATCAAGAGCTTACTATATAAATAAAAAATACATAGAGATAAACCTCATATAAAAATAAAATACAATATAATATAGTACTATATAATCCATTTAACATACATAATATACATTCTAGATAGAGGTTAAATTGAGAAAATTTATCCAGTATTATTGAAATCTGTAGAAATTGTATGGTGATCAATAACATACAAAATCTAATAATGGCCTTTCGATTTTTTGGGGAGTCCATCAAAAAAATACATTATATTTTCCCCTATTTCTATTATACTATGGGTATTTCTTTATTACCCCCACATTTTTCTATCTCTCATCCATAACATGGAAATATACCAATATCTGAGATACATACACTTTAATACCTTTCCTCATGTTATTATAATAAATATACCCTTTTAGATCCATATACATTATTATAAATTCATGGTCAAAATATAATGATTAAATAACAATCTCAGCAAATACAACATTCATCATATTTAGTATGGATGAGACACATACATGATTCTTAAACAATTCCATTAAATCATAATCATAGTTGAACTGAGGAACATTTCTAACATTTTTTTATGTTCTACATCATAATTTTAACCTTTTTATTCATTAAATGGATAGATTATTAAACATTAAGTAGTTAAATATAAAAATTTTCTACTTCTATAAATATCTCTTGGTAAAAAAATTGAAAATATAATAATATTATATTTTTTTATCCTCAAAAAATTATAATCTAGAATGAATTTTTTAATGAAAACCATCATACACCTTGTATGATTTTAAAATGTTAGAATGTATTAAGGAGTTAAAATCATTATTCAACTCCATGAAATTAATTTGGAGCATAAACATCCATTTATGATTGAATGTATACATGAATATTTTATAGTCAATTTATTAATATAACACCATTATATATAATGATTATTCAACCATATCATTAATGAATATATTAATGCAGTATACACCATATCATAAGTTGGGTAATTTTTCTAACAAACCTTTTAATTTCAAGTGAAATATCTTATAACATTTTAATTATACAATATTATTTATCCTAAATCATTTTTGGATATTTTATTATAGATCCAAAAACCATTATCTTCTATTGGTTGTGTATTTACTACTATGAATTCTAACCATTACATTAGTACTTTGAGTTTTTATTCACAATCATTAATCAAAATGAACATGGATCCCATAAAATTTACCATTTTTAGTGTATTTGATAACCATGATATATTTTCCATAATGAGTTGAAAATATCCTTCCAAACCATCAATACTATAGTTCATATCCATAGTGGTTGGTATATTAAAACCATTAATAACATTCATCAATGAAATATCAATATATAAATGATTATAGAAGACTATTACATATTATATTAAAAAAACTTTATTGTCATAATTATCTATTTTTAAAATTAACATTCATTATTTCCCCCATTTATTTGTATTTTTACATTAATATACTTATTTTCAAGCTCTTAGTTTCCCTTAAAATATTTAAAAATATCATATATATAAATAACACAACAGATTGATCGATGTAATATTTGATGACTCAATTTATTAAATCAATGAATATATTAGGGACCTTTGTTAGACCAAATAACATCACCAAATATTTATCATTTCTATACCTCATATGGATGGTTTTCATGGGTTTATTATCATATTTAATGTGAAATTTATTGTTTCCATATAGAAAATAAGTTCTGGAAAAATATTTATTGCACTGTAATAGATTGAAAAATGTGTCATTTTTTGGAAATGAAAATTATTCTTTATTTTGGTCATATTATGTTCCATATAATCACAAAAATGTCACATTGAAAAAAATTTCTTTATAATTTTTTTATTAGAACCCTATTGTGACACATTTGTCAACATGAATCCCATTTAATGATTCATCTGAAACTTCTTCTGAAATTATTTCAAGTCAATTAGGTTCTTTCAATATGGATTCTTTGAAATATGTGTATCACAATATGTGCCATCTTTTGTAAAAATAACATAACAATTTGGTAGCAGACTATGAATCTCATCGAGAATGATATCAAAAAACATTGATACAAAAAGGTTGTCATTGATTTTGATATTCTTAAAAAAAACTGGGCTTAATTACTATTGTGAATAGTTATCATGTACTATTTAATGAATGAAATTTCCATTTAATGTTCAATTTTTTCATCACAATAAAAAATCATCATATATTTATTTTTAATTACCATGGTTACATAACTAACATATAATTTTATGTTGGATTTTCTAAAACAAAACCACTAAACTATTATAATTAAATAAAATTAAACAAGAGGAAAAGTATCATTATTTATGGAAGCCCATCATTGAAAAAATCAATCAATGAAGATTTTTATACATGGAATATCATTATCTTGAAATTAAGAGTTTTCAATACTAATTCAATATAAAATCATTGATGATGTTATTTAATAATTCTAGATACATTTCTGGATATATGGGAACTTTTATAACTATGATCCAATAAGATATATGAACCATTGGGAATACTTGCCTCTACGTTAAATTTAATACTATATCTTCAATCCCATTTTAAAACCAAACTGGTTAGCATGAGAATCAATAATTATTAATCAGAGTGATCATCAAAATAATCAGAAAAATTTATCAAATTCATTCCTAAATAATCAAAAATAAAATTAAATTTATTACACCGTAGGGTTATCCAAGGTTATTCGAGGACCAAATCAATTTAAATATTTCATAAAAGATCATAATGAGAATATAATTTATCCTATGAATACCCCTATGAGTTTCACACTAGGTTTCATTTATGGTATTATTCTCCATGTCCAATAATTATAGATGACATATACGAAAATAACCGTTTTAATGGTTATTACCTCAAGATAAATTTGTGAAAAATAAAAGCAATTTATTATATCCATACAGTGGAATGTTTCTATGAAATCCACACTATTTTATTTTCTATAATGTAATATATTCTCATTTACAAAGGATTATCTTATGTATTTTCAATATACTTTCCTCATAATTGTTTCTGAAGAAAACAAACCATGACTATAATACCATCTAATTTTACCGACACAATCATATATAAATATGATGTCTTATTATCTGAATATTCAACAAAAAACATAAAAGAATTTGACAGAATCATACATATATATTGTCTATAAAGACTGTTTAAAAAAAATTCTTTATTATAGGTTTGAATCATCTCCCAACTTATTTTTAATTATATACTACCCTATTAGACATATAATAAATAATAACATTAATCATAACCAATGTAAATGAAATGTTATAAAATGTACACGTTGATGATGATTAAGTGTTTTCAAGGGATATATCATTTGTCACTTAAAACATATCATCATCATATGTTATCAATAACATTATCTAATACTTCAAAACTAAACCCCACATATCCTGGATCATAATTCATTTTCCTTGATAATGTTGAGTTGATTACAAAATATAATTCATCAATTAATCAATGAACATTAACTATGAGATAATAACACTAACATAAGAAATATTTTTTTTGTAAGATAAATAATTTTATAAAACCATTTTTATAGTGAAGAAGATAATCCATGAATATAATTATTGATTTGGTTTAAAACTCATTACACAATATCACTTATTATGGTTCACCCCCTTGAGTATCATATTGTATATAGATCTTAACTTGATGAAATTCACTACACATTCCAATCCTCATTATATAATGTGACATCCTCTTCACAAAATGAATTTGGGGAAACATTTATTTTTATCCCACCATTACATAATAATTATCCATCTATATTTTTGAAAAAATATCATAAAAAATATATCATATTTCAATACACATGGAAAGATAATTAGTTTCATAAATATTTATTAATTTCATTATATAATAGAATATTTAAAATAAAAAATTTTTCAAAATGATATCATTATCCTTATTATAAACCATACTATGAATTATTTGGGATGAAATTGTTGGATCATAACTCCAATAATAAATACGTATGATCAAATCATTATACCATAGAAAAAAATTTCCTTCAAATTCTAAATGGATTAGTTTATGATTTTAATAACATTCTCAATTTGAAATCTATTATTTCAAATAAAAAATCACAAATTCCACAAAAAATATTTCATTAAAAATTCATAATCATGTATATCAAAATTAAATTCATTGAGCCTACATATTGGTGTGATATTATATTCTTGTAGGGTTTGAAAAAAAATATGAATCTATATATATTTTCAACAAATAGTGAAATATACCTCTACAGTGTAATTAAACTAAGATTATATTTATTATTTATAGAAAAAATTAATCATGGGTAAACATGAATATATAAATAATTTAAAATTTGAATGTTCATTCAAGAAAATTTGTACAAATCAAGAATTAACAATGAAATTTCTTTTTTCAAAAGTGATAATTAATTACAATTTTCTTTAAAACATTATATCAATCTCATTTGTTCATAAAAGTTAAAAAAATTACCTTTATAAAATATACATAATAATATTGTATGATATATATGGAAGAAATATATCCTCACTTCTATCACTAAATATTGGAATCTAAAAACAAAAAAAAATCACAAAAATAAATTTTATAGTCCATATGTATACACGATTGTTTTTATAATTTTTGTATATATTGACATGTATGATAATAGATATGAAATTATACTCTTATTAGAATAATTTTTTATAAAAATAATCTAAATATTTTCACCCAATAGTAATAAATTTAAAAGAATTATATTTTTGAAAAATGAGTTATACTATTAGGTAGTGGATGTAGTACACACATATAAATTGGAAGAACATAAACCATGAATTTTATAGAATATAGGGTATATATTTGAGGTCCCAAAATCATAATATTATTTTATATTTTAATGTGTACTATAAATATTATTTCATTTTTAATTCCATATATTTTGTGTAGAGACCTCAAATCCATTATCCAAAATTTAGTGGAAAATATTATTAATTTTCCAAAGATGTAATGGATTAAATTGATAATTGAATTTCACTATGATATATTTTTGGATACAAATAAATATGATACCAATTTTTCATTTTTTACAAAATAAAATAAATATTGCATAAAAAGGAAAATTTTCTTAAAACATGAAAGCATGTACATTTTTTTAAATATCACGGGGAAAAGAGAAAAATGATGGGAAGAAAAAATTTTATTAATGGTTATATAAAGTGGAAACAATCATGAATATGTTTTTGTAATCATCTTGAATATATAAATAACTTGTCACAAATTCCATTTAAATAAAATTTATTCCATGAAAAGATAAGGCATAATCAATATGGCCTATTAAATAACTGAAAAAACATGAAATTAATTTAATAAATTGGAAATGAAATATATCTAGATATAACGTCATTTTAAATATCACCCAGATAATAATATTTGAATTCAAAATGAATGAAATTAATAATTTTTGGATGTCATGTCTTGGCTGAATGTTACATATTCCATCAACATACATCCCCATGACTGTATAATACTACTGGGTTAAAACCAATATGATTTGGAAAAATAGTTTATCTCATGAGGCTCATTGATACATCCAGGGGATATATATATATATCCTACCCCTAACAATATAAACATATAAAAATAATTTGACATATATTGAGTAATCAATTTTTTAACAACTTCCTTGATCCAAAATTATCTGTATTATGTAAAGGATATATATTAATTAATATTTCTATAGTAAAAAGAAAAATAATTTAATAAACATTTATAATCATATTTTAGATAGTTCTGTTCGTTCCTGCAAATAAAACAACAAGGACATAACATCGACATTAAATAATAATATTATTATCTTATTTTTCTGTTTAACTCAACGGTGTGTGCAACGTAAAATTTCAGATAATCATGATGTTGTGTTTTGGGTACGCCATCGAACATAGAATCCCCTTTAATGTAAAATTAATAATTAATTCAAAAAATTAATAAATATAACAATTTAATTTTCTTTATTTACCTGTGATGTTATAATGTTGTATTAATCAATGTTTTCAACAGAGTCCCAATACAAAAATACATCATCCAAAGTTTTTTTAATCATATCATAAACTGTGCAACTTATAACACATCTAAAATATGAAACCCCAAATCATTATAAATATGATCTTTAAATATACATAACATTTATCCCCACATATATGGAATAGTGTATCTCAGTTTTCACATTCCAAACATTTGTATACACTCATTTATATAATCATGAAACATTTTAATGACCTGAATTGGAATAAATACATCTATAAAACATGTAAGCTTCAGTTTTCTATTGATTAATAGATATATTCCATAAATCCATGAATTTTTTAACTTTATCCCCAATAACATAAACTAATTTTCAACAAGTCCGAATTAGTTACAAGATAATCAGTACCATATTACGTACTTATATTTGACATATCATAATCCATATGATATTATTGTAAAATGGAACATTTTAAGGGTTATATTTTCAATAATCATATGTTTAACATGGAAATCACCTTACCATTAAACCACTTTCTTATTCCATCAAATCCATTAAATGTATCCTTATAAATCACTATCAAAAATAACAAAACTCAAAAATCCTTGTATATTTGACCTTTTATAACTCATGAAACCAAATACATAAATACATCGATTACATCATCCATAAGAATTTAATAAGGCCACATCATCTTATTACATCATACCTATAGTGATTCACATTTTATCTTGAGTCTCTTCATCATCATGAATATAACCATTACTTTCCCACATTTCTTATTCTCTTAAGGGTATTTCATTTAGGGAAATTATGTTTTACAATGACAATTTATTCCGCACATAAAAAATATAACCTGAGATGATGTCTTATGTAAGAAAATATTCTCATCCATTTCGTTAATCAAACTATTTATTTTACCCCAAAAATTCAAATTCTTCTGTTTTTATTTTACATAGTGAAAACATATTCATGTTCCTCTAATACATTCACTTATGTTATTCTTTTAAAATTCCTGACAAAAAGGAGGATTAATCTTCTTTTTTCCATGGTATCCTATACATGAACTCTAAAATAACTCCTTATTTATCATCCATGGTGCGTCTTAGAGTCAGTTAAGGTATAGATTTTATATAATGCTTTGTGAAATATTATTTGGAATGATCAAAAAAATATTTCATTCCAGCGATAATCCAACATTATTGGACATTAGAAACCCATCCATTTCTTCCATCACTAATCTAGTACCTTTTTGTTCCCTCCATTAACCAAAACTAGAAGAATAATGTTATTATTACATACCATAACAGAAAACCATATAGTCATGAAAATAATTACATATATAATGTCTAAATCATGGAAAATTTCTTAATTTAAGAAACCCTATGTTTATTAAAATTTATCCAAATACATATTATATTTAAATCATTTATAATGTCTCTTGATGTGTTTTTTCATTGAAAAAAATTTATCCCCTAGGTGTGTCAATGTAGGTTTGTAACAAGGCCCATTATCATGTTTCAGATTACCTCAAGTTAGGCTCATAACAACTTGTCAGAGTTTTACCCATATGCACATCTAATCTACAGACATATCGACTTGAATTATTCGGACATGAATGTATTTCTCGGAATCCAGTCAATCTAAACATCACCAATATTCGAGGAAATTTTCCTATACATTTCTTTATCCTTAGATTTATCCCAAAACATTAACTTTGGGTTCTAACTATGGTTTCTCGTATTATAATCAATATGATAACTAAATAATATCATTGATTCCAACTATAATGAAATGATGTTTTCATAAATTAACAGTATATAACTTTTAGAGAATATTTATAACATTATACAAAAATATTCCCAAAGACCATGTTAGTCTAGTTCCATTAGAAAAATAGAAAGCATAATCACCAGTACGTAAGTGAGCTAAATTTACTCACACTATTTTTATCATGATAATAAATATTCCTTGACACACGATACATATTAAATATCATCATAACCTAGGGAAATAGGCATAAAAATGGGTGATCCCAAAAGGTCAGTTAGGTTAAAAAAAATTATTTGTAATTATAGGCATGCGAATAATGGTATGAGAATGTGATCTAACAGTGGATAATCATATCCTACATATCATAAGATCATAAAAATAAATCATGACATAAAGCTTCGTAGTTCATAAGAAATCAATCATGATGAATTGAAAACATAATGCATGAAATAATAATATTAAAATAAAAAATGGAATCATTGTAAACATATAAACACATATATTTATTTGTGATAGTAGTCAAGGAATTTCTTTCGAGGCCATATTAGTGGGAAATGTCCTTTGTTGAACTACGTTCACACCCCATTCTAGCAAACTATTATTAAACTATGTTAAATCTTTGTACCAACCCCATATTACTGATCATAGTTCATTTAACATTCTTGACATGAAATTATAAACCTAGTTCCTTACATATTTAATCTATTTATATCTAATGAAATTTTAGTCTTTACATATTACATTAGTGGATCATGTAGGTCTCATTCATGTCATAATAAATCATACATACATATTCCTAGAGATCCTTAGAAACCATATCATAACCCATGTAAATAAATGGGTGTCCAAAAAAGGAAATAATATAATATTCTATAGAAAATATATGGGTTTCATAATAATTTACTCAAAATCACAACCCTTGAGAGAGAAAATAATTTCATAAACTTGTATATCATGATAGAAAAACAAGTTTCATTAAGACAATGACATTAAGCATAACCCATTCAATGAATGGTTATGAATGGAACCATTAGATCATTTTTTAGAAAGGCATGAGTCACATAAATAGTTTTCATCTTATATAAAAAATAATTTTGAATTATATTTCAAATAAACAATTTTTGAGAAAAATAACATTTCTTCTTTGAAAAGATTTTTATATTCATAATACTATTTTAAAATCTTTTTCCTAGAGAATACCTTGAAAACATATAAATAATACAGGAAATAATTTTGAAACTATTTTGGTATAAAGACATATAAAATAATCATCAAATCATTTTACAAACATTTTTCATGGAAAACACATTGAAAATATTAATAGAATTATTGAAAATGAATTGAAATCTGATTATCCCAATATAATTTAAAAATAAGCAAGAAATATTATGAAAACAATTTTCATGAAAAATGATTTAAAATAATGAATTAAAAAATTATTATGAAAATTATTCCTTCATAAAAACCATTTAATCTTATTATGGATGTTTCAATGAATTTATGGTCATAATGGGGGGTAAATCTTTATGTGTTGAACAATCCATTTGTATAGTAAAATATTTTCAAAAGTCCATCCATTAGAAAATGACCCGAAGATTCATTTAAATAAATATTTTGTTATAAATGGATAATATATGGGTATATATATCAATTGAAGTTCATAGGATAAATGTTTAATCACTATGGAAACATTTCATAAAATATGGGTTTTAAGGAACATAGATTTTCGATCGAACTGAGAGGAAAATTCAGATATTCTAAAAATAATTTATCAATTCTATTAATTATAAAATTGAGGAAAATGGAAATGATATATGAATATATAAATAATAACGAAATAAGAACAGAATTTATTAGTTTTTATGAGAGATAGATCATAAATTTTCATCAAATAAAGGATAATCATAAACAATTTCAAAATTAGATGATATTGTTTCAATAAACTATTTCCTATTTTCAATATTGAACCATAATACCCATGATAAAAATTGAAATGAAATTATGAGTTAATAATAATAATAAAAATAAGGAGATTATTGATATAAAATTTCCAAGGAATTATATTCTCCTCATAGGAAAATATCGGTGGATAAAATGGCATGTGTGTCAAAGAATGAAAAATGAGACAAAATTACATTACATATTTGGTAACATTAGAAACATAATCTCCAAAAATTAATGATCATTGAATGGAAATTTCAATTATCATAATTTTCTATATAAGATTCATATATTACATACATATTAATTATATGCAATAAATAAATGTATTGAGTTGTGAGTAAATCATTTATCTCATAAATATAATGTGTGAGAGGAAATCCCCTTACCTTGTGACTTGAATCTATTAATACTCAAACAAACCACTCGTATAAAAAATAAAAATTTATTATAAATCTTTAGAAAACCATATTATAGTATCTAAGAAATTATATGGTTTCATTATTACACAATATTAACCTCCAGTTAACAATATTGTGTTAAGGGTTCACCTCAGGTAATATTCTCTTTATTCTTCACATGTTTCTTAATTTGTTATATCTTTGGTCATTATAAATATATAATTATTTACCTAATTCACACTATGATATAACTATAATTTATATTAAATATATTATATTATAAAAGTCTATTGGATATAGAAATATAAAATTGAGTAATTAGTCCATGGATATGGTAGGTTGTACGTATGCATGAACATTATTTCAATTCTTATTATCCCATTGAATAAAAATGAAATGAATTATTTGTATATATTTATATATATGTTATAATTAAATAAGAATTATTTGTTCATATATATCATATAATTTTACTAAACACTACCTTAATACATTCTATTTAATCTGTGAATGAATTATGTCATTTTGAGTGGGTTGTAGTACACATTTCTTCAAATGAAATTATCATATATAAACCAAGTAAAAATTCTAAAGATATTTGTTTTAAGAGGATTAAATATTATTAAATATATAATAAAGATAATATAAAACATATATAAAATGACTATTCATCATTATTTTAACTATTATATTAGGTAAAAGAAAAACGGAATTTTCATCATTTCCTTAGGCGGTAGTTCATTATACTCATAACTAGTATGTTCCTTTCCCATTAGAAGGAAGAGTGTGTATGTATATATAGAACCACTATCAGAACAATATAATTTTATACATAAGGTAATATTTCATTATACATGAATGTAATAAATATAGTGGAGGGGAGGAGAAACAAAATTAAAGAACAGAGCATGAGAGAAGTCATTACATCTTAATTGGGTAACACCTTTTGGTTGGCACTACAAGATTTACATGGATTTAATTTTTAAAAATGTGATGATTATAATAGGAATATAGTGATTTGGATATGTTTATTTGTCCATTATTATCATAATCTATGTGGTTTGAGTTGTTTGATGAAGAGGGAGTGCTGGTGACCTTTTATATGGAGGGGAATGTACAGACATGGTATTTTTGAAAATAATTTAATTTTATTGTCTTTTACCAAAATAAATAGTAAAAACCCCAAAAACTCAATAATTTTTGGTTAATTGATACATCATTTAAATTAAATTGGTGTTGTAAAAGTGTATAGTTTGTTTGGGAACTTAAATTTAAGGATCAACCCTTTGTTTAACAATTCTTTCTCTATGTCATTTAAATTTATTTTAATGAATTTCACTAATGATTTTATAAAAAAAAACTATGTTTATATTTATATAAATTATAAATTATTCACAATAAAAATATGGAATCCATTTATCCATATTCTAATAACATAATTTATGAAAATAAATTTAAAAATAATCACATTGATTGGACAACACTATGGGGTTTTATTATAAAAATGTCGAAGAGATTGCAATGTTTTTATACCCATGTTAAAAGTAAAATTGGTTCCAGTGAATTAAATTGTTTTAACTGATTATAATATGATCTAATTAAATATTTAATACTAGTTTAAATATAATTTATCCTTATAATCATATTAGATGAAAATATAATTGGGAAATAAAATTTGGTATTTTTCAATATTGATCAAAAAATGAATTTTCTCCGAAATATACCAATATATCACAGTAAAATTATTTAGACCTTCTAAATTAAAAAATTATGTAAATTTTATAAAATTATATATCTAGAATTATGTAAATTTCATTTTATGATTTGTCATAGAAGAACATTAAATGTACTATATATAAGAAAATATTATTTTGAAACTCGTAAGGAATTTACCAAAAATTAGTTATTTCATTATAAATAATTTATATATATATATATTAAAAATATATAAAAATTATAAATTTAGTTATTACTATTTATATTACAAATTTCAATAGCTAGGTTATAATTATCTCATTTAAATAATTATAACAAAAAAATGTTTTTTCTTATAAACTCATTGTTATGTGTAACGTACAACAAGTCAGTGTTGCGTGTAGTGTATGCCAACCAAGTTTTGTGTGAAAGAATTGTTTGATAGAGCGATTTAATATAAAAAAATTATATTGTGTGAAATGAAAAAATTCAAATGGTTAAATGAATTAGAAAAATACCTCACAAAATCTCCTCGTGTAACAATAATTATTTAAATTACATATTTATATATATAATTATAACATTATATTTATTATTTAAATTAATTTAAAATCCATTTGCATACACTTCTACAATTAAGGGAATGATACCATGGCTTGAATGTTTGGACGACCTATAGTCAATATGACGTGATGAGATTCATTTTCCTTCTTCACTATTCAATAATTAATATATAATTGCATATAATGAATAAAAACTATATATATATTTATATTTATATTTATTACCTTAATAAAATGTTGTAGATGAATGAACTATATTCTATGAATAATAAAATGGACTTATACATAAAAACATTTATAGAAAAATCATCTAGTTAACACCAAGTGATGGGTAATAATGAAATATTAACAATAAACATGCACTAAGAAGATATAAGAGGATAAATATAATATAATAATAAATATGAATATTTTACATGTATTGGTTGATAATAATAATTATACCATTATAATGGATGTTTATATATATACAAGGGAAATCATACAAAACAAAAGCATAAGTTTCCCAGTCTCATAATTATATGGGATTGTTAATATGAAGGTGAATATTATAGACTATTAATCTTCAACCTCCACGACCTATTAAAAAATTCCCAAATATTTGAACTATTATTAAATAAATTTTAAAATTTATTTTATATCCATTTATGAATTTTTAATAAATGTTATGTAATGATTATTTTTATTTTCTAAAGTGGGTCCTATGTGAGTTTTCTGAACAATTTACAAATGGATTTTTTAAAGCTATATATCATAAACTAAATTTTCTGCTTTTATGATGGGTTAATTACAGGAATATTACCTTATAATCATACATGCTTATTTTTAATTAAATTTTTTTGTTTTAAAATATATATAAATATTAAAAAAACAAAACATTTAAAATGTTGAAAGGATATTTTCCTCAAGAATTATTTTCAACTGGTCCCTCAATATTCTTTTCCATTTATCAATATATTATTTAATGATAGTTATGTTTTATTGGGGATTTATTTACACATTATATGACTATTTATTATTATTTTTATTTTTTATGAAATAACAATTATAAAACCAATTTCATTTCAATAGAATAAGGTATGATGGAATGTTTTTTATGAAAACCATTTATTTTTATGGGTTCAATTATAATGAATGAATTATGTTCTTATGACACACATATGCATGGTTTTCATTATATTATGTATCGGGAATGTATCACCATCCAATGTAATGGGTAATGATTTATATCTCATGAGATTGTCTGGAATGTGGAGTGAACTCTATTTTGTAATACAAGGCTTGAATAAAAAGTGAACTTATTCCCAAAAAAGAAAATTCCCTTCCATTATTCTCTTGATAATGACGCTTTACTAATAGGTAAATTTCTTTTTTTCTTATGTTTATTCCAAAATTCTATGTCTTATGTTATTATCTCATGGATTATTTTTGTAGATTGATTTTTAATTTTAAGGACTTATTTTATAATGTGATATCATTTCCATTGATATGTTGGATGTAATTTTCAATATTTATTTTCATATTGTTATACCCATATTCTTATTTTAACTTGAATGATTACCCTCACTATGATTCTGAGCATACCAATTTCTTATGTGTCTTTCCCCCAAGACATAAATATTGGTTTTACGTTTTATTTTTCAAAAATGGGTTTTACATTTGAAAGGATAATCGGGACATGATGTAAACATTTTATGAATCAGTTCTGTAAGATTCAGTGTTTTAAATGACTGAAAAACTATACATTTTTGGCGTTTGATTTTTAGTTTATGTGATGAATATTCTTCTATTTTTGTGTAATATCTATATATAAAAATTTTGGGTCGTTATATTTGTTATTATAGCAAGTTATAGTAAACCATTGCAAACTAGAATGAGAAAAAATTGTAATATCCCTTCTTATACATCTATGTATGTGATATAATGATTGAATTTTTTTTTTGAAAATCATAAAAACATATGATAAATCATATGGTGTTTGTAATTGTGATTTTATATATAATATCCCTTTATTAGGTGTTTTAACACTATGATTAATTTTTATGAGATTAGTTTTTTTCCTTAGTATATGGCCAGAATCTGAGGTAACCTTGTTAATTTTGAATGTGATGGTAAATTATATGATTTTCCTTATAAGAAACCAAATGTTATGGTATATGGATAGAAAAATCCAATTTCAATTCTAACAAAACATTCTCATTATATTAATGATGATGAAATTTCAAAGTCAAAATTGAGGGAACAAAAATCTGTTGCGTGAATTAGTAGGAAACATCAGCCTTCATTCAATGGAAATTCTAATCCACTAGTGTCATGAAAATGGATTAGTACCACTGAGAAGATATTTTTAGTTATCTGAAGATAAAAATTATATAATGTAATTTTGGTAGGCTATCATTTCAGAGGTGGAGAATATCAATGGTGTAATTTCATCATGAATACTGAGGAAACATGATGAAAATTATTCCATAGAATGTGATTTTTCAAGAACATATTTTCCAATAAGTACATTCCACAAATTCATTGAACAAAAATTTGGTAGGAGTTTCTTGAGAATATAAAAAATGATTATGAATCAATTATTAAATACAAGTAATATTTCACATGGAATGAAAGATACGCTTTAGGAATTTTCATCCCACATGAGATTATTGTAAATTGATTCATTAGTAGCTCAAAACCATATCTCCAAATGGGGTTATCCACAAGTGACATCAGTATATATGAGAAAACCATTTGATTTTATATCATGGTAGAGATGGTTACTTTAATTACCAATAAATTTTATGGGTTTTTTATTAATAATAAAATGGTTAGCAATGGAAATTCATAAATTTATATTGAAAATATTATGAGATTTACTTTAAACTCAAAGTGTGGATATAATCATAGGGGAAACTCATTTCTTGGGGTTATTAAATGTTTTAAGTGTAGTAAATATGTTCATTAGGGAATTGACTACTGAAGAAATGGGAGAAATATAACTAATAATGTGACTAGAAGAAATGATTCATGTCAGATACCTCACACACATTAATGATTCATGTGATAGGAAAATGGGTATTATGTTGACCAATTCCTAGATATGGGATCAACCAATGATGACCGACGTCAATAAACTATAAATTCTAATGATAATATAATATCACATGTCATCACAGTTTTCATTTTTTATTAACGTAATCAAGTGTGTAAAGGTACACTTACCACACAATCTAATGAATCTAATGATTTATTTGATTATAGACCGTCCAAATTATTTATATTTATAAAATTTTCTAGCGGTATATTCATATTACTTATGAATGTAGATGGCCAGTTAGCTATGATAAATCATAATGACACAATAGTGGCCTAAAAGATTAAAATTATTCTTTGGTAGAATATTTTCTGAATGATCATCCAATAAATCATATGATCATTCTAGTACTTGAATTCAATGAGATTCATAGCATGTATTATCCTTATCTATATTTATCTTGTATTAATTTCTATAGAAGGGAAGACATAATTCATCTTCCAAATTAATAAATGATCATCTATTAATGAAATTATGAATATTAAGTTCCAAGGGATATTCTTATTTCTCATTTTTTATAATTCATATAATTTAAGTCTCTCTATATCAAATGTTTTGGGAGAAAATCACCATTAATGACAAACCTATGGTATATATGTTTAATGTTTTTCTTCTTGATAAATTTCTAGGACTTCCACTAAATCATGATTTTTAGTTTTCAGTTGGACTCTTACTAGGTTCTATTCAAATTTCAATGAATCCATAATCAATTTCCACAAATTTATATAATGTATATGAAGAATGAAATCAAAGAATAATTTGAAATTGGATTTATATTCCCTAGTGTGTCACCTTGGGGTGAACATGTTCTATTTTTTTAGAAGAAGCATTGATTAATGATATTCATCAATTATTATCGATAACATAACAATAAAAATATAATGAAAAATGATGTATACCTCATATTTAATACTTATTTGATCTTCCACACACATCTCATTACGTTTCTAATATTTTTGTCATTCAGGATGTCATCCATTTATGTTTAGGCAGGAGGATGCAAACAAGATGGCATTATGTACATGGTATGAAGACTTTGAATTTATAATGATGCCTTATGGTTTTACGAGTTCCCCTATTATAATAATTGATTTAATGAAGATATTATTTATAGACTATCGTGACCAGTTTTTGGAATGTCTTTATTGATGATATTCATTTATATTTAAATATAAAGAAAGAATATTTTTTTCACATGATGATTGTACAAAAGACAAAATGAAATCCATATATTTATGAAAAATTGATGACGTAAAATTTTTATATTCACAATGTTTATTTTTTGGGACATAAAATCTAAAGAGAGTGGGTATATGTGGGTCCATCAAAGACAAAAGTTATTGTATGTTGTAAAATACAAGAAAATATAATAGATATCCATAGATATCATGGTTTTAATAGATATTATTGATGTATTATGAAATATTTCTCACAATAATATAATTCACTCACCAAATTGATGCAGTGTGGTGTTAAGTACATATGCACAGTGGAATGTGAAGATAATTTAAAGGAGTTGAAATGATGGTTAGTCGGTGCACCTGTTTTCAAAGTACCCTATAGTTGAGAAAAGTATGTGATCTATAGTGATGTATCAAATAAGGGAATGAGATGTTTTCTAATGCAATATGATATGGGGATAGAATACACATCATGAAAACTGAAAATCCATAAGAAAAATTTACAGAATCAGAATATGGAGATTGCTATTGTAACTTATTCATCCAATATATGGAGGAACTATCTTTATAGAGATAAATTTTTCATAAATACTTATTATAAAATTTTAATTTATATTTTCACTCAATATGATATGAATATGTGTCAATGGAGATGGTAGGATTTGATTAAAGAATATGTCTCCTTTATAAATTAAAACCCTAGGAATGTGATCAAGGTGGTATATTCTTTGATTAAAAGGAAACATGATAGAATATATATGATGATGATAAAAAAGATCCAATATTTATGTATTATCAATGTAGAGATATGAAAATATTAATATATGATTGTAAATCTTGCCTGGATGAAATAAATGGCCAACCACCTATACATGTGAATGTAATGGAAACACTGAAGTAATATGTAGTCCTCCCAAAGAAGGTGAGAAATGTTCAAGAGTTAAAAATTCTTTGTGATGGAATAATAAGGTTATGGGAAAATGTTTTTATCACTGTCACAACGTAATTGATGAATTAGTTATTGGATGAGGATCATATTACATTATTCTTTATTCATGCTTGATGTATAATGATGTATATGGGCCTGTAAGAGTATTTCTGGAGGGATGGAATTTTGAAATATATTTTGAAATATGTTTTTTAATGATTGTTTTTACATAATTTTAAGGCTACATGGTTGATGTATAATGGGATGTTATACCCCCACCCAATCTAGAATGGAAATGTGAGAACAAAACCTTTGATTTTATCGTCGGACTACCAAAAACATCTAAAAATAATAATTATATATTTTTTATTATTATTAATCTTATGAATTTGGAATATTTTTTTTATATTTGAAAATATTTCTCCCTTAATTAGATTTAAGAAATATATATTAAATAAAAAGTGACACTACATTGAGTACCACCATCCATAATTTCATATCGGGTTCCAAGATTTACATTAATTTTCTTGACATGTCAGTATCATTTTCTATATGTAGAGTTTTTTTTGTACTACTTAATGTCCTTAAAAAGATAGTCATTTTGATTGGAATATTCTAACTCTAGAAGACATGTTTAGAGATTATTGTATGGATTTAAATACTGGTTGGGATCAACACATACTAGTGGTAGACATTTCATATAACAATATATTTAACACCTGTATTTCGAGGCCTTTTTATTAATACTTCTATTTTATGAATTGAATAACTATAAATGGTTGGAATAAACATGGGGATGGAAATTTATATTGACTGGATCAATTTAATGAAATGGAAAACAAGATCCAATCTATTCAAAACCACCTAAGAGCTGTTCTAAATTGAAGAAAACTTATATACAAACAATCAAATAATATAAATAGGAAATGAAGTGGGTGTCAATGTATTTCTATGTATATCTCCTAGGATAAGAGTGATGAGATTTGGAAATAAGGGAAACACATTTTTTTTTATCCTCTTTAAATTCATGATTTTTTTGAAATAATATCTTATAGGTTTGAGCTTCCACATAATATCACAGATGTTGATGATTTGATCATTGTATCTCTGGAGAAAGAGTATTCATGATCCATCACATGTTCTAAATAGTGATGTATACTTCTAGATCAAGGTCATTCATAAGAATTAAAACTGATATACATTCTTGATCATATATGATCCTGATGCTATATCTAGGTCACGCAATGGTCGGTTTCAGGTGATGTGGTGCTTATTGCTAAGCATTCCAACTTTTTGAAGTTGCTCAGCATCCATCACTTTTTTAAAAATTTGTTTGGGGATTAAATGCTAATGTATCCCAAGAAGGATGCAGGGGAAAACTCTTACTCTATTCCCACTTGATTCATGTTCGATGGGAGAAACAAGTGGTTAAAAATACCTAAAGGATGTGGTGCTGAGGTGCGGACACAAAGGGTGGTGAATGGGGATTATGCATTGAAGATGCATGGGGTGACGCTGTTGAGTGGAACAGTGCATGGGTCTTATGCATGGAGGCTACCCAGGTTCCGCTATGGAGTGGAAATAGATGGGGATTATGCAAGAAAACTTCCTGGGTGCCTCTATGTAGTGGAAACGGTGGATGAGGCTAATGCATAGAAGATGCATGTGTACTGCTAAGGAGCACCAAAAGTGGATGGGGCTTATGCATAGAAGCTTCCCGAGATCCCAAAATGAGCGAAAATGGATGGGGATTATATAAGGAAGCTCTTGGGTTCCGCAAAGGAGTAGTAATAGTGAATGGGTATTACACATAGATGATGCCCATGTGCAGCTAAGGACCAGCAACATTGAATGTGGTTTATGCATGGAAGCTACCCAAGTGCCGCTATGGCTTGTCAATGGATGGATGGGGAATATACATGGAAGAGGCCCATGATGTCTTCCTCATGTAGTTCCATGATGTCATCCCAACACAATGATGGATTAGGGAATATAATTTAGGTCTACAATTATACGCTAGTGCACAAGAGGGATAACTCCAAGGGAATTGTAAATCCGTCCGAACAAAGGGAGATGAAATGTGTGAATCACATGACCGACATTTTGAATGTGGTGAGGGTGTCATAAAAATGGAGGATAACTATTTATCGTGTTCGAAACACTTCATCCATGTCTCTTATGCATGAAAAGGGGACAAACAAATTAGGTGTTATTGTTGACCATTTTCAAAAAATAGGACATGAATCGAAGTGGATTGTAATGTATTTCGGAACGGTGTCCCATGACGGTGGGTGAGACGAGGCAGCGTGGGACTAGGCCATTAGGGGGTCACTTCAGACATGAAATAGGATAATGATCTGAATTAAGGACACACTATGAATGAGGTGGAGTGGTGGAATTCTTGAACAGAATCCAATGCTTTTTAAATTATGACATTATAATTACGACATGAGGTATCATATGATTTTCACATAAACCATCTCTTATTTGGAATAATAGGAATACTATTATTGAATGATAGGGAATTATACTATTTATAGTCATGCAGAGAGAGCTATAGGAATATTATGATGAGTGCATAAGGCATCTCCTGTTTGGATCAAGAGGAATCCTATTATTGAATAATAACGAATGGTACAATTTATAGTCATATAGATAGGACTATTGGAATCTTATTCTTGGAGATTAAGGAATCACTTTTTTGGAGTAAGTGACATTCAATGTTTGGTACATAGGGTGTACTACAATTTATAGCCACATAGATAGAACTATTTTAATCGTTTTCATGGCGCATATGGTATCTCTACTATGGAGCAAGAGGCGCCCTATATTTGGCATATAGGGTGCAGTACAATTTATAGTCTTCTAGATAGGACTATTGAAGTTTTATGCTTAGTGCATACAGCATAACATATTTGGATCAATAGGAAACCTTTTATTGAATGATAGGGAATTCTACAATTTATAGTTCTATATATAGGACTATTGGCATCTTATGCTTAGCCCATAAGGAATCTCTAGATTGGAGAAAGAGGTATCCAATGTTTGGAATATCGGGTTTAATACAGTTTATAGTCATGTAGATAGTACTATGAGGCATAAGGTGACTAGAAATTTTTGGTGTTGGGACTTTTGCATGAGCGGCCCTTTATAGTTCAACATAGTATTAAAGTTAGGTGATTGGATTTCACCGGTTTTCTAGAGTAATGGTTCGACTCAAGGTAATCGTGAAATTCAAGTTTAGAATCTCAAATCATGACATGTAAAAGGGACCAAGAAGAATATGTTGACACAAGGTATTTCATGGGGTATTGGGGGTATCTCAAACCATGGTATAAAATAGGTGGAAGGTGGATGTGCCTATGGAAACAATAGAATATGGCGATGTCCTATCCCGAATAGTTCATCATGCGACTATCCAATTTCTCTGGGGGTTAGTGATGGAAGATAAGGGACCTAGACCGAGGTCCGGTACCAAACCCGGGACTGATTCGGAGTGGGGTTACGGGGGAAGGCCCCAGGGAATAGGCTGGTTGGTGCGATGGAAGGAGCTTCGCGATGGAATATTTCTCACAAAGCATGGACTCGTGGAGTAGAGGGGCTCGCAAAGCAAAGGGGGTCACAGAACATGTGTTCTCGCATAGAAACATCAGGAATAAATGTTCCTCACAGTGCATGGAGACTCACGATGAATAGGCTCTCATAGAAAAAAGGGGATAACAGAGAAAAGGTCCACACAGACCAATGAGGATAACGAAGCAATGCAGTTCCCATAGCAAAGCAGCTCCTAGAGCCTCGAGAAAACTGAAGGACCTCCCTCCTTCAGAAAGGGAGGATCCATTTTTGAAGGGTATCACATCGCAGTGTATAGGTGATCTACAAAATTGGAGATTGGCTGGCAGTGGGTGGAATGACTGTAAATATAAAGGGGGTGAGCTAGCTATTTATAGGTGTTGGAGGTCGGAAAAAGATGTCATAGAGCGAAAATGTGCTCCACAAATAAAAAATAACACCGTGAAGGAAATCATGATTTGAAACTAGAGGGAGTTCCCTCAAGTTTATCATAGTTGTGAATTCGATCGTCATTTACCATCGCGGCGCTCTTGGAGGCTCCGATCATGTTTTCTCATGTTCGTCGTAACCATGGAGTCGACCATCTTCAACCATCGTGGTGCTCACATAGGCTACAGTCAAGTTCCCTCAAGTTCTTCGTAACTACGAGGTTGACCAACATTGACCTTAGGGGAACTCATGGAGGATTCAGTCAAATTACTCAACTTCGAGATGGCTAATGGAGCTTCGCGAATGTAATCCGTGAACCAGTTTTCCCACCCAATTTCAAATGCCCATAACTCATAATCCGAAACTTAGTTCAGGCCCTATGACATGTCAAATCAAGGCATATGAAATGGGATAAAATCATGGATCATGTATGGATGCATTTGGAGTATTTTATGGATGCGTTTTCAAGATCCAACAATACTTAAAATGTTTTACGAAATAAGAAGGCATTTTTTATTAATATTTTAGGGAGGAAAACCAATTTGACACAGTCACATGGGAACCTGAGGGTGTGATAATGAAAAAGTAGCCTCATTTTTTTATATCTATTTAACTAATTATGAGGGTGAAATTTATTTTACGGGGGTTAGAATTTGACACATTTGTATTTTATGTAATATTTCTATTCCAACTATTTTAATTATTCAATAGCTTGTGTTTCACGAAACAATGATAATAAAAAAACCTTGATACAGAAATAGTATAAACTATAATATAAATTAGTGGGAATAAATAATGATAAATAATTTATGAAATAAATATAAATCTATAACGTAATTTCATTTTATTAGCGAGTTCTTAGAATATAATCACCCAATTTTAGTAAAATACCATTATTCTTTTAAAAATTGTTTTCGTAAAAAATGTTTTTTTATAAATTTTTCGATGTTAAATAAAATATTTTTCAAAAAATATATTTTTTTTGAATTCATAATGTCAAAATTGTCACAATAATATTATTCTTTATGAAAATATTTATTTTTATTGAATACTGAAAATATTGATTTTTATTGAAAATTTTATTTTATTATAATGTATTTACAATGTAAAATTAATTTTTATTAGTTATAAATATTAATAAGAAAATATTAATTTATTATAATGAAATAATATTTTTATAATTACAATTTTCCAATAATTGTTTATTAAAAAAATTATGTTTTATAAAATGTAATTTTTTAAAAAAAAGTCTTAATGGTGTTTCAATAGTTTTATTTTAAATTAAATTTTGAAACATCAATAGTTTAAATTTTTAAAAATTGATACAAAATTTAGATTCATAATTTACCTATTTACTGAATATTCTCTTTTAATTTTTGGCCAATATGAATAGTAACATTGCTAAATTTTATTACCATGGTACAAGGTAATTTGGTTAATTAGGGTTAAAATTAAAATTATAAATACTATCCAATGACCCTAATATATTCCAATGTTATAATATATGAATATAATATTAAAAATAATAAATATGGATCTATATTTATTGGTTCATCGAACACTTTTCCATGAAATATACTTATATAATTTTTTAAAGCATACAATGTTACAAAATATCACATTCATTATCTCAAATACCCCTTATTTATCTTCACGGGGAATAATTATATTAATAATGAATATAAATTTATATTTTTAAATTAATATACATATTTTAAATATATAAGTCTCTTTTTTTACATTTGGGTCCACCTAAATAAAATCATCTCATTCAGAATATTTTATTTAATAAAAATTAACACATGCCACATTCATGTTTTATATTATATATTTTTTTATTATACGTACTCCAAAAAGATATATTTGACTATAAATATTATTATTAAACATAGAAGATATATATTTGTAATGGTATTTTATTTTTGTTTATTTTGTGAATATATATGTATATGAAATAATTATGCAATGATCACGGTGTAATTATTTTATTAATGGAAATTTAAAATAATTGTTATTTAAAATTTTAAAATAAATATAATTTTAAATAATTAATGTGATAAATTATTTTTCTACCTTAACTTGACATATATTGGAGATAATAATGTAGTTTTTAATATGTTAACTTTTTATTATGATATATTTAAAAATCCATGTATTGAATTGCGTTAAAATTGACAATAATTATATTTTATCAAAATAAAAATTTACCAAATTGTTTAAATCCAAAAAAAATAATAAAAAATTAAAAATTATAGTAATGTATAATTGTTTAAATTTTTTTCATTTAGTATTCAATTTACATCATAGATGTTATGATTTCATCCATTTAATATTATAATAATTGTTATGTTTATTAAAATTAATATAGGTTAACTATGGGTTAACCAAAATGATAAGGTTTAAAATAATACAAAAACTTCTCTAAAAAATTTTGGTTAATGTTAGTAGAACTTTATATCATCTTGATTGTATTAAATTTTCTCATGGAGGTATAATTTTTATGATTGAATTTATTTTCAATAATATTTTTAGAAAATTCGATAAGTGCGTGTCACCTTAAATATAAAATGGAACCTCCTTCATTACTTAATCACGAAACATTTATAATTAAATATTGACCATAACCTAATTAATATTATATAAACATCCCTATAAAAAATATTGAGGTTTAGGTCTACTCTATAAACTATGTTTATTTTCCATAATAGGGGATCAAACGAATATTTGTTGTATAATTTGTTATCGTCTTTACTGACTATTTCAAGATTATGTATTTTTTTCAGGCCACAACAGGTGTAGATTCAATTATAAATTAATAAATATAGTATTAAAATTATTATGATTTATTACCATTATTTTTGAACAAAAATATTCCACTATTTATCGATCATAAGAGAAGAAAATTCATTGTCACTTCATATGTACGACTTACTGTCTCCACATCATGGTTCCATCTGTTTTCCATAACTATTTAATGTTGATAGTTAAAATGATTGAATATATATATATATGATAATTATAAAATAGTATTTATACTCTAAATTAATATAAAATTAACTCCCTTGAACTTTTATCATTAAGGGAATATTATCATTGCTGGTGTGTACGTATGACTTAACGTCTCCCCAACACAAGGCAATTCATTTTCCATGCTTACCATTGAATAGTGAATATATAAATATATAAAATTAATAAATATGATATCTTTTTCCATATTATAATTTTTTTATATGAAGTATCTATATCATATATACAAGAACTATGATGTATTTGAAACAACACTCAATGGAAAGTGAACGAGAAAATATGTGAGAGATGAGTGAAAATTAAATATTATTAATAGGTGATATGATGATATATGTGGATAGTATATAATATAGTAAATATTAATATGGTTTTGGTATAAATTAAAAACATTATTTAATAAATTAAAAAATACTTTTGAATACGTAGAAATAATATCAGAGCATAGTTAAGGCTTATTTTCGCAATCTAATTACTATCTGGGACATTTTATACTTAAGTATATGTTGTGAAATCAATTTATTAAGTGTCCATGTATTATAAAAATGTTTTACAAAAAAAATATTAATATTATAGATACTTTAAAATTATTTTTTCCAATAATTTAATTTTTATTATGCAGTTTAATGCGAATATATTGTCAAATTTACTATGAGATATTTTATGAATTTTCTAGAAATAGTACAGAAGGATTTTTTAAACATATACAGAAAGAAGTGATTTTTCCTGATTCATGTTTCCTTAATTCCATAAATAATCCCTTACATGTTAAACTTTTGTTTTCAAAGAAATGTTTTTATATTAAAATCTCATTCAATTTCAATAAAACAAAATATTTTTAATCTAATAGCAATAATTTCCATTAGAATTAAATTCATGTTATCCCTCAAAATTAGATTCCATTTATTAAATCATTATATGATGACACTTATAATTTATATTGGTTGTTTTTCATGGATATTGTCCCTATTCATTATATTGTTTATTTATGATTTCTATGGAATGATATTTATGAAACAAATTTTTATTCGATGTGATATTTTATAATAGAATGATGTTTGTGAACCAATTTTCTATTTTTTGTCTGATATAATGAATGAATTATGTTCTTATGGAACAAATATGTATAGTTTTAAATATGAGTTAAGTGGGAACTATATATCCACCCCATTAATTGGGTAATGATTTATACCTTATGTAATTTATATGAATTTAGTGATACTAGAAATCCATTTTGTAATATAAGGCATGAATGATGAGTGAACCGAGTTTAGAAATGGATAATTTACATAATGGTGTTCATGTAAATAATCCCTGAATAATATGGAAATTATTTACAACACTAATTTGTAGTACACAATTCTTTTCCTTATTTTATCCTTTAATGGAATAAGATTTCTCATTCATTATGAGATTTTATAATAAATTCCATGACATGATATAATGATGGTTCCTTTGAATGTAATAATATTCAAATGTTAGTTTCAAGTTGTTATGATAGTATAATTATGTTTTCACTCTTTATAATAATTAGATATCATATAAGATCACCCATGTATGTTTAATATTTTCACCATGATATTACAAAGGGTATTAAGTATTATTTTTCAAAAAAGTGTTCAATTATTGAATGAATAAGGGATAGATGATGTATATTTTTTAGGAATTAGTTTTTTATGTTTCATTGTTTTTGAGGACACTAAAACAATATACGTTTATTGTTATTTTGTTATATAAGGTAATGAATATTATTTTTTTAGATTTAATATCTATTCGTAAATTTTTTGGCTCATTAAAAGGGTGTTCATCTTAATGTATCTTCTTATTATGGTTCTTTAAATTATGAATTGTAAAATAAAATTTTATTCATAGATTCACACATAGTGAGATCAGTTATCTTGTGGAACAATTTTAAAATATTATATATTATTTCGAACATTATTATTCATTGATTTATTGTATTGAATAAAATAAAATATATAAATAGTAAATTATTCATCTAGACTATCACTATAATCGTAAATGAAAAATATAATAAACATTATGGTATAATATTAGTATTAATACGCAGAACTGAGACATAAAAACATTCTTTCAGAAAACATTATATTGGAATTAAAATCACTTGGTGATTATGTAAATCAATTATATCCCATTTTTTAACACCAAATATGAATTATATTGATATCATTCCATTATCAATATCCTCCTAATTTTTTAATTTTTGACACATTTGTTTTCATTAAATAATTTATTTTTACATTAATGGCATGTGTATTTTTATATAATGTCCCAAAACTATTAAATGGGGATTAATAGATACAAAATACATTCTTTTAATATATTTAATATTTTTTGGTGAACACATTAATTCTATTGGTATCCAATATTTTTTTTATATTTATAGGTCTCATTCTAATTTAATAAAAATTAATCATATATCGAAATAACTAAGTGAATTTTTTATATATTTATATATTTAAATGTTTTCATTCAAATCCCACCCAAAATACCAAAAATGTAAATCTTTTAAAATAAATAATATAATAACACCCCTTTGGAGACACCACATTTTGGACTCACATATGATAAATTATTATTGACCTAACACCTTAATAGGGAGAAACATTAATTTTTTTCAATTTAAAATACTATATAGAATCTTTCACACTCCCATACATAGTGTTTATCATTCTAATATATAATACACTCATTAATTAAAATGAGTGTCAATGTATTTTAAAAATGTGAAATTGATACAAAATAAAATATTAATGAAATTTAATCCAATTATTAAAACACATTACAATTGATTTATTGTAACAACACTACTACAGAAACATGAATCTGGTTCATTATTTTGTTACATTGGAATGATTAAGAGGAATCATATTTCAAAGTATTCAATAGTTTATTAGTTTCTGAAACCCAAACTACATAAATGAAACCCAAAATACATGGATTGAGCTCAATTTCATAGTTATGGAATAAATTGAAACAAATAGTGAATTTATGAGAGTTAATCAACACGAAAAGTTTAAAATATAAAAAAATGTCATTAAAATGTAATAGATAATGAATATTCATCATTGAAATGTGAGATTCTAGAAAACATTCCATTTTATCATTAAACTGAGATGTTAATGAATCCATAGATTTTTTGATACAATAATCTAGTGGATAATGAAAAATAAAGAAATTCTAAAAAGTACAGTCTTAATTTTTGTACACCATATTTTTGTTGGAAAATGATACCTTTACTGTCAGGATAAGATAATTAAAACTATTCTGATTTAGAAAACTAATTTGACCTCTTTGATTATCAAGTCATTTAGGGGCATATATTTCTAGTTCTTTAACCCGCAAATATTTCCTTCAATGGTCCCCAACCCATGTATTGCATGTCAAAATAATTACTCATATATAGAATAATCTATCTAACTAAAAAGATAAACCTCATCAAAATGAATATGTATTGAAAAGATGATAAATATTTATCAATAATATCTCACTTTAGTATAATTAAAAATAATTTTTGTTGATATTGATGAATAGAAATACCCTAGTAGTATTATTATTACTTTCGTGAGGAAAAACCTTTAGACATTCAATAGTGTGCCCTAACACACTGTAACATTTGAATCATAATCCCCATGAATTAAATGATATAAAATGAATAATTGATTATCATGAAGATGAATTAATTCATGATTTCTTGTATAATAATGATAATTATATAAACCACATTAATAACTATGTGGTGAATAATGGTATATGTATCACAGAATGAAATTTGAGTGACAAATCACATAACATGAGTTTCCTTTGGGGTGATAATCCTTTAGAATCATGTATAATTGTTTTAAAAATGTATCTAACTAATATTAGAACCATATTTTATAATTGTATTATATTTTTATAATGATTTATTATCATCTTGATAACAATCCTTAATTTTTATACTATCTAGGGGTTATCTCAGTAGTCATTCGATAATGTTTTGATATATTACTTGTTGTTCCTCTTATGTCAGCCATGGTTTCAGTATCTCCATAATGTAATCCAGGATGTAATTATCATATATATTCAGTATATAAGTATTTATATTAAAAATTCATGTAGTTATTAATTTTGATCAACTATTTATAGAGATGGCAGGCAGAAAATATGCCTGAATGCTACAATAAGTTATTTTTAGTATTAAAAGAATGAAAAGAAAATGATATATATGTTTATGTGTATTATAATTTTAGTAATAAATATATTTATATAGTTTAAATTGTTTTCTTAAATCAATCTTTAATACATTCCATGACTAACATTAAAAAATCCCATGGCTATGAGAAGGTGGTAGTTATTTCTTCCACAAACGATGTTATCGTATTTACAGAAAACCAAAAACATAAAGGTATTTTTCAAAAAATAATTAAATATATATTATGTAATTATAAATATAATTTATAACAAATATAAGTAAAATTTCTATCATATTTCCCAACCATTAAATGAGGTAAATGGAAAATCAATTATATCATTTTGTGAGGTGATAGTATGGCTTTAAAATAAATGGTATACAAATTACCGATTAGATGGATGTGTGTGTAAGTACAAGTAAAACAATTAATATTATAAATTATATGTATATTTCAGAAACTTTTCATTATTAAATAACCATGTCATGGTAATATTTTGGGTGGTATTGAATGAAAAATAAAACAAATGTTCGTTAAGAAAGGTGTTATCTATTCATTGGATTACTCATTTTGGATTAAACTAAAGGGATTCCATTGATGCATTTATACACAAAATAAGGCTTCAAGGATGAGGGGATGGATGTTGGGAATATATGTTAGAATAACCTATTCAAATCATTGTTTCTTGTGATATGTGAGGTAGTGGGTGATTTATTTTATTATTTATATTGTGGAAGGACTGTCACTCATGTAAATTTTGGAAGAGGTTATTCCACAAATTTTTCATCAAATGAATTTTGGGGTTTTAAATGCTACAAAACTTAATTAAATTGAATCCTCACAATATATACATTATATAAATATTCAAAAGTTTCATATTTGAAAATAAATAATCTTTTTAAAAACCACACTGTTAATATGGTTAATAACACATCTTCCTAATACGAGTGGAATGAATATTCAATGGTCACAACAAAACCTCGATATATAATATGATAAAAATAGTGAAAATAAGGTCATAAAATAAATTCACAATATAAATTCATTATTGATAGTGATAATGGTATTTTTTAGAAGGATGATCCTAACCAGAATGTGGTAAACTAGGGTTGTGAATAGTGGTTATTGATATCACAAAAATGATAAAAATAGGAGCACATTTTTTTAGATAATTAGCATGGTGATGATAAATTCATTCACTCTATATGAATAAAAGTTTAGATATATTTCTATTTAATAAACCTGATATTATACTTTTTTTCTTCTTTGAAGTATTTTTAAATTATTTGTTTACACATGATTCATCATTTTTTTTAGTAATACAGTAACCTCTAAAAAAATTCAAAATATCTATTTATACCATATATAAAATACTAGACTATTCCAGAATATTCTGATACAATACATTAGAATGATGTTCACTATATTTACAAAATGATCGTATCGTAATCCTGCAATCAAAATGATGTATCACCAGCTGGACATGTCAACACCTTCTTTAGGTATCCTCTTAAAACTAAGTAAAAACATTAATTACATTGAAGGCTTCATAAAAACACACACTGTTTCTATTTCCTTAAATAGAACATAGATTATTGGACGTATTCCATAAATCCAATAATTTTATAAATTCCACAAATGATATCATAAAACACAATAATAATCCATTACTCAGTTCCAAGGTAATCATAAAATATATGATTTTACATTTTCCAAAATAAAAAATTCATTACCCAAACATCATTATCATAACAATATGAAAATATTAATATTTACTTATCCCTCAACCACGTTATGTTGAAAAAACAATTCAACAAAATATATTTTATTGGTACAATTTTGAATATGATCACAAATCCTAAACATAGTTGTAATATAGTACAAAACCTCATATATTTCATAATTTCAATAAAATTAAATCACGGATAATATAGTCAAATCACCCAATTCTTGAATAGGTATTTTAATCATTATTATATATATATATATTATAGTATACTAACTTTACAATCATCAGTTTGACTCATTTTGGTTACATTCATTTGTTTCTTGATACGTTGATATGAATAGTCTTCCACCTCCTATCATTTGATGAATTTTATACTAGAATCATGTTTCATACCCTTGCATCAAAATAATAGTGACCTTTATTTGATACTATGTAGAAAAATATCATACATTCTAAATAAGTACATTGGTGTTTCCTTCCAAAATTATCACATGTACAACCCAATTTGTTCACTTCTTCCTATTATCCCTATTTATCTACACCATCATCTTTTTCTTTTAGTTCCCTTAAATCCATTGGACTTGGAAAATTATATACATATCTCACAATAAACTTATACTATTTTCTCATATGATGAGAATACTTGGGATAATATTTCAATTCAAATTTATTTCTTTGGCCATAAATTATTGCACTGATCTTAATTATTTGATATTGTTTAATAGTGGAGTTGACATTCCATCTTCTATGTGAAATTTTTAAGAAATAGAATATACTGGATTAAATCATATGATAATCTGTAATCCCAAAAATATAGTGAATCAGTTAACCTATGCTCACGATATCCATTAGTCAGACTCTCTTTCTCATATCCCAACACCAATCAATCAACAAGGAAAAAGGAGACCATTAATACTGGACATCCTGTGGAATCCTGAGGATCAAAACAAGAAATATTTAGTGATTCTCTTCCGACAATTACCCATAATGTTTGAAAAATACTACTCCATATACCTCAAAATCCACCAAATTACTAGGGCGCTCCAAAAATAAAGGTCTACTAACATCCGGCCTCCTTAAATACCATTTTTTCACGAACCAACCCAAGTCGACCATGAACCGATCTCCCAGGCCATCCTGCAACTAGTCCTGATAGGCATTCCCGATCCTCTTAGGATGGAGACAAGAGCCGATATCATTAATAGATTACACAATGGAATTATTTTTCCCAAATATAAATAATCAAAAAAATGACGAAATGAAATAGACAGCCCCAAATACATTTACATAAAAATTCAACTAAACATTATTCACCCATGAAATTAAAATTACAACTAAAACATAAACTCGCACATCCCATCAGTAAAACCAACTAACTGCATGTGACCCTAGTGGTCGGTATCTACACAATGATCACACATCACCCATGGTGATCAAACTCAAGTCGAAATCTGCAGAAGGGATAAAAATAGAATAAGACTATAGGAGTGAGTATTAAAACCCAGTAGGGTAGCCCGATATTATCTTCCTAATGCATATAAAATAAAATATAAGAAACATAAATATCATGTTTTAAATACATTATTTAATGGTATATATTCCAAATGAGGTCCCATGATATAAAAAACATTACCAGACAAAAACATGCATGTTTTAAAAATAGGAATTCTATTATCAATTTTCAAAGAGGCCGTAATTCAAAATGTCAATAGTTTTCATGAGGGATGCTATAAAGACTATAATCATATAAATAAATCACACCCACTGCTAAATTTTCCAACAAAACACACCACATGCCAACAATAAGTACAAACTAGCCAATACACACAAGTCATGTGAAGACCCATAGGCACTAGTTAGTTGTGAGCTCCATGTAACTCATATCTCTGTGAAGGTAACCATAATAAATATTCGTTCTCATGAAAACAATCCATTATTAGGGAAAATAACAATAATCTATAGGTCCCCTAACATCACGATCATCATTTTTTAGTTAATTGTTTCATTTTCAAACATGTTACATGAAACTTAGGAATAACCCCTATGGATCACTATAGTACTAGAACACATTCTCCCACCTGAAATCCAACTAGGAAATTTACCTAACAAATGATATTCATTTTTGAACAAAACAATTTAATTTTAGTTCTTGACAGGGAATACAACACCAATTTCAGGAAAAATGTTATGCAACCTATTGGAACCTTTTCAAAATACCATAAAACACGTTCAAAACCACACAAACTTGTTGCAATAGATATCATAAGATTTAAAAAAACACTTGGTGTGCACTTTTATGAAAAAAAATTATCATTCACAAAAAAAGGCTTAAATATCCATTTTTCACACAATTAAAATTATCCAAATGCTAAAAATAATAATAAACATATATATCAGTTCAAAAATTTTATAATGTGAGAAAATTAAATGATAATGTCATGTGAAAGGGATATTCTACCTCAAATCCTTGGGGTAATAGAAACTCAAACCCGATATAACCATCTGATGGGCTGTAAACCCTAATACTATGATGACCATCCCAAAAATAAAACCCCTCCTTAAAAAATAATTGGATAATAGATCCCCAGTTCATTCATGATTATAGGAGAATATAAAACAATGAAATAATGAACGGAGGAAGGAGAAGGAGTAGAAATGATAAGGAATGTTTTCTTATAAAATATAAAACTCTTCGTATTGCATAATAAATGCACACTTAAATGAAATTAAATGACTTTAAAAATATTTAAGTGGATCCTATTGTCTAGAAAATCCATAGGAATATGATTTTTTGTAAAAAAGAGAACTAATTGAATGATTTTTTAATGAGAAAAAAATACATTTTTCAAGTCAAGATGATATGAGAACTATTGAGAATATTTTCCCTCATCGGAGAGAATGATGAGATGAAAATAGATAAAATAGATAATTTCTTTGTGTATATGTGTTTTTTCTTCGATTGGAAAGTGGAATCACCCAAAAAATATTAAAAAATGAAAATGATCTAAAAGACACAATTTTTAAAAAAAATTAGAAATGTTCCCACGTGGAATCCCAATAACGAAATATATATCACAAATTCAACATGATTATGAATTCATAAGGGGGATTTAAAGGATTTTTTTTGTATATGATTGTTTAGACAATTGAGGAATTAAAATTTGTGAAAAATGTTGAAAAATGTGTTATAAAATCATAATATTTTGTTATAAAATCATGAAATGGACACACAGTGGTCCCAAATCATGAAGTAACTTCCCATTCTCCAAAAACTACCAAACATTCAATGTGGAACCTAAGTTATAATTATTAGACATATATAGAAGTTAAAAACTCAAAATTAATCTCACCCAACAACCAAGAAAATGATCGAAGTTTCCAATGAACCTAATCAAAACCAAGACATGAAATGAAAAAAACCAGGTGTGAGAGTGAGCTCATGTTCATAGAATGGGATAGAGAAATGAATGAAATGATAATTTATCGGAGTAAATCAACATATAAGGTTAACTATTTTAAAAATGCATACAATTAAATTAATATAGATAATGAATAATCAATATAAAAATGTGAGAAACTAAATCTCAAAACATTTAATAAAATAACTTAGATTGAAATTATTCCATAGACATGTCAATGAAATAATCTAAAGTATAATAATAATAAATTAATTATCATGAAAGGAAATATTTAATTTTAGGATTCCTAGGATTCCCAGAACATGATACATTCATAAGGATCTGACTTTATTACATTACATAATCTTGAATTTTAGTCAAGAACTCACATCCTTTCAGAATGAGGATATTTTTATATTTACTGTATTATTAAATTTTTATAAAATAAATAAACAAATTCCTAATTTTTATATGGAAGATACCACAAAAATAGTATCCATTTTGAAAAAAATATATAACATTTCAAATAAAACATGATTTCTTTGAAAAATATTCATAACTTTTAATATGGATTCATAATTTTTTATTAAACATGGCATGAGCACAAAATAGTTAGTATGTTATATAAAAATAAAGATAAAAAATATTATTCAATTAACACTTGTAACGTATGAAATCATTTTCAAAAATACATACTTGTCGCCCATATAAACATACATTGTAACCATCAAAGCTAAGCATGAAGTAACCATACGACTAACCTCCAATGAATGCATAACCAATGCATTGTATTTATATATAGTTCCCACAATTAATCATAAAAAACTCTAAATAACTATAATATAAACATCAAACATGAATACCTCTATAAAAACAGTCACATTGAATTTTGTAAAACAATATGTTTAAAAGTGGATTTTATAAGAAATGTAACATTCAAATATCATATAATTGATATTAGAATCACTAGAAAGAATTTAAAATGTGTATAAAATATAAATACACATAATAAAATGAATAATAAAAAATAATTCATCACAAAAATGATCATAAAACCATAAAATTAATGAAGTATAAGGATAACACAAAGAATGAAAATTTGGGTTAATAATTCCCTAACCTCGGATTTTTCATACATAAATTTTTTTTAAAACATATGTATAATGGTTAAAAGAGTGTTATTAGTATTCTAAATAAATATATTATTGTTTATACCACCTCATATGATCATTTTGTAGCATCATTTATCCTTTTTTTAATTAGTATTTCGTTCCTTCCATTTTTAGGGTGTATTATTTACATTATTTCCATTGCCAGTTTGTATTTGATATTCTTATAGTGTGGAAATGAAATACTTTAACTAGAATTAAATTGTATTTATATTTTTCCAAAATATATAATAATACTATTAATCATTTTATTATTTATGATGTTGATTCATTATATGAAAAAAATGATATTTTTTTATATAATATTTTGTTGTTCCTAGATAATGAAGAACTCGTTTCACTATATAAATTTATTTTATACATAGATTATCATTTTAGAACATAAAATAGATTTCATATTACACTTAAAATTTTGTTTCAACCATTAAATTAGTTTTATGATCATATTTTATGAATTTAATGAAAATTTAAATCCCATCATCAATGATTTTGGAAATCAACACATCACGAACATTGTATAAATTTTTCTAGAATAAGAGGATAGGGAGAGGAATAAAGATGATAAATTTTTACATGAACATGATAAAATTTAAAATATATAGATTTATAGATATTTAATACTTCTTGTATAAGGGTAGGGGAAGAGTGTATATGAAAATAAAGGAATTTAAAAGAAAACACAAAAAACGGAAGTGAATTCTAACATCTCGATCTCCTCTCCTTGAGATCCCCCTTAATCCTTTGGTTTTTCCCTTTTGGTGAGACTAGTAAGTCTTGCATATGGGGAAGATAATTAGAGAGGGGATTTTTTAGAACATTATAAATCCTCATAGCTTGATAGGTGTGAGAGAAATATGGGAATTAGGTTGATATTTATAATGGAGGAGAGGAGGGGTTTTACATTTTTTTAATCATTAATTTAATATTTTTTCTCAAGACTGTGAATAGTGTCCAATAATGTGACACAAAATTGTAATAATTTCATGTGAGTTTGAACCATGTGTTCTTACATCATCCATGCATCAACAATTATGTAGTAAAACAAGTATTTAGCATTTATCATATTTTACAATTCATAATAAATTCATGAATTTCAGAAAAATAAAAAAATTTAACCACAAACATTTTACAACATGTAGAATTACGATATGAAATCTATTTTCCAAAAATAATTTTTTTAATATGATTAATTTAATTTTTTTAATAAACCCATATATCATTCAAATATTAACAATTTAGAAACTATAACTCGTTTTTTTAAAACAATAAAAAATTAATGAAGATCTCAATAATTTATAACCTTAAGAGAATAAAATAATAATAAAATTTACTAATAATTATGGTCATATTACTATTCAGATTACTAATCCTAAGGGTATGTTATTATACACAAAAATGAATATGGTTCTATCAGACTCCAAATAACATACTGATCCCAATTTTAGAAAACCATATTTCGTAATTTAAAACATAAAAATAGAAAAAAAATTATGTTTCAACGTTTATTCATAACTATATAAATAAAAAATGATTCGTTCAATTAATCTATTTTAAAACCTTGTGGTGTTACATTATTATAACCTCTTGGAAATTAAATCTTCGTATTTTTTTATTTAATTTTTAAAAAATGTGGGGGTACCTATCCCTTATACAATATTCAGACTTCTATGTTGCTTCATAAACCACGTGGTTTCTCAATAAATCATTTACCAATTGGATTACCTTATTCCTCAATACATGTTCTTTTCAATCAAGAGTTTGAACATGTTTCTCTTCATAGGAAAGGTTCTTTTATTGCTTAATTTCTTCAAGGTTCATGATATTAAATGAATCGGGCACATACATTGTCAAAATCAAAACATGAAAAACATTATGTACCTAAGATAAAATTCTAGGCAATGCTAAAATTTAGGAAACTAGTCCAAATTACTTTAGTATTTCACATGGTCTAAAGAATCTTGGACTTTTCATTCCTTTCTCACCAAAATGCATAACACATTTATATGATGAGAATCTATGAAAAAATGATCACGTTGCTCAAAATAAAAATATTTCATCATTTTGTATTCATAATATTATACCCCCTCTAAGCTATTATGATCTATTATTGAACCATCTTATCATTCTCATCGTCATCATCTACTAATATTGCTCCCATCAACTTCCTTTCCTCATCTTCATCGCAAAAATATTGAATTTTACACTACTTCCCATAATATGTCTCAAAAGGATCTATCTGTATATTAGAATGAAAAATGTTATTATAAGAATACCCAACTATAGAACGAGGTTGATCCCAATATCCGTTGTAGAACATTTGACCAAGCTCAGATCATATCCTCAAATATGTGAATTGTTTATTCTAATTCCAATATAATTGAGGACATAAATATGTACTGATATTTTATTATATACCCATCAAATTCTGAAATCCCTTCTAAAAATTAGAAGTGAAACCAGTATCCTAGTCAGATATAATGGAATGAGGACATCCTTGTAACCTTATAGTATCATTATGGTATAATCAAGAATGATGATCTAAAGACATTGTTTCTTGAATATAAATTTAAATGGGCCAATTTAGTTAGATGATCAATAATTACCCAAATCACATTGTTACTAGAGATGTCTTTTGTAGTCCCACAACGAGGTCAATGGATACATTTTCCCATTTAAACTCTAGCATTGGAAAAGGTTGATTCATCCATTTTTATAACTACCTCTCTACAATAACCTGTGGACATGTCAAACATCTCAGAGTAAAATCTACAATATCTATTTTCATTCCATCCCACTGATAATACATTTTAAGGTCTCTATACATCTTCGTACTAACAGGATTAACTAAAAAGGGATGAATATGAGAATAAATCAATAAATCATTCATCAACTGGGAATCCCAATGCATACACAACATTTTTCCCAATCATAAAACACAATCTTTTTCATGGTTTCATTCTGGTAACATACCAAATTTAACCAATTTTACCTTTTTGTTAATCTCATGGTATTCTTTCTCTACTTGGTTAAATCTATCTAATAACAATGACTATATTGAGACCATAAAAATAGATGTATTTCTTGCACCATCAAATTATAAGCCAAAATTCATGAAATCATTAATCAAGGGATCATTTTCTAAACGCAACATGGTTAATGATACATGATGTTTTCGACTCAATGAATCCCCCCAATGTTTTCCTTCCCAAGATGAAAATTTATCATGAAAACATAAACCTTTATAAATTAAATCCATCAGATTTACCTCATGTTTATTTCCTTTTGAGTGAATATATTTTTAGACATTTATGGTTATTATATATTTGATATTTGGCTCTATATAAATGATGCCTCAAAACATCCAAATAGAAAAACACATCTTCAAATTCCAAATAATATGTGTATTAATTTAACTCGTGAGGTCTTAGTTATATTCAATAATAATTAATTACCCGGTCATTCTATATCCGAACTAAACCAAAAACCTTCATTGAAGAATAATTTTAGATGAAAACGCACCATCTCGGGATGTCAAGGACAAAACTAGAGCTTTAACCAATCTCTTTTTCAGTTCTTAAAAATAAATCATATTCTACATTCCAAATAAATTTAACCCTTTTTCTGTTAACATAGTAAGTGTTCTAGATAACAGTTTAATTCTTTTAAAAAATAGTCTGTAATATCCAACTAATCAATGAAAACTACAAATACTTATAACAATTGTATTTTTAGCCTTTCATAAAAACTTTTGATTTGGCATGATCAACTATTATTCCATCATTATCATCAATAATTCATAGAAAATTAATCTATTGCATCAAAAAATAAAACATGTTGAATTTTACACAAGTTATATTTTCTATTTCGTTTTTGAAAACAACACATATAAGTTTTTAATGATCCTATTTACTCGTAGAAAATACAAGAAAGGACTCAATAAAAACAATAAAAGACATACGCAAGAACTATCAAAATATTCAACTCATAAGATCATGAATATAATAGGAGAATTATTTAACCCAAACAAGATACAAATAATTTCTAACGGATATATACAATATGAAAAGCGGGGTTTGGGATGTCATCCATCTTCACCCTTAGCTGATGATATTTGGATGTCATGTCAATCTTGGAACACTACTGAACTCCCTAGAACTAATCGAACAGTCATCAATATGAGGAAAATGATACTTGTTTTTAATATTGATGTTATTCAAGGCTCTATAATCAAGGAAATGTCTCATGGATTGATATTTCAATTTAACGAACAAAATCAGATCACCCCATCATGATGTGTTAGGAGTAATTAAGCCATTATCATAAAAATCATGTAACTGATTTTTTTGCTCAAAAGGACCAATTTGATCCATTTAGTAAGGGGGTTTTGAAATTGGATTAGCATCAGGAACTATGTCAATGTGACTTATACATCCTAATTATATATAACACCCTGTAACTCATTAGGCAACACATCAACATATTGATTTACCACTGGCTCATCTTTAATCTGAAAAGTTCCCATATTTTCAACAAAATGCCTAAGATAACATTTATTTCAATCATTCAGCACATTCTCATAATTCAGATATGTTATCAGTTGTTTGAATTCATTTTTGTATAAAAACAAAAAAAATTGTGAAAAAAACTTATTTAACTATATAATTAATATTAGCATGATTAATAGAAATCCAATCCATCCCCAAAATGATATTATACTTTAGTAAAGAAAAAAAACATGCTTTACAGGTAATTTATATACACATATAATAGTATATGATTCATAAATTTCCTTTTTTCTATAAATTTCCCCTTGTGTTTTAACAATATGTTCTTATCTCATCTGATGAGGTGATATTTACAATTTAACCAAAAATTCCTTATGAATAAAATATTGTGTAGACCTTTTATCAAAAAAGCATTAGAAAAGTCTGAGTAAACATACAAGGTACCTGTTACCACATCGTTGGTTGGCCTGACATCTTCTAGAATAGTTGAAAAGGAACTAACAACACCATTCTACTTATAATCTGGCTTCTTTTCATCACATGGATCTCTCTTTCAGTAGGCATTTGCATAATGAACCATCTAACCACATTTAAAAAAACTCTATATATTTCTTATCACGATTAGTCATATGATAATTATCATTACATTCTCTATCCATATTTCACAAAAACAAAACAACCAAAAAACCTCATATTATGTGTAATGAATTCCAAAGGGAGAGTTTTCTTCACATTTCACAAACTTTAAACTTAATGTTCATACCATCAGATTTCATTTATTGAATCATACTCATCACATGTCATATATACCACTTAATCTCTAATATTTCAAATTGCTTGTGATCCTCGGGAATCTACATTTCTAACCTCTCACCAAATCATAAATGTTTCTCAAAAATTTTGAATTCAATAGAGTAAAGTTCCCTTAGATACATTGGCTTCAATCTTGAGTATATGTGGTTGATTTTTCTATCATAATTCGAAATACGATTTAGAGAATACCTCTCCAATTGGGTGAATTTTGAATCATAGATGGAAACTAAATCATCCTCTTATTTCGTTAATTAATAGAATTAATTATTTATCCTAGGTCACACAACCATAGGAAAATATTTTTCAATGAATAATATTTTAATTTTATCCCTATCTAAGGATTCAATCTATTATCTATCCATTAATTTTTTTTTACCATTCAATACCACTGATAATAATATCTTTAGAAACAATAATTTTAAAGATATTAATATTGATTATATAAACCTCCCATAACATCAAATATATTTTTATGGGCTTTAATACATCCTTCTGCCGCTATTGGGTCATAATATCCATTTAATAAAGGAGGGTGTTTCATCATAAAATGTTCCACTATCATCATGTTCTGTTTTGGTACATTTGGTTTTTCTATTATATGGATACCATCAATATTTATTTATCGCATCATATTTTCCTTTCCAATCACAAACTACTTGGTTTCAATCCCTACTGTTCTAGGATATATATTCGGATGGATATCATTCGGTCGGTGCCTCTCCACTTTAACATCCATTTTTCTTCTATAAAAAACTATTCTGAACAATCAAATCATAGAAAAAGAATCATGGTAATATTTAAATAAAATTTCATTTCAAACTAAACATAGAGTCAAAAATCATTTATAGTATTCTATTAATATTATAAAAATATATAATGTTGTTAAATCCATCGTCAACAAGATCCCATCCTTATTACATTACATAATCATGAATTTCAATCAAAATCCACATCCATTCATATTGAGGATCATTCTAAGTTTATAGTTTTAGATAATTGGGATATAATACATATATAACTTTCTATATTTATATAGAGTAGATACCACTAAAAATAGAATTCATTTCTTCTAAGATATAAATCATTTCAAAGAAAACATTACTTCTTTGACAAATATACATATCATTTATCTTGGAGTTCTTATTTATCATACAAAACCTTATAACCACTGAGAATAGTTTAAAAACATGGCATTTGAACTAAAATCTTACTAAGGGATATTAAAAAAAATTCAATAATACATTATTTAAAGAATACTTGTTATGTATGAACTCATTTATAAAAATTCATACTTATAACACAAATAATCATACTTTAAGAAAGTTGAGACATCCAGAAAACATATAGAACATAAATAGAACCGTAATGTTATATTGGGGAATTAATTAACTATATTTTAACCCTCATAGATGCCAAATGATTTGTAACCCTTTCACCTATGTTATAATGTAACCCTAACGTTTACCTCATCTTGTATCCATCGTAGCTACGCATGGAGTAACCATATAACCGACATCCAACTTACACCTACCCATTGTATTGGAGGGATATATAACTTCCACACATAATAATAAATAATGACCAAGAACCATATCATAATCATCAAACAAGAATACCAATATAAAAAGATTCAATTTGAGTTCTGTAAAACTAGAGGTTTAATGTAGGATTTTATTTGAAATGTCACTTCCAAATAACATATAATTGATTTGAGAATAAACTGAAAAAAGGAATACATGTAAAAACTATAATTTCACATAATAAAAAATAATATAAACAACAATTAATCCCAAAAATGTTCTTAAAACCACCTAATTAATGGAGTAGAATGACACCCCCATGAATGAAAATTAGGATAATAATACCCTTATCTCATGTTTTTCATACATAATACATTTTAAAACTCGTCTATAAAGGTTAAAACTATGTTATAAGAATATTAAAGAAACACGTTCATGACTAAAACACATTATATGATCATTTTATAATATCATTTCACCCTATAGTTATGTAAATACCCGGAATTCCCGTGGAATTGTTTTATATACCTGGGAATTTTACGAGTCCACATTTTTTGACTGACCCTAATTCTGAGGCCCGGTGTGCCCAGAATCAATTTCTAAAGTTTTTTTAAGATTAAATTAACACGCTTAAGCCTTTATCCTAAAAAAGTGGAATAACTCTTAAACGGTTACTTGGATCAGAAATCTGAGGGCACTGTTGCAATCAGGATGGAAAGTTTACCCTAGGCGCAACTAAAGTTTAGTCAACATGGGTCTGCTTTGAAAAATATCAAAAATGGCATAACCGTAAATTTAATAATTAAATAAATTATTTTATTTTTCAAATTCATATATCTCACAAACGGTAGCTCAGATTTAAAAATATAAAACCACCACTGAACTCATGAGGGCTTGTTTTGTTTAAGAAGATACTATCTTTTGCTGGTGCGGGCCAGTAGAAAAAGATAGTATTTGGCCACAAATAAAATAATTAAGTGACAATTATTTTATTGAAAAATTTATAACTTCTAAATGGTGAGTCGGATTAAAAATCCGAGAGTACGGTTTGGTTGTTTGGGTCGTGTTTCACCTAGGCAGAGACTACCCTCCTCCGGCGCGAGTCCGGGGTTACTGATAATAATTTTCAGAACTTTTTTCCCGGTATGTTCAGTAAACGTACGTTCGGGGTTTTTTTTACCGGTGCTCAGAAATGAAATACGAGGGCACCATTGAAATCGTAGTGTCAGTAATTTCTTAATGAGACCTTCACCTCAGTTACATTCTGACAAATTTAGAAGTTAGTTTTTCGGTTTTTATTAAAGAAAATAATAATAAAATAAAGTACCACACTTTATTGTGTTTTTAAGCTTCCATGTGTGGTAAATTAGATCATCTCTTTGGGGTTTGGTGGTGGGAACTCGACACACAAACCTCTCATGGGAGGAAAAATGGGGTGGGGACCACCTGAGTAGCATAATATCTCACTATAGGTTAGGATGTGGGATCCACATGGGGCTTAACCCGCCATTTAATAGGGAGGGAGAGGAAACCTTACAACCCTCTCAATTAATGCTGTGTTTCAACATAAAATTAATTGTTGTAAATTAATTTTATGTGTCCACATGAAATTAAATGTTGTGTGTAAACATAAAATTAAAACTATCAAATAATTTTATGTGTCAACATAAAATTAATTGCTTTCAATTAATTTTTTGCGCTAACGCTTTTTAATTCAATTGACTCCCCTTAATTTTTTAATTTAAATAACAGCGTTGTTGGAATTTAGGAAAGTTCCAAATAAATGAACCATCATAAATTCCACGATGGTTACATACCTCTCCCCCTCTCCTATATATGTAGAGCTTGGGAGGTGGATTTGGGATGGTTTCACCAAGAAACGAAGTGCTTGTAAAGTGACATGACACCCATCACTTGGAGGATTACGCTTCCTCCAATGAAGAACATGAAGATGTCGACGATGAAAAATTCTTCCTCGGATTCTTCCTCGAAACCCCCTTCTGACGTTGGATCTCTTAGAAGACCCTTTATCCTTCCTCTTTGTCATCAAGAGACCGACACACGAAATCAGAAGTGGGAGCGTACGACGAACGCCGTCAACATCATCTTCCCCTGCAACGAATGAACAGCAGTCAATTAAAAAGTTAGGGGTGTGTTTTATGTTTTTTAACGCTTTATCTTCTCACGTTGAATCAACTTCTTGAGCCGTTTTATATCGTTCAAACGAGGAGGGTTCGGGCCGCACGATCACGACCGGACCCCTACGCAACCATTACGGTTTTGGAACCTTGGATCGATGAAGAAGTAGCAGTGACATGGAAATGTGGTGACAACGATGAAGACGAAGAATAGAGGTTGCACAACCCATGGCCTCCGCAAACAATGTCTTCGGCCGAGAGGTTCCCGAACAGCCTACCTGTGCACTGCACGACGTGCGCCCCGACCGAAACCATGGCCACCCGGCCCGCTGGTACCTTGCTCGTGCGCCACGCACGCTGCTGTCGTGCCCCACGCCTACCTGGTGCCCACCCGACACCCCCCAATGCCCAGACCGCCTGCCCGACATCCCTCAGTGCCCCGAATGCCTGTCTAGCACCCCTTGGTGCCCATGCCACCTACCCGGCGCCCCCGACCCCCGGGCCAACTGCCCGTCACCCAGGCCGCTCTCCCGGCGCCTGCCTGGCACCCCCTGGTGCCCAGTCCACTTTTTTGACGCCCCCTGTCACCCATGCTGCTTTCCTGGCGCACACCCAGCGCCTGCACGACTCCCGGACTGCTCTCCCAGGTCCTACCAGGAGCTCCCCAATGTCTAGGCCTCCTGCTCGGTGCCAGACCAGCTGCCCAGTGAGCCCCGAAACCTTCCCAACACACCAGTGGCATGCTCCTGCCCCGCGGGGCCTACCATTGGCCTCTCGGGAAAAATCCGAGCTGCTCCCCCCGTGGAACCGGCCGGACCTGCCACTGGCCTTCGGGCCTAGTCGCTGACGTGGGGACTTCGGCCTGAATTGTCCACGCAGTCTACTCGGCTGGGCCTAGTGGACTGGGAAAAAGTTAGTGGGCTGAAATTCCCAACGGGTCGGTTTAGACACAGCAAGTCTGACGGGGTCAACCTTGAGTGAGTTGGGCAGAGTTGGTCTGACCGGGTCGGACTGGACCCAGGTTAACCTTTGACCCTATGTTTGCGTTGGCCAAATCTTTGGCACCGAATGTTAGTTTGATGAACCGTCAGCGGCGCTGGTAATATAATTGATAATCGGTACCTTAAAAAATATTCCATGGGAATTGTGGGTACAATTGAGATACAGTCGGGTTGGTTCATACACGAAACCAATCGGGGCCCTGGGACAAAAAGGCTAATAACTCACTGATCGGGAGTCCGATTGATGCACCGTCTGTTGCGTTGAGACCCCTATGACGTAGCATACATTTGAGATAGTTATTCTTTGGACATCATGACACATGGTGTATCGTCTTGTAGCTCGTGGAGTGGACCCTCCCGGAGATGAGCGAACATACTACAGAATCCTAGAATCTGGCTGAGACCTGATGTCCGCTTGTCCGATTTGTTCGGAGTGACTAGAATAGCCTAGTGGGGAGCGCTACTATGTGATGTGGTAGACCCATGGTGGAGGAGCGCTACTATATTATGTGGAATACCCTAGGTACTCGGTAGGAGGAGTACCTCTATAGGCTATTAGGGGCAGCGCTACTATGCGAGGCTGCAGACCCATGGCGGGGAGCGCTACATTGTGAGGCGGAAGACCTGCGGTACTTGACAAGAGAAGTACCTTAACAGTCTAAGGTTAGTGAGTAGCACCTCGGAGTCACGATAGGACTACTGTTCTTGACTGAGGAGGAGTTCTCCAGCAGCTGTGGTTTCGTTAATGAAAAATCCTGGTTTGAGCTGAGTCAATGACCTTGTTTTTTTCCTCATGATTGAGATGGGTAACTTGATAACATAGGTATATGTATGGTCATATACCTAGGTATTGGTTATCTGTTGAATATTATTCTTTTTTGTTAATCCTTGTTAGATTTTTTTGATACCGTGAGGGTCTTGGGGTCCTTACAGAGTATCGTTATACTCACCCCTACACGGGCTATACCCACACTACGTTGTGTTGGATGCAGATGACAGATAGCGTTGACGGAGTTCGAGAGCAAGCCCGGACAGGACGGTACCCAGACGTGGAATACTCTACAAGACGGTACACGGAGTGGACTGTTAGATGTGGAGTGCTGAGGTGGACATCTGAATCTACCCTTCAGGTAGGAATCTCGGACGATGATCCTGGAGTTGCTTCTACATTTTAGCAATTGTCCCTTTATTTCAATTTTACTTGATTTCTAGTTTACATTCTGGTTGGTCTTGTATTATGGCCCCCATTACTTTCAATACACTTGTTATACTATTTTTACTTAGTTTTTTCTTCCTCTTTTACTCTAGTTTTGTGAGTTTACATTTTATAAAGGCAATGCCTTTCCAGTTGTATTGGATTTCTCCATTTGTGCTAGTTGCCAGCCCCTGGCCTATGGAAGGCGGGTTTGGGGTTGTCACGATGCAGGCCTCCTTGGGATGGTTAGTGACAAATTATTATCAGAGGAGTCGGTTCTATTGCAGAACAAAGGACTCTGATATTTCTTTTTTGTGAAGAAATAGTTTTAAGGGAACCGATTGTGGTTTTCAGTTTAGGGAGTCCAATGTTGGTGTAGCGGTCGATGTATCCGTACAACAGGACCCTGACTACTTATTTTCGACTCAGTACACAAAAACACTGATTGCGTGGATGTGTGTTTGTGTATTCCACAGCTTTTCATTAATTCAGTTCAAACATGGTCAGCTCACTAGGTATAACTTTTGACTGTGTTGCATCTATTAAGGATGCCTCCACGCCGACAGCCAGTTATAGTTCCAAGGAAGAACATGATGATGGCCCACCGAACGACGAGGCTCCGGTTTAGGGCCCTTTTACTATGTTGGAACCTTCGGGTGGTTTACCAGCAGCACCACCACCTGTTGGGCAGTAGATTCCACCAGCCGCATTGGAGGACCGTGCACGCTGAATAAGCATGTTGCATGAGTTCCAGCAGCAGAGGCCTCTGAGGTTTCGAGGCGAGACAGTTTCCCGGGCAGTAGATGTTGATCATAACTACTAGTATATTAAGTGAGTGACCATGGGGATGGTCTGAAAAGTGATGAGGTTTCTGTTCTTGGACCATTTACAAGATTATACCTTCAGTTAGTGTGTCATCTATAACACTGCCTGTCGGTCAGGAGTTTCAACCGGTAGTACCGGTTGATGACACAAGTAGGCTTAGTGCCTTACCAGTGTTTCATCATCATATACCCCTCATGTTCCGAGGCGATCCTGACATACAGGAAGATGAGTACTGGCCTAAGAAGGTAGCTAAGTGTTCACTACAACATCTATAGCTTCGGTAGGACGACATGTCTGTAGCTGAGTATTCATCGAGGTGTACCGATCATTCTAATACTTGATGAATATGATACGATCAGTGCTTCGGAGCTTGGAAATACGAATGAGATGTGTTTAGGTACATCTGAGTGATCACTTTATTTTTCCTGTGTGCATTCCTACCTATGATAGGATGCTAGAGAGAACTTTTGCGGTTGAATGTTCATTGGATGGACGGACAAATCCAGAGAATGTTAATAGTGGGAAAGCAGGAAATTGGCGCCATTCTCAGAGACATGGGCATGCAAGATGTTTCCGGAAGAGGATGTGACATGGATAGATGAATCTGTAGGGAAGCAGACATGGAAGAAGAGCTAGGAGATTATCTTGAGGTGGAGTAAATTTTGACATGATACAACCACCCACCTTTGTAGTTCATGCCAGGCTCTGGGAGCAGGAGGGCAGGGGAAGAGAGTAGATGCATGTATTCAAGGAGTGTGACCCAAGGGCTTTAGGAATTATTAGAGGTAAGGTATGTGTCTACTACTAGCTGTCATAACAATAGACATAGGTACCAATCATTCCTTCCCTCCACGAATCTTGACCCAGACCAAGATTTTTCAGTTAAACCGTTGACTTGACCCTTGCGTCTGGAGATACCTTTGGGAGGAGACACGATAGTCACACTAATGTTGATGGTGTGATCTGACCCTAGATTCGAGAGTTTCAGTTGGAACCTCTTGGTGGCAGTGTCGATTCCTTTCGACGTTAGGTAGGGTTTGGAATTGACATCAACAGTTCAAACTCATATTGATTGTATTAGGTAATGTGGTTGTGTTTTATCTACAATGTTGAGATGAGGTTTTCCTCAGATGATGAAAAATGAAACCCTGACATTACATGTTATGCTCATGATTAGGAGGGTGTAACCATTCACTCTTGAGTCTTCCGGCCTTACCCTCTTGGCAGCAGGAGTTTTGAGTTTTTGGTTCCTGCAAGACTATGACTTTGAGAATGTCTATACTCCTAGGAAGGGGAAACATTGTTGCATATTCTCTTAGAAGGAGATCTAATATTCAGCTAATATGAGAGGCGACATAGCAGCTAGCTGCCTTACAGACATCCGTTGTGGATGGAGATGGAGCAGCCTATTTATAGTCTCTTGTAGTCACTCCCCCTCTTATTTAGTGAGTTAGGGAGGCGCAGCTTGGGGAAGCTGACTGCGAGACACTACGTGCTCATATATCCATTGGTCTTGCACCTGATTAATTTTATGAAGGTGTAGAGCATGTCATCCTCTTCAGAAAATGTACCATGGTACTAGTTGCACTTCAGGAGGAGGTGTTGAGGGAGTTCCACATATCTCCGTTAGCGGCACATCCAGGTAAGGAGAAGATGTATTAGGACCTTAGACGACAACACTTGTGGCTAGGTTTGAAGAAGGCAGTAGCAGAGTTTGAATCTTGATGCCTCACTTGTCAACAAGTGAAGGAGGAACACCAGGTACCACAGGGTATGGTTCAGCCTTTAGAGGTCCCAATGTGGAAGAGGGATGGGATATCCATGGACTTCGTACTTGATTTCAGTTTTACTTTCTTGTTGGGCTTGTATTATGGCCATCATTAGTTTCAATACACTTTTTATACAATATTTACATAGTGTTTTCTTCCTCTTGTACTCTGGTTGTGTGAGTTTAGGTTTTATAAAGGCAGGTCATTCCATGTTTTAGGGGATTATGCCTTTGGTGCTAGTCGCCAGCCCCTGTCCTATGGAAGGTGGGCTTGGGGTTGTCATGATTCAGGTCCTCGGGGGACGGGTTGTGAAAAGTTATTAGTATAATCTTCCATCCATTGTTTCTAGTGCATTTTCAACATTATTTCCATGGTCGGTTTGTATTTTCTTTTCTTGTCATATGGAAATTAAATTCCAGAAGTGCAAAGAAATAGAATCAATATATTTATTGAGTACATAATTATACCATAATTATTTTTATTATATTTTATGTTGAGTCATTAGATAAAACATTAATCATATTTGTTTAGAACATTTTTGGAAGTTCATCGATAATGATGAACTGGTATCATTGTATGAATTAATATTATGCAAAGAAGTTCATTTTAGAACCTAAAATATGTTACATAAAACATATTAAATTCTATTTCAACAAAAAATAGTTTATTATGATCATATTCCTTGGGATTAATGGAAATCTAAAACACATCATCCGTGATTTTGGTAAATGAAATATCACGAACTATGTTTTTTATTTTCATTAGAATACAATGAAGATGAGAGGAAGAAATATGATGAATTTTTTAGATAATACTAATTAAATAAAGAATATATATTATTCTGGTGATTTCTTACCAAATGGGTAGTAGGTGTGGACGATAGTATGACAAAAAACTGAATTGAAAAGAAAACACAAGAACAATAAACATTATTCTTACCTCTTGATCTCTTATCCTTCAGATCCTCCTTATGTCCTTTGAAGTTTTCCTTTTTGGTGAGACCTTCAATCTTATACATGGGGAAGATCCCTGGGGACGGGATTTAGAAAAACATATACAATGCTCAAGTCATTGGAGGTGTGAGAGGAAGGGGAAATGAGGTCGGTATTTATAGTGGTGGAGTGGAGGGGATTTAAATTATTTTAATAATTAGTTAATTATTTTTCTCAAAATATAAATTGTATTTATTCATGTGATCCAATAAAATAATAATTGTTTGTGAATTTTAACGAATTGTTCCTACATCATCCATGAATCACCTATGATGTAGTATTAAAATTATTTAACATTTATCGTAATTTATCATATTTTACTGTTCATAGAAAATTCATGAATTTTAGAAAAATCCCAAATATTCACCATAACAATTCTTAAATGATTATAATTAAAAAACTATATCCATTTTTTGAAAATAATTTCTTCGATATGATTAATCTTATTTTTAAATCAAACCATACTTTATGGAAAAATATCATTATTAAAACTTTACTTCTTTTTTAACACCTAGAAAAATTAATAATGATTTCATTATCTTATAACATTAAGAAAATAAAATAAACATACCATTTAAAATTCATTATAGTCATATTAATATTCATATTAATATTCATAAGGGTATGTTAATATTCCCAAAAAATCATGTTTGTTCCATCAGACTCAAAATAACTTACCGATCACAATTGTAGATGACCGTTTTTCAAAATTCTAAACATTGAAGAATTAAAATTATGTTTTAATGACTAATTATTACTATATTATTAAAATAATTTTTAATGATATTTTTAATCTGTTGTCAGTTACAACCATTTAAATTAAATTAATGAAATTTAAAATATTCTGATTTTTCCATTTAATTCATCTCATGAGAATAATGATACATCAAGGTGCATGTGTTAACTGGCCCCAACACTTAGTCCTTTTCTTAACCAGACCCAACCCCTTGTATTTATTCTTCAATGAATTCCTCATATATTAATTATTTTATTTTACATAAAAAATATTACTAATAAAAATGTATATTTATTCAATAAAAGATATTGATTTATCAAGAATTCCTCAGTGAAGGATTTGGGGAAAAAATATTTTTTTGGGGTTGATGAATGTAAATACCATAGATACATGTATATTTATAATATGTTTACATTATAATATCAGGTTATATATGTTATAGAAATTTATTAAACCCATCCTTTATACCTTACGTGTATGGAGTGAATGAATCACATCTCTTTGTGGAAGTGGTAGTCCATACATCCACAAATGATGTTATCATATATAAAAAATGTAAATAATATTGTTCTTTGTTATAAAAAAATTGAAAATGTGAAAATAAATTTTATATATAATATATAAAGTTTATAAATAGAGTACACATAATAATTCCCATCTCTAAGGGGTGTTATAGGATAAATTAGCGATGTTGTTTCAGGAGGCGGCAGTTTTTTGTTCACCAAAATTATAAGACCATTAATCATTATATTGATGTGTGTGTACATTTAAGTATAAAATATGATATAAAAACATCTATGAAAATTTAGGATACTGGTATTATTATATAATAGTTGAATAATAAATGTTTAGGGGTATGAGACTAAAATTAAAATTAAAGAGATTGAGAAATCATTACACCTCTTCTTCGAGTAATCTGTTTTTTTGAACCATAGTGATTCTGTGAACAGATATCTACCGAAATGAAAGAATATATTGATATGTTATGTATTTTAGGGATCATTTTTGGAATATTGTGGTCAATATAATGTTGCATGAGAGTTGTGGGGATGTTGGAGGCACGTTTCATTTTTATAGGTGTGGATGAGTGGTACTCTTAAATGGTTTTGAAAAGAGAATTCCACAAAAAAAAATTCCATTGAATATGGGAAAAATGGAAGAAATGTATATACAATGTATTATATGATCTAATTATTTTAAAATACAAGATTTTGGACAAGTCTCTAGGTTGTTTGGTCCATTGTGATTACGGTTTAGTCACTTATTAATCATAATTTCACATCAATAATTGTAATTAATTTAAAATACATTCACTATTATTATTGATCAAAAAATATGTTGATGTTATTAGAGATTATAAATAATTATCATGACAAATTTTGAATTCATTTTTATAAATTCCAATATCATAACTATTATAAATTGATTTAAATTTAATCTGATAGACTGGATGACAATGTATGTTTTTAATGTAAAAATGGATCAAATGTATCCTCATTTTTTGTATCCAATTTACATGTGAAATAAATAAAATATACATAAATTTTATTATTATATAAATAGGTAATATAATTTTATTTTAATATAATTTAAATATAATTTAACCATATAACATAATGTGATGAAATATCTATTTTCTGTTGTAATTTCTGATTTTCCACAATACATTTAAAAATCAATCTTCTTATAAAAATATCCAAAAACTTCCATAACAAAATTTTTATGTTCCAATATTACTTATTTACTTTATTTGGACATATAATATTTATATAAGTTAAAATAATTGGATTAAAAAAAGGTTGTGCCTTAAAAGGTAGTAACATTGCCTTTATATAAATATATTATTTTTGGCATATAATATGTGTTTGTTTTGTCTTATAACTATCAAATATATGTTATCAGTATCAATGTTATTTTATTAAATATATAATATTTATATTTAATGAAGATATTTAACCATATATAATTAATTAAATTTATTAGGATAAACTAGCATTGATAGAATAATAACAATATTTTGATTTATATTCAATTTGTTTTAATATTTATATCAATTTAAATGGTAACCAATGATTTAATTGTGAACTTTTGAAAACAATATATTTTCAAAAGATAATTTAACATTTTCATTACTACTAATTAAATTTTATGGTAATATATTATTATATTAAATTATAATATTTTAATAATATATTGTTGATCGGTAAAAAATGATCATTCATATATGGAATGACATTGAAAAAACATGTTGTTACATGCTATCATAACATCATGTGAATTAAAATATATGTGATACATGTATTTATTTAAATTATTAATTATATTGTAATTTATTTTTATATTTTTTTATCTTATTCCCTTGGCGATGCGTGTGACACACGCTATCAGAAACAATGTTTTTACATTACAATTTGGTGTGTTACATTTATAATGTTCAAAAATATATAAAAATGTAATAGAAAATTATTATATTTTTTAAAAATGAACATTAAAACAACAATGATGATGTAATAAAATTGGAAAATATTTATAACAATCACATATAATGAAAAATAAAATAAAAAATTTCAATGTACCTTTATCAAATGATGTATTCATATTCAAAAAAATTATATAATTATTATTCAAATAATAAAAAATTAAATTGCATTAGATATTTATAAACCAAGTAAAAAATTAGAATTAAATTTAATTAATTATTATTTTTTAAAAATAATCATATGATTAAAATAATAATCCCATAGTGGGATTTCAAAAAACATCTTAATTATTCATTTATGAAAATTTGATAGGAAAAATGTTAATTTAACATTTATTAATTTCAATTACCAATTTAATGTTATCATTTCCAAATAAACCGAACTAAAAGTAAACCATTTGAACACAATAACATCATATTAATGTTTCTATTTAAATAAAAATTATTATAATTAATTTTTTCATTCCATCAATGAAATATAATTTTACTTAAATTAATAATAATAAAACTAAAAATTTTCCACTTATAGTTTTAGAAATATAGAGAATACCAAAATTCAAAATTTTGTTATCCCTCAAGGGTAACTAGATATCACACTCACCTAATTTCCCTTAGTATCATTAGATTTATTAAACATAAATTTATTTCTTTTTACCTCCTAATTTAATATTTTCTCTACTATTTATCCATAGATTCAATTACATTCTATGGAATACAGGAATAAAAAGAAACAAGATACTATTTTAAATCGGATAGAATTGAATTCATAAACATATAATAAAACACCTAGAATCTAATAGATTCACTCTAATCAAAATTTTATATCAGTTAGTAGTCATGGTAAACCACATATCATACTAGAATGATTTCCAATTAAATAATATTATTACTCTTATGAAGGATTTTTTCAATAATAAATCATTATGTTTTTTTATTGGTTAAGTATTAAATATTCATTAATGAAATAAAAATATATATACGATCTATTATTTTTAAAATATAATATACTTATCTCTATATTTTTAAGTTATATTGATATATTATTATAAAATTATTGCACATATCGTATAATGAAAAAAATTCAAAAATCAAGATATAAATATATTAATTTGTTTTACAATTATCAGTAAATATAATTATAATATGATTATAAATTTTATATGAAACTATTATTATTTTCATTTTGGACTAACCCATTAAAAAATTCATTGTCGGAAGCACACCTAATTTATAAGGTGTAGATGTAGGTAATGGTAAATAAGTATAGGGTGTGAATTATCACAAAAGGACATATTAATACAACATTAATCATATATCATGTATAATTAAAGGAAGTATGAAAGATTCTTTTTTACATAGAGTTCTTATATTACAATATTATTAATACACATTAAAATAAATAATTATAGGAAAATATCATAATAAAAATTTGGAAAATAAGGTAAATTGGTTAATAAATTAAACTATGTCTATTGTTTTCTATCACACGTATTTTATTAAACATATCCTTTGTTATCAAAATGAAAAAATTATATAAATTTTTTGGTTCTTTAAATTGATGAATTAAAATTCAAAATTTATATATAAGTGATAAATATGACCAATAATTAAAAACATAAATATTAAAATAAAATAATTCATGTTAAAATTACAATATAATATAACCAAAATGATTATAAATGTGAATTAGTGTGAAATATTCTTTTGGTTTTGGGCCATAATATTGAAATTAATTATAGAATAAATTTAGTGACAATTTATAGTGAATGTGGTTTCATATAAATATTATATTTCAATACATATATATTTTTCATCATTTTAGTTTATTTAAATGTCTTGATTATAAATTTATTAATGATATTCTCTAGTGGATGTGTTGACTTCCTTAAGGAGTTAGATAATTAAATAATAATATTTAAAAAAACATAATGTTTAAAAAGAAACATTTTTAGAATTTTATATTTTCAAAAAACGTAATTGTTGAGTCTAAAATAACATTTATTATTTAGTATTATATTATTATACTTTTTAAATGTTGTAAATATTTTCTAAATACAATGAAAAATACAATTACATTAAATAAAAAATTTAAAATTTTTATTTGACTACATTATTTTCATATTATTTTATATATGAATAATGCACAATGAGGAAAAGGGTTAGGGGAATTAATTCAGAGGAGGAAACAACAAGGGGTATATCCATAATTTTTAATTATTTATTATCGTAGATAATGTATTGTTTTTTACCTTCATGTTTATTTTTTTATAATTTTAGAGACTTTATGTATCTCTTCAGGTTATTTATTTTATAAACATATAATTTCATGAAATTCAAGAATGACACACTTCATTTTGACTAAGTTTAGCTAGCTGATGAATATGATAAAAATCTTTCATATATTACTAGATATAGTAGGTAAAAATTTTGAGAGATAATTATTAAATAATCAATTCAATGGTTATGTTTTTAATAATTAATAATAATTTCAGAGAAATATTGTAATGTCTAAAATAAATTCCACTCATAAAGTTAATATTAATTTTAAATGAGTCTTTGTTGAGAAAATATAAAGATAATAATGAAGGGTTTTAAAAATATTTGGTTTAATTATAAGTTATTAACAATTAATCATAAAATAAAATAAAAAAAATCACTTAATGTAATTTCAATAAATTTTATTGAATTTAGAGAATTGGATAGAAAATGGATTAATGTATTGAGGATTATCATATTATATCTTTTAAAATAATATATAAAATTGATGTATTTGGTAATGGGTAGAAAATATTGGGATCCCTATATACAAATATTATGAAGGGTATGTTTAGTTTCTAATTGTAAATTTATCTCTCTAGGGTTGTGACAAAGGATGTAGGACTATTGATAAAGTGGCGATGACAACATAGGGGATTGATATAAGAATATCAAAAATCTAATAAATGATTAGATGGATATATAATGGACTTTTGGAACATTATTTTTATCTTCAATGGAGTCTATATGGGTTTTGTGGGGTTATAAAACCCCGAGATTGTTTAAAAAATTAGAAACATCTGATGCATCTCAAAGACAATTCGAGTTATGAGAGATAATATATGTGATATGTAGATTATTATGAGAAGAGTTTGATATGGGATATTATTTTTGGGGTATGAATCCATTAGATATGGAATGTGAATTTTTGTTACATGGATCACTAATATTAGAAGAGAAGAAAAACTACATATGGGGGAATATCTGGTATTTCATTTAAGAATGAATATTTTATAAATCACTATACACCCAAATCATTATAAAATAGTATGAGTGATTTTTTTATGTATCTCATCCTATGATGGAAAAAACATTTATTAATAATTTTTGTTTTATTTTATATGTTTAATTACTATGATAATGGAATTATAACCGAAAAAATGTAGTGTAACATTTTATAGTTTCAAAATCTATTTAATTAAGTGATTTATAAAGGGGATTGATATAATTAATAAAAAAAATACATTTCATTCACCATGGAATGATTTTATGAAATATTACTATTTAGGCACTATACTCTAATAATGATTTTTTTAAAAATTATTATATAATTCGTCAAAAATTGAAATAAATATTTTTCATTATTATGTTTACAATAAATATGATAATAATATCATTTTTAAAAAACATGAAATTAAAAATGAAAATTTAATTCAATTGTATCAACAATAAAAAAATTAAATGATTTATATTGAAATTTTTTATTACGAATATTTTTTCTAAAAAATACTTATAAATAATTTATTATTAAGAAATGATTTTAATTTAAAGTGAAATATTATATATGAAAACTTTAAATCATAAGTAAATGTTTATGTTCAAATATAGGAAATGGGGATTATCATTAAATTATGTTACATATTATAAATGTGTGTTTGATATTATCTAACAACATAAATCAATTGTAATGGTTGAGGATGAAATGGGGATTATTGAATTTTCTTTTGATGATCATTCATTGTAAATATAAATTGATAATATATATTCATACATATATATAAACATGGGACTAATTTTTTTAATCCTATAAATGTTAGTAAAGAATAAATATTATTGAGATTTCAAGAACGATAATGAATGTATGATAATAAAGGGAGTGTAATAATAATAACATAACTGATAATTTATTATCTTTTTAATGATGAAATATATTCATGAAAGAGTTTTCAGAACCTGATGAATTCCATATAAACAATCCGAAGATAATAGATATTTTTGGAGACAAATATAAGTTATATATAATATGAATATCATTGATTATGGGTTTGATAAGTTACGGTAATTAGGAATAAATATTATTTATATGCATTGGGTTATATGGGACGATGTGGAAATAATGTAAAATAAATAAATTGACATTGACTATCTCATTATATTCATTTATGGATAATTAGATAACATATCTGTTTCTATTTTTAAAAACTAATGTTTCATATTGATGTAATATATATATATATATATGAAATCAATAAGGAAGACATTGAAACCAAATGACATTTTCATTGGGGTAAATTTTGAATAATTAATGGATAATTTTTTTTAATATTCGTTCATTGTGATCTCAACATGATTGTTATGTGATGCATTTTATTGCTAGAAAAGTAATATGATAATTGGATTTCATGGTGGATTCAAATATAAATACACCTAAAGATTATATTAAGAGAAATATTGATGAAATTTTCCCATATCAACCACTAATATAGATAGAGTCTAATAATCGCATGTTTGTGTTTCTATTCCTCATTCTAAACATCACCTGATTTATGATAATAAATCATTAACTAATTGATTATATTATATATGACATTCTTCTAGAATATTTAGTTTGAGATATGTTGAAATTTTATGTCTTCCACATATCCCGAATATGATAATGTGGGGGATGATAAATCACTATATTTTTTAAAATCATAATCCTTTCAAGATATAGTATCCATGTGGACAATGATTCATCTGATATTTGAATTGTCCCTCCGACATTACATTGATTGGGTGAGCTTTATTATATTTTGATACTATGGTTATTGGGATTTCACCTTCTATATAAATATACAAATTTTTCCCTAGAGATATGTATTTCCTTGGTTATCAATATATTCATATGACCATATAAATAGAGATATGTATTTATTATATATTCATGTATATAGATAAGGGAAATTATTCCCTCTTAATTCATTTCTAGTGTATCTTGGTTAAATTATCTTATTAAAATTAGATGAATGTATTTAATGAAATAATATTATATTCATTTACTTTTTGGTTTTACAATAACTATCTATATTTGGGAAATATTAGTTATAAATTCAAAGATTTTGGGATTTTAATGTGTATTTTCCACAAAGGGACTTCCCTCTGATGAAATTGTTAGGAGACTAAGATAAAATATACTGGTGATACTCTAGAATATTATACTATGTGAGGAACCAAATATTATTTCAATAGATGTATGAGTACATTATTCTTTTATAAAATCAATTATTTATTTATTTTATTGAATGTGAGTTACGGTTGTCATATTTGATTTGATAAATATTATTACCAATGTTTATTTTAGGAGTAAGGATTCATTGTGGTTTAAAAACATTGATTAATTTTTTGATATATATAGGATCTATATGTTTTTATGGTCAGTACATATTTTAGGATGAACATATAATGATTTATTTCTCACATACCCATGTATACATGTTATTTATATAACAATACCAAAGAATGTATGTACAATATATTGATATATGACCATGAAATAAAGTTAAATGTTGTTTATATGCTAGTTATTAGTGTGTACTCGTTTTCATGATGACCACAGTCACATAATTATCCTTAAAACATAAAAATATTAAAGATGTCATATTTATGTACAATTATTCATTTGATTAATAAACACAATAATATAAATATTTTTATATGTTCTTTTATATATTCTATTTTTACCAGTCATGGTTGTTTATTTATTTTTGTTAGTTTGGATGATACTTAAAGACAATATGTGTTGTGTTATAAAAAATGTAATTCCTCATTTCATTTTTGTTAAAACCTGAATTCTTATCATAATCCATTTTCAAATAGATAAAGACTTAGATAGTATATAATAAAATATATAAAAACATGAAAACCATTTACTGGAGAGTTAGAATAGTGTGAGATATATATTTTTATTGTGGATAGATATAGTCAATTTTATTCCGACATATTAATTCATTAGGATACAATATTAAAAATTTATCATCTAATATGTGACTAATATATTTATATGAATTGATATTATTAGTTAATAATCATATAAATTGGAATATATTTAATATGATCATATGTTTGGGGAACATGGATAAACTATATTGTAGTTTTGATATTAATATTTTATGGTTATTTTTATTAAATTTACAAATTGTCCACCTGAGAAAAAAATGAAATGGTCATCATAGCATCTATGTCATCTAATATGAGAGTAATATCAAAATATTTCATGACATCAAGTGTTTCTTTATTTTCATTGTATGTGATATTTTATCATACATCAATTTTTATGAAAATTAGATGAGAAATGATTAATAGAGGTAATGTATTTAGATACATTCGTATTTTGAATATGAGAATATCTGAACACACATTGATTACCATATTACTATATGTGGTAACTATTTCATAAATAATGACTTATAAATTTATTTATTCATTTAAAATATACATATTTATAATTACGAGTTAATTAATCATTTAAAATATTTATCACCAGATATTTATAAATTATATAGACTTATGCATAATTTCAATATTTTTACCACAATAAATTCATATATTAGAGATCTTTGTATGGTTATTTGTAATCTAATGGGTCATATAGATCATATTATGAGAAGCCAATTTATTATTATGTTAAAATTCTCCTAATATAAATTATTATCCTTAGAAGACATTATTTTCGAAATGTAATTATCCACAATAGTGAGACATGATAAATTCTCTGTAGCATATGTTAATTATGAATTTATTACCTATTTCATAAGGAGATGTAAAATTATTGGAATTTATTATGAAACGTCCTATTTATTTATTAAGAGTTTATTTATTTGATAAGATACAATACCTTAGAATAAAATATAATGAATGTGGAATGATTTTATGATGTTTGATATAGAGATATTATTTATAATAAATTATATTTCTCTATAATTTTAAGAAGATATTATAGGGTATACTCCTAGTATATTATAGTCATCTATATATGGAAATTACATTTACATTATATTTATTGATATGTTTCATAATATATTGATAACCATTTATTATAATATTTAGTAGAGTCATTATTCTTACACGAGACAATCTATAAACATTCTTCTTTCATAGGGATTTTAGGAAAATAACAAATCATCTTATACTCATTGAAAAAATATTAAATAAGTAAAGTCATTGTTAATTCAATAACATAGCTTTTTGATAGATGAATTATGTGGAATATTTTTTCATTGTATATAGGTATGATAAATGTATAAAATATTGGTCGTTGGTGTTACCCTTAAAAAGGTATATTAGATATCATAAAATTTTGATTTTTAGTTTCTAAATGGTTATAAGATGCTATAAAGATGATTATCTAATGCTTATAAAAGAGTTGTTTTATGAACTAGAGTCATTATAACATGTTCATTTTTAACTATATAGATACGATTCCAGATTATGATTTCAATATTAGTAAATGTTTTTAATTTTCATGGGGATAAATTTTTGATAAATGTATCTTATTTTTAATTGAATGATAATAATGAGGCTATCAAATTTAATATACATATATAACCTACGATGTTAGTATGCATTTCAATTTTTTAAAAATTATTTTTATAGAAATTGATTTACACAACACCAAAATAAATGTATAATTCATTTTCTAAATAAAAATTATAAACAATAATGAGAAAACTAAATGAATCATAATTATAAATAGAACTAATAGAATAAAACAAATTATAAAAAAAAATAATATATGATTTATAATATCATCATTAGGAAATTAAAAAATGATCACACCCACAATGATATATAAATAAAAATATAAAATGTTTCAAATTTGGTAAATATAATTATAATTATATTGGTGAATAATGATGATGGTATTAAAGATATATGTATGTATTTTTAAAGGAATGGAATGTGAATGTTTATATATTGAAATTAGTTTTATAACTAGTATATTTGTATACATTGGATATATTTATATTTAAAAAAATTATCAAATAAATATATTATATATTTCTAATAATATCTGTAATTTATAAAATAATATAATTTAACATTAATAAAAATATCCAAAATAAAATAAATATATGTTAATTAATTAAAATTGTTTATTACAAATATACAAATTTACCCTCATTTTTTGTAAACATTTATAAATGATTTGAAATTATAATAAAAATAAAAAATATATTTCTAATTATTATATAACTTTTCAACGTTTGAATATATAAAATTAATCGAATGTGAATATAATAATTTAAATTTAAAAGATATATTATTTTAAAAATATATATATATAATAATATTATAAATTATATCTATCACAATTAATGTGGAATTTTAATAAAATGATATATATATATATATTACTAATATTCAAATGACTATTCTGGGGAATAGATTATGAATAAATTCATTTTAATGTTTAACAATATATTTTACAAAAATATTCAGTTAATTATTTATGTATTTATTTATTCAAGTTTAACTTAACCAAATTTTTTAATTGGATTCCAATAAAATGGATATAATATTTGGTATTTCAATATTAATATGGGGAATAATTATCAACTTCATTTTTTCATAAAATTTTGTCACCAAGGATAAAATTGAGTTACAATAATAAAGGAATAAATTTATAAAAGTTAGTAATTATGGGCAATTGAAATAAAATAATATGAAAACTCGTCTCTAAATGAGTTGATAATGTATTTATAAAACATAATTTATAATATCTTTATTATTTTCTCTCATTATATAAGAAATTATATTCATCATTTTATAAGGGATGATTTTTTTTCTAAAATTAAACATAAGCTAATCTATAAATTTTATATTATTCTTCCCACCTCAACATTAATATATAATCATAATTAATCTTGAATATCTACCATAATATTTTCTCAAAAAATGAACACTGTTATTTATTATCATTTATTAACATAGAGGGGTTCAAATTCATAATTTCCATTTCCACTATAATATAATTCTGAAGTCATTAATTATAGTATATTCTTATTCATAATCATTTGAGTATTTATTGATCATAAAATTATTACAAATAATATTTACCACATTATATACATTTTTTTATATTAATTACACTTATTTAACAATTAAATTATAACAAGAATATTACATGTTCAAACTCTTGATGTCATTATAATTTTCTATCATTATTTTTATATTTTACAATGTACCAGAACAGAGATGAAAAAGGAAAAGCTAAGTATCCTTAAGTACTAATAATATTATATAATAAATATTTATTTATAATTATTACAAAATATGTACTTATATTACGAAAATTTTATTTTCCAATAAATATATTTCATTTATTATTTCAATAATCATATAATAGTATATTTTTTCGAATGATGTACTATGAATCTGAAAAGAATTATCAAAATTCAAAGATTATGACAAATGTATATCAGAAATATATTATAATGGATTATGAATATTTTTTAAGTGATTAAAAAATGAAAAATGGTTAAGGAGTGGATAATCCAAACCAACAGACACACGAAATGAAATAAATATGTAACACAAAGGTATTTATTTTTTTAGTAAATAATAAAATTGAATGAGGTATATAATTATTTATGATTTTTGATATTTAAAATGTATATGAATATTTTTTATCTATATGAATAGTATTTATAAAAAAAATTAAGCTGAGTTATAAAAATTTCAACAAAGATAACTATTAACATAATAGTTTCTAAGCATGGTTTCCATTGATTGAAAAATGTTTCCAAATTTCACCACATATATTATTTAATTTTTGTAAATTTATCCACCAATATATCATGCAACAAGATTTATTTAATTCATTTTATTTAAAAATCCATATCATTCTCCCTTTATACATAAACTGGTAATGAATAGATACTAAGGATATATGTGTTTCTTTTAAATCTCAATTTTTAATCAAGATGGTTGGTGAATGAAAACCAATTAATCAATATTTTAGGTTGTATCTACCTAAAACCCAAGGGTATTAATTCTCATATAATTAAATTATTATTTTAAATGTCTATACATTTTTTAACTTCCATTTGGTTAAGTATTCAATTGATGAATTTATTTATGTATAGAAGACATTAACTGGAATTTCTAGTAAGGGATATTTCGTCTCACAATCCATGATTTTCATATTTTTTTGGTGAAATTAACCAAACATATATATTTTCATAAATTAATATTAAATATAAATTAATTTTCATTACAAGAATTTTAATTGATTTATTATCTAGTGATTTCTATATAGTCATTTTCTAAAATATTTTTCATCATTTTTATCTTGAATTAATCATTTTAATATTTACATAATTTTATAAAATACTTTCTCTTCATGTAATCATTGTTTTTATAAAAAAGTATTCATAAATGTTTTTTTTCAATCAAAAATTAAACAAAATTAATGGATATATGGGTTTATATTTTTTAAAATATTTATATTATTATTATATTCTTTGTTCCTTCTTCTATAATAATACCCATTAATTCTTCTTATATTCTAGGTGGGTTATTTTTATATTTAATTATACTCTATTTTTATGTGTATCATTAATTTTTATGCCTTGTTTCTAATCTTATTAAATACTTTTCATTTTCCCAATTATGTTTTCCTATAATAAAATAACGTAGGTAATAAGGTTCAGGTGATATAGTAATGTTTTTCTTTTTACTATGATTTAATTCAGTAAAGAACTATATATATCCAAATTGTATTAGGTAATGATTTTTATCAAATTATATGGGATTGAATAAGGAGTAAACTAAATTTCAAAGAGGAAAAGTTCCCCTATAATTATATATCCTTCTAATTCTTGGGGTAAATAAATATATATCATTATACTATAGAGAATGTGGTGTGAACTAAAACTCCCTTCTGAATCAGTCCACCATGTATATGGGAAGGATGTCTTAAAGAAAATCACTAAGGGTATCTGTTCACTCTGAGTAAGGGAATTGGGATTGAACCAAAACCCCAAAAGGTCTCTTTCCACAATGTGATGATGCTCTCTAACATGATCCATTATGTAATAAAATAACTACTATATTTATATACATTCTCCATTTATTTGACATATTAATCATATTGGGAGAAACGATTTAATATCATGATTAATTATTAATTTTTTATTTTTTCCATTGTACGATATCTTTCAGTTATATTTATGAACAAATCTTGTAATTAACGAAATCATATTCAGCTAATTTTAACATATGGTGATTTTTCTATTTGTTAAGATCCCTCATTAGTAGTTTTCCAATCTCACATGTTTTTATTATCTCATTATCCAAATATTAAATATTTTTATTATTTATGATATTTATTGAAGGCTATCATTATATATAATTATTTTCCATAGATATATATGAATTAATAATAAATATTTTTTCTATGAATCTTTATACTAATAAACTATGTCAGTATGTTCTATTATGTGTTTAATTAAGGAACACAATTACAATTTAATTATATGTTTTTAGGACTCATGTATGTAATGGTTTGGTTATCTCATATGGTATCAGAGGTTGTTCCAAATATTTTCTAGAAGTATTTTATTAAGAATAATATCATAGATCAAAAATAATTTTATGTTTGACATAAAAATTCGTTCTTATAATCATTAAATGTCATAGGTTAGAGTGAAGGAGTTTTTATTTTTGGAATAAAAGTATAAATTTACCTTATCACATGACATATTACCCTTTTATTATTCAAATAAATTCTAACTATTTAAAAAAATTATTAGTCATTTGAGATAGAAAAAATACATAATTTCTTGGAATTTACTTATATATATTAAAATTATATTACTCTTTCCAATTTATATGAATTAATATATTAATCTTATAGTCTCTATGACTATGATTATATGTCATCTATTTCTAGATGATGAATTATTATTGAAGTACTAATGTTGTATAATGAATACATCTAATGATTACAAAACCTCTCAGATAATGTTTCATATAATATTTTTCATGAAAATCATTATATTATTCCTTTATTTAAGAATTATATGACATTATTAAACTATTTACACACTCTATTGTGTCTAAATATTAATTTATATGATATTAAAATCCCATTTCTGGTCACAATTATACATATGATTATCTATTGACAAATTTATAACTATAAAATCCCAATGATAATTTAATTCATTATATGATCATTATCAAAGACTCATGTGGCATATTTCTAAAAATTATTATTTTTAGAATAATATATTAAATAAATTTTTATTTTTAGTTATTTAGATGATGTTATTGAAGAGTAATTTCATGATCTTCAAACAGATCATGCTATAGAGTTTTATAAAGAACAATTTTTATGAATTATACTACTATCAGCGACTTATTATTGAATAATAATATTTAGTTAATGGAATTCAAAGTGAGACTACAAGATAATATATATATAAATTTTTTACAATCCATATTTTTAACCATGTTATGCACATGTAATATTTTTTAGGAAGAAAGAATGATTAACATGTATCTAAATTTAGTTTCATTATGAAAAAAAGGTAAAAATTATGAAAAATTATCCTCTAAACTATCATGATGATTTGATTGATTTTTAGGTTATCTCAATATATAAAAATAGTTATCAAAAATCTATATTTCTCCATTATTTGTAAAATATAAATATTTACCTCATTCAACTAATCATACAATATATATAATATATATAATCGTATTAATTACATTTAGACTTCAATATTCACATGTCTTATTATTGGATATAATGAATAGTGACTTTATATATTACCTTGAATAAAATGTGACTATCTTTATAATCGTAATCCCAAATACTTTATCTGAAAGGAAGAAAGTGATTAATATTAGAGGATTAGTTTGATGTCCTTGATAATAGAGAAGGATTATCTTTAATATGGAATGGTTAAATTCATTCAATAAATTATATAATTATTGGTTCACGTAGTGATTTGACCAGTAAAAAATATTGACCCTCTAGTTATTGAGTTAATTGGTGAATGGATAATGCCATACTCGGTAATAGAGGTATATTATTTTACTGAATTTTTTCAATAAATATGATTTCTTTTGGTGAACATTAACAAGACTTTATTATCAAAAATCAATTTTAAAATGGAAGGTATTTAACAAAATCTTGATATATGAATTTTTGTAAACATTTGTGGTGGTTATGAGATGGTTTTTCAATGCCCATTCACCCTCACCACCTTTCATTAGTATATGTATTATTATATACTCAATGAATTATATTTGGACTAGTATGTGTGGTCTTGATAAATGGAAATGTTGTATCATATGTGTTATTATAGTTAATGTACATGATAAAAACTATGTGATGTGTGAACTTATTCTTCATCTTCGAATATATTCATTAATGATATGATGGGGGTTCCAGAATTAAAATTGTATGATATGTATATTAATCATAATTGAGTAACTTTTGTATTCACATGAAATGATTTTAACATGAATGAAAGGAAATGGTTTTTATTTTATAAAGAACAACAAGTTCCTAAAATATTAAAACATTAGGAAGGAGAAACGGGTTTAGGATGTTCCACAGAGGTTGGGGCATTCTTCATTATACATGATGAATAATAAAAGAGAACTAATACTATTAGATTATTGAATGACTGAGGTGGGAACCATATGGAAAGGGCTGAAATTATATATTCAAAAAATGACTAATCAACCATTAGTTCATTTCATAATCAATTATGATTACATGGATGATTTGAAAATGATTATGAAATATTAAATGGTCAATCATTATATGAAATAAAATTATATAATTTATTAAAAATATATGTGTACATTCAATTAAAGAAATTATAAAGAATGTTTTTATGATTCACATAGATAATAATTAAATATATTTTATTGAAGCACAAATCTCTATAGGAATTTCATGAATTACTTCCATCTAAATTATATAAATAGTGATATTATAGATATTAAATTCAATACATTGTATTCTAGAAAGGTAAGGAAGAATAAAATAGGTGTAAGGTGGCGATGAATCCAGTATCCATACCAATGTTGTAATTGGACAACATCACCATGGATTTCATAATAAGTAATAAAGAGACTTCTATATTGCAGAATTCTATTGGGGTTTTGATTTATCACCCTATAATGATAACATACGTCATTTATATTCATTGGGACATATCATATAATCAACAGAAACTAATATATTTTAATGAAGTTGTATAATTTATTAAGTACCATTATCTATTGAATAATATCAATATATGTGTTTCGAAGTATTTTTAAGAGGATTATTAATCAAGACATACATGTAGTGACATGCATCAAATCTTATTATTATCCTTAGAATGATGGTCAATTTGGAAAAAAAACATTGAAACCTTATATGATATCTTGTTATATTACTACGTTCTTCTCTTATGATGATGGGTACACAAATTTCCCTATGATTTTTTCTTTAAATTACATTAGTCTCAATTTTGTAATTAAAATTGTTATTTATGTGGTCCGGTATAGGAATAATAAAATAAATTTTATATTTTTTCGATGATTTTAATGTAACAACATCATTATGGATTCATAGAACATTTTCATATATATATATATATCTAGTTTTATATTATAGACGACAAGATTTTACGGGGTTTTCTGGACCCCAAATTACAAATAACAAATATACTATACCAGGAATATAAATGTTTTTCGGAATTAAGGGTTTTCTCAATGATTTTTTTCTTGAATCTAAAATATTTTATATTAATTGGATTCGTAATTAAGTGATGCACTAAGAAAGAAATAATTTTCAGTGAACATAAACTTTTGAGTATGATCATTTTTTGTGGGTTTAAATGAAAATGATGTATAATATTTTAAAATTATAAATAATTTATATAAATTAAATAAATTAATTTAATATTTTAATTATATTAATTAATGTTCAGAAATATTGAATTTATTTTTAATTCCAATGGTATAATTACCCTAGGAGTAGCCACAGAACCATATAAGGTAATAATGTCAGCAGTGAGATGATATTTAAAACAAATATTATATAATAAAGGTTCAACAATATAATTCCAGTTAACTCAACACTGTAAATTATTTTAAACTCATAAAACCATTATTCACTGGTAATAAATACAATGTTTATGTACTTATATAAATTTTTTTATATTTTTCACTTACTATTTTAGTTCTCAATAATGGTTTATTATATTTATTTTAATTAATCATATACCCCAGGATATATATATATGTTAACTGAGGTAATTATATATTTAAACCAATAAAAAATATAATTTGAAAATAAGAATTATTTACACAAAAATCGGTTTTCTATTAAAAATCATTATTTTTCATTTTTTATCAAAACATAAAATTTTTCTGGGAAATAAAAAAAATAAACCAATGATATTTTGATATTAAAAATTCATTATTAATGATTATTATTTCAAATATAATATTTAAATTTATCTAAAAATATAGTTAAAATACATGTGAAATCCAAAGATGATAAAACCACTTTTAGAAAAATTATATTTTTAAAGAATAAAACTATATATAATTTTATTTCATGTATATGAAAAACAATGTATGAATTATAAAAATTATATATAATATTATTTATTTATTTATATATATATATTTCATTACTATAATTCATCATGATTTATTTGTTTATTTTAATGATATATAGAACCCATATGTGCATTTGAAATAGCAGTAAATAAAAAATTTATATTTTAATTTTAAAAGGGGGTTATACTTTTAAACCATTAATTCATAATTTAGTTAATCATTTTCATATCACCCGTTCATTTCTCCAGAATATAGTTTTATTATTTAAATAAGTACAACAATAAAAGTATGTATCGTAGAAACTCAGTGATGCAAGTAACAAAAGAAACCATTGTAAGTCGTGTAGTGAAAGATTAACATATTTCATCATATAATGAATGATACTAAAGATATGTTATTATTTAATTATCAATATCATAAAAATATTTACGTGTTAAATTGAGGTCTCTTATAAACCAATTTTTTCTTCCATATACCATCTTTGTCGAATTTATGCATTGGGTGATGATATGATATCTCTACAATAAGTGGATCTCCTCCGATTTTTTTTCTCATATCTCTATTTATTTCCTATATATGGTTTTTTATATAATGACATGGTTTATAGATCTAATATCTATTTTTATGCATATGTAATGTTGATAATATTTCTATATCACTATATCAATTTTCATCAATAGAATTTCCTACTATGTGTACAGTGTTTTGATATTACGACTAATGCTATGTTGTTTTTTTTTGGCTAGTTGGAAAGGTTTTTCATTACCCTAAAATTAATATAATGTTATTGTTTTAATTTAAAATTTTATCTCCACGTATTTATTTAATTGAATATGTTAAATTTATTATTGTTAAGGAATCTTATTATAGAATACATTTAGAAACCCTATAATGATATTTGGCAACATAGTACCTTTTCCTATCATGGATTATAGATTTTATCCTTCCATGTATTATATAATGGAATGAGCATATTGGGGGTGGAGATTCATGACACATTTTTCATTGAGTGATTTTTTTTTCGGGACATTGGTTTTACCATGTTTTTATGTTAATTTTGATGATGTATTTTTTTGGTTTTGGATATTAATGTTTGGTTCTAGGACTATACACATTAGTAGTTTTAGGAACAGTGATATGTGTCTATTATATTTCATTGTTATTATGAAGAAATATTCCTTCTTTTATCATGATAGATTCTAAGATGTTGTCTCTAATTATTGTAGATCTGAAATTTCCTTTTGGTAATCTGAGTTCTAGATTGAGTATCAGTATAACTTCGTATCTATAATTGTTTATTATAGGCTATTAATTTATAATAATATCTGAAATCATGTTATGGTCATTGAAAATTAAACCTTTTCACTAATAAGATACCCCCTATTAAAATTAAATAAGTGATTGTTCTTAAAGAATTATATTTGGATTTATTTTATTATGTTTTTTGTTATATAGGAGGATATTTTAATGCTGGAATTCTAATGTAACCATGGGGACAATGACATATAGCGATAAAATTTTTTTTGATGAATTCCCGGAGTACCTCTATTGTATATATATTTAATATCATTTATCTGTTCAATGATCCGTTTTTTATCTTCATTTATGACATGATCATGTATTCTGGGTAAAATGGGTAAAACACGATGAAATTGAAGATGGTCCATGACATTCCCTAGGAATATAAGTTTTATAGTAATCTCAAAATGGCTATATTCAATATTATAGGTGTTCATTTTATATGTAATGTTATTTAATATCTTTATGTATCCTTTATCCAATATAATATAGAGGTATTATGTGAATGTGAATCACATTTGATATTATAAAAGATAAATAGTTTTTTTTGTTTAGTCCGGATCATCCTGAGGTTTTCTAAAAAAAAATTTGGACTCTATAACCTTATACTAATTAGAATAAAAAACTGATGGCATTCCCTTTGATCAATAATTCATATATGGCCTTTTGGGTGTTGGTTAATTGGATGAACTATATTACTAGTTTGAGATATCCAAAGGATATTTTTGAATATATGATGTTATATTATTCCTCTATAGGTCTTATTGTGTTTGTGCTGATTAAGAGGTAGATGTTGATTGATAATATTTCATAACAGTTCATTACTCATGACTAGAATACTATTTCACGTGAATTATTGTCAAAATCATTGGTTTTATACTTATAAATATATATTCATTACTATCCATTTGGTTCATTTTATTTTACTATAACCTATGTATTATCATATATATATATATATTACCAAAGATACGACAACCTATGTCAAATAAATTTAAAACAATTACAATGTTACTATAACAATCCAATAAAATACACTCTAAATAAGGGAATCATGGTGATTAATATCATTATAGTTAAATATTTGTTTTTATTAGTGGATGGCTGTACTAATTGTTTTCCTATATTAAACTATAGATTCTTGATGATTTTGGGAACACATATCTGGACATGACAGTATTGAGACCACTACATCTATAACATGTAATAGATGATCAAATAGTAGAAATTGATTGGGTATTCCAGTGAATCAATATACTTTCCTAAGATTCACAATTTTTATTTTATAAATATGAGGTTCACATTATCTATTTATGTGGATAGAAATTTGTTCTGATTAAATTTTTTGAATACGTGATGAGGAAGTTCCACACAAACCCATTGGTTATACAATATGGAGTGATGATGAATTACAATGATATATGAGAGATATTAGGTTGTGAAATTTTTAGGTTTAGGTTCGATATATTGTTTTCTTTATTCCACTCTTATAAATGCGTAACGGTCAAGCTGTATATGTGAGCAAGAATTGATCAACCTGTTCAGATGAACTAGTATACATGAATTAGAATATTGATTGATTTTGTTTGAGGGGTCCCATAAATAGTTAAAATCCATGTCAATGTCACATTGAGTGTTAATATGCATTAAATTTCATCTCAAATTCTAATCTAATAGTTGTTGTGTGTGGTAGAAGGATTTCAAAATTTATATATGAATGATATTTTATAGATTTATGGGGTGATAATGATGATTGTAATAAATAATGATGTTTTATTAATTTAATTAATGTGTACTAGATTATGTTATACTTTAAAGAACCTTTTAAGGATTATCATTATGTTCCACCCTATAAATATGATGATATTAAAAAAATAGCTTGGTTTTTTAGGATATGCAAAGATCCTATTGTTGTAAATATGAATGATTTCAAAGCATAACATTCTAATTTTATATTTATATTATAATAAAAAATCTATCCCATTACTAAAATTAACCCATTAACTTTTCTATATTATATACCCTTAAGGTATCCCCTATGTTGTACATCAATAAGAGAGTAATCGTATTGGGAATTTATCTACTGGAAGAGACAACCGAGAATGTGTTTTTCAATTTTGATTGAATGAAGACCAATGTAATTAGGTGTAAATACTTTTCTCAATTACCATTTAATACCTTTTAATTTTTAACAGAGGTCATGTGTTCTTGAAAGGCTCTCAAATACATGGTTAATATAGGTTAAGATTGGTAATAGGGTATTATTGATATTCCATGGGTACTGTAAGTTATGCATTAAGGTATGGAGGTTTTGAACCATCTTTCCATGCCCCCATATTTGGACCACACACAATGAAACATACTTGTTTTACTTTTAAGTACATAATCACATGAGTCATCATTCATTATTTTCTAGGGAGATATATATTTTACAGAAGAAGACAAATTTTTCAGGTTACTATTGGATATAATTGATCGATATTACATAAATGTTTTTTGGCATGACCTAAAACTAGAGTAATTTCTTTAGTATGAGAACCTATCTGAGATATCATTGGATCATGAGAGATTTATGTAGGCTCAATCCCTTGTATTTGGGAAATATTTTTTTTCCTTCTATGGATAAATATTGTGAATGTGAGGATAATGTTATCAATCCAATTTTGATACATAGAAAGTTTAGATAGATATATATATATATATTAATACATGGAATAGATTCAAATATTTTAAAGGAAATTGATTTGATTTATTAAATGACGTTCATAAAATGGGACCCTCGTGTATTTAATTTCAAAATTAAATGTTTTTATAATAATTGGATACTTTAGTAGAAATTTTATGTCCACTATTTTATTCAAAACATCGGGGACTCACTATGATTGGAATAAAAAAAATTGTAGATTCTTCATCAATTAACAACCTTGGTTGGATGTAATATGAAACAAAAAAATTATAAAATTACTTTCTAATGATTTTTCTTATATTCTCATTCTTTACTCCCTTATATGAAAATTAGCATTGATTTTATAAATAACATTTTTTCATTGAGAGTTCCATGGTTTAAAATATATTTGATAAGAAACATTGGGTGTTGAGGATCTATACTGACATCAATACTAGTTTCCCATAGTGGGTGGTTACATTAATAAATAATAACAATATACAAGGAATCACATCCTGAAATAATGAATATGATATTAGTTTTGACGAAATAGATAAATATTTGATCCTTAATTTTTATTGAAAATATAAAATACACCACAATGAATCCTTTGTGGACACGATTTTTCTCCTATAAAGAACCTCCATATCAGTCATAATAATCATCATTGCATTGATGGAAGAATAAAACATAATAATAGTATGAGATCATAATCTTAGTCAGGGTTATGTACAACATAAGATATCAAGTATCAAAAAGAAAAACCAATATGTAAAGGTAAATAACACAAAAAACATTCCATTTAATCAATAAATCATAATAAATTTAATCTAGATATAATATCATTGTGAAAATATCATGGATAATAATAACTAAAATAATAATAACAGAATTGATCAATTGTTGCATTCCATGATATCATTAAATAGGGAACCTCTATTTTCAAGACCATTCTAAATAGGGTTGAACTATTTTGTGTACACATTCATTTTCTTTTAAAAGCTTCATATATATTATAATAACCTTATAGAATAAATATTAAAACAAATTATTATGTACATATTATGTTGGGCCAACTTAATGTTTTCAAGAGACCTGCCGATACATCAAGGGTCTATCATTAAATATTCCCCACATGTATCATGCATGTCAAAATAATTACTCATTATAAAGGAAAAAAATAATCAAGAAAAACAATCATATTAAAAATAACATTTGGAATATTAATACATACCCCATAAAATTAAAATAATCATAAATCTTATAGAGTAGTAATGTGACTTATATAAAACAAGTAAAAATCCATCTAATATAATAATATATCATCTAGTAAAATATGAATGATGTTACCATAACATATCAACCTCAATTAACCATAATATTCATTAAAGTATGTTGACATAGATGATAAATATTTTAAATGAAGTCATTTAAATATTCATTTGGGAAAATGAGTTTTCAATTTAAAAATTAAATTTCTATAAAATTCCATATAATTTTAATATAAAACATTAAGTTCACAAAAAAATCATATCATTACAATGTAAATGAAGTCGAATTATAATGCAATTAATGAAAATTGAGTTAGTTTATCCCATAATACATTGTAATTAGACGAATCATATTCCGTAGGAATGAAATAATTATGAAATGTGACATTGTATACTACTATAATAATGTGTTTATTGTTATGATATATCAGAGGGAAGTTTATATACACCCTAGAACACAAGAAAATGATAAATAATGCATATATATTATATATGTAAAAGTGAGATGAGAAACTCTTACCTAAATCATTCAATTATTTTTTATTACATTAACATCATTTAAATTGGTTTAATTCATATTTTCAATTCATAAAATAAATATATTAATATTTATAATACTATATGTTATAATATTATATTATCATATGACGTATTCGTTAATAATTAATCATTGTTTTCATTGTCTTAAGTGCACTCGTTTCATGGTGTAATTTGTGTAAAAGTATTGATTTTCTCACCAAATGAAAATAAAACCCCATATGTGTAATCAAATATAATTATAAAAAGTGAATAATTTTATATTATCTCATATATTATTTTCGTATATATTATGTGGATGAATCATTTGATAAGATGTTAATAATAAATTTCTATTTTATTAGGCATTTTTATTGAGAATCACATACTTCTTTAATTTTATTTAATTTAATATATATTTACTATTTACAAAAAATGAAATAAGTTAAAATGACATTTAAAATATTATTCAACCATTATAATACTATTATGACCATAATTGAATTTGGTAATAGTAATCATAAAATCATTATTCACATTGATGGTTTTCCCCCATAATTTGAATAATATTTTCATATCATTTAACTATTAGAGGTAACCAAATAGATGGATATATGGTATTCTTTTATAACAAAAAAATATATAATATACTTTATTCCTAAGTTAATATTATATAATTAATGAAGTATTTTAAGAGAATTTTTAATATGAAATGAATATAAAGAGTTTGTTTGAGAAACATACTTCTTGAATATGACCTGTTTGAAGGATCACTTAAAGTACATGGAATTTGACTTGTTGGGGAACAAGAATAAAATTTACATTAGTAGAGTGGGGATGAATGTTTTGGGAATATATTTGAGGGTTTTCATTTTTTTGGGTGAAATTGGTTGGTGATCAGTGGTAATTATTCTTGAGGAGTTGTGGTAATGAGTGTTTAAATAGTGATTATTTTATATTTAAATCAATTAAAATTTGGATGACATTAATTAAAAATAATTAGATTGATGATTTATTTTTTAACGGATTTTTATTTCATAATACACCATCAAATACCCAATTAATAATAAAATTTTTATAGATTTTGTTATTTTAAATTTTATCCTTAACATGTTTCATTATTTTGCCTATATATAGGTAAATCATGTTTTACTATGGTACATTTTTTATGTGAAAAAATATAAATGGGAATAAAACCTTATTTTAACCATATTATTTCAATAACAGATCCCATTTATTGAAATTAAATGCAAAGAATTAAAAAAAATTATAGTTTAAACAACAGTTATAGATGTTACGATGAATAAGGTTTTCAAGAGGTGTATTTATCAAGAAAAGATGGGTTCTAATTAACACTATGACTAATAAATACTTTTTAGGAATATCAATAAATATATAATTATATGAAATAAATTAATTTTAATAAAAAAATTCCCCATTAAATATTAAATTTATTGCATAAAAAGAGGAATCATTTTGTATATAAAATTAAAATAATGAAAATCCTATTTTTAAACACATAAATAATTTTATTCAAAAATAAAATAAAAATTTGAATAAAAATAATATAAGTGGATAAAATAAGTCTATTAAATAATATTGTTTCTAGAACCATAATTCAATACTTATTGGGACATTCCAATTTATTAATTTAAAGAAAAAAATTTAGATTTTTTTTAAAATCTCTTTTTTTAAAATTCAATAATAAATTAATGTTTTCAAAATATTTTAAAAAATTAAATCTATGAAAATTATGAAATGATGAATCAAAAAAATGTTTTTGATTTTATAAAATATGATATCTAAATTTTGAAAAATAAGTTATCATTATATTTTCATAGTGTGAAACAAAAATCAATTTTTGAGAAATACATATATTTTAACAATAAAATGACTTAACTAATAATTCTATCATCATTTACAAGGAACTGTAATAATTATATTTAATACTAAATATATATTTATTTTATCATATTGTAAATATTAATAACGACCAACATTTTAATTTTTACTTATAACATGTTGTATTAAAATAATAATATCATTTATTTTTTTATGCTCGGTGTTCATTACAATGCAAGCTACTGAACATAGGGTTCTATTAAAATCTCAGAGTATTACATTCTCCCATCCATCCAGAAATTGTGCCCTCACAATTTAATATTTTTTAGTTTTAACCATGTATTTTAAAAATCCATTACGGAAATCAAACTCCATTAAAAGGACTAAAAACATTCTTTTAAAACGTGGTAATGGAAAATGAATATTTCACCAAAAAACTATGTTTCCATATAAAATGAAATAAATTGGAAGTCAAATAGATAAATTTAAAATAAATCTAAATATCATGTTCTAATAGAGGGTGGTAGGATATATTTCCAAGATAAGTATTGTGACCACAAAATGGTAGACCAAAAACGTCTAAAAATTTCAAATAATATAATTAAAATAAATAATAATATAGTAAATTTTTTTTCAAAAATCCATGCAGAATATATACATACATGATTTATATTTATGTGTATAATAGAACATTTTTTTACTTAATCAATTTCATATTAATTTTTTAATCGATAAAATCATTTTTAAAGTATAATTATTGAGGAAATCAGAGACCATAAAATTCATAATTTGGTGAAAATTTATTCCTTCATTAACTAGTTATCGATAAAAACAATTGTTATCACATGTTATCCAGTATGCATAAATCCTAGTATGGATATGTAACATATCACTATCTACAACTACATCCAATGATAGATGTAAACAAATTTTATAAAATTTTTCCCATGTTTACCTTCCAAATGATTAAAATTAAAATCATTCTCAAGAAGGTGCATAATTTTTCAAAATTAAATTATTGATAATCCCTCAAACAAAAAAATGTATATCGTAATCATCAAATACAAAAAAAATGTGAAAGCCATTATAATTTAATCTCCTGAAACATTATAAATATTTTAATTACCAAAACAATTATTGAAAACTTGCATGATTCCATATTTCTTAAAAGACTAATTATAAAAAAAATTCCATATATCCAAACATGTAGTATACAAAAGAAAAGAAACACACCACTGTATTAAAAACCTTTTTTATGGTCCCCAATTCTAAAAATATTCATCTATTTATTATTATCTTCATATTTAGCACATATTATGTGTCATACTCCATCAAACATGTGTTTTTTGGAAGATCAAATGTCATCAAAATCATTTCTCAGGGAACTATTCAAAAAATTATCCTAAAAATGTAATGAACTATTTTAGTACGATCCTTATATGTTTCCAAATAATTATGAATATAATTTTATAATATATATTTCATGGATCCAAAAAGATAAAAATAACAATCATTCTATTACATCTTTAGGAATATCAAAATCTTGACATTATCCCCATATATTTCTATATGGTATAATCCATTGATTTGTGTGGAATTTATTTCTACTATTCAAAATCTACAAAATGATGATTGATTTCACATTCAAAAATTATTTATTTCTATTTCAATCCTGATAATATTTTAATTTTTATGCAAACACAATGAAAACACCAATGTTTTTTAATTATGTTTTAGGGAAGTTTCTTCCATAATTATTAAAGGTTTAAAATTATTCATTCCTATTATACATTTATCCACCATTATCCTCGACAACCTCTATGTATCATATATCCCTTGAAAGAAGAAATTCATAAAGTGTTATTATTAAGTCTTGTTAACACATGAATCCATGTTCTCATTTAATCATAATGGCTATGATACTATTTACCATAAAAATATTGGCATAGTCTCATCAAATAAATGAACAAATATACTCTTTGGATCATTTCCATTCAATTGGTTACTATTTCATCTAATAATTTCAATTTCTAAAACATTTCATACACTATATTATGAATCATAATATAATGTATATTATCAAAACTACTTATCTTTAAATAAAATTTTTGTTATAACTAATATCGGAATCATATCATTCATTTATTTGGGAGTATTTACAAAATATATCATAAGGATTTATTATATATTCTCTTATATCAAAAATGTAGTTCCTCAATTTTCCACTAATAATACTATGATAGTGAATGTAAATAGCATGACCCTATTTTTCCAGAGAAGGTGGATACATCATTAAATTGGAACAATATAAAAGGAATTTTTTCTTGATAAACTAAATAGTTTAGTAGTTTTGGAAAACATGATACATACTTTAACATTAAATTACAATATCAAGATATAAAACAGAACATATCAAACCCTTTTTTATAACCAATATTCTCGATTATTAAAACTACATATCAATAATAAATATATCTTGGGATCCATGTAAAAATAATTATAACAATATGAAGATAAAAAATACTCAATAAGGGTAATGTACAAATAGAAAATTTCATGAATCTCTAATAATAATAAATTAGTAATGAAAAATAACAAATAAAACATTTCATTTAATTAATAAATTGTAATGAAATTTATCATGATATAATATCATAGTGAAAATATCTAGGATAACTATAACTGAATACATAACAAAGACAATTGTAATTAAATAGATTCCATGATCTTTGGTATCATTTTAGCACAACCATAACGACCTTTTACAAAATAGGTTAAAACAACTAGGTACAATTTAGTTCGTTTTGACAACTTCATATAAACTATAATGACCATTTTTATAATGGTTTTAAATTTGTGGTTAAAAACCTATTACGTATAGTGAACTAATTTTTTACATGAGACATACCAAGGTATTATGGAGTGATATATAACTAGAACTGACCATTTTATTGAATATCCATATTATTACTCATATGAAATGTTGAAACATAAAAAACATAAAAATTACAATGAGAAACTAACTTATTAAATTATAATGTCTACCCCATCAAATGAATATAATTATAAATCAACTTATGTAATATGGTGAATGGTATACAAATATAACAAACCCATTCAAATTAATTATAAACCATCTAGTAAAATATTGAATATATTATCAAAATAGATCATACTCAATGAAAATAATTAATCAAAAAAGGATTTTGACATTGATGAAAATACATTGAAAGATATATTTTAATTTTTTTAGGAAAATTCCCTTATTAACATTGAAAATAATGTATGTTTAAAACACTAAAAAATTAAAAAAATAATTCTTCTCATATAACCTTTTAAATTTTTAATATAACCCTACAAAATTCAATTGGTAATGAAAGATGGAAAAGAAACTGATGTTGTATATGTAGAAAAAAATTTATTTAATATTTCCTAAATAATGGTCTCAATGATTCTTGTTTAGGAACTGAAAAATTATACCATTGAAATAAATTTATAAAAATACAAACAAGATTATAAATGAAAATAAAAATCATTAGATAATAAATTTTTTAAGAAATAGTTACTCGATTCATGGACATGGAAGAAAATATACTTTATGGGAAAAATAAAAAAGGTTATATATATACATAAAAATAAAGAAACATGAAAATATCATATCATTGAAATGATAATTTGTAAAATGAATCTATTATGTTAAACTAATATAAATACACATAAAAAATATTAATAATAAATAATTTAATTAAAATTAAATTCACAAATAATCATAGCATGACATTATCAATTAAAATGTTATTTGACCAAATGAATGAAAGTGGAACTGATAAATTCCATACCGTGCGATAATATGATGAATAAATGACTAATGAAAGTAATATTTATTCAATTAAACTTTTAATTCTATAAATATAATTTGGTTTACAATGTGATATAAAAAAATTAGATATACACACCCTATAAAATTAATCAATAGTTAAAAATGATTATATATCACTAAAGTAAAAGTGGGACGAGAAACCCTTTCCTCATTAATCCCATTAGTTTTGTGTTTATTATCATGTTGTACAAAGATTTGATGTGTGTTATTAATTTATTTTATAACTTTAATTATATTTATAATACCTTATGTGATTTTTTATAATATCATACAACCCATTTAATAGTAATAATTCTTTATTTTTATTGATTCGGGTTCATTTGCCTCATGATTTCTTTTGTATATAAAAATTTCCATTCTTGTAAAATAGAAATAAAAATAGATAACTGAAATAAAATGTATTTCTTGCACTCCAAGACATTTAATGGCCACATATATAATTATTGTTTTTTAAATGATAATGATTATTTTTATTATTTTTTGTAGATAAATGTATAGATTATTTTGGCAGTTTTTCTAACCATCATGAACTAGTCCGATTTAATATAATATTATATATATAAATTAGTTAAAGAACATGAAATAGGTTATAAAATACCTTTTAAATTATAATTTAACCATAACAATACATTTATGACCCTCCTTTATGGTATTAATTGAAAATGTAAAGGCATTATTCACAAAGATGATTCAATGCTATAATTTGGAAAATTCATTCATTTAGATGAATCAGAGGATAAAATAAAAGAGAAAGATATAAGATATTAAATTTGAATATTATAAATTTTATATGAAAAATATGTTATGTTTATAATTCTCTGATGTGTGATGGAGGTGAGTAGATGGTAGAACAAGAAAATAAAATATGAGAGTTGGTTTGAGAAAATTGCCTATTGCATATCACCTCAACGAAATACCACTTATTGTCCTTTTAATTGGTGTTTTATATAAAATAACACCTCAAACATGGGAATGAAGTGATCTCACTTTTTTAGAAAGTTTAACACAGCCCCTATTGTATTCTTTATCCTCTACGTTTGAGGAAACCCAACCACAAATATCATATGGATTTCATCCATCGTCGATTTAGGGATTAAAAGTGAATGATGTAAACATGATGGTTTCAGATTCTGGACTATAAATTCTGTCTTCTATAACAATAAGAAACAAATAGAGTTGTTCACTATTTAACAAATTTCCACCAATACTACCACCACATGTCATATAATAGCTTAGTGGTTCTTCAGTTCAAATCCCATTTGGAATTATGAAAGTACCTAATCATAGACATCCTTGCAGCTAATGGCATAACAATGTTGTTCTAATATCATAGAAAATAAAATTTTTATAGTGACCATTATGCCACTATATCCCCAATAAAAATTATTCTTTAATTATATATAATTCATCGTCAATCTCTTGGTCAATGAGAATCATATTGAGAATAGTTTTCACCAACTGAATACTGGATAATGAAAATTCATCTCCTCTCTCTTGAACATCAATATCAAACTATGAAGAAAGAGACATTAATTTAACTCTTATAAAGACTCTATCGAAACATGTGTTGGATGATTATTTCTAGTAAAATATTCAAAACATTTCCTTTCAATATTGTGTAGCTGATTTTGATGTCAAAATGATTCATGTACTCCAACAAAAGCCTCTGGTAGGGGATCAAATCTTTTTTGAAATATGTTATTACTCAAGCTTTTCTGGTCTGAATACATATCAAAATTTCATCAATAAAGTTAATTCCACAAACTCTTAAGCTAGATCATCATTGGTGCAATTTCATGGTCATGTGTAAGGTTATTCGTCTCATTTGGCTTAGGATGATAAGGTAGATAATGAACTACAGGGTCACCCATTATATGAACACACCCCAAGCCTAAAAATGAAGTATCACAAAATAACACATATCCATTCTCATAATTTGGGAGAGTTAACACCATTTTTGTACACAAAAGACGCTTAATCTCAACAGTAGAATTATAACATTTTTAATCCTATGAAAACTTCACAACATATGAGTTAGATAATTCATCAACTAATCTGTCTCAGATAATTCCATCACATACTAGTGATAATACCTAGATAATTCCAAAAATATCCAAATAATGAATACATTATATGGTTTCTCAAAAGACATAAAACCTTCAAATCATTTGGATCAACTGATATACCATGTTCTTTCACCACATTTCCCATGATTTTCACTTTACATGACTATAAATCACACTAAAAATGAATTGCAAATATTTGATGATTTCTCAACATAACCATAATTATTCTCATATGATGCATATTATCTTCATTAGACTAGGAATAAATGAGTTTTTCATCCATAAACACCATCAAAGGTATAAAAATACTCTTGAAAAATAATCTTCATTAAATCCATGAAATTTGTAGGATAAACTGTTACACCTAATGGAATAACATGGTACTCATAATGGCCACACCTATATTGAAGGGTCGGTTTTTGAATTTCATATTTTTTTATCCTCAACTTGTGGTAACAGGATCGAAGGTCAATCATTATAATCCACTTATACCCATAAAATAGATCACAAATATCATCAATCCATTGAAATAGATATTGTTTATATACGGTAATATGATTCTGTTTTCTTTACTAAGCACATTAGAGAATAGAACCACCATCTCTCTTATTAAAAAGAACTATTGCCACCCCAGGTTCACACCCAGGAATAAAAATTCATTCTCAAAATAATCATCCAACTAGGAAATTGTCTCTTTAATTTCTTCTAGATCCATATGGTAAAAGGGAATTTAAAATCATTGATTACTAAGAATTATTTTAATGGAAAATTCATCCTCGGTTGCATGATGAAAACTAGAGAATTCATAATGTAACATGTTGGGATAATCAATGAAAACTATAGGGAGATTACTGCTCAATGATTCCATCACAAGATCAATAAAAACACTAATTTTACCTCCAACAACTCTGGATAAGCATGTTTGGCCATGATCAAAATCTGATCCCATTTTCCATGAAATATAAGAGACACACCACTAGGTGTACTAAGGTATACCCATAATAGATAATAATCAATCCGATATATATAGGAAATTATCCACTATATTCCAAAAATGAAAACAAGAGGTTTGATGTCAAGGACAAGAAAATTTCATGCCTACTCAATATCTGACATAGATATTACACAAGAGGGACTAATGAGACCCTTCTATCATTTCATTCCATGTAGTGTAGTAGTATTTATTGAAAAATATAAATTCTCCATAAGAAGATATAGAATATTAAAAATATAGGCTTTAATAAAAAAATGAGATGGACCAGTATCATATATTGTAATAAATAATGATGAAGACATTGTAATGGTACCTTTCATAGTTGTTATACCCTTATATGCTTCCTCAGGATACACTTCCAATACGTGTTGTAGCTTCATTCCAGATTCCTCATCCTCGAACACCATTATTAATGAAGCATCTAATTGACCAATATTTTTATGAGGATCTAATGATCCTTCTCTACTACATGTAGTAGATAATATATGGAATAATATCTATATGTTTCTTAAACATACACATGAGCTACAGTTCATGGGTGTCTCTGTGGAAACCCTCTAAAAATGTCATGGAATTCCACACAAATATCAAGTCAATGGACCTCCTCTATGAATTTTAGGAGGTCTATAATGACCCTACCATGGATTAATACCTCATTAATCATCACTATAAAGACCATGATTTTCCATGTAATTTTTTTAATTTTATGTAATTATTGTGAGTCTAAAAAAATTAATTTCGAGTTATTCTGAGGCCTAGATTTCCTAGAATAAATTGCTGAACTTGTTTTTAGGTACGTTTAGTAAACGGGAGAGAAATTTTTTTTTGTTTTGAACCATTGCTTGGATTAAAAATCCATGGGCACCGTTGTATCTGCATCACCGAGATTCGCATAATGGATGCTTTAAATTGACCATACTTGGTATGGGTAAATCGTTATGTTTTGAAAATTTTTAAAAGAAATGAAATAAATAATTTTATCACTTTATTTCATATCCTCCAACAGACAACCAAAGGTGTTAGGCCAACGATGTGTCAAAAAAATAAATGGTCTGACCTAGAAACCCTATCTAATGACGTTTTTTTGGGAAATAGAAAGCTTTCTAATTCATTAGCCCCATTAAACTCCAACGTCGTTACATTCCCACCCCTCCCCTATATATATGGATCTTGGGGAGGGGTATCGGCACCGCTACCCCAATAAATGAAGTGTTGAAGGAGAGTCGTGATGCCAAACCCATAGAGGATAGATCATATCCTAGCGGGTGGTGACAAGTGACACCAAACCATGAACTGAAGGACGACGTACGACTGGTCTTATTGGGAACCAGATGCGGGAATGAAAAACACAATCTACCTTCAAGTGTAGAAACTCTCCAAAAAATTTACAAGGTAGGGGGTTTATTAGTTTATTCATTTTAAACGATTTTCCTAACCATCATTCTTGAATAATATGAAGAACACATGTCAACCGACTAACGGGTTGATGGATGATTCATTCATTTTTGTTGGACTTTATAGGGGGGTATATTTGTAGGGTTAATCTTGATTTAAATTATTAGAGTTTTTTAAAACCTTAACCCCACACCCTCATGATTTTGTGGTCATGAAGAGGGCGCGAGCCTAACGAACCCACCCGAACCCTCACCTAATTTGCTAATTTTTCACCTCCATGGAACACAAACGGCGTGGTGATACCAACCATCTACGTTGGGGATAGTGCATCGACACATGTCGTAAGAGGAGGCTACAACACAAAGCTGTAGCAGTCATAGGAGCATCCGACACCATCCGGTCGCGGATGAGGTGAGGTACATGCCTCTGAGGAATAGAAGAGGTCATGGATTGTAATCTTCGGAGACTAGATCAAGGATGCCGACACACCGGCCGACCATGGGAGATGGTGGGGCGCATCGTCGTGCGGCACTGGAGAAGTCGGTCGGCAAGCCGGTCTGCCACAACGGAACCGGCTATGGTGGGACGCACGCCTAGATGCACGCCCAGGCAGCAGTAGGGTCGTAGAATGCTTTGGTCAGGGTTGGTTCATGGGCCAATGGATCAAAAATTGGCTAGCGGATGGGGAGTGTGCCAACAACGCGCCCGGTGTCAAATCCATTGTTCTTCAGTCGCAACACGGAGAACCTACGACGCTAGGTGGCGCCACACTACGTCCACCACCACGGGTTGACCGAGTGACATGGCTTCATTCCACCTAAGCCCTACCCAATTGTGGCATCTCCAAGAATCACTGACTGCCCATGCTACCAAGCATTTTGCACCATAGGGTCGGCCCAGCGGAACAACCCGCCACCAAGCGGGGAAACCCGTGGCGTTGCGGACCTACCCGAAACCTGACCCGCGACCCTACCAGGTCGGTTCGGGCCTACCAATCTGGGTTGACATGGGTCTGGTCATACCTGAGTCTGGTCGGGCGACGAAGGTCGATCCAGTTGGGCCCATGTCGAACTGGGTCGGTCCAGTATGGCCGAGGTGGCCCAAACACAGACCCAATACTGACCGATTAGAGATAACGAGAAATAACATCTAACCCAGACATCCGTTTTATGAATTTTCTATGGAATTAATATCCATGAAGTGAGATGGTCACTTTTACTTACTGCGTTAGTTTTTTTGGAGAAACATGGAGTACAGATGTGTTGGATCGCCCCTGAATCCAACTGGGCCCTCGACATTGAGATGCCAATAACACACATACCGGGATATCTATTAACGTGTCGTCTATTGTGTGGGAACCCCTGTGACACGAAAGATCATAGATTTCCTTCTTTGTTAGCCTTTGTCTTGGTTGAAATACAACTGATGGATTTGGGAACGGATCTACAATTTGTTCTACAAACAGAACCCTACGATTGGATATGACTTGACGACGTCTGATATTTCGACTTGAACTGACTCAACAACCTAGTGGGGAGCGCCTCTGTGTGACACGATAGAACCATAGTGGGGAGGGCCTCTTTGTGACACTATAGACCCATGGTACTCAACAAGAGGAGAACCTCAGCAAGCCACGAGGGGGAGCTCCTCTGTGAGACATGGTAGACCCACAAATCTAAATACTAGGACTACCTCAGATGTCAAAGGATAGTGGGAAGAAACTTTGTGTGATTCGGCATACCTATTGTACTCATCAATGGAGGATTTCACCAGTAGTCGAGGTGATCAACGTTGTGATTAGGAATGTTACTTGTTCCTAGGCCAAGATAGTTTGAGGCTGGCTATCAAAATTCATAGTGATCATTTGTGGATCTGCATCATTATCCTGTTTCTCTGAGTTGTATAACATGTTTGAGTTGAGACCCTAATAGAACTATGAATATTACTTTTTTTCTTTGTGATTGGTATAATGAGTTGTGGTCTTCCTTGTGGAATTATTAGTCCTTATAGGTTCTCGTTGCCTCTATAGAGAATTATTATACTCACCCTTTCATGGTCTATACCCACACCTTGTTGTGTATTGTGCAGATAGCGAGAAGCCGGGCTAAGGGTTGAGGGTGCCAGGACTAGGTGATACGTGGAGGAGACATGAGGGCGTGAAGTTCTGAGGAGGTGATATGTACCTACCCTACAGTTAGGATCCTCATAGGATGACTCAGTAGTTTTTCCCCTTTTTAGTTGTATTGTTCCATTTATTTTTATTTTTACTTTTCAGTTGTTCTCGTACTTTCAGTGGGGCTTATATTCCAGCCTCTTTTACTTCCATCACTTCTTTTTCTAAAATAGTTTACATCACAGTTGCTTCTTGTTGTGTTCTCGGACCGTGTGATGGTACAGGTTTAACAGAAATTCATTCACATTTTAGGGGATATTATTTCCGGTTCTAGTCACCATCCCCTGGCCTATTGAAGGTGGGATTGGGGTTGTCACGACACATGTCACAAGGGAAATGTCATAACAAATTGGTACCAGAGGAGTTATGTTCTACTGAAGAACTATGACTCTGATATTTTTTGTGTGACAATAATTTTAAGTGTTTTGAGTGTGGTTTTCAGTTTATGGAATATATTTTTGGTGTGGCGGTCGACGTATCCATACACCTTGACCCTGAATTCGGATATCCAACTCAGTGCACGAAAACACTGATTGCATGTGTTTTGGAAATTTTTCTTTTGATCTCTTGATTCATCACACCAAGAATAACATATTGACTGTGACACACCAGTCTTCTTTTAGGATGCTACCTCAATGATAGCCAGACAAGATTCATGATAGAGTACGCGATGATGGCCCACTAAGTGATTCGGCCTCGGTGCCGATCCATCATATGGCATTTTCACTTTTAGGTGGTATTCCTGCAGCACCACTACCTGTTGGATAGCTGCTGCCACCAGCCCCACCAGCAGAGGGTTCACATTGACATAGCCTATTTCAAGAGTTCCCATGGTATAGGCCACTGAGGTTCCAAGGCGAGACATATCCTCATACGGCTAAGGATTAAATGGTGGATGTGGCCAGAGTTTCTCTCTTAGTTGGGACACTAGATGATTGAATGGTGATCCTAGCAGCAATCCATTTTCATGAAGTAGTAGGGAGATAGTGGAGCCTAATGCTCTAGATTCCTGACAAGGCGACATTCATATGGGTAGACTTCGAGGGCCTTTTCAGGGAAGATTTCTTCCCATAGACATTGTGCTTTGTGTGTATATAGTAGCTGATGCACATACAGCAGGGTAGCATGACAAAGAACTAGTACTCAGTGAGGTTCACAGATCTCTCCCACTACTCCACCAACATGGTACATCACCCTTTCTTCAGCTCATGGACCTTTGAGCAGGGTCACCAATGGTATATCAGAGCATCGATGGTATCGCTCAGCATATCGAGTGAGGCTGGAGTGCAAGAGAGGTTTCTTTGGGTGGAGATATTTTTATCAATGCATACACAAAAAATGAGACCCACCATCGCGAAAACATGGTAGAGTCTTTTGAGGAAAGTATTATGAAGATTACATAGAGGTCCAAGAGACCAAACCATATGGTGGATAGGACTAGGATGTAGGGTCGGAGGTGTAGAGATCACGAGGAAGAGGAGTTCAGGCGAAGGAAAAGTAGTGCTACAAGTGTAGTGGGCATGGAAACATGGCTCATGATTGACTGACCTTCTATACGGAAGACCAGTCGAATGTTGAGGGACTACCGAGGTAGAGGCAGAGGTTATAGCGTGGAAGACCACAGGCAGCATACAGACATGGTAGAGGAGTTGGACATGCAGTAGGAGTTGTATGGCGTTTCAAGGTACTACCACCACCACCGCCGTGTGGTCCACCACGACCACAGGGAGCTGGAGGACAGGGATGAGATCAATTATCGGAAGATGAGTCCTATGACCAAAACACACTTAAGATGATTAGTGGTATGATCTGTGTGTACACCACCTTATCTGCTATAGTAATAGAAACAGGTGCCAGTAACTCTTTTCACGACTCTCGTTCGAAGATCGGTGATTCTAGTGGAGCTGTTAACATGATCCTTACATCTAGAGACTCTTATTGGAGTGTATTCGAACATTACATGCTAGTGCATGTAGTGTGAGCTTACTCTAGTATGTGAGAGCTTCAGCTGATATCTCCTAGTAGTAGCGTCATGGCCTTACGACGTCATTGGCGGTATGGAAGAGTTATCTATAGTGTATGATTAGATTGATTGTATTAGGCGTAATGTATGGATTTTCTAAATAGATGGGATCTAGTTTTCCATCACTAGTGTGAATTGAACCTTTGCAGCAAATGAAGCACATACCCTGAAGAGGGCGCAACCCATTACTCATCAATTAGCTAGCCTTATCCTTAGATCGGTTGATATTGAGAGTCCAAGATATCATATAGTGCTGGACCAATATGCCAATTGTAATGACCTGAATCCGGATCCCCTCAACTGGTGCCCCATACCCGGTTCACCACATGAAATCAACCAAGTTTCCCCAAACTCCAGAGGCTACTGACTAGCAGCGAGTGACTTGGTAAGTTATTGGGGAAACTATGCCCTCATTTGGTAAGGTATACAAGGTACAGGAAATATCACTCAATATCGGAAGCAGTAAACATCATTCAACAACTAAAACTAAATAGTGGAATCAATATATAATATAATAATGATGCAGAATGGTACATGTATCTAAGGAAATTATCAAACAAAAAAATGTACAGAAATACAACTGAGAACAAAGCACTAAAAGTAAATAGTAACCCCAGTAGCATCGCAAGACTATGATCAGTCATATTCTCTCCCGCTGCAACAATCAATCATGTACCTGAAGTAATAGGGCCATAATCCCTATCCACACCTGCAACCATATAACTAGTTTTGGCCGAAAATCCGGACCCAAACAGAGTGTGAGACTAATCCCAGTAGGCAATCACCACAAGATCTATGCCATACTATCAATGAGCAATATAGAAAATTTAAAGTAAATAAATGCACCAGAGAAATATGAGTAATCTATAGTAAACAATCCTACCAATATCGATTCACATTTATTTATTAATTTAATTAACTAGTTAAATTATCAACCAAGGAATCTAGAAAAAAGATCTGTATTCTCAAGGCATAGCAAGTAACACAACAGGTATATCAGAATACTACCTAAACTATAAGCAGTAAAAAACACAAACTTGTTATTTGGCTTGGTGGACTCGTCACAAAAAACCAAACAATATTCTCACTAACTCTATGGGTGGATCATAATGGAAAACTTGTATAGTCATGTAATCATAAAATGGCATAGACACTCTGGGAAGCTCTCACCGTCGATTCCCCCGCGGTCTTGCAATGATAGCTATAGAATCTATGAGGAAGAAGTGATGTTTAATTCCCCCTATTGTCTCGATATGTAACTATGGAAACTCTAATGAAGCAAAAATTCCCATTCCCGTATGTACTGCGAACGACTCTAATTTATAACATACTCTCTAGGGAAGCCCTTAATCATCAATTCCTTCTTTAGTTACCGCACTAGGTTCACATAGCCCTGAGCAGTCTAGTCGTGTGTAATCAACTATCAGCAGCCCTAATAAAGTTCAACATCTACTTGGATAATATCTACAATGCATCAAAATCATATAAACAGTAGGAAATACATGCAATCAATTATACCAAGGTAGGGAAACAATGTAATAAGGTATGCCTCACTGGAATCCTAAGACAAACGGTGATAAACATCAAATACCAGGAGAAAACCCATGGGGTGATCCTCAAACATGCTAAAAAGCAGTTATCAATCATCTAATAACCTCAAGAATAAATGAAATCTAAGGAAGAAAACAATACATGATCAGGACCCTAACCTGAGATACCGGATACATGGGTATCATGTACTTTTTCGCCCAAAAGACAATGACATTCAACATAGGAAAACAAACCACCTACCTCGATCCTAGGAGATCGATATACATCAACCTCGGCCTGTGCATCAGCCTATAATGGAGAAGATATGAAAAAACATCTAAAATGTTCATCCTCAGATAACTCTCACAAGAGAAGGAATCCGGAAATGTGGCCAAATAAGAACCAAGAACTCGCCTCTGTGATTCTATTGAAACCGACGGCGTTCTATTCGGATAACCGATGTCGTATCGGTGGCTCAAGGAAGATTCAGCCTCCTTGGATGCTCTGGTCATAATTAGGCGGAGAAGAAGATGAAAATATGTTTATGACATGACCCCAGTCCGATTAATGAAATAAAAAATAAAAGTACACAGCGTGTACTTCATGAGTACATGGCGTGTAGTTTCCATTTCCATACACCTCATTAAGTGGCCTCCACATCACTGCTACACACCGTGTGTGTGGCCTGGACACGGACAACACACGACCTTGCGTGGGAGAAAAGTACGCGGTGTGTACTAATAAAATACATGGTATGTACTTAGAAAATTTCAAGATTTTCCTCTTTTTCTAAAAAACGACCAGAAAAGGAAAAACGTACCTAAAACGAAGATCTGGGTTCTTACAAAATTATACCCTTAAAGAAATTCATCCATGAATTTCTATAACATAGTGGAGAAGATGAAATATCGAACAAATCTAGCCACTATGATCACATATCAGCCTCCCTCTCCCATGTCTCCTCTTATACACGGTCGTGCTTCCATAGCACCCATACTAGAGGAACAGACCGGCCACAATGTATCTTTTCACTAAAATAAAAAATCCTGATAGGATACTCCTCAAAAGATGCACCCCACTCCAGCTCAATCTCCTCAAGTTGAAAAACATGAGACGGGTCTGAGAAATAGCGGCGAAGCTAAGAAACATGGAAGATGTCGTGCATAGCCTGATACCTTTGAGGCAACTGCAACTAATAAGAAACCAACCCGACTCTCTCCATAACCTCAAACGGAATGCCGTATATCGGTGAAAGCTTACCCTGTCTCCCGATCCTCTTTTGTCCCAACCTCGGGGTAACTCGTAGGAAAACCTGACCCCTGACCTTAAACTACAAAGGAAGACTCCGCTGATCAGCACAAGATTTATTCCAAGATTGTGAAGTAGCCATCCTTTTTTGAATCAACTCCACCTACTCTATTGTCACCTAAACAAGACGAGGTCCCATCATAGGTGCCTCTCCTACCTCCAGCCAACACAATAGTGATCGACATGACCTAACTTACAATGCCTCATATGGTTCCATTTGAATAGTTTCTTGAAAACTATTATTATAGTAAAACACCACTAGAGGTATATGTATCTCCCAAGAACCTTAAAATTCAAGGATACATGCTTGTAGCATGTCCTATAGAACCTGAATCGTGCGCTCTGACTGGCCATCTATCTGGGGATGGTAAGCTGTACTCAGAAGTACCTGTGTACCCATAGCCCTCTGTCGCCCATGCTAGACATATGACGTGAAGTGGGCGTCCCTATTTTAAATGATAGTACTCTGAACCCCAAGCAAGCATAAAATCTCACGTATGTACAACCATCCAAACTCATCAACACCAAAGGACTCCTTAATCGGAAAAAGTGATCATCCTTCGTGAGCCTTTCAATGACAACCCATACCGCGTCAATCCCTCGAGGCGATCTTGGTAACCCTGTCACGAAGTCCATCATGACATCATTCTGCTTAAACTCGGGAATGGGTAGCTACTGTAAAAGCCCTTCCTATCATTAGTGCTCTGCCTTCACCTGCTGACAAGTGCATCATCTCATGAAAAAACCAGCAACATCTCTCTTCATACCGGGAAACCAATACTGAAGGTGTAGATCACGATACATCATGTTGACCCCAGGATGAACATCCCATACTGAGGAATGAAAGTCTTGCATCAGCTCCTCGTGTATATCTGTTGGCACCCATACATGTCCCTGGAAACACAATATCTCATCCTCGCCTATGGTCCATCTAGAGTGAGTGTCCCCTCCTTACACGCTTTCCCATAGGACTAGGCCTTTAGAATCTAATAACTGCCTCATTCGAACTCGGTCGAGAAGCATAAAGGTAACAGCTACAGATGATCAAAAAGTCTGTCTTTGTTTGTCATGCACCTCCAAATGCATCTCATAGAACAGATCCATAAGCTACCACTCAATGTTGGCCTCTTGAACTACCAGTATCTGAGTCCTCCTGCTCAGTGCATCAGCCTCTGCATTTCCATTCCCAGACGTATAGGAAAACTCTAAATCAAAAGATTTTAGTTACTCAACCCACCTTTGCTATCTCAGATTCAAGTCACACTGCGTGAAGATGTACTTGATGATCTTGTGGTCAGTATACACCACAAAATGCTCTCGCAGAAGATAATGTCTCCAACAATGCAAAGCATGAACAAATGCAGAAAACTCCAGGTCATACATAGGATAGTTCCTCACATGTGGCCTCAACTGCTTTGATCCATATGCAACAACACGATCCTCCTGCATAAGCCCTGCTCTGAGCCCGATGCCAGATGCATCACATAAAACTGAATAACTCTTGCCTGGCTCTGGCAAAACTAGAATCGTTGTTGAATTCAATCTCACATTCAGATCCTGGAAGGCTGAATCGCATGATTCTGACCAAACATACTTCAACCAATTCTTAGTCAAGCCCTTCAATAGTTCTTCAAGGTGTGAGATGTCCTGTATAAACCGTCTGTAGTAACCAGCAAGCCCTACGAAAATCGGTACCTCAAAGACGTTCTTCAGCTGCTCTAAGGTGATTACTGCTCTCACCTTCTATAGGTATACTGATACTCCTGTCTCTAAGATGACATGACCCAGGAAGTGAACCTTTTCCATACAAAAGTGTCACTTTGAGAGCATAGCATATAACTGATGCTCCCTCTGTGTACTCAAAACGATCTGAAGATAGGTAGCATGGTTGTGTCGAGTGTTAGAGTACACCAAGATGTAATCCAAAAAAACCACCATGATGGAATAAATGTAAGGATGGAAAAATATGTTCATTAGTTCCATGAAAATTGCTATCACATTCATGAGACCGAGTGGCATAAACAAATACTCATAAAGACCATACCTTCTCTACAAGGTTGTAAGAGGTATATCAGACGGTCTGACTTGCAACTGATGGTAGCCAGATCTCAAGTCGATTTTTAAGAAACCTCTGGCTCCTCGAAGTTGATCAATGAGATGATCTATCCATGGAAATGGATATCGGTTCTTGACCATCCACTGGTTCATCTTACGATAATCCACACAAAGCCTAAGGGTGTCATCTTACTTTTTCGCAAAAAGGACAGGAGAACACCAAGGATAAGTACCGGGTCGGATGAACCCCCATGTTTGCAACTCCTCCAACATCTTCTTCAGCTCATGAAACTCAGGTGTAGCTATCATATAAGGAGTAATGGACATAGGTGCCACTCCTGTCACAATCTCAATAAATAAGTCTACCTCTTTCTCTAGAGGAAAACCTGAAAATAATTCTCGAAAGTCGTCTGGAAAGAGATCAACCAATGGAGGAAAATCTACCTGAGAAGCCCCATGGTCTTCTAGATATAAGCTACCAATCTGGTCCATAACCCTGCACTACCCATGATGCTCTGGTAAAGCTCTGCTCACCTGGGTATCCCATTCTCCCTTATGAAGAAAAGATATGCCCTCTGGTGATGTGAAACTCATCCTGCGGTGACAGAAATAGACAATGTCCTGGAAGGGAACTAAAAAGTCCATCCAAAGAATGACATCATATCATTTCATCTCAAAAACATAGAGAATCCACGAAAAACGACTTCCACCAACCTCAAGGGGAATTTTAATCACTAACGCCCACTAGCAGTTCTAATTACCAAGGGAGTGTCTAGCGTCATCATATCCTCAGAAGTATTAACAGTAAGTCTAAGGCTTTACACAGTATGCACAGAAATAAATCTATGAGAATCTCCGGTATCAAAAAATGTGGAGGGTAAAATAGAGGATTTTAAAATCATACCTCGACCTATAGAAGGTCCAGGATCCTGCTCTTGATGAATCTGCTCTACAAAAAAAGTCTGGCATGTACCGTGGCCCTGCATAGCAGCCTAAGATCCCTATACTACTCCTCCCTAAGCCTGAACATTGCTTCCATAGCCTCTTCCAGGGCATGAACGACCTAAAGAGCTCCAGCCCCTAGTCTGCTATAGAACTGGTAATCCTACTCCTGTATACGGAGTCGAAACTGATCATCCTTCACTAGCCGCTGGCAGTTGAGTCTTGCATAAGTGCTATAGATAACCCATCTTGCCACAATATCGGCACTCCAATGGGTCCCTAGGGCATTGGGGCTTCTTATTACCACTCCTTACACACTGATAACACAACACTTTGTTTCTAGAGGGAAGATCCCGTATACTAGAAGGAATACCTATCTTCCTCGATTCACCTCGTGTAGACTCTTGGTAGCGCTTCCTACTACCTGTCTGGAGAGAATCAGCCATGGATGCTAAACTGACCTGTTCCCTAGCTCTAGCCTCCATCTGGTTATTCTTTGTAATAAGCTCCTGGTTGACTATCAGAGTGATAGAAGTCAACTGAAAGACGTTCACCTGTGACCTGATGTCCTGTTTGAGGCCTTCCTCTAACTTCATTGCCAAAAACAGGTCATCATTCCCCAGAATGGGAGTGAAACGCTATAACTCTGTAAAGTAGGAGGAAGAATCCATAACCGTGAGAGTACCCTGCTGTAGGTTCATGAACTCTCTTGATCTATTATCCCTCAGCGTCACCGGGTAGAAGTAGTCGTAAAACGTACGCTGAAACTCATACCAAGCCATAGCCTGTTGGTGCCCGGTCGGTGAAACTACATCCCACCGTCTCATGGTAGAATCTCGTAGAATATAAGTCACAATATTCACTCTACTCTCCAGAGGTGTCTCCAGATGCTCGAAGATGGACAGCATGGCTTCAATCCATGACTCCACATCCTATGTTCCTCCATCCCCTGTGAAAGTGGGAGGGTTCTGTTTCTAAAAAACCCACGTCAGCTCTGCCATATATGGGGCAGGATGTTGAGCTCCCTGGAAGGTCTGCATGAATCTCATGAAACCCCCTCTAAACTGAGCATCGGTACCAGTGTTTGGAATCACTGTAGGTGCCTTGTTTGGAATGATAGGAAGAACTAATGGTAGTCCTTGATCTGTAGTATCAGGTGTACGGTCACTCCCTGGTTCCTAACGTGCAAAGGGGGGACGACTTTGTGCTATAGCTCTGAAGGGTCAAAAACACACCTTTATTAACGATGTACACATATTAATCTTAGGAGAGAAAAACAAAACAGTTGATAAAACCCATAAAATTGAGGGAAAACATGATTACACATCATGTAGTACTACTACACGATGTGTTTCATAAAAGATTACATTGGGCGTATACCTTGGCATACATGGCTGTGTAAACCACCCGAATACACGACATGTTCTTAAACTACACGGTGTGTACTAACCCTTTTCCTCCCTACCCATTCACTCCTACACGGCTAGGAACATAGTCTGTCCTAGAAGGAAACTACATGGAATGCTTTTCCACTACACGACATGTCCATAAGATATATCACATGTCTTTGTCGTTGGTCACACAAACTGGTACATGGACCAATAATACACGGTGTGTCAAAGGAGACACGTCGTGTACTTTACATGCCTTACCTAGCCCATGTTGTTAGTGACACGGCCTGACACACGGTCGACACTACGTGACGTGTTCTATACGGACATGGCATTTACGCGAAACGATAACACAACCCATGCTATTGGCTACACGGATGACTATATGGTCAACTATACACGACGTGTTCTCAAGGGACACGATGTTCACTTGAAGGAAAACCCCGTCCCCTGTTGTTCATGACATGGCCGAATACCTATTCAAGACTACATGGCATGCTAAGCTGGTACACGACGTGTTCTTAAAAAAAATTTACAACCCCGTGTTTCTGCCCAACATAGTTTGGGACACGGCTAAAAACTACACGACATGTATTCATAAAGTACACGGCATGTATCTTGGGATTTTCCAGACAGTAGCCACAGAACTGCACCAAAGCCCAGAAAACACAGAAAAAAAGTGTTAAGGTGCCAAATTCTGATCTTTGGGGGCCCATACTCCCCGCGAATCAATCCTGGGCATCATAACAATAGATATAACAAGTAAAAAGTTTAACAACTCATGATCCACCAAATTATGATCCTCGAGGGCCCATAACACCTCTAAGACCATTGCTTGGCGTCAATAATAATGAAGCTCTAAACCAATGATACCCTATCAAAATAACATATATTCTATCACAGCATCTATCACTACAACATGCATCTTCTATCACAAATTCTATCACAACAACATGCATATTCTAATTCAATCTATATGTCATGGAAAAATTAATGACATTTGATTTTCTAACAGGTGCCTATATGATTCATGAGATGGAATACCCTCATCTCATTAGGATGAAACAAAATATAACCAAAATTATACAATAGTAATTGCACAAAATAAGTGCACCACCCAACGGTGAAATCAATTAAACTGTAACATTTGAAAAAACAAAAAAATTGAAATATTCGAGGTAATCTGGATTTTTCCCTGCACACGGGTTCTAGAATGCCCAGGCACAACTACTTACAATTTACCCATTCTGTCATATCCCTGTCTAATGTCACTAAATAGTCATTCAATAGAAAAGTAAAGAAACTCCTCGGATACCACATTGTAACGACCCGAATCCGGATCCCATCAACCGGTGCCCCGTGAACAGTTCTTAACATCACCTCATGCACATTTCCCCAAATTCTAGAGGTTGCCGCTTAGTAGTGAGGGCCTTGGTACGTTATTGGGGAAACTATACCCTGATTTGGTAATTTATACAAGGAATTGGAAATATCAGTCAATGGAGGAAGTAGTAAACAACATACAACAATTGAAACTAAAGAACTGAAGCAATTTATAATATAATAATGATTCACCATGGTACATGTATCTAAGGAAAACAACAAACACAACAACATGATGAAAAACCACTAAGAACAATGCACATAAATTAAACAACAACTCTAGTAGCATCGCAAGCCTAAGCTAGGTCATATGCTCTCTAGATCCAACCAGCAATTATGTACCTGAAGTAGATGGAAAACAATCCCTATCCACCCATGAACTATATAACCTTTTTGGGCCAAAAATTAGGACCTAAATAGGTTGGGAGACTAATCCTAGTATGAAATTATCACAAGATATTTTCGATACTGTCAGTGAGCAATATAGAAAAAGTAATTGAAATAAATACAGGAGAAAAATGAGTACTCTAATGTAAACAATCCTACAAATCTCCATTAACATTTATTTATTAATTTAATTCACTCATTAAATTATCAACCAAGGAATCTAGGAAACAACTCTTTATTATCATGGCATAACAAGTATGATAACAGGTATCTCAGCAGACTACCTAAACTACAAGCTGTACGAAACACAAGCTTGTTCATTGGCATGGTGGACTCATCACAACCAACCAAAAAACATTCAAACTGACTCTCTAGGTGGCTCATACTGGCAGACCCCTATTGTCAAGTAATCATACAAAGGCACAGACACTCTCGGAAGCTCTCACCGTCAATTCCCCTGTGGTCTTGGGATGATAGCTATAGACTCTCTGAGGAAGAACATACATATAATTCCCATATAGTCTCGATACATGACTAAGGAAACTCTAAGGAAGAACAAAGTCCCATTCCGGAATGTCCTGCAAATGATTCTAATTTATAACAGACTCTCTAGGGAAGCCCTTAATCGTCAATTCCCTTTTTAGTCTACTGCACCGGCTTCACACAGCCCTGAGTAGTCTAGTCGTGCGTAATCAACTGTCACCAGCCCTAAGAATGTTCAACAACTACTTGGCTAATAGCTACAATGCATCAAAATAATATAAACAGTAAGCAATACATGCAATCAATTATACTAATCCAGGCAAACAATTCAACAAGGTACGCCTCACTAACATCCTAAACCAAAGAACAATAAACAGCCAAAACAGGGGGAACAACCCTGGGGTGATCCTCAAACATTCTGACAAGAAATTTTCAAGAATATAATATCCTCAAGAATAAATGTAATCTATGGAAGATAACAATACAAGATCCAAACCCTAACCCGTGATACCCGATACATAGTTATCTGACACTTTTTCACCAAAAATTCAAATACATTCAACATAGGAGAACAAACCACCTACCTCGATCCTAGGAGATCTATATACTTGAACCTCAGTTTGTGGATTATCCTAGAATAGAGAAGATATACAAAAACGTATAAAACTTTCATCCTCAGGTAACACTCACAAGAGAAGGAATTAGGAAACATGGCCAATGAATAACCAAGAACTCATCGCTATGATTCTATTGCAACCAATGGCATTCGATTCGGATAACTGGTGAAGGATTGGTGGCTCAGAGAAGATTCATCCTCCTTGGAAGCTTTGTTAATAATTAGGTGTATAAGATGATGAAAATAGGTTTAAGACGTGACCCCGGTATGAATAATGAAATAAAAAGAAAAGTAAATGACACGTACTTCATTAGTAGACGTCATGTACTCACCCATTTCATACACCACATTATGCGACCTCCACATCACCACTACACACCATGTGTGTGGCCTGGACACGGCCAACACATGGCCTCACACAGGAGAAAAGTAAACGATGTGTACTCATAAAGTACACAGCGTGTACTTACAAAATTTCCAGATTTTCCTCTTTTTATCAAAAACGACAAGAAAAGAAAAAACATACCTAAAATGAATATTCAGGTTGTTACACCAATTTCTTCTAGATGATGTGTTGGGAGTATCTATACACAAAGAGGTATACTTTTACATCAGTAAGCACCCCAGGAAAACACCTATAACTGTGCCAGCATATAAAATGTCTCTTGTTGAGCTTTGTGAGTTACGGGTATAGTTGGAGGACTTGCAGAGAAATGGGTTCATAAGGCCCAATGTTTCTCCATGGGCAGCACTGATTTTGTTCGCCATGAAGGCATATTGGGATTTTGAGACTCTGTGTGGAATAAAAACACCTAAACCAGAAGAATTTAATGAACTTGTATCCAATTATAATTATTGATGGTCTTTTCGATCAGATGAAGGGACCTCATTGGTTTTTGAAGATAGACCTCAGATCAGGCTAACATCAGCTCATGATACGAGTTGAAGATGTGCAGAAGATGAAATTCAGATGTCAGTATGGTCATCACGAGTTCTTGTTTATGCCTTTTGATGTGACCAATGCCCCTGTAGTGTTCATGAGACTCATTAACAAGATCTTTTAGTGATTCCTCATTCGCTTTTTGGTGGTGTTTATTGATGACATCTTGGTGTACTCGGCGACTGAGGAGGAGAATGCCTATCATCAGTAGACAGTCCTGGATACAATCTGAGAGCGCCAAAATTATGGAAAGCTGTCATTGGGCCAGATCTCAATTCCATAGGTCCACTTTCAGGGACACTTCATCTTAGAGGATGGAGTTTTATTGGATCTAGAAAAGAGAAATGATGGGCTTTCTCAGGAGCCACCCAGGAGTGTGACGAAGGGGTGGTGTTTCCTGGGTTTGTAAGGATACTACCAGAGATTCGTGCCGTAATTTTACAGAGATTCAGAACCCTTTTGGCATTGAAGAATGATGGGAAGCCCTTTGTATGGACATAGATATGCCATCAGAGTTTCTAGGAGATGAGTCAGAGACTGCCGAGGTCCCCAATCTTGTGGATACCAGAAGAAGGTGTTGGGTATGTAGTCTACCACGATACATTAGGGACCAGACAAGGGTGTTTCATGACGTACAACAGAGTTGTGATCGCTTATGTCTCACGACAGTGGAGATTGTATGAGAATAACTATTCTACCCACAATCTAGAGATAGAAGAAGTGGTCTTCACCTTAAAGATGTGGCGAAATTACATGATGGGTGATTGTTTTAAAGTATAATTTTGTCACTAGTGTCTCAAGTATATATATTATCTCATAAGGACCTGAACATGAGGCAGTGGAGATTGATAGAGATACCCTAGGACTGTAACATTTAGATTGTCCATACTCCTGGGAAGGGGAACATGGTAGAAGATGCACTTAGCAGGAGGTCTGATCTGTAGTTGCTGAGTGAGGCGATAGATAGCTAGTTGCGTTTCAGATATCCTTCATGGATAGAGATGGAGAAGCAGACCTCCAGTCTATGATAGTGACTTCCCCACTCCTTCAGTGAGACATAGAGGTAATGCTTGGGGACAATGATTGTGATTCTTGTTAATATTATTTGTCCTCAGGGCAAGCACCTAATAGATTTTTTGAACGTGGGGAGAACATCATCCTCTTCAGAGGACGTACCATGGAACTAGTGGTGCTATAGGGAGAGGTGTTGAGGGAGTTACATATTTCCACTCTGGAGGTGCATCCTGGTTGGGAAATGATGTTCCATGACCTTTGGTGTCAGCACTGTTGGTCAGGAATAAATAAGGTAGTGGCAATGATAGTTTCACGATGCCTCCCTTGTCAGCAAGTGAAGTTCGAGCATCAGGGTTCAACGGGCATAGCTCAGCCACTAGAGGTTCTAGAGTGGAATTGGGATAAGATTTTCATGGACATTATGACATGGCTCCCGTGTACATCCAGGGGACATGACTCCATTTGTGTGATTGTTGACCGACATAGCAAGTCGGCCCACTTCCTATTTATGTGATAACATGGATCAGTACAAGGCATGGGGTGCCTCTACATTCTTGAGACTGTGTGACTCTATGGGGTTCCATCGACGATTGTCTATGTCTGTGTCACACATTTTACATCCTGGTTTTGTAAGGGATTACAGGATGCATTCAAGGCTCAGCTACATTTGAGCACCACTGTTCATACTCAAATAGATGGTCAGACGGAGCTGACTATTCAAACACTTGAGGACATGCTATGTGCATGTGTTATAGATTTTGTACATAGTTGGGAGGGATCACTTTCCCTTTTTTGAGTTCACATAAATCATCAGTTATCACTCCACCATTGGTAGGGTACCATTCTAGGCCCTCTACAGTCGACAATGCATATAACCTATATGCTAGACAGACCTAGGGGATTCAACACTTATGGGTCCAGAGTTGGTACAAGCCAACATTGAGAGGGTTTAGACCATCTAAGAGTGGATGAAGACTTCACATAGTAGACAAAAGTCATATGTCGATAGGAGATGGAGACCTCTGGAGTCTTGGAGGGAGACCACATTTTCTTGCGAGTCACTTCTCAATGGGGACTACGGAGATTTGGTCATGGAAGAAAGTTATCACTGATGTTTATCAAGCCATTTATTATAAATTGGAGAATAGGCAAGGTGACATACCACTTTCCACTTCTACCATTATTGGAGAGGATGCACGAAGTCTTCAATGTATCCCAACTGAGGATATAAATTCATGACCCATCTCCCGTCATCGACCATGGAGAGATAGACTAAAATAATGTGTCAATGTTTACAGAGGTTCTAGTAGAGATAGAGGATTGAAAAGAGTGGTTCATTCATGGGAAGTCGATACCTATAGATCACGGTCATTGGATACACGGGAACATCCAAGTGAGAACATGGTAGCAGGAGGCACAGAATTGTGCTCAGTACCACCATTTGTTTTCTTAGTCTATGTTGTGTGTTTTGGGGAAAAATCACTATGGTTGGTAGAATGTAAAGAATAGGATTTTCAATGTAATATTTATTTAATTATATGGAATTATAATGAGTTTCAAAAAATTGGCAGTTCATGATTCCAAGTCCCAGAGTGCTCAAAATGAATTTTTTAACTATATTTCAGGTATGTTCAGTAAACACATGAGTGATGTTTTCTATCTTCTGAATGGATTCCTAGAATAAAAATATAAGGGAACTGTTGAATCCACGGTTCCATGATTTTCTTATGGGAGGCTTTACTTTGACCGTATTTAGTCCTGAGAAAATGTTAATTTTTTCATCTTTTTAAATGAAATGAAATAAAATAATTTTATTAGTTTATTTCATATCCACCAATGAAATTGCAAAGGGGTTGGGCCAGTGATATGTGAAGCCAATAAATGTCTTGACCTAAAATCCCAATGTAATGATGAAATTGGGGAGTTGTGAATTTTTATAATTGATGAGCCCCATTAAACTCCAATATTGTTACATACCCTGCCCTCTCATATATATATATGGAGATTGGTGAGGGGTATCAGCACATCTTCGCCAAGAAACAAAGTGCTGAAGGAGAGCCGGGATGCTGAACCGTTAGAGGATAGAGTTGATCCTTGTGGGAGGTGACATGAGACACTGACCATGAACCAAAGGATGATGTATGAGTGAAGTCATTGGGAAACAGTTGCTGGAACCAATAACATGATCCAACTTCCAGTGCTGATGCTCTCCAAAGGGTTTACGAGGATGGGGTCTAATTTTTTTATGCATTTTAAATGATTTTCCTCATCCCCATTTTTGAATAATATGATGAACGTGGGTAAACTGAATAACAGGTTAACCCGGGATTCATTCTTTTAAGTGGGATGTTATTGTGGGGTATCAATGGGGGGTTTATTTTGATTTAAATTCCATGATGTTGTTAAAAACATAACCCACTAATTTTTTTGAGCTAACGTAGAGTGCGCTGTCCTAACGAACTCAACCTGAACCCTCTGCAATGTTTCTAAATTTGAACCTCCTTGGAACACCAACGATGTGGTGATATCGACCAAATACGTTGGGGATAGAACATCGACACATGCCGCAAGAGGAGGACGTAGCGCAAATCCGTAGAAGTCATCAGAGCAGTCGGCACCAGCCGCCTGCGAAGGAGGCGTATGCATTGCTGTGTGTAGCCCTATGAATAAAGGAGGTTGCGGCTCGTCAGCCGTGACGACCAGAGGATGGCAGATAGAACAATGACCGTCTACCGGGGACAGTGCAGCCTACCATTTCCTGCCACTAAAGTGGTTGGCCGGCAGGTCATTTGATCGTAATACAACTGGCATGGGTGGGGTGCACCCCCGACGGCGCGCCCAGGTGGTAGTAGGACCATGGCCTGCATTGGATGCGGCCGGATCACGATTCGTCGGATCAACCGGCACCCGGTGGATGGGGCACGCACCAGAAGTGTGCCATGTGGCAAAGCTGTGCCCCATCGGTCGCGGAACAGAGGAAACATGGTTCTATGTGGTGCCTTGATGGGTCACCCCCTAGGTTTACCTGTAGACGTGGCATCACACCACATCATCCCTACCCGGATGTGCCATGTCCAGGTATCCCTAGCAGCCTGCACTGCCAGGAGGGTAGAACCACCGAGTCGGCCCAATGGTCTAGGTTGACCCAGGTCAGGCGGACTGCAGTTAGGATGGGTTGGACCATGCTGAACCGGGTCAGGTCGGTCCGAACAAGACGGACCGGAGCTGAACCCATTACAGACCAGTTAAAAAAACGAGCCCTATCTTCTATACTGGACGTCTGTTTGACAAAATATCTGCAGAGTTGTGATCGATGGAGTGAGATTGTCATTTTGAAATACTAAATAAGTGTTTTGTAGAAACTTGGAGTATGGATGGGTTGGATCGCACCCAAATCCATCTGGGCCCTCGGCACTGAAATGCTAATAACACACAGACCTGACATCTGATTGACACACCGTCTGTTGCGTTAGAACCCCTTTGACATGACTGATTATTGTGTTTCTTTATTATGAGACTTTGTGCTGGTTGATATTCGACCGATGGCTTAGGGAGTGGTTCTACAATTCACGCTACTTATGGAAACCTGAGATTGGTAGAGACTTGACGACAGCTGATCTTTCAACTCAGAGTGAGTCGATAGCCCAGTGCGGAGCGCCTCTGTGTGACGCGGTATACCCACAGTGGGGAAAAACTATGTGTGACACGGAATACCCATGGTACTTGAGAAGAGAATTACCTCAGCAGGACATGAGGGCGAGCTCATCTGGGTGACAAGACACAGCCATGGTGGGGAGAAAATTTGTGTGACGTGGTAGACCCATGGTACTCAACAGGAGGAGTTCCTCAGCAGTCCAAGGTTAGTGGGAAGAGCCTATGTGTGATGTAGCAAGAAAACTATACTTTTTAGAGGAGGATTTCTCCAGTATTCGATGTGTTCGACGTTGTGACTGGGGATGTTACTTGTCCCTAGGCCTAAAGAATTTGTGGCTGCCTATCAACATGGTTAGTGATCTTGTGTGGGTCAGCATCATAATCATGTTTCTCTGAGTTGTGTACCTGGTTTGAGCTAAGACCATAATTGATTTGTGTCTATTTCTTTCTGCTTTTTGATTGGGATCATTACTTTTTAGTTTTCATTATTGAATTCTATGAGACATTTGGGGTATCGGGGTCCCCACAAAGTATCATTATACCCACCCATGCCTGGGAAATGACTGCACCTTGTTGTGTGTTGTGCAGATGGAGTGTAGCTGAGATAAGGATTGAGGGAGATAGGACTAGGAATTACGCGGAGGAGACAGGCGGGCGTGGAGTGCTGGGGAGTTGATCTGTACCTACCCTTCAGGTAGGATCCTTGGAGGATGACTCAGTAGTTTTTTTCCCTTTCTTAGTTGTATTTTTCCTTTTAGTTGTATTTATAAATTTCAGTTGTAATCATACTTTTAGTTTTTCTTTTATTCTAGCCCATTTTACATCCAAAACTCCTTTTTTTCTATAGACGTTTACTTTGTAGATTCTTTTTGTTGTGTTATATGACCGTGTGTTTGAATAGGATTAAAGAAAATTCCTTCTCATTTTAGGGAACACGCCTTTTAGTGCTAGTCACGTTCCCCTTTCCTATGGATGGTTGTCTTGGGGTAGTTACATTACAGGCCCCAAGGGATGGGTCATCACAATCATTCTTCCATATTACACTGATGTAATTGACAAAACCATAAGTTAATAATAGAAATCCCATCAACATTAACATTGCATCAATGTCAATCTCAACCATCATCACCCAATATGTCACATCAGAAAAAGTGCGGAGCATTAGTAAAAAGATATGGGGATGGATATTGGATTGTACTACAAACTGAAACTCTCAAGACATCATCCACTTCGTAGATACAATATCAGGAAAAAAACATCCCATGATCATTAATGTGTTTTGAATTATAAGTCAAAGTTTATTCTTCCTTCTCATTCATGAGAAACTCCACAACCATAGAAAAAACCATTGAATCTAGATTGAACTGGATATATAAATAAACCTTCATTTCATTCTATGATAATAACATATATTTCTTTTACTTCACCAACCTATCCCACCATCACTTGCTCATTCGTTCCAGCATGTAGGTGGCCCCTTTCACTGTGTTCTCAGCAAGTGTCTCGTAGAACTCAAATAGTCACTCAATCCTATAAAACCATTCCTCATCATGCTTAGGACCATTAAAGACATTAAAATATGGTGGTTTTTAGTGAAGTGACACTTATGATGGATTCTGAATAACATCCCCATGAGGATCCATAACTGGAGTCTAAAGGGTGACGGTTGGGGGTTCCTATACCACATATTGGACAGTGCACACAATCACATCAACTATATTATGGACCACTATGGAATTATCATGATGAAGTTCAATAATATATTCATCCTAGATCTTATTTTCACATCATCTCAGAGAAATTCTGCTAAAAAAACTCGGCTGACAATACAGAAGGAATCAAATTAACACTCAAACAAAGAAATAATTGAAAAAATATCAACTCATAGAAATACCATGGTTGGGATTTCACTATATCAAAATAAAAAATTGTAAAATAATAGAACTATTTCACAATAAGTCATACCCTAATTACTACTGGTTACTAAAAGTTCATTATTGTGGCAGGTATCTAGGTAATCAATCGCAACTACCTCTTATGTCCTAATAAGATTTCATAATGCGTATTGAATTCAAGATAACAATATCAACCACATAATTTTATTCCATTTTTTATGAACTATCCTAGGTACCCTGGTAACCTAATATACGATATATTACTAACATCTCACATGGTGTTCCTGATCCCCATGGGTCGGTGACTATAACTTGGCATCATAAAGTAGGAATGTGGGAATGCATTTTTCTAGAAAACAGTGGAAGAAAGACAAGAAAGATAATATGAAAATCAAAAGAAAATATATTTGGATAAATGTACCTAAATTCATCATGGAATTAAATACCATTTTACAATAACCCAAACAATAAAACCAAAAAACTACCCATTTTTTGCTAAGTACAAAATTAACCACATCCAAGGTTTGATAGTCGGATCCACCTACAAGATATCCATTCTCATTTACATGTCATGTAAGGAGATAATAAACAAACACCTGATGTCACAAACTTGGGAAGGGGAAAATTTCAGAATACTGTAGAAGTAATATAGCATGGCATTGTAGTAACACTGTAGCAACAACATAACTATAGCAGCGGAGGCACATTAGTGGCGGAGGCACTGAAGTAGAAACTGTAGTAGTGGCAGTACTGTGGCAGGAACTGTAATAGTGTAGATACTCTATAAATACTATTCACTGAGGTTTCCTTTTGGAAAAAAAAATGGGATTTCAGGAGTTTTATTCAGGCCAGTTGGCCTTGGGCCTTGGGGCTGTGTAATGGGTCTTCATCTACACAAACAAAAAGTGGTCTTTAATTTTATAATAAATGGATGGTTCATACCGTACCTTTAGAAAACCTGAAGGCATAAGTTGGGTGTGATCTAAAAAGACCTGTAGGGTCTCACCAAGGATTCCATATCTTATTCCAACAAAATATTAAACAAAGTATTGACATTAGATTTAAAATAAATATGTTTTTCATTTTGAAGGATATTTGAAAAAGATATTTTATTCCATCCAAATGATGGGAAATTCATTTCCCATTATCTTTGCATGTGACAAAATATATCTAAAACAATGGTATCAATAAAACATTTTTATAAAATAATTTATATAAATATTGAAGGAATGTAAATAATTTTAACAACATTGGAATAAATTTATATAGAAATATTAATTAAATTTGATACATGGTCATCATCCATATTGCTACAAATGATCTTGCCAATTGGACTATGCACTATCTATGTGATCAGAAAAACATTTGTATACCCATGTCCCAATAAAAATGGTCCAAGGTTTCTCATCAGAATCCCATCCGGGATATAAACTATTGTATCAATGTTTTAGAATTCTATATAAGTGTAGAGTGTGTACAAATAACTCACAAACTACTGAAGGCTTGCACATGGACATACACAATCTATGATGGGATATTTATATAACAATTCTTAAAATAAATTTAAATCCCATTCCCCCATTCAAATTTGAATTTTCAATTTAAAACCAAAATAGAATGTAAAAAATTATTGTTATTTAATAAGATAATCTAATTGGGTTTTTGTCATATCATTTTAAGAAATTTTAACAAGTGTGAAATCAATTCATATCCAAACTAAACAATTTAAAAGTTATTTTCCACAATTAAATTCTATGATTTAATTGAAATATTTTCCATATATTTTAAAATTTAATATAATTTATTTCAATCATAAAATTTCAAAAAATTCTCCCCAATTCAATGGAATTGGGGGGTTTTCCCAATTTTCAGGCCAAACCCATTTCAAATATCCTGAATCATTGGAGTTCGGTTTTATTAGATAAATTTAAAGAATGTTTATTCAATTTAATTTAAATAAATAATTGAATGAAATCAAGAAATACAAGGTTATTCAAATTGGCCAAATGGGACAATATCACCTTGTAACATCCCAAGTAAGTAATGAATAATAGATATTTTTATCTATTTCTATTAATGAATTATATAGTGTTTTAGTGTCTTAAAATGAAAATAAATCCAATCTTAAGCATGGAAAACACTAATATTCTTAAAAGATTGGTTTACTGCCTTTTGATGGAAAACCCTTTTTAAATCAATATTTTGACAATTTTATAATCTATATTTGTTAAAATAAACATATTCATTATTATTGGGACATTTAATTTTACATAGGATAAATTTTTTGGTATTTTTCTGACAATGTTCATTTTTTAATGAATAGTGAAAAATACTGCATTTTACATCAAAACTTCTTTTTAATCTAATTTATTTATATGATTAGATTATCTTTTGAATTGGTTTTAAAGTGAAATTACAATCTATTTTTACCATTTAATCCAATGGTGGTCATTGGAATCAATTTCACTTTGGAATTGGACATAAACTAGTGTCAATCTTTTCATAGATATTGTTTCAAAAAAACACGCTATTTGTCATGACAGCGGGAATTAATTATTAAATTAATTAATTTGACTTATATGTTTTGAATTTTGTAAAATAGACTTCATTTTTGAATTCGGAGTATCAAATATAGCTTAGGGTGAATTTTTGGTAATTTTTTGAAAAACTTCAATTTTGATGAATAGTGAAACCACTAAGTGGTACTTATAAAAACTGATTTTCCCGTTTAAATGAAATTTTTCCATCATTGTGTTTTGAATTTCAAAAATCCGACATACATGGTTGTAATTAAGAAGTAAAATGTGGTTCAATATGATTAAAATAATTTTTTGGTGAATAGTAACTCTTAAGTTCTTAAATGCGATTAGTGGTAATTAGTGTAGTTTAAGGTAAAAATAATATTTTAATAATATGAGATGATCTTGACACATGTCCTACCCTCATTTGATGTGTCATGGCCGACCAAGAAAATCCATGGGTCAACTCTGGGACCCCATGGAGCCATTTTGGTTGGGAAATGACATAAATAACTTTTTATTAAATGTTAAAGTAAAAATGACACACACATAAGGTGTTTTAATAAAACAATTTTTACATGGGGATATACAAGTCATATTTTTGTCTATAAGTATTATTTAGAAAGATAAAAAGATTTCCTACATCATAGTATTTTTTTTATAATTTTTATACATTAAATAAATTAAATTATGTATGACATCATGATGATACAGTGATGACCTAATTATTTAATGATTTAAATAAAATGGAAAGATAATGTAAAATATAAAACCTACACATGGCCAAAACCAATTGGATGAGTGGATTTCTAACCCTTATCACCTTATCCTATAATTATATCAATGTGGGTCCTCTTTAATCCGAAACTCATTTTAAAATAAAGTAACTTATCTTTACTTTCCAAGAGTGCCCCTCCTCTTCTCTTATAAAAGGCCCCCACCTCTACCTCCTTACCCACACTCCCAAAGCATTTGGTTCGGCCAACCCCTACCCATTTTGTCTCTCCACTTCCCTCTCTTACACCTTGAAGCCTCACATTGGGCAGAAGTCTTCCCAAGGAAGCCTTTGAGCTCAAACCAAAGGGTGTTACCCGATTTTAAGGACATTAAAGAACGATCGAGTCAAGTCAGACCCGAGGTATGGGACTTCATCTCAATCTCCATTCATTGAGGCAAATTCTTTTTTATACACAACCTTCTTTTATACGGTGTATAAAACCCTTTGAATTTTACGTTTATCCAAAAGGAAATTTTTTTATACGAAGCGTTTTACTAAACGACAAAAGGGAATGTTTTTGTCGTACGTATGCGGTGACAACGACTTCTCCACCGCCGTGACCATTATTTGAGTTTCGGCTTCCTCTACAAGGCATACCTTTTTTGAAAAGAAAAATAAATACCATGTTTTAATTTTCTTTTATTTTGGTATTGACAATTGTTCTCATAATTTTTTTATATCAATGTGTTGTATTCATATCATGTGATTGAAAGGTGAAAATGTTATGTTTCCTTTATGCATGTTTTATGTGATACGATTATGTTGAGGTTCTTGGTAATTATTATGAATACGGGTGGTTCCATGATAAACTAAGGGTGGGTGAGCCCGATATAGCTCTTCAATGCATTGGGTAACGCGAAGGAGTGAAACGTTAAGGTTTCTCCGAAGAAATTTAGGGAATATACTGTGATGGGTATTCCAAACGTAACCAAGAGGGTTACACCCTACGTAAGGATGTTATGAATGCCTCAAGTTACCTTTATGACTTATGATTTCTATGATTTATTCATGATTTTATGAGGTGTGTTAAAGTGCATATGTTTTATGGGTAAAGTATGATTTCATTCTTATGTATATATGTACCCATGTTTCATTTCCATATTTTTATATCCCTTACTGAGCTTTTTATGCTCATCCCAAGTTTTTTTTTTGAAATGTTTTTCGCAGGTCAAGGGAAAGGTACATGATATGATGATAGTGTCAAGAAAGTGTCAAGAAATAATATATGATTTATTTTAAATATGTTTCCATTGATGGGAATGAATAATACTATCTTTATGTAACCACTTTGTTTATATGTGGAATGTAATGCAAGTTTTATGATCTAATTCTCTAAAACTCTAAACCCGAAAAAATCCTCAATGTGTAATCTTGTAATAACTCAAGATTAAGTAAGGTTTAAGGTTGGGGTCTTATAGTTGGTATCAGAGGTCGGTTTAGATAACTTTAGGAGTTATAATTCTATTAAATGATTATCCAAAAATATTTTTTTTGAAATGATATAGAATTTGAAGATTACCATGTTGCTTCATCTAAGACATGTTTGTTCAGAATGGTTTTCCACAGAGGAAATAGGGAAGCAGTGCTAGGAAGGCATACATAAGGAAATAACCTTCCTAATCAGCATCCTGAAATGGTCGGAATTGGAACTGAACAGTTTGTTGCAGTAATGGCGCAGTTGACTCAAGAGATAAATGGCGGTGGTATCCATACACGAGATCAGCCAGATCAACCGTAGAGGAACATGTCAGTGGTGGAACATTTCATGAGGCAACATCCCCCATCATTCAGAGGATCATCTGACCCTGTGCTAGCTGAAGGGTGGATTAAAGCACTAGAGAAGATTTTTGATGTCATGGGGTGTTCAGAAAATCAAAAGGTCAGTCTTTCTATTTACCGTTTGGAGGGTGAGGCAGATCAGTGCTGGTCTATGGTTAAAAATATCAGGGATGCCGATGAGATTGATTCTCTTGACTGGGATGAATTCAAAGGTATTTTTCTTGAGAAGTATTTTCCTAAGGCTATTTGACTTAGGATGGAAAATAAATTCTTCGAATTGATGCAAGAGGAAGACTCTGTGGCTACTTATGAAGAAACGTTCACTCGATTGGCAAGGTATGCTCCAAATTTTATCTGAGACCTTGATAGTAAAATCAATCATTTTTACTCAGTATTAAATCCAAAATATCGAAGGGCATTAACTTCTCTTGAGTTTAAAACTTATGAAAAGCTTGTTCGATGTGCTGAGAAGGTGGAAGTGGAGTTTGCCGATGATCAAGTGTTCTATAACAACCAACAGAAGAAGAGACCGAGGTGGCAAGAGAAAGGTAATAATTCTTCAAAAAAGTATGATGGTAAGAAAACAAAGTTTACAGTTTGTGATAAATGTGGCAAAAGGCATGCTGGGGATTGTCTTCTGAATTTTGGAAAGTGCTACCGATTTGGTAAGATGAGACATAAGGCTCGTGATTGCACTGAAAATGATCAAGGTGAAGGTAAGACCAAATTTGATTTACAGTTAGTGAAATGTTATAAGTGCAATGAGATGGGTCACTATGAAAACGAGTGTCCGACAAAGATCGTGATTGATGGGAAGCAGTTAGACTAAAAGCATAAAGGTGTGGTGAAATCCTTTGCAACTACTTCAGCAGATGTCGGGCCATCAAATAAAGTTGTATCAGGTACTTTGTTTTTTCAGATTATGCCAGTGTGTTGTTTGATTCGGGGTCTACACATTCTTTCATCCATGAACCCTTTTCTAGTAAAATGGGAATACCATCTCAAGAAATGACTCCTGAACTTTTGGTAAAAACACCTGGGGGAATGTTGAGGAAAAAAGAATTTATAAGAATCTTCCTATCCTTATCTGTGGAAAGAACCTACTTGAAAACCTTATTGTTCTACCTCTAGTAGAGTTTGATGTTATCCTGGGTATGGATTGTCTCTCTATTTACCATGCTAAGATTGACTGTAGAGCTAAAGAAGTTTCTTTTCAGAAAGACATTCAGTTTGTGTACAAGAATGAACCCTTACTGTCGATAACTTATCAAGAGGCCGAGAATCATGTAAAAGATGGAAATTAATGTTACCTTGCACACATCGTTGAAAATAATGGAACTGTTCAGATTAATGATGTGCCAGTGGTAAATGAGTATCCTGATGTTTTTCCTGATGAGTTGCCTTGAATAATACCAGATCGGGAAGTTGAATTTACTGTTGACTTAATCCTGATGTTAAGAAAATTTCAAAACCCCCTTATTGAATGGCTCTAATTGAACTTTTAGAGTTGAATGAGCAATTCCAAGATTTATTAGAGAAATGTTTCATTCGACCTAGCACATCACGATGGGGTGATCCTGTCTTGTTTGTTAAAAATAAATATGGTTCAATGAGACATTGCATTGATTATAGAGCCTTGAATAATATCACTATTAAGAACAAATATCCTTTGCCTCATATCGACGATTTGTTTGATCAGCTCCAGGGAGCTCAATTGTTTTCAAAGATTGACTTGAGATCGGGGTACCATCAGCTGAAGGTAAAGAAAGAAGATGTTCCGAAGACCGCGTTCCGTACAAGATATGGCCACTATGAATTTGTAGTAATGCCTTTTGGGCTAACCAATGCACCTTCTTTATTCATGGACTTAATGAATAGAATTTTCCATGAGTTCTTGGATAAGTTTGTGGTGGTTTTTATTGATGATATTTTGGTGTTTTCTAAAAGTAAAGAAGAGCATGAAAGACATTTAAGGGTTATCTTGAAAACCTGAAAAGAAATGAAATTGTATGGGAAATTCAGCAAGTGTGAGTTTTGGTTGCAACAAATTTATTTCCTTTGTCATATTTTTTCTAAAGATGGGATAACTGTTGATCCTGAAAAAAAAAAGTTGTGGAAGACTGCCCAAGACCCACAAATGTAACTGAGATTCGTATCTTCCTTGGTTTGGCAGGCTATTACCGAAGGTTTGTTAGAAATTTTTCACGGTAATCTAGTCCAATGACTAAGATAACTTGGAAGGGTGTTAAGTTTATCTGGACAAAAGAATGTGATGATTGTTTTCAGGAATTGAAAAGAAGATTGGTGAATTCTCCAGTTTTGGCATTACCTTCCAGGAATGGTGAGTTTCTAATATACAGTGATACTTCATTGAAAGGACTTGGTTACATCCTAATGCAGAATGATCAGGTAATTTCTTATGCTTCACGACAGTTGAAAACTCATGAGGTAAATCACCATACACATGATTTGGAATTAGCTGCTGTTGTTTTTTCTTTAAAAATTTGGAGGCATCATTTGTATGGAGTAAAGTGTGAAATATATACCGATCACAAAAGCTTAAAGTATATATTCACTCAGAAAAAATTGAACATGAGACAAAGGAGATAGATAGAATTAATCAAGGATTATGATTGTACAATTCATTACCATCCAGGAAAAGCAAATAAAGTGGTTGATGCTTTGAGTCGAAAAAGTAATGCTTCATTAGCAATGTTGCGTTTGGAACGTGATCCTTCGGTTAAGGATTTGATGAACTTTGGAATAGAATTTGTTGGTGCAGGAAGTTCTTCTGTTTTGTTTCGGGTATCAGTGAGATCATCTCTATCAGATAGAATCAAGCAAGCACAGAAGCAAGACAGTGAGTTGTAGAAAATGGTAGAGCTGGTTCAGAAAGGTAAGTTTCCTGAATTCAACATTGATAATTATTGTGTTTTATGATTTGGGAAGATATTGTGTGTGCCTTGTGATTCACAGTTGAAGAGAGAGTTGTTATGTGAAGCTCATAGTTCTCCGTTTTCAGTTCATCCTGGAAGTACTAAGATGTACAGAGATCTACGGGAGTATTACTGGTGGGATGGAATGAAAAGAGATATTTCTGATTTTACTCTGTAGTGTTTTACTTGTCAGCAGGATAAAGCAGAGCGGCAGTTACCAAAAGGGATGCTTCATCCTTTACTAGTTCCAGAGTGGAAATGGGAGAATATATCCATGGACTTTGTTGTGGGATTACCGAAGACATATCGAGTTAATAATGCAATCTAGGTTATTGTTGGTCGCTTGACTAAATCTGCTCATTTCCTTGCTATACGAGATACTGTTTCCCAAGATCAACTTTCCCGTTTGTATCTTAAAGAGATAGTCAGGTTACATGGAGTTCTTCTCTCCATTGTATCTGATCGTGATCCCAGGTTCACTTATAACTTTTGGAAAGGCCTTCAGAAGTCGTTGGGTACTGAATTTAATTTTAGTACAACATTTCATCCTCAATCAGATGGGCAGTCAGAACGAACAATTCAGACATTGGAGGATATGCTACGTTCTTTCTTTATGGATTATCAGTGAAGTTGGGACCAACAACTTTCTTTGGTTGAATTTTCATATAATAACAGTTTTTGTTCCAGTATACAGATTGCACCATTTCAGGCATTATATGGGAAGTGGTGTCGAACATCAGATTTCTGGGATGAAGTGAGTGAAAGAAAGTTGATGGGACCAGAATTTGTTGAATAGATGGAAGAAAAAGTTCAGCTGATTCAGATGCACATGAGAATAGCTCAGTGCAGGCAGAAGAGTTATGCGGATAACCGGAGGAAGTATCTATCTTTTGAGGTAGGTGATCATGTTTTTCTCAAGGTTTCTCCTTGGAAAAGTGTGATGAGATTTGGTAAGAAAGGAAAGATAAGTCCAAGGTTTATTGGACCATATGAAATTCTAGAGAGAGTTGGATCAGTTGCATACCGGGTGGTTTTACCTCCGAGTTTATCTCAGGTACACAATGTTTTTCACGTTTCGATATTGAGAAAGTATATGCCAGATCCAACTCATGTTTTGAGTCCAGAGGTAGTTCAGCTGGAAGAGAACCTATCTTATGAGGAACAACCGGTCCAGATTCTTGACCACAGGGAGAAAGTGTTACGAAATAAGGTGATTAATCAGGTAAAGGTTATGTGAAAAAACCACATGATGGAAAAGGCAACATGGGAATCTGAAAATGAAATGAGGGATAAGTACCCCCATTTATTCGATAAGTAAATAAATTGTGGGGACACAATTTTCTAAAGGGGGGAAGGATGTAACATCCCAAGTATGTAATGAATAATAGATATTTTTATCTATGTATATTAATGAATTATATAGTGTTTTAGAGGCTTAAAATGAAAATAAATCCAATCATAAGCATGAAATACACTAATATTCTTAAATGATTGTTTTACTGCCTTTTGATGGAAAATCCTTTTTAAATAAATATTTTTACAATTTTATAATCTATATTTTTCAGAATAAACATATTCATTATGATTGGGACATTGAATTTTACATTGGATAAATTTTTGGTATTTTTCTGACAATGTTCATTTTTTAATGAATAGTGAAAAATACTGCATTTTACATCAAAACTGCTTTTTAATCTAATTTATTAATATGATTCGATTATCTTTTTAATTGTTTTTAAAGTGAAATTACAATATATTTTTACCATTTAATCCAATGGTGGTCATTGGAATCAATTTCACTTTGAAATTGGACTTAAACTAGTGTCAATCATTTCATAGATATTGTTTCAAAAAAACCCGCTATTTGTCATGACAGCGGGAATTAATTATTAAATTAATTAATGTGACTTATATGTTTTTAATTTTTTAAAATAGACTTCATTTTTGAATTCTGAGTATCAAATATAGCTTAGGGTGAATTTTTAGTAATTTTCTGAAAAACATCAATTTTTGATGAATAGTGAAACCACTAAGTGGTACTTATAAAAACTGATTTTTCCATTTAAATGAAATTTTTCCATCATTGTGTTTTGAATTTCAAAAATCCGACATAAATTGTTGTCATTAATATGTAAAATGTGGTTTAATAAGATTAAAATAATTTTTTGGTGAATAGTAACTCTTAAGTTCTTAATCGCGATTAGTGGTAATTCGTGTACTTTAAGGTAAAAATAATCTTTTAATAATATGAGATGCGCTTGAAACATGTCCTACCCTCATTGTATGTGTCATGGCCGACCAAGACAAGTCATGGTTCAACTTGGGGACCCCATGGAGCTACATTGGTTGGGAAATGACATAAATAACTTTTTATTAAATGTTAAAGTAAAAATGACACACACATAAAGTGTTTTACTAAAACAATTTTTACCAAGGGTTATACAAGTCATATTTTTGACTATAAATATTCATTAGAAATATAAAATTATTTCCTACATCATAGTATTTTTTTATAATTTTTAGACATTAAATAAATTAAATTATTTATGACATCATGATGATGCAGCGATGACCTCATTATTTAACGATTTAAATAAAATGGAAAGATAATGTAAAATCTAAAACCTAAACATGGCCAAAACCAATTGGATGAGTGGATTTCGAACCCTTATCACCTTATCCTCGAATTATATCAATTTGGGACCTTTTGAATCCGAAACTCATTTTAAAATAATGTAACTTATCTTTACTTTCCAAGAGTGCCCCTCCTCTCCTCTTATAAAAGGCCCCCACCTCTACCTCCTTACCCACACTCCCAAAGCATTTGGCTCGGCCAACCCCTGCCCATTTTGTCTCTCCACTTCCCTCTCTTACTCCTTGAATCCTCACTTTGGGCAGAAGTCTTCCCAAGGAAGCCTTTGAGCTCAAACCAAAGGGTGTTACCCGATTTTAAGGACATTAAAGAACGATCGAGTCAAGTCAGACCCGCGGTATGGGACTTCATCTCAATATCCATTCATTGAGGCATATTCTGTTTTATACACAACCTTCTTTTATACGGTGTATAAACCCCTTTGAATTTTACGTTTATCCAAAAGGAATCTTTTTATACGAAGCGTTTTACTAAACGACAAAAGAGAATGTTTTTGTCGTACGTATGCGGCGACAACGACTTCTCCGCCGCCGTGACCATTATTTGAGTTTCAGCTTCCTCTACAAGCCATACCTTTTTTAAAAGAAAAATAAATACCATGATTTACTTTTCTTTTATTTTGGTATTGAAAATTGTTTTCATAATGTGTTTATATCAATGTGTTGTATTGATATCTTGTGATTGAAATGTGGAAATGTTATGTTTCCTTTATGCATGTTTTATGTGATACGATTATGTTGAGGTTCTTGGGAATTATTAAGAATACGGGTGGTTCCATGATAAACTAAGGGCGAGTGAGACCGATATATCTCTCCAATGCATTGGGTAACGCAAAGGAGTGAAACGTTAAGGTTTCTCCGAAGAGATTTAGGGAATATACTGTGATGGGTATTCCAAACGTAACAAAGAGGGTTACTCCCTACGTACAGATGTTATGAATGCCTCAAGTTACCTTTATGTCTTATGATTTCTATTATTTATTCATGATGTTATGAGGTGTGTTAAAGTGCATATGTTTTATGGGTAAATTATGATTTCATTCTTATGTATATATGTACCCATGTTTCCTTTCCATATTTTTATATCCCTTACTGTGCTTTTTATGATCATCCCAAGTTTTTTTTTAAATTTTTTTCGCAGGTCAAGGGAAAGGTACATGATATGATGATAGTGTCAAGAAAGTGTCAAGAAATAATCCTTGTTTTATTTTAAATATGTTTCCATTGATGGGAATGAAGAATACTATCTTTATGTAACCACTTTGTTTATATGTGGAATGTAATGCACGTTTTATGATCTAATTCTCTAAAACTCTAAACCCGAAAAGATCCTCAATGTGTAATCTTGTAATAACTCAAGATTAAGTAAGGTTTAAGGTTGGGGCCTTATAGTTGGTATTAGAGGTCGGTTTAGAGATCTTTAGGAGTTATAATTCTATTAAATTATTATCCAAAAATATATTTTTTAATTGATATAGCATTTGAAGATTACCATGTTTCTTCATCTAAGACATGTTTGTTCAGAATGGTTTTCTGCAGAGGATACAGGGAAGTAGTGTTAGGAAGGCATACAGAAGGAAATAACCATCCTAATTAGCATCCTGAGATGGTCGGAATTGGAACTGAACAGTTTGTTGCAGTAATGGGGAAGTTGACTCAAGAGATAAATGGCGGTGGTATCCATACACGAGATCAGCCAGATCAACCGCAGAGGAACATGTCAGTGGTGGAACATTTCATGAGGCAACATCCCCCATCATTCAAAGGATCATCTGACCCTGTGTAAAGACCCGTAAAATTCAAGGGAAATTTTTTCTTAATTTTCTTTGGATTTTTACAAGAGCGCGGTTTCAGACGGCACCTGATTCCGAGGCCCGGAGTGCCCGGAATTAATTTCCGAAGTTTGGCTCGGGTACGTTCAGTGAACGAACGAGCGGGAATTCCTAACTTTTGATCCGGTGCTCGGAATTGAAATCCGAGGGCACCGATGAACTCGCAGCGCCGATATTCGCTTAATGAGACCTTTTCGGGAGTTGCGTTTGTTGCGGGTTGAAAGTTACGTTTTGGGGTTTTTCAGTTAAGTTAAATAAAATTGTGTAAAACAAATTTTATTTAAACTTATTAAAAAAAAACCTACCTAAGGGGGTTAGAAGTGGGACCCACACCCACTTAACCTCCCTTGGGAGGATTAAGTGTGGTGGGGCCCACACGAACCCCTAAATCTTTTAGTAACCTCTCAACTTCCCCCTTAAACTCCTCTTTTAATAACATGACAACTTTGTTAATTAATGGAGTTGAATTGTTTGAATTGTTTGAATTTCAAACCTTTGAAATTCAAATTGATAATTGTGTGAATAAAATAAGTCTTTAGCTTATTTTATTTGGGTTAGAATTCTCTAGCCACCTTGAGAGAATTTGGAGCCTTCATCTTCTTCTTCTTCAAGCATCGACGAAGAACGCCACGTTCTCGGGAATCGTCTTTCGCGACGCCATACCCGCGACACCGACGACGTCTTCTTCCGCGTCATCTCTTCCGCGACGATTTCCCACGACGAAATCGTCGTCAAAGAACTTCGAATCCTCGCTTCACGACATCGACGTCCTTCTTCCGTGACGCCGACCACCGCGACGCGTCTTCCGCGGGTCGTTGACGATCATCGTTCTTGAATCTAGAGGTAGGGGATGTTACTTATTGATTATTTTATTCCATTCTTGAATCGTGGTTTTTAGCATGACTAAACGTGAGGCTTTGGATATTCTTAGTTATGTATTATTTAACGTGAGGGGGGTCGGACCGCATGAACACGGCCGAACCCCCCCTCCTTAGTTCTCGTTTTATTCAAGCGGGTGGAAGCAAGTGGCGTGGTGCCGTCGCACCACGCGGATGAACATGCTTATAATTTTCCGCAACGCCGTCGCGCTACGCCGAGGAGAGTCTTCAAGAACGTGACGCCGTCGCGCCGCGTTGGAAGAATTCATGGCACGACGAATGGGGCGCGGTGCCGTCGCACCGCGCCGGACGAGAAGACCGCGGCCGGTTCCGGGCCGCGGCGGGACGAGGAGACCGCGGCCGGTTCCGGGCCGCGGCGGAAGGAAAGACCGGCGGCCGGGCCGCCGGCGTCGGAAGTCGAGGGCGGGACCGGAAATTCCGGTCCCGTTGGTAAAAACCGGCCGGCCAGCGGGCCGGCCGGATGTCATAAAAACCGGGGGATTAAACCCCCGGCCGGACCTTCAAGACCCCCCTCTTAATGAGGGGGGCGGTTCATTTAAGGAGGGGGGGGGGCAAAGCCCCCCCCGGTTTTATTCAGCCGGCCCCCGCGGGGGCCGTTTCTTTTGCAAGGCACGGCTTATAGCCGTGCCGTTTTGTGAAACGCGGGGCTTAGCCCCGCGTGCCTCCCGCCGCCGCCACGCGGTCCGCCAGCCGCCGCCGCCACGCGGTCCGCCAGCCGCCGCCGCCACGCGGCCCGCCACCCGCCGCCGCCACGCGGCCCGCCGCCGCCGCCACGCCGCCAACCGCCGCCGCCGTCCGCCGCCGTCCGCCGCCGCCGTCCGCCGCCGCCGGCCGCCGCGCCGTCAAGAGGGGGGGGGGGGGGGGTCGGGCCGGGTCGGCCCGGACCCGGACCCCCCGTTTCGGACCAGTTTAGGTTTTTGGCTCATAACTTGAGCCTCGGACCTCCGAATGACGAACCGTCTGCGGAAACGCGATCCTTGGATCGAGACGGTCGTTTCGGTATATCGCACTCAAGGTTTCGGTTTACTTTGAGTTCGGCCGGGTTGGTTCGTTCACGAAACCAACCGGGCCTTCGGAGCGGAAACGCTCATATCTTGAGCTACGGACGTCCGATTGACGTGCCGTCAGTCGTGTAATGTTCCTCTTAGTGAGACGGATCTTTTGGCATACTCCGCCCGAGGTTTGGACGCAGGTGGAGTCCGGTCGGGTTGGTTTTGCCTTAAAAACCAACCGGGCCCCGGAGACGAAAATGCCAATAACTCTCAGACCGGGCGTCCGATCGACGCGCCGTCTGTTGCGTTGAGTTCCTTTTGACGATACGGAACTTTTGGATACATCAACTTCGGTCTTCGTGACAGTTGATGTATCAGCCTCTCGGCTCGTGGAGCGGACCCTCCGTACGAGCTTGCTGTGTGCGGGAACCCTAGTGCTGGCTGCGACTGTTCTTCTGCTACGACTGCTACTGTGACTGCGACGACGACAGTACAGAGATCCTGTGTGGATTTGATGACGACAGTACAGAGATCCTGTGTGGATTTGACGACGACAGTACAGAGATCCTGTGTGGATTTGACGACGACGACTACAGCACTCAGCGATCCTACGTGGATCAGTGCTTCAGGTTCTGTGTGAGCCCGATCCTGTGTGGGTCCTTGCGCTCAGCGGTTCTGTGTGAGCCAGCGCCTACAGGTTCTGTGTGAGCCCGATCCTGTGTGGGTCTTCTGCGGGGGTTAGTTACCTATCGATCCTTCGTGGGTCCGACGACTTAGATGGATCAGTGATCATCTTTATCGTCCTTGAAGAAGTATACCTGTGTGAGCTGAATCCTGTTGTTTTCCTGTGTGGATTGTGTTGTGCAATCCTGTGTGGATTATATTTTGCTTTCCTATGTGGAATACGTATACTTTCCTGCGTGGACTGAGTTGTACTTGGGCTCGGAGGTTGGAGCGTTTTTGAATTGATGACTTAGGTATATGTATGGGCATATACCTAAGCAGTGTTGGTTGTTACTTCGTGATTGTACTTTGCTTCGTGATTTATCCTTTGTGGAATTGAGAGACCTTCAGGGGTCTCGGGGTCCCTACTGAGTAGCTTATACTCACCCCTGCACGGGCTTCGCCCGCACTACGTTGTGTTGGTTGCAGACGACGGACAGCGTTGACTTAGCTGAGGCTTGTTGAGCGGGTCGGTACCCGGAGGTGGACCACTGGGCGGGACGTGCACGGAGCGGACGGTGGGACCCGTGGAGCAGAGGAGCTATCTGTACCCACCCTTCAGGTGGGAATTCCGGTGGACAGCTCGGAGTAGCGGCTTTTACTTTTCAGTTGCTGTTTTTCCCTTTTCGAGTTGTACTTTACTTTCAGTTTGGGTTTGTATTCTGGCCCATTTACTTTTCCGCACTTTCAGTTGTACTCTTCTTGTTTAGTGTTTACTTTCCGCTTGTTTACTCTGTGGTGTGTGTTTACTTTTCAAAGGCAATGCCTTCCCTTTTTACCGGGATTTACGCCTTGGTGCTAGTCGCCAGCCCCTGGCCTATGGAAGGCGGGCTTGGGGTAGTCACGGCACGGACCCCGAGGGCGGGTCGTGACAAATTGGTATCAGAGGAGTTCGGTTCTACCGCGAACTCTGATCTTTTCTATGTGAAGCAATAATGTTTTGCGTATTGAGTGTGGTTATCAGTCCAGGGAGTCCAGTGTTGGTGCGGCGGCCGACGTATCCGTACACCAGGACCCTGACTTCTGATTTCCGACATAATGCACGAAAACATTGATTGCGTGTGTGTTTCAAAGTTTTCTTTGTGATTACTTGTGTCAGCTCACCGGGTATACTGATCTGCTTAACGAAAGTCTCAAGTTTTCTTTGTGATTACTTAATTCAGCTCACCAGGTATACTGTTCTGACGATGGTGCTCTTGTTCTCCTTTTCAGGATGGCCCCACGACGGCAGCCAGCTAGGGTTCCGAGAGTCGAGCGAGACGACAGCCCCCCGAGCGACGAGGCCTCGGTGCAGGGCCCTTTTCCAGTAGTGGCACCGGCGGTAGCTTTACCCGCCGAGCCCCCGATGCTTCCAGCAGCAGCCGCTGACGATGCACGTCGCCTCAGCGCACTGCATGAGTTTCAGCACCAGCGACCGCCCAGGTTTCGCGGGGAGACGGATCCCCAGGCAGCAGAGGACTGGCTGGAGGCAGTGGTTCGAGTGTTTAGGCTAGTGAGGACACCAGCAGACCTCATGGTGATCCTCGCTGCGAGCCTACTACACGCAGCAGCTGGACGATGGTGGAGCTTGATGCTCCAGGTGCACGATGAGGCATCTCTACTCTGGACGGACTTCGAGAGCCTCTTCCGCTCTGAGTTCATCCCGGCCACCCTTCGAGCGGTGCGCATCCAGGAGCTTCTACAGCTGCGGCAGGGCAGCATGACGGTCGCCCAGTACTCGGCGAGGTTTACCGATCTCTCGCGCTACTCGACCGACATGGTACGGGATCCATTCTTCCGGGCCCGGACCTTCGAGCAGGGTTTGAGACACGAGATCAGGGCATCGCTGATCTCCCTCAGCATACCGACTCAGACAGGAGTACTGGAGCGGGCTCTTCTGATCGAGAGCTTCCTTGCTGAGTCTACACCAGCACAGCGACCCACCGCAGGGCGGCACGTGGCAGAGTCATCTGCAGCTGGCAGTCGACGAATGACTCAGGGGTCCAGACAGACCAGACCTCAGGGCACTGGCTCAGCAGTGCAGGGCACACAACGCGGAGCCAGTCTTTCGAGTGGAAGACAGTGCTATGCATGCGGCGGGCGAGGCCACATGGCTCGTGACTGCCCGACCTGCCATGCGGAGGAGCAGCAGACGGTTGAGGAACCACCTAGGCAGAGGCAGAGGTTCGACCGTGGCGGTCCGCAGGGAGGAGGCGGACGAGGCAGAGGAGCTGGACGAGCAGCTGATGGTGGCCGACGCTTTGAGGCTCTACCACCACCACCACCAGGAGGTCCACCCCGACCGCAGGGGAGAGCTCAGCTTCAGGCAGCCGAGGCCTTCGATCATGGAGCTCTGGGAGCCGATGGACAGGAGCAGAACTAGTGGTTACATCCTTTGTACTTCTGGTTCCTTGTTGCTTTTGTGTAGCGTCTTGTTTTACGGGCTGCAATAATAAAAGACGCATACCTTGTGATGTTTTCGTTCCTGTCCTCTATCGTAATGTTACTAAGAGGTTCCAGTTTTGGCTGTTGACTTGACCCTCACTTGTGAGACATCTACTGGAGGAGACCCAGTTACCACACACTGATGCCGACAGTGTGACTCAACCCTTGGAGGCGAGAGTAACGGTTGAATCTCTTAGTAGTAGCGTCGAGGCCTTACGACGTCATCCTTAGTATGGATTAGTATCATCCATGTTAGGATTGACTGTTTTAGGCAAAGAATGTGGTTCATCCAGGGGATGAGACCAGGTTTCTCTTTTCGGCAAAGAAGAAATCTTGCAGCTCTTGTGGGACCAGAGATGGTCCGGGCCACGTCAAAAGAGGTCCATGTCATCCAGGAGCGGGTCCTACATGGACGATCGATTCCTCTTGTGCGCAACAGATGGCGACACGGGAATCTCCAGGAGAGCACATGGGAGCGGGAGGCTCAGATGCGTGCTCAGTATCCTCTTTTGTTTCCCTAGTTTTTGATGTAGCTTTACGGGGACGTAAAGCCCTGAGGTGGGAGTAATGTAAAGACCCGTAAAATTCAAGGGAAATTTTTTCTTAATTTTCTTTGGATTTTTACAAGAGCGCGGTTTCAGACGGCACCTGATTCCGAGGCCCGGAGTGCCCGGAATTAATTTCCGAAGTTTGGCTCGGGTACGTTCAGTGAACGAACGAGCGGGAATTCCTAACTTTTGATCCGGTGCTCGGAATTGAAATCCGAGGGCACCGATGAACTCGCAGCGCCGATATTCGCTTAATGAGACCTTTTCGGGAGTTGCGTTTGTTGCGGGTTGAAAGTTACGTTTTGGGGTTTTTCAGTTAAGTTAAATAAAATTGTGTAAAACAAATTTTATTTAAACTTATTAAAAAAAAACCTACCTAAGGGGGTTAGAAGTGGGACCCACACCCACTTAACCTCCCTTGGGAGGATTAAGTGTGGTGGGGCCCACACGAACCCCTAAATCTTTTAGTAACCTCTCAACTTCCCCCTTAAACTCCTCTTTTAATAACATGACAACTTTGTTAATTAATGGAGTTGAATTGTTTGAATTGTTTGAATTTCAAACCTTTGAAATTCAAATTGATAATTGTGTGAATAAAATAAGTCTTTAGCTTATTTTATTTGGGTTAGAATTCTCTAGCCACCTTGAGAGAATTTGGAGCCTTCATCTTCTTCTTCTTCAAGCATCGACGAAGAACGCCACGTTCTCGGGAATCGTCTTTCGCGACGCCATACCCGCGACACCGACGACGTCTTCTTCCGCGTCATCTCTTCCGCGACGATTTCCCACGACGAAATCGTCGTCAAAGAACTTCGAATCCTCGCTTCACGACATCGACGTCCTTCTTCCGTGACGCCGACCACCGCGACGCGTCTTCCGCGGGTCGTTGACGATCATCGTTCTTGAATCCAGAGGTAGGGGATGTTACTTATTGATTATTTTATTCCATTCTTGAATCGTGGTTTTTAGCATGACTAAACGTGAGGCTTTGGATATTCTTAGTTATGTATTATTTAACGTGAGGGGGGTCGGACCGCATGAACACGGCCGAACCCCCCCTCCTTAGTTCTCGTTTTATTCAAGCGGGTGGAAGCAAGTGGTGTGGTGCCGTCGCACCACGCGGATGAACATGCTTATAATTTTCCGCAACGCCGTCGCACTACGCCGAGGAGAGTCTTCAAGAACGCGACGCCGTCGCGCCGCGTTGGAAGAATTCATGGCACGACGAATGGGGCGCGGTGCCGTCGCACCGCGCCGGACGAGAAGACCGCGGCCGGTTCCGGGCCGCGGCGGGACGAGGAGACCGCGGCCGGTTCCGGGCCGCGGCGGAAGGAAAGACCGGCGGCCGGGCCGCCGGCGTCGGAAGTCGAGGGCGGGACCGGAAATTCCGGTCCCGTTGGTAAAAACCGGCCGGCCAGCGGGCCGGCCGGATGTCATAAAAACCGGGGGATTAAACCCCCGGCCGGACCTTCAAGACCCCCCTCTTAATGAGGGGGGCAGTTCATTTAAGGAGGGGGGGGGGGGCAAAGCCCCCCCCGGTTTTATTCAGCCGGCCCCCGCGGGGGCCGTTTCTTTTGCAAGGCACGGCTTATAGCCGTGCCGTTTTGTGAAACGCGGGGCTTAGCCCCGCGTGCCTCCCGCCGCCGCCACGCGGTCCGCCGGCCGCCGCCGCCACGCGGTCCGCCAGCCGCCGCCGCCGCGCGGCCCGCCACCCGCCGCCGCCACGCGGCCCGCCGCCGCCGCCACGCCGCCAACCGCCGTCGCCGTCCGCCGCCGTCCGCCGCCGCCGTCCGCCGCCGCCGGCCGCCGCGCCGTCAAGAGGGGGGGGGGGGGGGGTCGGGCCGGGTCGGCCCGGACCCGGACCCCCCGTTTCGGACCAGTTTAGGTTTTTGGCTCATAACTTGAGCCTCGGACCTCCGAATGACGAACCGTCTGCGGAAACGCGATCCTTGGATCGAGACGGTCGTTTCGGTATATCGCACTCAAGGTTTCGGTTTACTTTGAGTTCGGCCGGGTTGGTTCGTTCACGAAACCAACCGGGCCTTCGGAGCGGAAACGCTCATATCTTGAGCTACGGACGTCCGATTGACGTGCCGTCAGTCGTGTAATGTTCCTCTTAGTGAGACGGATCTTTTGGCATACTCCGCCCGAGGTTTGGACGCAGGTGGAGTCCGGTCGGGTTGGTTTTGCCTTAAAAACCAACCGGGTCCCGGAGACGAAAATGCCAATAACTCTCAGACCGGGCGTCCGATCGACGCGCCGTCTGTTGCGTTGAGTTCCTTTTGACGATACGGAACTTTTGGATACATAAACTTCGGTCTTCGTGACAGTTGATGTATCAGCCTCTCGGCTCGTGGAGCGGACCCTCCGTACGAGCTTGCTGTGTGCGGGAACCCTAGTGCTGGCTGCGACTGTTCTTCTGCTACGACTGCTACTGTGACTGCGACGACGACAGTACAGAGATCCTGTGTGGATTTGATGACGACAGTACAGAGATCCTGTGTGGATTTGACGACGACAGTACAGAGATCCTGTTTGGATTTGACGACGACAGTACAGAGATCCTGTGTGGATTTGACGACGACGACTACAGCACTCAGCGATCCTACGTGGATCAGTGCTTCAGGTTCTGTGTGAGCCCGATCCTGTGTGGGTCCTTGCGCTCAGCGGTTCTGTGTGAGCCAGCGCCTACAGGTTCTGTGTGAGCCCGATCCTGTGTGGGTCTTCTGCGGGGGTTAGTTACCTATCGATCCTTCGTGGGTCCGACGACTTAGATGGATCAGTGATCATCTTTATCGTCCTTGAAGAAGTATACCTGTGTGAGCTGAATCCTGTTGTTTTCCTGTGTGGATTGTGTTGTGCAATCCTGTGTGGATTATATTTTGCTTTCCTTTGTGGAATACGTATACTTTCCTGCGTGGACTGAGTTGTACTTGGGCTCGGAGGTTGGAGCGTTTTTGAATTGATGACTTAGGTATATGTATGGGCATATACCTAAGCAGTGTTGGTTGTTACTTCGTGATTGTACTTTGCTTCGTGATTTATCCTTTGTGGAATTGAGAGACCTTCAGGGGTCTCGGGGTCCCTACTGAGTAGCTTATACTCACCCCTGCACGGGCTTCGCCCGCACTACGTTGTGTTGGTTGCAGACGACGGACAGCGTTGACTTAGCTGAGGCTTGTTGAGCGGGTCGGTACCCGGAGGTGGACCACTGGGCGGGACGTGCACGGAGCGGACGGTGGGACCCGTGGAGCAGAGGAGCTATCTGTACCCACCCTTCAGGTGGGAATTCCGGTGGACAGCTCGGAGTAGCGGCTTTTACTTTTCAGTTGCTGTTTTTCCCTTTTCGAGTTGTACTTTACTTTCAGTTTGGGTTTGTATTCTGGCCCATTTACTTTTCCGCACTTTCAGTTGTACTCTGCTTGTTTAGTGTTTACTTTCCGCTTGTTTACTCTGTGGTGTGTGTTTACTTTTCAAAGGCAATGCCTTCCCTTTTTACCGGGATTTACGCCTTGGTGCTAGTCGCCAGCCCCTGGCCTATGGAAGGCGGGCTTGGGGTAGTCACGGCACGGACCCCGAGGGCGGGTCGTGACACCCTGTGCTAGCTGAAGGGTGGATTAAATCACTAGAGAAGATTTTTGATGTCATGGGGTGTTCAAACAATCAAATGGTTAGTCTTGCTATTTACCGTTTGGAGGGTGAGGAAGATCAGTGGTGGTCTATGGTTAAAAATATGAGGGACGCCGATGAGATTGATGCTCTTGACTGGGATGAATTCAATGGTATTTTTCTTGAGAAGTATTTTCCTAAGGCTGTTTGACTTAGGATGGAAAAGAAATTCTTGGAACTTAGGCAAGAGGAAGACTCAGTGGCTACCTATGAAGAAAGGTTCACTCGATTGGAATGGTATGCTCCAAATTTTATCCGATACCTTGATAGTAAAATCAATCGTTTTTACCTAGGAATAAATCCAAAATATCGAAGGGCATTAGCTTCTCATGAGTTTAAAAGTTATGAAAAGGTTGTTCGATGTGCTGAGAAGGTGGAAATAGAGTTTTCCGATGATCAAGTGTTCTATAAAAACCAACAGAAGAAGAGACCGAGGTGGCAAGAGAAAGGTAAGAATTCTTCAAAAAAGTCTGATGGTAAGAAACCTAAGTTTCCAGTTTGTGATAAATGTGGAAAGAGGCATGCTGGGGAATGTCTTCTAAATTATGGAATGTGCTATCGATGTGGTAAGATGGGACATAAGGCTCGTTATTGCACTAAAAAGGATCAAGTTCAAGGTGAAGGTAAGTCCAAATTTGATTTACAGTTAGTGAAATGTTATAAGTGCAATGAGATGGGTCACTATGCAAACGAGTGTCCGACAAAGAGCGTGATTGATGGGAAGCAGTTAGACTACAAGCAGAAAGGGGTGGTGAAATCCTTTTCAACTACTTCAGCAGATGTCGGGCCATCAAATAAAGTTGTATCAGGTACATTGTTTTTTTTTCAGATTATGCCAGTGTGTTGTTTGATTCAGGGTCTACACATTCTTTCATCTCTGAAACCTTTTCTAGTAAAATGGGAACACCATCTCAAAAAATGACTCCTGAAATATTGGTAAAAACACCTTGGGGTAATGTTGAGGCAAAAAGAATTTATAAGAATCTTCCTATCCTTATCTGTGGAAAGAACCTACTTGCAAACCTTATTGTTCTACCTCTAGTAGAGTTTGATGTTATCCTGGGTATGGATTGTCTCTCTATTTACCATGCTAAGATTCACAATAGATCTAAAGAAGTTTCTTTTCAGAAAGACTTTCAGTTTGTGTACAAGAATGAACCCTTACTGTTGATAACTTATCAAGAGGCCGAGAAACTTGTAAAAGATGGAAATTAATGTTACCTTGCACACATCGTTGAGAATAAAGGAACTGTTCAGATTAATGATGTGCTAGTGGTAAATGAGTATCCTGATGTTTTTCCTGATGAGTTTCCTTTAATAATACCAGATCGGGAAGTTGAATTTACTGTTGACTTAATCCTGATGCTAAGTCAATTTCAAAACCCCCTAATCGAATGGCTCAAATTGAACATTTAGAGTTGAAGGATAAATTCCAAGATTTATTATAGAAAGGTTTCATTCGACCTAGCACATCACCATGGGGTGATCCTGTCTTGTTCGTTAAAAAGAAATATGGTTCAATGAGACATTTCATTGATTATAGAGCCTTGAATAATATCACTGTTAAGAACAAATATCCTTTGCCTCATATCGACGATTTGTTTGATCATCTCCAGGGAGCTCAGTTGTTTTCAAAGATTGACTTGAGATCGGGGTACCATCAGCTGAAGGTAAAGAAAGAAGATGTTCCGAAGACCACGTTCCATACAAGATATGGCCACTATGAATTTGTAGTAATGCCTTTGGGGCTAACCAATCCACCTGCTGTATTCATGGACTTAATGAATAGAATTTTGCATGAGTTCTTGGATAAGTTTGTGGTGGTTTTTATTGATGATATTTTGGTGTTTTCTAAAAGTAAAGAAGAGCATTAAAGACATTTAAGGGTTATCTTGCAAACCTGAAAAGAAAATAAATTTTATGGGAAATTCGGAATGTGTGAGTTTTGGTTGCAACAAATTTATTTCCTTGGTTACATTGTTTCTAAAGATGGGATTACTGTTGATCCTGAAAAAACAAAAGTTGTGGAAGACTGGCCAAGACCCACAAATGTAACTGAGATTCATAGCTTCCTTGGTTTGGCAGGCTATTACCGAAGGTTTGTTAGAAGTTTTTCACAGTTATCTAGTCCAATGACTAAGCTAACTTGGAAGGGTGTTAAGTTTATCTGGACAAAAGAATGTGATGATTTTTTTCAGCAATTTAAAAGAAGATTGGTGAATGCTCCAGTTTTGGCACTACCTTCTAGGAATGGTGAGTTTGTTATATACAGTGATGCTTCATTGAAAGGACTTGGTTGCGTCCTAATGCATAATGATCAGGTAATTGCTTATGCTTCACGAAAGTTGAAAAATCATGAGGTAAATTACCATACACATGATTTGGAATTAGCTGCTGTTGTTTTTGCATTAAAAATTTGGAGGCATCATTTGTATGGAGTAAAGTGTAAATATATACCGATCACAAAAGTTTAATGTATATATTCACTCAGAAAGAATTGAACATGAGACAAAGGATATGGATAGAATTAATCAAGGATTATGATTATACAATTCATTACCATCCAGGAAAAGAAAATAAAGTGGCTGATGCTTTGAGTCGAAAAAGTAATGCTTCATTAGCAATGTTGCGTTTGGAACGTGATCCTTTGGTTTAGGATTTGATGAACTTTGGCAAAGAAGTTGTTGATGCCGGAAGTTCTTCTGTTTTGTTTCGGGTATCAGTGAGATCATCTCTATCAGATAGAATCAAGCAAGCACAGAATCAGACAGTGAGTTGTAGAAAAAGGTAGAGCTGGTTCAGAAAGGTAAGTTTCCTGAATTCAATATTGATAATGATTGCGTTTTGAGATTTGGGAAGAGATTGTGTGTGCCTTATGATTCACAGTTGAAGAGAGAGTTGTTATGTGAAGCTCATAGTTCTCCGTTTTCAGTTCATCCTGGAAGTACTAAGATGTACAGAGATCTGCGGGAGTACTACTGGTGGGATGGAATGAAAAGAGATATTGCTGATTTTACTCTGTATTGTTTGACTTGTCAGCAGGTTAAAGCAGAGCGGAAGTTACCGAAAGGGATGCTTCAGCCTTTACCAGTTCCAGAATGGAAATGGGAAAATATATCCATGGACTTTGTTGTGGGATTACCAAATACATCTCGAGGTAATAATGCAATATAGGTTATTGTTGATCGCTTGACTAAATCTGCTCATTTCCTTGCTATACGAGATACTTTTTCCCTAGATCAACTTTCCTGTTTGTATCATAAAGAGATAGTCAGGTTACATGGAGTTCCTCTCTCCATTGTATCTGATCGTGATCCCAGATTCACTTCTAACTTTTGGAAAGGCCTTCAGAAGTCGTTGGGTACTGAATTAAATTTTAGTACAGCTTTTCATCCTCAATCAGATGGGCAGTCAGAACGAACAATTCAGACATTGGATGATATTCTACGTTCTTGCTCTATGGATTATCAAGGAAGTTGGGATCAACATCTTTCTTTGGTTGAATTTTCATATAATAACAGTTTTTATTCCAGTATACAGATGGCACCATTTCAGGAATGATATGGGAAGCGGTGTCGAACTTCAACTTTCTGGGATGAAGTGGGTGATAGAATATTGATGGGACCTGAATTGGTAGAAGGGATGGAAGAAAAAGTTCAGCTAATTCAGAAGCACGTGAGAATAGCTCATAGTAGGCAGAAGAGTTATGCGGATAACCGGAGGAAGGATCTATCTTTCGAGGTAGGTGATCATGTTTTTCTCAAGGTTTATCCTTGGAAAAGTGTGATGAGATTTGGTAAGAAAGGAAAGCTGAGTCCAAGGTTTATTGGACCATATGAAATTCTAGAGAGAGTTGGATCAGTTGCATACCGGGTGGCTTTATCTCCGAGTTTATCTCAAGTACACAATGTTTTTCACGTTTCGATGTTGAGAAAGTATATGCCAGATCCATCTCATGTTTTGAGTCCAGAGGTAGTTCAGCTGGAAGAGAACCTATATTATGAGGAACAACCGGTCTAGATTCTTGACCACAGGGAGAAAGTGTTACGAAATAAGGTGATTAATCAGGTAAATGTTTTGTGGAAAAACCACATGATGGAAGAGGAAACATGGGAATCTGAAAATGCAATGAGGGATATGTACCCCCATTTATTCGATAAGTAAATAAATTGCGGGGACGCAATTTTCTAAAGGGGGGAAGGATGTAACATCCCATGTAAGTAATGAATAATATATATTTTTATCTATGTATGTTAATTAATTATATAGTGTTTTAGAGGCTTAAAATGAAAATAAATCCAATCTTAAGCATGAAATACACTAATATTCTTAAATGATTGTTTTACTGCCTTTTGATGGAAAATACTTTTTAAATAAATATTTTGACAATTTCATAATCTATATTTGTAAAAATAAACATATTCATTATGATTGGGACATTTAATTTTACATTGGATAAATTTTTGGTATTTTTCTGACAATGTTCATTTTTTAATGAATAGTGAAAAATACTGCATTTTACATCAAAACTGCTTTTTAATGTAATTTATTTATATGATTAGATTATGTTTTGAATTTGTTTTAAAGTGAAATTACAATATATTTTTACCATTTAATACAATGGTGGTCATTGGAATCAATTTCACTTTGAAACTGGACTTAATCTAGTGTCAATCTTTTCATAGATATTATTTAAAAAAAACCTGCTATTTGTCATGACAGCGGGAATTAATTATTAAATTAATTAATGTGACTTATATGTTTTGAATTTTGTAAAATAGACTACATTTTTGAATTCGAAGTATCAAATATATATTAGGGTGAATTTTTGGTAATTTTCTGAAAAACATCAATTTTTGATGAATAGTGAAACCACTAAGTGGTACTTATAAAAACTGATTTTTCCGTTTAAATGAAATTTTTCCATCATTGTGTTTTGAGTTTCAAAAATCCGACATACATGGTTGTCATTAATAAGTAAAATGTGGTTCAATAAGATTAAAATAATTTTTTGGTGAATAGTAACTCTTAAGTTCTTAATCGCGATTAGTGGTAATTAGTGTAGTTTAAGGTAAAAATAATGTTTTAATAATATGAGATGCGCTTGACACATGTCCTACCCTCATTGGATGTGTCATGGCCGACCAATACAAGCCATGGGTCATGTTGGGGACCCCATGGAGCCACTTTGGTTGGGAAATGACATAAATAACCTTTTATTAAATGTTAAAGTAAAAATGACACACACATAAGGTGTTTTACTAAACCAATTTTTACCTGGGGTTATACAAGTCATATTTTTGACTATAAATATTCATTAGAAATCTAAAAATATTTCCTACATCATAGTATTTTTTTTATAATTTTTAGACATTAAATAAATTAAATTATTTATGACATCATGATGATGCAGCGATGACCTCATTATTTAACGATTTGAATAAAATGGAATGATAATGTAAAATCTAAAACCTACATATGGCCAAAACCAATTTGATGAGTGGATTTCGAACCCTTATCAGCATATCCTATAATTATATCAATTTTGGACCTTTTGAATCCGAAACTCATTTTAAAATAAGTAACTTATCTTTACATTCCAAGAGTGCCCCTCCTCTCCTCTTATAAAAGGCCCCCACCTCTACCTCCTTACCCACACTCCCAAAGCCTTTGGCTCGGCCAACCCCTGCCAATTTTGTCTCTCCACTTCCCTATCTTACTCCTTGAAGCCTCACATTGGGCATAAGTCTTCCCAAGGAAGCCTTTGAGCTCAAACCAAAGGGTGTTACCCGATTTTAAGGACATTAAAGAATGGCCGAGTCAAGTAGGACCCGAGGTATGGGACTTCATCTCAATCTCCTTTCATTGAGGAATATTATGTTTTATACACAACCTTCTCTTATACGGTGTATAAACCCCTTTTACTTTTACGTTTATCCAAAAGGAATCTTTTTTATACGAAGTGTTTTACTAAACGATAAAAGGGAATGTTTTTGTCGTATGTATGCAGCGACAACGACTTCTCCGCCGCTGTGACCATTATTTGAGTTTCGGCATCCTCTACAAGCCATACCGTTTTTAAAAGAAAAATAAATACCATGTTTTACTTTTCATTTATTTTGGTATTGAAAATTGTTTTCATAATGTTTTTATATCAATGTTTTGTATTGATATCTTGTGATTGAAATGTGGAAATGTTATGTTTCTTTATGCATGTTTTATGTGATATGATAATGTTGAGTTTCTTGGGCATTATTATGAAGACGGGTGGTTCTGTGATAAACTAAGGGTAGGTGAGCCTGATATAGCTTTCCGATGCATTGGGTAACGCGAAGGAGTGAAGCGTTAAGGTTACTCCGAAGAGATTTAGGGAATATACCATGATGGGTATTCCAAACGTAACCAAGAGGGTTACTCCCTACGTAAGGATGTTATGAATGCCTCAAGTTACCTTTATGTCTTATGATTTCTATGATTTATTCATGATTTTATGAGGTGTGTTAAAGTGTATATGTTTTATGGGTAAAGTATGATTTCATTCTTATGTATATATGTACCCATGTTTCCTTTCCATAATTTTATATCCCTTACTGAGATTTTTATGCTCATCCCTTGTTTTTTTTGAAATGTTTATCACAGGTCAAGAGAAAGGTACATGAAATGATGATAGTGTCAAGGAAGTGTCAAGAAATAATCCATGATTTATTTTAAATATGTTTCCATTTATGGGAATGAAGAATACTATCTTTATGTAACCACTTTGTTTATATGTAGAATGTAATGCTAGTTTTATGATCTAATTCTCTAAAACTCTAAACCCGAAAAGATCCTCAATGTGTAATCTTGTAATAACTCAAGATTAAGTAAGGTTTAAGGCTGGGTCCTTATACACCTACATTTAAAAAAACCAACACTCACTATGGAATCTGTCAAAGAGAAAGAAGGTGTATAATTCATTTAAACACAAACTATAAATTATATCCAATTATATTATCCATAGATACATCAATTTAAATATGATCTATTGAAATATGAAATATGGATGTACATGGAAATATGAATAAAAGAGAGTAATCTTACCCAAAAATCACTAAAATTTTAACAATGAAGACCAAACAATAAATGAAGAATCCTATAAGGGTTGGAGGTTCCTAATATTTTCTGGGGAATGATTTGGTACAAGAGAAATAGAACTAGAGACTGGAAAAATAAATCATATGTACTTCCCATTTAAAAACCACAGTCGGGGTATTACATGATTGGTAATCCCAATACAAGTTGTGAAATTGTTAACATTCATAACAGCCAGAAAAATGATCACATTATATTTAAAGCCATTCATTATATAAAAAATTGTGTAAATGTATTATCACAATGTGTAGCCTTTCATGGTGTGAGTTTTATCATGAATATAACCTTCTCATGGTATAATCCTAGTGACCATTACACATCATGTAACCCAGTGGCATGACTTGTAACCCTCTAGAAGCCTATTAAAAGGCTAGATATACGTGAGAATCCATTAAATATCAAACTTTAACATTATATATATCCTCCCAATTAATTCCAAAACCTACCTAGTTAATGGAAAAGGAAATTCATTAAATAAGTAAAGACAAACCCATCATATGGGAAATAGGTTATTACAATAATTGGTAATTTCATCAAAATTAATTTCATTCCTTACCATATATAAATACACTTTACAAGAAAATTTAATCTTTACCAAATTGGATGGATAAAAATTTATATGAGAAATACCTAATTATGTACTTCTAAGATGATTAAAATGTCAATCCATAATAAATATATATATAATAGTTAAGTATTTGTCCCCATTAGTGACATTTAAGTAGGTTCCATGTATCCCTATGATTTAGCACAATTACTCGACTTATCATTATTGAATTTAAATGTGTCATACTAGTCTTTAATAAGCATTAACATAATTTAATTATTTTTATTAATGTATTCCTATATAAAATTACACCGTATGAATTTACGATTAGAATATATATAAAATTATTAAATATAATGAAAATTTATCCACATTATCAGTTTATAAATTAAAAAATATAAATTTAAAATCACGATTTGGATAATTTTTTCGCATAATTTTTTAAATTTCATGAGGAATATTCTACCACTAACTGCCTTCATCCCATGAACACATTCATATACATTCTTTGATACAATGACATAGATTCCAGACCCTTATACACTAAATTGCTCTGTGGGCACTTGTTAACTAAAAAACTCCTCTTTAGATTGTTTAAATTAAATTCACATTTTTCATCCCATGTGAACATAAATACACTTTATGTAAACTAAACTAACAGTGTCTATATCATTGAGTAATTTAAAAAAAATAATAATTCATATTATATTTCCAATATTGTAAATATCTGAATCTCATAAAATGTGATTTTATATTCTAATGTTTAAAAATGCACATCATTGGTGGATCAACCATCATTCCAACAATTATTATTTCAAGATGTAATGATGATACATTTTTTCAAAAAAAATCACCCCTATAACATCTAGAATAATATAAATCATTTCTGAAGGTCATTTATATTATCATCAAACGATATTAATTATATTCCATTCTCATAGAACATAAAAAATTAGATACTATAAATGAGACTGTGAAGTTTTTATGGTAATCATTAACGAATTTATTTTATATTTTTATGATGATAGTGAGGGAATTTGTAAATAAAAGTTATATAAAAAAAATTATAGTATCTATACATAAAATGGATAACTTGTTTCAGTATGTCTATGCATTTGACCATTTAATGATGACATATAGACAGATGATCAATTAAAAAAAATTAGATAATCAAAATTTAAAAATCATGTCATCATTAAACTGTATATGATACTTATTATTGGTCATTATCATATTAACTTTCTTTTAATGAATTAAAATTCACAGAGATCAATATTTTGTTTTAATAATATAGATAGGTTCACCCCTATATAAACACATAGATTAATAAATCCCTTATCTATATTATTAGTATGTACCTACTAAATTCTTGTAACTCAATCAATGTTATTTTATAATGTGTCTTTAAAATACAAATAACAAGATTCTTGGGATAGACTAAAAACTAAACATCATGATTTGAGATATTCGATAAAAATTATACTATATATTTATTGGAATATTGTGGAAAATATGAAAATATTCTATGTATGTAATACCCTAATCCATTGGAGATAAATAACACTCATAAATTTGTAATAAAACACATATATTGGATGAAACTTCCTTTTGAATTTTATATTCACCATCACCCTATTATAAAATAACAAGATGATTCAAAAATTTAAAAGTATTATCCAATTATTGAAAATTGTTAATGGATCTATAAATTTGGTAACAAAATATACCAAAAGAAAATATTATTAAAATAGTGAAAAAATATGATTATTTTCAAGGTATCAATCATAAAAATTTATACAAGGGAGGTGATATAAATATGAGAAGTTATCATAATACCATCTATAGTTTTTATCAATAATTAATCATCTGATCGTTGAGGTGGTGGACTAATGCTATTATAAATGTCCTCATATATTAAAATAGTTTGTATAATTTTAATCAATTAGGATATTCATTTAAAATGTTTTTTCTAATATTATTATTCACCACGTAATTTTATTTTCCCACTTTATCAAATGTGATAACATTATATTACCCATTATCACCTGAATTGTGGGGATTATTATGATGAATGACATCATCAAACCAAATATTATGTTTTTGTTGTATTAATTCCCATAAATGATGTAATTCAATCATTAGAGTGTTTTTGAAATATATTTTTTATCTGTATTCACACTATATATCATCATATTATTGTAACATTGTGTTTTATTACCAAGAAAGGCATATTTACTTTAGAAGAATGAATTTCGATTTCAATTATGGGAATTTCAACTATGATTATATCAATATTTTTAACGTGAAGAGTGATTAATTTTTACTCATATATATGTTCTATAATATAAATTTCCTAAAAATTTCATCTCTAATATTCTCCCAAACCATGAGAATAATTGGTATAATCATTAACCATTTGTACCAGGAGATCACATAAGACTATTTCATTATGATTACTAAAGTCACATGTTTATAAATCCATTCAATGACATGATATTATGATGAAAAGTAATTGTCACAATGCACTTTAATTTTTTATAAAAACAATTATAATAAATCATATTTTTTTAAGAAATCATAATATATACCATGATATTCTAAATCCATCAAAATTAGATCAAGTAATTACTTTCTCATTTTCATCGAATGTTTTCATGGAATTAATTTCAAAAAAAAACCTATTATACTACTCTTATACAATGGATTCAATTAAATTCCATTTTATTTTATTCAAAAATATGTTTTACTATTTTAGTTCTTCGTCTTCCTAAAAACGACCAAAACAATTCATGCTCATAAAACATCTGAACGAAAAATATATTTCTAGTGTTACTTATCTATTATATATGAATTTTTGGATTTTATGACATAGTAATGGAAGCTATTTGTTTCCACATAAGTGAATATATGGAATGTTATCCCTTTCATTTATTACTTGGATTACTAAATTTATTTATATTGTGAAAGGGATTAATAAAAATAGAAAAATGATTTTTGATATGATAATTATGAAATTATTTTCCACATTCGTTGTGAAAATTTTTCATCCTATTTTCATTCAAGGACAAATCATTTAAAATAAATTTTTAAAATTCTAGCATTATTTAAAAAATGATAAATCCAATAATCAAAAAACCACCCCCTAGATTTATTAAATTATGAACACTTTTAATATATTTATGCCACTTTAGGACCATCCTGTACGAATTTATGTTCATCATAGTTTAAATTATTTTCCTTCGTAATATTATGCAAAATATAATCACATAAAATATATAAGGTCTTCTCTTGTAAAAAAAGATTCTACCAGAGTGGAATGTATATAAAATCAAAATCATAGTTTATAAAAAATGTAATATATTACACAAAAACACACACCCTATAAACGTATATGTCTTTGGATGATGGATACTACATAAATATTTAGTTTATTATACAAAAAATCTCAATATGACCCAAAACATTCTTCATAAATGGTACAATTCATAGTCATACTGTGCATAATACCATTGTTCTTAAAATAGGGAAAATTTACTCATATTAATCGGTGATCGTAGAAGAAAAATATTGTTAATCATGGGATACATCTTTCTATTATCACCTGAATCCAAAATATAAGATTACTATATTAATAGCAGGACACATAAATTTAAAATTTATACCCATATATATATTTTTCATAAATCAAGATTCATTTCATAAAAAAATTTGAAAATAAAAGAAATTAATCTTATGTGTGTAGTGTCATCAACAATAAATCAATATCCATGAAGTTATATCATAAATATATAAAATTTTTATTAGTGTAAGGAATAATCCTAACCACTGATGATAATTTAATTATCAGATGGTCTGTGCCTATATAGCATCACTAAATTTAAAATATATTTATGTTAATAAATTTTTATTTTCTTATTACATTGTGATGGATAAAAAATGGAACATAATTTAATTATGATTTATTAATATATAAATGAATGTAAATTATTTTATTGCTCACTAAAATTAATATATGCATTTTCCTTATAATAAGGTTAAAATTACCCAAAGGAAATAACATTAAATTTAGAAAAAACAACTTGAACTATTGTGATGAATTTTTCCATTTTAAAAATTAAATATATATAAATATTTGAGTCAAAAATAGTTTTAAAAAATAAATTAATAATTATAAAATTGAATTTTATAAATCCAGTATGTTTTTAAAAAAATTCAAGAATATAATTATAATATTTATTTTTAGAATGATAATATTTGTTTATAATATAAAATTGTAAATATATTATCTATTTAAAATAAAAAAATAATTTTGATATAAAAGTATATGGAAAAATATTTTTTTAACTATATACAAATGAATGATTGTGAGAGATCAGATTAATATAGATCAACCCGTTGCATGTTTCATAATATCAAGATTCTCAAAGGAGGATTGTAGGTAGTCTGAGGGAGTATGGATATGAATTGATATATATTGTAATAAATACAAATCTTGTAATAATTTCACATCGTGTTATTCATGTTCTGGATGTGTATGTTTATTGGTGTTAAACAATAAAAAAGTTCAGACATTTTCTTGGCGGAATGCACTATATAAAATTATATGACGTGAGAGGGGATAATCCATTATGTAAATACCCAAAGTTGTATCTTTAAAATGTTTTTATCCTCTTGGGTTTTTCAAACCATACAGCTATATTTCCTCTATCTCGATTCCAAGAGACCCAACAACCCCATCATCATTGTTGTTGAGATTACTTCATCAAGGATCAACACCTAGATTCCCTACTTCAATATATAGTAATATTTAATCGATAAATGGTATGTTATACATCCGTTCATGAAATTTATTCCATTAGTTTCCTCTCATTTATCTTTTTCATGTGATGTTTCTCTATATCCATGTTCTGATTGTGTTTTTTTGGGTTATTTGGGGTAATTGTGGACCAGGTATTTAGGTGGATATTTTTCTTGCGGGAGAGGATATATAGAACTACATCACTTTTCCATTATACTTCAAAGAGTTTTGAATCACTTTTTTTGAAGGGGATTGATTTCATCACTATTTTTTACATGAAATCATAGGTATGACATGATTTATCCCCTTGAATTCCAATGAAATTAACCTATAAATTTTATGAACCATATTATTGAATTGTTATATGTCATATTGTGATGTTTTTGTTTCTATAATAATAATTGTTTTCCTCTTTATTAGGTTGATAGTAAGAAATCTATGCAGTACTTGTTAATGTTGGATTGAAAAGGAAATTTGTAATGAATGTGAATCTTGAATTAGGTGATAATTACTTAGAAAAAGGATTAAAGATTCAATTTTAATAAATCTGATTATTTTTGTACTTTTAGTATGATCAAATTGATGTTGGTTGTAATTCTAAATTTAATTGGTTATGAAACATAAATCATGTTAATTATTATTTGAAAAAAAATAAAGGTAGGTAAAAATAATTGTTTTATTATTTAGTGATTGTTGTGATAGATTTCTTCATACGTCTCCCTTAGTTGGTACTACTGTTATGGAATTAGTTAATTTAAGATGGATTAAATAAAATTTTGTTTCATTAATGATAATTTATTATACTTGATATATTTTCCCCTTTTTGTAATGGTCAACATCCTTATTATTTGGAACTCTGAGAGCTCGTTGAGTGTAGGGGATGGATGCCTTGTTTTAGGTCCATGTGATCGGTTTCATTGTTTATTTAATTATACATAATATGTGATATTAGGATATCTTTTAATGGAGTGGTATATTGGTATGAGTGGTGAGGATCATAAGATGTGACAAGTGTCTGGGATGGCGGAGCCTTTTGGGCTATTGTGGTGTGAGGGGTATGAAGGCCTAGTTTTTGTTGAAGAAGTTGACGCTTGTGGTTGTGTGTTGCATAATAATATTCATTTGGGAGTCAGAGAGGACCCCAAATATGATGAAATGGATTGAATCCTGTCATACCCATATATAATAAATATTTATGGTTATTTGAATAAGTTATTTAGGAAAAGGAGAGGTTGTTTGTTTATCAAATTTTGTTTCCATGTTTCTTGAGGAAAAAAGACATGCATGGTTGTTTACATTTTTTGTACCATTGGATGTCTTCCTACTATACATGATAATATGGAAGGGAATGTTATTAATAAATAAATATATGTTTGACCCATGTGGTTGTAGCTTGATGGTATCCAATGATGATGATATAATTTTGTGTCGTTGTGGACTATGTTTTATTTTCCTTAGAGGGCATGGAACATTTTTTAATGCTAATGTAATGTAATTGGGGAAATTAAATAAGTCAATTTATGGTTAAGGAAACAACTAAAATAAATTTAGACTTATTAAAAGTATTTAATATATTAATATAGCTATTTATATTTTTTTGTGCTTATATGATATTTATTCATAGTATTGACACTTGGGAGTATGAGAGATGTTAGATGATGTTGATTATAGACTATGTTATGCCCATAGTGTGGTTGTGAGATTTATTATATCATGTAAATTTTTTGTTTTTATTTGATAATAAATAATATTATTTAGGAAACCTGACACCCTAGGGATTATGAGTCCTAGCTTTTTTTCCCAACATCACAATGGGATGATGAATAGATGACAACCCCCATTGAACCGACTCCATTCTCTTGGTAGTAACTTATACTATTATGAATTTTGGTTATTTTTATATATATATATGTGTGTACATTGATTTAGTTACGTGTCGTTATTTGTCACACATGAATTCCTTTTATATTTTCATAAGGACAACTAAATGTATAGTGTGTGTAGGCTATGATGGGTTGTGGTTACATACTAAGTGTATGGATTGTGATTGATTGAGGTCTAAATACCTGATGTATGATACATAAAATGTGGGCTATAGTGGCTCCTAGATAATATATGGTTTCATTTGGTTATGTTGACAAGGTGGTGCGTTAACCAAGGTGCATGTTGTCGGGATTCTCTTATTTGTCTGCAGGTTAGTATTGTCAGAGTAGGATGCATATGAAGATTGATGTTGGTGAAGAGTGGTAAACTAGAAAGGCTGTAGTATTAAGGTAAAATTGATATTCATTATAATATTATATACTTGTGAATTTTATTCATGAATAATGTATATATTGTGAGTCTGTGAACTCTATGTACATGTTTAGCTGATGAGTTATATTCACTTTTTTAGAGTGATTTATCACGTATTCATTAACTTTTTGCACATGATGATAAAGGGAGAATAATTATGAGTAGACTATTATAAAAATCCTAGAAATGTATGATTTTTATAGGTCATTTGGATCATGTTGGAGATCTGGATGGTTTCTACTAGCTCGGGGATTAGTATGAGTAGTTTGGGAATCATGGTCACTGTCATAATTGCATTATTTATCTACTTCTAGTTTTCATTTTAGTTATAGTATTTCTCACCTGATATTAAATATTGTCACTTTGGATTTTATCTAATATTCTGGACTACTACGGGACTCAGGTGTCACTATCTCTCTTCTCTCATTTCTAGTCATATAGGGGAACAACATGTGGGTGGGGGTTATTTCATAGTGGTTTCAAATGTCTGGTTGTTTCATATGATGATGTCTGGATTTAGGAACAACAAATAGTGCATGGGATGGTAGGGAAACTATGTAATATAAGTTTAAAAATCACTGTAAAATTGGGATAATTTCATATAAATATGTATTTAGGGCCCTCTTTGATCCGGTGAATGGAAATTTAATCATAAATTGGCTACAAAATAAATTTTTACTAGTTTCTTCATTGACACATATTAAAGGATCATTCATCATTATTAATTATTCCTATGTTTGAAGGTGTAGGCCTTGGTATATGTTAACATATAATGAATGAAATAAAAATATTAATTAGTGTTACAATTCATCCATATTGTTGGTTTATGAGCTATATTTTTTTAATTTTTATTATCAATACAGTTCAAAATCCTCGATAGTTTCTTATAATAGATGTGATGATGGTTTCACAAACATATCCACATAGATTTTTGGCCAATGATAATGAAAGTTGGAGGAGGACACACTTGTTCTATTTTGTGATAGTCTTTAGAGGTTGAAGGGATCCATTTCAAATGTAGTCAAAAAAATACTGGTTGGAGGAGGTGGAGATATCCATCAGAATGATCGATGCTATTATGAATCAATGGGTATCATTGTATACAAGGATGTGGAATGGGGAAGAAAGGCAATGGTTGTTCATGTTCTTCAGAGATCACGAGGATTTAGAGGTCTCATGGAATTTCCTCCAAGAGTATTTCAATGCTCAGTTTCATTATTCAACCATGTTGGTGGCCAGTCATTAAGAGATACATACCATTAGATAGGGGATATCCTATGTATGAGTATTCGAGATCCATTTCAAGATCCATATCTGATATTCTTCAGACCTATTATCAGAGTAGAATATTAGAGAATTACATTTCAAGGATTATTTGGATCTACAGATCCAGTAACAGATCACCCAATTTATGCTGAAGAAGTATCTCGAGGAGATGGAAATATTATTGGTCATCAAGTGGACATTATCCAGAACTACATTATCATGAGACTTCATCCATCATGATGTCGTATAAAGTAGTGGTATGGTTTTAGGATCACAGTTTTCCTGACTAAAGAGATTTCATTAAGCTATGGGTAGGTCACATCTCGTAATGTATCATTTCTCTTGGAATATCCACCATAAAGCCTATTCTAATGGACCAGGAACATGTTTTTCTATTATAGGTTGAGTCCAGTATCAATAAGAGTTCCCAACCATACTGATAAGTCAGCATGCAAAACTTTTTTTTCTTCATCATTGTCTCTTGTGGATGTTCCAACTAGGGCAGTAATTGTAGGTTTCTCTAGTTTGGGATTAGTAGAGATTATATGGGGTAGGAAGTGGATAGCTAGTGGGATAAAACACATCCCTAGAGAGAATAAATCTATCATGGAGGTGGTATTCATCATGTTTTGAGAGGATTTTTAGATTTTAATGGCCAACTTATTGCTCTAGTATTTCCATCTACAGAAAAGAAGGATGAAATTCATGCAACTCAATGTTTTATTTCTACTTGGGTGGATGACATATTTGTTCAAGGAGAAAAAAAATCCTTTATATGACGTTCCCTTGTCCATGAGTTCAGTGATGAGGTAGGGATTATTCCATTTCCCTTGGTATTGACTAAACCTGTTGTATGATGAGTTGAATTATTTTAGGATGGTAGAAAAATTGATTTAGTAATGGAGTATCACAATTATTAGGGAGAGTTAATAGGTGTATGGGTACAACCATATGATATCATCATCATCATGGATGTGATGTATTTAGTATAGGATGTTTGATATTTAATCAAGATGAACGTTGTGTTTTTTATTTATGATGGAGGGCCAATATTTTTTTAGTTTGTGAGACCCTCAGATAGGTCAGAGGCATGTTCTATCCTTTTAAATTGCAATGGATTGGACATTCCTAAGTTCATCAGAAAATCATAAGTGGGAATTTCATAGGTATATAGAAGAGTAACCAAATTTATTTACATAGGAGGTTGTAACATCACCCCCTTGAAGAGAGTAGGATTTCAGGATCAAACTATATCCATGAACGTCTTCTATATTGATGAAATTATCTAATATGGAACCTTATATATTGGGAGATCTATGTATACAGCTCGATGGTTTACTATGGGGTTTTTCATCATCCAAGTTATTCATCATTTGGTGAATCTATTTATTTCAAAAATAATTCTGATGGTAGTTTACATGTGTGTGTCGATTATCGTTGCATTATCCATGTGATATTGAAGAAATGATATCCACTTCTAAAGACTGGTGATTTATTCCATGAACTGTTTCATTAAATTGGGTATCAAATATCATTTTCCATTCATGATATCATTAGATGCATGTAAAGGATGAGTATTTCCCAAATAATAATGTTATTTGTCATTATAGCCATTATGAGTTTTTTGGTAGGTCATTAAGTGTGACTAATGATCTAGTGGAGTTCATGGGGTTAATGAATGGTGTGTTCCATGATATAATGGACAATTTTTTTTTTCATTAACAAATCCTACAGTTAATTGATCTATGGAGGAGACTATAAAGAATATGTTTTTCATTTTTGGATTTCATCTCTCTGATATGATGTTTGTGATGTTTTTATATTATTAATTTTGTGATCGATAATTCATTTTGATGGGTCATGTTATATAAGACTAATAATTAGTTGGGGTATATCAAAAAATAGAAGCATTTTTTCATGTTAAGATCCCAATACAGTGGTAGAGGTGCCAATATCCCATTGTCATACACGATATTACACCTGGTTCATTGGTTATTTTTCTCAGTTTTCGACTACTATAACAGTGTTCACAAGAGTTTATTTGGAATTTATATTGACTACATATAGTTAGATGGATTTTGAGTATCTAGATTAGATTTTGGTCAGTTCTATAGTTCATTTTCATCAAATATATGGAGTTGTGTTTGAGGTTTTATATGATTCATCATATCTTGTGATGGATGGTGTTTTGATAAATAACAGATCAATCATTTCTTTATGGGTCTGAACCATTATTATCCCTAACTATAACAATGCGACCCATGATTTCAAGATGGATGATTTAGTGTTTTTCATGCTTTTTTGGAGACATTACCTAAAAGGTGATCATTTTGTTGGCATCACCGATCATAATATATTGAGGTATTTTTTTCTCCCAATTTGACTTGAACACAAGTTGTCATCGGTCATTGGAGTTATTATCATATTACAAATTAAATTTTTGATATACATCATTATTGGGTAATGTCATGGATGATGTGATGAGTAGGAATTCACATAGTGACATAGTGATAGGTTATGGTCATTCCTAGAGGGTTATGGAAGAACGTTCATCATCACACCACTACAAAAAAATGACTACATTAGAAGGGGTTATTTTTGACTTTAGAAGGGGTTACAACTCCTTCTAAATACATTAGCGGCGGTTTTGAGGAACCACTGCTAATGTGGACGCTTACTGTCATTAGGGGCGGTTTTGAGGAACCACTGGTAAAATCGTGGACACTTCAGCGGCAGATACATTAGAGGGGGTTTAAACACCCTCTAATGTTTATTTTAATTCACCGAAAATGCATGCAGTATGGGTGTTTATAGTCCAAACCGCCTCTAGTAGAGTGAAATTGAGGTGGTTTTAAACCTCCCTCAATGTGGTTTTACTTTAGGGGTGGTTGTGTGAAAACCGCCCCTAATGTTTATTTATTTATTTATTTGTTTTTGTTACCCAGGCACGTCATCCACGTCCCGCACCCAGTATGGACGTTGTCATGCGTTTCGCTCCTCGCATGGCCCTCTTCTCTGTCCCGTCTATATCCCACACCCCTCACCCCCACGCCCCGCATGGCCTCGGTCCAACGCCCCACTCCCTATGTATGGCCTCGGTCTAGCGTCCCCGTCTCCCCGCATGGCGTCTACTCTGTCCCGCGTCCCGCGCCCCAGATGGCCTCGGTCCACTGCCTTGCGCCCTGTGCATGGCCTCTGTGACTCATCCCCGTCCCCCCCCCGCATGGCCTCTGCGCTGTCCTGCATCCCACGCCTCGCATGGCCTCGGTCTAGCGTCCACGTCTCCCCGCACGACCTCGGTCCAGCGTCCTCGTCTCCCCGCATGGCCTCGGTCCCGTGTCCCCGTCTCCCCCGCATGGCCTCTTCTATGTCCAGTGGGCCTCTTCTCTGTCCCGTGTCCCGCGCCCCACTCCTTGTTGATGGACTCTATGTTGCGTCCCCACTCCCCGTATGGCCTCTGCTCTATCTCGCGTCCCATTGCCCACATGGTATGGGCTTACCCTAGGTGCATCATTCCCCCACCCCCTTATCCCTTCTGTGTACTGAGGCTCCCCCCTACAGTACCCCGCACTACCCCCCTCAAGTTCCCGACACCCCCTCTATTTCACCGTTTCCCACACCTCATTACCGTACAAAAATTTAGCTGGTGGAGGAGTTCGAACCCAGACCGACTAGAAGCTCAGCCTCGTACTGGCTAATTGATATCACTATCCCGCATTGCGTTTTTGATTATATAGACAGACGTTTATATATATATATATGTGTGTGTGAGTGTGATTTTCTATTTAGAAAAATATTATTCATAAAATATATTTTAATAAATTTAAATAATAAACTATCTATAAATTTATATAAACTATATATATGTTTATATATTTATAAATATATTTATATGATTTATTTATATAAATAAATACATATTTATATTATATATATATATAACTTCATATAATAATAATTAATAATTATATTTACATATATAAATATATATTTATAAATACATTTATACATCTCTATGTTTGTTAATGTATTTTTGTAATATTTTTAGATATAATATATTAATAATATATATTTATTTACCTATTTTTTATAGTTATATATATGTGTCTATGTGTGTGTATCATAACAATAATATTGTTATTAATTATTATTACTGTCATTATACATATTTTTTAAATTATAAAAATTATATATTGTATTTATAAATACTATACATTTATTTTATGAATTATATAATAAATATATTATACTAAATACATTTACATTATATATTTAGGTAACATATATATATACTTAAATACATAATTATATATTATGTATATGTTTATTTAAATATATATATATATATATACTTAATATATTTATAAAAGTTATTTTAAAATATATTTATACATTGTATTCAATACATATATTTATTTATATTTACATTAATATATATTTATTTTAATAAACAGTTTAATAATATATATAATTAATATATAATAATTATTATAAGAAATACATTTTCTAAAAAAATTTATATAAAATATAATTGATATTTTATAAAAGACGATTTATACATATATTTATAAAATTTTATGTGAAATACGATTTTATATTATTTATAATTTGTATGTGTATTATATATAATCAATGTTATATGAAATATAATTTATACACATTTATACTTAATATTAAATGAAATAAAATTTAAACAAACAAATAAATATTATTGTACATAATATTATACATATTTATGTATAATTATAAATACTATTAAATAAAATCATATAAATATTTTATATAATATTTTTATATAATGTATTTTAATACATTTATATATTGTGTTTTAGATAGATATATATATATGTATATATAGATATGTATATATATATATATGTATAAATATATAAATATATATATATATATATTATGGAAGTTTATATATTTTTTTAAATAATGGGGGCCCACAACCAAATGTAATATATTAAATTACAAGGGTTATTTAACACCTTTTAATTTAAAGACATTAGAAGGGGTTTTGAACCCCTTCTAATTTAAGACATTAAAGGGGGGTTTTAACCCCCTCTAATTTAATTACATTAGATGGAGGTTGCAACCCCCTATAATTTAAGACATTAGAAGGGGTTTTCAACCCCATCTAATTTAATATATAAGAGGTCGTTTTGAACCCCCTCCAAAATCCAACTGGATATTAAAAAAGAAATGTTAAAATATTTATGGGGGGGGTCAATAATTAGGGGTCCATAATCCCCTCTAAATTCAATGATAAACATGGGTTGTACATATTCCCCCCTCTAAATTTTATAGAAATTTAATTTTGAGGGGGTCCATAACCCCCTCTAAATTATATGATTAGAAGGGGTTGTGAAGAACCCCCTCTAATGATGCAGAAACTAAATTTAGAGGGGGTTCTGTATAACCCCCTCTAAATAACCCCTTCTAATGTGCTATTTTTTTCTATGAAACTAAATATATGGGATATTTTTGAGGTAAATGTTTTAGTTTTTAGATGATTGGGATCTCATATCTAGGAAAAGAAGTGGAAGATTACAAATTGAGGGATATTTAGGTGGATGTTTATAGACACCAGTTTTTTGTGTTAATGATCTCGATGGTTAATTGGAGGATAAAGAACATTATGTTTGATTTCAGGGAAGGATGTTCGTTCTACTAGTGATTCATGAGATTTTTATAAGAGCATTCCATATTTTTCCTTTAGTAGTACATGATGGTGTGAAACATATGTACTAATATTTATGTTTCTAGTTTTTGTGACCTTGGGTGAAACTTAAAGGTTACAGGGTTTATTTCTTGATGATTTGTTTCCTTGAATTGGAAGGGAGATCTCAATAATCCAAGTGGGTTTCTAAAGACATTATATTTTTCTTAGTGTATGTGGGATGTCATCTTGGTATAATTTTTTAAGGTCTTAACTTGACCTCCAAGAAGATATCATGATATCTGGTTGGTAGTTGATTGTTTGCATAAGTTTGTCCACTTTATATATAACAATGTTTCTAACTATCTAGAGGATTTGTTTGGAATGTATCTGGAGGTGGTGGGAAGACTTTATAGAGTCCCAAAGATGATCATTTGTGATTGATATCATCTTTTGACCACAAGCATATTGATCGATCTCCAACATTGTTTTGGTTATCAATTATTCCTTAGTATTATTAGTCATCTATAGATGTATGACTAGAAAAAGTGGATATTCTGAAATAATAAAGACATGTTGCACTGTTATGTCTTAGATTTTGGAGGCTCATGGATAAAACAACATCCCTTGGTATAGTTCTCTTAACAAAATAGATTTCAAACCACCATTAGTATGAAACCATTTTAATCCTTATCTGGCTGACTATTCCAATATCCATTATGAATAACTAGGGATATAGAGTAAAAAATTATCATAATAGAACTATTATAGAATACAATAGAGAAGGTTCAGGTGAATAATTATATCATGATGGTAGTATGGGATTATCATAAATCCTATTCTAATCATAGGAGGATAGCTCTGGAGTTCAACATTTTGGCTCAATTGTTCCGGAAGGTGACTCCCCATCATGGTATGAAAAGTTTCAGTTGTGGGAGAAAACATTATCCCTAGTATTTTGGGACTTCCACGATGCTAGATCATGTTGGATTCCTAACATATCTGATAGCGATTACTTGCAGATGAGAACAATAAACAATGTTTTTCAAATGTCTCATATCTTTATTTATCTCCATGGAGACTCTCACATCAATGATTTTGGAAAGATCGATGTTGAATATGATGAAACCATCAAGGATCATCCTATAGTGATCATGGGCCACCAAGAGAATGTGATTCATAGGCATGTTATCCTCTTAGTTAGAGTCTTGTGAAGGATTAGTGGAATGGAAAAGAAAACCTTTGAATGTGAGTCACATATTTGGACTCAATACTATATTTTGATTGATTTTTGTCACATCTCTTATAATTTAATTAATTTTATGGTCATAAAACATTTTTTATGGGTTGTATTTGTCATTTTTTATTGTATTACTCTATTCACATGATACATGAATGCATTTAGGGTATGTCACATAAAATCTATTTTTTGATTCATGTAGTTGGATAAGTACACTCATTTTCTATAGTATTTGAAGATTTGAAAAATAGTTCATATACTCCACCTGTCGAGCCCCTTATGCTTGAATGAGCTGGTTGAGATATAGTGGTGGAATACTCCTTGAAAGTCATTTTCTTCCGTGGATGTTTAGATTAAACCTTTATGTTTCCTCTATAGTTTGGATTTGGAATCTCAAGGGTGATTTTTTTGAGTGGTATCTCATCTATGATCGTGGAACTGTATTGATCAACCTGTTACCTACATTCGAAGATTGATATTTTATGAGTTGTCTTAAAGACATTATGGAGGATTTCAGATGTGAATTAAAAGAAATATTAATAATTTCACATCATGTTATAATTTCACATCTTCTAAGTCAAGTTCATCACAAGAATGTTTTTGAGGTTAATTAAATTATATGGGGATGAACATTTTGGTTGAATTGAACACTTAGGATTACAAGAAATGAATGGAGATTATATGTCTTGTATGTCCCAAAGTGATCATTGTTATAAATATTTTCAACCACTTTGTTTTTTCAAACCATAGTGATGAATCACCTCTCTCTTGATTCCTGGTGACTTGATGACCCCCACTTCGAGGTTTTATAGATTCCATCATAGTGGATCAATCCCCATATTCTCTTCATTGATATTGAGAGTTATATCTTTGATCGATGGTAATTTATACCTTTTTGGTTGTTATTTATTCAATATGTTTCTTACATTTCCACTTTTACATGTGACGTCACACGATCTCTATGTTATAATGGAGTTATGTTAGTTTTTGTTTGGTGCAGTTTTGGCATGGCATCCCTGGATGGATATTGTTCTTGTGGGAGAGGCAAACAGGATCCGCAATGTTGTCCAGTTCTAGTGAGAAGAACATTAAAACCATTTTTAGAACATGATTCATTGATTCTCTATTTATTCATGTGAAATCATAGAGATAGTATAATTTATTCCCATGGATTCCAATGAAATTATCGTAAAAATTAAATGAACTAGATTAATGAATTGGAATCCACAACATGAATATGTGGTTTTATGTTCCGTTAAAAATGTTTACCTCTTGATTGTCTATATAGTGTGATATTTCTAATGTTCGTTTTGTGCATGGTGTATTATGTAAATTGGTAAATAACATGAATTCAGAATTAATGGAAAATTTATAGACTAAAATATAAAGAAACATTTTTAATAAATCTCTTTGTATTGGTAATTTGTTGATGCTGAAATGGATGCAAGAATTCATGTTTAATTTAATTTTTTAATTAATAAAATAATTAATGGAATGTTAAATTAGTTTTTTAGTTAATTTTTAATAGTTATGATTTCTTCATTCTTATGATTCCTAAAGTTGGATCCTTTGATAATTAATCGGTCAATTAAAGATGATATAATATCATAATTTGATAAAAGATAATTGCTAATACTGTATGAGTTTCAATCATTCTTGTAGAGGAAAATTTCTTAGTGATTTTGAGACATGAGATCCCATTGGGTTTAATGTATGGATGCCTTGATTATGGTATATAGGCCCAATTAAATTGTTTATTACATGCTCTTTATAATGTGAGATTGGGATTCTTAAGACTACAGGGATATTGTGGTGTGAGGTGTGATGAGGAGTAGATGTGACATGAGCTTCTGATGGCTAATCCTAGAGGCATGTAGTTGAATGAGGGATGGGGATGCCATATTGTGGTGCCAACAGTTCATGCCTAGGTAAGTGGGATGCATTAGTATATTCTTGACAATGTTAGGGAGGACACCATAGGTGATAGAATAGGTCGAATATGGTATTTCCCTTTGATATGAATTATGGATTCATTTTTCAATCTATTGTATATATTATGGATAGTTTGTTTGTTTATATACATTCTTTTCATCATTTCTTGAGGATGATAGAATTTCATGGCTATTTATATTGTTTGGTTGTGTAAGATATTTCCATATTTTACATGGTAATAAGGAAGGTAATGTTATAAATAAATGAATAAATATGTAACCCAAGGGGTCGGATCATGTAGGGAATAAATGTTTCATTTATAATTCTTAGAATTCATGGAATCCATTTCCTTATGCATGGAGGGAAATAATGATTGTTGTAATTCTAATTTAATGTAATATGGGAAGAGAAAATGGTTATTTAATTGTTAATTAATTAATAAAAATAAAGTTATTCTGATAAAAATGATCAAATAACATAATGTATCTCATTAAATGGTTTTCTACATATATGATACGTAGTCTTAGTAGTGGAATCCTGGAGACCAATAGTGGGTAGATTTAGTTGGTAATCACCAACATTCGGAGTCGCACGAAGCATTGAGAGTTAATAAGAGCCTCTCTCTCTATAGAAATAACTTCAACAGCATGTATTCACAATGTTGAAGAAGTTATACATTAGTCAACATTGAGCTCTTTCAAATGAGCTCTTATTTATAGGCAAGGTCGGCCTCCTTTCCAACAGTCATATTTTCCATAAAAATCGGTGGGACCTATACACGTGTTATTTAACCAACGGTTAGTTTATAACAGAATAGATGACATCGTTTTATAACAAAGCATGTGAAACAGAAAGTACGACTTCGTTTAAAGTCTAACTCAAAAGTTCGGAGTGACGGTTCGGAGTGTAAAAAAAATATTTTTTCGGAGTCCAAATAAATTGGGAGTGTATAAAACAAAGATGATAAGATTTTTTTTAATAGAGGAATTCGGAATGAGAATTTGTCAACAGAATTCGTAATGAGAATTTGTTATCAGAATTCCTAATGACAATTCATCATAAGAATTCGTAATGAGAATTCGTCATCAGAATTCGTAATGAGAATTCATCCTCAGAATTCATATCCAGAATTCAAAGTAGAACGTTATCAGATATTGTATCCGGAATTCGGAATGAAACTCCATTACAGTTCTCATCTGGAATTCGGTACTTAAAACAGAATGTTTCATATCAAAGTTTCAAATGATTCTGAGAATATTGAAATGAATCTGAAACTTATACTTCAGAAATATATGAATGAAAATATGATAAGGATAATTTTTCATTCAAAAGCGATCTTCTTTATAAAAGCAATTTTCTTTATAAAAGTGATTTTCCTTATAAAAGAAATTTTCCATATAAAAGAGATTTTCCTTATAAAAGCAATTTTCCTTATAAAAGTTATTATCCTTATAAAAGCAATTTTCCTTCTAAAAGAGATTTTCCATATAAAATCATTTTGGCCTTATAAAATAAATTTTCCTTAAAGAAAGGTTTTTGTGATTTTCAAAACAAGTAGAAATAGAAAAGTCATAAGGAAAACCTTATTGACTCAACACTACGTGCTTGCCTTTTGGAGAGAGATGTTCTAGATGTGAGATATTGGGAAAGTGAAGAAAACCAATGGGGATGATATAGAAGGTTACCCTTTATATACTTTATTATACAATGCAATTTCTAATGGGATACATTGTTAGAGTATCCATGGTGAGGTTGGAAACATAGTATAATTGTTTATGTGATGTGTTAGATTCACATGTTTTTACTATGATCTAGAATGATTTCCTTACATTTTTTATTTGAGGATCCTAACAGGATCCTATTGATTATAATTATATACTCACCGTATATTTATATATAATCATTCTTAAATCAGTTGGTGGAGGATGTAGATTAGGATGGTTACTATTATCATAGTGTTTTATAGAAGAATTTTACGATTTGGGTACACTGTCATCTTAAGATACTTTTAGTAATTGTAGTTTTCCTTTCAGTCATATTAGTTATTCCTTGACATTACATATGTACAATTTGGATTTTCTTTTATACTGTAGTCTGAGAAGAAGTTGGTTAGTGTCTTTCATTTCCATCTCTATTTCATGTGTTATATTAGAGGGCACTTCTACCCATCTGTATGTTTACTGTACCCATGGTGCTATACACCAACCAAGGAAATGTGTGAGGTAGTACTAGGGGTGGCCATGATCATTCATCTCTCATTTCTAGACAATAATGTGTACACCTTGTGGGGTGTGTGTCATGATAATGATCATCCATATATTTATTATATATTAGTGAGTACTTATAAATTCATTTCAAGGTATCAAATATATTTTTTAGTAAACTAAATTTAATATGAGTAGATTAATTTAATATTACATTATTAAAGTATACAATTCCATTAAAAAAATTGGATGAAATTAATTATAATAATATTTGAAAAAATACGATTAATTTAATGGATGTTACAATGATTGGAATTAGATGTGGTTCATTTTGTTTTTTAAAATTTTATATTTTCTAATATTAGGCTTTAATGTTTTTTTGTACATATAATTTAAATAATTTTTTCAAATAAAAAAAATTAATTTTATAAAATTGTCAAATTTTTTTGTATTATGAATGTTAAATTTATCATAATGTAAATAATGTAGTTTTTATTTGAATTGATGTATTTTTTGTGATTATTAAAATATGTAACACGGTATAAAAATTAACTAAACAATTATTGTGAAAAATATATATTTTAATAGTAAATTAAATAATTTAATTCTATTAATTTTGATTTAGAAAATCTTTCTTGAATTTTTGGTAAATATGTTTGTTGAATTTTTATGTTATAAATTTATAATTATTTATTATCAATGAGAATGTTGAATGACTTCATTCATTTTTTAGGGGGATCAATTGTCAATTATAATTATTTTTTTAATTATATGACACATAGTTTTTAGGGATCACCACTGGTCATTAATATTTAATTCCAATAACTATTAATTTATTTTTCATACAAGATAAAAATATTCTAAAAAATGTTTTATGAATAATCATCTCAAATAATTTTGGCCACAAATATTAATGGAATATTAATAAATTTATTTATTAAATAGAAATAGAAATAAAAATTATATGGCTTCATGAAAACGCAATAAACGTGCTTAAATATCATTGGTTGCATTTATTTTAACATTATTGACCATATATTATAAAATTAAATTTTATTAAGCCAAATTACTTTTAGGGTTACTTTATAATATTTAAATTCTCATATTATTTTCATGGGTTCCACTCCACTCAATTAAAAATGCTTTCATCCACAACCCACATATAAATAAAAATTGATCCCCTTAGATTGAACTAGATGTAACATGGATAGATTTTGTTTATATATTTCTTTATGATAGAATATGATCAATGGTTTTTTAGATATGCAACAATGAAGAACAATGAACAGCGTAACAACATATCCAAATTAAAATATAGTCTTGGAGTTGGACTATAAAAATAAATGTAAAAAAATTATTTTAGAAATTTATAAATAAAATAAAAAATCATTATACATGTCTTTATGTTGTGAAATTATATTAGTATATCTAAATAACTCATAATCTTATCTACCCATTCAAATGTGACATTTCAAAAATTACGATGCTTATATGTCATTATAAGAACTTTATAAATTATTTATAAAATATATTTTTGATATATATAATACATTAAAACTTGTTTGATGAGTAATTAATAGAATATAATAATAAGGTTAGTAAATATTTAAAAATTCTTATATTATTTTGAATACATTTTTCATTATAATATTATATTTTTTATTCAAATAAAATATTTAAAAATTTTAGAATTTCATTTTACAAAAATAAAACATAATTTAGTAAAGTTAAGATTTAATTTTTTTAGAATATTTTTATCAGATTATCTTGAATTCGATGATTTTTTGATTAATAATGAAAACTACATTTTTTAACAATGTTATTAAATTTATGAGTTTATTAGTATAAATGGGAGAATGAGATGTTTAGAAAAAAATTTAATATATATATATATTGAATAAAATTATACCTTTTCAACACCATTCTAAAGGTATTCATATTTTGAACTTAAGTATTACTTTCCATTGAATTGGTATATGATAATTTTTTTAAATTAATATTTATTATTAGAAATGGGATTTGCGGTTTTCAAATTATAAATAAACATTATTGGATTTATATTAATCTAATTCTTATCATAAAACTAAAAAACACTGATAATTTTAAAATACATAGAAATTTTATGAATAAAATTTCACATATACTAAAAACGATTTTATACATTATATATGTTATAATATAGAAAATTTAATTCCACAAATCTAAAAGTTTAATATGTTAGAAGTAATTATATTTTTTGAATTTGTATCTAAAATTAATAAAAAAAAATTCCCTTTTGTTTTCATTAATATTGTAATATAATTAGGTAATTAATATTTACAGCTGTAAAACAAATAATGGTATAAATGAAAACTAAATATGTAAATGAGTTATGTGATGTCCCGTACATGGATTCCACTTAATTGGTGCCCCAGGACTGGTGGTCCACATGGCATCAAGTGGATCCCCCTTAATTTTATATGTTATCGACTAACAGTGAGAGCCTAGTGTGTGTCTTTGGGGAGACAATTCACTCATTAGAAGTGTGTAGCATTGTAGAAGGTATATATATGAATAATGAACAGGGAAAGAAATACAACTAAATATGAGAAGAAAACTGATGCAATAGATAAAAGATAATACAAGTAACTGTATCAATTGGAACAATGATGATGCAATGACAGGTCACTCAAAAAATAGGAAAACATGGTTACAATACAAAAGGCATAACAAATTTTACAATGTAAAAGAAAACAAATACTAGTCCAAGTATCTTGAGAAACAAATCAGTCATCTGCAATCATGATTTATCCTATCATCATGCAATCAAGTGTTCTATGTTGTATGATTCCCTTTATCAACAGCTACAGTCATGTAATATACATCGGGAACCAGACGACGACTAAAGAGGGTGTGAGATAAATCACATTGGGCCACCACCAATAGTGTCTATAATCATCAGCATGTAAAATGGAATATAACGTGTGCCGGAATGCATATAATTAGTAAAGTAAGCAGTACAATATACATAAATACCCATGTACCTAGTACATCCCTTGGCTAGTGTCAGAACATGTAACCAGTTCCTTAATTATGTTATTTCCATTGAATGTTAATAGGTCATATGAGTCATAGACAACATTGACATCACCTCATGATAGTATAAGTTCTGAAGGTCCCAAGATGTAATAAGAAAACCTAAAAATGGTATCTCGTGAAGGTTTTCCCTATTAAAAACCAAGGTTACATAGATATCATGGAATTATAACTTAGTATTTTATTAGTCTAGCTATGGGGTATGTATGTAATCAAAAAGCAAAATCCATGGACATCCACAATAACTCCCCTACCAAGTCCAAGATGATCAATCAAGGTAAAATGGGGCTATGTAAGGACAGGGCCCTCTGGGATTTCACAGTGGAACCTACTAGTTAATTCTAGATCCAATGAGTGTATCTGAGATATCCTATAAAAATATAATGGAGGTTGTGGTAGATTACCGGGAATCTGAAGAATAAATAAGAACTAGAGTCTATGTGTGTATCAACCTAAGAAAGCCACTTCCATGAATCAGAATGGGGTACCCACGTCCCAAGGTATTCTATCCTCATAAGCCAAGGTAATAATGAGTCATTCCATTCCCATTTGATATTGTAATCATTTAATCAATCATTAAGGTCAATCATTGTCTTCCATTTGGGTGGATAGGCCATGTAGCATTGCAACCATTATCTCAATTCATATGTATTAAATAAGGTATATTCAATTAATGTGGTTAACTCTCCTACCTTCCATCAATATAGTATGGGGTGATAGGGACATGTAAACATTATTGAAACTCATTTAATAGGGCCATGTTATATACCTATTATAATTTTTATCTCACGTTTCACATATAATAATCAATTTGAATCACTTAACATAGGTGGGTCAAGTGGTGAGAATACATGGTATATTCTATTATTCAATTTTCATTAATGGAAATATATTTACTATAGGAAGCTTCCCCTTTAGTGAGGTCATGAAAATGCACACTCAAACGGTGGCTCAAACGTGAAAAAACACTAAAAATCCAATTAGGGTATGACCATTAGCATTGGGAGGGTTGAGTAGTGGGTGAATCTACCAACAATTAATCATATATTTGGATATATTGTAACCATATAACTCTAATAGGTGTAATTATGACATGTGAATCTTCGAAACAACATCCCATTTAATTGGTGGGACCCACACAAATATTCCCCAATCAACGAACTATAGGGATGAGTTATAAACCACCCACACTAGGGTTTTACGACTCTCCTCCTCCAGTATTGGCCCCTGAATTGGATCAGATCAGAGTAGATATAGGATAAGGTGAAATCACTCACATGATGATTACTAGGTCAAGAGAAATATAGAATAAGAACATATAAAGAGGACCTGAGTACATATCGATTCACGTCCATCGTGAAGAACATAATATTTATTGGATGTCAGACAAATAAGATTTATTGATCCCTATATTTAGACTTCAAGAAGCTCCAAAATTAGAGGAAAAGTGATAAATCGTTCTGGTTCTCAGTGTATGGAATAATAGGGATAAAATAGATCATTAAAGGAGTTTTGGACATTTTACCAATTAATTTTATCCTTTACTTGGTTTCTCTGTAGAGTTTTCCAAATGATATAAAAACTGTGTAGGATGGTTTTTCCTGCAGTAATATCCTCTACAAGGTTAGATAAAAAATTACATAATCCATGAACAAGTACATAGTAAAAAGGTGCATTCACATTGATAGTCCTCACTAACATTCACCAACTGTGTGAATTGGCCCTATCAAATAAAACATAATCTCCACTGTTTGGAAAACAATGCGAAAATCATTTACCATTTTCTAAAAAATGTGTCTCATGCCTATTTCTTCCAAAAAGATGGGTTCCAGGCTCTGAACATTCCATGAAAACCCCCTAAACACTTCTTAAACACTTATCCATACATATATGGTCCATGGTAATGATATAGACTAAATATTAATGGATCAATACCTGAGTGAAAACTGGGTTCTTATGGTCTTCCCCCCTTAAATGATCTCTCCCGAGAGTTCTCCTTCCAATTGTAAATAAACACTATCTGAGAAAAACTCCGGTTATTGGGAACATATATTTTCTTCCATCTCCCATGTATCATCTTTTACTCAACCATGTAGCCATATAACCCATATGAAAGGGTTAAACATTCCTCTGACAACCTTCATGCTTCGTTCCATGAATCATACTAGATAATCCACAATGGTAGCATCGACATATAACACAAAATCATCAGGATCAAATGAATGATATGGGTTGGCATGATATTGGCCAAGTTATGATATGTGAAAAACATCAAGCATTTCACAATACCTCTAAGGTTGTAGTAACCAATAGTCCTCTGGTACGACTCTCTATAGGATCTCAAATGTCGCGAAGTAATAAAGAGAACACTTTCCCTACTTATATAACCTTATATTCCCTATCCTGGGAGATAACCAATGAAAAAAATGATCCCCATCCTCAAAATATAGATATTTTTTATGGTGATCGAAATAATATTTTTTTATAGACTATGCAGTAATTGTACACTTATTGATTAGTTGAACCTTTTCTGAAGTATCTTGAAAAATATGAGGAACTAGTAGGGATCCCACACCTACCTCTAGCTAGCATAAGTGTGAACATAACCTACCATTTAATGCCTCAAAATGATTTATAGTAATCCTTTCATGAAAACTATTATAATACGAAAACATGACTTTAGGGATATTAATCTCCCTAGAACCGTTGAAATCAATGAAACATTCTCAGATCATATCCTCTAGAATATATATTGTTTGTCCTTATTTACAATTAGTTTGAGGGTGAAAATCTATGATTACAATCCCCTATGTCCCCATTGAATTATATAATCCCTTCTAAAACCTTGAAGTGAAACAAGCATCCCAATATGAAATGATTGTACATAGATCCCATTATAGTCGTATGATCTAAAAAAATACAGTTTTCCAAATTAATCTGTTAATATAGTAAATATAATATGAATAAAGTGAGATGATTTAATCATTTGGTCAATGACTACCTAGATAGCATTACTAAGCCTTTGCAACCTAGGCCGGAAGACTACAAAATATATAACAACTTCTTCCCATTTCCATTTTGGGAGTGAATGTCGCTGTAACATTCCTCTAGGTATCTGCTTCTCTTCCTTCACCTGATGAAAGGTAGAACACCTTGTAATGAACCCTACAATCTAATGTTTCTTTACAGGACACCAATAATGGTTTCACATATCTCGATACATCTTCGAGATGTCTCTATGAACTACCCACTGAGAAGATTGGGACTATTTCGTCCACTCCACTCTTATGTCTATGGGATCCCAGACATGTCCACGTACATGACATATGACATCTCTATCCCCAAACCAATACAGAGGTGGTTTATCTATTGATATGCTCTCATGGAGAACCAAACTATGTGGATATGAAAATTGCTTACTCTTAACCCTTTCAAGGAGAGAATATGTAACAATTAATGAGGAGAGGATAGACTTATCATGATTATCATGAATGTCCATATGATGTTCCGAATGGAGGGACTTGAACATCCATTTATCACTAGATCCATGTATGACATGAGTTTCAATATTCTAACTCATAGCATCAGTGACCACATAGAAATTTCTAGGTGTATAAGAAATCTCAAAATCAATAGATTGTAGGTATTTTACACAGATCCACTGTCTGAGGTTCATGACACACTGAGAAAAGAAATATATGCGGCTCTTTTGATCTTTTTACACCCCCATAGAACACAGCATTGATATAAATTCTCTAGAAATGTAAGGAGATGACTACTACTGCTAGCACAAGGTTGTGTGTCAGGTAACTTCTCCAATGAGGCCTCAACTTCCGGGATCCGTATACAACAACTGCTTCCTCCTTCATTATAATTTCCCAAATTCAAAGGCCCAATTCATTATAGAAGATGGTGTATCATTATCTAAGTTTTGGAAGAATCAGAATCGGTGCCAGGATAAGAATCCCTTTTAATTCTTAGAAGAATTTCTCACATGATTATGACCAAATGAACGTAACTCTCTTTTATATAAGACCAATAAGAGGTGATGAATAATGTGAGAATTCCTATATAAAATGAATATAATATCCATTGATCCATATAAAACTCATTATATCAAACACGTTCTTGGTAGCATCATAGTAAACTAAAACACTAACCTTTTTAGGGTCAACAGATAATCCTAATTCTAAAATAATGCTACCAATTATGTGGACCTTGATCTTCCAGAAGACGCACATAGAAAATCTAGCATAAAGGTGATACTCTCACAGTGTACTAAGAATTTTCTCCAGATGTTTTTCATGGCCATTATGACTTCAAGAATACACGATGATGTCTTCCACAATGACCACTAAAAACAAGGCAAAATAATGGTGGAAACCCTATTCCTCAAATCTATGAAAATGGTTGGCACAATCGTAATACAGAATGACATAAAAAGATACTCATACAGACCAGACATGATATAAAAAGCTATATGTGGTATGTATAATGGCATGATTTGCACCTAATGATTTCCCTATGTCATGTCGATCATAGATAAAACATTTGATAATCAGAGTTCATAAAAGAGATCATCTATTCATGGAATTTGATTCCAATTCCTAATTGTAATCTGGTTCAAACATCTGTAACAGATGCATAGATGTATGTATACATATAACTTCTTGAGAAAAAGCACAAGGGAACCCAAGAGGATGTACTAGGTTGTATAAAGCCTTTGTCCTCTAGGTCCTCTATCAATCGGTTAGGATCCTGATGCTCTGTATGTGCCATCCTATATGGAGGAATGGATATTGGAGCTGCTCCTAAAACAAGATATTTTAAAAACACTATAACTTCCTTGGAAGGTAATCCAAAAAATTCATCGGCTAAGACTTCCCTAAAATGATCAACTAATATAGCGAAATATGTTTGAAGAAAACCCTTATCCTCTATGTAATGATTTGATGTCTTGGTTGTCGACTTACATAAACCATTATGCTTTATTCTAGTCTCCTACAATGGAAATGCTGCTCACCGTAGAATATATAACTATGACATTCTAGTGATGTAAAAGAGACCCTTTGATGGTAACAGTTTACAAAATAATTTTAGTGGACTATCCAGTCTATCATGATAATGACATTGAATCATGTTCTCAAAAAAATAATTAATTTCTATATAAAGGGGTAACTTATATCGTCAAGGTGACAGTCCCTACAATGGTGTATTCCCTCCATCCATATTCCCAATGGCGTGTTGAGGGACATTACACCATAGTGGTACGATATCTCTAGTTTGAGACGTTCCTTGAAAGATATATAAATAAACGAGTTTGAATAACCAATATCAAACAAAGTAGAGACAATATTTGATGTTACCTAAATAGTACCTCATACTATAGATGGTCCCATAGCCTAATCCTTGATTATTATCTATATATCATGAAATTTTCCTAATCCACAACCTTGTGCAGTAGATGGACAAATACCATCATGATTACTTAGATGTTGTTTCTGGTGGTCAGGGGTCAGACTACCACAGCCCTGACCACCTCCCTGGCCAGAACTACTCGTTCTACTCCAAATCATTGTATGACAAGGTGAAAAATAACTCTCTCATGTAGGTGGAGTAGAGGTAAATACTTTTTCAACTTGAATTATATGGAAAGTTCCTAAAAAACCCTGAAGATGACCCAACCATCGGCAAGTCTGGCACTCCATATGGTCTCTATCTAATTGGGGATTCATTTTCCATAGTCTTACCCACTAATAATACATAATAGATATATCAAACTGGATACTCTGGCTACCAGTTTACTGATGAGAACCCTTAAGAGAATGTTTCTGGACACCTAATAAACTACTGGTCTGACACATCACATATCCTTTGAACCTCATACTTTTTTTGTCCCTTTGGTTATGTTCTTTGATAAATTCTTGATAAACTATTTCGGAAAAGGTATGAAGGTGAAAGTCATTCACCTGAGTTAAATGGTTTACTGGAGCCCATCCTCAAAACATCCAGGACAAGAAATATAATCACCAGCAAGAATTAGTGAAAAAGAAATCAGTAAAACATGATGAATATTCCTAAATTGATATATAACCCTACACAAGAGGCATGATCTGTCTACCTCGGTCAGCTATCGGAGCCGGAGGAATTGACTAATCGATGAAGGTAGTCTAGAAATCAACCCATAACACGCCCTGATGATGACCAGCCTGGGTAACCAAATACCACAAACTCTTGGATGATTCCTGAACCATGTATGCAGTATGACTGACTCTTTTCTCAAGTGGTGTTTCTAGATGATCAGGGATAGATAGCATGGACTCTATCTATAATTAATTAACCTGAGAACATCCATCATTTAAAATGGTAGAAGGATTATACTACTGGAAGTCGTAAGTCAAATCATCCATCGTAGGAGCATATCATGGAGCACCAGGCATAGAATACAACATATGTAGGAAACTATCATATACATTGGCATCAGTGCCTAAATCATGTACAACAGGAGGCGCCTCACGTGGCTCACCTGGTGGTTAGACTGGCAGCTCAGGGACCACCACGTCTGGAGCATGACTGTCACCACCTTAATGGATAATGACATAAGTATGTCGTTGTGGAATAGATCTACAAATTCCAAGAACACTCCTTAGAACACGCATAGAAGAAAGAAGATAACATCAATTGAGGTAACTAAATTCAAGGAAACACATTAACCAAGGCATATAACACAAAATACCCGCTAGACGACATTGAATCCTATGTTCTCAAGTATAAGTTTCTTTCCATTTCTCAGTTAATATTTAGAATCACAAATTAACCTTTCAGAAAAATGATAATACAAGATAAGGATGTGTAACCATGTAATTTTAGAATCCATGATTCAATTTAAAATTGATATCCATTTTCTATGATTTTTCATGCACACACCTATCACCATAAACGACTCCCATTTATGTATAGCTTAATTGCTCGAAATGGTAGATTACTCCTCCCAGCCCATGAGGGACCAAAAACCAAAAGAATTGAGATAGGAAATGACTCAATCATAGAAAAAATAATACAAGTACATGTAAACTATCATAACATCACTGAACAATTAAAAGCATATCAAGCAGTGAAAAGAAGTGCAACTCACAAATATGGAATGTCAATATGAATGACATGTGAACTCATGCTACCTATAATGATGCTTGTAATAGTTTTTCATACCCTCATATCATCGGTCTACGGATGAAAAAAATACTCAAACAGAGTAATAATCTATAACACCACACAACCTTTGCATCACCCAATGGTGAAATAATATCAACTTTAATAGGAAAAGGAAGAATAACATTAATAATTTAGGTAACATGGTTTTGACCCCAAACATGGCTTCATGATGCACAAGAATAACTTATGACCAAGCCCTAAGCATTCCTATTCTCCAAAGTATGTTCTCTAAATAGTATGTCATGAATAGAAAATGAATCTGATACGAATTTATATTGTCCCAAACACAAAGGCCACTTAGTGGGTGCCCTGAGCCTGATGGGCCACAAGTCCCCAAGCACATCTCCCCAAACATCATAGGAAGACAATTATTAGAGAAGGACCAGTGTGTTTCTATGGAGAGAATATTCCCTCATTATCATAGTGTATCGTAGTTGAATGAATATAAATTAATAACAAATAGTATAAGCAATATAATTAAATAGTGTAATCAAACTAATGCAATAAGTAATTGAGAATAACAATCATCGTATCAACTGAAACAATGAGGATGTAATGAAATGTTGTTATAAAACAAGAAAACCCACTTATAAGAGAAAAGACATAACATATTTCACAAATTAAATGAAAACAAAGACTAATCCATGTATCCTGATATCCAACACTATCATCTATAGTGAAGCTTTATCCTATTAGCATTAAATCAATTGTTTGAATATTTATACTTCCCTTTGTCAAATCCTGCATCCATGTAATCTACTCTGACATCCAAATGGGGCTCAGATAGGGTTTGAGATAAATCTTAGTGGTCCACCACCAACAATGACTATAACCTCCGACCCATGTAATGGAATATTGTAGTGTGCTTGCTTTCATATAAAAAGTAAAATACGAAATAAAATATAACTATATACTGAAGTACCTACTTTATCCCTTTTTTTTGTCTGACTATATAACATGTGTATTAATTATGTAATTCCCATTTAATCTTAATAGGTCATGTGAGGTATAACAAACATTGACATCTACTCGTGACGGTTTTAGTAGTGATGGTTCCATGATCTAACAAGGCAAACTGAAATTTTTATTTAGTGAATCTGTTCTAGGGTAATAACCTAGGTAACAATGATCTAATATAGTGCTAAATTAGTATAATATGATTCTAGATAATGGGTATGAATGTAATCAAAGGAGCATAATTTAATTCATTCTACAATATGTTGCCTATAGAGTCCATGGTGATTGACGAAGGTAAAACATGGATCTGTAAGGATAGTGACCAATGGGATTTCACTATGGAACATATTATACTATTCTAGATCCAAGGAGTGTATCGGAGATATCATGTAATAAAGTCATGGACCATACGGTAGTATACCAAGAATTCGAGGAATAGACATGAACTAGAGTCTAGGTGGGTATCAAAATATAAAAACCGCATCCTTGATTCAGAATGGGGTTCCAAGGTCCCAATGTATACTCCTCTAAGACACCAAGGTGACACTTAGTAAATCCATTTCTATTTGATATTGTAATCATGTAATCATTCATTATGTTCAAGCATTTTCTTCCATTTGTGTGAATTGGCCATTTACATTGCAACCATTTAATCAATTTTTAATTAACCATTAATGCATATGAAATAATTGATTTTCATTCCTCAACCTTCCATCAATTTGGAAAGGTGTTCTATAGACATGTAACCATTATTTGAACTTAGTTTATAGGACCAAGTTATGTACCTAGTATAATTTCCATTTCAAATCACACATTTAATAATCATTTGGAAGAACATACCTTAGATGGGTCTTGTGTTGAGATTACATGGTACATTTCAATATTCAATTATCATTAATAAAAACAAATTTACTATAGAAAGCTTTAAATTTAGTTTGGCCAATAAAATTCACACCAAAACGATGGCTCAAAATAGACAAAACACTAAAAACCCAATTATTGAATAACCTTCAATATAGGGTTGATTGAGTTGTTTGTGTAGCCACGAACTAGTAATAACATATTTGGAAATAGTATAACCATATGATTATAGAATGTGTTATCATGTCATGTGAATTTGAGAAATGGCCGCTGATGAAATCGATGAGCCCACACAAATATTGAAAAATCAATGAAAATTAGGGAAGAGTTATAAACCACCCACCTTAGGGTTTTACGACTCTCATCTAGTGGTATTAGACCATAATTTGTATTGGATCAGAGTAGTTATATGAAAAGGTAGAAAATGATCACATGATTATATCTAGGACCATAGCAAGAGAGAATAATAATGGCTAAATATGACTTAAGTACCTAACGGTATGCATCCAACGTGATGAATGAAAGCTCGATCAGAATCCTAGAGAAAGAGATCTCTTGATCCCTAGATTTGTCCATAAAAAATCTCCAAATGGGAGGAAAATGGTGAAATCCTGCTGGTCCTTAGATTTTGGATAAAGAGTGTGTAAATATATAATTAATGGAATTTTTCACAATTTATCTAAAATTTTAGCCTGCACATAGTTTGTTCACACAGTTTATTAAACTGTGTGCAAACCGTGGGATGTGGTTCTACACAAAATTATATAATCTACAAGGTTTGATCAATCCATGTGCAAGATTTTCCCAGGTATATGGGAAAAAGGTGTGTTCACATGGTTAGGCAGCACAACAGTGCACCAACCGTACGAGGTGGCTCTCTCTAGTAATTTTATTTTTCACATTTTGGATAATTGTGTCGGATTCCAACAGCATTTACTTTAAACTATGCACTAAAAAAAATTTCCCAAAAAAGATGAGTTCTTTTAACTGAACATTCCTTGGGCAACCCTGAGACCTTTCATATCCCCTTATTAATCCACATTAGGATGAAATTAATTATTTAGACAATAAATTAATGGATCCATACCAGAATGAAAACCCATGTTCATAGAGTCTTCCCCCCCAAAAAAGAACACCCCCTCTCGAGTTCTTTTTCCAAGGGTAAAGATACATTGTCTGAGAAATAATCTAGCCATTGGGCTTGTACAACAACATTCCTCTCCGAAGACTCATCTTGTAATATGCCCTACTATCATAGAACTATTACGAGAGGGACATACTTTTCATGGAGATCCTATGTGCTTCATTCAATAATGTGTATTAGATATTCCCCCAACGTAGCATCATCATCTAACTCAACATTCTTAGGATAAAATGTATAATATGTGTTGGCATGATACTAGAAAAGCAATGAAATGTGAAAGACATCATGCATGTCATGGTACCTCTGAGGTATTAGTAACTGATAGGCTACCGTCCCGACTCTCTCTAGGTTCACAAACAGCCCGACGTAATGAGAAAATAGTTTTCCTTACTTCGTTAACTATCGATGCCCTATTATGAATGATAACTAATAAAAAACATTATTCCGAAACTCTAACTCTATATGTATTCGATGTCGATCAACATATGATTTTTTTCTAAACTATGGAGTATTCATACACCTATTGACACAGCTGATCCAATTCTGAATTATACTTTACATGATGAAGACATAGTATGTCTGCCTCACATTCCACTATCCAGTAAAAGGGTGAAAAAAAACATCATACCATATAAGCCTCCAAAGGATCCATGTAAATCATCACCCGTAGTGGTTATTATAACAATACATGACGATAGTGATATGAATTTACTATGAACAACCGAAATCTAGTACACATGCTCAGAGCATAACCTCTAGAACATGTATTGTCTATTCGAATTTCATATTAGTTTGAGGATGAGATGTTGTGCGTAGAATCACCCAAGTCCCCAAATATTTATGAAAACCATCAAATAACAATGATGTGAAATGAGTAACACTATCTGAAACGATAGTTTGTGGAACCTTGTGTAGTTGTTTGATCTCACAGACATATAGTCTTCCCAAATCATATTCTAATAAAGTATATAGAATAGGAATGAAGTCGGATGATTTCATTTTACTGTCAATAACTACCCTAATAGCATCACTAACCCTCATCAAACAAGGTAAGCCAACAAAAAAAATCCATATTAGCATCTTACCATTTCCATTTTGGGACTAGAATCGGCTGTAACATTCTTGTAGGCCGTTGGTGCTCAACCTTCACTTACTGATAGGTGGAACACCTAGTAATGAAGCATGAAATCTTACATTTTATTCTAGGATACCAATACTGGAATCACATATCTCGATACTTCTATGAGTCACCTGTATGAAATTCTCAATAAGAAGCATGAGACTCGTTTCTCAATTCCTATCTCATGTATGTGTGCACCAAAACATGGCCACATACACATAGAATGTCGTCTCATTCCACAAACCATTCTAGAGGTGGGTCATCTCCTTCTATACTATCATAGAGAACCAAACCATCTAGATCTAAAAACTAACTACTATTTACATTCTCAAGAATGGAAGTGGTAACAGTTAATACTGAGGGGTAAGACTTCTCGTGACATTCATGAAACTCAATATGAGGTTTAGGTAAGATGGAAATTCACTTCCATTCATCACTGGATTCATGTATGACATGTTTTTGAGTTTTTCGACCCAGTGCATCAACGACAACATATGCCTTTCCAGGAATATAGTCATTCTTAAAATCAATGGTTTGTTAATATTATAACTATATCCTCTGTTTGAGGTTCATGTGAAAAAAAGAAAACATATAATTGAGGCTCTTGTGATCTATATACACCACAAAGTGCTCAGCCAAGAGATATTGTCTCCAGAAACATATATAATGGAAAACTGCTTCTAGATGACGGTCAGGTGTCGACTAATTTATCTCGGGAAGCCTAAACTACCAAGAACATAATGGGAGAAAATTTTCTTCCTACCTCTATAATCCTCCTAGGCCACTTCCTGATGCCTAAAAGAAGATGGTATAACCTTTTCCATGTTATAGAATAATCGGAATCGGTCCCGAGACATGCATCCCATTAATTTTCTTAAAAGGTTTTCACACATTCTTATGACCACATGGACATAACATCCTTAATTTTATGTATATTAAAAGGTGAAGAATGATGTGATACATCCTGTATGAAATGCATGCATATCCAATGATCCCTACTAAAATCATAATATGTAACACTTTCTTGTGATACTCCTAAGAAAAAACCACAACACCCATTTCAAGGTCAATTAATACTCTTAATTCTAAAATATTATGTCCCATTAAGTGTACCTTTTCGTTCCATAATCCACACATAGAAATCTTGGAATTAACTTGATTATATATCAGTGTACTCAGAAAAATCTTAATATGTTTGGCATTTCCATTATGAGTGGGAGAATACACATAGATGTCATTCACAAATACCATGAAAAATGTATATAAATATGGGTGGAAACCCCAATTCATCAAAGCCGTGAAAATAGTAGGTATGTTTTTAAGACCGATGGCATAACAAGATACTCATACATACCATACCTACTATGGAATGTTGTAATAGGTTTTTCTGAAGGTCTAACTCACCCCTATTGGTAACACAATCATTTTTCGATTGTAGAGAAAACCTTTTCCCCTAGGAGCTGATCAAAGAGGTTACATATTTGAGGAATTAGATACCAATTCTTGACCGTAATCTAATTGAACCTTATGCAATACATGCATAGATGTATGATTCCATCCAATTTCTTAGAGAAGAACACGGGAAAACCCCAATAGGATTTAATATGAGATATAAATCCTTTGGGCTCTAGGTATTCTATCTACTACTTGTTCTCCTGAAGCGCATTAGGTTTCATCGTGTCTGGAGGAATGAACACTGGAGCTACTCCTAATGTATGATCTATAGAAAACCCTACCTCTATCATAAGAGGGAATCGAAAAAATTAATCAGTAAGGACTTCAAAAAAAAATGAAAAACAATAGGGTAATCAGTTTGAAGTACCACTAGATCTTCCATGAATCATTTTTCTATCTAGGCAGTCACTTCACCTCACCCATGATTCTTCGGTCTATCTCTCCCAGCCTAGGCATCCCACACACCATTGAAAATATAACTGATTCCTCTAGTGATGTAAAATATACCATTAAGTGATAATAGTATAAAATTCGTGATTGTGGAGTAACTAGTCCATCTGGATAATGACGTCAAAGCTCGTAATCTCCATAATAATGAGGATCCACAAGAAATGGCAACTTCTTACCTCAAGGGGATAGTATGTGCACTAGTGTATGCCCTCAGTCCGTATTCCCAAAATTGTATCGAGGTCATTAAACAGTTGTGCTATGATATATCTAGTATATGAATTCACACAATAGATAAAAAATAAAAGAGTTTGACGAAACTATATCAGACAAATAAGACACAATAGTGGATTCCACAAGAATATTACCTCGCACTGTAGATGGTCCCACATCATGATTCTTGGGTATCAGTTGTGAAACATGAAATTTACCTAATCCATGACCATGTGAAATAGATGGACTTCTACGATCAATATATCTCCAATAGTGCTAATGGGGTTTAGAGGTCATTCTACAACAACCACGACCTCCTCCTCACCCAAACCTAATTGTTCTACACCAACTCCTCGCCTAACACGGCGCAAAATAACTCTCTCCTGTAGGTGGAGTGGATACATATCCTTTTCCAATTGAATATGGTTGAATGGTCCTGTAAAAATAATGAAACTAACCCATATGGACACAAGCCCAAAATTACATAGGGCCTATATCACATTAGAGCTTCTTATACCATAGTCCCCCAAATGGATGACACACCACAGAGCTATCAAACTGGATACTCTAGTCACCACTACGCGAAGTAGAATCCTCAAGATAAAGATTCTCGCCACTAGAAGAACTACTGGCATGACACGACACAACTCCTTTGAATCTAGTAATCATGTCATCCCTTAGGTTACAATCATTGATAATGGAATGATCAACTACTGCAGAAAATTTAGGAAGGAAGAAAGGAATTCCCAAAAAGTCAGATGGCGTATTATAGCCCATCCTCAATACATCTACCATATAAATGATCATCAACATATCAATATAGTAAAATGAACTGAAAATATGTTAAATGTGATGAATATTCCAAAACTGATATTGAACCTTTCTCGAGATACCTGATCTCTATGTCTATTTATGCTCTTAGTTATTTAAAAAATAACTGATTATAGATTGCAGTCCTGAAATGAACACAATACATTCCTTGATGACGACCGACCTGGATAACCACATCCCCCAACAATTGGTCATCCCAAATCATGTATGTAGAATGATTGAATATCATCTATAGGGGAATTTAAATATTCTTAATGGTTGAAAGAATGACCTGCAGCTAATAATCAAGAGCCTGAGACCTTCCATCCCCTAAAAAGGTAAGAGGATACTATTGTTGGAACAATCATGTCAGATCATCCATCATAGGGGAAACCCATGGATCACCATGCTTGGACTGCATCTGACGTAGAAAAATATCATGGAAATGGTAATCAGTTCCCATAGAAGGTACATGTAGTGGTTCCTCATGTGGCACACCTAATAGTAATACTAGAGGCTTAGGTCCCACCACGTATAAAGCATGATCGTCTCCAAATTCCTAGTGAACAAGATGAGGATGTCATGGAGGAATTATTGAAAAAATTCCAGGCACATGCCTTAGAACAATATTACTATCAAGGAGATAAATTCACTATAATAAATTGGGCATAAGGAATCTCCCTACTCATGGCATTATACATTAACTACCCACTTAGATGACCAGGTATTAGTAAGTGCTCAATTATAAGAGTCATTTCATTTCCCATTTAATTAAGATGTTCACTCCTTTACCTTTGATAGACATGAAAAGGAGGTATTAGGATGTGAAACCAATTATTTTAAGACTATAGGATTCAATTTATAATGATTATCCATTTTAGATGAATCAGTTCCTATACACCTTCCACTAGATTCGACACCAATTTATTTTTATCATTATGGACGACATGGTAAATTACTCATCCCATTGCATTAAGGCTCATAAAACTTATGAATTGATATAGGAAATTAGTCAACCATATACAAAATAATGCAATTTCAGGTAAAATATCACAACATCACTCAATAGTTACAAGCATATCATGAAATGAAAATTAGTGAAATGTTCCTATATCGTATGGAAATATGAGTGACATGTGATCTCAATGTTACTATAATTACTAATGTTACAATGCACTTGTACATCATATCATAGGGATAATGAAGAAATATATTCTATAATAAAGTAATAATCAAGAACAACACACAACATGTGCATCACCCAATAGTGAAATAGTATGAAATGTAGTTGTAAAAAGAAAGAATAACAATAATAATTTAGGAAATAAGGTTTTTCACACTAAAATGGGTTCATAAAGCCCAATAATGACTTATAACAAAGTCAGAAGTGTTCATATTCTCTAATATATTGTATCGAAATAGTACGGTAAGAAATGAATCGTCCTCTAATACCACTTTGTGATGTCCCTAACCCAAATTCCACTTAACGGGTTCCCCGATCCTAGTGGACCACAAAGCCTTAAGTGAATCACCTCAATCACTAGAGTATACTGACTATCAGTGGGGCCTAAGGTGTGTTATTGGAGAAACAATGCCATCATTAGTACAATTTAGTATAGTGGAATGAATATAAATGAAAAATTAATAGGTGAAGTAATATAAATAAATAGGCCATGCAGAATAATTCAATAGATAAATAATAATATCAATAACTGTATAAATTGAAACAATGATGATTTAATGACATTTCACAGGAAAACAGGAAATCATGGTTATAAGACAGAAGGAATAACATATTCCAAAAATAAAAAGAATACTCCGAGCAACATGATATCTAACTCGGTCATCTGCTATCCAGCTCCATCCAATCAGCATGAAATTTTGTGTTTGAAGAAATATAAAACACATTTTCAACACCTAAAGCCATGTAATCTACTTCGGTTACAAAACGGGGTCTGGAGAGTGTGTGATGTAAATCACAGTGGGCCACCACCAATGGTGTCAATAAGCTTCGTCTTGTGTATTTGATTATATAAGTCTGTAGGGATGCATATAATAAGTAAAGTAAGTAGTACAATATAACTAAATACCCATGTCCCTACTTCATCCCTCAGTTGATATATGATCAAGTAACCAGTTCATTAATTTTTTAATTACCATTTAATGTAAATAGGTTAAGTGATTCATAGGTAGTACTGAAATCACCTCATGATAGTATATGTAGCGAATGTCCTGAGACATAACAAGGAAACCTGAAAATAGTATATGGTGAGTGAGTTCTAGGGTTATAACCATAGTAACATAGATCGCATGAAGTTATATGTCATTAGTATATATGTCTAGAAATGGGATAAAAGAGAAATACAAGGAACGTAATCCAAATTCCTTACACAATAAGTCTCCCACTATGTCCATGGGGATCAACTAAGGTAAAATATGGCTATGCAAGCATATGGAACTTTGGGAATTTCCCCTGGCACCTACTAGTTAATGATAGATCCAGGGAGTGTATCCAAGGTATCATGTAATAATCTAATGGACCCATAAAATAGTATAATTGGAATATGAGGAATATACAAGAACTGAAGTATCAATTGGTATCAACCATTGAAAATAGAATCCTGGAAAAAAATGGGGTTCCCAAGTCCCATGGTATTATCCTCTCAGAATCCCAGGTGAGCTTATGTAAATCAATTTTTATTTGATATTGTAATATTGAAAGCGTTCCTTAGGTTTAAGCCTTGTATTTAATTAGTGTTGATATGATATGTAGAGTTTCGACCATTTAATCCATTCTTATATAAACATTAAAGAATATTTAATTATTAAGGTTTTCTCGTTTACCTTCTATCAATATAGCAAGGGGAGCTATAGAGATTTAACCTTTATTCAAACTCAATTGATAGGGCCAAGTTACATACCTAGTATAATTTCCATTCCACATTTTGCATTTAATAATAAATTTGAAGCACTTACCATAGGTGGGTATTGTGGTGAGGAATCATATATCATCCCATTAGGAAATTCTCATTAATTAAAATAAATTTACTAAAGAAATCCTCACTTTGAAGATGGTTAAGAAAATGCACTACCGAATGTTGGGTTAAACATGACAAAACACTAAAAACCCAATTATTGTATAACATTATAAATGGGGGGGAATGAGTTGTGGGTGTAACCATAAACCACAAATCACATATTTGGAAAGAGCATATCAATATGATTCTAACAATTATAATCATGAATAGTGAAATTGAGAAATGGCATACAATGACATCTGTGGGCCCAACAAAATTTTTCTAAAATCTAAAAAATTTTCTGGATGATTTATAGACCCCCGAACTTATGATTGTATGACACCCCTTCTCCGGTATTGGTACTTGACTTGTTTTGGATCAGAGTAGTTCTAAGAAAAGGTGGAAATTCTCACATGAAGATATTTATAACACGAGAAAGAAAGAATATGAATGGATAAAGAGGACTCGAGTATGTACCATTGCACATCCAAAATGACAAAGGTAATCTTGATCCAAATCTGGATGAAGGAGATCTCTTGATCCCTAACATTGGTCTTTTAAAAGCACCAAATGAGAGGAAAGGGGATAATGCCCATTGGTTCTACGATTAGTGGAGAAGATGGGGTAAATAGATAATTAAGTTCATTTTGAAAATTTTACACAAAATTTTATGTTGCACATAGTTTGTCCACACGGTTTTTCAAACCATGGGAGAATCATGTGAGACGGTTCTTCCAGAAAAGAAATCTCTGCATGTTTTGATTAAAAAATGTACAAGTCGTGAATGGGTACGTGGGAAAAATCGGTGATCACTTTGTTAGGCTGCACAGTTTTGCACCAACCATGTGAGGTATACCATTCCGAGAAAACCATATCTCCACTATTTTACAAACCAGGTGGAATTCCCGCATGGTTTACTCTAAATTGTACGCCAATACTATTTTTCCCAAAAATATATTTTTTGGGCTCTGAACATGCCCTAGAAACCCCCACAACCATTACTAACCCCTTTCTCATCCACATTACAACCAAAGTAATGATTTTGGCCATAAAAGTAAGGATCCATACCTGAGCAAAAAACGGGTTCTTACAACATAGGAAAATGATTTAAACATATGTGAAAATAAATTTTAAGGTACCGTTGAACATAAATCATATCACACTCTTTTTTTTTCAATTTTGAGTGTCCAATAAATGCAAAAATGTTATATCATTATATTAATTTGATATATTTTGGATAATTCCCTTATAAAAACTTATATATGTGGCCTCTATCCACACCCCCACTATTCAAGAACACCGTAAAAAATTCAATATCCAAAAAATTATTCTCTTTTTTATTCCCCTATTTTCAAAATTCCTTTCATTGAGATTATTATTAAATTAGGTTTACTTATTACTTACATTTTCAATGAGTCCTCTATGGTGAACTGAGTAATTTTTACATGTATGAAAATTTTTAATTACATATTTTCGTTTATATATCATGTTTTATATTATAATGTGTTAATTAATATAAAAGTATATAATTAATATTTATCTAATTAATTTTATTATTATAAAGAAATAAACTCTCTTCTTATTTTCCAATTTTATTCATGAAAATGAAAAAAATATTCATGAGTGGTGCAGACTACCGACTCAACACAATGATGACTACTTTTCATTTCCACCACATCTCATCATAGACTGTAATAAATAAATTTACCAATAAACCTGAAATATTTCATATAATGTTTATTTTTATGTGAGAAATTGTAATGGTTTTCTTCTGTTATTACTTTATGATAAATGAAGACATTAAAATTTAATTATGTGGAATACCTCTCTTGTGAAATAATAAATCTCATTATTCATATAAATTCATTGTTATTTCTGAAAATAATAAAAAATATGATTTAAAAAAATAAAAATATATATATTATATATTATACATTTATAATAATATTATTCCTAAAATAAACAACATTCATAATCATAATCATTCATAAAATATGGTAAGACAAATGTTTAGTTTATTTCAAACCCCTACAAACATGATTGTCCTAAGACCACTCCCATGGTTCAAGGATAATTGAAATTATTGTTTGTGTGATCAAGAAAAAATAGTGTGAAAAAACATACTCTTCCACACAGTCATTATTTACATAACTATCTTGTGGTGTCCTATAGATCTATAAAATATGCTATATTATCATGTAATTTTTATGGTTTTATTATTTTTATATTTAGTGATACATGAGTGGTCAATACATTAAATGTAGTGTTTATAAAACGTAAGGTTGCTTTTTCCCTAAGTCAAACACATAATATTGTTGTATTTTCAGACATTTATTCAATACGTGTTCATGTTGTTAATGTCATGACTTGAAAGTTTTTAAATTTAATATTTTAAATTATGTTTTTCATAAAAAAATTTAAAATCAACAACTAGAAATAATTTAGTAAAGGAAAATTGCTTGGGAAATTCATAGTGGAGGAAATCCCATGATTGGGCTTGGCCTCTATAAATGAATAAATTTGTTTTATACTATTTAAGATGGAATTGAATTTTCAACTGATGGATATGAATATCAATTTTATAATCAACAATGTATAAAAATGGACATGATATTTTAATTGAAAAAATTGATATTACTAGTGTAATTGTAATATTGGGGAATTATATTCCAATTTTTTTTTAAAAAAACAACATAATATATAGTTAAATGGTGAATAATTGTTATGAAATGGTTGTTGAATGTTATTAATGGAGTTTCTAACATATGAATTTAAATAAATTGTTAAATAAAAGAAATTTAAAATACAGTTCCAAAACTAAATATATAGGATGTTATATATTATATATTAAGAATGAAACATATTTAATCCTGGCCAATGAATAAGTATATCTTATTAATTTAAATAATGGTTGAATGTGATATAATGGAAAATTATAAGGATATTTTGACATGAAATAAAAGATTGTATAATTTCATGTGATTTAGTATTGGTTATACAAATGGTTATGTTATTTGGTAGTTAGGTACATGAATTAGATGTTGGGTGTTAAGATATTTACTGATGCTTTAAATTGATAGAATTGTTTTTATAAATATATATTCCAAACAGATTCGTTCTTATATTAATGATTGTTATGTGTCGATTTTGCTGGGGAAACCCCATTGGATTAATTTTTGGATATGAAATTTTTGGAACTCATTAAGAGATCATGGTTTTTGTTTATTGGCCTATATGTTATCCATTGGAATGTGTCTCCATTGATTCATGGATGCCAAGATGTAGAGAATTCCATGAGTTACCTGAGATTCAACACCTATCCATCCAAACAATTCATATGTGTATCTATTTTTTGAATTCATGTGTTTTTTTATTGTTGACTTCTAGAAATGAATATTGTATAATCCTTTGGTATATCCATATAAATGTTATGAAGTGAAAACCCTGGATTTTTCATGATTATAAAAAATAAAATTTAATGCGAGTGTTTCACTATTCATTTCATTCCTAAAATTTCTAATTCTATGTAATCATGATTACTTGGATTATATTTTGAGATATTAATGGTTTTTATCATTGATATATATTTTTGTGTGAAATAAGAAGTTCATGATGATGGTAATGGATTTGATATTACATGGTTAGATGAGAATGCCTGAGAGGGTGCCAAAAAATTCACCACTGCTTTCACAGTTATTATTTATTTTGTATAACACCTTGGAAATATAATTTTATGGTTATAATTATAAATATTTTTAGATATATCCATCACTTCTTATTGTGGGTATGTTCGACATTGGGTGTCATTACATAACACGTCAATAAATATTTTATTAATTTTTATGGTAAATTTTTTTTCACACTTAACACATCCCAAGAAAAATTTATATAAATTGGATATTTTAGTTATTACACTTGTAATATCATAGTTAGATGTATTTATGAACTAATTGAGCCACCGTGGAACATAGGTACCAGAGAATATGATTATATGTTTGTAGGTCCATGTATGAGAAGGTTCCTATTGTTAAAAAAATACATCAATTTAACTGGAAATGCAATGAGTACAGTATAAATTATGTTAACTTGTAGGAAATAGAAACATATTTGGGGGTAAGTTTGTTTAATTTTTATTTTTTATTTATTTTTTCAATGATTTTGATCAACTATGGGGTATCCGTTATAGGAATTATAGAATAATCCTTATTATTGCATTTTGATACTACAATTATTTACTAATACATTTCCTTTTGGTGTGCAATTATTTCCTTTTTAGGGAAATATTTTAAAATTTATTCCAACACATTTTCTACTCAGACCAAATGGTATTGTGTCCCCAGGTAGACTATATAAAAAATTCACTCTATTTAGAAACCTACGGAGTATGGGGGAACCCATGGGGAAATTTAATTTTCTTTTGGTTGGTATCAGTTAGTCGATGATGATTAAATGGAATTTCGTATGATATTCCAAAATTCAATAAAATATAACCATTAAACTTCAAATATATTTTTCTTCCACAAAAAATATCAATCAAATTGTTTTTAAGAAGCATTCTATGTGAAGATACTCATTGAAATGATAATCATCTTTACCACGATCATGAATATTTATTTCATCCTTCACCACAAAAAATCATTATATCACCATATTATTATAGTTAGAATTTAAATATTACATTGCTGAATTGTTTTTATGTTAACCTTAAAACTATTATCTACCAAATTTATATACTATGTTAAATGAAAATGCAGTTTCGAGGAATGTGTAAACTATGACCTACAAAAAGAAAAGTGTTTCATTTCTAAAGATAATTTCACATAGATGGTAATATGTAAGGAGATAATGGATTCACAATATTAAACTAAAATTATTAAGATTATAAAATAGCAACATATTATATCCCTCATAATTATTTTATTGGATAAAAAATGATTCTGTGGCTCGAGTGTACTTGGGGACTACCTCCTCCAGAATACAAAGTGAGTCCTTTTTCATGTCATCCATACATGGATGGTCTTATGGATGGATTAGATAAATATATAATAAAATTTTAATTTAACGAAAATTATTTAATGATAAGTATTATTAATTTACCCATGTTTTTATTTATTGGAAATAAAAACATCACACAAGAATTTGTGCAGAATATTGACAATGTGATGTGATGTATTATTTTTTTCATAATAAACATAGATGAGTGGTTATAATTGGGTATATTGTGCATAAATACGTAATATATGACATGATTATGATTTTTAATACATGTAAAAGGGATATAGAAAATAATATCTTTAAGAAACATAAATTGAAAATAATAAAAAACACCATTAATATTGATGTTAAAGATAGATTGTCAAAACATAGTTAATTGGAAATTATATAGGAATAATATATATTCAAAATTGAGTGAATATGTTTATAATATTGGTTTATAATAAATATATATATTATATTCATTAATGTTAAACTAATATAAAGCGTGGTAGGACATGAGGGTACGATTTCATATTTCACTTTTCATTCATTATGAAAAATCATATATTAACAACATGTTTCATATTTTGTGGTATATATTTTTTACATATTTTAATTTCATTCATAAATATATTATGTTAAATTTATTGATAATTTCATCACAATTTCTACAATAAATGGTATATTGATTAATGATATAAAAATTTTGTATGGGGTTTCCCATATCATTTTTTGTACCTTTATTGAGGTATGATCTAAATTTATAAAAAAATTTAATTTTTGGGTTATATATGATTCAAATGAATTTAGATTTTTATAATTTTATTTAAAATTTGCTATATTTTTAAAAAATAATTTATAATTTGTTTCATGATTATTTTATTCACAGATTAGCATATATATAACTATTTATGTTTCACTCTCACATTAAATTGAGATTGTATATACATGAATCTCCATTGGTGGAATTATATTTTAAATACATAATAAAACAAATTTAAATTCCTAAAATTGGATAAATTAAGAATATTTAAATTAGTAAGTAAACTATTTCCGACATTGGTTTTCAAAAAAAATAAAATTACGATTTTAAGAAAAATAAATCTTGTTTCCCCTTTCTGGATGAGAATATTTTTCCTCAAAATCTAGGATGTTCAAAACTGTTTTATGGTAGATTATTATTCAGTAATTAGTATATTGATGGTATTTTCAAATACATTTTATATTTCGTAAATAAATTTAATTTTTTCAAATGTTATATTTATGACAATATTTTGAACATTTTTGAATGTGTGGAAATAATCTTTTTTCATTTTTTGTATGAAATAATTTTACAAAAAAACCCAAAATTATCTCTTTATCATATTAAATTATACGTATAATTTTATATTCAATGTAAAACATATTTATATTTTTATTCATTTTTATCTTTAAAAGGTTACTCATATAAAATAATTACATATATTCAACATAAAACTATATATTTAATGATTATATAAAAATTAATTCTATCTATGAAACCATAATTTATGGATTTTTATTCGATAGTGGAGATAATATTGTGTGATACAATCTTCATAATTTCTTTTGAATTATTATTATATTTTTTATTCATTGTTTTTCCTCGAATACAATTTATTTCCTACTAGATCATTACTATATAACGGAATGATAATTGATCATATAAAAGTTTTCTATACATATCAAGGATTTATTATATTTTGTTTTTGATTATTTAATATCCCTACCATTGATTTTGTAATGTATTTTTTCATATTAGTAGAATGGTACATCGGTGGTTATCCTAATCCCAAGAGGGTATAAGTTCCATTATCCCAAACATAGGATGGTATATGAGTGGCTAACCCAATCCTATTGTATGATGAATTAATTGGTTTTTTTATTTAAAATATACTAATATTATTATCTATATTCCGAAGAAATTATTTCATATATTTAGACTAAAGTCTTGATTTCAATGTTCAATATATTTTAAAGATAATCTCTCTTAAGAATCATTTCCTTTTTTTATTATTTTTTAGGCTTTGTATCAAGATTTTTGAACTATTACTTTTGTAATGAACATTTTGTTTCATGAAGATATTCTAATAAATTATTATATATATTTTTTCACAAAATAAAATCAATTTACATCAACCAGGTTTACCCTTGAGTATCATATCAATTAACCCATTATTATGTTTCCATTTCCATATGTTATGATTAATGGTAATAAGTAGAATATTTTTAATATGAATAATCTTTTAGTTCAGCATACAATTATAGAATGATTATAATTCATAATTTTTTTATCACGTACCAAAACACAATAAACCATTATGGTAATTGGGTAATTATTATTATGATAAGTATTGAATATTCATGTTAAATTATGTAGTTTTATCATTTCATATGTTCTTCATGTATTAGTGATGAATGTCATAAAATAATGGAAGTATTCCTATATTTTATTTGGTTTAATACCACTTATTTTTTAATTTAATATCGGTAGAGTCCCTTATTATATTGGATTAAATTCTCATTCTCATTTCTGTCATTGTTTAGCACATCCCATATCAGATTTGATTTGTTGATTTTTAACCTTTATATAATATCATTATATATCAAAAATTATAAAATTAATTATAGTACTACATAATTCATTCCCACTTTCCATAAAATCAATTAAATATATATGTTCTCCATAAAATAAAAAATGAAACATTTAATCATATATTAACTATCCCAAGGGAATGAAGTGAGTAAAATGAAAACATATTTAATACATCTTCATCATAATGTTTCAAGGGAAATAATTAGGATTATATAATTATTAAATATAATTATTGAACAATATGATTCCAATAAGAATGTGGACATATATATACAAAAATTTGATAGTATTTGAAATATTATTTAGAAGACAATAAAAAAATTCCATACATTTAGAAAAATTTAATCAATACAACTGAAAAATGTATATAATATTGTATTCCAATAATAATTTAATCATATTATATAAAAATAAATGAAAATAAGTTTCATGTTGTAGAGAAAGTTTTTTCAATCCTTAAAAATTAGACAATGTTATTTTTGCACTATTAAATAAAGAAAAATATAACCCATGCGGTATAAATTGTAATCATAAATTTTTAAAACATTAATAGGAGAATAAAATATATTTAAAAATGAAATTACTCAATAAATTTATAATATAAATGAAATATTCCTAAATTATCTAAAATATTATAGTCATGTAAGAATAAGATTTTCGAAAAAATATTATAAATATATTGAGTTTTTTATAAAAACATTAACGTGAAATTTTCATGTTCCAGTGAGGGATTAAATTATAATGATTACTTAAAAACATCATAAATTTCAAAAATATAAGAACATAGATGGTCATTACAAATTAAAGGACATATAATTATCCAAAGAGATTTTAAAATTTGAATAATCTTAATATCAAATATATTTCTACATTAACCCTTACACTGAATTCCAATACTATTTCTATATGATATGATCTACTATATATTAAATTTTTAATTAATAAAATACTGAAAAATATCAATAAATATACTTATGTTTTCTACATATTCTTCAATCATAATTTTTATATCATTTTTGTTATAAATCATTTAAAAAAATAATTATACGTGTTAATTGTCTTGTTATTCATGAGTGTTTTAGGTTGGTGATTGTGGTGAGTCAATTTTTTCATGATTTTATCAACTCAAAAATAATGTTTCAGTTATTGAAATTTAATTTATTCATTCTACATACATTTACAATATTCTATTTAATTTTGCAATGAAAAATAAATTACATCACATCAAGGAGGTGGAAGTCTGCACAAGCTGATAATTGAAATATCTATTTGTTTTAGATAGAATGAAAGGGTGTTAAATAATAATATATCAGTAAAAAATAATTATCATAACCTATAAATAAAAATATGTGCACATAATATGTTAATATGACCAACGATGTAAAGTATTTATGAGAAATTATCGACATAACTTTTTAAGGATAGTAGTGTATTTATACATAAGAGAAATGAATGCATTATCTATTTCATGGAATTGAGAAATTAATGAAAATTAATATAAATTTTTTAATTTAATATATTAATTTTACATATTTAATTATATTTATTAGGTTATAAATTATTTAGATATAGTATAATAATAAAACAAACATTATTGAACATGGATAAGATGATTACCTATTTTTAGGGTATATTCAATTTGATTAAATCATAATCATTAAAACTATGATATATTTGTGGGACCAAGACCAATAAGATATGGAGGGGGATGTTGTGAAGATATTCTTTTCTCCCATATACATGCTAGAGAGGTCAATAAGAGGGATGATGCTTGAATTATTTGTTCCCATTTATGAGCGTGGATACACCATTTTAAATATTCAATGTTTTAAAATAATATATATACATTTACACAGAATGTGGAAAAAATAGAAAACATTTAAAATATAGGACATTTTAATATGTAAATCCACTCAATGAATAATATTTATACAATTGATGAGGAAAATTGAATTCCTATATACATCTTTAAAACACATTTATACTCCATTAAAAATTTCCTTGGTGACAATATTTATTTCAATGTAACATGTTACATTGGACAAAAAATAATTTTAACATTAATACCTAATATTTATAATGATTATTAAAAATATTTAGTCCATTTTTTTATGAATCACAAGTTGATGTGATAGAAATTAATTATAATATACACACACAAAATTATTAAATCCCATATTTATAAAGGATATATTTTTAAAGAAAAATTTATTTATTTATAATTACTTTTATATAATGTTGAATTACCTGAATATTAATTTCATTGAAGAATATTATTATCTACTAATATGTTAATAATAATTAATTAATATCTATTAATTTAATTTATTATGTAAATTCCATATTGACTAAATATGAATTTTATTAAAATATATGTTTCAACATTTAAATAACATTATATTCATTTTTAAAAATTAGTTAATAAATGTATAAATTCCACTAATTTTTTATATAGTGTAATATAATTACTTATTTTTAAAAAGAAAATATATTTAAATTAAGAATTAATTAAATATTATAAAAGTAGATCAATGTTTTTTATCAAAACCATTTTCTTTACCTAGAAATTTGTATACTAAAATTACACATAATTTAGAATCATTTTCATTACTTTAATTAAATTATTAAATTATGTTATTTTTACAAATTTAAATTATTAATATATTTATTGATTTAAATCTATTTTTTAGTAAATTATTTTTGACACAATTTAAATGTTTTTTAATCACAATCTCTCGAAGACAATGAACATAATTAAGAGATCTCTTCAAATATTGTTGGGGATAAAATATCAAAAAATAGGGTATTTATATCAAAAAGGTGTAAAGAAAATACAAATGAAGTTGGATTAAAATAAACTAGTATTAAAAGTGTTTTATAAAGTTGTAAAATAACTAGATTTAAATTAAAAAATTAATGTGAATGTAACACCTCACCCATAAAATCCTAGAGAAAATTCTTTAAAATAATTCATTGGAATTATTAAAATGAATTATATCCTGAGTAACCTATCAGTTAATAACATTGGTAAAGTATATTACAAAAATTATACTCATATTATATTTGGAAGAAGAAAATAAAATTTAATACATAATAAAAATATATAAACAACATCCTTGAAATAATATTCAAATATTTATTCTTCATATCTAGGGGAAATGAAAAAAATGGGGATGAGATTAAATGGTCAGTATGGGTTTTTATATTAGTATAATTAATGAATAAACTTGAATAATTATCAAGTAAATTTATATAATTGAACAGAAATTCAATTTATTTAACTATATAAGGAAAAATAAAAATATTCAATGAATGCTACTAAATATTGTTCTATTTAATAAATAAAAATTTAATGAACTAAATCGATAGATAATGTTAAAAAAACACATGGATAAATAATATCTGAATATGAAAGACGATTAGGCATTATTATTTGATTCCATGTATCCTATATACAAGGTTTATTTACCATTATGAAATGTCTACTAATGGATTATAACATATAGGGTAAATCCCCATACCAATGGCCAAATGATTAAACTCCTGAGACTGCTGATGCTTTTTGGGAAAATATATAACTAGGACCCATCTATTTCAAACATGAAAAATGAATTATATATATATATGAAATAATATAATTAATTCTTGATCAATGTGCCTTATCTAATATCTATATTTATTAAAAAAATAAATATTTTCCAGTATTTCCCATGTTATTCAAAAAACATTATGTACACAAAATATGTAATAATGGAATATGGGTTTTTAATTAATTATACCCATCACATAATTTTATGGATACATAATATTAATGTGATGTCCAATAGCATATGTTCATGATTAATAGATCCATTGACGAGAAATTTAATAATATGAGAATGAATTAAGACTCAAAAGATATCATTTACAACCATGTAATTTTTATTTAAAATACCCTTCGATAAGATAAATAAATTATAAACATATAATTACACAAAATTTATTTTAATATAGATATTAAATTTCAATTGTTAATTATCTACACATCATTAATGAAAATTGTTCCATAATAATAAATAATGCTCAATGAATGTTAATTGGGACAAAATCATCCACATTATGCTCCCTTTTCATTATTCATCATTTAAACTAGTGTATTGTGATTCTAATCATGTCAATAAATTATTAATGGACTATAATAATATTTATAACATCATATATGATTCCATATATTGATTTATTACATATATGTTAACAATCATTCCATATTAGCACCAGTTTTCGTAATAAATCATTTATTTCAAGAATGTTTATGACCAGATATTTTATATATATTAAAGATTCATGACATCATCTTATACAGAATGTTATTTTTTTCTATGATATTTATTTAGTAAATATTAATTTATATTAGTCTATAAAATTTGGAGAGATGAAATTAAATACATCATTCACAGATACAGTAGACCGTATGTAAGCATGAATGTTCTTTACATTTTCTTATTATATTAAAATAAATAAAATTATATTATTTATATGATTATTTTCAGTAATTGTTCATATATATATATATATATAATTTTTATTAAAATAATCTTTTATACACTATATGTAATGTGTTACAGAATCACGTAACTTTTATGGGGTTGTAGTACACATGTCCATAAATGATGTAATCATATTCCGACAAAATCGAAACCATGACTATAAGTGTTATATAAAAAAGGTATAATCATTGATATATTATAAATTTTATAAATATCTTATAAATACCATAAATTCATCATTATTCCCAACCTAGTTATGTGGTAATTGAATAACTAATGACATCATTAAGTGAGGCGGTAGACTTCCATTCACTAGAATGGTGAGTCTGTATCCTATTTGATGAAGGAATGTGAAATTGTAGGTCATGGAGTTAAACTTCTTGGAAAAAAATCCATTTTTGATTATCACTAGTCATTAAAAAAATATTCTCCCCCATTATTGTAAAAATGTATGATCAAAAATGAAATCATGCATAAGAAAAAACAGTTTTAATTAATTCACCTTCAATGTACAATGTCAATAGAACATACAACAACAATGTTCTTATATATGAAATACACTATGTCTCACTGCCAATTCCTTGATTGTGATATATTAGTTTTATTCCTATGATCAATTCATTTAAATGGGTTAGGGATAGCTGACTACCTTCCCATGTTTCACTACCCAAGGCTATTTCTATAGATCACTACAGGAGGAAAGGATCGACTTGTTCCCCTTCCATTTAACACTGATATATAAGAAATTATTACACATTTTATTGACAATGATGTCCTTATATTATCAACAATGATTGAATCCTTAATTATTGGTACATGATATAATAATGTCGCACTTTTAGACACTTTATTAATAACACATTACCACATATTTAAAGGTCAATCCCTTATAAGAAATTTCTTGATGCTCACTACCATCGTTGATCTCCTTCCCTTGATGAAGATTAGTTAGCATTCAGGATAAAACTTTTGAAAATATCCCCTATTTCCCATAGATCAATCATCCATCGTGAATCAACATAATTCTGTAAAGCTCAGACACATTCCTGAAGATTATATAGCATTTTAGATGTTAACATATTTAATTTTTTTCTACCCTTCATGAACATTAATATTTTCTGAATGCATTCAAATTTCAGTGATCATATCAACATTATGAAAAACCTTTAATTGTGATAGTTTTCACATTAATATACTTCATGAATAACCATAGTGAATTATGATCCATTAAATTCTCTATTAATTTATTCACTATTGTTAGGACGTTATATTCCCATTAATAGGCGTTTCATAGTATTCTAAATGATTCCATCCATTCCATCACCTTTTCATTATGGTCCCCAAATATATTTTATAGATATCATTAGAAATTTAATATTAATGAATCTTATCATAGTCATAGAGAGTATTGTAAATCCATCACATGTACTTAATTATCCACTTCACATTTTCATAGAGATGGTCTGTTTTCTTCATGTATTTTTTATACTCCACCCCATCACAAAACACACCCTTCAGGAAACCATATTCTTTTTTTATTCTATTAACCTTTATAAAATTACTACCTTTCTGAAACACATAACATTGGCAAAAGATTATGAGGAATTAATAGAAATTTCATATATTTGATGATTACCCCAGAACTCCATAATTATGCGAGAAATTATTATTTTTAAAAACTATAGTCAACCATAAAACACAATATTATTACCATTATTTAATTTTATCCACAATAATATATATTATTAATATAAGGGGTGGGGAATGAAAATATACAAATTTTATAGTCGAAGAATATTACCTCTTAATCACGTAACTCTATTTTTTATACCAAAATTCATTATTGGTTACCTATTATAAATAATGGAGGATTTTATGATGATGGGAGGAATTTAGAGATATTATTTGTGAAGGTTCTTTTGAGATAAATTTCATTAGATGTGTGAATAAGTAGAAGGGTTGAGTGCCTTTTTATAGTTGAGGATGAGTGGAATTCTTGTAAATATAAAACGAAAACACTACTAGGACATATCCCTATGATAATGGGCCACCACTAATGAAAAAAATTAAATATAATGTTGTATATGGTTGATATATGGAATGAAAATTGATTTTTTAAGATGTTTCAAGTCCATTTTGGACATTACATTTAATGTTTAGTACCTTGTTTAGCTAGATTTTCTCTTAATTGACACAAATAATTTTATTTTTTTCACTATGATTTATAGAGAAAAAATAGGTTTAATTGACTATAAATTATAAATAATTATTCATAAAAATACATTATCCATTTTTTTCAAATTCTAATCACATAACTGTGAGAAATTAGCTAAATATGTTTCTCACATATAGAATGAAAAAGTCAGTTTATAAACTGAAAGTATTAAACAGTTTGCTATGTTTTTATATTTATATTAAATATAAATATGAATTAAATTTATTAAATTGAATTAATTTATATAAATATAATATAAAAATTATCTAAAATAAATTAATATTAAATGTTTACAATTTAAATTTTTTTGATGAAAAATCAATTTTTAATGAAAATTTATTATTTTAACTATTCATCAAAAAAATAAAACATCATATAAAAGTTAAAAAAATTTAAGCATAATATAATATTGAAATTCCTCAATTTGAAATTATTTTTATTATGGAATATAATATTTATAAATATTCCAAGCTTTGGTTTTGAAATAGTTTCATGATTAAATCATGGAAAAAATACTATTATAAAAATAACGTTTTTACGTGTAATATTTGAGTCATTATTATCATATACTGATAATATCTAGTGGATGCTTGGCAAAAATGATGTATTGGAAATATTATTTTTATATATTACTAATAACATTCATTAATATCAATTAATTTAATTTATTAAAAAATCACCTTCTGGTACATAAAATAGTTTTCTTATAAAAACACATCCATTAATTCAATTGGATTATATATTAAATTATAAAACAAAACAAAATATATAAATATGTAAAAAATATTTTCATATATTTTTTAATCCATTTCAAACATCTCATTAAATTAGATAACTAATTTTTACCATATTAAATAATATTATTATTAGTATATTTGGGTTTTGTGGAACTTGCTCTTCCATGTAACACAACCAATTGACGAAAAATTGTATTGTAATTAAATGAATATAACATAGTATTGTGTGTACATATAGATAATCGAGGAATTTTTATTTGAAAATAAACAATGATTTGTTCTTTGTAATAATTTATTTGAAATTTGAAACTAAATTATTAATGAAAACCCCATGTCATAAATATGGATAATAGCATATATTTTTAATTAGAGATAATTGGAAATACAAATTTCACCACAATACCATAACTTAAAATATGAAATCATTATTGAAAACAATTATTTATTTGAGAAATATAACAATCATGTACTAAAAAATATTGAGAGAGAACATGTTCATGAGAATTTTTTTTACCAAATATTCTTGAACTAGAGGTGTGAACTAGTTCATAATTATCATCAAAATGATGATAATAAGACTAAATTTTGGTTTTAACACAAATTTACTTGACATGAGGACTTATTTTATTTTATAACTATGAAAATGAATATAATTACTTGATAATATTATTTTTAATTAGAAAAATATTATCATTTTGGTTGTGTTGAGAACTTTCTCTAAATAATCTATAATCCTAAGATGCTTAATGTGGTAAAGTAGAAAATCAATCACTAAAACCAAATCCAAATTTCAACATAAACTATTTCAAAAATGTTTATACATCACAAAATATTATGATCCAAAACATTAGAATAAATTCCATGATTGTCAGTATTATCCAATTTAATTTATCGATATCTATAATAAATTAATACAAAATCATTATGTAAACATGATGAAGATATTAGGCCTTATCTTTAATAAAACCATTTATTTTCCAAAAATTTAATATATTTATTGATTCATTATTCTTGTTACCATTCAACATGTTATATCAAATTCACAATAAAACATTATGGTATTATATTTCCTACATATATCATATATAATATGAAGATAAATTATTAATAAATTACATTTATAACATATTTATTAGATACAAATTTATAATCACATAAATCACATCACATCAGTCGTGTTAATTAAAAATTCATGACCCGGATCTCTTATAATCATTAGATATTGAATAAACTAAATCTTTCAGAATTAGTTTTCAGAGAGCCTCACATCCTTGTAGTTGTATAACCATAAATAATTTATTATTTTATTCAGCTTTAAAAAAGAAGAATCATGACCATTTTCTCTATTTGTATAACAAACTACAAAAACCATCACGAGTTTCCCATGTTGATTATTTCCACAATTATGATATGCGGTGAACTCATTCAATCCCTTCTTCCCACTCTCCATTTGTTTCTCTTTTATCTTATTAATTAATATCTTCCCATTTATTCCATAATACAAGAATAATTATTTCATTGTCATGCTATAATATAAAAATACATCCTCAAGTGAAGAAAACATTTGAGACACTAAAACCATTCAAATACATCTCTAGATCCAATCAATGAAATGATCAATATTTAATTTTATGTTCTGTTTTAAATCCATATAATACATTCAAATCCTTTTAATGGTATCTACACACTCCACAACACATTCTTAATATGATAGGACCAAAATATTCAAAGATTCCCTAAGGGGAGGTGGTGAATCAGGGTCTGCATATTATATCTCAAAATTCATCCTACCTAATTGGATATTGACCTCTATATTATATGGGTCTCATTGTTTTATATTATGTTATTAATTTATATCTTGTTCATTCCTTATTTATTTGATAATGTTTCTTTAGATTCAATGAAAGGAATCAAACTAGGAGACACATAGAGTTTTACTTGGTTCCCCCTCCCTAGGCTACGTCAGGGTAGCATACAACAATGATGTGACACTGTAACAAATACACTAAATCCCAATTCCAATTTACAATGTTCAGGATAGACCACATCTATGCCCTGGATCACTGTATTTACAATGTTTAAGGTCAGCTCACTGCTTTCCCAAGGGTCCCTCCATGTCTCTCTCTCACATGATACCGGCCTATAGAAAGGATCACCTTCTTCCTATTCCTTTTCTCACCACTCTAGAAAGGATCCACACAAATTTTATGAACTTTTAGGTGCCGGAATTAGCTCCCCATAAATCTTCTACCTTAACTATTAATAGATTCTATGTTGACGTCCCAAATTTTCATTCAAATGAATATCTCTTATCAAAGTGTTTATCGGGATACCTCAAATCATTCTTGAAACCTTTATCGCATCTTCCGCACAACTTCAATGCATTGTTTACAGGATTACACAATTTTCGTGAAACGCCCATTTCATGCAACATTAATATTTCACCCAACTCAAATATTACGCACAACTTTATTAGCCTGCACACAACTCAAAATCATTCGCGCAACTCCCTTTGCACGAAATTCTTATACAATCTAGAGCTTGTATTTTCTCTAAGTGTTGAGATATCTCAAATAAAGTTGGTCACCTCATATTTAGGGGCGTTCTTGACCCCTGTGTGGAATATTAAACCTTTTCATGTAAGTCCCAATTCATGTGTGAAAAAACATGTCTGATTTAGAATTGGGCACACATGTTTCATTCACGCAACCTCATCATTAACACCCATTTCCAAATCATTCGTGCACCTCACGCCTTTTCCATTTTTCAATGTTCTTCTCCCAAAACATGCCTTCTGTGAAATATTCTTTCACGCAACTTCATCTTTCACACAAATCTTCAAAACATTCATGTGTAACATGCCTTTTATTTTTATCAACATTCTGATCTTGAGACATGCCTTACATGTATGTTTCCAAACCACGTTAGATCTGTTCTTTTTCAACCACCTCTAGATCTTCCATTCATTTTCAACACTTTTTGTCAACATTGGTTTTCAACAATATCTATGGAACTCGACCAATAACCATGTAAACCCCCATAGAAAACCAAATGGACATTGTGGTATACTATTTCAACCAAGACCACTTAGTGGTCCCCTTTTTCAACAAATGCACTCACCTCCAAAATGCATCAATGATACCTTGAGGGATTTTTTTCCAACATAATATTTTTCATCACACTATAGAACATTCACTCCATATCACATTGTTTCTCCTAAGATAAATATTTTTCAATGAATTCATCCTTTTAATACATACATTACATGATATTAACTTCATCTTCCTCACATTTATTTTGGATCAACGACCTCAATTAATGCACTTCACCATTGATGAAACACATTGATATTGTATCCATTACATTTTTACCACTTTGAAACTCCATATATACCATCTCAAAAGAAATAATAGTTTACATAACATCCATTATATCATTAGTCACACTGATTAAAGGGGAATATATCTCAAAATGAAATATACCATAGGATAATTTCAACATGGAATAGGTTAATCCATCGGAGAAATGTGTTGTTTCATAACCAAATTAACTATCCATAAAATATCCATAACATTCATAATTCTAGAAAAATAATTATTTAATTTTTCAGTAAGGAAAAACTTATATTACCCATGGGTATTTATAATATTCTTTCTTCTAGGTTCTATTTACAAATATCCTCAAAACAATATTAAATTCTATCACAACAAATCATAATGTATAATCCCTAAACATGTGATATTCATAAAATAAAATGAAAATTTTATGCATATCTAAAAACATAATCATAAAATTATTTATTGGGGAGAATATTCTATACATATCACAAAATTTTATAATATGGTTATGTTCTCTAAACTATATTTTATATAAAGCAGTTGTAAATTTTTTTACTAAAATTCACTTCATAAAATGTATAAACACATGGCCCTGAATGTCTGGAGTCAGTTCCTTACATTATTACATTATTATGGATACAAGGAATAATATACTACATGGGTGATCAATTCATATGTTTTTTTAAAATATCTTACATACAACATACCCTTATTAAATTTCAAACTGAAATATTATTCAAGATATTAAATAATATGAAATAAACAACATCCTTGATTTCCCATTCAATGATTTCTTCTTTATATCCCGTGGAAAGAAAAAAATAAGGTTGAGATCAAATTAAAATTAAGGGTATATATTGCAGAATTAGTAATGAGTCAAAGTGAATAATCAACAAGGATTTGTGAAAAAACATATAAAACAATAAATATATAAGTGGTTAAAAATCAGTATTGAAAGATATTCATCTCAAACACATTCCATTCAATCAATAAAATTAGAATAAACTACGTATGTTGATAATATCAGAGGAAAAATATCATGGTTAAATAAAATGTGAATCTGAATGAAGGAAATTCATAAATATTTGATTCCATTTTTCCAAGTTACATTATAACATAACCATGAAGAAATTTCAAAAGATGTTTTATATCATATGAGTTAAAAACCCATCTGATTCTCCAAATGATTCATCTCATGTTACTACTAATGAATTTAGATGATATCTACAAATGGCCCCCAACAATGTCATACGTATCAAATTAATTCATCATATAATTAATAATCACTTTAACTTAGGAGAATTGTGCATTATCAAATATATTTATTGAGTAAAAGATATGGATATTCTAATATTTCTCAAGTAAAAAAAATAAAATGATCCACATATATAAAAATATCATAAATTTATCCAAAAATTATACCTTACATATAATTGATCTAATATCTAATCTAAATTTGGTTTTAAATATAAACTTCTCATAATAAATAATAGTTTCTTGATAAAATTTTCAATCACCAAAGAAAGTAATAATGTAAATATTAATCTTTCTCCTTGTTAATTTTCATATCAAACCCCTTATATTAGATAATTCAAATAGAGATAAAAATAAAATTAATTATGATCAAACCATGAAATTATATAGTATAGGAAATGAATATACTCTACATTAATGTTCATTGGGGGTATAATAATAATTAAGTATCAATAAAATGTAAATCGAGATGAAATCCCTTACCATAAGATCCCATTTGATTGAAGGAAATTTAAAATATTTTATAATGGTTCTAATAATGTTATTATGATTTAATAAATCCATAAATATATTTATATTTTCAAATATTAAATTTTTATAAAATATTATTAACGATTTTTTAATAATATTTATTTATTTGCATAATTTTGGGATATAACTAGTTTATGTTCCATGTATGTTTTGACATAATTTTTTTTGTTCCTATTACAAAGATCACAAATTAAACAAATATATAATATATATAATTATGTAATTTTCATATTTCTTTATTATATATATATTTACTGTAATCCATAAAATGTTTTCAATGGAATTGAGACATACAGTTCATGAAGATAATTTTTCGTACATACGCAAAAACATTATTTCCATTTTCATATTTATTAAAAAAATGTGATTTATATATATGAATATTATCATTAAATTATAATACTTATTAAATATATAACACATTTTCTAATAAAAATCCTTAATAAATTCAATAGAATGCGTGATGTGTTCACATCTCATTCAGGAGTCGGCAGTCCATACATCAATAAATGATTTTATTGTAAACCCATAAAAGGGAAATAAAAAATTTATGGGTTATATAAAAAATTATTTTATAATAAATAAATTATTAATATTATATATATAATATGAAATATTAATATGTCATTATTACTAACCAAGAGGGGTGGTAAAGGAAGAAAGAATGACATCAGTTCGTGAGGTCGCATTATGTCATTCAGACGAATAATAATTGTTTATCGGATTGGATATATGTGGTTGAAAAGTTAAATCATACACATAACATAATAACATCTATTTATATTTATTAAACTGGTATTTTAATATAATTATGATATAATATAAATTTAATGGGTTGAGAAATAAATGAAACAAAAGTAATCTTCGTATAATGTTACCTATTATTTGGTTAACTGATGGTGGTTTATATGAAAATAATTCAATGGATTGATTTATAACCCAATTTTAGGTTTTTAGGATGTCTTTTGATTTTTTGTGACCTTATTTGAGAATTTATTCTATAGGACACATGACTTTAAAAAATTGATTCAGTGGTAGGTGTGAGTTCCAATTTATTGTGGAGGTGGAGTGGCATTCTTGTAAATATAAAAATGAAACCACTATTGGGAGGTCTCCCATAGAACATGTACTAAAACAAATAAGCCATAGTAGATAAAATAGATTATATGGTCCAAATATATTAATATAAATGATTTGTAAAAAAATTCATTTCATTTTTCCAATCATATTACTGTTTAGTCTGTCGTTATGCTATTTTTCCTCTTAATCAGAGAAAATAATTTTATATTATTACTAAATTTTTTTTTAAAAAAAATAGGTATTCATTAATGTGAATTATAATTTTTTATAATTTCAAATTTTTATTCTTTTTCTGTAGACTCTAATAAATTAGGTGGAAAAAATTAATTTTAAATTAGTCAATCATAACGAACAGGAAACATGTTTTTAATGTTAAAATGTTCAAACATTTACTAAGTCCATTTATATAAATTCAATATAAAAAAAATTTCAATTTCCTAAATTATATTAATAGTTGTAAAATTAATATAATTATTTTTTAAAACCAATTAAATATATAATTTGCCAATATTAATTATTTAGATGAAAATGTGGGTTTTAATTAGTATTTATTATATTTCATTATTGATAAAAAATAAAACTTCATAGAAAAATAATAAATGTTTAGCGTAATATGATTTTGAAATTCCCCTTTAAAATATTTATACTCTGTTGATATATTAAATTAATTAAAATTCCCAAAATTATATTTTAAATTGGCCTTCAATTAAATGGCATAAAACTACATTTAGAAAAACATATTGCTTAAAAAATAAAGTGGTATTGTTTCTTATCATATACCTATCAAACCTATTCATAACTTTAAAATATAATTCCTTTAATTTAGAATAAATAAATATAATATCATTCACTAACTTCAATTAATTTATATTATTATTTCAAAAATCAATTTTTCCACATAATAGTTCCATTAAAAAAATTCCAATATATTTAATTGGAATTAAAATTAATTTATAAAAATGAATAATTATACAGACATATGTTAAATATCCAAATTTTTTGTATCATTTTCACACATTTCATTAAAATTTTTAGTTGATCACTATCTTATTAAGTAATAATATAAATAGTGTATTATAGTTTTGTTAAAAAATGTCTTTTGTGTAACAAAAAATATGGGAGGAGCTTGGAATTGTGTGTAAAACGAGGAAACAAAGTGTTTCATTTACATAAATCTAATCACGGGGTTATATGTTTCATATTATAAACATGGTGTAGTTTATAAAAATATATAGCAATAAATTAATTTTTTTCCAAATGTGAAATATTATACATTACTAGGGTGTTACATGTAATTAATTATTATGTAACGAAACATATAAATTGTGAATATATCAACGAAACTAAATAGAACAAAAACCACTAATTCTTATCCAAACACATTATAAATAATACTTTTAATTTGTGATTATTCATTATTTCCTTCATCTAAACTTTCGAATAGGTAAAATATTCATTTTAATTAATTTAACTGAATTTCAAGTAATTTAAAAAAATTTCTCACAAAATTCCAAAAAAAATAGATTCTGAGATTTAAAAATATTAGTTTTCTATTTCTGGGAATTATTGATGAAATAAATGGTGGAATATAAATCATTTCATGGAAGACAGAACAATCTATACTTTCTTACTTATTACCCTTCTAGACCAAGAAATGTTTATATTGTGCAACCCCAAACAAAATTTCCACTATTATAGTATAAAATTACCTCATTCCAAATGACCTAAAATCACTTTTTTTGGAAAATAATAACAATTAATATAATTCAAGCACTAAACCTATAAAATCATTTTATTCATACCATAGGATGAATCCCAACAATCACAACTATCTTGAGACCAATATTCCTCTATAGTAATGAACCATGATAAGGTTAAAACTAAATTAGAATGTAATATGTGTTCTGATTTTCAATGTTACCTATGGAATACATACAATGATATAACACTCTTCATTTAATCCTTTATCCTTGATAAATAATCTATTTCCCTACATCATACTAATATAATTAATTGATTGATCCTAGGAATTTATTTAATCATCCAAGTATATATCCCATTTTGGATAACGACCATTCCCATTAATAAATTACAGTAATTGTTTCTTTGATGGAAATTATCTACTAACCATTCCACGTAATTTTATTTTAGGGATTTTTGATGTCGTTGTTTTACCAGTATAAAGTAGCGAGGATGAAATGTGAAAACAGACCATATCATAAATCATATTCCATGAAATCCCTCAAATAAATTAGAAATACATTATGATGTATGTTCATTATATTGTGGTACAACATACTTCTCTCATCATCTATGATTTACCGCATGAAAGTGGGAGATATTTTATAGGATCTTTATGAAATATACTATATTATAATTTTCCTCACAAACCTCCTCATTATCATTATCTAAATATATAATTTGGTATATTTATGTTAATGTAATTATTATGGTCCATAGAATCCTCATTTTGGTAATGAAATTTATATTGTGTAGTCATAGGGAAAGTGGCGCAAAAACACATTCGAATGGATATAATGCAACTGTGGCTCGACATAGTTGGTTTTCATTATGTTCTGAATTATGAAGTAATTTATTAATTCTAAAATTTACCCATGGGGTGGATATATAAACATTATTAGAATTTATAATGGGTTTGACAACTACATTAACATCTCCAAAACCTCCCCTACCATTTCTCCTTATAGTGAAGACATACATTTTAATATTTAGTCAATTTATCTACATACATGATTGCCTATATCCATTGCATTAAAAGTATTAACTTGACATAATGCCCAATTCTTCCAATTCTTCACCATACATTCAATATTGTAAAGAATCCCATAAAGGATGGATTTTATACTATGGGGTCAGAATCATGAAGGATTTATTTTTTGTAACACATATTTTAAAATATTAGAAATTTGAAATTACATAGTTTCTCCAAATTACACTTATGTTGCCAATATATTCACAAAATCATTACAATACACCATTAATTTTTATTTATATCATATAATATTAAATATAATAAATAATACACAAATGGGATTTATAATTACATAACCAATAAGGAATATATATATATATATATATATATATATTATTCATTAAAATCTCATGAAATTAAATCATTAGTCATCCTTGAGAAAAATAACTATTACACTACGGAAAAAATGGTCATTTGTGACGAGTTATTTGCTACGGGGATAAATACCGTGGCAAATAGTCCCGTTAGAAACTTATTTGTGACGGTGGAATTTGCCCGTCGCAAATAAGTCGGTATTTGCGACGGGTTAGCTTTCCCCGTCGCAAAAGGACTGGCGCGCTTTGCGCGCCAAATCGCGGGAAGGATATTTGCAACATGCGGTTACCGCCAGTCGCAAATAACCGGCGGCGGTAATAGCTATTTGCGACAGGAATATACCCATGTCGCAAATAACCGGTGGTGATAGCTATTTGCGACGGGAATATACCCCCGTCGCAAATAATTATTTAACCGTTGACCGTAATAAATGAGGGCCAAGGTATTTGTGATGGGTACCACCGCAAATAATATTATTTGCGACAGGTATCCCGTCACAAATAGTCCCGTTGCAAATAATCTAACCTATAAATACCCCCCATCCATTTTTTCCTTCCATTCTCAAACTCCATCTTTTCCTTCTCTCAAAACTCTATTTTTAAAGTTCAGCGTTTCTTAAGTTTACTTTTTTTTTGGAGTTGATATTGATGTTTTCAACAACGCTCAGAGATCAACCTCAAATCAATTTTAAAGGTATTTATGTTTATTTTAATATATTATTTATTTTAAATTTTTTATTCGTTTCAATTATTTCTAATTAGTTGTAATTTAATTATGTTTACATTGTTTGGTTACTTAATAAATTTAAATTATTAGTATTCATTGTACATAGTTAATGGTAATTAGGAATAATTAGTAATAATTTCCTATAATTAAGAATAAATGCTAATAATTAGTACTAAATACCAATAATTAGGAATAATTAGTAATAATTACCAATAATTACCAATAATTAGTAATAATTTGTAATAATTACTAATAATTAGTTATAAATACCAATAATTAGGAATAATTAGTAATAATTACCAATAATTACCAATAATTAGTAATAATTAGTAATAATTACCAATAATTAGTAATAATTTCCAATAATTACCAATAATTAGTAATGATTACCAATAATAACCGATAATTACCCATAATTAGTAATAATTACCAGTAATTTCCAATATTTAGTACTAAATAGTAATAATTAGTAATAATTACCAATAATTTGTAATAATTAGTAATAATTACCAATAATTACCAATAATTAGTAATAATTAGTAATAATTAATAATAATTACCAATAATTAGCAATAATTAGTAATAATTACCAATAATTAGTAATAATTACAAATAATTATCAATAATTAGTAATAATTACCAATAATTATCCATAATTAGTAATAATTACCAATAATTATCCATAATTAGTAATAATTACCAATAATTATCCATAATTAGTAATAATTACCAATAATTATCCATAATTATAATAATTACCAATAATTAACAAAAATTACCAAAAATTAGTAATAATTTAATAATTACCAATAATTATCCATAATTAGTAATAATTACCAATAATTAGTAATAATTTCCAATAATTACCAATAGTTTGTAATAATTAGTAATAATTAGTCATAATTACCAATAATTACCAAGAATTACCAATAATTAGTAAGAATTACCAATAATTAGTAATAATTTACTAATTACCATTAATTATCCATAATTAGTAATAATTACCAATAATTAGTAATAATCAGTAATAATTACTAATAATTAGTAATAATTACCAATAATTGTCCATAATTAGTAATAATTACCGATAAATATCCATAATTAGTAATAATTACCAATAATTACCAATAATTATCTATAATTAGTAATAATTGGCAATAATTAGTAATAATTACCAATAATTACCACTAATTAGTAATAATTAATAATAATTACCAATAATTAGTAATAATTAATAATAATTACCAATAATTCGTAATAATTAGTAATAATTACCAATAATTAGTAATAATTACCAATAATTAGTAATAATTACCAATAATTAGTAATAATTACCAATAATTAGTAATAATTACCAATAGTTAGTAATAATTAGAAATAATTACCAATAATTACCATTAGTTAGAAATAATTACCAATAATTATCCATAGTTAGTAATAATTACCGATAATTATCCATAATTAGTAATAATTACCAATAATTATCAATAATTACCAATAATTAGTTATAATTGGTAATGATTAGTAATAATTACCAATAATTACTACTAATTAGTAATAATTAATAATAATTACCAATATTTATAAATAATTAATAATAATTACCAATAATTAGTAATAATTAGTAATAATTACCAATAATTAGTAATAATTACTAATAATTAGTAATAATTACCAATAATTACCAATAATTAGTAATAATTACCAATAATTAGTAATAATTATCAATAATTAATAATAATTAATAATAATTACCATTAATTAATAATAATTAATAATAATTACCAATAATTACCAATAATTACCAATAATTAGGAATAATTACCAATAATTAGGAATAATTACCAATAATTTGGAATAATTACCAATAATTAGAAATAATTACCAATAATTAGGAATAATTACCAATAATGAGTAATGATTTGTAACGATTACCAATAATTAGTAATAATTATTAATAATTAGTAAGAATTATCAATAATTAAGAATAATTACCAATAATTAGGAATAATTACCAATAATTATGAATAATAACATTATTACTAAGAGCAGATGGAGTACATGCGCCGACTCACTCATGCTTTAGGGATGAAGTTTCCTCCACCAGTAGCTGCAGATCCCCCCCTCCCCCCCACCTTCAGATTAGAGTTTGATTTTTATGTTATACAGTTTGTTAAATCAAAATATGAATTTTTTTCTATTCGTAGTTTCTATCTCATTATAAAATATAAATAATATTATATTTGGAAATAACAATATTAATATGAATATTAATATTATTTATATTTTATAATATTAAATTATATATATATATATTAAAATTTTATAATATTATAATTTAATTATATTTTTTTTGTAATATTTGAATTATTTTAATATTTGAATGTAAAATAATTCTAATATTTTTATATTAATTAAAATAACTTATTAATTTTTTTTATTTATGAATTATAATTATAATATTATTCAATTAATTAAATAATTTATTAATATTCTATTATTTTATATTTTTTATTTATAATTCTATTATTATTATATTAATTAATATAATTTACTAAAAATTTATTATTTTTATTTGTGAATTATAATTCTATTATTATATTAATTAAAATCATTTAGTAATATTTTATTATTTTTTATTTTTGAATTATAATTGGATTTTTATTTTATTAATTAAAATAATTTATTAATAATTTATTATTTTTATTGTTTTTATATTAATTGCGACGGGATACTATGCCCGTCGCAAATAGTATTATTATGATATTCATTAAAATAATTTAATAATAGTTTTTTATTTTTTTTAAAAAAATAGTAATTGCGACGGGGTCCATCGCAAGACGTATTTGCGATGGGGCCCGTCACAAATAGTGTTGCGACGGGCCCCATCGCAATTACTATTTTAAAAGTATTTACAAATATACGGAGTAATATTTGCGACGGGAAGGATCCCCGTCGCAAATAATATCTTTAGCGAAGGGCCAGTCACAAATAATTGTTGTTGCGACGGTGTTTTCTTTAACGGGCGATTTGCGACGGGCCCCCGTCGCAAAAGGCCATTTGCGATGGGATCCCGTCGCAAATGACCCGTCACAAATACCTGTTTTTTTAGTAGTGTTATGACCCAAAACCTATAAAAAATATTATCATAACTACTAAAAGAATAAAATACGTTTGATCTATGGATATAAGGTCTATCGATTTTAGAGGATTAGACACAAAAATAAAAAATAATTATTATTATTACTATGGTCTCTATTTTCCCCATATATTACTTCTCACTCCCGTAAGTCATCTTAATAAATCATATAATATACCTCGTAAATGGATAAAGAAATTTTGAGATATAAATCCAAATATGTGATTAATAATTATAGTACAGAATAAAAAGTTAGGAACAAAATGATATCATAATGTGAATGATAAGATTGATGTAATCGATGTATAATGAAATCCAAAAAAAAGAGAATATAAGAAGCATTATAATATCATAATAAAATAGAATCATTGTAAACATTGAAACTACATAAAATATGACATCACAATAATAATTGAGAGCTCATTGACTTGTTAACATTCCATAGTGATCTTAACAAACATCTTAAAAACAAATTTTGGCTTAGATGACTAACCGAATACACTGATATCTCTTGATATAGAATAATTATCCAACATTGTAGAATGATATATTATTCTGGTCCCACACTAGAAAACACTAAAATACCAATATATATTTCTCCAATAAATTTATGTTATGTTTGATAAAATGTGATACAAAAATGAAAATCTCAAATATACCATAATACTTTTATTGAAATAAATTATTATAATGAATGATAATTTTTAATACATTATGAGGTTCTTATATGAAACCAAATGAAAAAAAATAAAATTTATATAAATGAACCTATATATATAATAATATCAGAATCATAAAATCCATATCCTCGTGGGTTTCCATGAAAATTTCAACACCAATTATAACTATGCATATAAGGTAATGGATATAGAATACAAAATACGTGATATGAGAGAAGTAAATGATTACATTTTTTGGAAGCAATAAATTCTATAAATAGGAATATAATATTACCATTAAATATATATCAATTTTACACATATCTATTTCATATTTAAAACTAATTAACAACAAAATGTAGCAATATTTAAATTTTATTATATTTATGTGAAAATATATTCTATGAATATGAATAAATATTATCAATAAAATTGTTTTTATATCTGGAATGTATTTTTATCATTATTTATTTAATTATTTTCAATTTAGAAATGATGCTACTGAATATGTTATATTATAAATTTAATTTAATGGATTATTTTTAACTTTAATGTGGTTGTTATTAAATTATTGATAACAATTTTTTAATTCATTAAAGATACATTTTTATCAAAAATTAAGTTGTATTATATTAGAAGTATAAGAAATATAGTTTATTTTATCCACATTTCTATAATTGTTTGGGACACAAGTATATATTGTTTAAATTCATCATGTATAAATTAGAAAATTATGAAAATTTTATAATTTGTTGAGAAATTTTATTTTTCAAATAAATTGTCAAATTATAGTTTTTACAATCATTATTTAATTTTAATAATTGAAAAAAGAATTTATTTTTTTGTAATATATTTTGAAAAATGAATTTATTTTTATAATATAATGAATAGTCTAATTAATTATATCAAAATAAATATTATTCCTTACATTCAAATAAAAATATTTTTTACTTGTAGAGACATTGGTTTTTGCGAAACTGCTTATCAGCATGTCTTATGCTATTATTTTGAAATATTATTTCCACTATAGTGAAATAAAAGCTTAAAATTGTATACCATATTTCAAAAAATTGTGATATTTTTTAATATAATAAAAATAATTCTTATTCATAATTGGTAGTAAGAAGAAGATTAATTTGTTACAATTGATATAGTTATATTAGATTTTCTATGAGATAATCCAAACTAAATAAATAAAAAATAAATTCAATACAATTCAAAATCAAATTTTATAGCAATATTTCACCACTATATCTTATCACATATTGATATATTCCATTATATTTCATCTTTTCATTTATATATAATAAAGTTAAAAGGAACTATTTTTATCATTTATAGAATTAATATACATTCCCACCATAAGATATTTTGTATCATATTATGTTTCATCAATATATTTTCAATGGTTTTGCAAATGTAATACATTTTATATAATAATATGTTAATTTTTTCATATATTTTAAATTATTATTTAAATTTCAATATATTAATACAATAAAAATATTTCAAAAAATTAATGTTATTATTTTATCTCTTATTTTATTTTTGGGAAACTAATATTTTCTTGAAATGTTAAATATTTGTGATCATTTTTAATTAGATGATTCAATTTTCATAGAAAATGATTTTCATTTTATCTAAGATATTATCATTTCACATATTCAATAACATTAACAAAAAAATCTACTATGAAAATATCATTATTGAGTGGGAAAATATTAATATTGTATAAAATTTACACAATATGAATATTTTTGGATTATTGAATTATTTTGAATAAAATTAATAATAATAAGTTTATTCAATGAATTGTATATAAATAAAAGTGTGGGAAGAGGTAATTGATATGTTTTTGAGGTAACGCAAGGTATGAGGATAAAAAATCATTTGGTTACCCAGATTTAAAATATTTAATTTCTTTTATTGACTCATTTACTAAAATAATTCTGTACAAGGCTTCGACAATAAGAAATTCAGAATATATAAGATCATGACTTAAAATATTGTGATTTTCCATAATTGAGAATTTATTTACAATTATCCATTATATGAATACATTTATTATAGATGGTTGAATTTTATGCTCATTTTATTAATTAAGAGAATTGTGATTTAGTTATTTATTTTCCCATATTTTTATGGTTAATTTTCTCATGTTATGTTCTTATTTATGTAAATTATATTGATCATCTAATTTTAGGATTTATGTGTTTTCCAATACAATGGATAAGATGGTTGATAGGATGAATAAAATTATTGATGAAAGGGTTATTATTATTTAACGTAATTTATATTCTACTGTAATATAGGAATTATTAATATATAAATGTACATAATTGTACTAAAATAATAACTTTATTTAGATGATATTCCATTTATCATATGCTATAAGAACAAAGTATAGATATGAACTAAGTTACTTGATTTTTGGATTCTATAATTGGAATAAAATGTAGTTTTTTAGAAACCATGGGATCTAGATTATATGTAAAAATAAATAAAAATATAATTTTTTAATCAACTTTATTATTTGATATAATTTTACATTATTGTGTTTTTATTTTGATGCCCAATATACATGATTTTTGTGTTTTAATTTAATAACAAAAATCATTATGTCATAGAGCCAAATTGATCTATTGGAATATAAACACACTACATTTGTGGGATATCCATACTGAGAAAGCCAATATAGCTACTAATGGAACTATTTATATTATAGATATATTAAAAAATAACATTTTTAAGGAATAGGTATAAAAATATTGTGATATATAACATTCCACAATGTGATTATACTATTTTGTATATACTCATGTGATGGTGGCTTCAAACGGTTAATGAAACTAAAATTCCATTGGTATATGAACAATGTAATAAGTCTCTCAGAATTATATTATAATAACTAAGATTTAAAAAAATGTTAGAAATTTATTTCAGATGTGTGTTTTATTGAATGAAAGAAAGATAAAATATAGACACTAATCTAGATCAATAATGTGATTGAAAAGATAGAAATCATGGAATGAAGAATCATTATTATTATTGTATTCCCTAAATACATCCCTTGAGATTATTCAAATGTAATTGATAAGGTTTTACTAAAATTAATGAATAATGATAAATCTTTTCTGGTTGAAAATGTGTTAAAATATACTACACAATCAATATATTATTTACTCATTATATATAATTCGGAATGAGTGATTAAATATTCAACTTGTAACACCCCAGGTAAATAAAGAATATGACATCTTTATATTTATCCATATTTGTGAATAAAATATTAATATTACTTTAAAGGGGATGCTATGCTCAATGGCGTACCCAATACGCAACAAGGAGTTTCTTGGGAATCTTAAGTTGCACTCTAATAATAAAATAATATTATTTTAAATGGTAGTTAACGCCTAGCTGTTGTAATGGCGGGAATGAACAGAACTAACTAAAAAATGATTATATATGTTTGTCAAATATTTTTTAATCTTTACAATAAATTTTAGCGGATTAGAAATGCAAATGAATCCAGTTTTTAAGCGTAAACATTCTAATATTAATTAAAAGGTCGATTAACCGCCTTTAGATGGAAAACCCCTTTTAAATCCACTTTTTGACAATTTTATAATCTCTATTTTTCAAAATAAACTTATTATTTATGATTGGGACATTGAAATTACCTTGGGTAAATTTTTGGAATTTTTCCGATAAAGTTCATTTTTAATGATTAGTGTAAAATGTTGTATTTTAATTCAAAAACTCTTTTTAATCTAATTTATTTATATGATTAGATTATCTTTTGAATTGGTTTTAAAGTGAAATTAGAATATATTTTTACCATTAAATCCAATAGTGGTCGTTGGAATTAATTTTACTTTGAAATCAGACTTAAACTACTGTCAATCTTTTGATACTTATTGTTTCATAAAAACACGCTTTTTGTCATGACAACAGGAATTAATGATTAAATTAATTAATGGGACTTATATGTTTTGAATTTTTTAAAATAGACTTCATTTTTGAATTCTGAATATCAAATATAGCTTAGGGTGAATTTTTGGTATTTTTCTGAAAAACTTCAATTTTTGATGAATCGTGAAACCACTAAGTGGTATATATATAAACTGGTTTTTCGTTTAAATGAAATTTTACCACTTCTGTGTTTTGAATTTCAAAAATCCGACATACATGGTTGTTATTAAGATTTAAAATGTGGTTCAATGGGATTAAAATAATTTTTTGGTGAATAGTAACTTATTATGTTTTTAATCGCGATTAGAGGTAATTAGTGTAGTTTAAGGTAAAAGTAATGTTTTAATAATATGAAATGAACATTACACATTTCCTAATCTCATTGGATGTGTCATGTACGACCAATAAATTTCATGGGTCAACTTGGGGACCCCATGGAGCCACATTGGTTGGAAAATGACATAAATACCTTTTTATTTAATGTTAAAATAAAAATGTAACAAACATGAGATGTTTTAATAAATAAAATTTTACATGGGGTTACACAAGTCATATTTTTTACTATAAATAGTCATTGGAAATCTAAAAATATTTCCTACATCATAGTATTTTTTTTATAATTTTTAGACGTTATATAAATTAACGTATTTATGACATCATGATGATGCAACGATGACCTCATTATTTAACGATTTAAATAAATTGGAAAGATATTGTAATATCTAAGACCTATACATGTCCAAAACTTATTGGATGAGTGTATTTATAACCCTTATCACCTTATCCTCGAATTATATCAATTTGGGACCTCTTAAATCCGAATATCATTTTAAAATAAAGTGACTTTTCTTTACATTCCAAGAGTGCCCCTCCTCTCCTCTTATAAAAGGCCCCCACCTCTACCTCCTTACCCACACTCCCAAAGCCTTTGGCTCGGCCAAAACCTGCCCATTTTTTCTCTCCACTTCCCTATCTTACTATTTGAAGCCTCACTTTGGGCAGAAGTCTTCTCAAGGAAGCCTTTGAGCTCAATCCAAAGGGAGTTACCCGATTTTAAGGTAATGTCTTCACTTCCATCCTTTTGTTTTATTTTGCCTCTCCAACCCCATAAAATATTTTTATTCATTTATTTTGTAACAAATACAGTATCTTAAATATACTAGGATGTTGTTATAATAAATATTCGAGCTACACTTACACACACCTACATCTAATGGTTAAAGAACATACTGTTTCCGTGGATGGTGAATTTCTACCTCACGAAACGATGATTGTTCAACACTTATATAAAACCCTAATAGTTGGCCATTAAGATGTCAATATATTTATATATGATATATAATAAGTTTATTTTTTACTTAAGCTTCTGTATTTTTCATTTTTGGCTTACCCTTATGGCTTCCATTATGGGTATACACGATGTCTTCATTTTAGGAAGTGCGGACTACCGCCCCCTCAAAGTGATGTGATTCGTTAATGCCATACGTGGGACGTATAAAGGATGGATTTAATGTTATTATATATGATGTTATACTGGAATTATAATATAACTCTATATCATTATTATTTCTTTCCATTAAAGTATGAGATAGAAATGAAAGTAGTGTTCATGCGTACGAACGGCTTACCGCCTCCATGAATGGTGCATTTCATTTCTTATCGCCAAATGTAATGTACTATTATAAGTACATGTATATAATGTATATATATGATTAATGATACATCTAAATGATGAATATAATTCTGGAATTAAAATATACATACCTCTCATTTAGTTTTAATTCTATTAATATGACAAAGAAATGAAAGTAGCGTTCATGCGTACGTACGGCTTACCGTCTCCATGAACGATGCATTTCATTTCATACCTCTAAATGATTATGTGATATTATAAATACATGTATATTCTAGATATATTTGATATATATGATATCCAAATCAGGAATGTCATTCTGGATATAAAGAACCTTTGACCACACGAACAACATGTAATTGTAAGAAGTCCACTATCGACTTAAAAACCAAATATCGACTAAACAAACATTATTAACTTAAATGATTACATAATGTTTATAACATGGAAACAAGTGATATAAAAGGAATAATGAACATTAAAAAGGTTCTTAAGAAAATATAAATTAACTTAAGTTTATTATTCCGGACGTTATAGAACGATCAAGTCATGTCGGACCCGAGGTAAGGGAACGCACTCCACTCTTTCTTTTTAAGTACACTCTTTTATGTAATTCATTTTAAAGCTAATATTTATTGTTATTGGGATTTTATTTTATGTTAATATTACTATATATTTTATGTTCATGTGATGAGAGACCATATTCTCTTTCATCAATCCATTTTGAAAGTTTTATGTGGCGCCGTTAGGCTGCCGAGTTTTCGTAATGGATTTTTCATCTCACTTTTATTCCCATGAGATTTATGCTACATTTTCCAAAATTTCCTTTATGTGGTTTATGTACTTACCATTATTTTATTCATTGTGTAATATAATTTCTTTTATGAGTATTTACATCAATTTTGTATTGTCCTTCTTTCACGAGGTGTATGTTTCGAAAGATACCAATGTTGGTAAGGGAACCTTTCACCCTCTTCTTTTTAAAAGTCTTCTTTGTTGGGTATTTTAATTTACATATTGTTATGTTGGGATATGTTCTCATGTATCATTATTGATGTAAATTTTATGTCCATGTGATGAGATACCATTTTTTATCTCTCATCAACTCATTTTGATGTGACGTCGTTAGGCTGTCAAGGGAACTTCTTAACCCAATTTCGATTTCATTGGGTTCAACATGTAGTTATTGAATATGTCATCTTTTGAATATGTGTGAATGACCTTTGATTATTTTACTCTTAATATCCACTTATATTTGGTGTATTCTTTTGTCACATATAATTATTTAATTGATTTATTCTTAAACCAAGGATACCGTCTTTGTATGGGACTTCATCTCAATCTTCTTTCATTGAGGCATATTTTGTTTTATACACAACATTCTTTTATACGGTGTATAAACCCCTTTGAATTTTACGTTTATCCAAAAGGAATCTTTTTTATATGAAGCGTTTTACTAAACAAAAAAAGGGAATGTTTTTGTCGTACGTATGCGGCGACAATGATTTCTCTGCCGTCGTGACCATAATTTGAGTTTCGGCTTCTTCTACAAGACATACCTTCTTTTTAAAAGAAAAATAAATACCATGTTTTACTTTTCTTTTATATTGGTATTGAAAATGGTTTTGATAATGTTTTTATATCAATGTGTTGTATTGATATCTTGTTATTTAAAGGTGGGAATGTTATGTTTCCTTTATTCATGTTTTATGTGAGAAGATTATGTTATGCTTCTTGGGCATTGTTAAGAAGACATGTGGTTCCATGATAAAATAAGGGTGGGTGAGCCCGATATAGCTATCCAATGCATTGGGTAACACAAAGGAGTGAATCGTTAAGTTTTCTCCGAAGATATTTAGGGAATATATTGTGATGGGTATTCAAAAACGTAACCAAGAGGGTTACTCCCTACGTAAGAATGTTCTGAATGCCTCAAGTTACCTTTTATGTCTTATGATTTCTATGATTTATTCATGATTTGATATGCCTAGGTTTTAGGGGTATAGTATGATTTCATTCTAATGTATATATATGAACTCATGTTTCCTTTCCATATTTTTATAACTCTTACTGAGCTTTTTATGCTCATCCAATGTTTTTGAAATGTTTTTCACAGGTCAAGGGAAAGGTACATGATGTGATGATAGTGTCAAGGATGTGTTAAGAAAGAATCCGTGTTTTATTTTAAATATGTTTCCGTTGATGGGAAGAATGAATACTATTTTTATGTAACCACTTTGTTTAAATGTGGAATGTAATGCAAGTTTCATGATCTAATTCTCTAAAACTCTAAACCTGAAAAGATCCTCAATGTGTAATCTTGTAATAACTCAAGATTAATTAAGGTTTAAGGCTGGGGCCTTATAGTTGGTATCAAAGGTCGTTTTAGATAACTTTAGGGGTTAGGGTACTCTTTAAGCATATGTGACATTACCATAATGGTTAGGATTTCAGAAAGAGTCCTAGTTTTAGATAAAGTGAATGAGTAAGTATATATTAGTGTTTATCTTCTTCATTAGTACATGATGGTTTTGTTGATATACTCACACTGACCTTTTTGGTTTTAGTAAATGGCTGGATCTAGCAAGCACCAATGTAATAGTGGATGTGAAGGAAACTTTGACAATTTTTTGAGAAAGCAACTGAATGATATGGGAGCTGCAATGAGAACCCTTGTGTTTATCCTAAACCAACTATCAAGGAGTCATAATCAACCACTTGAACCTTGGTATGTTTTGTAATGCATCATGTACAAGATGACCAATCGATGTGGAAGTCCAGGTAATAATTATAAAGGTAACCATTAGGGTTTATATGATCCTTACTTTTGAGGTAATTATGGGTTATTATATGTTATGATGGAAAATGAAAGGCATGAGATAGACTTGAGGTTAAAATATGTTATGATTATTTTGGAAGATTTTATCTCGTTTTGGGGAATTTTTTTAAGAATTATATAGTTTTGGAAAAAGGACTACACACAGACCGTGTGACAACCCGTCGCGTCGGACAAAGCTGCGGGAATCGAACCCACAACCGTAGTGCGACTGGTATTTATCGCCTACCACTGGACTACGTGAAGTCCCTGGTTAGTTCGACTGATTATTATTAGTTAGATGATTTTATGAATTAGGTGTAAGTTGATTTTGGGTTATCTATGGAAATTTATTAACCTATCATGGATGATATGTGATTAGGTTAATTACGTTTCAATACGAGACATTAAGAGCAACTGATGTTGCTTGGAAATAAATGTTACGATTTAACTTGGAAGACTATGTGAATAAATCCTTCAAATATTTGGGTTTCAATCATAGTTTGGCTTACTTTGAAGAATTTTATGGACAAATTGTTTATCGGATGGTCCTATTTGAACTTTCGGTTTTGTTAGACAAAATTTTGGAGATTAAGAATAGATTTTCTTTTTATAAAGGGTTATCCTTTTCTGGATTATCTAATCTTGTACTAACCTTTTTTGGTTTTGGATTGGGTTAAAGTCTAACGAAATTGGAATTATATAGTTCTCTTTTGTGGATTAGGTGATTCTCTAGAAGTTTATTATAGTACTCTTAATGTGAACAAGTCTTCCTAAATACTCGTCTTTTGGAGAAAATATGAGTTTGTGTAAGGAATGTAATAAAAGTTGAAAGTCAACATGATAAGTGATTATGTTTCCTTGTGAATAAATTCCTCAATAAAAAGTAAATTAAAACAAAAATGTTTTCTATTAACTATTCCTACTGGGGAATCGAATACCGTTTAACCCATCACAAGTTTGTGATTTTCTTATGGTTAACTTTCTCCTAAACATGTTTTCTATCACTGTCCATCAGAACATGACCCTTTGTTTTTTCCTCCATGTCCATATTTTCATACTTGTAATCCTAGTATGGGTTAACTCGGGTTTCCTTTGTACCTATCCTTCTTTATTTTAAAGTGATTGTTTTACCGACTCTTGTTCCAATGTGGGACTTTCAAGGATGTTTCGAAGCTCAATTTTAAAATTGTGAGGACGCAATTCCCAAAAGGGTGGAAGGATGTAACACCCCAGGTAAATAAAGAATATGACATCTTTATATTTATCCATATTTGTGAGCAAAATATTAATATTACTTTAAATGGGATTCTATGCTCAATGGTGTACCCAATACGCAACAACGAGTTTCTTGGGAATCTTACGTTGCACTCTAATAATAAAATAATATTATTTTAAATGGTAGTTAACGCCTAGCCGTTGTAATGGCGGGAATGAACAGAATTAACTAAAAAATTATTATATATGTTTTTCAAATATTTTTTACTCTTTACAATAAATGTTATATTATTAAAAATGCAAATGAATCCAATTTTTAAGCGTAAACATTCTAATATTCATTAAAATGTCGATTAACTGCCATTTGATAGAGAACACCTTTTAAATCCACTTTGGAAAATTTTATAAGCTCTATTTTTCAAAATAAACTTATTATTTATGATTGGGACATTGAAATTACCTTGGGTTAATTTTTGGAATTTTTCCGATAAAGTTCATTTTTTAATGAATAGTGTAAAATGTGGTATTTTAATTCAAAACCTCTTTTAAATCCAATTCATTTATATGATTAGATTATCTTATGAATTGGTTTTAAAGTGAAATTAGAATATATTGTTACCATTAAATCCAATAGTGGTCATTGGAATTAATTTCACTTTGAAATCAAACATAAACTAGTGTGAATCTTTTGATACTTATTGTTTCATAAAAACACGCTTTTTGTCATGACAGCGGGAATTAATGATTAAATTAATTAATGTAACTTATATGTTTTGAATTTTGTAAAATAGAATTCATTTTTGAATTCGGAATATCAAATATATCTTAGGGTGAATTTTTGGTATTTTTCTGAAAAACATCAATTTTTGATGAATAGTGAAACCACTAAGTGGTACATATAAAAACTGATTTTTCGTTTAAATGAAATTTTACCACTTATGTGTTTTGAATTTCAAAAATCCAATATACATGGTTGTCATTAAGATGTAAAATGTGGTTCAATGGGATGAAAATAATGTTTTGGTGAATAGTAACTTATTATGTTTTTAATCGCGATTAGAGGTAATTAGTGTAGTTTAAGGTAAAAGTAATGTTTTAATAATATGAAATGAACTTGGCACATGTCCTAACATCATTTTATGTGTCATGGCCGACCAAGACAAGCCGTGGGTCAACTTGGGGACCCCATGGAGCCACTTTGGTTGGAAAATGACATAAATATCTTTTTATTTAATGTTAAAGTAAAAATGACACAAACATGAGATGTTTTACTAAAACAATTTTTACATGCGGTTATAAAAGTCATATTGTTGACTATAAATAGTAATTGGAAAGATAAAATATTTCCCACATCATAGTAGTTTTTTTTATAATTTTTAGACGTTAAATAAATTAACGTATTCATGACATCATGATGATGCATCGATGACCTCATTATTTAACGATTTAAATAAAATGGAACGATAATGTAATATCTAAGACCTACACATGTCCAAAACTTATTGGATGAGTGGATTTATAACCCTTATCACCTTATCCTCTAATTATATCAATTTGGGACCTCTTAAATCCGAATATCATTTTAAAATAAACTGACTTTTCTTTACATTCCAAGAGTGCCCCTCCTCTCCTCTTATAAAAGGCCCCCACCACTACCTCCTTACCCACACTCCCAAAGCCTTTGGAATGGCCAACCCCTGCCCATGTTGTCTCTCCACTTCCATATATTACTCTTTGAAGCCTCACTTTGGGAATAATTCTTCCCAAGGAAGCCATTGAGCTCAAACCAAAGGGAGTTACCCGATTTTAAGGTAATGTCTTCACTTGTGTCCTTTTGTTTTATTTTGCCTCTCCAACCCCCTAAAATCTTTTTATTCATTTAATTTTTAAAAAATCCAGTATCTTAAATATACTATGATTTTGTATTAATAAGTATTCGAGCTACACTTACACACACCTACATATAATGGTTAAAGAACATACTGTTTCCGTGGATGGCGAATTTCTGCCTCACGAAACGATGATTGTTCAACACTAATATAACACCCTCAAAGGTGGCCATTAAGATGTCACTATATTTATATATGATATATAATATGTTTATGTTTTACTTAATCTTCTGTATTTTTCATTTTTGTCTTACCTTTATGGCTTCCATTATGGGTATACACGATGTCTTCATTTTAGGAAGTGCGGACTACCGCCCCCTCAAAGTGATGTGATTCGTTAATGCCATACGTGGGACGTATAAAGGATGGATATAATGTTATTATAGATGATTCTATACTGGAATTATAATATAACTCTATATCATTATTATTTATTTCCATTAAAGTATGATATAGAAATGAATGTAGCGTTCATGCGTACGAACGACATATCGTCTCCAGGAATGGTGCATTTCATTTCTTATCTCCAAATGTAATGTACTATTATAAGTACATTTATATAGTGGATATATATGATTAATGATACATCTAAATGATGAATATAATTCTGTAATTAAAATATACATACCTCTCATTTAGTTTTAATTCCATTAATATGACAAAGAAATGAAAGTAGCGTTCATGCGTACGTACGACTTACCGTCTTCAAAAACTGTGCATTTCATTTCTTAACTCTAAATGATTATGTGATATTATAAATACATGTATATTCTATATATATGTGATATATATGATATCCAAATCAGGAATGTCATTCTGGATAAAAAGAACCTTTGACCACACGAACAACATGTAATTGTAAGAAGTCCACTTTCGACTTAAGAACCAAATTTCGACAAAACAAACATTATTAACTTAAATAATTACATAATGTTTATAACATGGAAATAAGTGATATAAAAGGAATAATGAACTTGGAAAAGGTTCTTATGAAAATAGAAATTAACTCAATTTTATTATTCAGGACGTTATAGAACGATCGAGTCATGTCGGAACCGAGGTAAGGGAACATACTCCACTCTTTCTTTTTAAGTACACTCTATTATGTCATTTCTTTTAGAGCTCATATTTCATGTTATTGGGATGCTATTTTATATTAATATTACTGTAAATTTTATGTTCAAGTGATCAGAGACCATCTTCTCTCTCATCAATCCATTTTGGAAGTTTTATGTGGCGCCATTAGGCTGCCGAGTTTTCGTAAAGGATTTTTCATCTCACTTTTATTCCCATGAGATTTATGCTACATTTTCTACAATTTCCTTTGAGTGGTGTATGTACTGCCAATTATTTTATTCATTGTGTAATATAATTTCTTTTATGAGTATTTACATCAATGTTGTATTGTCCTTCTTTCACGAGGTGTATGTTTCGAAAGATACCCATGTCGGTAAGGGAACCTTTCACCCTCCTCTTTTTAAAAGACTTCTTTGTTGGGTCTTTTAATTTACATATTGTTATGTTGGGTTATGTTCTCATGTATCCTTATTGATTTAAATTTTATGTCCATGTGATGAGATACCCTTTTTTTATCTCTCATCAACTCATTTTGATGTGATGCTGTTAGGCTATCAAGGGAACTTCTTAACCCAATTTCGATTTCTTTGGGTTCAACATGTAGTTACTGAATATGTCATCTTTTGAATATGTGTGAATGACCTTTGATTATTTTACACTTAATATCCACTTATATTTGGTTTATTAGTTTTTCACACATAATTAATTAATTGATTTATCCTTAAACCAAGGATACCGTCTATGTATGGGACATCGTCTGAATCTCCTTTCATTGAGGCATATTTTGTTTTATACACAACCTTATTTTATAGGGTGTATACACCCCTTTGACTTTTACGTTTATCCAAAAGGAATCTTTTTTATATGAAGCGTTTTACTAAATGACAAAAGGGAATGTTTTTGTCGTACGTATGTGGTGACAATGATTTCTCCGCCACCGTGACCATCATTTGAGTTTCGACTTCTTCTACAACCCATACATTATTTTTAAAAGAAAAATAAATACCATGTTATACTTTTCTTTTATTTTGGTGATGAAAATGGTTTTGATAATGTTTTTATATAAATGTGTTGTATTTATATCATGTTATTTGAAGGTGGGAATGTTATGTTTCCTTTATGCATGTTTTATGTGATAAGATTATGTTATGGTTCTTGGGCATTGTTAAGAAGACGGGTGGTTCCGTGATAAACTAAGGGCGGGTGAGCCCGATATAGCTCTCCAATGCATTGGGTAACACAAAGGAGTGAAATGTTATGGTTTCTCCGAAGAGATTTAGGTAATATACTGTGATGGGTATTCCAAAACGTAACCAAGAGGGTTACTCCCTATGTATGAATGTTATGAATGCCTCAAGTTACCTTTTATGTCTTATGAATTCTATGATTTATTCATGATTTGATATGCCTATGTTTTATGGGTAAAGTATGATTTCATTCTAATGTATATATATGAACTCATGTTTCCTTTCCATATTTTTATAACTCTTACTGAGCTTTTTAAGCTCATCCCATGTTTTTAAAATGTTTTTCACAGGTCAAGGGAAAGGTACATGATGTGATGATAGTGTCAAGGATGTGTTAAGAAAGAATCCGTGTTTTATTTTAAATATGATTTCGTTGATGGGAAGAATGAATATTATCTTTTATGTAACCACTTTGTTTAAATGTGGAATGTAATACATGTTTCATGATCTAATTCTCTAAAACTCTAAACCTGAAAAGATCCTCAATGTGTAATCTTGTAATAACTCAAGATTAAGTATGGTTTAAGGCTGGGGCCTTATACAACTGATGGGATTAAACTAAGTCTCTGATGGGAAAATGTTTTTCAAAACTATTCATCAAATAATTGTATAATATCAAGTCCCATAAATAAATATAATTAATTTTATTGATCATATATCAATAATGGAAATTATATGATGAACCAGTTTGATGTGAACGAAAAAATTCATAACAATTCTTGGTAGAAGAAGGGAATAATGAAATTTACATGATGAATTAATTATGGAAATAACCATCCCTGAAATATTTTAAGGGAATATGTGTTTATTACATGTGTGGAGATAAGGTTAATCTAGATAATGAATGTATATAAAATAAATAAACAAATTCCATTCACTTTTTAAATAGTTATGATATAGAGAAATTGTAGAGACCCGAAGCTTGAGGTACATGGACATTACATTAATTTTTTGGAATAATTTATACATAACAAAAATAGACAAACAAGGACCGTAATAGTTTAGTGTCTTTGGAAACATGGAACGTAATCTTCTAATCGTAGTGAAATATCTTCAACATCTCCCATAAAGATCTTACACTTTTTGTTTCCCTACCCTAAACCTTTATTGTAATCCTGGGGGAAAATAAAACATAAAAATGGTGAGCTCAAATTCTCAGTAAGGGTAAGCATGGATAAAATAAAACATACCATATACATTTGAACTTAAAAACATCAACATAATGTGTAAACATCATAATCTTGATCAACGACATAAAACATGAAAGTACATACGGCATAGATCATAATGGAACATAAATCATGATATCATAGCATGTGAATAAAACATGTAAGTGTGGCATACATTTAACACATGTAATGATTTCTATAGTAGCCAAGGCATTGCTACCAAGACCATCTTAGTGGACAAATTCTCTTTCTGAATCGAGTTCACTCCTTGTTCCAGTCCTATAATACTGAACCAGATTAACTTACCGTTCTAGCCATGTCTATCTCATGAGATATAAATCTTTACCCAATTCATTGGAGGGAGATATAGGTCCCACCCATATCATAATGAAATCATTCTTAATTATTCCACAAAATAAACATACATCATTCATAATAACCCAATAAATAAAATGGGTATCATAAACATCATCCCATAATTACATAATCCATATAAAAGAAATGGATATCATTTCATAATAAGGAAAGTTAATCCATGTAAATAATAGAGACATTATACTTGAAACATACACATATGAAATTATTTCATCATAGATGAAAAATGGTTTTGATAAAACACTTGAAATGAATTCTTGAAGAAAATATCCTTTCTTCTTAAAAATCATTATCTTTTCAAAAAATGTCATGCAATTTTAAAAGAAAAGGATTTTGTTGAAAATAGTCATGAAATATTTTTTAGGATGCTTCATGAAAATAAGGCTTTATAAAACCGTAAAAACCCTTTCATGCTGTATACGTTAAAAAACCTTCTTCTCGTACTTTTGTCAGAAAAGTCAACAAAGTACCTTGTATGGTAAATAAAAGAACGAATCCTTCCATACCATGGGGTAAAAGTCAAAATGGATAAAAAGGACTTTAAACATACATGAATAAATTTTTATAAAACATGGACATAGATGATAGCAATAACCCCGGTAAATACTTACGAATAATCAATCTCAGATTAAAATGAGATTTGTAAAATTATCCCTTACCTTAGGTCCGATATGCTTCGTACGTATCCAATACTCCTGTATAATGATTTAAATAATGTCATTGAATTATTACAGAATCATATTAATTGTTATTATATCATATATGGTTCACTTATGACTTTATATTACCCGTCCTTTTGTAAATTCATGTTAAAGTAGCATTTTGGGTGAAATCATTTCATTTGTCGTTAGTGTTTTAACATGTAATTATTTATATGATTACTTAGATAATGATTAATTAAATCCATAATTTAAAACATGATTTATATATAATATATATTCATAATATACATATATATAATAGATCAATAAATTGAAAGAAATACACCGTTTAGGGAGACGGTAGGCCGTATGTACGTAGGAACATTGTTTTCGTTTCCTTATTGAAATGAATGGAATTAAGTATATGACATACATATATATGTACATAAATACAGTAGAATTATTATGTCATATATATCATTATTACTTATTATATATACTTTATAATCATTCTTCAAATTTTAACATGGAAAATGAATCTCATCGCGTCGTGGAGACGGTAATCCGTACGTACGCACACGCGATGATATCATTCCCATGGAATTGTATTAGAGTGTATGTATATTATTTCAGAATAAATATCACTTTACAATAATCATATATAGTCATTATTTACACCATTATACCCATCCAAGTAAGGTGGTGGTGGAAAATAGATTACACCATGGCGTGGAGACGGTATTCCGTACGTACGCACACGCGGTGATTTTGTTTTCCGTAGGATGGATAGATGGTGAAATAGGGTTGTTTCATACATATAATGACATGTCAGTATATGAGTGAAACATATGTTATTACTTCATAATGAAACAACTAAATAAGAAGATGTAGAAGAAGAAATAAAGCTGAATGAATTGGTAACAGACATTACCTCTTCTTTGAAGCGCCTCTTTGAGCTCTCCTCTTAGGGAACTAAAATTGGTCTTTGAAGAGAACCAGGACCTCTATAATGTTTCTAGGGAATTGGGGAAGTGAAATTGGAAGGGTTTTGCTGAGCTTGAAGGCTCAAATTGGTGTGAGTAGGAGTGGGAGGAGGTGCCCTTTTATAAGAGAGGTGAGGGGAACCTTTGGAAATATAAGAAATATTAGTTTATATTAAATCCAAACCCCACTTAAAAACTTCAAAAATGACTCATATACAAATATTAGATGAGATAGGTTCGTAATATCATCAAACAATAATATTTAGAAATGTTAGGAATTTATTTTAAACATTATCAACTTGATTTATCCTTATTTAATCAATTTAATTTTATTTGTGTTAATAACATTTTAAATTTTAAATTATAACAAATAATTACTTATTTTTTGTGACATTTCCATAATTGGATACCTTTTAACATTTTAGACAATATAAATTTAAATTTTATATATTTTTGTGATTTTTAAACAATTTTATAATATGATATTTTTATAAAATAACAATAGTGTCAATTTTGACACTATTCATTTTTTTGAATTTAAATTAAATATATACAGAAGATATGTTCGAACTAAAAGCTTTAATAGATTCATAGAATAACATATGTATCTATAAAATTATTTGAGAACATTAAATAGTTCATATAATATTTATTTTATTATTTTTAAAACCATTTATTTGGTTTATCTCTTAATAAAATAACTACTACAACATTTTTGTACAATTATTTAATATACTTATTTGCTGCATGAAAATTAAAAATAAAATCCTATGATGAAGATAAATCTATTACCTTCCAAAATAATACATTTAATCGACTTTATCATCTTAAAATTACAATATTTAAATTGTTATATTTATTAAATTATAAAGGTGAAAACTTTGGAATCTTATAAAATAAAATAATATAAGTGTCATAATCACCTTAATAAGGATAAAAATGGTCAACAATTCGGCCATTGGATGATTAGGGTTTATATATACACTAATAATAAGTTTTGTGCAGATTTTTTGGCCTTTTGATATGTATTACTATTTCAATAAAAACTATATTATTGATTTTTCACTAAATAAATAATTTCTTCATCATTAATGTATAAGATAATAAGGTAATTAAATAACTCCTAAAAATTACGAATAAATTACCATGAAAAACAAAAACATTTTATCTTTAAAATGATTATATATAACCGAATTTATATTCTGTATAAACATATATTAAAAATACTTTAATTATTAAAGTTGAGTGAGACATATTTCATTTTCCTTTAAATAAAATAAACTAAAGGTCTTAATCACCTCCATGTGGGTTCTAATGGATTCCATTTCGACCCAAATCTGACTTAGAGAAAATTATAATCATCCAATTGTATTAATACAAGTATTAGGATAATATTATAATATTATATTTATCCTTAATTACCCAATTTACCTTTTGCTATGGTAAATAAAATTTACCGTTGTTACTATACATAAAGCCCAAAAATAAAAAGTAGTCTATTAATATAATTTGGACCCACTAATTCCAAATATTGAATCCATTTTTCCAAATTTAATACACAGAAGTTTCAGAAATTAAATTAAAATTAATCCCGTTGTCGAAAGAAAACGGGTTTCTGTTTAAAACATTGCAAAAGATTGAATTTATTTAACCTACGAATTCAATGTAAAATCAAGGCTAATGACATTAATTATATTAAATGGTAAAAATATATTCTATTTATAATTTAAAACCATTCAATATTATAATTTAACCACATAATTTATTATGATGAAAAAAATTTGTTTTTCTTTATAATAGAGCGTGTTTTTACTATTCATTAAAATATGAAAGTTATCCGAATAATATGAAAAACTTATCCAAGGTAAAATTTTATATCCTGATTCCCAATAATAATTTTATTTTGTAAAATTGAACTTATAAACATATCAAAAACTAGATTTAAAGTGGGTAAGCCATCAAAAGGCGGCAAAACTGCATTTTTTTAAAAATACTTTTTTACCCGAAAATTTTATTTTGTTCTTATATCATGTACTATAAAATGTGTAAGATGAATAATAATGTTATAAAATGTAAAATTTAGTTTATACTATTCATAAAGGCTAGTAAATTATAATATTATAATAATATATGGTTGTTTATTAAAACCTGGTATTGCGTACAACACACGCTATCGAGGAAGGTCGCGATTACGTGTAATGCAAGACAAGTCAGGGTTGCGTGTTATGAAATAATCCTTTATTAATTAGTATAACATAATCCAACCATATTTTATTTATACATTTAATATATATATATATATATACACACACTCAATCTTGCGTAGAATGACTATTATAAAATTAACTTGAAATTGTGTGTAACACAATCTAAGAATAGTGTTGCGTATACTTAAAGCTAATAAAAGGTGGAATATAGCACAAGATAATATTGTTGTTAAATAAAACACATGAAATCAAATAAATGAAAAAGAATACTTATCATAAAATATCATTTTGTTACATTCTACCCTCCTTAAAATGAATTTCGCCCTCGAAATTCATCGGGGTTAGACATGGTTTTCTACTTGAATGTTTCATTAATTGAAAAACACATTGTAAAATGAAATACCAAAACTTAACTTTAAAAACTACATTATCAAACGTAACGGTTACCCAAATTAACTAATCACTGGGTTTCCACATAGGAGAACATATGTGAAAATGTGGATATGGAAGAAAAATCTTACCAACATGTTCTGATGGAGAGTGGTAGAGGACATGGATATGAAAAAGACAACAATAAAAAATCCATAAATTTTTGATGATTTAAGTTACCATCTGATTCATCAGATATAAGAGCACTAGGACAACATTTTTGGATTTCAATATCATTTCCCTAAAGTTGAAAATTTTGAATTAGAAGAAATACTTTCTTGACTTTGGTACAATCTCACTGTTGTTCGTGCTTTGAACTATTTTCCACTTCATCTCTTAAAGAAATGAAGTTGAATTTTTTATTCGTGAAGTGTTAATAGATCATATGATATAATGATGGGTCATTCCATCTCTTTCAAACTAAATGTTATCAAAAGTTATCAAATATGCATAAGTCCATCTATGGTGAGGTTAATCATATATGGTTCCTAAAATGGAATTATACTTCATATATCATACTGGTTAATGAAATAAAACTAGTTTCTACTAACCAGGGACTTCTTGTTGGCTAATGGTAGGCGATAAAGGCCAGTTGCACTTCGGTTGTGGGTTCGATTCCCACACCCTTGTCTGACGCGATGGGCTGTCGCCCGTTCTGTAGGTTTTCCTTTTTCTAAAACTACATTACTATAACATCCCATCAATAATATCGAAAAAATACATATCCTTAAAAAATACCAACTTATATCCAACATAATCCATTCCCATCTTTAGGTTTATTTAAAATACTTCAGTCCAAGCTCATAGTATAAAGAAAATGATTACTTGAAATTTCATCAACCAAGAATGTGAATACCATCATTTATCCCTCATATATCTTTTCGGTCACATTACAATCATGTGAATACCTTAATCATGTATTCTCTTGAAAAAAATGAATACCCATTGAATCTTAGTGAAAACATGAGTGCTGTCAAAAGTTAACTCTTTCCACATAACAAAATCCCAAAATTATGTATACTCAAACCATGATATCAGTTAGTCCTTATAACAATCATGAGCTCATTAATACTGTCAAACATTTCATTTTCTCCTTATCACTTCATTATGTGCATATTATCTGCATTCTAGAATATTTGAATCACTTTTCATGGTGACCGGTATCATAATATTATTTAAAACCACAATAGACCAATACATAAATATTCCAATATTCCACGATACTATATACAACATTATTCTGGACTCCCATTACATAAACACTTAATCATTACCCCACACCATTGCCATATTCAACATCACCAATAGTGATCGCATTTGTCTTCCCTTTTTCCTCTGCCTTAAGATGTTTCTCCCGTCGATCATCATTAACCCTTGGATTAGGGCATTGATTAGCGTAATGCCCCATTTCATTGCACTTGAAGCATTGAAGTTTTGGTGGTGCGTTCTCTGGAGTATTTTCTTAATTCACATCATTTTCAACCCTTTTTCTGTTACTTCGAAACTCAGATGCTTGATGACCTTATTTTCCACACTTAAAACATTTTCTAGTCCCTTTAAGACAATCTCCACCATGCTTCTTTCCATACATTTAGCATAAGGAAACATTCATCTTCTTTTCACCATTATTCTGAGATTTCTCCTTGAACTCCATCTTTCGTTCCTTGTCAAAACCATGAGATGGATAAGTAAAACCAACATTCATTTCTACCTTGATAGCACAATGCACAATTTCTTCATAGCTACTGAAGTCTCTTATAGCTAATGCCCTTCAAAGATTTGGTTTTAAGCCACTGAAGAATCGATCAACTTTACTTTCAGGTTGGATGATAAAGCCAGATTCATACCGTTCACGCCTTGTAAAATTCGCTTCGTATACACCAACAGATTCATCATCCTTTTTCTTTAGATCAAGAAACTCCTTCTCCATATTTGTTCGAAGAATACGAGGGAAGTACTTATTGAAAAATAAGTTCTTGAACTCGTCCCATTCCATGGACTCAATTTCATCTCTTAGACTCATATTCTTGATAAGATTCCACCATTGATCAGCTCCACCTTCCAAACTATATACTGATAAGATGAATTTATCATGTTCATAACATTGAAGAACTGAAAATATCTTTTCAGTGGTACTGATCCATTGTTCAGCAACAAGTGGATCAGAAGACCCACTGAAAGAAGGTGGATGTAGCCTCATGAAGGACTCAATAGAATATTGTTCCCTTCTATGCTCATTTGTAAGTCTAGAATGATTCATATCTTGTGTAAGTATAGAAATACGATTTTTCACTCCATATCCCATAACATTTGTTTGTTCAGGAGGACAATCATTGCATTGTCCATTGCATTGATCAACACGGTTCCTTCGGGTTCTAGCCATCGTCTAAAACCCAAAAAGAATAGTGTGAGAGTCAAAAATCCTTCTAGGGAAAACAACATAATAAAGGGGGAGTATAGTTAATATCTAACAACTTAGGTTAAATTCTAAGATCGTTATCATAGTTCTAGGACTATATCCTATATGTATACTTATCCTTAGGGACATCCCTAGACATACCTTAGAAATATCTCTAGGGATCTCAATAATTTTTTCGAATATTAGTTTCCAAAGGTTAAGTAATCCTTTCCTCTGGTACCAACTGTTGAGAACCGAAGCTTGATGTACATGGACATTACATTACTCTTGCGGAATACATAATATATAACAAAAACAGACACACAAGGATCATAATTGTTTATTTTCTTTGGAATATTTGAACGTAATCTTCTAATCATGGTGAAAGATCTTCAACATCTCCCATAAAGGTCTTCCACTTTTTTTTCGTTACCCTAAACGTTTCTTTTAATCCTGGGGGAAATAAAACATAAAAAGGGTGAGCTCAAATTCTCAGTAAGGGTATTCATGGATAAAATAAAACATACCATATACATTTGATCTTAAAAACATGAACATAATGAATAAACATCAAAATCTTGAGCAACAACATAAAACACGGAAGTACATAAGGCATATATCATAATGGATCATAAATCATGATAAAATAGAATGGGAAGAAAACATGTAATTGTGGTATCCATTAAGCACATTTAAGGATTTCCATAGTTGCCAAGCATTTCTGCCAAGACCATCTTAGTGGACAAAGTCCCTTTCCGAATCGAGTTCACTCCTCGTTCCAGTCCTGTAATACTGAACCGTATTAACTTACCATTCCAGCCATGTCTATCTCATGAGATATAAATCTTTACCCAATGAATTGTAGGAAGATATAGGTCCCACCCATCTCATAATGAAATCATTCTTACTTGTGCCCCAAAATAAACATACATCATTCATAATAACCTAATAAATAAAATGGGTTTCATAAACATCATCCCGTCATTACATAATCCATATAAAAGAAATGGATATCATTTCATATCAAGGAAAGTGAAAAAATGTAAATCATAGATACATTATACTTGAAACATACAAATATGAAATAATTTCATCTTAGATGAAAAATGGTTTTCATAAAACACTTGAAATGAATTCTTTAGGAAAATATCCTTTCTTCTTCAAAATGATTTTATTTTCACAAAATGTATTGCAATTTTAAACGAAAAGCATTTTATTGAAAATAGTCATGAAGTTTTTTGTAGTAAGCTTCCTGAAAACAAGGCTTTATAAAACCGTAAAAATCCTTTCATGCCGTATATGTTAAAAAAACATTCTTCTTGCACTTTTTTCGGAAAAGTCAAAAAAGTACCTTGTAGGGTAAATAAAAGAACTATTCATTCCATACCAAGGTGTAAAATTCAAAATGGGTTAAAATGAATTTAAACATACATGAATAGATTTTTTATAAAACATGTACATGGATGATAGCAATAACCCCGGTAAATACTTACGAATAAGCAATCTCGGATAAAAATGAGATTTGTAAAATTATCCCTTACCTTATGTCTGATATGCTTCGTACCTATCCAAAAAATCACGTATAATGATTATATAATGTAATTGACTTATTACTGAATCATATTCATTGTTATTATATCATATATGGTTCACTTATGTCTTTATATTACACATTCTTTTTTAAATTCATGTTAAAGTAGCATTTTGGGTAAAATCGTTTCATTTGTCGTTCGTGTTTTAACTTGTAATTATTCATATGATTACTTAGATCATGATTAATTAAATCGAGAATGTAAAAAATTATTTATATATAATATATATTCAGAATATACATATATATAATAGATCTATAAATGGAACGAAATACACCATTCATGGAGATGGTAGCTCATACGTACGCATGAACACTGTTTTTGATTCCTTATTGAATTCAATGGAATTAAGTATATGACATACATATCTAGGTACATAAATCCAGTAGCATTATTATATAACATATTTAATTATTACTTATTATATATACTTTATAATCATTCTTCAATTTTTAACATGGGAGATGAATCTCATCGCGTCGTGGAGACAATAATCCGTACGTACGCACGAGCGATGATATTGTTCCCATGGAATTGTATTGGAGTGTATGTATACTATTTAAGAATCAATATCACTTTACAATAATCATATATAGTAATTATTTACACCATTATACCCATCCAAGTTAGGTGGTGGTGGAAAATAGATTACACCACGGCGTGGAGACGGTATTCCGTAGGTACGAACATGCAGTGATTTTGTTTTCCGTAGGATGGATAGATGGTGAAATAGGGTTGTTTCTTACTTATAATAACATTTAATTATATGAGTAATACTGATGTTATTACTTCATAATGAAACAACTAAAGAAGAAGAAGTAGAAGAAGAAATAAAGTTGAATGAATCGATAACAGACATTACCTCTTCTTTGAAGCGCCTCTTTGAGACCTCCTCTTAGGGCACTAAAATTGGTCATTGAAGAAGACCAAGACCACTAGGATGTTTTTAGGGACGTGGGGAAGTTAAATGGGCAGGGTTTGGCCGAGTGTTAAGGCTCAAATTGGTATGAGGAGGAGAGGGAAGAGGTGCCCTTTTATAAGGGGGGAGAGGGGCACCTTTGGAAATATAAGAAATATTAGTTTATATTAAATCCCAACCCCACTTAAAAACTTCCAAAATGACTCATATCTGAATATTATATGAGATAGGGTTTTAATATCATCAAAAAATAATATTTAGACATGTTAGGAATTTTTTTTTAAAAATTATCAACTTGATTTATCTTTATTTAATCAATTTAATTTTATTTGTGGTAATAATATTTTAAATTTTAAATTATAACAAATAATTACTTATTTGTGGTGAATTGTACATAATTGGATACTTTATAACATTTTAGACCATATAAATTTAAATTTTAAATATTTTTGTGATTTTTAAACAATTTTATAATATGTTATTTTTATAAAATAACAATAGTGTCAATTTTGACACTATTCATTTATTTGAATTTAAATAAAATATATACAGAAGATATGTTCGAACTAAAATCTTTAATAGATTCATAAAATGTCATAGGTATCTAGAAAATTAGTGGAGAACATTAAATAGTTCATATAATATTTATTTTATTATTTTTAAAACCATTTATTTGGATTATCTCTTAATAAAATAATTACTACAACATTTTTGTATAATTATTTAATATACTTATTTGTTTCATCAAAATTAAAAATAAATTCCTATGATGAAGATAAATCTATTATATTTCACAATAATACTTTTACTCTAATTTATCATCTAAAAATAACAATATTTATATTGTTATATTTATTAAATTATGAAGGTGACAACTTTGGCATCTTTTAAAATAAAATAATATAAGTGTCATAATAACCTTAATAAGGATACCAATTGTCAACAATTCGGCAAGTAGATGATTAGGGTTTATATATACACTAATATAAAGTTTTGTGAAGATTTTTGGGCCTTTATATATGTATTACTATTTTAATAAAAACTATATTATTGACTTTTCACTAAATAAATAATTTCTGCATCCTTAATGTATAAGATAATAAGGTAATTAAATAACTCTTAAAAATTAAGAATAAATTACCATGAAAAATAAAAGCATTTTATCTTTCAAATGGGTATTTATAACCGAATTTAAATTCTGTATAAACCTATATTAAAAATACATTAATTATTAATGTTGAGTGAGACATATTTCATTTTCCTTTAAATAAAATAAACTAAAGGTCTTAATCACCTCCAAGTGGGTTCTAATGGATTCCATTTTGACCCAAATATGACTTAGGACATATTATAATCATAAAATTGTATTAAGACATGTATTAAAATAATTTTATAAAATTATATTTACCCTTAATTACCCAATTTACCTTTTACTATGGTAAATAAGATTTACTGTTGTTACTATTCATAAATCCCAAAAATAAGAAGTAGTATATTAATATAATTTGGACCCACTGATTCCAAATAAGGAATACACTTTTCCAAATTAAATACACCGACGTTGTAGAAATTAAATTAAAATTAAACCCGTTGTCAAAAGAAAATGAGTTTTTGTTTAAAACATTGCAAACGATTGAATTTATTTAACCTACGAATTCAATGTAAAATCAAGGCAAATGACATAAATTATATTAAATGTTAAAAATATATTCTATTTATTCTTTAAAACCATTCAATATTAAAATTTAACCACATAAGTTATTACGATGAAAAAATTTGATTTTAATTTAAATATATCGTTTTTTACTATTCATTAAAATTAGAAAGTTATCAGAATAATATGAAATTTTTTTTCCAAGGTTAAATTTTATATCCTGATTCCCAATAATAATTTTATTTTCTAAAATTGAACTTATAAACTTGTCAAAAACTAGATTTAATGTGGGTGCACCATCAAAATGCGGCAAAACATCATTTTTTTAAAAATACTTATTTTACCCAAAAAAATTATTTTGTTCTTATACCATGTTTTATAAAATGTGTAAGATAAATAATAATGTTATAAAATTCAAAATGTAGTTAATAATATTCATAACGGCTAGTTCTTAATAATATTATAATAATATATGGTTGTTTAGTAAAACCCGGTATTGCGTACAACACACGCTGTCGAGTAAGGTTGTGATTGAATGTAATGCAAGACAAGTCAGGGTTGCGTGTTGTGAAAGAATCCTTTATTATTTCGTATAACATAATCCTACCATATTTTATTTATACATTGAATATATATATATATACACACTCAATCTTTCATATAATGACTATTATAAAATGAACTTGAAATTGTGTGTAACACAATCTAAGAATAGTGTTGTGTATACTTCAAGCTAATAAAATGTGGCATATAGCACAAGATAATATTGTTGTAGAATCAAACACATTACATCAAATAAATTAAAAATAATACTTATCATAAAATATCGGGTTCTTACCAAAATAATCACAATAACTCCAATAGAATCAAGGTAACATGACACATAATAATTCAAGAGTATATAGCCCATAATAAGAAATTTCAATAACATAAGTGGAGGATCAATGTGATTTGGAAATGGTATCACTACCATCAATCATAAAGTGTATTGAATTTATTTGATTCATAATATAAATAAAATATTATATTCATATATATAATTTCTATTGGCATCACATCACTGCAACAATTATATGAAGTTATGTTGTAATTTAAAACTTGCTAGAGTAGAATTATATTATCTTTAGTATATATCTCCAATCAGATATAAGATTAACGAAATGAAATTTTTAATAATATTGTAAATATTTATATTATTGAATTTGATTTAATATTAGGAATGGATTGGATATCTCAATAAAAATCTCATATCAAATAGAACAGAATATAACATTCAATATATATTCTAAATCATCTTTTGATAATCACTATATAATGGAATTATTCCAAAATACCAAATGTAAATTACATGCATTGTATTGTTTTTTCTATGTAAATGTTAGGATTTTTATCTCAAAAATATAGATAAAAACATAATATTGATTATTTATTGATTATATAAGTTTATTTATGTAATTTCAATTATTTTCATTATCGTCCCTCAAATAATTAAAATTTTGTTAAATATAACTTAGGCATAGTTTACAAATATTTCAAAAAAACCTTATTGATTTGAACTAATTATGTTGAAATAATTGATGAAGAAACTCTATGATAATCTATATAATGGATTCATTATTCCATGTAAAAATATATGGTGTATACAAATTAATTTTATTATGATAAAATATGGTTCAATTTTACTTTTAATTGATTATATAAAACAAATCAAAAAATCTATTAAGAATATGCATCATCTTCACCCTTTTACTTATCTATTTGTTCAAGTATAATGAGCTTATTATTTTTCCAACATTTTTTTCGATCTAAATATTATCAGGTGGGGGTTAAAATTTATGATATACCATGGACAATATATCATACGTGGTATGGTGATTACTAATTTTCATAAATTCCATTTTGTATTTTCAGTGCTAATTTTATCATTATATATTTAATAAAACATAACAATTAGAGACTACCATGATAAATTTTAAGTATTATTTATAAATGACATTCATATATATTCATATAGTAATGAAGAGAATGAATTGAATTTGAGAACTGCGCTAGAGTATCGGGAGAGGGAATGTTGTAATGATAAATTTACCTACTATGAATTTAGGTATCAAAATTATTCTTTCACAGGGAATATAATGTCATGTGAGGCTGTATCAATGGATCCTTATTATAATGATGTAGATGTTAATCTCCTATATCAACCACATTAAAAGTGATTTTTCATTTTCTTAGGATGTCTAGTTAATAAAATTATAAGATATTGATTTATCATGTGTATCTTATCCACTATACATGTTGATTAATAGGGGGGAATATTTATTATTAAAAGTTGAATTTGACGATCATTTAAAATATCTGAAGAGAAGGATGTTACGTGATCCTATTTGTATAGAAAACTACATAAGATAAAGAATTTAACATATAGTGATGATTCATTGAAGGTGCTGTGATTTATACTCTTAAAAAGATATTATATCATCATACAACTACCTCTAACTGAACGATCTTGGGTTGAATTACATTATTAAATTAATAGAGAAATGAGAGTTAATTATCTTCAATAAATATGTGGATGGATTATCTATTTAGTGAAATGTTCTACCTATATACTGATAATAAAAAAATTAATTATAAATTTATATATGTGGGTTTTAATATGAACCATGTAATAAGATAATAGTTCATTAATGATTAAGGATAATATATACATTACTTCCATTGGAAGGATAAAATAGTGGATGAAGATATATGTCAGAAAGATAATGATAGTGTTTGTATAATATGGATTTAATGTGATCCAATATTTATTGATTTCGATATTTTGGATATTGAAATATAGATGAAACTGTATAGATCATATCTTTATTAGATGAATGTTTAAACATCAAATCTTGAGAGGTGTAATATGGACAAAAAGGTTAATGTAGAATAACATGATAAGGTGCTATTATTTCTATATTCTAGCACTATATTTCAAGAATGATGAGGTTTAGTAACCATATATGTGTCATATTAATATAAGAGATATATATGGAGGTTTTTATGTGTTTTATAGTTCATAATTCACTATTTTTTTCTTGAAGAAAATATAAATATTGATATTAATTAATATTTCTTGTGGAATTTTATGCAATTCGTTATTATCGAGTTTGTATCCCGATGACTGGAGATTTAGGATGATAAATTTGAGAGAGTAAATCCAAAGGTGATATTACAACCATTACATAAACCATATCCTAAGTGCGAAGGAAATTCCTTGTAATTTTTCATTGGACTCCCCAAATATACTAATCGAATAATGTAACATTTTTTGTAGTAAATCATATTATGAAATGAATACATTTTTTTCTTTATTAGGGATTTTTTTTCTCCTTATCATCTTAATCTGTTATAAATTAGGAATGTTGAGATATTACACACAGTATGAGGGCCAATCATATATAATAAGGATCAAAGTGTTACATCATTAATTTGGATAAGACATAATAATACTTTTGATATAGAGGAAACTATAAGTACTTTTTATCATCCTCATATAGATGTTCTTCCTAAAAAGAAGTATGAAACACTATATGAAATGTAGATAGTTTAAATTATGGATTTAATTGGGAAATAATATCAAATCCTTCATTTGGTTGGATTTTCAGTTGAAAATAACTTTTATAAGATAATATATATCTATTATTATGAATAATTCTATTGAGGTAATTCAAAACTCAGAATTATTGTGATGATTATGATGAACAAAATCTTTTGGGAAAGATCTATAAGAGGAAATAAAAGATATGGATTGGATTTTTATAAAATACATAAGGGAATATCAATGCCAAAAAATGATATACTATCAATCAACAATGATATATAAAGTTTGATGTTGGTAGAAATAAATTCCTATGAATTTCCTCTTGTACGAATAGTAAGAGATTAATAATAAAGGTAATACTGATTGATTGAAATATTTTTCCCATTGAAATTTTTGATCATGTCATCAAAATATTAATCACAAATTGATTATATCGAATATCAATTGTTCTCTGTCTGTTCTATGTATCACTCATTAAGTCACACATTCCAAAAAATTCTCATGAATGAATTATAGATTACCTACTCGGGTTGAATGATAATTTTTTTAAGGAACAACCTATGTAAACTATGTATTGTAGAAAAATGTGATACAAAACAAGGACACTTATCCAGTTATAGTTTTGTGAAAAAATCACAAAATATTAGAAGATTCAATGGACATTGAGGATGTGATGATTAATAATTATCTGATTTTTTTTATCAGAGTGATGTAAATTTCTTGGAAGAAATTATTTTAGTGGAGTTTTAGTTAACAACCTTTATTTTATGATATATTTTTATAAAATAAAATTCATTAATATATCATATTAATGGAAATATATTTTGTCTATGATATGTGAAAACCAATTAAATTATTGTTAGGTTATATTTATATAAATTTATAATTCATCGTGTAAATATTATCAAAGATATATATATTTTTTCTATACTAATTTATTATCACTGACTAGATAAAATTACAATTTTTAAAAAAACTACAATAAATAATTTTTATTCAAAATGTCTAACAATTACATTTATTCATTTATCATAAGTTTCATTTAGCTATATAAATAATAAAAATTACATTGAATTATCTTTATCACTAGTTTTTGAATAAATTTATTTTTGGATTGATTATGACATTTATATAAATATTATTAGTTCTATGCATTTTTAATTTTTATTATAAATTAATTTCAAAAACTCTTTGGAGTTGTATTTTATAAAATTAATAACATATTTGGAATCAAGAGGTTAATTTTTTTTTAAGTACATCCATTTTGTTTTTTATTATGATTGGTAATAGAAAAAAATTATCACCTTAGAAATCTATAAATAACATAATTTATATAAAAAACTAATGTCAAAACTCCGTTACTTTTCTATAAAAATTCAATTTTTCATATTTGAAAATTTTTTCTAAACCATAATCTTATTATTATTGAAAATATAAACACAAAGATATTATTTTTTTTATAATATTAGACATTATATTGTTTTAAGGAATATATATGAAAAACGTTTTACACTCCGGACTATAATGAATGATATATTTCTATAAGGATATAAATTCATACACTGTGGTTAAATTTTTCTATTGAATTGTTTTTTAAAATTTAATATTTTTTTATTTTTTTTTATTATATAATATATAATTACATTAATTTTTGGTGAATCACAAACACATTTTTTTATTCATGTAATATAAATATATAAAAAATTATTTAAAATAAATTAAATGTAGTAATGTTTTTATAATTTTCTATGTTAATAAAATTCAAAATATTCATATGAGATATATGTATTGTTTGAAAAGATTATATTCTAATTACATAATCATCATTCTATTTTTAATGTTAAAATAAATTCATGGGATCAAAAAAGGTCATTAATGATATTTTATGAAAAAATATATAATTAAATTATTTCAAAATTGAAAAGTTATTTTGGAAGTGTACAATTGAAAAAATGTGGAAAAAAATTTCATCCATTCTCCATTTATGATCCAATAATAGCATTATGTAATATTGTTACCTATTTATATTCAAAAATCTATGATCATGGTTAAGGTTGATATTGGTTGACTAAGAGGTTAATACAAAATATAAGTGTACAATGATATCTAAACATTTTCAAATTTCTTTATGATTATATTAACATTGGATACTCCTTATCCTAAATACAAATATATTTTGTAACCATTTTATAGGTTGTAAATCTATATTATATTAAAATAATAAATAAATTAAAAAAATGTATTCATCCCCTTTCATATAAATGGACAACACATGACTCTTTTCATTAAACAATATTAAGCAACAAATATTTAACAATACCTTAAAAATTATCTTATATACATGCTCATAAATGTTTTTAATTTTATGTTCTTGTGAAAAGAAAAACCTAGGACGCTAAGGTGAAGGTCTAAATGAGATTATTCAAAGACCATGTAATCATCTTCAACAAGTACTTTAATTATTATTTATATTTCACTATATTTAATTATGTCCTAACCAATAAAACATAACAAAAAATACCAAATATTATTTACTAAGATGTAATAAATTTTTTGAAGTATTATTTTCTATCTCTTTTTCTATAAAATGGGATTGCAAATCGTCACTCTTGTGTATGGTTGACTACTAACTTATGAACTAAATTAATTTAACTTCTATTACTACCATACATGTCTCGTTATAAATATGGAATTAATAAGAACATATTTTTGTTTTGAAATAATTATTATTCATGAATAATAAAATGAAATATAACTTCATACCTTCTAAATCATTGTAAAACCATTGTGAAACTCATCTGAATGTTTGGAATACCACGTCCATAAGGTGTTATGATTCATTCTAATCTTGTGATATAAATAGAAGGTAAAAAATATATATTAAATTAATATATATGTTCTATTGGATATAAAAATAACCATATAACAGAACATTATTATTTACCTTTTGGTATTTCTTTCTATAAGAAAGTTAAAATATTTTCTTGGCATGAGTACGAGCTACCATATATACGAATTATGTAATTCATTTTTCAATATATATCATTAAGGGATGAATATATATATATATATATATTGAATATTTATTTTACTAATATCAATAAAAAATTCTTGATATTATTTAACCACGATAAAAATAAAATAACTAAAAGTGTAGAATCAATACATTCCTAAAAACAATGTAGTTACCAATAGAGATAGTGATAGTAAAAAACCTTGTTAACAACCAGCTAATAAAATGTTATATTTTGAAAATATATCATATTAATGATATGATTGTTCTTATAGTATGTTATTATATTAAATAAAAATTATTTATATGTAGGCATGGTTTGAATTAAAAGAATATTACAACAAGTGGTAAGGTATTTTATCTCAATTTCTACTCCATTGAGACATATTATGTATTATTACCCTATTTAGTTTTTTGTTGTTTATATTTATGAATGTATTTATTGAAAATGGATAGATATTTAATCATTAATATTAATTATTCATTTCATTTTCAATTTTCCAAGAAGATACAATTTTATGGTTCCCCAAGAGGTATTAACTTCTTATGCATCTAAATTTTTAAGTATACATCTAATATAAATATATGGAATATTTAAAAAAACATCTTACAACAAATATTGTTTAAATTTAACTATATATTGTACGAGTATAAACTCTTTATTCATTTTTTTATTTAAATATTGAATCAACCGATGAACTATTTAAAATGAAACCCGGTCTTATATATATTATGATTAGGTATATGTTTCTCTATTTACCATATAGTAAAAAAATATTTTTGTAAAGCACTTTTTTACTAATATGATTTATCAGGGATAGTTTTTTATACACATTACATTTTAAAATAATTTAATGGAATATTTTTAATATCCTCTAAATCGTTCATTTTAAACATTTTTTTAAAAAAGTAATAAATTGATGTCTTTTAAAGTAAAATGTGTAAAAACATTTCCCTCCACTACATGAATTTAGTGATATTTTACTTATTCAACATAATTTATGGATTTGAAAATAAAATTATTTTATAAAATCATATATTAACATTTTTTCAATTTTAATTTATTATCTAATGGAAGAAATTTAAATTTAAAACCTACATTTTTTATAAATTTATAAGAATATTGTATCTCTTATTAATTATTTGGTTGTTTACATTCTCATGAAACACTCATTTTTTATTATAATTTTTAATTAGTCCTTAAATTTCTCTTGAATATCCATATTTACTATATTATTAATATGGTTGTATCCAATAGTAGTTTAAATATTTACATTATTGATTAGAGAAAATAACAATATTCTATATTTATTAGAAAACACTATTATATGCTAATAATGTATATTATTTATGAAATAAATTTATAATTCAATATATCTGAAATGCAATGGATGTGTGGTGATGTATTGAAGCTATGATGAATAGTTCGGTCGCCATAGACAATTCAATTAGAAATGAAAATTTAAAATGGTATTTATTACATACATACACATTTATTATAAAATAATTTCATAAGGATTATTGGGTAAAGATATCATGATGGTTGAGATGATGAAATCAAATATTAATAATTCCCTTCATTGATAAATTAAATATTCACTTCCACAAGATGAATTAATTTATAATTTCAAAGGATTTATTTTGTGGTCATTTTATTGATTTTGTAGCTTTTTATTTTGTTATTTACCCCGAAATATTTATATTCCTAGTTTTAATCATGAATTTATCTTGTATATGAAACTTTTTCTTATAATATGATATCACCCTATTTTTTGTCATTTTCCTAGTATAGGTTTGTGGATATTATTAATAATATCCTAAATTTCTGAGTTTTTACTATGATTTAAATATTATATTTCTAATGATGTATTTTAATCAAGTATGAATATGTGTTTTTCAAACTACTAAATTGGTCTGTCCATTATGATAAGTTCATGTTTACACTATTCCAATGTAAAAATGTATTCAATAGATCTTTGTTACTAGAGTTTTGGATTCTAATAATTGATATAAAATTATAATTTTCTTGTGTGTGAAAACATTTTTTGATGATTCAAATGTGTTTCTAATGAAATCACTGGTGAAGGATTGTTTACAAATAATCATGATTATTGAAATATGTAACTATTTATTTATTATAAATTTGTATTCAATATTTCAGGATTTGTGATCTATGTTTTGTATGGGTGTCCTTTCTTTTGATCAATTCTTTTCCACTTTTATTTATTCATCATGTCTAATTCTCATATTTTACGCAGAACTGAAATTCATTTGATAATTATTATATTTTCATTTATGGTAAATTTATACTCACCATTCATCTAAATAATTTTATCCATGTTATGATAATTTATGTTAAATGATATGTGGAAGAAAGATTATCTTCTAAATAATTTTGATGGTGATCCTGAAGAATTATTTTTCAATAATTCATGTTAGTTACAGTAAGGAAAATAATTTTTTTAATTAAAGGGATTAGTTATCATGGTGAATTTAAATAATATTTAATAATTTAATCATAAAATGTCCTTGGATATTTATATGATTCAGTATATTAGTTTCATGTTACATGTTTTGAATTGATAAAATTAGGTCATTTTTTTCACTTTCAAATAAATCAATGTAAGGATTGTGTTTTTAGTATAAGATATTAAGGTATATGTTTGGGAATGTTATTTTTGGTATTATATATTAGTTTAAATTATTTTTGATATTATAATGATTTCATGAGAATATAAATTTATAGTTAAGGATATAAACACATGGTCATAATTATGTTTTTTATTATAATTATTAATTAATAGCAAAAAAAATTCTTCGTTGATGAGATTTTAACACCGTTAAGAGTATATTGGAAGAAATTTATTGTAATAAACCACATTGTGTATAACATATGTTTTAGTAAATAGTTTTTTTATTGAATTATTCATAAATATTTAATCCACATATGTTTAAATTTATTTATAAAATTTCATGTTGAGATGGTGATTAATTTGTTTCAAAATTGTTGTTATTTGATAAATAAGGTATATTACATGTTTGGAAGATATTATTTCTCTGTCAAAAAACCATGGGTTTGAATGGTTATTTGGTGATTATGTGAATAAATATTTTTTCAGTGTAATTTTTCTGGAAAATATATTGTTAAGGTATTTTTAATTATTTTTTACTATGATTTTGTTTTTAATTTTAAGAATAAAAGATTTAACTTCTAAAATAATTTCTATATTTAATATGAATTTATTCTACGAATTATTTCTTGTGTTTTGGGGAATATATGAACCTTGAATATAAATTTCATTTTGTGGTGTTAGGAGTGATTGATTTGAGTTAGAGGAAAATCATATAGGTAACATGGTTGATTATGAGAAAAAAATACTATAATATTTCTAATTTCATAATAGTTATGAATATATAAAAATATTTTATGTTTAGTTAATTATCACTGTATTTATTTTTTAACTGTGGGAGTTATTGTAGTGGATTTGAAATTTAATGTCTTTTATTTCATATAGACATTTATTCATAGATGATATTATCTAATATTATAACCCATTTTATTGACGGTTAATTTTTCAATAAATATTGAATTAAATTTTATCCATTTCTCTTTCATGTGATATATTTAACATGTTTTAGTATTTTGGGAATAAAAATGCATATGTGAAAATTGATTTCTTGGAGAGAGATATGAGATCGATGTAACCCCATGAGAATTTACAATATTTTCAATTTCAGAAAAAATATAAATTTTTTTCATTTTTCATTCTACATAAAACCATATTAATATTTAAATACCCATAGTAATGAGTTGGCTTGAATTACATGCAAGTACCAATTATTCAGGACCAAAATTATATTAATATTATCACTTAACATAGTATCTAATGAAGATAGTAAGTTAGAGGATATCACTAGTATTTACCCTATTTTTAATTTTATATATTCAATATAATTTTAATATTAATCATATGTTTTTATTGAAATTACATAAGAACATATTCAATTTTTATGATAAAAAAGTATATTTTTTTAAATTATTTTTTTCTACCTTCAAATATTGTTCCTATTTCAAAAGCCAATAATTAATACTTTTATATATTTATTTTGAAAAAACAACCTTATTCGTTGAAATATTATTATAAAAACGTACATTATCTATTTATTTAATTTCACCTAAGGTTCCCATTTTGATAAATAAAAAAATAGTAAATTTTTTAATTTATAAAAAATTATTCCATATATTTAATTATTTATCAAAATTATGTAAATTCTGTTATTTTATTTTTTCTCATTTTGAGTAGTATTTTTAGTAAAAATATTTTACTACCATGGATTAATTAAAATCTGGAAATTAACGATAAAAATAATATTATAAATTACCATAAGACATCTGAAAATCCTTTTGGATTTATAAATTCCACCCTTGTAATATATATTTCAAAATGGAATAATTTAATGGACATTTTTAAATGAATATGACTTGAATATTATTAAAATAAATTATTATGATCGAATGTCACAGTCTCATTTCGTATAACTATAAAAATTGTAATATAGAGATAAAATAGAGATAACATCGATTTTTAAGAGTATATGGATGGATAAAAAATGACCAACATCATAGCAATTTATTTAAATTTTTTGAGTTTAAATATTTACGATTAATGATGACACAATTGTGACCTGGAAATTATTTTATTAATAAAAATATCTAATAATTGGTATTAAATATATTAAAATAAATATATTTTGAATTTATTAAGGTTCTTAACAATTTTTATAGGTAACCATGACATTTTAGGAGTATATTAAATGATTTATTTTGAAAATATAATTCTATTTTATTTTATTTAAAGTCAATGAAATGAATTGTAATTTCACTCAATTTCTCATTAGCATGAGAGTACAACGAGTCACAACTAGGCCTAAAGAGACATCCCCAAAATTCCAATGGCTGGAAATAAATGTTGAAGGGATTAAAATACAATTGGGGGATGATTTACCCATTAGTAAATAAACCAATAAACTTACAAACCATATCCATACATTCACAATATGATATATAATTGAATGAAAGACAACCCAACACATTCATGTATCTCAAATCCATATCAAAGTATGAAAATGTGGATGAATAACCATGTATCAAATTACACACAATCGATAAATTATAATAGACTCTCAAAAGACCACAAGACTCTATTCTCCATAATCTCCAAGCTCTATAATCACCGAAAAGCCCAAACATCATGAGGTGGGGCTAAATACATTTGAAACATTAACTTTCCCCTTATCCTAGAAAATAACATCTGCAAATGTACCAAAGTGTCAAAGAATGGGTGAGTATAAAACTCAATAGGTTTTCCCCAATGACATCCCTATTCATGACACTGGTATATAAAATATAGATTCATTTATATAAAATAGATTATATGAAACAATTTACCCAAACAGTTTATATGAAAACCCTTCTTTTAATACAAACTTATTATATAAAACATCACTTGTTACAATAGATATGATCGAGAGGATTAGTGTATTTGGGGCTTAGGATCATTACATAAAATCTTAGAACATGAAATACAACTTCTTTATTGAAAACTTCATTTACATGACCACTACATTCCCTCGTACATAGCATTGAATGGGATAACCTGGGGACATGCATAAGAAAAGGGTGAGCTATAAAGCCCACTAAGGGAGTACACATGGAATAACATGAGGAATGCAATACATGTTATCCAATAGTCATATAAATAGAGAATAAAAGAAACATGAACATAAAGGAATGATAAATCATGATAATCCTAACATGGAAATGTGGAAACGACACTAATCATGGAATTAGCATGAGCCAAGGCTCATTTCACATGGAGCATGAGTAAATCCTCATTGAACATAAAGCACGAGTAAACCCTCGTTGAACTTGAATTAGCATGAGTAGACACTCATTGAACACGACGTATCATGATACTATAATTTACCCATTGCATTGAAGCGCTATAAGGGAGCACCGTTCTTAAACATTTAATTTCATGCATAATTGTGCCACATGGATCATAAAACATGGATTCATAAAACATAATCATTTATTCCACGATAAAGTAATGTGGAATTCATACAAGAAACATTGTAATCAATAATTAAATGTGCATAAACTTGAATACCCTTGATGGAGAAATGGGCACGGTATCCACTACACCATGGAATTTGCTTAGAAAATGGGTTCGATTTCGGCACCGTAACGGCGTGACATAAGAATTCATAAAAATGGTTGATGAGAGAGAAAGGGGTTCCTCATCATATTTACATTTAATGGAAATTAAAGAGGTTATATAGATACATGTCCCATCAATTGTAATGGAATTTAGATTCATGATGCAAAAGTATTGTTTGAATGTAAAAGAGGAGAGAGAAGTTCCTTTGAGAATTTCGACATAGTAACGGGTGTACATGGGAGGCATTTAATGCGAGAGAAAGGGTCTCCCATAATTAAAAAATAAATAGCGTAGTATGAGGCAGGTGGGAAACCATACCCCAACATTCTTAATTGAAATTAAAAGGGCAAAACAACATAAAGAAAATTGGACAAAAATGATAAAGGAAGAAAAAACACTTACATGGAAGTGTGATTCCAAAGGCTAGATAGAGGCTTGTGAGAGGCTTCTTGGGAGCTTGTGGAACTTTGTGAGGATTATATTTAATGTAGGGTAGAGGTTGGAAGAACTAAAAAGGCTTTGAGGGAGGGGTAAGTGTGAGATTGGGTGGGTTTATATAGGAAAGGTGAGGGAATTCTTTATTATTTAGGTTTTGGACCGCTTACATTAAATTAATCTAAACCACAATCCAGCCCATAGTTTTTTCCCATGGTTTTTGGAAAAAGGGAAGAGGAAAACAATATTTTATAAGGTCAAAGTCAGAACTTCTTCAAATAATAAGGATGGTTATGTGGAGGTGAATCACACTCCCATGGAAATTAATATAAAAAGACAATGTGTTTAATAAGTCATGAGGGGTCCATTAATGCTTTGAAAAGTAAGTTAAACAAACCCAAAATCAGATTATTTTAATGATAAAAATATATTGGCAGAACATAATGATTATATAATTTTATTACATCCCTAGTGGGTAATTATGATGTCATAATACACATTAGATATTTAAACGGTATTTAATTTTTACCCAAATATTTGACTGTCTCAGAAAATTATAAAAAATTCCCCTTTAGAAAATTTCAACATCCTGATTTCAGAAATACATTTTTTTTATCTAAATAATTTTCTAAATATGTTAATTTTATCTTTTAAATACAAAACTAACATTTATCAAAAATTCACTTGTTTTCAAAAAATTGGATTTCAAACATTAATAAAAATTATAATTGAATTCATAAAATTATAAGATAATTTATATTTAATACGAATTAATTTAATAATCATATTTTATTAAAATAATATTTAATTCAAAAATCCCTTAATTTAATAAAATACAATTCATAATTAAATAATAACTAAAAACACTATTTTTTTACTTTAAAAACTATTTACAATGTATCAAAAATGACATGGAGGTATTTTCATTTTTATGTACAAAAATAATATACATGAGCATAGTACTAGAGATTTTTTACATAACCCCTTAAAACAGCCACATAAGACCTAAGGGTAAGGTGTGTGATGGTGACAGACTCTTGGGGTGGCTCGGATAACATCGCTCGAGTGGTAATTTCTATCAACTTCCACTTTTCACGTAGACGGTCTCGTTCGAACTTGAAATGATGAAGCTCCGGTTGGGATTGGTCAAGAGAGAAGCCCAATGATGTTACCTATTTTCCAAGCTCCGAAAAATGGGCTTCGTATGGGGAAATTCTACTGGATGAGGCCATCACATCCTTTGTCTGAGTAAATTTGGATTTGTTAAAGCCCTATATTTATACTAATCATGTGATCACTGTTCAATGGCTATATTAGCAACGGTAAAAATTATTATCATAAAACTAATGAAGTTGACATTTTGTTAGAACATAAAGAGACATTTAGTTAGATCAAGAGGGATTTCCATTAATGAAACTTTGGGTTGTTACAATATTCCCCACTTAAGAATTTTCACCCTCAAAATTTTCATTTTCCCACACTAAAACAGATGTGGGTAACTCAGCTTCATCATTTCCTATGATTCCCATGTCACTTCTTTAAACTTTTGGTTTCTCCACAACACCTTGACGAGGGGCATTGTATTATTTTTTAAATCTTTTTCTCTACGATCTAAGATCTTCACTGGTTTCTCATCATAAGAGAGATCATCATCCAATTGCACTGCCTCAGAAGAGAGTACATGTATAGGGTCCGGTATGTACTTCCTTAAGAGGGATACAAGAAAGAAATTATGCACTATGGCCATGGTAGGTGGAAGTTCTAGTCGATAGGCCATAGCCCTGACACGATCAAGAATCTCAAAGTGGCCGATGTACCTTGAACTTATCTTCCCTTTCTTTCCAAACCTCATGACCTTCTTCCACAGAGATATGCGTAGAAAAACCATGACTCCAAATTTAAAATCAAGGTCTAATCGACGATTATCTGCATAACTCTTCTGTCGACTCTGGGATGCCTTGATATGCTACTGAATGGATTTCACATTCTACAGAATTTCCTCGACCATTTCTAGTCCAAGCAGCTTACGTTCACTGACCTCATCCCAACATTCCGGTGTTCTGCACCTTTTCCCAAATAGGGCTTCATATGGTGCAATTTGGTTGCTTGAGTGGAAACTATTGTTATAAGAGAACTCAACCAGATGAAGATGTTGATCCCATCCTCATTTAAAGTCCATTGAGCATGCTATCAACATTTCCTCAAGTGTTTGGATAGTCTGCTTGGATTGGACATCAGTTTGAGGATGATAGGCCGTATAGAAGTTCAGTTCAGTATTCAGAGCATGCTGAATACTCTTCCAAAACATAGAGGTGAATCTTGGATCTTGGTCAGATATAATAGATAGTGGTACTCCATGCAGCCTTATCACTTCCCTAATATATATACGTGCCAGTTGATCCAATGAGAAATCCTCCTGAATATCAATGATGTGTGCAGTCTTTATAAGGCGATCCATAAAAACACAAATTGCATTGTTGCCTTTGGATGTCATTGGAAGTCTGGTGACAATGTCCATGGTGATATTCTCCCATTTCCATTTTGGTATGGGAAATGGTTGCATCATCCCATTAGACTTCTGCCTCTCTACCTTCACTTACTGACACACCAGGAACGTTGATGTATATTTAGTGATCTCCTTCTTCATTTTATCTCACCTAAAGTTTTCTCGGAGATCTCTAAACATCTTTGTGCCCCCTGGGTGAATAGATAAATTTGAACTATGTGCATCATCCAAAAAATCCTTCTCCAGATCTAAATGTGATGGAACACGTAGTCTTTTCCCAAGCCACACAATTCCTTCTTCATTAAAATTAAACTCTAAGGATTTCCCATTTTTGATAGCTTCCACTTTATCCTGAATTCCCACATCATCCTTTTGATCATCCTTTAACCTTTCCAAAAGAGACGGTTGAGAAATCATTTGTGAAAGGATTGATGATGTTCCATTCTCTATGATTCTCATGTCCATATTTATCAAGTCTAAGAAGATTTGATCCTTCTCAATTCTTATCATTGATAGAATCGCTGGGTCCTTTCTACGTGGGGCATCTGCCACCTTGTTCACTTTCCCATGGTGGAAATGGATTGAACAATCATAATCCTTGATAAAAATTATCTATCTTCTCTAGTTCATATTATGATCTTTCTGTGTGAATATATATTTAAGACTCTTGTGGCCTGTATATATCTCACATTTCTCTCCATAGAGATAATGCCGCCAGATTTTCAAGGCATAGATCCCCGTCGCCAACTCATGATCATGTGTTGGATAGTTTCGATCATGGATTTTCAACTGCCTTGAGGCATATGATATCAATTTATCATTCTGCATCAGCACACAGCCTAAGCCTTTCTTTGAAGAATCACTGAATACCACAAAAAATCCCCACTTGTGGGTAAAGTGAGCACGGACGCAGTGATAAGCCTCCTTTTCAACTCCTTGAAGCTTTCTTCACATTCATCACTCCAAGAAAACTTTACTCCCTTCCGAGTTAGCATGGTAAGAGGGTTGGAAAATCGTGAGAAAATTGTCCCAAATCGTCGATAATATCCAGTTAACCCCAAGATGCTACGAATATCCGTTATCGATATTGGCCTCAGCCATCCCTCAATTGCATCTGTTTTGGAGGGATCCACAGATATCCCATTTCTTGTGATGATATGGCCCATGAATGAGACATCCTTCAACCAGAACTCACACTTTCTGCACTTTTCATAGATCTTCTCCTTGCGCAAAGTATCTAGTACAATTCTTAAATTCTCCTCATGATCCTCCTTGGTTTTGGAGTATATTAGAATATCATCAATAAAGACTAACAAAAATTTTTATAGGTAATCTCTAAAGACTCTATTCATTAAGACCATGATGATTTCTGGAGCATTAGTGAGTCCTAAATGCATTACTATGAATTCATAGTGCCCGTATCTTGTGTGAAAATCATTCTTGGGGATATCTTCTTTATTGACCCTTAATTGATAATATCCCGATTGCAAGTCCACCTTGGAGAAGTATTGTGATCCATGAAGCTGATCGAACAAGTCATCAATTCGTGGGAGAGGATACTTGATCTTTATCTTGATTTTGTTAAGTTCACGATAATCAATGCAAAGCCACATTGACCCATCCTTCTTCATGACGAAGAGGACTGGTGCACCCCATGGTGAAGCACTTGGGTGTATAAACCATTTATCCAGATTCTCCTGTAGTTGTTTCTTCAGCTATTCACGCTCTACAAAAGCCATTCTATATGATGTCTTGAATATTGGTAATGCCCTGGGTATATGTTCAATTGATAACTCAACATCTCTTCTAGGAGGAAGACCAGGCAGTTCCTCGGAAAACACTTCCGCGAATTCCCTTAAAGAGGCATTTCATAAAGGATGGTTTCTTCCTTGGACTCAAACATCTGAGCCAGATACGCATTCTCATAGGGTAGTAATATCTATTCTTGAGATGATGGATCTAAAGTAGATTCATCTTCCTCCTTACACTTGTAAAGAATGGGGGATCAATTCTCCATATTGAGAGTGATTTCCGTCTCCCGACAATTTATGTTAGCTCTATATAAGGAAATTCAATTCATGCATTAGAATTGCATCAAATTCCTCTAGAGGGAGTATGAAGAGGTTCGCCGGGAAATTAAATCCTTATATTATAACAGGGGAGGACTTATACTCATGGGATATAATGATTGCCCCATTTTCCGTACTCACCGACATCTTCACTTCCATGATTTTTGGTGGTGCTGGGATTGTTCTACTAAACTTTCAAGATATAAAAGAATGCATAGAACCTAAATCAAAAAGTATGTTTGCTATTATTTAATGAATAACTAGAGTACTTGTCACCACTTCTTTTTCGGGGTTCACTTCGGTAGATGTGATGGCAAAAGCTCTTCCATGCTGTCTTGGAGGTTGTTGGTTGCCACCGAAAGCACATGGATTAGGGAACGGATTTGCAAAAATGTCCCAGTTCTTTGCATTTTTAGCATTTAAAAACACGTTGAGGTTCGAACGAAGCATTCCACTCCTCTGTCGCAGTCGCGGTTCTTTCTTACCGACAGTTAACAGATAGATGCTCTTCCCTTTCACACATGAAGCATTTCCTCGTCCCCTTAAGGCAATTTCCTGGGTGCTTCTTTCCGCACTTTTGGAAAGTGGGGTGCTGGATATTCTTAGAACCGTTGGATTTATCTATCGGACCACCATCATTGAATTCCACCTTAGGCATCTTGTCCCCATGATACCCCTGTGATTCCCCGATCTTCATTTCGACCTTGAGAGCACATTGGACAATTTCCTCATAGCTGTTGAAGTCACAGATCGCTAATTCATTTCGAAGGCTAGGCTTCAACCCACCAAAGAAGCGGTAAAATTTTCATTCGGGGGCAACGACAAAGCCGGAAGCGTAACGTACAATCCTTGTGAAGTTTCTTCATACGTTCCTACAGATTCTTCATCTTTTTTGCATGAGGGAAAGGAAGTCCCTTTCCATCTTATGCCAGAGGGTCCACGGAAAACATTTATCGAAAAACATATTTTGGAAATCCTTCCATTCCAACGCCTCAATCTCCTCCTCAGGATTCATATTTTTGATCAACGTGCACCATTGAACAGCTTCACCCTCCATACGATAAGCATCCAGGAGAACCTTCTCTTGTTTAGAACATTGAAGGATGGAGAAGATCTTTTCAATGGAGTTGATCAATTGTTCATCGATCGTGGGATCGAATGATCCACTACAAGTAGGAGGCCTTTTTCTCATGAAGCTCTCGATAGCGACTTGTTCTTTTTTAGGGGGGGTTGAACGTTTTTCTTGACCCGTGTTTCTATTCAAAACATGAGTTAGCTGAGAGAAAGGCGTGATGAATTTCGTGATTCCCGCTCCCATTTGATTGGTCATCTCATTAGTAAAGTCATCACACTGATCTTTACAACAGTTGTTAGCCCGATTCCTCATATTACCGGCTATTGGTTAGAATAAAAGGAAAGTTAGGGGTAACACATAAAGGGTAATCCAATGAAAAAAGATGATAAATTATAAATAAACATTTAATTCCTTAACTCATTAGTCTATAGGCTTAAATATAGGATTTTTATGATCTACATTCTAACATATATTCTTAGTGGAATTTTTTTTAATTACCTTAATAAGGGTTCATACTAAGCTTGTGAATTTATAAAAACATATTCCCCGGTTTTTTCTAAGGCTTTACTAGGGTTTTCTAATCCTAATCCGAAAAAATAACTAAACCTCCCTCTGATAGAAACTATGACAACCCTTCTTTTAATACAAACTAATTACATAAAACTTCACTTGTTACAACAAAGAAGATCGAGAGGTTTAGTGTCTTTGGGTATTAAGATCATTACATAAAATCTTAAAACATGAAATACAGCTTCTTTATTGAAAACTTCCTTTACATGACCACTACATTTTCTGGTACTTAGCATTGAATGGGATAACCTGAGGACATGCATAAGAAAAGGGTGAGCTATAAAGCCCAGTAAGGGAGAAAGCATGGAATAACATGAGAATTACAATACAGGTTAGACAATAGGCATATCAATAGAGCATAAGAGAAACATGAACATAAAGGCATGATGAAGAATGATAATAATAACATGGAAATGTGGAAACAACACATATCATGGAATTAACATGAGCCAAGGCTCATTGCACATAGAGCATGAGTAAATCCTCATTACACATGAATCATGAGTAATCCCTCATTTCACTTGAATTATCATGATTCAACACTCATTGAACATTAAGTATCATTACACTATACTTTACCAAATGCATTGGAGCGCTATAAGGGTGCACCCTTCTTAAACATTTTATTTCATGCATAAGTGTGCCACATGGATCATAAAACATGGATTCATAAAACATAATCATTTATTCCATGATAAAGGAATGTGGAATTAATACATGAAACTTAGTAATAAATAAGTAAATGTATATAAACGCGAATACCCTTGATGGATAAATGGGCATGGTATCCACTTCACAATGGCATTGGCTTAGAAAATCAGTGTAATTTCGGCAGCGTAACGACGTGACATAAGAATTCATAAAAATGGTTGATGAGAGAGTAAGGGGTTACTCATCATATTTACAAGTAATGGATAGAAACTAGCTCATATAGATACATGTACCTACAATTTTAATTTAATTTAGATTAATTATACAAAAGTATTGCTTGAATGTAAAAGAGGAGAGAAAAGTTCCTTTCGGAATTTCGGCATAGTAACGGGTGTACATGGGAGGAATTTAATGAGAGAGAAAGGGAATCCCATAATTAAAACATAAAGAGGTAATTATGAGGGAGGTGAAAAACCATACCCCAACATTCCTAATTGAAATTAAAAGGGAAAAACAACTTAAATAAAATTGGACAAAAATGATAATGGAAGAAATAACCCTTATAAGAAGTGTGCTTCCAATGGATAGAGAGAGGCTTATGAGAGGCTTCTTGAGATCTTGGGGAACCTTGGGAGGATTCTATAGATAGTAGGGAAGAGGTTGGAAAAACTCCACAGGCTTTGAGTGAGGAGGAAGTGGGAGCTTGGGTGGGTTTATATAGGAAAATTGCGGGAATTCTTTATTATTTAGGTTTGGGTCCCGTTACATTAAATTAATCCAAACCACAAACATGCCCATGGTTTTTGCCCATGGTTTTTGGAAAAGGGAAGAGGAAAACAATATTTTATAAGGCCAAAGTCTGAACTTCTTAAAATAATAAGGTTGCTTATGTGGTGGTGAGTCACATTCCCATTGAAATTAATTTAAAAAGACAAGGTGTTTAATAAGTCTTGAGGGGTCCATTAATGTTTTGAAAATTAATACAAACAAACCCAAAATCACATTATTTTAATGGTAAAACATATATTGTCCGAACATAAAGCTTATAGGGTTTTATTACATCACTATTGGGTCATTATGATGTCATAAATCACATTATATATTTAAACGGTATTTAAGTCTTACCCAAATATTTGACTGTCTCAGTAAATTATGAAAAAATCACCATTGAATAATTATGACGTCCTATTTCCATACATAAAATTTATTTTATCTAAATAATTTTTCTAAATATTTTAATTTTCACCTTTAAAATAAAAACTGACATTTGTCGAAAATTAACGGGTTTTGAATGAAATGGCTTTAAAACCTTAATAAAAATTATAATTGCATTCATAAAATTATAAGATCATTTATATTTAACAAAAATTAATTTAATAATAATATTTTATTTAAATATGATTTAATTCAAAAATAAATTAATTTAATAAAATATAATTCTTAATTAAATAATAACTTAAAACACTATTTTTACTTTAAAAACTATTTACAATGTTTCAAAAATGACAAGGATGTATTTTAATTATTATATACAAAAATAATATACATGAACATAGTACTAGTGATTTGTTACATAACCCCTTAAAACAGCTGCATAAGACCTAAGGGTAAGGTGTGCGATGGTGACAGACTCTTGGGGTGGCTCAGATAGCATTGCTCGAGTGGTAATTTATATAAACTTCCACTTTTCACGTAGACGGTCACATTCGAGCTTGGCATGATAAAGCTCTGCTTGGGATTGGTCAAGAGCGAAGCCCAAGGATGCTACCTCTTTTCCGAGCTCCGACAAATGGGCTTTGTATGGGAAAAAATTCTACTGGATGATTCCATCACTTCCTTTGTCTGAGTAAATTTGGATTTGTTAAAGCCCTATATTTATAATAATCATGTGATCACTGTTCAATAGATATATTAGCAACGGTCAAAATTATTATCATAAAACCGAAGAAGTTTACATTTTATATAAACATAATGAGAAATTTAATTAGATCAATAATGATTTCCATTAATGAAACTTTGGGTCCATACAGTTTATATCCTAATATAAAAAATTTTCCAAAACCTTTTATAACCAAAAATATACAAGTGATAAGGAAACCATTTTTTCAATCAAGTTATTTTCCTAGAAAAATAACTAACCAAGCTTTAAAACCATTTCTTAATATTCCTTTGACATACCCAATTCATTACATACATCCACACAACCATCCCTTAAATGTATCATGGATATCCCTATACTTGCGAGTGGTGAGTCATAATTTCAATAAGTCATCCCTACTGAAAATATTGAAGGGGGATCCCTAACCCTTATCCATCCCATTTATGATGGGGAAGACACCTAACCATTCTCCGTATAACATGAAACCTTTTACGGGGGTGATCCATAACCCTTATACATCCCGTTAACTATCAGAGACACCCCTAACACAAATTTGGCCCACATGCACAGGAACAAATACAACAATCATGTCAAAAACTATTTGTCTTTAACCAATTCAAACAATTTCAGTAAAACTGTTCTTTTAATGAAAACAAATGAATAAAACAATTTAAAAACAACAATTTAAATTAAATAAAAAATTTCTTTATTGAAAACATCTAATCCAAACCATTTGTCACAACTCTAGAAAATCCCCATTTTAAAAATCAGTATTTTAAAATTTAGAACCAAATCACTCATTCAAAATTCCCAATTTTCTAGATTTCACAACTATCACTAAAGAAGGTTTCCAAAAAGTGTTCAACAACCAAAAAAATCAATACGACAACACACATTCAATTTTAAATAATCTCAATCAGTAATACTAAGTGTAGTAGATAATGAAGCCTCCCACATTTAAGGTTTGACGAAAACCACAACGAACGAAGAGCACACAAGAAAACCACGTTTATATACCCAGAACCCACCTTAAATCTCATCTCCAAGAATGGAAAAGACAACATATCATCATATATGAATTCCACACACTTAGATATACCCCTAATGGGTGTAGATATCAGAAACTGATTGAATAGGAGATGTATATCTAAGAAACCGATCAAAATGATGACAAATAATCACATGCCTCAAGAATCCATATTTGATTCGCCAAAGAAAGCTATTAGATTGCCTCTAAAATGATTGGGTGGGGTTATCCTACCTTTAAGTGAGAGTGATACTGATTTATGGCTACTTAGTAGAAAAAATGAGCCATTTATAGGCAAAAATGTGTGAGATCCACTTTTTTCGGATCTCACTTATGTTCCCGCATGGTTAGTTCACATAGTTTGACAAACCATGTGACAACCTTGATTTAGACACTACCTTGGAAGACCCTCGCACTGCCTCCTCTCACAGTCTCCCAATCCGTGCTCTAACTATGTGGGAGCCACTGCCTCAAAAGTACAAACTATTCATGGGTGGGCTGCATTGTTTGACAAATTGTGCGCTACCCGTGCAACTTATCATTTTCCTCAAAACATCATTCCATGTTCTCCCGAACCTCCCATTCATCACCCTTGACATTATAACCATGAAAATAATTAATTAAGGGTTACATTTTAAAAACAAGTGGCACTATATGAATAGTGTCAAATTTCACACTTTGTATATTTTATAAAAATTACATTTCATTAAATTGTTTAAAAATCATAAAAATATTTAAAAACTAACAAGTGATAATTATATGTTTTAATATTTAATACAATTTTGATCATATAGGTAATTATTTATAACCCTTTTTTTATTTAGAATATTGTTTCCATAATTAATTTTAAATAGTCTAATTAAGGATAAATAATATTGATAAATTTTAAATAAAAAAAATCTTTTGTACATTTCAGTACATGAGAATATTTTTACAAATGCCAATCATAGATTCTAAATAATTAACCTTGGATCACTTTTAAATTGAAGATTAATTTATATTAATTTAACAGATTGATAGTTTCCTATAGTGCCCCTCTCCTATCTTATAAACATGGTACATCTTCTTCTTTCATCACACCAGTAATTCCATTTTGGTTAGAAACCCCCTAACAAATTATCCCCCCAACATCCCTCACAAAATATTATATATCATACTTTTGGATGAAAGAAATCCTAAGTAATTGTTATATGCAAATGAAAAAAAAGATATTCAGAGAAGAGGTAATTGTTTTACCGATTCAATTCAATTAATTTTCATCTTCCCCTTACTCTTTGTTATGCTATTTATATACTAAATTAATAACTCCAGTATAATCAATATATTGATTTGTTGTTATTATTATTATTGGAAAATAATTTTCCTCATTTTATTCATCCTATGAATAACAATATCACCATGCATTCATACGTATGACTTAACATATCCAAGTTGTCATGTAATTTATTATTAAATTTTTTTCATGTGTATAATGATGAGATTTATTCATCTAAATATTTAATATAACATGTTAATGAATTTCTATAATCAATATACTATCCAGTTCCATACCATTTAAGAAAAAAGGAAACGATATTTTCCAACATTCGTATGTACAACCCACCATCTCCATGACATGAATAGATTCATTACTCAGATTATCCATTAATGAATCCTTAAAATATATATATTATGTGTAAAAATAGTAATTCTAAACATAATATAAAAAAGTATATGAATCTAATATAATCTATTTGAATAAAACATGACTTATATGACAAAACATAAATGAAAAAATTGAAGTATCTCACACCCAAAATAATTGTAATAATAAAATATCATAACAAAATTATATAAGAGGTCCATATATAATAAATATTGATTTTTCGTTGGAATTATATAATAACATGCATTAACAATTATACATGAAGTTAAAACACCCTTGACTTATGGAATGTAAATGTTATGGTTTAATTTAACAATGAAATTATTATTTGAGGTTGATTGTACATAAGTATCTACTAGGACTTCTTTATCATACATATAAATGTTTCATAAAATTTATATGAAAATAGTCACAATAATTCATTAAAGTCAATTTTTATGCATGTTTTACTGTTTATAAAACATTTAAAAAGAATATTTCTGTCGTCTTCCAAACGAGGTAAATTATACCATTTTCGAAAAATTAAGGAAACAATGTTTCTTAACTTATATAGAACGAGCAGCTATTATCCACCAGAATGAAATATTAAAATTTTGAATATTACCTTAAAAATTAATTATTATATTAAAAACAAATGTTTTCTTCTCTAAATATAGGGAATTTAAATGATTGCAATTGAAAAAATGTGATATTTCTCTCAAAGAGTTTTAATAATTTAATTAGAAAATTTTCATCTATGTCAACATCATTTGTTATCTTTTATTCGTAATTGACGTAGAATTATTATTAAAAAATATTTTATATTTAATTGAATGGTTTATGATATTTTTTACTTCGGTGGTTTTATTTTTAATTGTTGAGTATAATGAAACAAACTATTGTCTTGATCGAAGGCCTTGATGGTAGAGTTATTAATAGCCTTTGAATGAGGCCCTGACATTATGGTAATTCTCTCTAAAATTATGAATTCCATCATTATGAGATTACTTATTGATAATACATGTGATTATTCCACTATTTTAATTTATCAATGAATGTTAAAATATAATTATTTTATTTTATAATTCTATATTAAATTCATTTTTTTGTTTAATATCCCTGTCATTTAGTTTTATATTTTCTAAATGGTTTAGGGGTTTTTATGAATGCTTATACAATTTTGTTTAACCTTACCATGCATCTGAGATCAACCCTATCTTATGTCATATTTTCTAGGAATTAAATGAAGTATATTATTATTTATAGGTATTTTTAATCATGGAAAATTATGGAATTCTCATAGAATTATCTTGGCATTTTTTATTTATTTAATTTTAATGTAATGTTCATGTATCTGTTATTTTTTTCATGGATACTAAATCCATCGGTCCTTTAAGATTTGATTCCTTGTAAACATCAAAATTTGTTAAAAAAGGCATTGTCTCTAGGCATCTTGGGTTATGGAGTTATAATCAAATTAAAAAAATTAATTTAAAGATATAAACATTTGTTAAAAATTTGTATATATAATTTTTGAAAAATTAAATAATAATATTTCATTATTGTTTTAGTCTATAAGGTAATATAATTATTCATCTTTATGAATGAGATCATTCAATAAAAATGTTATCTTATTAACATCATTTAAGGTGAATTAAAAATATATTTTTCAGATATTTTCATTATGTTTTTCTGGTTAATGGCTTTATAATTATCATTCCATGTCTTACAGTGGTTTTTCTCGACAACTTTCCATCATTTATATTACATTAACAATTCTTCCTTGTTCATATTTTCACTTCCCACATCTGTTCCCCAATTTTGGATGTAGATAAAGGGTCATTTATGATGATCTTAATATTTTCTTTCACATATTAAAAAAATTAATTTTCTATTTATATTATGTGTTTTTTCAAATTAGGATTTTTTTATTAATATGTTTTCCATTCATGTTTTTATTATTTTTCATCCCTTCCTCGTAATTGATTCCAAAAATTTTATAAACCCTTTCTATTGATCAGGTGAAAATATTATTGATATTCAATTTAATAATGGAGGTAGAATGGTACACAAAACAATATTGATGTGATCATAAAATATAAGTGAATATTATGATTGAAAACATGAAATGAAGATAAAATCACACTAAAATGAACCATGAGAGTTTGTTTTGAACTAAATAATTATAATTGAAGATAATTAATAATACATTTTCAGGTTTCAATATAAAACAAAAAGAAATAAGATTAAGTGGAGTAAATAAACCTATATAAAATTACCAAAAACATAAATTCATCGTTGTCATATTTTTCTAAAATAATAATGACGTAAACTAAAACATAGGAAATAAATGAAACAATAAGGAAAACAATATAATATGATGAGTAGAAAGTAAAAGAATAAATTTTAATGAAACATGTAAGGGATTGAATAAGAATTAAATATGATGTATATATATATTCATTAGAAACATAAAACATATATATATTTATATGTGTTTGTGTTTTTCAGATATATCTCATTTATGTGAAATTAAATTCAATTTTATTGAATTAATGATAAAATCATTACAGGTAAAATAATTTTTACAAAATACAATATAATTTTTTAATGTATTTTTTAATATATTAAAATTAAAAATATTAATAAAAGTCTATAATAAAATTTGTGGATTACCTATTAAATTTATTGAAATAAAATTCATTATTTATATTAACTAGTAATTGAATGGTAAAAAGTAATAAAATTCATCAAAAATATTGTTTATTAAGGAAAATAATTTATTTAATTCTGTTCATAGAAAATATTATTAATTTAGACTATCTTAATATTTTATTTGACAAAATATCTATAATAAATTAAAATATCTATAAAAAATAACTTATTTTTAAATAATTTTTTTTGGAAAGTTTCATTTTTTGATTTAATATGGAAAAATGATGTATTTTATTGAAAACCATCTTTTTTATTAATCCATTTAGAATGTTTCCTTTTCTATTACTGTGGTTTCCTATTACAACAAATATATTAAAATTATTCCTACTAAAATCTTGATAATATTAATTTCTTTTATTATTTATTTTAGTTTATAATTTTTCACTATGGAATATATTATTCTTAGAAAACATCTATTCTTCATAATTTATAATATTATTTTAAAATATAATTTGTGACCTTTATGCAATAAATATTATAAAATGTATTATAATTTTGCATTCAAAAAAGTTATTATTATTATGAAATATGATCAATTTTTTATTTTCAAGGCAAGTAGAAAAATTTTGTTATTTTAGTTATGGTATTATAGGCCTAAATCGAGGTAACCTAGTACACCGGAAAGAGTCTAATAACACAATTTTATTGACACACCCTTGGGATATGATTACAATAATTGAAATTTTATTCACCTATCATTTTGAAGGATTCAAATTTAATGATTCCCCAAATTTAACCACTTCTTATGATTCTAGGATATACGATGCATAAATTTATAATATATATTATACGATATATATAGTTATAAAAGGTAAATAAATTTTTATGATAGTTTATTATACTCTATGTTATTGAAAGAAGGCATAAAATAAATATTGAGAACTCCACTAATTCATAAAATCCAAATAATTAAAAGGATCATATATTTCATGGTCTTATTCCACCATTTCGAAGGGGAATATTCACCCATATATTCTCATCATAGGAGGGAATAATATCATGATTTAATAAGATATGTAAATAATTATTCGAGTCTTATATACTTTATTTGAATATCATTATTAATACGATGGAAATGAAAATGATGGATTAAGGGAATAAACGAAATAAGGATTTCCCAACATTTGATAATTGTTACAAGAATAACCCATGTAAATGCTTCAAATGATTTGTAGTTGGTTATAAATCTGGAGGAAAAGGACACCTAGTTCTGGATTTCATGTGTTAGAAAAAGGTATCAAATGTTCAATGCTTCAACATCAAGGATATAGGACAATATATTAATCAATGTCTTATTAATCAAAGAATATACAATATATGATGATTTTTGATAATGATCACGTAATGATATTTCCATAGATAAAGAATAATGATTAATATGCATATTCAAAATTTATTTTTCTAGATATATTATTAGAAATGTACTAGTAATAAGAATTATGGAATATATATTAATTGTATTGCAGTATTCTTTAATTGTTTTTTCAGTTTTTATGGAACCATTTAATGGGACATAATTACAAGTTAATCTTTTCGAAAAATATATGGTTGGGGGAAATATACCATTAATATTTTTTGGATACTAATATAATGATTTATTAATTAATATATGATTGATTTGGATAAATTATTTTGGATAATATTTACGAATATAGAACATATTAATGGTTTTTATTCAATCATTTTTGGAGTTTACACCATTTTTGGATTTAATAAGTATCTCCAATATTCAATGATTTACGTAAGGAATAAAGAAGAATGAACATATTTTATATGATTTTGTGTAATTAAATTAAATAAAATGATTTAATATAAAACATGTTCATGGTATTCAATTTTATGTTATGTGAAAAAAAATATCAGTATTTGGTTTTGTTGATCTTAGAAATTTAGCGACCTTATAAAATTTTGGACTGTGAGTATGGACATAATTATTTTTCATAAGATTAATGGTTGGAATAGATTATTGTAAAAATTGTATTGTATTTCTTGAAGTAATTGTCTTTATTAAAATACTATTGGATTGTTATAATAATATTGTATTATGAAAAGAACATTCCACATGTCAAGTAATAACACTTCGCATTCTGCAATGCCAGGAGACTTGAACCCACAATCGATTGGCGGCATTGGAGAAACACCTTCCACTGTCCTGTATGATGTATTTGTTAGTATATAATAGTTTTATTTAAATAAATGGAATAATATGTAAATTATGAGGTCATTATTGGAACCCATTAAGAATATTATAAATCAAATATTTGTGAATTTTATTTTATTTTAGTGTAAAATAAGAGTTTTTGATAAAAATATATTAATTTAATTAATGTCGAATCACCATGTAACTATTTTCCATATTTTCATAGTGTACGCAGTAAATTAATTCCTCAATAATTGGTAATCGATCTGTAGAAAAATGATATCACTGTACTTTTTCTGATGAATCAAATTTTCCCATAAATCACTGTTGATTTATATCTTTGTGATTGTTAACTTTCTATTAACCATGTTCTCTATCACTCCCCTTTATGACATGATGGTTATTGTTTTTTAATGCCCATGTTGTCCAACATAGAACACATATATGTGTTATCCCAAGTGAACATCATAATTATTTTAATTAATTTTTTTTATTGACGGTCTCATTAATTATTTTTTCGATGTCCGATTACAAAAAAAATTATTTTTCACATCTCAAACCCCTAGACTTTGATCCAATGTTTAAATAGCGAGGATGAAATTGTATTATATATGGGAAATGTGACAACCTAATAAATTAAAATATTTAACATTACTATATAAAATTACATTTAGATTCTTAATTTATTTTTAGAAAACCCCATTTTAATCTTAAACTACACAGAATAATGTGTCGGTTGGCATTACACGTAAGACCCAGTTTTACCAAACAATAATAATAATATTATTATTATATAATATAATATATAACATAAAAGTTAAATTAGTAGTTTTGAAGATTAATATCCAAATGTCTAATTTAATAAATTCAAAATAAATTTATCAAATTATAATGATTTTTTTGACATCTTATAATAACAATTTCAATTCATTAGAAAAATAAAGTATTTTTCAGAAAATTCCAGTTTTTCCTACTTTTAATGGAGAACCCATTTCAAATCTAATATTAAACTATTTTATATATTAAATATGAAAAAATATGCATCTTCATGGAAATAGTAATATCAGTATTTACTTTTTTTCAATTATTGTTGTTTTTCTAATATTTTTACTATTATGATAATATTATTAAAATACTAAATTTTAATTGATAGTAAATTTTTTACTCAAAAAAAATTATATTGTCATATTATAAATTTTATTAGTTTAAAATTATTAAGAGATTAGATTTTTTCAATTAATATAATTTAGTTTATTGTAATTATTTTCACATTAAAATTAGACATAAATACATTTAAATATTTTTCTCATTCATACATTTAAAAAATAATTTTCGTGTACCACCAACGAGACTAATTTATATTTAATTACTAAAAATTATGCATTTTTTAATTTTGAAAAATTTATTCAATATTTTTAATTATTGACTCTGAATTATTTAAATATGTTTCTTTAATTTGATCACATTATGATTAGTAATGTCATGAACCGGCTTCGCCAAAAGGAGGGAAGGGTCAGCAGATTGCCAAGCCCTTCCTTATTTAAGTTTAAGAAGAGAGAATGACCCCCGAGACCCGCCTTCAATAGGTCCCGTAGTGGCGACTAGCACCATGGGTATAGAAATTTCTCACAAATGGAAGGCATTACCCCTTTTTGTTTTATAAGATCAAGAGATGAGATGATGAAACTCAACTACATCAAGGTAAAAGAAATGTAAATCCTAAAGAAATAAACTATTCCAACATGCATGTTCCAAAAGTAAAGCCACAAGTACAAAAGGTGACTACAAGGTAAGTACCAAAAAAGAAAAGAAAAACAAAAACTGCAACTGCTCCAAAGGTCCGAGCTAGTAAGGTCCTGCGTGATCCCCAAAGACCTCCTGGAAACCTGAAAGCAGTTTTATATATGTAGGGTGAGCATACAAGTACACTCAGTAGGGATAACCAAATACTCTCGTGCACAAGTGGGGGAACGTACTAAAGTCCCGTGAGAAAAAAGTTAACCAAACACCTAACAAGGAAAACTATCCACCATAGGCCTCACCAAGGCACACTCCCCAAATAACGCAAGTCAAGTAATATATATATAAAGTGCACATCGATGTTTGGGTACCCCGAGACACTTTCCCACTGGTTATTGAGACATCCTACGCATCAGACCAATCCCTCCATTCTCACCGCAGTCCCACTGCCAGTCCCGCCCGCACACACCTGGGCCACAACCACACGCAGTCCCACTGCCGAAATCCCAACCGCACACACCTGGGCCTCAACCGCACACAGTCCCACTGCTGCATCCCGCCCGCACACACCTGGGCCACAACAGTCACATGTAACCATGCCTGCAAACACCTAGGCCAGAACAACCACCACCACGCCCGAAGACACCTGGGCCTCATCCCGAAGACAGTTGGGAATCCAACTACCGCACACACCTGGCCAACCACCAAACTACCCCGCCCGAAGGTTCTTGGGCTAATAATGAACCTCAGGCCATCACAACCTGCCCTAAGATACTTGGGATATCCAGGAAAGGGAGAAGAAAAGGATCTAATAACCATCCACTATGAAAAGTATTGGGAAAAAATACCCTCCCCCATGAAATGGGGGTGTTCGGCACTAAGTGCTCTACTTGGGTGGGGCGCGAATAAGAAACACAAAGATACAAATATATATATATATATGTAACAAGCACTCCCCCAAGCTAGGATTTCCTTCAGACAGACTACAGATCACAACAACACTCAAGTCTTAGTCGCGACTCACGCTAACAACCCATTTGTCCCCTTTCTTATTTCACATTCAGTAATAATGTTTATGTTTAAGCACTACTGGGAAACTAGTATGCATAGGCATAATTCTAGGAAAGTAAACAGTCAAACATCAACCAAAACGCCCGCACCCGGTTCTCAACAATAGAGGAATCCACCCCAATTTGTGATATAATCAAGCATCCAATCGGTCATAAAACTCACAACCACAAAATCCATACAAATAGAAGATCCCATCCCCTCTCACATCTCCAGCAATCGGCCCGAAAGGGAAACAACCAACTACCACTGCCAACACAAGTCAGGGATTTTCAGATTTAAACGACGTAACACACTCCATGATTTCAAATTCTGTGTGTTCTAACTAGGAGTTGTCACAGAAGGTTTGATACTGGTGCTTTCAATTTATTCTTCCGGATATACGTGATTAACAAATTCACTTTTCATAGCAGGAGTTTACAACCACAAACAAGCCATTTAAAATATCAGCAGGGTTCATTAGTTCAAAAACAACAACCACCAACGACCTCGATTTTCAGGAGGCATAAGCCATCACAACTCAACAAGATGGTCATAGAAAAAAACAAGATCAAAAAAATATAAGACAACACCAACAAACACAACCCCCTATATTTCTTTATAGAATTCATTCATTATCTTCATTAAGTTCGGTCCAACCAGTTATACAGAAACAAAATCACACCCACCCATCATGATACAAAAAAGAGAGAGACGAAGGAGAAATTCCCTACTTGTTGATAGATGATCGACGTTTAGGTCGGGGGCGCGGAGCTTTACAGATAACGATGCGCCTGATGCACCAGAAGATGTTTGTGAAAACCCATGATCGAGAAAAGATAAACCACGACTAACCCTTAGTTTATAAGAGCCGAGGACGGTTGAGGTGAAAACGTGAAACCGCGTAAGGTGCGGGGGTCGTGGGTTGACCACGCGGCTCCACTCGTCAATAAAAAGGTGGGGTCGTGTGGTTTAAGCTAACTCATGAATTGATTAAGTATTTAATTAAAACTCTAATGCACATTACGGGTCTTTAAAACACGCTCAAATAGGTCAAAATAGGGTTTACAACCCTATTTGCGCAAAAGGGAGCACTACTGGAAACAACATGACAAGGTCGAGTGACGCCGATATGTCTCACCAATCGGTCTCGCAGATCGGTCTCACCGATCGGTCGCGCCGAGACGCCACTCCTTTAGGACCCTGATTTTGGAAAAGGGAAGGACCAAGAGAGTCTGGGTCATCACATCAGATACCTCTCAATCTATTCTCGTCCCCGAGATTTTAAACAACCCAGAAGGAAAGGGCAGGTCCGAACAACCACTCCAAAAGATACCTCTCAAGAGTGAACCTCATCGTTAACTAAGAACACCTTCCTGTCACGAACCAAGAAACATATCGTGCCAAACTTCCTGTGCATGTGGGTTGGGGAGTCTCCTCCCCCATGTCAAGATAATTTCTGCTTTGGGCGGCACTGACTCTCCCGCACGGGTTTAATCGCATCCACCTTAATGTGTCTTGATTAGGGGCCGGGTTCTCACCTTCCCCATAGGCAGGGATTTTCACACACAAGTAAGGGAAGAAAACCAGTACATTTAATAGCCAAAAGACAAAACGTTCTATCACAATAGGTACAACAAGGAACCAAACTTAAAATAACTCTGGGTACTGGGTATGCATCTGTGCTTCCCTCTCCCACGTACTCTCCTCAATCCCACCATGTCTCCACAACACGCGAACCAAGGGAGTCGTTCTCCCGTGAAGCACCTTTTCTTTGCGATCCTCGATCACCACTAGTCTCTCCACAAAGGTCACATCGTCCTCGATGTCCATCTCTCCCCAATAAAGGACGTGTGAATCTTCGTACAAATACCGAAGGATCTAGGACACATGAAAGACATCATGTATCCTTAGTAGTGGCGGTGGAAACACTAGCTGGTAAGCCACTTCGCCGACCCGCCGCAACACTTGGAAGGGTCCAACGAATCTGGGAGAAAGCTTACTCCCTTTTCCAAACCTCTACTGCCCACGCCGAGGGGAGACCCATAAGAACACGTGGTCCCCAACTTCAAACTCCAAGGGCCTTCTCCTGGTATCAGCATACGACTTCTGTCGGTCCTGGGCCGCCTTCATCCTTTCCCGTATGAGCTGGACCTTCTCTGTCGTGTTCTGCACCACCTCCGGACCAAGGATGTCTGCCTCTCCTACTTCGGTCCAACACACAGGCGAACGACATGGCCTCCCGTACAAATCTTCAAACAGGGCCCTGCCAATGGTAGAGTGGTAACTATTATTGTAGGAAAACTCTACCCGAGGAAAGTATTGCACCCATGATCCTCCTGAGTCTAGAACACATGCTCACAACATATCCTCCATGGTTTGGATGGTGTGCTCTGTTTGTCCATCTGTTTGGGGATCGAAATCAGTGCTAAGGCGTAAATGGGTGCCAAACGCATGTTGCAATCCCCTCCAGACTCCCGAGGTAAACCGTGCATCCCTATCCGAGACTATAGACCTCGGAACTCCATGCAACCTCACCACCTCAACCACGTACTTTCGTGCCAAAGCGTCCACAGTACTCGACTCCCCAATCGCCAGAACGTGAGCTGATTTCGTCAACATGTCCACTACCACCCAGATGGCGTCGTATCCCCCTTGGGCCTTGGGTAGTCCTGTGACGAAATCCGTTGAGATGTCAACCAACTTCCACTCGGGGACACCTAGGGGCTGTAGTAGGCTGACTGGAACTCGTTGTTCAGCCTTCACTTGCTGTGACACTAAGCACTTGGCCACAAACTCTGCCACTGATCGCTTAACTCCGGGGCACCAAACCTGCCTCTTCAAACCCTGGTACGTCTTGGAAACTCTTGGGTGTACCTCCAGGGGTGAGTTGTGGAACTCACTGAGAACCTTGTCGCGCATCGCCTTCGGGACAACCAACCTTTTCTGGAAAAGCATCTGGTTCTGACCATCCTCTGTCCATCCCTCCGGAGCATTTCCCTAGTCAACTTGGTCACACATCACTTCAGACTCTAGGACTCCCCACTGAGACTCCTCCACTTGCTGAAATAGTGATGACTGCACTATCATCTGATATAGGTAGCCTCTGCCGCTATCCATCTTCGCATCCAGGTGTAAGGCAGCCAACTCTTCCATTGCCTTCCAGGCATCTGCCGACTCTCGAACCGCATCCTTCTGTGTCCTCCTGCTCAAGGCATTGGCCACCACATTACCCTTTCCCTCAGTATAAGAGATCTCTAAGTCGTAATCCTAGAGGAACTCCACCCATATCCGTTGACTCAAGTTTAATTCTCACTGGGAGAAGATATACTTCTAGCTTTTGTGATCCGTGAAGACCACAAAGCGTTCCCCGATGAGGTAGTGCCAGCATAACTTTAGCGCAAAAACGACCGCTGCAAGCTCCTAGTCGAAGGTGGAATAATTACGCTCATGGGAACGCAACTTCCTGGACCCATTAGAGATCACCCCTTGTTGATGCATCAACACACATCCCATGCCATGTCCCGGAGCATAAAAAAATACCTCATAGGCCACCCCTTCTTCTGGTAATCTCAGCACTGGGGAACTGACCAACTTCTCCTTCAGATAGCTGAAGGCTGACTGGCACTGCTCACTCCATATGAATGCCTTGTCCTTCTTGGTCAGAGCCGTCAAAGGGGATGCTACTCGGTAGAAGTTGGGTACGAATCTCCGGTAGTAACCCGCCAGCCCGAGGAAACATCAGACTTCCGCCACATTCTTGGGGGCTTCACAAGAAACAAACGCCTCATCCTTTGATGGGTCCACCGCTACCCCCTTCTCGGACACCACATTCCCAAGGAAGTGTACTTCCCATGTCCAGAACTTTCATTTTGACAACTTCCCATAGAGCTGGTGCTGCCAGAGGACCTCCAAAACTGTCCTCAGGTGTTCTGCATGGTCCTCCTCTGATCATGAGTAGACCAGGATGTCATCGATGAACACAACCATGAACCGATCCAGGTATACCCGGAAGATGGAGTTCATAAGCCCCATGAACATAGCTGGGGCGTTCGTAACACATAAGGGCATGACTACGAACTCGAAGTGTCCATACCTTCACCTGAATGATGTCTTCGGGATGTCGCTCTCTTTCACCCTCAGCTGGTGGTACCCAAACCGCAGGTCGATCTTAGAGAACCATCATGCCCCTCTCAGCTGGTCGAAAAGATCATCTATCCTTGGAAGAGTGTAGCGATTCTTGATCGTCACCTGATTCATCCTCCTGTCTATGCACAACCTAAGACCACCATCTGCCTTCTTTGCAAACAAGACCGGAGCACCCCACAATGACGCACTTGGACGAACATAACCCATCTTCATCAGATCGTCAATCTTTATCTGCAACTCTCGTAGCTTCGAAGGTTCCATCCGGTAAGGGGCCATCGAGATTGGATGAGCGCTGGGCTGCAGGTCTATCCCGAACTCGATATCACGTCGAGGGGGTAGAGTCGTCACCTCCTCAGGAAAGATGTCCATAAACTCACGGATGATCTCTAGCACTTCCATCATTTCAGCATCTACTGATTCCACTGTCAGCTCGGTCAACAAAGAGAGGAGAGGTTCCACTCTCTTGTTTCCCTTCGGACTACTCCGCTCGCCGGTGAAGGTAACACGCCGGCTGTCCAAGTCTGAGAAAACCACCCTTCTTCGAAAACATCGATGACGACACACACAAGAAATAATCAGTTGATGCCTATTATGACATCGTATTTCTGAATCTATAGCAGAAGAAGATCCCTAACCGACTGATGTGTCCCTATCATCAGTCTACATCCCCGACAAACAAGCAACAAGTTGGTATGACCTCCGACTGGTGTGATCAAAACCAGGGGAACTGGAAGACTCTCCGCATCTAAACCCAAGGAACATGCTATGCTGGGTGCAACAAAGGAGTGCGATGCTCCGGTATAGAACAAGGCATAAGAAAGAGTGCTAAACAGACTGATCGTACCTCGAACAACCTCTGGACCTGCTGGAACTACTGCCTCTGCGGCATGTAACTATCCACGCCCAGCTCCCCTGCCCCTCGGCTGTCGGCCACCTCCCCGACCACGCCCTAGTCGATGTCCCTGTGAGCACCCTGAGGTCGGCCTCCTCCTACGTCTGCCCTCGGAGGAGCGGGAGCTCACTGTCCCTGCTGCTGCTGCTGGAACGGTCTGGCTGGAAGCTGCTGCTGGGGCGGGTGCTGGGGTTGACTGCCACTGATGTACTGGACCCGGTTGGGGCACTGACTCCGGAGATGTCCAGGGCTCCCACAGACGAAGCACCGCGGTCACGGTCCCTAAGGGAAAGGGTGAGGGTCAGGGGATCGGAACTGAAAATGCTACGGTCTGCTCCTTGCTAGTCGGAACCTGGAGGGTCCTGACGCTAGAGGCCTGGTGCTGATGGCCTTACCCATCGATGGTCCCAACTAGATCCCCTCTCGCGACACTCCCCCTAGAGCATGCATCCTCTCCACCACTTCAGCCTTCTGCTGGACCTCCAAGTACGTCAGTAGGGTAAAGGGGGAAACAACATATTGGAGGGATGGTCGGAGTGACTCCTCTAAACGTCTTTCCCAAGACTCCTCGTCGGGAAAGAGGTCCGGAGCAAAACCTAGGAGGTCCTTGAAGTTGATCCCTAGCTCCCTCATGGACATACTCCCCTACTGGAGGGAGAGTAGTTCCTGCCTCTTTACTATCTTCATCGTCGAGGAGAGGAATTCTGCCCCGAACTCCCTCTCGAAATCCACCCAAGCCACCTCAGACTCTCTCCTCTTCCCCAGGTAAAGCATCCACCACTGACGTACTACTCCTCGCGTCTGGCTGACGGCCAGAGGAACCCAGTACTCGGTCGAGGCCCGAATCAGGACGAAGGCTATAACTAGCTCCACTAGCCAGCCTTCTGTCTTCATATCGTAGGTGCTGACCTCATACATCTCGAGGGCCTGTCACTGGAAGGCTCGAAGAGTCTTCTGTCACTGGTCGTCCTCTTCCTCTCGATCAGCTCTCTGCTGATTGGCCAAAGTAGTATCTGGGGCCTCGATCGCCTGTACCACACGTGGTCACCTTCCAGGTTCCATAGCTGCAAGGTAAACAAGGAATACCTAAGCACAAGTAGTGCATAATATCATTCTTAAAACTTCTTAAAATTTAATTTATTCTAAATCCCCAAGACATCCCAGAAACACAAGAACACAAGTCATTATGATGCATGTACCTTTCCTAGGGTCTCTACCCTGCAATCAGTGTGGCCTCACATGGTCGTTCGGTAGGTCTAGAGTCCTTGCATCAGATCACGGGGGGCCCTAAAATCCGTTGTCCTAGCCGGTCTTCCCTGGCCAAATTCACACACCAAGGTCACCCAACCTTGTTGCCTTAGCATCCCATGTAGTCCTCACTGTGCCTAACTCCAGACTCCATCCTATCTCTCAACCATCTCCTTTGATACCATTCTGTCACGACCCGCCTTCACCAAAAGGAGGGAAGGGTCAGCAGATTGCCAAGCCCTTCCTTCTTTAAGTTGAAGGAGAGATAATGACACCCGAGACCCACCTTCAATAGGTCCCGGAGTGGCGACTAGCACCAAGGGTATATAAATTTCTCACAAATGGAAGGCATTACCCCTTTTTGTTTTATAAGATCGAGAGATGAGATGATGAAACTCAACAACACCAAGGTAAAAGAAAAGTAAAGCCAAAAGAAATAAACCATTCCCACATGCATGTTCCAAAAGTAAAGCCACAAGTACAAAAGGTGACTACAAGGTAAGTACCAAAGAGGAAAAGAAAAACAACAACTGCAACTGCTCCAAAGGTCCGAGCTAGTAAGGTCATGCGTGATCCACAAAGTCCTTCTAGAAACCTGAAAGCAGTTTTATATACATAAGGTGAGCATACAAGTACACTCAGTTTGGAAAACCAAAGACTATCGTGCACAAGAGGGGGAACGTAATAAAGTCTCGTGATAAAAAGAGTAAACCAAACACCTACCAAGGAAATCTATCCACCCCAGGCCTCACCAAGGCACACTCCCCAAATAACGCAAGTCAAGTAATATGTATATTAAGAGAACATCGATGTTTGGGTACCCTGTGCCACTTTCCCATTGATTATTGAGACATCCTACGAATCAGACCAATCCTACCATTCTCACCGCAGTCCCACTACCACACCCGCCCACACACACCTGGGCGACAACCACATGCAGTCCCACTGCTAAAATCCCGCCCACACACACCTGGGCCTCAACCGCACGTATTCCCACTGCTGAATCCCACCCGCACACACCTAGACCACAACTGTCACATGTAACCATGCCTGCAAACACCTTGGCCAGAACAACAACCACCATGCCCGATGACACATGGGACTCATCCCGAAGACACTTGGGAAACCACCTGCCGCACACACCTGGCCAACCACCACACTACCCCGCCCGAAAGTTATTGGGATAAACATGGACCTCAGGCCATCACAGCCTGCCCGAAGATACTTGGGCTATCCAGGAATGGGAGCAGAAAAAGAGCTAATGACCGGCCACGATGAAAAGTGTTGGGAAAAAACACCCTCCCCCATGAAATGGGGGTGTTCGATACTAAGTGCTCAACTTGGGTGGGGTGCGAATAAGAAACACAAAGCTACAAGTATATAAATATAGGTAACAAGCACTCACCTAAGCTAGGTTTTCCTTCAGACATCCTACAGATCACAACAACACTCAAGTCCGAGTCGCGACTCACGCTAACAACCCATTTGTCCCCTTTCTTATTTCACGTTCAGTAATAATGTTTATGTTTAAGCACTACTAGGCAACTAGTAGGCATAGACATAAGTCTTGGAATGTAAACAGTCAAACATCGACCAAAACGCCCACACCTGGTTCTCAACAACAGAGGATTCCACCCCAATTCGTGGTATGAACAAGCATCCACCGGGTATTAAAACTCACAACCACCGAATACATAGCAACAGGAGATCCCATCCCCTCTCACATCTCCAGCAATCGGCATGAAAGGGAAACAACCAACTACCACCGCAAACACAAGTCAGGGATTTTCAGATTTCAACGACTTAACACACTCCATGATTTCAAATTCCGTCTGTTCTAACCGGGTGTTATCACAGAAGGGTTGATCCTGGTGCTTTAAATTTATTCAGCCAGATATACGCCATTAACCAATTCACTTTTCACAGCAGGAGTTTTCAACCATAAACAAGCCATTTAAAATATCATCAGGGTTCATTAGTGCACAAACAACGACCACCAACGACCTCGATTTTCTGGAGGCATAAGCCAACACAACTCAAAAAGATGGTCATAGAAGAAAAAACATAAAAAATATAAGACATCACCAAAAAACACACCCCCCTCTATTTCTATATAGAATTCGTTCATTATCTTTATTATGTTCGGTCCAACCAGTTCTACAGAAAAAAAGCACGCCCACCCCACATGATACACAAAAGATAGAGGCAAAGGAGAAAGTCCCTACTTGTTGATAGATGATCTACGTTTAGGACGGGGGCGCGGAACGTTACAGATAACGATGCGCCCGATGCAGCAGAAGATATTTGTGAAAAGCCACAATCGAGAAAAGAGAAACCCTGACTAACCCTTAGTTTATAAGAGCCGAGGACGGTTGAGGTGAAAACGCGAAACCGCATAAGGAGCGGGGTTCGTGGGTTGACCACGAGACTCCACTCGTCATTAAAGGGGGGGGGTGATTTAAGCCGACTCATGAATTGATTAAGTATTTAATTAAAACTCTTATGCACATTACAGGTCTTTAAAACATGCTCAAACAGGTCAAAATAGGGTTTAAAACCCTATTTGTGCAAAAGGGAGTGCTATTGGAAACAACTTGACAAGGCCGGGTGACGCTGATTGGTCTCACCGATCGGTCGCCCCAATCAGTCACGCTGAGATGCCACTCCTTTAGGACCTAGATTTTGGAAAAGGGAAGGACCAAGAGAGTCTGGGTCATCACAAGTAACTTTTTTAATTTTATATCACCACTGCCAAGGGTGAATTGGGAGATTAATGATATAAATAATATTTTAAATTACCCTAAAAATTATAAAATCTGTATTCGATTACTAAATTTGAAAATTAAAATATATGGTTTGATATGAAATCATTTAAGGGGAAGATTTCCATGAAAACGTCTTGAATTTTATTAAAATCAATGAATGTGACGAAATTACACATTCTATCAGGACCCATCCTCGGGACCTGTGTGGTGACTACCCCATGCCTGCCTTCAATAGAATAGGGAATGTCGACTAGAACCATGGGCATACATCCATATGTTGCGAAGGAATTACCTTTATAAAAGTAAACACACTCAACTGAGAACACAACTAGATGCAAAACACTATGTAGAAACTGTATACAAAAATAATACTGAAAAGTAAAGGGGAAAGAAATACATGACCAACAGTAAATTACAAGGAAAAGTCAAAATAGCTGGAAGGTGATAGGCATCTCCTGGATCATCCACCATAGATCCTACCAGAATGGTAGGTATAGATAGCCTCCTTAGTGCTACACATTCGTCAGTCTCCTCTGGGTACCGACTTGTCGTGTGGTCCACCTCTGGGTACCATCCATTCCTCGTACCCTCTGCCTCGATCAGCAATGTCCGTCGTCTATATCCAACACAATGAGGTGCGGGAAAAGCGCGTGCATGGGTGAGAATAAGGATACTCAGTAGGTACCCTGAGACCATCAAGGTCTCAAAAAATTCAACAAGAATAAACCATAGTATTAAGATACATTCATGATGTATTGATCATCCATACTTAGGTATATTCCCATAAATATACCTAAGTTACCAGTCACATTATGGCTCTATCTCTCGAGACCAAGCACAACCGATTTCATAAAGTAAGTAAAATAAATCATCTAAATGATATCAAATGAAAAAGAAAGACTCAGCTCACACAGGTATACTACTCATATAGAGGGGTAGAGATGATTAGTTGTAGCCACTGAATCATCTCCTCTACTGAACCCACGTAGGATCCTGGAACAATATCACCACTGTCGAACCCACATAGGATCCTGGTACAGAAGTCGTCACTGTCGAACCCACAGAGGATCCCAGTACAGTAGTCATCGATGTAGAACCCACAAAGGATTTCGGTACAGTAGTCACTGCTGTCAAACCCACGGGGGATCTCGGTACAGAAGTCAGAGCTATCGAACCCACAAAGGATCCTGGTATAGTATCATCGTTGTTGAACCCACAAATGATCCTATCATCTCAGTCGCAGCTAGCCCTTGGGTTCCCTCACACTGAATGCTCGATTCTGGGAGGTTCCACTCCTCGAGTGAAGTGTATATAAATCAACTACCATGAAGTATCGAGTTGATGTATCCAGCAGTTTCGTATCATCATAAAGAACCCAACGTGATAGACGACGCGTCAATCGGGCACCGTCTATGGGTTATTGGCATTTCTGTTCAAGGGGATCAGTTGGTTTTTAGGTTCAAACTAACTTGACCGTACCCCATCTGTGTCCAATACTCAAGTGGGATATTCCAAATAAATCACCTTGCTCGAAATATTCGGTTGTCGTAGGCAGTTCGCCATTTATATACATGTATCCCAAGATACTGGAAAAATAGTTAAATGGCCATAGAGGGTCTGGGTCCGGTCCCACCCAATCTGACCGACCTAGTCCAAACTGGGGTCTGACCCAGTCCGCGGGTGCGGCCCAACCCAAGTGGTCATCCCCGCACGAAGGTGCGGCCCGACACGATGGCGCGGCCCGACCAGTGGGTGGCCCGACCGAGGGTGGCCCTGCTGTGGGCGGCCTAGCCGATGGCAGCCCGGCTGGCAAGCCCTCGTGGCATGGTTGTCCACACTATAAGAGGGTGTGCCGCGCCCCCCATTTCTGATCCGAACCAACAATGGGTGCCGGTTCTATTTAGCGCACACATGTGGCAAGAAAAACTGGTCGCCCTTGTCTCATCCAGCGCGGCGCGATGGCACCGCGGTTCAGCTGGACTCCATGAGGCGCGACCGCACTGTGCGTCCTCCGCCATGGCCGGGACTGGCCGCGGCCTCCAGCTCCACCGCGCGACATGACGGCTTTGCACTTTTCATCCAACTACCACGACCCTCCTGGTCGTCCCTCTTCCTTCCAGCGCGGGGCGATGACACCACACCCCTCCGACACCGTCGCACCCCTAGCCTCGGCTTGGTTATTTGCACGGCATGGCAGTGTTGTGCCTTTGTGGTGACCCTACGGCCTTGCGGTGCCATCTTTCACTGCGGCCCGCTCATTACCGGTCGCCACGTGTACAGCCTCCATCGCCATCAATCAAGAACCAACAAAATAGGGAGGGTCAGGCCGTGTTTGTGCGGTCTGAACCCTCCTCATTACGATGATATCATTTGTCACACCATTCCAAAAATTTAATGCAGTAGAACAGCGGGTAAATTCATACATAAAGATAACCCCTACTTCGTATTTGACATTTTTTGATGATCTCAGAAAATGAGCGGATCTCGATTCGTCGATTGTGGCGTTCGTTACGCACTCCCAATTCTCATGCTCATGCGTCGGAAAGGATAATGGGTACTCATCGTTGGCGGACGAGCATTCGGAGGTGATGTCGTCATTGGTGACGTTTTTTAGGGTGATGTCTACTCCTTTGATGTAGATGAAGGTCATTGGAGATTTCGTGGGAGTTGTTTCACTTTCCATGCCTTAGTTGAGGAACAATAAAGAAGGAAGAATATGGTTTCGTCGTGCTTTAGTGGTAGAAGAGACGTTCTTCATGTTATTTGTGGAAAGAATGCTCTCTCTACTTCTCCATGGATCCACCAAAGTATTATGTGCCATCCAAAATAATAGCTTTGTTTATTTTTTTATTCTTGACATGAATTCAAAGAATTCAAATTGTGCCAATTAATTAAGAGAATTTCAATTAATTAAATTCAGGGGTAGGGACAAAATTATTGGGGAAGGTGGAGATGCTCAATTAATGAGAGAGATTTTCATCCACATAAATGGGGAGTTCAAGAGTAAAGGGGGGTTAAGAGGCTTGTATGGGCCCTCCCCCCTTTGATTGCAAGAGAGGATAAAACTTCAGGCGGGCCCCACCAAGTAATATCCTCCAATGGGAGTTTTATGTGCCAGCGAGCCGCACAATAACCTCCTCTTTTAGGTTTTAACCACCAAGGAATAAAATAAAATAAATACTTTATTTTATTCAATTTAATTAAAAATTCCCAAAATTTCTTCTAAACTCATCTAAACACAATTACATTGATGGTATCACTTTGAAATTATCGATGATGCGAGTTTAATGGTTCCCTCAGATTTCAATTCCGATCACTGGTTCAACAGATATAAAATCCTGTACACACGTTTACTGAACCTACCGAACAAATGTTCGGAAAATTATTTTCAGTCACCATCGACTCGTACTAGTCAAGGATAAGTTATACCTTGGTGAAACATGCCCCAACAGACACAACTGTACTCTAGGATTTTTAATCTTACTCACCATATAGAAGTTATCAATTTTACAATAAAATAATTTTAATTTAATTATTGTATTTGTTTCCAAAAACTATCTTTTTCTGGTGGCCCATGCCAACTTGTGTGACTATTGTCTTAAATAAAGGATACCCTCATAGGTTCATCGGTGGTCTTAGATTTTTAATTCGATCTACCGTTTGTGAGTTATAATCATATGAAAAATAAAATAGCTTTATTTAATTATTTATTTTACGGTTATGCCATTTTCTGGTTTTCTCACAGGAGGCCCGGGCTGAGTAAACATAAGTCACGCCAAGGTTAAACCATCCATCCTAAGCGCAACATTGGCCTTAGATTTCTGATCTGAGTAACCATTTAAGTGTTATCCCACATTTTCAGGAAAACTGCATATGCGTATTAATTTAAGCTTAAATAAATTCAACGGATCCTTACGGGCACTCCGGGCCTCAGAATCGTGCGCCGTCAGAAACTGCAGACTCGTAAAATTCCTATGTATTTATGATAAAAATTATCCACATAAATTCAAGGTCTTTACACATTCTCATTTCATATATATATAATAATTTTAAAATATTGAAAATTATAATATAAATTATATTTTAAATAGTCTCTAGAAATAGAAAATAATTACCAACAATATATTAATTTATTAATAATTTATAAATATTAAATATTTACTGTTAATGATTACAGAATAGTGACAAAAAAAATTATTTTATTAATAGAAATATTAAAAAAATTGTTTTGAAATATGAAAATAAATATATATTGAATTTTTTAAGATTCTCAACAAATTTTACAAGTGACTATGTCTTTTTGGGAGTATATTAAATTATTTTTCTATGTTTCACTTACTATCAAAAACCAAATATTTTTAAAATTTACCATATTTATATTTTATAAAAAAATTATTCATTTATTTAAAAATAAGAATTTTTTAAAAAACTATAATGCTATAATTATATTGAATTAAATGACATAATGTTTCCATGAATTCCCAATTGACACAAGATAAGTAAATATTAAAGACTATTTAATATTTAGAATATGATTACCATAATTAAAATTAAATAGATTAAACATGGATAAATCAAAATTATAGGGATTAAAATAAAATCATAACATGTATAAATTTTATTGGATCGGATTATTTCAACCCATAATCATTGTATATTTTAAATTGTTCACATTCAGACCATATTTTTTGAAAATTAAAATATATTAATTTAATAAATTGAGAAGTTCCAAAAGTTCCCCGCACCTCTCTAAAGAAAAGGAAAACCCTCCTTATATTTTAATCACTAATTTAAATCCCTTTAGCTTGAAACAACCCTACCTAATTCTCTTACCAATATCCCCCACTTCCTCTACATGTTTATAAGTTGTAAAAAATTCAATCATATAGAGTATTTTTTTGAAAATCACCAGGAGTCACTCAGAGAAGAGGAGGTTGTTCAAACAATTCAATTTGATTTCTTTTATTCATCTACTTTATCTTAATATATAGTTTAAATAAATAAAATTTAAAAATAGTATAATATATTTTATTATAAGTTATTATTATTATTGTAAATACATATTCATCCATTTATATATCCAATGAATAACAATATAACCATTCAAGCATACAGAAGACTTGATGTATCTACATCATGCTGTTATTTTTTATTCAACACAATGTTATTTGGATGGGCATAACGATAATTATAATGGATAAAAATATTGAATATAACATGATTATATATCTATAAAATCAATATAACAACAATTCCATAGAATTTAACAATCATGGGATTGATATTGTAGCTTGTTCATACGTACGACCTACCCTATACACAATAATGTTATATTCAATATCCACATTAAACATTAAAAAATGATTATGAAAAATATATAATGAGTAAAAACATTAATTATGAAATTAATATCATTTTGGATAATAATAAAAATCAATCTATCCATAACATTCATGAATTATAATTAAAAATAGGAATGTAAAAATGAAGCATTTAACCCCTGAAACAATGGCAATACTAAAATAGTACAAACAAAACAATATAAGAGGATCACATATGATAAAGAGATTTTTTTTCCTGATATAATTTAATAACATACATTTTTCATTATATATGACATTTATTTATCCTCGAATAATGTAAATTACATGGAAAGGGTTAATATCAAAATCTTATTATTATTTGATTTTTTAATACATAAGCATCAATTAGGAAATATTTATCATAATTGTCTATGTTTCATAAAATTTAATTTAAAATGTAATAAAAATTATTTTAAAGTCATTTTTACACAAGTTTCATATTTTATAAAATGTATTTAAATTAATATATCAATAATTTTCCAAAAGATGTACTTTGTGAAAATTTCAATAATGTTAGGAAATGATGTTTTTTAACTTATACGGTGAAAGAGTCTATTTTTCATAGTTGTGAAAAATTAAAATTTTGAATCATCCCTTAGAATCTCCAAAATTTATTTTCAAATTAACTATTTTCTTTTATAATTAATTTACTTTTAACTGATTTCATTGTAATAAAGATATATTTTTAGTAATGAGTTTTAATGATTTTATTAGATTATTTTCATTTATATAGACATCATTGGTTGGATTTTATTTTTAAATAAGGTTGATTTATTATGATATTATCGTTAATTATTTATTGAGTGGTTTATTATATGATTTATTGTGGATGTGCTACTTTTATACCATTCATGGTTTATGGTTAAGGCATAAAAATTTCGTATACTAGTTTTAAAATTAATTTATATGATATTAATCACCAATTTAATAAGAGGAATGAATTTTCCATAGTAAGTGAAGGGGGGGTACTGCCATAGCATCTCAATGCATCAGTAGGTCTAACGGGAAAAACTAGTGTCTTGGAATTATGAATTGGTGGTATGGTTATGTATGGTGTTGGAATAAGGCCATGGAGGTATGGATATAATGTTAAAAATTAGGCAATCTATCATTATTATAATAGTTATTGATACTACATGTTATATTTTGACTAGTTTAATATCCATGTGAATGTTTAAATTACATTATTTATTTATTAATTACATATTATTTTCAAGTTTATGTTTAAATGGATTTTTTTAAGTATTATATTTACCTTAATTTTTATGGTTATTCATGAAAGCTTCTACTATATTGATAATCATCACATAGCATCTAAGATCACCCTTTCGTATGTTTTATTATCTCATTATGGAAAAAGATTATTATGATTTATATGTATGGATAATCTATGTGAATAATGGTGTTATCAATGTATTATCTATGTTTTATTTTATATTTTGAATTGAATTGAAATGTAATGTTTATGTTTTTAAACTACTTTCAAAAGATTCTAAACTGACTGGTCCATCAAAATTAGATTCCTTATAATCATGCCAATGTATTAAAATAATTCACTAACTATGACCATCTGGGGTCAGGGATTAATAATCTATGTGAAAAAAAATTATAAATTAAAACAATTTTGAAAATTATATATATTTAATTGAGAAAAATAAAATATTTATACTTAATTACTGTTATTGTATATATGTAAATGTAATTTTTAATCATTATAAAAGGGATATTTTAATAAAAAAATTAACCCATATAAGTCTTTTTTGACAATTAATTGTATTTTCCTCACCTATTTACTTTATGTTATTTGGTTATTAGAATTCTAAATATCATTCATGGTCTTGCAGTATTTGTTCTAAATAAAAATCCATAATTACTTTTATATTACCCTATATTTGATGTCTATATTTTCAATTCCAAATGGTTTTATTGTATTTTTGAAGCAGATAATGCATTATTTCTGATTACCATAATATTTTCATTCTGTAATTTTCCAAATGAAATTTTATTTTATAGTAATATTTTGTGGGATTGGAAAAATTTTATTTATTTAGTGTTAGTAAGTTCTTTAATTAATTAATGTATTAGTTTTCTTCGATTCATCAAAATTGAATCCCAATTTTTTAAAATCCATTTTTATCGAGCAATAGATAAAATTATAAATATTCAATTTCATAATGGAGGTTGAATGTTTCCCGAAAATAAATTGATGTGAATTTAAAATCAAAATTATTATTGTGTTTTATAAATGGATATGCACACAAATTCCCACTAAAATAAATAGTGATTGGTTTTTAAAATAAATTATTTTAATGGATGAAAAATAGTATTGCATTATAATGATTTAAGTTGATTCATAATGAAAAATGATTATGCGTATTAAATGAACTTATATATATATTAACCAAAAACCTAAAATCATTACACTTATGATATACTAGAAATTTTATGAACTAAACTAAAACTAAGTAAATAAATAAAAAAACAATGAAAACATATAAACGAAGAGAGGCAAGTAAATGAATAAATTTTAAAGAAGCATGTAAGAGAATGAACAAGAATGAAATATGAAATATATATTTATATATATTCATTTTAAAATTAATATTCATATATATCTTTGTGTTGAATATATCTCTTTTACTTGTAATTAATTAAAATTTGATTAAAATGAATATAAAAGCATTTGATGGTCAAAGAAATATTGTCAACAAAACTATTTTCTATGTTAATATTTTTTTCATAATACATGAAATAAATAAATAAAAATAAATTATTATAATTTTTTGGGAATAAATATTAATTTTAATGAAATAAAATTGTTTACTTATTGTAATTAGGAATGTAATTGGAATAAAGTAACATAATTCTTCAAAAATATAATTCATTAATGAATAAAATGTATTAATTTTTCTCATAGAAAATATTCATAATTTATAACAACATACTTTCATTTTGATAAAATTTATATAATAAATTAAAGAATCATGTAAAAATGTCTTATTATTTAATTATAATTTTTAGGAATGATTTATTTTCTATTTAATATTGAAAAATGACATATTTTTTTTTTGAAAAAGGTATTTTTGATAAATACCTTTACAATTTTCCATTTTAATTAATTATTTTAAACATTAAAATTAGTCCAATCAAGTTATTAAAAATATTATAATGGTAAATAGAATAAATTTTATATATTATTTTTGTTTAATTTTATTACTAAGTAAGGTATATTTTATAGAAAAATTGTATTTCATCATCTATTAAAAAATAATTTCAAAATATAATTTGCAACAGTTGTGAATAAATTTTTATAAAATGCATTACAATATTATAATTAAATAAAATTTAATTTTAAAGAAATTTGACAATTATTTTTTTTCATAATGATTAGAATTTTTTTGTTATATTATTTAAGGTTAAAACTTGTTTATTATGAGTTAATATAATCTTATACTGGTTAAAATGACCAGAAAAAATTTTTAAATCAAATTTTATGAGAATATTTTGAAACTATATCCTCTCATATTTTGATATTTTCAATTTTAGATGTTATTTTACTGAGTAAGATGAAATTATATTTAAATTTATTGAAAAATTTATAATATGCTGTCTCCCCAATAATAAATGAAAACTCAAACCCCCTCTATGAAAAACATAAATAGCCATTTCCATCAGCCAATACCAACCCATTTTTCATCATAAAATAACTAATATTTCATAAAATTCATTGTTATGGAACTATCTAATACTCACTTTGATTAATTTCTATCGAAATGGTTCTTATCTGATTATGAGGTGTAACTCTGAACAACCTATATTATATTTAATCTTCTTTAAAATTATTAATAAAAGTATATCCATTATAATATAATTGAATATGCATATCACATGTACATAGATTTTATTTTTTTGATACCTTAATATTAACGCATCTCCTTCCCTAGTTAGTGGGATACTAAGAAATTGTTCTTATGCATGAGGTACTAGCCTATCACAAATCCGTGTGATTCATTTTCTATCATGGCCTCTAAATGATGTTTTTGGTTATTGATTTAGAGTATATATATTATATTGATGAAATAAATATAGTTCTTCAATGATATCGTATAATATATATTTTTTTGTATTTTATCCATTTAAAAATTATAAAATAATTCATTATTATTTAAGGATTATCCATTATAAGAAGTGAAGCAAAATGTTTTTCATCATTTCAATAACACAATGAATAGATGTTTGAAAAAGTAAAATTAATTCCATGATTTCATAATTATGATATAAATATTATTCACGAAATGTGTAAGAATATCCAATTTGAAGAAGGTAAACATATTGAATCTATTTTGAACATATGAACTAAAAGATTCCCAAACACCGAACATTTACATAACTGATTATGGAAAGAAATAATAAATTAAAAAAATGCAATAAATTTTTGATAATTAATTATTAATCATTCAAATTTTTCATAGACATGCAAATGATTAATATATGTTATTTTTATAACTATCAAAGAACATATATAGAAACTTTTTTACTTGAGGTAAGGAGGTTCATTACCCATTCACATTATATTTGTTTATATCATGTCATTATTTATTATATTAGGTGAAGATTATATGCGATTGGTTATTTGTTAATTTATGTTATATTGACCATTAATTTTTGTGGATTTACAAATTGATACAAATAATATCTCCATTTATTGATTAATAATTGGATGATATGATGAAAGAACATTCATTACAAATATTTTTATAATTTAAATATTCTAATTTTATTTCTCATTTTATCATTTATGGACATATGTATACACGATTTAATTGGTGTTGTGTTATTATCCATGTATTTTTTGTTCCATTATTAGATAAGGACAACTAGCTATTTTATAAAAAACGATATGTTATTCCATTATAGCCTACTAATTTATTATCTTGTGAGTTTATGTTAGTAGGTTATAGGTTTCTCCAATTATATTATTGTATTTATGAAGAAATGTTATTACATTTTTATTAGGAATATTAAGTCTAATCTGATATTTATATTCTATGAAACCAATACATTTTCTCCACGGTTCATTGGTGAATAAAAAAAATTATACACACATTTTTTCCCCATAAATATAAAAATTACAATAAATTATTGACACCAGTGGTAAAATAGAAGATAAAAGAACCCATAATTATAAAATCATGAAATTATTTCATATAGTACATATAAATTATATTTTTTTATTACAAAACTAGAGTTCTAGGACACCACATAAATAGAAAAATCTCTTGATCTTTTTATCAAATTCAAAATAATCACCTTTTTATTGGAAGTACATAATTTCTTAAAATTATAAAACAAATCCAAAAATTTATCTCACACATATCATCCACATTCACATGTAAGTTTAACTGTTTTTATCCAAGACCTAGTTAAGTGGAATAAATAATAAAGGGTGATCTCAAATGGTTAGAATGTTGATTAATTTACATAATAAATTATAACATTAACATCACGAAAATATTTCCTTGACGTAATAGGTAATGAACAATATTCCATAAATATCCTGATACTGGGAGAATAATATATAAATGTAAAAATATTAAACATAAATATTAATTATACTATAATAATGATGATGTAATCCATAATTATGTGCATTTAAACCCTTTTGTAATGTCCTTGTTCCATGATACATTACATGTTGTGAAGACCGACATCATAAAAAACTATTATTGAGGCATGGTTTCAAGACAATATTATAATAAGTGAAGTGTAATACCCTAATACCAAATTGTTTTTTCTTCATGGAATATGTCAATACATGGAATTATCATATTCAACGGGTCCTTTTTATTTTTCCTCAATATCACATGTAAATTATTTCTGTTGTTTTACCTTATTCAGATTTATACTGAACCATTAATTTCATGTATGTTCCCAACTTATGATATTCCATAATCGTCTTAGGATGAACCAATGAAGAAGAAATTCAAGTTGATTGGAAATTTTTTATGATTTCATATATTGTTTACAATTTTTGAAAATAATTAAGCACCAAAAGATTGTGTATTTTAGTACAATGTAATGTGTTATTTATGTTATAAAATTAATGTATTTCATATATATAGACTTCCGATTACCATGAAAATAATATATAAAATAATCAATTTATTAAGGATTTTTAATTATTAATCAATATGTATTCATTATCAAAAACAATCATGACATATGACAATATAAAATTCAAACTGAATAATCATTATCTAATTAATTATTAGTTTATTGTATTTTCTATTTATTAAATGTATTTGGTGAATATCCCCCTTAATGGAATGTGTATTGGTAGATTAAATTTTATAATTACAAAGACTCATGAAATTTAATTAGTGGATATTTTTAGTTTACTTCATAGCTTTCACTTTTCAATCAGATGACATTCATCACCTAATCATTCATGATATTATATTATTGTATCCACTTATGTGTATGGTACAATGAGTTTTTTCACAAAATCAATCAAAATTCATAATAGTTAGTTGGAATAATAACACGATTTTGTACACCATGCACATTATGGTTAGGTATTTCAACGTGATGGTTATTTTATTTTCAACCAAATCCTTTTTTAATTTGGTTCCATTTTCTGTTATGTAATACCAAAAAAGGTTTTAAAATAAGAGATAATCCTTATAGGGGTTATAATAAAAAACTAAACATGTATATTTCTAAAATATAATCATTCTATAGTTGTTACAGATAACATTAATCAGATTTTTATCATTATATAATACTCTCAGTTTATCATTTACCATTCATGGTTCATCAAATGTTTCATTGAGTTGTATTATCACTTTCATGTGAATAGAAAATCAAAAAAGAATCCCAAAATCACTATATACCATTATAAATTATTGTAAACAAGGAACAAATTTGAAATATAAACTCCCAGAATAAAAAATATCCTTCCATAAACAATATTAATAATTTATAAAATCATACACCCATGTACGTACATACCCTAATCATATACGCTCAAAATAATTACTTTTCAAAAAAATATTTGAATATAAAAAACAATAAAGAATAATCATACCATATATTCCCAAAACATTAATTAAATATTTTATTATTAAATGTCATTAACTAATATTTCATATAGTAGTCACTATATTTCTTAATCCCAATAATTATGTGAACTTATACATATGTTTCATGAATACATTATCAATCCCAAGGCTACCACCACCATTTAAATTACATTATTTTATCTGAGAGAATGTCTATAAAATACCTACCTTTATATTAGAGATGTTCTAAATTACCAATATGATCATCTCCTTGACATCATTATCAATACCATTGATAAATATCCTTTCACTATCACAGATGATTTCTAATTTTGTTAACCATCACATAATGGTATGCTCAATTAAATTTTTTTACTATCATTCATTTTTTATCTATGACAGTAGTTTTGGTTAGATAATTTTTTTTAAAACAATTGATAAAAACATCAAGATTCATTATTATTTGGGATTTGATCACAACCGGATGCCCCCTGATGGACATCATTAATCGAATGGAATCCCACTCTGTTTTAAATTTATACTCTGTAATGAATTCAAAGAACATACCAATCATCTATTACATTCTTGTGCCACTCCTTATGCTATTTGGAACTATTTTTTAAATTATTTACTACATATGGTTGACTCATAAATTTGTCAAATATTAACCAACGAAGTGTTCTGATATTGATAATAATCACCAAATAATAAATTTTTCATACTGAAGTTTCTGAGCATCACTAAGTGATATGGTATGATATAAATGCTCTTATTCACAACATGTTCTAATCTATACATAATGCAGGCCGGATGTATATCCTCATTTCCATACAGGAAGCTTCTATAATCAAAAAGGACCATTAAATCAAAATAGTTAGTGACTTTTAAATTATGCGACCACATTATATTGATGGAAAATATTGCCAACCCCACCAAAAAATTGATTCTTTATGGCATGATCCCATCCCTCAATGTGTTAAAGTTAATGTGGATGGTGCCTTAAAAAAACTCGGGCCCTAAGAGTTATAGTCCTATATTCACGAACCATCGTGTTTAGATCCTCAGCCAATTTCATGGCAGCTGTGGAATTTCTTATTTGTTGGTTGATGAAATGTTGAGTATGATACGAGCAATTTCATTTGAAAGGAAATTTGATTATAACATCCTCTAGATTGAGAGCGACTTGGCTACCATTATACACGAAAAATAGAATGATGTGAGACATCTTGAATGACAGATCACCACCCGTTAGATGGACTGTACCCACTCTCTTCTCGACATTAACATTATCATCACACATATTTCTCGTGAATATAACATGTTTCATGATGGCCTTGTTGACAAGGGAGTCAATAAAGATATTACATAGATTGATGATCTTCCTTTTGATTTACTCTCATTTCATAATATGGATTGTAATATGTTTCTATATTTTAGAATCGTGTAACCTCTTTATTTTATTATAATAATTTTTCCTTTGTTTACTAGAAAAATCACCATACTCTTAAAAAATATTTAATTTATTTTTTATAAATTAATCCCTCGTTTATTAAAATAAAATATAGTGCATATTACACATAATATTTATCTATAATGTTATTATGATATCTCTGTTAGTTATGCCGGAAAATATGTCCTTGAAATAAAATCAATATTCATGGTTATAATTACAATTTAGTTCATGTTACCAAACCATTAATATTATAGTAAAGAATAATACAATATAGTTATTCCACAAAAAAAACTTGTTTTTGAGTAAATAATAATATAATTGATAAATATCAATCGTTAGTGAAAATAGAGAAGAGTTTTTGGAATTTATCAATATCAATATTTTTAGTAACACTTCAAAACATACCTTCTCCTTCATAAGAGGAATAAATTAATAATCATTACTATTTATGAGTACTTCCATATTTGGTTATAAGGTATTGTGGATTCTATGTTTGTACCTTCGTCAACATCATTTCCATGATATTGTTTCAAAAAAATAATCAACCATAAATTTGTCTGGTTATTTACAAATTTTGAATATGAAGAACATAAATAGTTTATGTCTTCCATTAATACCCCAAATTTTAACATATGAAACTTTTATATCAACCAATGACTCCTTATTCATTAAATTTTAATCCATGCTCATTTTTGTCTATTATCATATGTATCCTCATTATTTATCATCATCCATAAATCAATCATCTTGGTTATTGAAGGGTGTGGAAATTAACAAATAATATTGTAATTGAGTTTCTTTATAGGTGGGTGGACTTAGGTTCATTAATATTACATTTGACTGATGTTAATGAAAATAATATCTGACATCCTAGACAAGGAATCAACCTAATAGGTTCCTTGAGCCAGTGGTCCACATGGACATAAGAAAATCATCCCAAACACTAGAGGATGCGGAATAGATGAAAGGGTCTAGGGTGTGTTTTTGGGGAGACTATTCCCTCATTACCAATGTGTATCACATCAGGTAAATATGAACACATATAAATAGTGGATGTGATATATATAAGAGACATCATAAGTGAAATAGAAAAGGATAAAAATAATAGAATTAACAAAATTACTACGGATGATATTTCAGGTCACTGGAAAATGGAAAAAAATATATAATATTAAAGACATAACATGTTCCACAAAAGTATAATTGAAAACAAAAAACTATAAAATGAATCATGAGATCGAGATATGTGTTCTTCATTCTATATCTATCATAATTAGTAAGAAATAATATTTTTTAAATATATCTGATTACCTTTATCAACACCATCATTAATATAATCATCACTGGGTACCAAACAATGCACAGAGAGGGTGTGAGATAAATCTTAGTGGGCCACCACTATCATTTTCAATAACATCCTGCCTATATAATTCAAGTGTAATAGTGTGTTGGTATTCATATATAATGTAATTCAGTACAATATAACTAATCACCCAAGTCCATGCTTCATCCCTCGACTTGTGTCTGAACATATATCCATGTAATTATTTTATTATTTCCACTTTGAAAATAAGTCTCACATTATCTTTGGTGAAGGATCCAATATGTAACAATACACTTAAAATTAATAGTAAATTAGAAGTTGTTTAATGGAATTATGTAATGAAACATATACCAAATGGGTCACAAACATTTCAATAATTAGGTATTTCTAAGGATAATTGTGTACTCCATGGAACATAGTCCAAGACATTCAACAATAGGATGTCTACCAAATCTAAGGTGATCATCTAAGGTAATTGGGGCGATGTAGGGACGAGGCCGTAATGGTATAAACCATGGAACCAACTTGTCAATGCAATATCTAATTAGTGTATCCATGGAATACATAAATTATATGTGCGTGATCATATGATGCCATACCATGAATCAGTAAATATACAAGGATTGGTATCTAGGTGGGTCTCAGCCTAAGCAAGTCGCATCCATTAATCGAGATGGGTCGTGAGTGCTGAGGGAATTCTCTGATAAGAATCCAAGGTGAGATATAGTCATGACAATCATTTTTAGTGATTAATTCATGTATAATATCAATTGAATCAATTATTTCCTTTAATTAGTGTGAATATACCATGTATCATTCATCCTTTTTTAAATACATTTAAGGCCTAATAAATAATTAATGTCCATTCTTCTTCCTTTCATTGATCTAGTAAGGGGGACTGCAGGCATGAAACCTTTTATCTGATTACATTTAAATAGTTTAATTCATATTCATAGTATAATTTCCTATTTCCATTTAACATTTAATTAACAATTGAATCGCATGGCTTAGGCGGGTCAGGGGGTGTGAATACATGGTACATTCAATTATGCAATTAAAAATATAAATCAATTCATTTAATATAGAAAAGTGTACACTTATATGGGTCATTCCAAGTCACACATGAATAATGGCTCAGATGTGTCAAATATCAAAAACACAATTATGAAATAAAATAATTCATGATATGGATGCAGTCATTTGAGTAACCACTAATATATAATATCATATTTTGAAAGATCATAACCATACAATTATAATAAGTATATCTAGGAAATATAAATTCAATGAATGACACTCAATAAAATCCTTGTGACCCACACAACAATTCCGAAATCAACAAACATTCTAGATGAGTTATAGACCACACAACATAGTCTTTTATAACTCTCCTCCAACAATATTGGCCTCTGATTTGGCTCCGATAAGAGTTGATATAAGAAATGAGTAAAAAATCTCCCTCCTTGATAACTTTTTCAGGATAAATATAGATGATGAAATACACAACAATACATGAGTAAAAATGATTACGCATACAACATGATGAACATAAGCTTGATAAAATCCATGATAAAGAAGATCATTCGATACTTAGTTTATGACCTCAAAGTCTCTTGAACTAGAGGAATAGATGTTAATCCCACTATAAATGATATTAGAAGGAAGGAGAATGATTATATAAATTATTAAGTAGATAATAATAAAATAAACAACAAAAATAATGTGCATGGTTTTTTTGTACAGTTTGGAAGACCTTACTCAAACCATTAACATCTTCCTGGGGAAGAGGGGCACTATAACAGTTTTCCATCATGGATAGGGAATCCATGTGTCAATTTTGTTGTAATACTCTATCTAAAAAGGCCCCACCTATAACGTTTGATCTAACAGTGAAATATTCCATCATGGTTTACTAAAAACAATGATACAAGTATAGTTTTACCGAAAAGCAAAGTCCTGAGATCTGAAAAGGAACAGTATGCCCTCAAAACATTCACTAACTCACTATTAATCAATATTAGCTCCAAAATAATGAATTATACATAAATTTAATGGATCCATACCGTAGTGAAATACATGTTCTTACTGCCTCCCCCAATAAAAAAATCATCACTATTTTTTCCTTCAAATGATGGAGGAACACTATCTGAAAACAAAAATATCCATTTGGAACATACATCCACTTCCCTCTCCTATGTATATTCTTTCACAATGTTGTTCTTCCATAACACTCTTACTATATGGAAGGACTAGATTCAATGATCCTTTATGCTCTATTTAATGTTGTGTACATGATACTCATCAATGGTAGTATAAAAATCTAACTCAAAAACCTCGTAATAAAAGTCATGAGAATGGTCCATATAATACATGTGAATCTAGGAGACATTGATGAATTCATGCATGGCATGTGGCCTCTGCAGTCGTTGAAACTGATAGGGTACCTGTCAAAATCTCTCTAGAATCTCATATATCCATATAAAGGGATATGATATCATCCATTTATTATGTAATTTTTTATTCTCTAGGATAGGTGATATCCAAAGGAAAACACAATCCAAGACCTCAAACTCTATAGGTTGTTTACAATGACAAACATATGTTTTCTAACTATACATAGCAGTTGTCACATGATTTTTTATTAAATGAACATTTTCTAAAATCTCCCAAATGAGACGAGGGCCTAGTTGGGATACCTCACCTACCTCTAGCTAGAATATGGGTGAACGAGTAGACCTACCATACAAGGCCTAAAAAAGATCTATCTGAATCCTTTCATTGAAGATATTATTATAGGTGAACTTAATTATTGGGTTATTCTTCTCCCAATAACAACAAAAATCAAGGACACATGCTCGGAAAATATACTCTAGAACCTACATTTTCCATTCCAATTTTCCATAAATTTGAAGGTGAAATGAGGGACATATAAGTATATATGTTACCGTTACCTTCTACAATTCCTACTAAAATTGTTTCATGAAATGTGCATACCATTCAGAAAAATATTATGTGGGGATCCATATAGTCATATGATTTAAAAAACATACTATCTTTTCAAATCATCAATAGCGATTGCTGTCTAAATAGGTAAGAAAATTTCAACCTTTCCTAGTAAATCAATGAAAACCCATATAATGTAGCTACCTCTAGAAAACCTAGGTAAACAAACTACAATGTCTAGAGAAACATTGTACCATTTTCATTCTGGAACTTGAAGTGGTTGTAGTAGGAATGTTGGCCTTTACCGCTATGACTTCAACTACTACCAGTTGGAACACCTAGCGATAAAGCCTTACGTGTAATGTTTCATCGAAGGCCACCCATACTTGTTTCTAATATCTCAATACACCTTGGGGACACATGGATGAACTGCCCACTTTGAAGCATGGGAAACTTGCATTATCATCTTTCTCATATCTATAATAACCCATAAACATCCATGATTACAAAAAACATCATCTCTATCAATATAAAAATATGGTTGTGTGTTATTTCTTAATATACTCTCATGGATAACCAAACACTTAAGATCATAAAAATATCAAATCATCACCTTATCAAAGAGGGAAGATGGAACTTTCAGAGATGAGATAAATGACTTCTCATGAATATAATGAAATTTTATATGTAGCTCATAAAAAAGGTCCAATAAATTCCTATCATTTTCATAATCTCGTAAGGCATGTTTTTGAGTTTTTTGACTCTGTTCATTTGCAACCACATTTCATTTTACAAGTGTATAGAAAAGATAAAATTCAACAAATTTCAAATATTCAACCCATTACCACCATTTAAGGTTCCACTCATTCATTAAATATAATTGAGTATCTTGTAGAGTTTTTACCCCACAAACTAAATACCCAATAGATAATTTCTTCCTCAATGTAAGGAATCGAAGTCAACTGCTATCACATGTTCATGCATCGAGTAGTTTCTCTCTCGATGTCTCAACTGTTGATATCTGTATGCAACGACTCAGCCTTCTAGCATCATCACTCCTCCTAGGATGATTCCTGATTCATTATTCAAGATGCTAAAACCTATACTATGATCTAGAAGAGTTATAATACCTGCAGAGACGAGTCTTTTTTTCATTTCTTCAACGGTATTCTCCCCATATTTTCACCATAGGAACACAAAAAACATCATTGGGAGACTAGTAATAGGAGAAACAAGGAATGCAAATTTAATAATGAAACACTTATAATATATAGTTGTACTTATAAATATATTTCAATTAAACATGTTCTTTGGATTCTCCATGGAAAAATATTCACTAGCCATTTCTGGGTTAACATATAATCATAAATATAATATTATATGACCCAAAAAAGTGAACATTATCTATCATATAAGAGGAACATGGTATTCTTGAGATAAATTTGATAGTCTCTTACTAAAATTAGAAGGATCTCAAGATGATTGGAAGTTCATTACGAGTGTGGGAATGCACTAAGACTCCATCCACAATGACTATTCCCAAATTATCAAAATAGGGGTAGGAAACCCTATTCATTGGAGACATGGAATCATCTGGTGAGTTCATTACACTGAATGTCATAACATGGTACTCATATAGACCATAGCTGCTATTAAATGATGTATGTGGTTTATCATACGGTATAAGTCAAAATTGATGATAAATCAATTTCAGTTTTATATTAGAGAAGATTCAATCTCATACGATCAGGTCAAAGAGATTATCTATTCATGGATGAGGATAATGGTTCATGACCATAGATTTGTTTAACCAGTTGTAATCAACACATAGGCGTGATATTACATCTTTTTTATTAGTGAAATTCACCATTGAACTAGAAAAGGATGATCTATGACAAATAGAACCATTGGCCTCTATGTATTATGACAACCATTTGAGATCCCTAAGCACATTAGGTTCTATCATAAATGGTGGAATGGTTAAAAATGATGTCCCTCGAATAAGATCAATCGTCAACTCTACTTATCTCTAAGGAGGTAATCCAGAAAATTTGTCTACAGGAAATCCCTGAAATGATCTACCATTGGAGGGAAATATGCAAGATATAAACCATAATAATCATTGAAGATATTTTCATTCTGGGTGGCCACTCCACCTATTCCATTATTCATTATTCCATCTCTACCAGCCATGACATCCAAATCACCATTTTGTAGAAAATAGTTTCTTTTTAGTGATGTAAAATATTTCTCTATGGTGATAGCATTCCAAAAAAGAATGATACTGAACCAACCTGTACTTTTGAGTATGAAATAAAATCCCATAATCATAAGAACAAATATATTCCATAAGAAATGGTAACTTCATACCTCATGGGGGTAGTCCCAACTATAGAAAACACCTTATTACTGTATCCCTAACAGTGTATTTAGTGTCATTAAACTATATTAATATTGTATCTCTAGTCCGAGACATTCTATGATAAATATAGAGTTAAAAGAGTATAAATAACATGTATAAAAAATATACTTTAGTTGATGCCACTAGAATAATACCTCATAATTTAGATGGTCCCATAGCCTAATATGTGGCTATCTGATATAGTGCCTAAAATTGGCCTTATTTGTGGCCCTGTGCATTTGATGGACTTCCATGATCATAACAACTCTATTATCTATTCTAGTCAATTTAGGTATGACCATAGTGTCCATGACCAACTCCTAGGCTAGTCATACCAGGTTTATTGTAACTCCCTTTCTAATACATTACCGAAGAACATGATTTTAAGGGAGGATATGTTGTTGTTCATTTTCTACTCCAAGATTATGTAATATTCTAGGATAAATGCAAAGGACTCCCCATAAGGATTCATTCCCAAAACACCTTTGGATATGTGTCACAATGAGTCTTTAGGTAACCCAACCATCCACACTCATTACACACCCTATATTTATCATAAATTACACTATTATTGACACATTCCTCACAAGAAACTTATATAGAATTATTATATCTAATGAAATAACTACTGCCCAGTCATGACACCGATCGTGAATGTCCAAAACTTTTTATCGCTTAGGTAATTCTTATTTAAAGGTCCTAATGGATATTTCCTAAAAATTAGGCTGGATAAATACATTAACCAATATATGGATTTAATAATATATCCCATCATGAAAACAACATGCCCTTGAAAGCTTATCATCATATTAAATTTGTGAAATGAACAAAAAACCTATGAAACATGATGAATAATTCATTACTGACATATACCCATGATCGATATGCCTGCAATATATTAGTCTGTTACCTCTAAGCAATTGAGGAAAGAGAAAATTAAACAAGTAACTATAGAAATCATCCAACAACGTGCCTTATTGATGACCAGCCTGAGTAATCACATCCAATGAACTATTTGATGAATCCCCAAAATTGATTATTGAAATATTGACCCCATTATTTGAGGGAATATCCATAATCTCAATGATATATAGGTGGATTCTAGCCAAGGAACAACTATGAGTTTTCCTCCATCCCCATAGAATGTAGGATGACTCGGCTGTCGACACTCACGAGTCAGATCTGACATCATAGGTTCGAATCATGGAGGACCATACATGGAAAACATCCTATATAGGAAACTATTATGAACTTTGGAATTATTTAATAGATAATGTATAATAATCAGTTCCTCGATTTGACTCACGGAGGTATGACTAGTGTCTCATGGACGACCATGTACATGGCATGATAGTCACCACCTTCATGGAGTATGATACTAGGATATTGTGGTTGCATTAGACTAAAAATGCCAAGAAAAAAACCTCCAACCATGTTATATATAGAATGATCGCATCATTATTCGAAGATGAATGTAATAAAACTCACTACCCAAGGAATACTACCACAACTATCCACTTAAATGGTCAGGTATCAATAAGTGATCATGTATATGTTTTATTTAATTTTTAATCTTATTACCAGGTTCGCACCTCTAAATTAAAAAAATATGATAAGGAATCATAAGAAAATGAAAACATTTCGTATTATAAGCCATGTTTCAATTTATAATGGATATCCATTACTAATGAATCATTTCCCATACACCATATGTTTGAATTTGACACCCATTTAATAATATAATAATTGCATGAATCAGTAAAATATTCATCCCAACCCATGAGGGCCCACACACCTCATGAATTGAGATATAAAGTCACTCAATCACAACCAATAGTAGTACATGAATTTGATAACTATCACATCATCATTCAAAAATCATAATCATATCATGAAATTTAATGCAATTATATTCACCATCATAGCTTGGAAATATGAAATACTTGTGAATTCAAGTTGCCTATAATGATGCATGTATCAATGCTCATTGACCTTATATCATCGAGCCATGGATTAAATAAATACATTATAAGAGTTAAAATCAACAACTCTATATAACATGTGAATCAAGCAACATGGAAATAATATCTAATATAATAGTCAAAAGTATAACAACAATTATAATTCATGAAACTAGGTTTTTACATTGGACATGGGTACATGACACCCAAAAATTACTTTTTAACATGTACAAATAATTCATTATCTCTTGAATATTATCTCTAAATAGTTAAAAAAAAGAATAGAACAACTGATGATACATCTTTGTGACATCGAAAACCTGGATACAACTTAATAGGTGGCCCTAGCCCAGTGGGCCAGATGGCCTCAACCACATCTCCCCAAAATCTAGAGGTCTATGACTATTAGTGAGGGCCTAGGGTGAGTTTGTGTGGAGACTATAACACCATTACCAAAGTGTATAACATCAGATAAATACAAAAATAGGTAAGTAGAGTAGGATATATAAGTTAATATATGGCACAATTTGAAATAAATAAATATAAAAATAACTAAATTAATAGATATAACTGATGATGATATGATTTGTACTTGAAATTTGAATGCATGGAAGAAGACAACATGAATAACAGGTTCCACAATAGAATAAAGGGAAAACAAAAAACTATCCCAAGAATCCTAATGTCTAGATAATTCTTCTTATATCAATGTCAATCCTAAATATAAATAAAAAAATTTATCAATGTCTTATGTTTTCCTTTGTCAACACCTATATTCATTTAATCTATATTGGGTACCAAATGACTCCCGGTGTGGGTGTGAGAAAAATCTCAGTGGGACACTATCAAAAATTTCTATAACATCTAGCCCATGTAATTGAAATTAAATTGTGTTTATATGAATTTATGTAGTACAATTTACCTAAATACCAAAGTACCTTCATCAACATATCAACTAGTTTCTAAACATATTTCCATGTTGTTATTTGATTATTGCGACGATACAAATAAATCAGACATTATCAATGGTTATGGTTTGAAGATGTGATAACGATAAACTAATTAAAAATTAATGAGAAGTGGTTACATGGTATTCACCAAATCATACAAGACCACATAGGTTGATTAATCAGTAGTAACATGATATAGATATGTTTTAAAGTGTAATAAATGGAGAATAGCCCAATGCATTCCAAAATGAGATTCCTACCAAATCCAAGATGATTATCTTTGTAAAAATAGGACTATTTCGTGACCAGTCCATATGGTCTTCAATCATGTAACCTACTTTTCAATACCAGATCCATGATGTGTATCCATGTAATCCATTAATACTATGTGAGGGATCCTACGAGGTCATACAAGACACCCAAGAATAGAAAATGATTAGGATCAAGGTGGGTCTTAAACTAAGAAAGATGCATCCTTGAATTAGAATGGGTTTCTCGAGTTCCCAAGGCATTCCCAATTATGAATCTAAGGTGAGATCGAGTCAAACCTCTCATATTTAATGATGTTGTCATGTATAAATTTAATTTGACCAAGTCATGGATTTTATTATTATGATTATGCCAAATAGTATGAAACATTTATTAAATCTATTTTAGGAATATATGATAAATATTTTATATTCCTATTCATTCCATTGATGTTTTAATGGGACCTATATAACTGAAACCTATTATTTATCCATATTTCACCCGGTCAAATTATAAAATTTGTAGAATTTCGAATTTCCATTTCACATATATTTTCCAATTGAAACACATACCTTAAGAGGTTAAATTGGATAGAATACATGGTACATGACATTATGAAATTCAAAATATAAATGAATCCATTTAATATAGAAATGATTACCCTTAGAAGGTTGAAGCCAAGTCACACCTGAACTGCACCTAAAAAAAGTCAAATACAAAAAATCTATTTTGAAAAAACATCCTACATTGAATTGATTGAGTTATGGGGGTAAACACTTAGAAATAATCATATATTTGAAAATAATATAACCATACAATTATAATGATTATATTTTTGAAATATATATTAAATGAATGACACTTGATGATATCTCTTTTTCCCACAAACAATTTCAAAATCCATGAAAATTGATTGATGAGTTATAGAACACTCAAATTAGGCTTGTAATACTCTCTTATTCTTGTATCAGTCCTTGATTTAGAACATATCAATTAAATCAATGAAAAGTGGAGAAAATCTCACACCTTGATACATAGGTCGAGATATAGAACAAAGAAGAATGACACAAATGGACTCGAGAACTTACCGTTGTGCATCCAACTTGATGACCAGAAGGATAATGAGATCCCAAATGTAGTATATCATTAAATCCATATAATAGGCCTTAAGAAGATTAAAAATAATAAAAATGGAATATTATCCAATTCTATCATGGATTACGGTGATAGACGATTCTTAATTAGGTCAATAATTCAAAATAGGAAAATTTTCAATAAAAAAGCATGTGCATGTTTGGTAGACACAGATTGAAAAATCATACCCAAACCATGAACAAGTTCCTATGGAAGAAGGTAAATATATTAGTTAGGATGCATGGTTAGGGAAATCGTGAAACAATCATGTGGTAAGGTTATGTACAACAAGGAACCACCGAGAGTGTTTGATCAATCCAGGCGATCATCACGTAGAGTTTACTACAAACCATGTTGTAGGCCATGTTTACCCCAAAAGATATGTTCTGATGTATGAAATGTCACATACACCCTTGTAACCTTCACTAAGTCATTATTTATCAATATTAGGCCAAAATTAAGGATTTATACCATAATTGGAATGACCTATACCCTAGTGAGAAAATGGGTTCTTAGATAATCACCCATCCCTTTTCGATGTGATTACTCCTTGGTATATCTTTACCATGACATTATCCACATTCTAGTATCATGATAGTATTGTATTTAGATTAATAACAAAATATAATATATTATACCAAATCATTCAAATGATATCAAATATTTAGACATATTCCTTGGGGTTTAAATATAGTCCGCTAACCGTAATATTAAAATTACCTATTCATTATATCCATTAGATAAAATCATATTGTACTCCAATGGGATATATATACCTTCAAAAATCAGATAAGCATTATATACCATCCTAATGAAACTGTATAATCTCCAATATTATCTAAACTAATCATCAATACCATCATTAATTTCCCAAATCCTCACATTAGGGTTTAGATCTCATAAACACATGTATTATATTTCATTCATAATTAAAATTTTAAAATATTAAATAATATCCAATTTAATTATGAAATCAAAATGAATTTTTAATATATTAAATCAAAAGCTAATTTTTTGGTTTATTTAATTTTATAAATAGGAAAAAATATAAATTGAGAAATCTGGCATAATTTTAATCAAATAAAATATTACTCATAAATATATGAAATACTCAATTTTGGATATGTCTTCATCATATACCACTATTTCATTAAAAAAATTTAATCATTAAAAATGTAACTTATACTAAATTTCTCTATAACCTAGGTAAAAGTAAATCCTATTATTATGTGATGTAAAATTATTGTTAGGGAATCATATATGTGAACTAAAAAATGGAATAATAATGACATAAGTAATATTATGTGAATAGATAAAAACATAATTCAATTATCGTTATGAAACCTGTAGAATTATTTATCATTTAAAATAATTGAAAAAAGGATATACAAAATTATAAACACATTTTTTGTGAATTCATAAAAATAGACATAAAAAATGTTGTCTAGGCCCCATCCAATGAATCACCACTTTTCATTGATACCACAATCAATTGGATATAGTCAAATGGAATTGTACCATAAAAATACTTTTGTGACTTGAGGTATACAGTAATGCCCAAATGTTTTGGTCTCATGAGACCATTATATTCATAAAGGTCAATTAAATGATGTGCTTCAACCATCACATTATTAAGGCCAATGAATTAACCAAAATAGTAGCAACAATATTCCATCCAATACCCTATGTAATGATTTAGTAAATAAAACATTTATATCTATCAAATTATTATTTTTTAATATGAATACATGATCACCCTATTTTTTTATTCAATAATAATAAATGAATTTCATTTTTATTCAGATATTAAATAACTTTAATAACATAACACTAACCCATCTTGTGGATGAATGTGAATTGTAAAATAATTCATAAACAATACTCCATTAATCATCAATGTTGACATATAAAATATTTATTCCCAATACTTTTCCCCATATCAAATGGAAGAACGCTTTTTCAAAGTTAAGAATCATCCAATTATAATCACAAAAAATTAGATGTCTATATCATATATATAATTCTGTATATGGCTAAATATATTCTTGAAAACATGATAATGAGTCATCAATGGGAAGGATGTGGATGGTATAAAAATCAAATGTCTATATTTTATCAATGGAATCATATAATGGATACAAAATTTATAAAAACCATCCTTGCAATAGAATTCATGAACAATACAGACCATTAAGGGTTTAAGAATTTAATTTCATGTCATCATAAATAAATTAAATCTAGATTTTATTATATATATTTGTTAGGAAAAATAATGAAATGTAATATCGATTAGGAAAAATATTTTGAACAATGTAATGGAAATTTTCGGTAAAATGAAAAATATATTTCAGAAAAAAAAATCAATATTAACATATAAGAGGTTTCTATTTGTCATTTTCAAAATACTAACTCATAATATAGAGTTATTAGCCAATGGAATACTTTAATTTTAAATTATTTAATATTAATGTATTTTTAAATATTAAATAATTATTTCCTCTATAAATGTACACCCAAAAAATTGATTCTAAAATAGAAATTTTTAACAATTGAAATTTAATTTTATTAAATACAAAGATGAAAAAATATTAATATATCCGTCTATTATTGATTCATAATTTCCCCAATGTTTATTATAAAATATTCAATTATAAATTATTAGGATGTTTTGTCTTAAGAATAGAAGAACAGTGTTCATGATAAATCTTTCTAACTCATAGAAGGTGATCTATGAAAAAATTGACCCTTAAAACTGGGAAAAAAATATATCACCAATCACCTGAATTAGGTAACATTATTTTAATGTTATGTCCAATTAACTACCAAGATTATGATAAAAACATCCCAGGGTTTTTAATTTACCAAAAAAAGGAAATATGATCTTTTTTGTGTAATATGTATAAAATAATAATATTTGAGACAAATAAATTTATTATGTCCTGGGTAACAATTTAATCCGAAATAATTTAATGATATGGATTATTAGTTGACATAAAAAAATTAATTATTTGAATAAAATTAATGGTATCATACCTCAATTATTAGTATACACAATGTGAAAATGAATATTGGTCGAGAAATAAAATACTTTTCTCAATGATTGAAAATTGAAACAAAAACCATAAAAAATTTCCCTAAATTAGTCAAACGACCATTAAATACATGTTTCAAAACAATTTCATAATAAAATACATTAAAATAATAAAAATATATATTTTTATTCTACCACCACACAATTTGTCAATAAATTGATGATTTCATTTGATTTTCCACATAGGGGGACTATATTTTGGATCATTGGTAATAGTCTAATAATTATAGTGTCGATGTATATTTTAATATAATATCTCATAATAACAAGAACATCTATGAAACTAAAATATATCATAAAATATTTTTCGTAATATTATGTTTTCATTTAATGTTAGTTTTTGTTCTAACAATGTTGATGAAATTTATAATGATCATATTTCAGGAAACATAATGGACAAAAGTTGTTTCCTTAGTTAAGGAATAAAATAATAATATAAAAATATTAGAAAAAATAACATTATTTATATTTTAATATCAAAGGACATTATTATATATGTAAATTGTACTCATCTTTGATTTAAATTAATATTTTTGTTCAATTATGGTTTAAAACAACCCAAACATGATCAAACCCCAATTTGACATATGATTATGTTGTTTTTTATTCACTATATTGATGCAATAAAAGAATGATTATATTTTTTGTGATTAATATTATGATATTTTATAATTATAATATTTTTTAAGATTTTTCAATTTATAAAAAATATATTTCATGAATAAAGTACAATCCATGAAGAATACATATTTTAAATGATTTAATTAATTATTATCATTTCAAGATCATGTTACTAATATTTTCTCAAATTTCTTATACCAAAACTATAATGATATCATAACAACAATAATTACCCATTAATATGATTTTTTATTTCATCCATATATGGTGGTAATGGAACACAATATGTGTCATGTCATGGATATTGTAGTCCAAACATAGGACATAAATTAAGTTTTGTTTTTCATAATTACTGATTTATATGATGAAATAGTAAATAAATTAATGTAAAAAATTAAATTATATAAAATCTAATATTATCATTACAATTTATTAATATAAATTATAATGAAAAAAATTATGAATAAAAAACTATGATGTTGATAATACTTACATGACATCATGAGTTATCCATATATGTCTCCTTAAACTTTGTTGATTCAACATACAAAATATTGTAAGGGGTTGTGTTACTCTTTGAGGATTATATGGTGAGTTACATTTAGGAATTAAAATGGTTAATATGATGATTTTATCTGGCCTTATGGGGTTAAAATGTTTCCATATAATATTTGATAAAAATTGTTGTTTTGGAGGAATATTACATTTGTCAGTGATTCCATGACAAAAATCATTTTTAAATGTATAAAATGCGTAAAACAATTAGTGAAAGTATCTGTTATAACATATAATGAAAAATAGTCAATATAAAGAAATGTTTTTTAAAATTATATTTTCATTTTATTCTTGCATAATCAAAATTTCTCCCTTCACTTTCTCCATTGTAATTAATTTTAATCACTAATAATTAATTTTACTGAAATTGATTAAGATTAACCATCTATATCATTTTTCATAAATATGATATTGAATATACATTTTTTTAATCATTATAATTTTAAATGGTGTTAATAGTAAATTATAAAATATACATAATTCAGTAAAATGAATTTTTTTCAAGAAAATGTTTTTAACAAAAACATTTATGTATAATATAAAATAAACATGGTTGATAATTTTAATTAAATTAATTTTCTTTTAATTAATTTCTTTAATGTTAATGTGAAAGAATAAAAATATATATACTCACCTAGAAAATACATGATTTTAAGAAAACAATAATATCATTTTTATAATAATTTTACATCATAATTATTTATAAAAATATATTTTTATTGATTTATGAAGACCAAGTAAAATTTTAAAATTAAAAATTTTATTTTATATTTTATATCTGATAACATAAATGGTTTTAATTAAGAGACAAATTACTTTTATAATCATAATATCAATGATGTTATAATTTTCAAAAATCACTCAATTTATCACAATAAATAAACATCAAAAAATTATCTAAAATTAAGAAACTTTACTTTTTATAAAAGTAAGTACAAATTGATGTTAATATTTATTATTAAAAATTGGGAATTTGATCTATAATATTTTTTAATTAAATAATAAAACAAAAAGAGAAATTTTTTTTATAAAATAAAATTTCAAATAATAAATGATATTAATAATATTCCATATGATTTACCAACCTCAATGGTGTTATCCAATTAATAATGACAAAAAATATTTTAAAATAATCGCATGATTATTTAAATTGATATAAATATCAACAACATATTTTTTATCTACATGTTTTCTACCAAATAATTGAGGTCAATAGTTTATTTAGGAAAGGGAATTTAATTTTATTAATATTAAAAGTAATATTTTACTATTCATTCTCATTTTCTATAAATTTTTTTCACTTTTTTATTCCCACTAACACAATATACTTCATTTAATTGTATTAAATTTATATTTATATTGTATTTAAATATATATATATATATATTATTTTCGTATAGTATTTTATACGGTGCTAACTATCAAAAAAATATCTTATTTAAATGTAATAATATATTAAAATATTGGGTTTTTGTTTCTTATTAGTATATAATTGACTAATTTTAATTACTTTATCCACATGGATCATGGTATTAACCTTATATGAATATTTTATTATATTAATGAATATTTCAATTTATTTGTGATTTATGATCAATGTTATTTGGAATAAATTCTTTTCTGTTATGATCATTCATTTTTATTATGTCACCATAACAATAATATCATCTTTTTTTGGCTAATTTCATTCTATTTTTACTAAATATATTTACCCTTACCCATAATTTTATCTCACCAATCTATTTTTTCCTTTTACATATGTTAGGAGGAATGATGGTAATGGATTTCTGTTTAGAATTGATTAATATGTGAAATATTTATCAACTATTTCATGGAAATATATCCAATTAATATAAACTATGTATAGTAATAATAAATATCTCTAAAAATAAATACTATTTTTATCTAATATTTTAACATATTCCTAAAAAATCTTATTGAAAAATGTCATTGGGTATATATGTTAGAGAATATTTCAGATTGATGCTAAATATTTTGGATGGATAAAATTATTTATTTCTTATTAGTATCAATGAAAGATATAATTGTTAATACGTTCAAAAATAAATGCGGTGGTATGAATTTTTTGGCTTTTATAAAACTATCACATAATTATTATAAAATATATAGTTAATTTGTATGGAAAATATTGAATATGTAAATCTAATTAATCTTAAAAACAATAGAGAATGAAATATATTTCACGATCTTGACTCAATGAATATATGACTGAAAAAAGATATGGATTCGAAATAGAGAATATAAATTATTCTATTCTAAAATTAATATAAAAACAATATATGTTTTGGTTACTAATTATATGGTTAAAAAATGAAATTGATGGATTTATGAAGTAAGATGAAAAGAAAATCCACTTTGGTGAGTAATTGTTTTGAAATAAGTAGTGTTTTATTCATAGATATCACAAATTTTATTAAAAAAAATTAAGGCTTATAAATAAATTAATGTGTTTTTTTAATATAAAATCTTTGTTTAAAATATTATAATGTAGATAATGGTTTCTATGAAATTGAGATTTATTTACTCCCTGTAAATGGGTTACAATTAATGTTGGTATTTTAAAGAATAAAATATATATATAACCATAAATGTTGAAGGAAAATTAAAAATGGTGGGTTTTTAAATTAATATACATAAAACAATAAAATAATTTTTTTGGGATTAATATTGAGTAAAATTGATAAAATGAATGATAATGTGTATATGAAAAGATGTGAGGGGTGTAGAGAAGATCTTTTACCTTTATATATGAAAGTGATTTATACATATACCTGATATACAATATAATTCATAATGATAATTAAAAAATTAATAATAAAACATTAAATATATAATTAATTTCATAGGATTTAATTATTGATATAATACATTTAATTAGTAAACCATTTTTTCTATTTCAGTTTCTTGTGGTCGTTTGGTCGAAAATTATTGATATCTTATTACATGTTTTCCAATGATAGGTTTATCATAAAACTAAATTAAAACCATAAATAATTTTAATATCCTTTTAAATATATTTATTATAAATCATTCTTCTAAATTTCATCTCTTTAAGATTATAATGGAAAATAAAAATCTTCATTTATTTAGAGGTGCTAGTGCACACGTACACCTAGAAAAAGACATTTTTTTCATTAATCACTATTAATTTATAAAAAAATGTGACAAAAAATCTATTATTTTTAATTAATACAAAATACTAAATTTTTTCATTATGATATTCCTTGGTACCTCTCATAAATGTCTATGATTAAAAAACAAACAAAATCTCTTTCTTGTGGAAGTAGTTTGAAAAAATACACAATTGGAGATTCTATTTTTTATAGGATATATGGGAATGAATAATTATATTTAAATAAATTTAATTAATATTATTTAAATAAATTATAGATATAAAATATTATCAATGGGTTTACAGATGTTACAGATTTGAAAAATTAAAATCCAAGAGTAAGAACATGAAACTATCTAGTATGGTACACCGATTTTAGACAAAATACTTCATCAAAATGAATATTTTAGGATATATAAAAAAGTAAAAAGTCATATATATTTGATATTAAAATATTTATGGTAATAAGTATTTTTTTCTTTGAAACTAATGAAAATTTTGAATCCTTAAGGGGTTGTAATGATCACTTTTATAATTCATGAAAGCTGTAGATTTGTAAACACAATCAATTTCTAAAATATTTTATTAAATAAATAAATTTATAAGTACAAAATAAATATACAAAATATATTTTAGGAAATATTATTTCTATGAAACCTCTCATAAATTGTTTTTGAAGATATATTTGAGATATTTTTGTGATTTTCTTTGACATTTACATTATTAATGTGTATTTTTTCAAACACAACATTTAAATTCATCCATTTTAATATAAAATATTCATTATTAACATTAATATTACCATACAAATTTTTTATTATGACAATAGATATTTTATTTATTATATCAATATATATAATTATTATTAATAAATTGTCTATTAAAATAAACACTCTTAACAATTAATATTTTTTTTGAAACAACCTCATTTTTTAACATAAACATTATTATAGAGTTCTAATTAATAAATTCATTAATTAATATTAACGAAATATATTTATTAATAATAATATGAATAATATATATACTTTAAATAATTCAATAACCAATTATTAAAATAATAATTTATTTAAATAAAAAACATTTATTATTTTTATAATGAAGAAACCATTTAATATTTGTCTATAAATGATTATCATGGGTTAGATAATTTTAAATCATATTTTGAAATGAATTATATTATTTCAAAATTTTAGATTTTATCATACTGGTGTTATTGATAACATCTATTTCATCCATATAAAATGATATTGTTATGAAATGTAAAATTTTCTCAAAACCCGTTTATTAAAGAAAAAATACATATTTTTAGAACTTCATTTAAAAAATATTGAATAAAAATTTATATTATCTATATTCCAAAAAAACATAATATTTTAAAATTATACAAAAAATAATTTAATATTTACATTATCAAAAAAATTAAATATATATCAATAAAATTCGTTAATTATAAAAATAATATTCGATGATATCAATTAGTTTTAATATTAATCCTTATCCAATTTATTATTGAAATAGTTTGTTGTGTTTTATATCACATTTTGATATATTATATATTATAAAAATAATATTTTAAAGGTTATTATTATAATTTATTAATAAATAATGACATTTATTATAATGTGTATAAGGGAAGATATCTCAATGAGAATTAATTAATGAAAAATATAAAAAATTGAGTCTTATGATGATATATTCTTCCCATATTAGGATATTTCCACTAAAATTTCATTAAAATTATCAATGTTAATTGAATCTTGTTACACCTTCTTCATTACATATTTTGGTTCCTACATAGCTTCTACATATATATGGTTTCACCGAAACACAATGAAAATGTGAGTTGTCTTATTGTGAATTTTGTTTCACATTAGTACTTGATTATCATTACATATTCTAGAGATATATATCATCCCCCACTAGTATCACATATGGAGTCATTACATGTGAGGGTATGGTATGTACTTTCTCAAGGAAGACATGAGAAACAAATGGTATATATTTATCATTTTTGTGTGGGGGGGCGTACATAATCATACTCTATAATTGAAATGAAATCAATGATTTATTATGGTCAACTGTATCTATGACATAAATTTATTTTCACCCCAAACCTAATAGAACTTATCCATATAGATATTCTGACAAATGCTTTATCACAGACCTCAAAATCCATTTATCATTGATGGAAAACAACATATCTATTCTATCAAATATTCAGTAATGTAATTGTCATTATAATTCTATATTAATTTTAGAGTATTTCATTTTCTATATCACCTACTATAATCATTATTGCTCCTACTTCATCCTTTCACATATGATTTTTACATCTATTAACATTTATGGATTCATATAGGGTCATTTACATTCTATATAGATAAACAGGTTGATTGTAAGCATAATTAGAGGAATATGATGATCCAATACTTATTATAAATTTATATGGAGTTACCTCAAAATATCATCATGTGTTTGGATAGTAATTTTATAAATTACACCAATATTGGGATCGTGGGATGTAATTATGTTCTAATCAATGTTAAATTCATGTTAATTTATATTTTAAAGCATTGAGGTAGTCCAATGATCATGATTAGATATAACTGGTAGGGAAATCCAAAGTGGACTCACAAATTATAAAATTTATTCTTTTACAAGGTAATCATGGGGGAAATCATCTGAAATGGAATTTAAGTGGGAAGTAATTCTAATATGGTCCAACCTAAAATATTTAAAATTGGTCCACATTGATGTAATTCTAAAACCCATGAAAAAACCCATAATATTATTTTTACATTCACTTCTAATAATTGTAAATGGTAATATCACCCACTTAAATTTTTCTTCTAAACTAAAAATTGTCAGGACACCTAGCCCGTTGATATATATTATGAATTATCCATATTCATGTTGTCTATGAAAAAGAAATATTAGGCTTCAATATATATCATCTTTATTATTTTTTAGAAGAATAATGTTTTGATCTATTATTATCATTTACCAACTCTTTCATAAACTCGTTTTTATAAGGTACACATATATTTTTCCCAAATAAAACACATAATTCACTATCAAACATGATCTTATTGGTTTTTTCATACCACATGATATACTACTAGTTCAATTAAAATTTATCATCCTAATGATATTTATAAATTTTCTCATGTAATTAATGTTGCAAAATCATTTTATATTTTGAATGTTATGTTTCATTCTTTTCAATTTCAATGACAGTATTTTTCATATTGAAGAACGAAACATCATTCTAAATCCAAATGTGATATTTATTTGAACGATAATTACTACATAATGAGACATCATCTTTATTATCTATTCTGTGATAGATGTGAATTCAGTAGTCATTGTTAATTATATTAAATAACTATCATATATAGAACATATTATTCTTATTCATTTTGAATATAAAACAATTGATTTTATAATCCATATTTATTTTACAGTTCTCCCTGTAGATATTATTCATTAAATTAATCAATCTGTAGATCACTATATTTAACACTAAATCATACATTTGATTGTTTCTTTATTTATTATTTTCATTTATTGCATTGTAAAATATTAATTTATCATTTAAAATCAATACACATTCAAATCATTTTATTTAAGGATCAGTACATATTGTAAAAAATCATCACTTTAGAGTAGTATTAGTTTTAGTGAAATGATAATATTATTTTATACATTCTTGAATATTTAGTAATATTCATATCTATATATATATAAATTACTACATTTTTTATTATTATTTTTTATTAGGTTTTACATTTGTGCATACATTATAAAAAATAATCAATAATTCCCAAATATTTTAAGGAATTTTTAGATATCTATTATAGAAATTGGATTGGGACACTCTTAAATTTCTATTTTCATTGTAGGTTACACATATCTTCCACATAATGGGATATCTAGACCTATAAATTCCAAAAACAGCATAAAAATCATAGGTTTTCTATACATTTAGTATAATATATCCTTCAATAATCAATTAAGAATATTAATCTAATTATCCACAAGTTTGTATATATATTTTTTTTGTATATAAGAATATAATAAATGAAATATTCCATGAGTTTATCTATCTAATAACTAATGAGTATATATATTATGAACTTCAATATATTTTTAGAAATAATGAGCACAAATTGTATGCATATGTACTCGTAATTATTCTCTATTTAATGAACTGTGTATTTTGGATATACACTTTCTTATCCATTGACATATGATATCAACATTAATGTTCCCCATTATCGATCTATTGTGTCTTTTTAAACTAATTGAACAATATACCAATATATCACAATGTATACTTTTTTTTGTCATGATCATATTTACATCATGGAAACATCTATAGAGACACCATGACAAATCCTTCATCCATCAAATTTTAAGTTTTACCCCCTAGTGAATCAAATGGACATATGTTACCCATGAATAATTGTTCTTGGAATTTAATTTTTTATTATTCCACATAAATTAGGGATATTATTTATAGTCTTTTAAATTTGAAAAGATATTTTTTATGTTCAATTTAAAAATGAATCACTAAATCATGTTGAAAGAAATGATAATGATCCAAAAATATATCAAACATACTCTCCCAAAATGATGATATATATAACTGTCTTCTACTCCATAGATTTAATCATTTCAATTGGTTTTTAGACTCATAATATAATATTATCCATTTCACTATATAAGAATCTAAATAATATTAATCCTTATCCAATATAATAATTATATTTTGAAATTTTAATACATGTTTAGATCATGTTTGACATATTAGAATTTTGTATTTGATCAATTTTTCTCTGTGGATGAGTTATATTACAATAATTACTGCCACCAAAGAATAAAAATGGGTTCTTTTGAAGATCTTTATGGGAATAGATGAAGAGAAACATCATTTGGGGAGGAATGTTTTTTAAAAGATGTTGGAAATATAATGTCTATTGAAATTATCGAAAAGTTCAATACCGTTCAATAAAACATCAGGATTTATTTGTATATGTAAAAGAGCTATGAAAAAATCATTGTTAAGACCTGTTGTTTGAGTTTTAGGATTAAGTGTTTATCTACATATATCCCAATAAATGATTCACGATATTAGGGAATTTTAGATACTAATACTAGATAGATTTTCAAATTATGATTTTTTATTTATTATGAGATGTGGCTTATCAATTAGAACTCCCAAAACTATTTCTCAAATATATTACATATTCCTTGTCTCCCATTAGAGGAATAACATACCAAATCCCACACATGTACTAAATTAAATGGTTGTAAATTTGGAAAATGATCACTTTTATGTGGAGAAAATGGTGATAATATTTTTCTGTAGAGATATTTTTCTTCTAAATAAGACAAATCATCTCGTCAATGTGTTATTGAAGAACCATAAATACAAATTCGAATCCTGGGAACTAGAGAATGACATGAAAAATATTTACCCACTAATATTTTCACCATAATTTCTAATAGAAAAATTATATATAGAGAATGTTTTACTAAGTAAGAATATAACACAATGATATTAATGCTGATAAAATCTTTTTTTGATAGTTTATATGATAAACAACACTAATCCTAAATAAATGAATATTATTTATGAATGGTATTTTGAATCCATAAAATTATAATTTATGAATATAATTAACTTATTTGTAATATGTATATATATATATATTAATTTCCTGATTTCAATATTTTTAATAAATTCCTATTAAATTATTCTTCAATCTTTAATGATTACATATTGTTCTTTAAAAAATATGATTTACATAAATATGTTTTTTAGAAAATATTACAATTAATGGTATAAAAAATATGATTTATATAAATATTATTTTTCCAAAATGATTATTTAATAGTAAATAGTTTAAATTTACAATTTTATCAAGTAGTGTAATATCGTATAATCAAATCTTGAAATATAGATGACACATTATAATTTAAAATTTTATTTACTATGATTTTTTATTTTTTATTAAAATTATATACTAAATTTCATTGCATTTAATTTTTATTTGGGTTTTGGTATGTGTTTATTTTTCTGTATAAAATCATAGTTTTCAGCAAACTGTTTTTAATGTGAATATGGATTATCTATTTTTATTAATTACATTTATCATAGTAAATATATATTTTAATGAAATATTGATCATATAAATATATTTTTATGAATTTAAATTATTATAATTATGAATAAATGGCATAGAGTTAATATAAGATTGAATTATTTTTGTAAAATAAATTTCTTGAAAAACACATTGTTTACACAATTTTGTGATGATTATAAAATTTAAATTATTCCAAAAATATGAATTTAATTTGATAAAATGGAATAAGTATTTTAAATAAGATTAATTAATAATATTTAATACATTAAAATTAAATAATGTTCGTATTTTTTATTAAAATAATAAATATTAATTTATAATTATATGGTTAAATGATATTTTTCACATTATATATGATTGGGTTCAAATTAATTATGATCGCATAAAAAATTATTATTTGGTATATTTTATTTTATATTTAGTATTTTTTGGTTCAAAATTATCATATTAGTGAAAAAATATATTAAAGGATAAATTTTGAAGGTATAATAAATGTAACTACAACTAATAATTGAGATGTCAAATAAGAGTTACTAAGATTGTAAACAGAATATCATGTCATAAACATGTATAAATTTCATTTTAAATGTATCTATAAAACAGTAATTTGATATAATAATTTTTTTCAATTTTTTTTCATGAGTTATTAATATTGATTTATAATTATTGGATAGTTTTGGGATTTTACAATAATAAAACTCAATCTCAATTATAAAAGGGTCTTTCTCTCTTATTTCCTTTGAACTGAAAACCAATTTTATCGCTAGATACCTTCCAAAATATCATCAATACATCCATTCCAAATTCATAGATACTTTTTATTGTTATAATATTCTCCCAGATATGTTTTTTGATCAATCCTAAAGAGGTTTTTCAAAGTACTTATATCATTATGAATAGAGTGCTTAGTATTTTATTATTCCATTTAATAAAATATTATTAAAAAATATTACTTAAAAATATTGTTATATTGAATTTTATTGTTTTTATTTCCTAGTGGAATATCCTCCGTCTATTTTTCATCGATACAATTTAAAATTATACAGTCATTCATGTGTATAAAAAACTACTTTTCACAAACTAATATAATTTTTTTCCATCATCACCTCTCACACATATTAGTTACAATATATTTAATGTAAATATTTGATATTAATTAAATATTTTTAGATATATAAATATATTTGAACATATATTTTCGTTTCATAAAAATTATATAAAAATTATAACATCATTCGTACATACACTTGGTATACCACCTGGATAGAGAGATGTGATTCATTTTTAATTTGAGAATCAAAAGGATGGTATATTTATGTTTATATATATAAATAATATTTTATTTATAATAAAATTATAATTGTAGAATTATTAAATTACAGAAACAATTTTTTCATCTCGATCTTCAAAATATAAAAATTTTACTCATGTGTATTTATGGCCTACTTCTCAATGATTTTAATGAAGTTCATTTATATTAATCATAAGAAATTATTACATTTAAATGTATAATTGATGTATAAAATGATAATTATGAAAATATAGATATTATATATATGAATATATAATAATATCGTTGGCCATATTCAATATTTTTTAGTGAGTTTTGATATATGAGTTGAACATTATCCAAACATTAGACCTGAACATGAAAGATTATATGATGGAATATGAAAGGAAAGTAATCAAAATCTATTTATTAATTAATATTAAAAAATATATTTATAAATTTAATATTTAAAATAAATTTATTATTCAGAATGATAAGTAAAATTCATCATTAATTCGGACTAGGGATAAGAATCTTTCAAAACCACCATTTTCATTTGGATATGAAATTTCTCTCCCGAAGTCCATTTATCTCTATTTAATATTTTGTATTGATTCTAAATATTTTATTATATTTGTATCAAATATATACCTATATTTTATACCATCATTATCTATAGTAATATAATCACTAAATCATATATCAAATTCCATCATTATGATATTTCCGCAATTGTTATATGTTGTAAGATTATGAGACAAATTTCTTCAACTGGGTAATTCATATATTAATGCCTTATTATAAACTTTTATTTTTTAGAACACATAAGTAATGTAAAATTATTATGATTGTTATCAAATATTTCCCCAAAGAATTAAAAAATATTTTATTCAAATTATATTATATTCATGGGATTATAAAGAAAACCCTAAACATTGTGGCATATTTTCCACCTTAGGATATTGTATAAGAATATATCCTTGAAATATGCATTTTTCATTTTTTTGTTTCAGCCACATTTCCCAAATTACCATGTACTTATGATACCTTTTTCTTTTCGTTTTCTTCTCTATAATTACTCCTAATATTTCTATTTATTTAAATATTTTTATACAATTGAATCAGAAGTTATAATTTCTTATCATGTTTGTCCCCTTACCGGGATTTTTAGCAAACCCCAATATTTTATATGTTTCCCTATTTATTCTATATATTTTTAAAATTCAATATTGAATTAGTATATCATTATTAAGAATTAAGTAATAATTTCATGTTTTATGCTTATTTTTTATGTATTAAGAATAATATATTCCAAAGAAAAAAGGCCTCATGATAGTCAGGGTTTTAGTTATTTGATATTTATATTTATGATCAGTTAATAAATGTAGAAAAGGAATTGGATTATATAATTAGAAAATGGTAACATGATCTTATCATTTTAAAACTCTACCAATTATATAAATGAATATAATATTGATTCATGGAATAATTATTGGTAGTTTATAATATATGAATCATAATGTGATCAAAATATAAGAGTTGTGAGAGAAAAATATTAGTATAAGACATCTGTTTATTGAATAAAAATAATTTTATAAAATAAATTTCTTAGTAAGGGCTCAATATTTAAACTATCATATTTTACTGAGATCACTCCTTATTCCATTACATCCTTATTCACATTAAACATCCATGACTTCTATAATTGATTGTGTTCTTTAATTAAATGGGTTCACTGCCCTTTGAAATATTTATTATCTCAAGATATATACATCTTTACCCAATGCTTTAGAGGAATATACATTTTTGGGATAAATTATCAAATAATCCCTTTCAATTTATATGTGATCCACATAATGATAAATCATTCATAACCAATCAAGACCCAATGAATTGATATAACATTCAAATACTCTTAAATAATTAATCATATCAGATCCCAAGCAGAAGAATTGGGTTTCAAAATAATTTCACCATCATAATCATAATCTATCTATATAAACAACATGGAACAAATCATTTTATAATTTCCCTATTGGGAATATGTAACATCAATGAATGTTATAATTAATAAAAAATACATTTAAAATAACACATGGAATATTTCGTGACAAAAATACCATTTCTTATTTTGGAATAAATTTTAAGAAACTAAAAAATTACATAATATTTAGGGAAAATTTTATTTTAATGTATCAATATATAAATTAAATTTTTTATTCAAATAATAAAGGGGTCATTATAGTGGTTAATTATATTCCTTACATGCATGATAAATCTATGTTTCATTTATAATAATGGATAAAAAATAAAATAAACCACATTTAAAAAGAGAAAAAATTATTCGGTTAAAATTAATTTTAAAAATAAATTACTATGAAAAGGAAATTTATCAATCAATAGAGAATATTATGAAAAATATTTTAACAAATTTTAATAGATACATGATCATGGAAAAAAAATTATTCCCAGTGGAATATTGTACCATGGTTTGTATTTCAAAAATTAGTCAATCTATATATAGAATATATAGTGTGCGTAAAAAAAGTGAAAACATTTATTCACATAAAATTAATAGATTAGGGTAAAAAGAAATTGTATTTATCATTAAATTATCATATAATTTGATAAACACGTTTTTTGTAATATATAATCCCTATTAAAATTGCATTGATAAATAAATTCCTTACCTCATGTGTCATTTATCTTCATATGCATTAGATCATAATTGAAATTATATATCTATATTTATATTTATTATAAATTTATTATATAATCATATTTATATATATAATAAAATAAATTATCAACTTATTTTTTTTAACCACTCATGTATTAAAAAATATTTATAAAATCTAGCGTTCGAAGTGATAACATTTTCTTTTAAATACGTATTTCAAATTGTTCGTTTTCATCATTGCGCATTGATAAAGGTTCCATAATATCCAAAATCATAGGAATAATATAGATATTTTATAAATTAATTGTATATATATAGTCAATAATAATATTTTTCATTAGAAAAATGAAGTTCAACTCTAACAGATATGGAAGACTATAAATACACATAATGATTATTTCCACTTTTTGATGGATGAATCATATTAAATTTAAATATTAATTCAATCATATGATATTATTATTTTAGAAAATATATCATATATATTCATTATAAAAATACTTATTACTACAACTAAAATGAAGAAATGAAAAAAATATCACATCACTTCGTTTATGTTGTATCCCATATATATACATGAGCGATGTAATCATTTATCAATGGATTAGAAGGTAATATGAAAGATACAATATTATAATTATATAACCCATATTATAACATGTAAATAATATATAAAAATTATTCCCATATTGTGAACCACCCATGATATATGGCGATAAAAATAGAATTACAACACATCATGGAGAAGGAAAGTTCTATGTACAGAAGACCGACAAAATCCCTTTAAAGAGGATTCAGTAATGGAGGATAAAGATTATTAAATAATCATAATAATAATTATATATAGTGTTTATACTAATTTAATTATTTTATTAATTATTTCAGGGATTATATGAGGAATGATAGTAACAAAAATTGAATTGAGTAACTTAAGAGTTATACCTCTTCATTTATAAAAATCATTTGTCTTACACCACATGCAAGGATGGGATGGTCATCTAGAAAGTCTAATAAATAATTCATGATAAAAAATAATCCTGGAATATTTTGTGTATGTTGTTTTTTCACATATAATGCTAAAATATAATTAATAAAATTGGAATGTGTGTTCCTGTTTATAATAGTGGGGAGGTTCACTTATAGAATTTCAAATATAAATTAATTAATTTTTATTAATTTTAATAAAAAATTTACTAAAACAGGTTATATTTAGAATATATGATGATGATATGTCTAAATTGAAAAATATATTAATATTTTTATAATATAAATTGTTGTTTAACCCAATATCTATTAAATTTAATCCCATATTAATCTTTTTGAAAATTTCCATAATATCCAAATTTTTGACTCTTTGACTTTTATTGAATATACAATAAAAGAAAAATAAAACAATAAATGGTCCATGGTTTGAATTTTAGTTCATATTCCATTAACATGACGAATGATAGTATTTTTATTAATTTCAAATTATTTTATAAAATAATATTTTTTCCAAATATCAATAATTTAAATTTTAGAACTATTCAATTTCATTTACATTACTTTTCCCAAGATAGAAATATAATTAAAATATAAAGCATTAATACATTTTTATTATGTTTTATTTATCTTCAAAAAGTAGTGAACTTGATATTTCATCCGAGGTTTATAAAAGTAAATATTATTGAAAATCATTAATTTTATTTTTTAATAATATATTAAATACGATGTTGGTGTTCTGTAATCATACAAGGTAAATAAAAAATAAATTAAAAATAAAAATAAATCACTATTTTAAAATATATAATTTATCGAAAAATAATTTATAAGAAAACATAAACAATTTTTATCCTTATGATTAGATATTAGAGATATTAAATTCAGAAGAGTGGCATTTTGTATTTCATTTTTTATTTAAATAAATTAATTCTCGTAATCAAAGTAATATTTCACTATGTACACATATATTCATCGAATGAATAAAAATGATTCAAATACTCAAATATAAAATGACAAAAGAATGTGTTGTGGAATGATATTAAACCCTCATCCAAATGTTTTAAAAATATAATCCTATTTTACCGACGATGGGGTGAAAAATATTTACCAAGAATAGTATTCATAATGAAAAAAAAGGATTATATTTAAAAAATATTATCATCATAATTGAAAATAATTAATAAATTTATAATTATTTTATTCACATAAGTTGATGAAGTAGATGATATATTTAACTAGAAAACCAAGATAAATGATTTTTTGGCAACAATATATCTGATTTCAAATTTATAAATCATTTTATTGTGAAATCCAACATAAAATTTAATAAAATTTCTATAATTGGATTATTCATTATATAATTAAACTAATTTAAAATTTTAAAAAATTTAATGAAAAAAATATCTTTATAAATTAGGTGAACAAAATAAAATTTTAAAAAATATATTATTTTGAACTATAAATTGATAAATGTCTTTTTTCTAAAATGAGCAGTGATTGACACTAATATAAAATTCATGTTCCTATTTAAAAATTTATTTTTGTTTTTTTAAATAAATTTTTAAAAAATGGATTCATTTTTTTCATAAATAAAATCCATTTTTGATTAAAATTATATTTTAAATAATATAATGATATCAATCAAATTTGTAATAGATAGTTATAATTATATATTCCTAATACAAAAAAAATTAAATTAATTTTCGAAATGAAGTTATTACAGCTCATTAATTGAATTAAATTGATAAGTTATAATTGTATAATATATTAGGATTGATTTATAATCATGGTTTCTGGTGGATAAATTTATCAATGGAATTTTTTTCGAGGACAAATATATGATAAACTTTCAGGTTGTTACATTATCTAACCCATAATGTAAATGTCACCATCTGAATTCATTAAAATTGATAAAAAATTCGATAACATCTCTATTTCATCATATATATATGTTACCACATTAGCTTTTATAACTTATGGCTTAATAAAAAAAATTCCACTGTGATCCGAGAATAATATTCAAGTAAAGTAATTAATTTTATATGTTTATTCCACACTATAAACAAGTAAATGAAAATAATCTTTCCTAGTTCACTTTCATTGCAATCATGAAAATATAATCATCTATCATAATAAATTATATTCAATATCTACCTTAATAATGTTAATATATTTTACTCCTACATAAAAAATTTCACTATAACATTGGTACTGGAAACAAAATAAACGGGATATCTCATATGCTAATTAAGGATAAAAATGGGATATATATAAGAATGAAATTATATTAAGGGTATGATAATATGATCAAAACATTAAAATATAATACATAGTATATCAATGAAAATAATAAAGTGTTGCATCATAAATATTGGAAAGTATATATGAAATGACTCATAATGAAATAAAGATTATAAGCCATGAAATGATAACATTGGAATAAGATATCAAATTTATGAAGACACATAAACATATAATTTTATTTCCATTGTAGATAAGGAATACTATCAAGTCTATCTTAGTGAAATGGTTTCACTCCATAAACCATCTTAATAGTCATGTTTAATTCCAAATATTTTCTTAATGGACAATGTCCTAAAGTAAACAGGGTTACCTCCCTATTTCAGTCTTATAATACTAAATCATATTCACTCCTCATTATAACCATGTACTAATGAACCAAGTAAAATACTCATTCTGGACCTGTATTACTAAACCAAGATCATTACTCATTCTTTTCCTATATTAATAAATCTTGTTCACTCCTCATTATACCCCTATATAAATTAAATGTGTTCCCTCTACCTTCAAACCCATTACTACTGAATCAAAATCACTTCGCATTCCAGCACTATCATACTAAATCGACTTCACGTTTTATTGCATCTATGACTATATCAGGATATATAAATCTTTCACCAATACTTTGGATGGACATATACGTATTAACCAACACATTGGGTAATCATATATATATATGTGTTCCAAATGATAATAGAACGTTGATCATATTTTGAGCCATAAAAATAGATGGATTTCATAACCATCATATCATTACCCATGAAATGAAATGGGTATCATAAAAATTAGATCATATAATTACATGTGATAATGATTGACGTATCTCAATTATTTAATCAATGAATACAAAATTAAATGAATCAGGTTGTAATTGTGTTTTGTTGTGATATAATCATTCAAAGAGAAAACAATTTCATAGAAAACATGTCATTGTAAAAGAAAAACCATTCAAAAAATGGTGATGAATGGTGTTTTTGGAACATATCCCTATAAAAAAATCAATGTATCAATGGATTTCATATTATATGGATAATTATTTGGGAACGATCATTTAAAAAATTTATTGATGATAATATCCTTTAACAATGAATAACTGATTTTAAAATACAAAACATTTTGAAACATATTTTCTTTGAAAATAACATTGAAAAAAATAAAGGAGACATTGAATATAATTTATTTTTTATAAAACATTTAAATTTTTTGAAATAATTTGCCTTTCCAAATGATCATAAATAATCATTTAAATAAATTTTTAAAGCCTTTTTAAAAAATAATTGTTTTATTTATCGAAGATAAGTACTGTTTTATTTTATAAAAAAATATCTTAATCATCTAAAGTACCAATTTGTGTAAAGAACAGAACCAATATATGAGTATATCATTAATAACTATAGTTGATGAAAATTCCATAGTTTTCTTGAGAGAAGGATAATAATATTTCACCAATGTAAGAATAATTATAAACAATATCGATAAACATTTATAATGTTGGAATAAACTGTTATAACATCAGTAACATTGAATCATAAGACATAAGAGATAATATCGTTACATGAATTTCAAAGTATCATTAATATAATTATATTACTGAATATGTATTGAAATTGTATTTTATCAATTATGTTTAAAAATATATGTGCATAATGCAACATATGTCTCAAATAATGAAAATTGAGAAAAAATTACACAACAAATTTGGTAACATTTGATTTGTGAACCTCGTGTAAGAGATATCACATATTGGATATATAAATACCCATTATTATAAGGCTAATAATAATATAATACATTCATATGAAGTATATATAACACACAAAATAAACGAGTTGTGAAAATAGAATAAGTCTTGTTGAATGAAAATTTAGGACGCAATTACCCTTAATTCGTGAGTACCATTTGAATAGTGATATCTGTGAGAGAATAACAGAAATTGAAACCTCCAATAACGTTAGATAATTTAAATTAATTATATAACATACAATAAGTATTTATATAAACCAAAAACCTAGAATATGTTGTGAATAATGCATACATCTCTTAGGAATAAAATTGAGATGGGAAAACTCATCCCACAAGCCATGAATTTTTTATACACATTCAAAATTCTATATAATAAATATAATATTATTATAAATTTTCCAATGAAATATATTCCTATATAACATAACATATATGATCTTATTATGACATTATATAACGAATTTATAAACAATTTCTTATTATCATTTAGTTTCTGTTAATAACCACTTTGTGTTTCATATATGTTTTGACATGTCAATATTGATCCTCTTACATGGATCATGATTTACATATTTAATGAATTTAATTTTTTTTATATCAAATATTTGTTTTATGTAATTATTTTTATCAATATAGAAAATATATTTATATGAAATGAAATAAAATTTTCATTGAGATGGTAGGTCTTACATATGCTTCAGTGATGTTTTCATTTTCATGTCGTATGGAATGAAATAAAGTGACTAAAATATATGTATAGGTATATAAATTCATTGTAGATGAATTATTATTCCATATGTATCACATAACATTATATTACTCAGACTTAACTCATTACATGTATTGTGTTAATGAATCACATTGGTTTTAAGTGGAAATAGTCTACATTTCCAGAATGTATTTTATCATATTCCCACAAATTGGAAACTATTAAGGAATGTCTTATAAAACACTTATTGAAAAATTAATTTCTCATAAATATCATATACAAATATTATTTCTATAATTATTCAAATCCATTAAATTTGGTAATTGTAGAATTAATGGTATCTCTTTATGTGATGATAGTACTCTATAAAAACAAATTATTTTGGTTCATTTCATGCCTCGTGGCCAGGTTCAATTTCTCGATATTCTTGAAAAGTTATTTTGAAAAAAAATATTACATTTCATCATTGTAGGATTAGGTCAAACCTCCAAAATAAAAATACCTCCATATATTGTGGACATATATATATATATATTTTTAATCATGCAATAAAATTTATTGAGGTGGTGGAAAAATAAATAAAACTAATTTGTATGTTAAAGGCTATTATTCCTTCTTTGGGTAATTCCGTTGGTTTGAACCCAAAGACTATCTTGTTGTGTTTTTATCCCAATATGAGGAATATTGTATTATATGTGTGAATTTGGTATCTTATTATGTAGTGGGTTTTATGAGCCTAATTACTTGATAGGTTTGAATAAGTTATGGTTTGTGAGTTCCCTTTTATTATGGAGAATGATTACAATTATTGTAAATATAGAAAGGTAAAAACTAGTAATATGTGTCTTTTACAAAATGTTCCACCAATAATTTTCCATTTTCTATAATATATATTATATGGACATTATATGGGAATAAATTATCTTTTAAAACAATTTAGGTTATTTAGTCCCCTATGTATATTATTAACCATTAAGTAAACACGTTATTACCTTAATCATTATAATTAATGTTAATCACATTCACAAAATATTTTTATTTAATATCAAATTAGATCATAAAATAAATAATAAAATATGTTGCACAAAATTATGAAATCAATTTTGAAAAAATATATTCACATATGTTTTAGAAATTAAATTCAATATAATCCCACAGACGAGACAATATCATAGGTTTTATAAGTGAAATTTTTTAATGGTGTGAAATATTCTTATGTCAAATTTCAATGTGAAATTTATTATAATGACATAAATTATATTAAAGGATTTTTAATTTATATGAATATATTTTAATACCAATTAAAATTATAATATAAATATATCATTAAATTATATAAATAAGTAGTTTTAAATTAAAAATAATTATTTTTCAATATTCATCAAAAATGAATATTATAAAAAAAATAAACTAACCCTAATATAATTTTGAAATTATTAATGTATCACCCAAAGCTTACATGATTTGTTTCCCTTTTAATAAATCAATTTCTTGAGTTTTATGCACCATTGAGGTTTAGCACACCATGACCAATCAAACTAGCCGTTATGAGTAATAATAACCACTTTTTGAAATTTTATACAATTTATTTTTCAAAATTGATTTTATTATTAGATTATGATTATAAAAATTATCTTAGGGTGAATATTTTGGTATTTTTTGGGAGACTTATTTTTTTGATGAATAGTGAAAAACAATGCGTTATTATTAAAAATTGACTTTTCATTTAGAAAATTAGTTATTTTATTTAAATTTTTTTATGTAAAAATAGAAATATAATACCTATATATGTTCAATTTAATTCATTAAATCCATTTTAAAATAAGAATAGATGTATAAAATTTCATTGAATTTTTTAACCTCTTTTACCCACCTGATAGGCACATTTGCAATCTTTCATAATACATAATATTACTGTATAAATGAATTGAATTTAAAAAATCTAACAGAAATTATTGGCATATGTAATTAAAAAGTTATTCAATAGGATGAAAATGATTTTTGGTGAATAATATATTTTTAATTCTAATTACCACAGTTAAAAACAATTGGGTAATAAAGGTAAATATGATATTATAATTACATTAATCATGTCTTAATTCTATTGGAAAAGTGTATTTCAAACAAAATCAATATTAGAAATAAAATATGATCATTATGGTCCACATGGATTACATTAGGATATTTATTACTATTTTATTTTAAAAAGAGTTAAAAGTGTAAAATTCAATGATAAAAACTAAACCATTTTTTGTTTTATTAATATACAAGATATAAATTCGACAATAAATATTACTTAGAAATCTAATAGGATTATCAAAAAATTGATATTCTATTTATAATTTTTAGACATTAAATAATTAAATTTATTTATGAAACAATGATGATGGAATAATTACCTTATTATTAAAAGGATAAAATAATTGATATTACAAATATTAATAAAATTTTAAATTGAGTCTTTTGATGAATTCCTGTAACTTTCATGGTATATATGACATTTTATGTTTGACTAAATAATTTTTTTTTCGAATTCATAAAGTTGTTATGACATTCCCATTAACAAAATACCAAATAGTGTGAAAATTAACCTAAACGAGTTTTTTTAAAAAAAATACAATATTATTAATTGTGAAAATATTTTTAAAAATCTAATGATCAGCCAAAGGAAATAGATAAGGTAATATATATCAATAATTAACAACTTGGGGATTTTTAAGCTCTTTTTAGTATGTTTATTTACCATATATTTTAACAATACAAAAATCCATGCTTAAAGTTAAACTATTTAACTAAGAATTAAATCTTAAAGATAAGGTTAATTTGGTGACCTAAAACTATCTAAAACCTATTGGTTGATAGGTCTTTGATCCATACACACAATATCCATGAAATTAATTCTTTTAGAGCCACTATAAACTGAATACAATTGTATAATAAAACAATATTTCATTCCTTTTCTAAAGTGACCCTCACCAATATTATAAAAGGATACGTTACCTTCTCTCATAATCACACCTCTGAAAACTTTTGTCTCTGCCAAAACCTTCTCAAATATCCTCCCAACAACCCTCAAGTTTACCTAGAGGCATTATATTGATCAGAATGATAACCTAAAGATACCTTTTGAACAAATCAAGAAGAAACACCTGGAGAAGAGGTAATAATTTCACCACCTCTTTCAAAGTACTTTTCATCTTCCACATACTATTTAATTGTTGTTTACAAACCTAAATAATAACTGCATTACCATATATATAATGTTATTTTATTATAAAAATTGTACAACCATATTCATTATTCAATCCATCCTATGAATGACAAGTCACTATATGTGCGTACGTACGGCTTACCCTCTCCACGTCGTGGTGTAGTTTGTTATTCAAACACATCATTATTTGGATGGATATAATAATTAGTATAACTGATGTAAATAATAAATATAACACATTAATTATTATTTATATTTGAAATAACATCCAATTGCATACGATTTCACCCTCAATAGAATGATATTGTTTCTCGTGCATACATATGGATTACCGTCTCTACGAACGCGATGTGATTCATTCCCCATTCGTAATCATTCAAGAATAATTTTAATTTTATGATTAAATATAATATTTATGAACATAATATTTTAATGGATATTAATTAAATATATACTATCCATAACAATCATGACTTACATAACAAAATATATAAAGAAAAATGAATCAGTTAACACACGAAACAATGATACCCCTTAAATATTATTTAAAATGAAATATTAGAAGACAATATATGATATAATATTTATGTTTCTGATTATTGTATAATTTAGTAACAATTAGTTTACTATTATAGGTGTTTTAAACACACCCTTGATCTAGTTAAAGATTAAGGTAATGGTTAATTTTACAATATCTTCTTTATCTGATGTTGTTTATACCTGACTATCAACCAAGACCTCTTTATAATCCACATATTTGTTACCTAAAAATATATTTCAAAATATTTTTATAATTTATTATACTATGGTTTAAAGAAATATATAACCTTGAGTGATTTTTTACAAAAAAATCATTAATGGAATCATTCAGTCATTTTGCAAACAAGGTCATTTACGCCCTTTTCGACAAAATTAAGGAAAGAATGTTTTTTAACTTATATGGAGGGCGTAGATATTTTCCACGGTCATAATACCTTCGAATATTCCTTAAAAATATTATAAGAATATTTTAAATATAAGTGTTTTAATTTATAATTACATGACTTTTAAATGATTTCAAAATAAAGATAGATATTTCTCTCAAATAGTTTTTAATTCATCTTTGTCAACATCTTTTGATGGATTTTTAACTTGATTCAAGTTGATTTATTATGATATAATTATACATATTTTATTGAAGATTTTGTGATATATTTGAATTTAGATGTGTTGTTTTTCTACCATTCCTAGATTATGGTTAATGTATTAACATTTAGTATGCATTTTTAATACGAGTGTTTATGTTATGTTTCATCCATTTAATATGAGAATGCATTGGACTTAGTAAGTGATGGGTGAATCCCTCTACATCACTTCGATGAATTAGTAGGTCTCCTAGAAAATCTACTGTCTTGGTATAAGGCCTTGAATAAATCTAATTTTTAGTCATGGAACAAGGCCTTGACTGTGTGGTTTTGATGTTCGACATTATGAATTCCATCATTATAAAATTAGCTATTGATATTACATGTGATTATTAGACAAGTAGAATATCCATGTGAATAAGTAAATGACATTATTTCATTTATATTTTCAATATTTTTCTATTGTTTATGATTGAAAGGGTTGTGTTTTAGTCTAATAAATTTTCTAAAATGTTTATGTTTATTTATGAATGTTCCCGCTGAATGTTTATCCTCAATAAGCACCAATTATCACCTCTTTTGATGTTTTATTTTTCCAAGGATGTGAAGAAGAATATTAGGATTGACATTCATGGATAGTCTAAGAGATATTAATTTGGTCCAAGGATACAAAATGTGTTTGTTTTTAATTTTATAATGTAATCTAAATCTTCGGTATGTATCTAGAACATCCAAGTCTACTAAACTGGTCGTTATTTCAAGATTTGATCTTTTCTGATCATGAAATTGTTATGTAATAATTCATTGAATCTGGGTAAAAAGCATCTAGGCATTAATATTGGTATCCATGAATGTTTATTACAAACTTGGAATCTATATTTAGACAAAAACCACTGATTATAGAACATTACCCTAACATATACATTGAGGATTAGTATAGAAAAAACAATCTAAAATTCTATTAATGTAGATATGTTGTGTATTTTACAAGAAATACATCCATATCTAGATACAAGAAGGTATTGGGGACAATGACACAGATGTACCTAGGAATGAAAACTTCAACAAGGTTTTTTGGGCTTGACCTGAGGTATCCAGGTACATGACAACGAGCCTTATTTCACTATTGGCTATGACACTCTCGAGGGATATTATTAAGACAATTCACATTTTCTTAAAAAACCATTATTAAGTATTTATCTATAAATGAATCCCCAAAAGAACATTTTTATATGATTATGGATTATATGCATAAACTATTCAATTTATGTTAGGTGTTTTACAAGTTTGACTTATGTATTGTGATTCATAATATAGTCTAGTGTATTACATTATTTAGAAATGGTTCCCAGTTTAGGGGATGGAAACAATATCAATGCACGTAACACATGTAGGTATTTTCCTCCAATTGAAGACAATTATAGTGGAGTTGGTGGCTCAACTAGTGATGAAAACCTTATAACCATACCTAGAAAAGTCACTCAAGTTATGAATAATAACCTTACCCATATGGAGCACCCTAATATAAAACGCAAAGGATAATGTTAGATCGCTTCACAAGGTAACAACCACCAACCGTCAGTGGGACTAATAATCAATTTGTATATGAACATTGTATAAGATCATTAGAGAAAATATTTCTTTCTTTGGAGAGTCGTGAAAGGGAAAAAGTTTTCATTGACATTTTTAGCCTCATGGGAGATACATATCAATGGTATTCATTATTTCAAAACACAATGGAGGATGAATAAGAATCAAATATGGAATATGGGGAGCATTAACATCTTTTATTAAAACAATTTGTTCCTCATGACCATTGATTTGATATGGAAAGACAATTTTGGTGTCTAAGGAAAAAGGAGGATGAAAATGTCAACAAGTATGTGTATAAATTTAAAAGGATATGAAGGCATGAAGGCGATTATATATGTAACCCAAGGAGTAGTATTGATTGATTCTTCGATGGGTTAACACCATTTCAATATCGTGCATTAGTATCACAATCCATCTCATCGTACGAATATATTGTCTCTTGTGCAATCAAAACTGAAAAGGAATTCTCTAAATCTTGTAACATTAAAGAAAAGCATAAGAAGAATAGATCTGTTGAACCCTCTGGAAATGGAAATAAGGGAAAGAAGGGAAAATATGAATTTCTATCCTGCATTAAATATGTGAAAAAACACCATATTACATTCCTAATGGTAATGAGGGACTATTACAATTGTGGTGAAAATGTCCACCAAGCTCGTGATTGGATGGAAAAGAAAGTGTCTATCGATGATGAATGATAAAATTATATAGAAATGGGTAATTATGAAAATATATGACTAATAAGTCATAGAAACATAACTCAGAAAAGGTGAAGGGATCCAGGCTAAGCTTATGCGATCACTACTGCTGAGGTTGAAGCTCCGATTGATGTTGTGGCAGGTAATTTAATGGTTTCCTTAAATTTAGAAAATGAATTATTTCATTTTGGATCATCGTATTGTTTCATATCTTCACAATTTTCTAATAAAAATATACATTTCTACTTATATTTAACAAGTAATTTGTTAGTCGAAGCACTTAACTTATGTATCATTATAACAATACTTTTTGAATCAGTTCCCATTAGGCCATATAAAAGTACATTATCTGTTAATCTGATCACCATACCCATGATTGAATTTGATATAATCCTCATTATGGATTGGATTTTGGACCATGATGCATAAATTTATTATAAGAAAAAGGATGTTACAATTATCTAAGATGATACGGATTATCATATCATTAGAGAAGAAATGTCACCAAATGATTCTTATCTAGATCCACCACCCGTATCTCTATTAAAATAAAATATTGGGGAGGAATATAATGAAATAAAAATGGGTGGCGAAATGAATGTACAAATAGAAGACGTACCAATTTTGAAAAAAATATGTTGATGTGTTTCCATTGGATTTACCTGTACACCCTCTAAAAACTGAAATTGAATTTTCTATTGACATCATTCCTGGTTGAAGGCCCATATTAAAGAACCCTTATAGAATGGCCACTATGGAATATGTGGATGTAATGAAATAAAATGGATAATTTAGTAATAATTTATTTATTAACTCTAGTGTTTCTCCATAGGGAGCCCCTATTCTTCTTGTAACGTAGAATAATGGATCAATGCGGTTTTTCATTGACTATAGGGAGATCAAAGACTTATCAATGAAGAACGTTTATCCACTACAATTATATGATGATTTATTCGACAAAATTGATTGGTATGAATATTTTTGAATGATTAACTTCGATCTGGATATCATCAGTTGTCTTTTAGGATGGACGAAATTCGAAAAAAAATATCGAACCAGGTACTGACATTACAAGTTTACAGTAATGCCTTTTGGACTGACTAATGCACCATATGTTTTCATGGATATAATTAATAGAGATTTCAAAGAATATATTAATGACATTATAGTAGTATTTATTGATGACATCTTGGTTTACTAAAAAATATATGAAGATCATGAAAAACACTTGCACACTATTCTGAAAAACCCTCAGAATAAATGAATTATATGGGATGTTTAGCAAGTGTGAATTTTGGATTCAAAAAATTTCTATTGCTGGCCATATTGTCCCTAACATTGGAATCCTTATCTATCCTTCAATGACAAATGAAATACCTAAATGGCCATCACCAAAAAGTATAACTAAGGTACACAGTTATATTGGAATGCAATGTTATTATCGTCTATTCATCCAAAAATTTTGCCTTATTGGACAACCCATTATCCAATATCACACGTTAAGGGGTTAAATTTGTTTAGAAAAAATTGTCTGAAAATGTTTTGAAAAACTGAAGAGAATATTAATCAATGCTCATATCATGACTCCACCATTAGGGAATGATGTGAGTTTTATTTATTGTGATGTTTCAAAGAAAGTACTTGGTTCTGATCTTATGCCGAATGATAGAGTTATTTCATATGTATCACGACAACTAATAATATATGAAAAAAACTATCCCACTCATGATCTACAGTTAAAATCTTTATTCATTGTTTTGAAGATATGAGGACACTATCTTTTTGGTTAAAATTCAACATATATGTTGATCACAAGAGTTTGAAGAATTTTTTCTCACAAAAAGAACTCAATATGAGTCAAATTATATTGATCGAACTAGTAAAAAATTATGATTTCACAATACACTACCACTAGGGGTAAGGAAATAAGGTGGTAGATGAATTGAGAAGAACTTTTCAAAGAGTTTTGAACAAGATGAGAGTTTTAAGGGATCATATGTTCATAGATCTAGTAGAAATGGATGTGGGAATAATCATGGAATCTGAAACATCAATACTTTTTAAATTGGATTACAATCCATTTTTATTGGAAAGGATAAAAATTTCATAGACAGATGATGAGGAGTTTTAAAAAAATTAAAGCTATTTGTGATGGAAGATTGATTGACTTCGTATATGAAGAAGTAATTTTGGAATTTGGTATGAGAATTTGTGTTCTTGACAAACCTAGTATAAAAAGGGAATTGTTGGATGATGCTCATAGCTTGAATTTTAGTTTTACTCATTGGAAGTGGTATGATGTTTAGAAATATTATGGATCATTTTTTGTGGGACAACATGAAGAGATAGATTTTTGATTATATGTCACGATATATGGTTTTTTAATAGGTGATGGCTAGAAGAAAAAATCTGGGAGGAGTCATACAACCTCTTCCCATACCTGAGTGTGAAATGGGATGATATTACATTTGAAGTTTTCATGGGACTACCAAATAAACCTAGAATAAATGATGCAATATGGTTCTTTGTTGATCGTCTTACCAAGTCTGCACATTTTCTTTCTATAAGAGAACATTTACCACTTGACTGTTTAGAAATAATATATTTTAATGAAGTTGTATGACTTCAATGGGTATACATATCAATTTATTTTGACCATGATACCCATTTTACATCAAAATTCTAGAAATATCTTCTGAAAACCCTGGATACTGAAATTTGTTTGAGCGCTGCCTACCACCCTCAAACTGACGGTCAATTAAAATGGACGATGCAAACCATATGAAACATGTTAAGAACTAGCTCACATGACTTTCAAGGTATGTGGGATTAATATTCACCGATGGTAGAATTTTTATATAACAATAATTTCTATTCATGTATACAAATTGATCCTTATGAAGTGTTATATGGATTGAGATACCACATACCACCTTGTTGGGACGATGTTGGTGAAATAAACTTGTAGGCTCAGAACTTGTTAAAGGAACAATGGAAAAGGTTAAGATTATCCAAACCAAAATCCAAGAAGCTCAATGTAGGTAAAGAAGTAATGCCGATAATCTAATGAAGGATTTTGAATTTAATGTATGAGATCATGTTTTCTTGATGGTATCTCCATGGAAGGGTGTTATACATTATGGTAAGAAGGGTAAATTATATCCTAGTTACATCAGACCTTTCGAAATTAAAGAACACATTGGATTTTTAGCTTACTATTCAGAAATGCCTCCATGTCTCTCTAATGGTCATGATATGTTCCACATATCACTGTTAAGAAAATACATGACTAATCCAATGCATGTACTCACCTATGAAGAAATATAATTGGAACATTATCTGTCATATTGTGAAGACCCTGTAAGGATTCTTGATACCAGAGAACAACTTCTGAAAACTAGACGACTAGACTGGTCATGTTCTACGCAGAAACCATAAGATGGAAGAGGAAACATGTGAACATGAGGAACATATGATGATGTACCACTTGAATATTATTTTCTTGTAGTTTTCTAGAAATTTTTAGGATGAAATAATTTGAAGGAGGGAAGGATGTAACAACACAAGCTTCCACAGTGTGTTTCCTTTGGAATGATGCAATAACTTGCGTTGTATGAAACTTTGAGTTCTAGCACACCAATAACAATCAAACTAATCTTTATGAATATTAAAAACCAAATTTTAAAATTTAATAAATTTGGTTCTTCAAAATGGACTTCATTTTTTTATTCATAATATGAAAAATAACATAGGGTGAATTTTTGTAATTTTTTTGAAAGCTTTCATATTTTGATGAATAGTGAAAAACAATGCGTTATTATATAAAACCGACTTTTTATTTAAAAAATATGTTATTTTAATTAAATTAATATTAGGTCAAAATAAATTCATAATACCTATATATGTTCAATGTAATTCATTAAAGTCATTTTATTATAATATTTGATGTATAAAATTTTATTGATTCTTTTTTCATAATTTACCCACCAACGAGGAAAAATTGAAAATTTTCATAAAACATAATTTTAATGATTATGTGAATTGAATTTAAAAAATCATAGAGACACGGTTGAAATAATTATGTAATATTTGGTTCAAAAGGTTGAACATAATTTTTGGTGAATAATTACTTTGGAATTTTATTTAACACGGTTAAAAGTAAATAGTGTAATTAAAGTTAAAATTTATATTATAATTACCCTAACACATGTTATAATTTTATTTGATAAGTTTATTTTGACAAAAATAGAAATTAGGAATAAAATATTATTCTTTAGGTCCACCTGGATTAGATTATGACATTTATTATTAATTTATTAAAAGAGTAGTTAAAAATGTTAAATTCAATGTTTGATGACTAAACCATTTTTAGTATAGGCTTATACATAACATAAATTTGGCTGTAAATATTCATTATAAATAAAACATTATTTCCTAAATAATGGTATATTATTTATGAGTTTTAGAAATTAAATAATTAAATTTATTTATGACCCAATGATGATGCAATAATAACCTTATTAGTGAATGCTTAAAATTATTGATATTATAAATATTAATATAATATTTATTTGAAGCTTCTGATGCACTACACTAAATTTATAAGTTCATATGACATGATAGGGTTGATTAAATAATTTTTTTTCAATGTTATAATGTTTTTATGTCTTTCTCAAAAACAAAATAACAAAATGTGTCAAAATTGACATAAATGAGTTTCGGAAAAAAACTATATTATTAATTGATATAAAATTAATAAAAATATAAGGTCCAGAAAAAAGAAAATTCATAAATTTATATATATTAATAATGAACCACTTTGGGTTATCTAGGTGTTTTATATTATGATTATTATCATCTTAGTATAATAATTCAATAATACATTGTAAAATGTAAACTATTTAACTAAGAATTTAATCTAAATGATAAGGTCAATATGGTTACCTAAACAGGTCTAAAACCAATTTTTTGAGATTTTTTGTACCCAAACCCACCTTATAGTTGAAATATATCATTTTTAAGCCATTATAAACCGAATATGATTTTATAATAAAATAATATTTTAGGTTTTTTCTAAAGTGACTTGCACCTATCTTATAAAAGGATACATTCCATTCTCTCAAAATCATTCCTCCAGAGACTTTTTTCTCAGCCAATCCCATCTAGAATATCCTACCAACTAACCTAAATTATACCTAGGTACCTTCATTTGATCATAAATCCAACCTATGGATTCCTTTAGATCAAATCAAAAGGAAACACTTGAAGACGAGGTAAAAATTTCTCCACCTCTTTCAAAGTTCATGTCTTCTTCCACTTCGTCTTTATTTGTTGTTTCCATAAAAAAATAATAACATTATTATCTTATATATTCTTTAATGTTATTTTAAATATGGTACAACAATATTCATTATTCTATCCATACTATTAATGAATGTTACCATAGATGCCTACCTACGGCTTACCGTCTTTATGTCATGGTGTAGTTTGTTATTCAAACACTTAATTATTTTGATGGGTATAATAATGAGTATAACTGATGTAAATCATAAATATAACATGTTAAGGATTCATTATATAGGATATAACATCCAATTACATGTGATTTATTCATCAATAGAATGATGTTGTCGCTCATGTGTACGTATAGATTACCTTCTCCCCGAACGAGATATGATTCAGTCCCCATCATAATAATTCCAAGAATAATTTAATTTTATGATTTAAAAAAATTTCTAATAAATTAATATTAGTTTGGATATGAATAAAATACATCTTATCCATAATAATCATGACTTACGTAACAAAACATAGAAAGGAAAATGAATTAGTTAACAGCCGATACAATGATACTACAAAAACATTTTTAATAGTGAAATATTAAAACATCATATATGATATCAGATTTATATATGTGGTTAAGGTATAATTTAAAAACACTTAATAAACAATTATATAGTAGGTTAACATATCCTCAATCAAGGAAAAGTAAAAGTTAAGGGTTAATTCCACAATGACTTCATTATACGAGTTTGTTTATATTTCAGTATCCACTAGGACCTCTTTATCATCCACATTCGAGTTTCTTAAAAATGTATTTCAAATAATTTTTGATATTTCAGAGACTATGGTTTTATGTCATTTATACCCTTGGTTTAATTTTTTTTAAATTTTTATAAAGGAATCTTTCTATCATTTTAAAAACTAGGTCTATTAGGACCTTTTCTAAAAAATTATGGAAGGAATGTTTTTTTAACTTATACGACACATGTGGCTATTTTCCACCGTTACAACACCTAAGAAGATTCCCATACAAGAATATAAATATAATTCCAAAATAAATTTTTTCATATATAATTTCCTCACATTTAAATTATTTCAAAATAGAATGAAATATTTCTATCAAATAGTTCCCATTTCATATATTTCAACATCCGTTGATGGATTTTACACTTGTTTGAAGTAATTTTATTATGATAAAATATTCCATATTGTATTGATGGTTTTGTGATATGTTTGAATGTGGATGTGTTATTTTTATACAATTCATGGATTATGGTTAATGTATTAACATTTCGAATGCTATTTTTATTAAGAAAGTTTATGTTATGTTTCATCCTTTACATATGGGGATTGCATTAGACTTAGTAAGTGATGGGTGCAGCCCGCTATAGCTCATTGATGGTTCAGTAGCTCTCATGAGACAAACTACTGTCTTGGAACACTTCATTGAAAAAATATTATATTTTGTCTTGGCACAAGGACTTTACTATTTTGTTATGATGTCTGACAATATGGATTCAATCATTATAAAATTGGCTATTGATATTACATGTGATTATTCGACTAGTAGAATATCCATGTGAAAAATAAAATGAATTATTTTATTTATATTTTCCATATTTTTATGATCTTTAAGTTTAAAATTATTTTGTTTTAGTCTTATTCATTCCTTAAATGTTTATGATTATTTATGAAATATTTCTCTATATTGTTGTCTTTACTGAGCACCTAATCTCATACCTTTCTATGTTTTATTTTTACAAAGATGATAAGAAGTATATTAGGGTGAACAATAAGGATAGTCTAAGGGAGATTAATGTGTTAAAAGGAGACAAAATTTTGATGATTTTCATTCCATAAGGTAATGTAAAACATATTTCTGTATCTAGGACTTCCAAGGTGACGATATTGATCAGTCTTTCCGGATTTGATCCCCTGAGATCATGCCAATGTTATGTAATAATGAACCGACTCTAGATAACTAGTGTCGAGGAAATAAAAATCATTTAAAATAGATTTTAATTTTATGAATTAATATCTATAATGTTTTCTGAAATTATGATTAATATAGGCCCGCATCAAAAAGTTCATAAAATTTCCTTTTTGAAAAATAAAATTTTATTCATAAAATTAGGTATATTATTATATTTTTTGTATTATTCACAATAGATGGAAATTAAATTGTTTTTTTTAATAATATATATACCATTAAAACCATTTTTTGAAATGTTTTTGAAAGAATTTATTAAGTTCAAACATGTTTGGTTGAAAAAATATAATATCCCTCATATGATTCCATATATTTTTAAAATAGATTTAATTAAATAAATAGTAAATTTTTCATAAAAAACTTTTCATATATACATGTGTAATTGATAATATCATAACATAAATAATCTTATTCCAAACCTACATTTTAGTGGCTAGGTGAAAATTGTAACAATATTTTAATAATATTATTAATTGTACATTATAAGATGGTAAAACAAGTCCTTGTGTGTAACGCAAGCAACCAAGGGATCCTAGAATTCTATATAACATGAGAAAAACACAGGGTTGAATGTTCTCAAAGTTATTTTATGTGGTTTTTTTAATGTAAAAATTACATTGAATTGAATTTAACACAATCCAATCCTACTGTATTCAAATATCATAATAAGAAATTTTTATTGTGTGAAATGAAAATTAGAAAAAAGAAAAAATTACTTCACAAAAAAAACTATAAAAATTAATGGTGTTGAATTATTCCTCCCATTAAAAGATACATCACCCTTAAAATTTCTCTGGCACATCAATTGTTTAACACCTGAATGTTTCTTTTATATAATCAAACAAAATAAACTGAATACTAACATATTCCTCAAAAAATTAATGCAAGAAACATAACAATTAAACAAATTAACTCATATCTATGTTTCATTATAGGAGAACATAGGTGGGAATGGAATATTATACAAGGAAAAAAACATAAATAATTATAGGCCAGGATTGATTTATTTCATTGCAATCTAGTGAATGATCTATTTATGCTAACGGCCTCAAAACCATAAATCTAAAATGATTTATAAGACCAAAATTACAATATAAATGAAGGTATTAAGATAAATATTTTTAAATATCCCATTCATAATTATTATGAATTATTTTAATGTATAATAATGTTACGATATATACATACATAACCTCATTCCTTTTCTTACTCATAATACCACTCTTTGGTATTTCTTTTCTTGATTTACACTTTTCCACCAACTCCTTGAAATAATGGTGAATTTTTCATTCCTAAAGTACTAATTGATCAAGGGGTAGGATGAAAATTCATTCCATATATATTTAGTTTAAATAACAAAATAATGGTTATAAAAAATTATATAACGTGGATAAATATTTATATATCGATATATCACTTTAATCATTAAAACCTCATCTGAAGTATAACATATGTCATTTTATTAATGGATATCATTGTAACCCATCCAAAAGATGAATATCCAAAACACCTTAAATAAGGTCAAACGAAATTTATTTTAATCTGAACATTGATCCTTATATATAATAATGTTGATATTGGTTGTCACATAACTAATATGTGAATATCTACATATTTTATTCTCTTGAACGATGGTAGTCACCTGAATTAGCATAAACCATTTTTTAAAACTTGAATGATTTCATATTCATAATTTTATTTGATATATTCCTAGAATTCCAAAAATATCAATCATTGATATGAAAAACTACTCTTTATCGAATCCTTTATTTTTTGGATATCATAGATTCTATCAAAATTAATTATTCCATATCAATCATCTCTTCATCCAATATAAAAAGAATTTCACCAACCTCAAGAACACAAAAACAATAATATTTCTATAGTTTGAATATCAAATTTCCCTTAAAATAACTTTTTTAATTCATCACCACCATTCAATATATCCTTTTAAATCCTTAATGAAAATTTTATACAAAAAATAAATATATATTTCATGATTAATATAACAAAATCATTAAATTAAAAATCATATAACCTTCAATCATATAACATTACTCATAAACCATTGCACATGCATCATCATCTTATTCCTTAATACCCCTTACCTATAATATGAAATATGAAACATACACTAAGGCTCCAATAAAACATTTTAACCATGAATCATAAGTATAATGAATAAAATAATATTATAACATCTCATACCATTCACAAGTTTTCATGGTCTTCTTATATTGAGTTGTATAATGAGTACTTGTTCCACCATCCTGGTTATTTTCATGGTATTTCGACATAGGAAATTGATTTTAATAATTCCCATACTTACCTCATATATAATATTCAATGTTAACCATGTTCTTTATAGTTCCCTATATTAACTAAAACCAAAAATTATATTGAGAAAGCAACTATCATAATAGAAAACAATATGATCATGAAAATAACATATATTATTTCTAAATCTTGCATTAATTTTCAAGAATCTATCAAACCATAGGTCTACCACATATTAATCATGCTCATATTCTATATAAAAAATTATTGATAGTAAATAAGGAGTATTTGGATTACCAAATCCTATCCTCTGGGAGTGTGAAACCAGGTGTCTACCAAGGCCTCTTGTCATAAAGCAGTCCCATATTGAGTCGAGCTTGATAGGGAGTTTTCAGTTCTGTTACCCCTATGTACATGTATGTTGGATACATGTATTCATTTAGTTTCAGGGAAATATATTAATTTCATTAAATCCACTCTCTAAATACTTTACCAAAATACCAGGAAATAATTAAAATCATTAAGTCCTCCATATGGGTATCCTTAGACACATCCACAAATGTCTGGTTAGATATTTCCCTCTGTATCACAATTTTTTTCCCATAATAGTTTCTGATGGTTGAATAAATCATTAATTTGAAACCAACAATAGTGACAGAGACATTAAAAACATGAATATTACATCAAAATAGATAAATATTGAGAACATTACAAATATGCATTCCTCAATACTGTAACCGTTTAGTGTCCTTGGAACCATGGAAACAAAAACATATATCTTGGTGAAAGATCATCCTCATCTACCATAATAATATAAAACATTAGTAATACATCTTAAAATAATTCTTCATAACCTAGTGAATGAAAATATAAGAATGGGGTCAGATCAGATTATGAGCAATGGTAAACAAGGTAGATATGTAATCATAATAAGATTAAAAGGGTAAGAGAATAAGATAGTCAAAAAAATTAGTATACCCTTAATATCAAATATAATAATCAGGTTTCATGTAATATATATTTGTATTTCATAAGGCATGAAACATTAAAAATTAATAGCATCACTAATGAATATATAACACAAGAATAAGAAAACAAATTATGGAAGACACGTAGACATATAAAATTATTTACATATTAGTCATTGATTACATCCAAAAATATATTTTAGGATGGGGTTCACAACCGAAAACACAATTTTAGTAAAGATTAACTCCCAATACCTTCTTTGTGTTTAATATACTCCACATAACTTGGTTTACTCTCTATTTGATCCTTGTATTACTTTATTGGGTTCACTCTTCATTCCTACCATTTATTAATAAACATAGTTCACCCTTCCTTCCAGTCATGTATTACTGAACCGAGTTCACTCTTCATTCATGTTCTACAGTACTGAACTTTGTTCACAACCCATTCTAGTCTATTATTACATAACCGAGTTCACACCTCATTCAAACCATATATTGTTTTCTTGAGTTCAATGCTCGTTCTAGCCCAAACAAATTGTACTATGTTCACTCTTTATTTCAACATTTTCTATCGCATATAGTAAAAAAATTAATCATTTTATTAATATATATGTCCTACCAATAACATAATAATATCAGAAATACATGTTTAACAATATAATAAATGATTAATCATATCATGACCAATAAATAGATATTAGTATCATATACATAGTTTCAGCATCCCTAAAAGGAGGTTGGTGCCATAGAAAATTACTAAGATAATAAACTATGTTAAAGGGATATGTTCCATAATTATTTGATAAAATTATTACTCTGGAAATGAGATAGGATTCGTATGTTATTTATCTATGACTATCTAATTAATGAGAAATGCGTTTCATAAATAATATGTAATCTTAAACACAAAAAATTCATGTAAAAGTCATAAATTTGGTCCTAGGATGATATCCCTAATAAATAAAAGAATATATCAAGGGATTTGACCATAAATGGAAAATAAATTTGAAAGTAAAATTTGAAACATTTCTTGAGAAAAATAACCTTCCAAAAATGAGAAAAATACTATTAAAATTATGGAACAATTTTATAACATTTCACTTCAAAAATAATAATGAAAACATATAATTGCGTATTGTAAAATATTATAAATCACAATTTAAGCATAATTTTTTTTGAAATGATTTTAAATAGAATATGGGAAAAATTATCACTTCAAAAAATTTATAAAAACATTTTTAAGAAATAAATATTTACTAATGAAGATAAATAAAGTTGGATTTTCTTAATAACAATTAATTAATCAGCTAAAGTGAAAATGAGTGTAAAAACTTTATACCAAAACATTAACATATCATGAATTAAAATAGTATAATAAATATATGAATTTTTATTGAGATATGGAACATAATATTTCATCAATAAAATTTTAATCTTAATAAATCTTGTTAAAATATGAGATTATATCACTAAACTCGCACCACATTGGTAATGTTGAATTTAATCCCAGTTATTTAATATAATTTCATGAATGTTCAAATATCATTAAAATAGTAATATTAATTATAAAACATGTCAAAGATTGTTATATACACATCATAAAATAATACAAGTTCATAATACCACATGTGTATCAAAGAATGAAAATTTTAAAAAAACTAGATTAAAACTTTGTAGACTTTTGAACTGAAAAACCCATGAAAGAGAGATAATATAATAAATATGTATATAAATATAAATTTAATTATAATAATCATAAAATTAATTCATGGTAATTAGATATACCACTGAAAATATATCAGTGTGGAATATGGCATAAGTCTCATACAAATAAAAGTGAGACTTGAAATCCCCTTAGTACTTGAGTATCTTTTGAGTCCTAATATCCAACAGATAATAAAATAAATGAAAATTTTTTTATAAAAAAATAAATGATATTAATAATATAACATTTCATAGGTAGGTATATATAGTAAACAATAAGAATAATTGGTTAATATATGATATATCTCAACGATATAAAAGTTAGTTGAGAAATCACATACCTATAATAATGAATGTATTCATATATGTTAAAAAATAATGTATAATAAGTATATGTTTATTATAGTTCTACCAAAAATATTCTAATATATCATACCTTATATGTTTTTTTATCAAATTAAATTACCCATTTTTTAAAAATTTCATGTTAAAGCTACTTTTTGGGTAACAACATCAATTTTTTCATATATGTTTTGACATTTTATTATTGATCAAATCACTTAGAAAATTATTTAATTACGTTATAAATTTAATAATTTATATTAGAATCATATATATTATGTATATAAGGGATTATTTTAATATATAAAAGATAAAAATAAGAAATATCATCTACTATTCATGACGATGCAAGGTCGTAAGTATGCATGAATGTTGTTTCAATTTTCAGTTCATATTGAATAAAATTATTAAAATGATATATATATATATATTCCTTATATTATAATTAATATGTATTTTATATAATATAATTTTATTTTTAAAACAATTAATAAATTAAGTTTATGAATTGAATAAATCACATATCTTTGATGAAGCGGTAGTCTACAATTCAACAAATAAAGTAATCTTAATCCCACAAAATGAGATACTTGTATGTATGTTTTATATAATAATTCCAAATGAAAAAAATAATTAAAAAATATAATAAGTATCTTAAAAAAAATTATTTCCATCATGATTCACTATCATGAAAGGTAGTAATGAATGAACATATAACATGTGTTCATGGGGTGTTAGACCGCCGTACACATGAACGATGAATGTGTATCCCATTTTATAGAAGTATTTATATGTGTATGTCACACCCTCCACTGAAAAAAATGATTATATTTCGGATACTAAATATATTATATAGGTATGTAATATAAATAATTTAAGTGTGCATAATTAGAAGAATTAAAATTTATTATTGAGGGATCTTACCTCAACATTGGGAAATTAATTTTAGTTAACATTTAATGAATAACATGGATATCACTAATCCCAATGTGAGGCTTATAAGATTATAGGAAGGTTTATGGGAGTGTATTTGGGATGGTTTTTATGTTAATAGTGACATTTTATGTCTCAATAAGTATTGGGGGTGTGAGTTTATGATTATAGCAGAAGCGTGGTGGCATTCATTTATATATGAAAATATTACCCTATTGAGAGGTCTCCATTAAATCATGTGACCCAAAAAAATACATTTTCTAGAAATGTTATATATGGTTGAAATATGACAACCCAATTGATTTCAATATTTTTCACGGTTAATTTCCCCTTAAGATATATTGCAACCACTAAGTAAAGAGGTTTCTACATTAATCACGATGACTAATTTTAATTATATTCCCTAAAATTTTGGTAAAAATAAAGTTGAACATAATATAAATAATAATTTATTTCTAATCCAAAAATGCAATCCATTTTGAATAATAAGGACAACATAAGTACCCGATATAAATTTAAATGTAATATCATTTATAGGATGAGACAAGATGTTTTTGAAGTGAAAATGACCAAGAATTTGAAATTTTTTATAAACAATTTCAATTTTATACTAATTTTAATTAAATAAAGTGTATTAATATATTTATAACATATCTAAACATTATTTAAAAAAATAAAAAATAAAAAATTTTCATTATTAGAAATCTATATTAAAAATAAATTTTCTATTAATTTTTTTATTTTTCACTATACATTCAAAAATGAAACATCTAAAAATAAATTCAAAAAAATAACCGTAATGAAATTTTAATGTTTCTTTTAAGAAAAATAGGTTAATGTGGTCAATTAAAATTTTTAATAGTTTAAAAATTAGATTAATAATAGTTTCTCTTTTAAAAGGCTTTAAAATTACATTATATATATATAAGTATAATTGCAATTATGTTTATCACATTTCAATAAAACACATATTATGAACACTAAATAGTTGATTGAATATAATTTTTATATAAATATAATTAATATCATATTTCATAAGATGTTTTGTTATTTTATTTGGGTAAAACATGTTTTAGTTAAAAAATACTTTTTCTAGGAAATTGTTTTCATATATTTTCAAAATGGATTTATTTTCATTTATGTTAAACTAGTTACCAAATAAATATTTGAATATAGATGTATAAAGCATATAAAAACAATTTAATTAAAACTATTAATAAACTCCATTAAAATGTTTAGGTGAAGAGTATGATATTATTTTAATAATATTAGTTATAGTACATTATTGATATGTAGATCTATGTCTTCTATGTAATGAAAGAAACAAAAGAAACTTGGAATTATGTATAAAATAATCCAATAATAGTGTTCAGTGTATAACAGCTATCATTTGAATTTCATGTTTTGAAAATATAAGTCGGTGTTCTGTGTAATTCGTTCCATTGCTAGTGATTTCAATATCATAATTTATGCTCAGTGTTTTTTGAAATAAAAAATATCTACAATATTAATATAAGTCGAACAAAAATATATCACAAAATATCCTATTATTTCACATTTACAATGTGAGTGTTCTTTTATTCTTGAATGTCCATAATTTTTTTAATTAAATATATACTCTATTCATCATATGGAAGAAAATTTTCTATCTATTTACCCTATGAATTTTGTACATGCGTTAAATCATATTATTATTTACTCTATAATGATACATGGAAGTTATTATGATAATGACAGAGATTACATTATGTGGTAATGAATTTATGTAAAATTTTATTCAATTTCATTAGGTAAATAATTTCCCATAATTTATCATCCACTAAATAAATCAAAAAAAATAGAATTGTAGACATCATTCCATCGATGCCTTCAAAATGATACATCTAAATGATAGAGTGAATTTTATTATATTACGAAACAAATTATATGATGCTGGGGTTAACATGAACTACCATTGAAAAATAATAATATATCATCAACATATCCTGTAAATTTTAAATCTATAAAACTATATCAATGAGTGTTAGAAGAAGTGATGGAACATAACTCTCCATCCATGTATCTCTAAAGTCATTATCAAAACGTCATGGTGGGACTGAATCCAATGATATATAGAATAAAATTTGGTATTAATGTGACCTCAAAACATCATGAATGTATAACCATGAAACATGAAAGAGAGGAAACTCCTCAGTAATAGTAATTATGTTTTTTAACTTACTACGTTAATCACATAAAACAGAAATATAATTATTTACCTCATAAATTTTTGGGAGTCTAAGGAATAATCCATGGTGGAATTTTCCCATTACCATTCAGGTAAGGGTAATAGTTGTAACATTCTGTTATAATTTTGTTCCTTGACCATATCTTGAAGAAATACAAAAAAATGAGTTAAAAATTTCTCAATATGAAACTTTTTATTTTCCCAGAACAATTAACCATTCATATATATATATACATCTCCACACATCCAACATGAAAAGGTAATTATGAACAGTTATTTACATTCATATATATATGTGGGATTATTTCTATAATAAAAGTGAAATTATATTACTCTAAAGACATTTGAGTAAATAAGTTTTTCCCATCCATTAAATATTAATATATCCATCCTTTCCAAATACATTAATATTGGCTCTTTTTATATCATTAACATAGATAATATTGTAATATGCTTTCAACTCAATGCTTTTGACACCATTTTGGTTTTCATAATTTTGTTATTTTTTGATCATTCATAATTTTTAATCAATTCATCCCATATTCATAGGAACATATTCAAATCTTTATTAGTAAATATATATATAAAAATTGTATGATCAATATATATTTTAAACCATTATCATGATATATAATCCCATATATCATCAATACAATTAATTCAAAAGTTTACACTATATAATCTATTGCATAATTTTCATCTGGAAACATAAATTATCATGAATAATTAAATTTCATCATTCTTCATGACTAAACATGTCAATTACATCATTTATATATCACTAAATTTCACAATCCATTCAACACTATATAGTAATATTAGAAGAGGTGGGAAAATAAAAAATATCTTTAGTTACCTGATATTATTTTCAAATTCTATGTTTTATAGATTTGTGTCTCCCCTCTAATTTTAGAGGGTGATTTTAATAGGCATATATGAGAATCTTTTCATAATATGTCAAAACATTCAACCCAATCTATGAAAAGTTAGGATATAAGTTGTAATTTTTAGTATAAGAAAAAATTATATAACATCATTTTTTGGTGTATCCATTGATATTCCCTCTCAAGAGATTTTATAACCCGCAAATGAAACATTATGAAAAAAAATTTATACATTGTCATTTTTTATACACACTAAACATTCATATGTTAATCAAAACATTCTAAATATTATTATTATACCATTAAATAATCTATGAATATTTAAAATTTTAATATAATATTACTATCACAAAATTGATCATTATAATAAATGAAAACCCTTTTCATCATGTCCTTCAATGTTGAGGGGGTATTATTAAGAAGAATTTACTTCTTAATAACATCATATGGTTCATACCATTTCGGAAAAAATGTGTTGGGGATGTCATTTATTTTTAATCTCACCTTATAATATCGATATTGATAATCATTTGGCAGAATATATTTATCTCCTTATAATTTATCATTTAAATAAATTTTACAAGGGAGATGATTTTTTTTCAAGAATGTTTTCCTATTATGTTAATAGTAATTAATGAAAATTACCATTAATCCAATAATTTTCATGATATATGTATTAGTTATAAGATAAATTCTTTTAATTTATTTATTGAATCCAACTACATTATTCTCTTAGAGATTCTTCTTCACATCTATAAAATAAATATATTCCATTCTCTATAGATTATTTCACATAGGTGTTTACCTAGGAATGATTTCAATTGAAAACAAATATAATGATTCAAAGGAGACTATAAATATCATTACGAAAAACAAAAACAATAATAATATAGGTATGTCATAATTTTTTAGATTTTATAATTCCATAAAAGAAAAAAACTCATGTAAGTATTAATTATGACCCTAATAAAAAATGTAATTTTCAATGTGTGTTCATATTTAACATCACAACATCATAATATCAATATATGGATTAGAATATCATTTTTAAAACCCCTTCATACATAAATGATGAGTTAAATTAGTATTGAAATCAAATCAAATTATAATATTATATAATGTTAAACCTGATAGAGATTGACATGATTTATATGAATAATATTAACATCAAATCCAATCATTGAGGAATCATTGCTTTCTGATCTGTTCATATTACCATAATGATTTATCAATTCTAATTTACTATCCAGTTGTTCAGGTTATTAAATGAAATTCCTAATCATACATGCATATATATAAGAATTCACATAACTATATGAAAATATTGTAAACCAATATTTGAGAGTAGTTGTAACCACTACAGGATCATAATTATATCATACAAACATTACAAAAACCAAAATGGTTTTTGTGACCATAAAGAATATTTTCACATATTTATCGATGATGGGAAATAATTTAATGTATTTCTAAATTAGGAAACTATCCTTTCATCCTATTATACCATTTTAAAAACACATCATCAATGGTAATCATATTTAAATTCGAACATAATTATTTATAATGGAAATTCTGTTTTGCCTAACCATATCTCTAGTGAGTGTCAAAATAGTAGCGTAGTAAGGGAATAGTCACCAGGCAATAGAATAATGGATGAAATATACACAAACCACCCTATTTTGTGGTGTTACATCAATATGAATATATGATAAATCCACATAAACATATATATTCTAGTAGCATTATCATTCATGGAAAACCAAACTTAATTATTTACTAGATCATTTAATTTTTTTAAAATATGATTATCCAATTGATTCTCAATAATGTTTTCTAATCATGGTTAATAATTTTAATTAAACCATTCTCTAATTAAAACTATCGCAACCCACACACATAATATGTAGATATTACATCTTCATATATGAATATAATTTAGATAACACTACAATACATTCAATAATAACTAATTCTTACATTTTTAAAAAAATTGGATATATATCAAAAAAATTCATAAGGGATCTACATCATCTCTAACAATGTTCTAAAAAACTATTACCCTTCTTAAAAACATTATACATAAAAATTTATTTCATATCCTGGGGAAATGAAACATAAGAAAAGGTTTTACCATATGATATCTGATGGGAAAAGGTTGATATAAATGATCAATAATGCCTAAAATAAACATAAGAGTATTATATTATGAATTTTTAGAAATATACCCTCTATATTATCAATATTAATCACAGAACATGGAATAATTCTTAGTAGTTCCCATGAATAAAATCAAAAGGGAATCATATAAAACAATCCAAGATATTCTATCATTGTTTTATGGAATAACTATTTATCATACAAAAATCATAGAAATTAATTTACATTGTAATGCATCACTGATTATAATAGCATATAGGATTGGGATCATCAATTATTCTATCAAATATAGAGACACGGTTTACTACCTTGATTATCATAATCAACACAATCCATTAAAAAGTTGGTGTCACTACCCATTAAATTAATTTTATATCATGATAATTCTATTAATACCCTATACATTTTTTGGTAATTTAATTCTGATACCACCCATAAGATACCCATAATACATTCTTATGTCTTCTTCATGACCATAAATCAATCTTATTATTTCATAACTCTAACACCCCAGGTAAATAAAGAATATGACATTTTCTTATTTATCCATATTTGTGAATAAAATATTTATATGGATTTAAAGGGGACTCTATGCTCGATGGCGTACCCAACACGCAACAACGAGTTCCTTGGGAATCTTACGTTGCACTCTAATAACAAAATAATATTATTTTAAATGGTAGTTAACATGTAGCCATTGTATTGGAGGGAATGGATAGAAATAACTAAAATATGATTATATATGTTTTTAAATGTTTTTACATTTATCCAATAAAGGATAGAGGCTTAAAATACGGAAAGAATTCAATTTTAGGCGTTTATCCCCTAGTTTTCACTAAAGGTTCACTTATCATCTTTTGATGTTGAACCATCATTAAATATAGTTTTGTTCACTCTTAAACATTCTTTTGGACCAAATAAAACTCTTATTAAGAATCAGGACATCAAAATTTACTTTTTGTAAATTTTTGGTATCTTTCCGATAAAGTTCATTTTTTTAATGAATAGTGTAAATGTTGTATTTTAATTCAAAACCTTTTTTAATCTAAATTATTTATATGATTAGATTATGTTTTTAATTGGTTTTAAAGTGAAATTAGAAAATATTTTTACCATTAAATCCAATAGTGGTCGTTGGAATTAATTTCACATTGAAAGCAGACTTAAACCAGTGTCAATCTTTTGATACTTATTGTTTCATAAAAACACGCTATTTGCTATGACAGCGGGAATTAATTATTAATTTAATTAATTAAACTTATATGTTTTGAATTTTTTAAAATGGACTTCATTTTTGAATTCGTAATATCAAATTTAGCTTAGGGTGAATTTTTGGGATTTTTCTAAAAAACTTCAATTTTTTATAAATAGTGAAACCACTAAGTGGTACTTATAAAAACTGATTTTTCCGTTTAAATGAAATTTTTTCATCATTGTGTTTTGAATTTCAAAAATCCGACATACATGGTTGTTATTAAGAAGTAAAATGTGGTTCAATGGGATAAAAATAATTTTTTGGTGAATAGTAACTTATTATGTTTTTAATCGTGATTAGAGGTAATTAGTGTAGTTTAAGGTAAAAATAATGTTTTAATAATATGAAATGAACATTACACATGTCCTAACTTCATTTGATGTGTAATGGCCGACCAAGACAAGCCATGGGTCAACTTGGGGACCCCATGGATCCACTTTGGTTGGGAAATGACATAAATTACATTTTATATAATGTAAAAGTAAAAATGACACAAACATAATATGTTTTACAAAAACAATTTTTACATGGGGTTATAAAGATCAGATTTTTGATTATAAATAGTCATTGGAAAGATAAAAATATTTCCTACATCATAGTAAATTTTTTATAATTTTTAGACATTATATAAATTAAATTATTTATGACATCATAATGATGCAGCGATGACATCATTATCTGACGATTTAAATAAAATGAGAAGATAATGTAAACTATATGACCTAAACATGTACAAAACTTATTGGATGGGTGGATTTCAAAACCTTATCACCTTATCCACGAATTATATTAATGTGGGACATTTTAAAACCGAAACACATTTTCAAATAAAGTAATATTTCTTACTTTCCAAAAGTGCCCCTCCTTTCCTCTTATAAAAGGCCCCCACCTGTACCTCATTTCACAAACTCCTCAAGCCTTTGGCTCGGCCAACCCCTGCCCATTTACTCTCTCCACATCCCTCTCCTCATCCTAGATGATTCCCTTTTGGCTGAATCCTTTCAAAGGAAGCCTTTAGGCTCAAATCAAAAGGAGTTACACTTTTAAAGGTAATTCATTCTCTCATGTTCATTTGTTTTATTTTTCTTCTCCAACCCCCTAAAATCTTTTTATTTACTTCTTTTGTAACAAAACCAGTATCTCCAATATACTAGGATGTTTTTATAAGATTTATTTGAGATACACTCTCACACAAATACATCAAATGGTTAAAGAACATGCGGTTTCCGTGGATGGTGAAATTCTGCCTCCCGAAACGACGATTGTTCAATACTCATTTAACACCTTCAAAGGTGGCCATTATGATGTCACTATTTTTATATATGATATATAATATTTTTATGTTTTCCTTAAGCTTCTTTTTTTCATTTTGGGCATACCTTTATGGTTTCCATTATGGGTAAACACGATATCTTCATTTAAGGAAGTGCGGACTAACGCCCCCTCAAATTGATTTGATTCGTTAAATATCATATGTGGGACGTATAAAGGATGGAACTATGATATTATATATGATATTAAACTGGAATTATAATATAACTTTATATCATTATTATTCCATTCTATAAAATACGAAATAGAAATGAAAGTAGCGTTCATGCGTACGTACGGCTTACCGTCTCCATGAACGGTGCATTTCATTTCTTACCTCTAAATGATTATGTAATGTTATAAATGCATGCATGTACTGGATATATATGACATATATGATATCTACATAATTAATACAATTCTGGATATAATAAACATTTTTCCACATGAACAACATGTAATTGTAAGAAGTCCACTTTCGACTTAAGAACCAAATATCGGCAAAACAAATATTATTAACTTAAATGATTAAATAATGTTTATGACATAGTAATAAGTGATATAAAAGGAATAATTAATTTGAAAAAGGTTATTAAGGAAGTATAAATTAACTCAAGTTTATTATTCAGAATATTAAAGAACGATCGAGTCAAGTCGGACCCGAGGTAAGGGATCTTACTCCTCTTTTTCTTTTTAAGTACACTCTTTTATGTCATTCCCTCTAAAGCTCATCATTCTTGTTATTGGAATGTTATTTTATATTACACTTACTGTAATTTGTGTTTTCATGTGATGAGAGACCCTATTCTCTCTCATCAATCCATTTTGGAAGTTTTGAGTGGCGTCGTTAGGCTGCCGAATTTTCGTAAGAGATCTAACCTCTCTCTTTCTTTTTAAGTACTCCCCTTTATGTCACTTCTTTTAAGCTCCTATTTGTTATGATGGGGGATGTTATTTAATATTCCTCTTTCTTTAAATTTTGATTTAATGTGGTGAGATACCCTATTTTGATCTCATCAATCCATTTTGGAAGTTTTGAGTGGCGCTGTTAGGCTTCCGAACTTTCGTAAGAGATCTAACCTCTCTCTTTCTTTTTAAGTACTCTCCTTTATGTCACTTCTTTTAAGCTCCTCTTTGTAATTTTGGGGAATGTTCTTTTATATTCCTCTTTCTTTAAATTTTTTTGTAATGTGATGAGATACCCTATTTGATCTCATCAATCCGTATTCGGAAGTTTTATGTGGCGTCGTTTGGCTGCTGAGTTTTCGTAAGGGACTTTTCATCTCACTTTTATTCCCGTGAGATTTATGCTACATTTTCCACAAATTCCATTGAGTGGTGTATGTACTGCCCATTATTATACTCTTTGTGTAATATATTTTGGTTTATGATTATTTACATCAATTATCCATTGTCCTTCTTTCATGGGGTGTATGTTTTGAAAGATACCCAAGTCGGTAAGGGAACCTTTCACCCACCTCTTTTTTAAAAGACTTCTTTTGTTGGGTCTTTTAATTTACATATTGTTATGTTGGGATATGTTCTAATGTATCCTTATTGATGTAAATTTTATGTCCAAGTGATGAGATACAGTTTTTATCTCTCATCAACTCATTTTGATGTGATGTCGTTAGGCTGTCAAGGGAACTTTTTAACCCAATTTCGATATCTTTGGGTTCAACATGTAGTCATTGAATATTTCATCCATTGAATATGTGTGAATGACCTTTTATTGTTTTACACTTAATATCCACTTATATTGGGTATATTTATATTTTTCACACATATTTTTGAGATTGATTTGTCCTTAATTTAAGGATACCTTCTTTATAAGGTATTTCATCACATTTGACATTTCTATTGAGGGTTCATTATTGTTATGCACCAATTCACACTTATATGGTGTATATACTGTCCTTTGGAGTATTATATCATGAATCCATTTATTCTCAGGATATTATAATGTTCTGACGAAATGTTATTCATCAATTATTGTATTCAAGTGTCACTAATTTTGGTAAAACCCCTTTAACCAAAATATCGTTTTAAATGTTTTAATTATTTGTTCTTATTAATATCCATGTTTTCAAAATGGTTTTAAGGATTTATTTATATGGATATTAATGGTTTTAAATTTGAAGCTTCAAGGTGGTATGGGACACATTGATTCAAAAATCTCTTTATTAAATGTTTTAAATGGTTTTGGAAATGGTTTCTTTTTGAATGGATTCATTATTTCAATATACTAAAATGTTATATTGTGATTGAAATGTGGAAATGTTATGTTTCCTTTATGCATGTTTTATGTCATACATTTATGTTATGGTTCTTGGTCATTGTTATGAAAACGGGCGGTTCTATGATAAACTAAGGGCGGGTGAGCCCGATATAGCTCTCCAATGCATTGGGTAACGCGAAGGAGTGAAAAGTTAAGGTTTCTCCGAAGAGATTTAGGGAATATACTGTGATGGGTATTCCAAAAGTAACCAAGAGGGTTACTCCCTACGTAAGAATGTTATGCATGCCTCAAGTTACCTTTATGTCTTATGTTTTCTATGATTTATTCATGATTTGATATGCCTATGTGTTATGGGTAAAGTGTGATTTCATTCTAATGTATATATGAACTCATGTTTCTTTTCCATATTTTTATAACTCTTACTGAGCTTTTTATGCTCATCCCAAGTTTTTGAAATGTTTTTCACAGGTCAAAGGAAGGGTACATGATGTGATGATAATGTCAAGGATGTGTCAAGAAAGAATCCATGTTTTATTTTAAATATGTTTCTGTTGATGGGAAGAATGAATACTGTGTTTTATGTAACCACTTTGTTTAAATGTGGAATGTAATGCAAGTTTCATGATCTAATTCTTTAAAACTCTAAACCTGAAAATATCCTCAATGTGTAATCTTGTAATAACTCAATATTAAGTAAGGTTTAAGGCTGGGGACTTATAGTTGGTATCAAAGGTTGGTTTAGATAACTTTAGAGGTTAGGGTATTCTTTAAGCATAAGTGACATTACCATAATGGTTAGGATTTCCGAAAGAGTCCTAGTTTTAGATAAAGTGAATGAGTAAGTATATCTTAGTGTTTACCTTCCTCATTAGCACATGATGGTTTTGTTGATATACTCACACTGACATTTCTGTTTTTAGTGAATGGTTGGATCTCGCAGGCACCAAAGTGACAATTGGTTTGAAGGAAACTGTGGTGGTTCTCTGATTAAGAGACTCGATGAAATGGGGTACTAAATGAGTTAACTCATGGTTGTTCTAAAGAAAATATCAAGGAGTCATGATCAACTACAAGAACCTTGGTATGTTCTATAATGCATCATGTACGAGATGACCAATCGATGTGTAAGTTCAGGTAATAATAAAAATGGTAACCATTAGGTTTTATATGATCCTTACTTTTTAGGTAATTATGGGTTACTCTATGATATGATGGAAAATGAAAGGAATGAGATAAACGTGAGGTTAAAATATGTTATGATTATTCTTGAAGATTTTATCTCTTTTTGGGGAATGTTTTAAGAATTATATAGTTTTGGAAAAAGGACAACACACAGACCGTGTGACAACCCGTCATGTCGGAAAAGCCGCGGGAATCGAACCCACAACCAAAGTGCGACTGGTATTTATCGCCTACCACTGGACTACGTGATGTCCCTGGTTAGTTTGACTGATTCTTTCTAGTTATATGATTTTATTAATTAAGAGTAAATTGATTTTGGGTTATTTAGGAAAATGATTAACCTATCATAAAGGATATGTGATAAGGTTAATTGATTTTCAATACAAGACTTTAAGAGAAACTGAAGTTGTTTGGAGATAAATGTTATGATTTAACTTGGAAGACTATGTGACTAAAACCTTCAAATATTTGGGTTTCAATCTTAGTTTGGTTTACTTTGAAGGATTTTATGGAAATTGTTTTTATCGAATGGTCCTTGTTGAACTTTGGGTTTTGTTGGACAAATTTTGGAGATTAAGAATAGATTTTCTTTTTTATAAAGGGTTATCCTTTTCTGGATTATCTAATCTTGTAGTAACCTTTTTGGTTTTGGTTTTGGTTAAAGTCTAAAGACATGGGATGTATATAGTTCTCTTTTGTAGATTAGGTGATTCTCTAGATGTTGATTATAGTACTCTTAATGCGAACACGTCTCCCTAAATACTCGTCTTTTGTAAGAAATATGAGTTTGATTAAGGAATCAAGTAAAAGTTGAAAGTAAACATGATAATTGATTATGTTTCCTTATGAATAAATTCCTCAATAAAAAGTAACTTAAAGAAAAAAATTTGTCTATTAACTTTTCCTACTGGGGAACCCAACACCGTTTAACCCATCACAAGTTTGTGATTTTCTTATTGTTAACTTTCTCCTAAACATGTTTTCTATCACTCTCCATCAGAACATGACCCTATATTTTCTCCTCCATGTCCATGTTTTCCTACACGGAGTCCTAGTATGGTTTAACTCGGGTGACCTCTGTGATTATCTTTCTTTATTTTAAAGTGATTGTTTTACCGACTCTTGTTCCAATGTGGGACTTTCAAGGATGTTTCGAAGCTCAATTTTAAAAATTGCGAGGACGCAATTCCCAAAAGGGGGGAAGGATGTAACACCCCAGGTAAATAAAGAATATGAAATTTTCTTATTTATCCATATTTTTGAATAAAATATTTATTTGACTTTAAAGGGGACGCGATGCTCGATGGCGTACCCAACACGCAACAACGAGTTTCTTGGGAATCTTACGTTGCACTCTAATAATAAAATAATATTATTTTAAATGGTAGTTAACATGTAGCCATTGTATTTGAGGGAATGGATTGAAATAACTAAAATATGATTATGTATGTTTTTAAATGTTTTTACATTTATCCAATAAAGGATAGAGGCTTAAAATACGGAAAGAATTCATTTTTAGGCGTTTATGCCCTAGTTTTCACTAAAGGTTCACTTATCACCTTTTGATGTTGAACCATCATTAAATATAGTTTTGTTCACTCTTAAACATTCTTTTGGACCAAATAAAACTCTTATTAAGAATCAGGACATCAAAATTTACTTTGTGTAAATTTTTGGTATCTTTCCGATAAAGTTCATTTTTTTAATGAATAGTGTAAAATGTTGTATTTTAATTCAAAACCTCTTTTTAATCTAAATTATTTATATGATTAGATTATCTTTTGAATTGGTTTTAAAGTGAAATTAGAAAATATTTTTACCATTAAATCCAATAGTGGTCGTTGGAATTAATTTCACTTTGAAATTAGACTTAAACCAGTGTCAATCTTTTGATACTTATTGTTTCATAAAAACATGCTATTTGCTATGACGGTGGGAATTAATTATTAATTTAATTAATGCAACTTATATGTTGTGAATTGTGTAAAATGGACTTCATTTTTGAATTCGGAATATCAAATATAGCTTAGGGTGAATTTTTGGGATTTTTCTAAAAAACTTCAATTTTTGATGAATAGTGAAACCACTAAGTGGTACTTATAAAAACTGATTTTCCGTTTAAATGAAAGTTTTCCATCATTGTGTTTTTAATTTCAAAAATCCGACATACATGGTTGTTATTAAGAAGTAAAATGTTGTTCAATGGGATAAAAATAATTTTTTGGTGAATAGTAGCTTATTAAGTTTTTAATCGCGATTAGAGGTAATTAGTGTAGTTTAAGGTAAAAATAATGTTTTAATAATATGAAATGAACATTACACATGTCTTAACATCATTTGATGTGTAATGTCCGACCAAGACAAGCCATGGGTCAACTTGGGGACCCCATGGATCCACTTTGGTTGGGAAATGACATAAATTACATTTTATTTAATGTAAAAGTAAAAATGACACAAACATAATATGTTTTACAAAAACAATTTTTACATGGGGTTATAAAGATCAAATTTTTGATTATAAATATTAATTGGAAATATGAAACTATTTCCTACATCATAGTAAATTTTTTATAATTTTTAGACATTATATAAATTATATTATTTATGACATCATAATGATGCAGCGATGACATCATTATCTGATGATTTAAATAAAATGAGAAGATAATGTAAACTATATGACCTACACATGTACAAAACTTATTGTATGGGTGGATTTCAAACCCTTATCACCTTATCCACGAATTATATCAATGTGGGACCTTTTAAAACCGAAACACATTTTCAAATAAAGTAATATTTCTTACTTTCCAAAAGTTCCCCTCCTTTCCTCTTATAAAAGGCCCCCACCTCTACCTCATTTCACACACTCCTCAAGCCTTTGGCTCGGCCAACCCCTGCCCATTTACTCTCTCCACATCCCTCTCCTCATCCTAGAGGATTCCCTTTTGGCAGAATCCTTTCAAAGGAAGCCTTTAGGCTCAAATCAAAAGGACTTACACTTTTAAAGGTAATTCATTCTCTCATGTTCATTTGTTTTATTTTTCTTCTCCAACCCCCTAAAATCTTTTTATTTACTTTTTTTTTAACAACAACAATATCTTCAATATAATAGGATGTTGTTATAATATTTATTCGAGATACACTCCCACACAACTACATCAAATGGTTAAAGAACATGCGGAATCCGTGGATGGTGAAATTCTGCCTCCCGAAACGATTATTGTTCAATACTCATTTAACACCTTCAAAGGTGGCCATTATGATGTCAATATTTTTATATATGATATATAATATGATTATTTTTTTCCTTAAGCTTCTGTTTTTTTTCATTTTGGGCATACCTTTATGATTTCCATTATTGGTAAACACGATATCTTCATTTATGGAAATGCGGACTACCGCCCCCTCAAAGTGATTCGATTCGTTAAATACCATATGTGGGACTTATAAAGGATGGAACTATGATATTATATATGATATTATACTGGAATTATAATATAACTTTATATCATTATTATTCCATTATATAAAATATGAAATAGAAATGAAAGTAGCGTTCATGCGTACGTACGGCTTACCGTCTCCATGAACGGTGCATTTCATTTCTTACCTCTAAATGATTATGTAATTTTATAAATGCATGAATGTACTGGATATATATTACATATATGATATCTACATCATGAATACAATTCTGAATATAAAAAACATTTGGCCACATGAACAACATGTAATTGTAAGAATTCCACTTTCGACTTAAGAACCAAATATCGGCAAAACAAATATTATTAACTTAAATGATTAAATAATGTTTATTACATAGTAATAAGTGATATAAAAGGAATAATTAATTTGAAAAAGGTTCTTAAGGAAGTATAAATTAACTCAAGTTTATTATTCAGGAGATTAAAGAACGATTGAGTCAAGTCGGACCCGAGGTAAGGGATCTTACTCCTCTCTTTCTTTTTAAGTACACTCTTTTATGTCATTCCCTCTAAAGCTCATCATTCATGTTATTGGAATGTTATTTTATATTACTCTTACTGTAATTTGTATTTTCATGTGATGAGAGACCCTATTCTCTCTCATCAATCCATTTTGGATGTTTTGAGTGGCGCCGTTAGGCTGCTGAATTTTCGTAAGAGATCTAACCTCCCTCTTTCTTTTTATGTACTCCCCTTTAGGTCACTTCTTTTAAGCTCCTATTTTTTATGATGGGGGATGTTATTTAATATTCCTCTTTCTGTACTTTTTTTTGTAATGTGGTCAGATATCCTATTTTGATCTCATCAATCCATTTTGGAAGTTTTGAGTGGCGCTGTTAGGTTTCCGAACTTTCGTAAGAGATCGAACCTCTCTCTTTCTTTTTAAGTACTCTCCTTTATGTCACTTCTTTTAAACTCCTCTTTTTAATTTTGGGGAATTTTCTTTTATATTACTCTTGCTTTACATTTTATTGTAATGTGATGAGATACCCTATTTGATCTCATCAATCCATATTCGGACGTTTTATGTGGCGCTGTTAGGCTGCCGAGTTTTCGTAAGGGACTTTTCATATCACTTTTATTCCCGTGAGATTTATGATATATTTGAAACAAATTACATTGAGTGGTGTATTTACTGCCCATTATTCTACTCTTTGTGTAATATACTTTCGTTTATGATTATTTACATCAATTATCTATTGTCCTTCTTTCATGGGGTGTATGTTTTGAAAGATACCCAAGTCGGTAAGGGACCCTTTCACCCACCTCTTTTTTAAAAGACTTCATTTGTTGGGTCTTTTAATTTACATATTGTTATGTTGGGATATGTTCTAATGTATCCTTATTGATGTAAAATTTATGTCCAAGTGATGAGATACAGTTTTTATCTCTCATCAACTCATTTTGATGTGATGACGTTAGGCTATCAAGGGAACTTTTTAACCCAATTTCGATTTCTTTGGGTTCAACATGTAGTCATTGAATATGTCATCCATTGAATATGTGTGAATGAAATTTTATTGTTTTACACTTAATATCCACTTATATTGGGTGTATTTATATTTTTCACACATATTTTTGAGATTGATTTGTCCTTAATTTAAGGATACCTTCTTTATAAGGGATTTCATCACATTTGACATTTCTATTGAGGGTTCATTGTTGTTATGCACCAATTCACTCTTATATGGTGTATATACTGTCCTTTGGATTATTATATCATGAATCCATTTATTCTTAGGATATTATAATTTTCTGACTAAATGTTATTCATCAATTATTGTATTCAAGTGTCACTAATTTTGGTAAAACCCCTTTAACCAAAATATCGTTTTAAATGTTTTAATAATTTGTTCTTGTTAATATCCATGTTTTCAAAATGGTTTTAAGGATTTATTTATATGGATATTAATGGTTTAAAATTTTATGCTTCAAGGTGGTATGGGACACATTGATTCAAAAATCTCTTTATTAAATGTTTTAAATGGTTTTGGAAATGGTTTCTTTTTGAATGGATTCATTATTTCAATATACTAAAATGTTATATTGTGATTGAAATGTGGAAATGTTATGTTTCCTTTATGCATGTTTTATGTCATACATTTATGTTATGGTTCTTGGGCATTGTTATTAAAACGGGTGGTTCCGTGATAAACTAAGGGCGGGTGAGCCCGATATAGCTCTTCAATGCATTGGGTAACGCGAAGGAGTGAAACGTTAAGGTTTCTCCGAAGAGATTTAGGGAATATACTGTGATGGGTATTCCAAAAGTAACCAAGAGGGTTACTCCCTACGTAAGAATGTTATGAATGCCTCAAGTTACCTTTATGTCTTATGTTTTCTATGATTTATTCATGATTTGATATGCCTATGTTTTATGGGCAAAGTGTGATTTTATTCTAATGTATATATGAACTCATGTTCCTTTTCCATATTTTTATAACTCTTACTGAGCTTTTTATGCTCATCCCATGTTTTTGAAATGTTTTTCACAGGTCAAGGGAAGGGTACATGGTGTGATGATAATGTCAAGGATGTGTCATGAAAGAATCCATGTTTTATTTTAAATATGTTTCCGTTGATGGGAAGAATGAATACTTTGTTTTATGTAACCACTTTGTTTAAATGTGGAATGTAATGCAAGTTTCATGATCTAATTCCCTAAAACTCTAAACCTGAAAGATCCTCAATGTGTAATCTTGTAATAACTCAAGATTAAGTATGGTTTAAGGCTGGGGCCTTATAATAACACATGGAAAAGAAATAGGATTCACAAAAATTATAATATATCATTATAAAATAACATGTGGAATATAAATATGTTTCATTAAAATCTCATAATCCTGATTTTAAAAAATCTCATGGAATTAAATCAAGGGAATCCTTGGAAAATATCCATATTATAGAATAAGTATGATCATAAGATTTTATTATAATAAAAAAACATTTAAATACCACTTAGAATATTTAATTGTGGAAATACCCATTTATTTTTATAATAAATTCCTAATATTAGGAAGATTAATAAAAATCGAAGGGAAATATATTTTTTAAATTAATCATGGAAGATATTAATAGAAACATCAATTTACATAGTGTATATGATAGTGAAAAATTATGTTCATCCCATTTATGTTAATACAAACATTAATTTAAAAGGGTTGGTAAAATGTATAAGATAAATTAGTAATAAAATGTAAATAAGCCCAATTTATAAACCATTTCGAAAAAAGTAAATAATTTCAAAAAATTGATATAAAAAATAATTTCATAATATTAAGAAAACTTATTGGAAAATTTTTAAATAAATAATGGGCATGAGGAATGTTATTCATGACTAAATAGTAAAACATTATTAGTGTTCCTCAAAAAAAAATTTCTTTGTCACGTCATTCGAAAATGATGAAAATTAAAGTAAACGTTATATTACTATAAAATCACCATTTTTAATGATAAACTATATGTAATTTACAATTTAGGATAATAAAATTTCTACCATAGAAATTAACGTATAAAAATTCCTAATAAAAATATCATCAAAACATAAATATCTTCTTACAATATTCATCTAAAATTGTACATGTTAAAATATCCACTATAATAAATAAAAATTTATTATAAATATATTCATAAAACATACATATATATTTCATTCAAAATATGATTCAATAATACTACATTATCAAAAATGTGTTAACAATACATTATTTAAATGAAAATTCTATATGATAGTTTATTTCTTTTTCTATCACATATTTGTTGGACATTATTGTACTTATTCATATTACATAACATTGAAATATATTATATAATTATTTATATATAAACATCCATATAGGATAGATTCATATTAATAATAGTGTTCACGGAGAGGGTTGCTCATAACAAAATATGTACAATATTTTCACATTTTGATGGATATATCTAAATAAAGAAAAATAATAATTATCAGCCATCGAATAATTATAATATCATATATTATATATATATTCATTAAATATATCCATATTATCATCATAGAAAAATCTATTTCAATAATTAATAACATATGTATGTGGACATGGTATTCCAGCTATATGCACGAGCTACATTAGCATTTTGCTATGGATTTTAATTTAATAAAGAGGATATGATATATAAATTAAATAATAATAAATATATCATAAATATATTATATATAAATTAAATCTTATATAATTAATATCCATGAAATATGGTGATGAGAAATGAATTACACTAATATATTGAGATGATAATCTAGACCTACAGAATGTTTATTTTTCACTTCCTTTTGGATGGAATGAATGGGGATAATTTTTATACCATAATTATAATAAAATATTTCATATACATAAAATAATTTGTTACGTAGTTGATTATTTATAAAATTTATTTATATTTGTTATACGAATAGTGAAAATTGTAAATAATCTGTAATGAGTTATATCTATTTGTTGGAAAACATCTTTTCCCTGACACATTTACCCTTCATGGGATGTTTTTTTTGTAAAAAATATGCGATTTTATTGAAAAAATATTAGATGTTTTAATGCATGGTATTGTATGAGATTAATGTTATAAAGTGTTTGATTAATAATAGAGAAGTGTTTTCTCATTTATTAGTGAGAGGAAGGACACATTATAAATAAAATAATGTATTAAATTAATATAAATTAAATTATATGAAAATGTGAATGAAAATAAATTTATTTAGTATACTAAACAACAATAATTAGAAATTATATAATCCAATAATATTTATACAAGTTTATTTGATGTTTTGACACTTATGTATTATTTTTAACCATTGTAAATGGTCTAACAATTACCACAATATAAATGTTTTCTCCTCTTTAATGGTCATGAATCATACAATAAAAGGATAAGAGAACCATTAATTTTCAAAAATTAATATTTTCAACAACATAAAATTTACATGTATAAGGATAGAATTTTACTAAAGATTAATCTATTTAATAAAATATTTATTATTATAAAATATCATAACGATCATTGTTAGAAAAAATAATTTACATTGACTATAAGTTCATAAATATGTTAATAGAATTCAAATATAATCCATTATAACAACATTAATGTATTTTTTTTTATTAAAATGTATTTAAGTCCATTAATTCAAACAAAAAGTATTTATTTTAATTTTTTTTCATATATTTTACTTTTCTCTATATTTAATAAATAATGTTTCATCATTGAATAAGAATTTAAATTAATTATTTACTCACAAAAAATTAATAGTTTGTGAATATGAAAAAAAATTATTTATCATCATATAAATCCACTATAAACTAACAATACCTTCTATTTCCATATAAAAAATACGGATATTAATGTTTGCAGAGTGACATATTGTATTCATTAATTTCCTAAACCTATAAAGTTGTGGTAATCATTGAAAAAATTCAACAATTAGCATAATATTTTTTTATTTTTATTTTTTATCTCTACTCATCCAATAGAATAAAGGGATGCTTCATAGAAATATTAAATAATTTCCCTAATGATTTTATCTTGCTTTACCTATTTTACACTTACCCTATGATAAATATCCACCATGGTTAGTAATCACAATGTTTAGAATTAAAATGGGACCATATATTATATTTTATAATATTATTTTAAACTAAAAAACCAATATTTCATTAATTAATTAATATAAAAAGTAAAATTTAAAATTAAATTTACAAAACAAGACATTGTAGATATGCTGCTCTAAATAATTATTTTTCAAAAATATGAAAAGATTTATTAAAAAATACAACATGTAAATAATTCCAATATCCATAATTGGAATCTTAATAATATTAGAGAAAACATGTTTTTTAAAGTAAATATATAAATAGATTTATTAAATATTGGAGAAAAAATGAAATTTGAAGAAAATAATTACTATTTTTATATATTTATAGAAAAATAATTTTTCAAACAATTATCAACATTTTACAATAAGATAAATATTATATATCAATTTTAAAAGTTATGGTAATATTTTCAAATAATTTTTCTATTCATGATATAAATTAATTTATAATTTTCACCAATAAATAATAATTTTTTCCTTGGAATATGAATTTTTAAATCATATAATGAATTTAGTATAAATGTGTTCATAGTTTTCTGTATATTTTATTTACCTAAACAAAGTATATATTATATTAACAATGTGGTCATTCCTATTAATTGTAATAATATAATATCTTAGTTGTAATTGTATAATATGTTATAGTTTGTTTAGACTCAAGGTTTTGTGTGTTACATAGTATCAAAGAATATAACATTATTTAAATATAGTTATATCATGTAATTTCATGGTTTTAGAGGTGGGTTATTTCAAAGTAATCATTATCAATTAAAAAATCATGTTATGACTAATATGATTTTCTATGGATATGATCCATTTTAACCATCATTATTCTTTCGTTAGATGATATATGATTTTATGGTGAAATGTTTATAACACATATAAAATTTCCATAAGATTAAACATGATGATAAGATGATTGATTTGTGGATACTTTGACACACTTTTATATGGTTCCAATTATGTTATGTGATTTAAGATAATTATATATTGCTCAATTTAATTTGGTAAATATGGATATATCTTTTGATAATAATGAATTTATTTTGATTATACATGTTCAGTAAGGGTATGTGACCTATTATACTGTCTTAGGAGTGAATAGTGACTACAAATATAATTTAATGGGTGTAAACCCAATCCACAGTGATAGTTTTTCCTTCGTACTCAACTACGTAAATTGTATAATATAATAATGTGGATTAAACAGGAATATTATTAATTCTAATGATATTATTCCATAGAATTTGATTAATTATTGATGATTCCATAATCTGATGCCACATTAATTTTTATTTATAAATCCTTTTGTCATGTCTTTTTATTAATATATATGGATATATGTTTATAATTTTCTATTATTTTTTATTTTCTCATCCCCATCTTATGTAAAAGGAATCAAAATTGAATATTTGATGATATCTCATAATATTTCATGTACTAAGGATTTAATAACATAAATTATTATTATTTCCATCTCCAGGTTATGGGAAAAAATTGTAAGTAAAATATGAAAAATAAGTGTTCCAATTGTGAATAAATAAATTTTGAAATGATGTGGATATTTCATAATCCAATTTTCTATGTTATTATGTTTTAGGTGAAAAAATAATATATAATAATACGCACAATTGTTTAGTAAAATATATTGTATATTTATCTATAATGATGTAATATATGTTTTCGAAAAGTATTGGTCACAATTGTATTTTGTTGTTTCAATTATATTTAATGTAATTTTAGTTTAATTATTTCACAACCATGTTTATTAGAACCCAATATTTTTGTTTTTAGTTTTTGAATAGAACGGTGTTAGAGTATTGGGAATTTACTTGTGTTTCTACTTATTTTACTAATAATTTTTTATTAGATACTGTTTTTAGAGGGAAAATGTGAAGGAACCCAAGTCACAAAAGAAATGTGAAAAACATGAAAATTTAAATATTTTTTTTGATTTAATTATATAAAATTATATCGACAAACCCCATTTAATATATTTAATATGAATTATCATGAAATTAAATTAATGAGTGAAAAAAAATCAATTTTAAACAATAATTATTCATTTTTTTTGTTTGATATCTATGTTTGATTTAGTAAATATTATTGTTTCCTTGCACAATGCAATAAAAAATGAAATCCATTATATCATCCAAAAGTTTATAATAACTACATTACAATCAAATTATGAATATTTTGTTCCATCATGGTATATCAAGGATCTTTATGATATCCATTTTATTAGATTAATTACATAGACTCGAAAAAAAAGATGAGAACAATCCAACATTGATCGTTTTTTAAAATAACTCGTTAAGGGAATTATATGAGATTATGTGAGATATTATATCTCTAAATTCATGCTAATGATGAATAGGAATTTTAAGAGGCTATAATGACCATTTATACCTAGCGTATACTTTCAAAAATTGCACATTTTCCCTCGAAATTAAAAACCATAATTTTAGACATTGATTCCATCATATAAAATAATAATCATTTATTTTATTTATAAAAGTTTTATTCTCTCACTTTTAATTATATAAAATATTTTTTTTTTAAATTTGATACAGTAATTTTTCTTGTTAGCTTCCAATGTAATTCAAAGAACCATTAACCAGTTATTTTCATTGGGGAAATTATATGTTATTATCTTCACATTTATGATCACAATAAAGGTGAATACCATGATAAATAAATTAATTTATCATTATTTGAATGTTAATATTATAATTGAATTAATTTACATGTGATCAATCAAACTTGATCATTGACGAGCCACTGTATATGGGGGCACTATTCGTAAACCTGAATTCTTCATAATATGTTGAAATATAAAATAAACATACCATGTCACCTTCTAGGACCTTATATTGATAATATTGATCCCAAAACATTGACCATGTGTGTATTCAACAATGCCAAGTGTCCCCTCTAGAGATAATGGAGGTCATTGCTTCGGAAATCACCTATGAATACATTTTGGGTAATATAATCTATTTTCGAGTGATATGTCATAATGTATGATGAACTATAATGACATCATCATTTTATTATATATATATATATTGTTATTTTACTTGACAAAAATAACTTCTTGTTCCATGTGCATGGATGTAATTCTTTTACTATAATCATAGTCAAATTGGGATCATGACATATCTACTAATAATCATCGAATTAAAAATATCTTTCTTGAATATTCAAATGATGTCTTACCCCAAAGACAAACCAAAGAGAAGCTACCTTGTACGAACATAAATTTATTGGATTCTTCTGTTCATCATAGTATATAGTCAAATAGTTTATATTGTAAATGATATAATATTGGTAGAACAACAACCGTGTTTATAAATCAATGAAAATAATGCCATAAAAATCAAGGGGTGTTCATATTGGTGGGTCAGTATTCATGATCTGTTATCCTTTAGATCACCAAATTATAACCTCATTATGATAATAGTAAATGAATTTGATCCACTAAAACATGATAGTTTGTCATCATGTGTGTCCCATCATATGATATATTAACTATTTCAGAGATTTTTTTTATTAATATGATATTACTTATAGGTTCTCATTATAGATGGGAAATATTATATCCTTCTTATAAGTAATATAATTTATGAAATTTACCATATAAATAGAGGATTTTTTTTCAACCCAATTATTATAATAATATCAAAATATACTTATAAAGTAGTATTCATTTAATGATAATCAATATAAGTTTAGGAGTTGGGTCTAAAAAATCCACTCACAACACTTCCATTTCCCTATACCAAACTACTAAAAATTCTCAATCCAGTTGATCTCGAATGATTATAATTTTTATATTAAGAAATGGATTTTTTCTGTGGTATTTTATCTCCTCCACTATAGCTACATTGAAAACCAATACATTATAACTATGAGTAAACTATCTCCTGAGATGAAACCTCCAATGTATATACTTTTACCTCTACTGTGACTTGGACTCTTTATCAACCACCACTACAGTAATATGATCATAGTATACTATAATAAGGTATCCAAGCTAGGTACAATTCAACTATCAAAAATAATGTTTTCAATCATAACTGATTCCATAGAAAGATTTCAAATAGCTATATACAATTCTATTTTGGTAGAATCTAATACCACAGTCTCATTTAAGCTCTTCTAGCTCCCTACTCCACCATTAATGAAATAGACTTATCCAAAATGACATTTTATATCATTTTGATATATTTAAATATTATCTTTATGGTATCCTTTAATGAATACACTGATACCTCCTCTATATAATAGAAATATATCATTTGTACATCTCTATTAATAGAGGATTGATTTTATAGCTTCCAAATAGAACAATCTTAGAATACACTTTTATCTTCCCACCATGCATAATGAAAAGGAAACATCAAAACTAATAAATATCACATACTAACCTTATAGATTCCACTTATAGATAAAAATATAATATATTAATCATTTATTCACCTCCTTCTTCAATGGATCCATTTTCAAGGATCGAGTAATTACATCTTACATTCGATACATGATGCTAATGTATTCATTCATATCTTTTAATTTGCGTTCCATATCATCATATGTAGTTTTACCTGGCCCATGAGCCATCAACATCAAAACATAAACAATTAGTATGCCTTCTATATATATTTTCTATACTATTTTTCAACATGAAATGATTTAATATTTCCATTTTTCCCTCTATGTTAGAGTTTCACTTCCATTACCTTTAAAAAATTTACATCAATATATAATACATGGAAAACTGTGGATGTTCCAATAACCTTCGTAAAAAACATAGATCGCATTATTTCTTTTTGTAAAACCATATTATATTATAGATTTATAAACAAAATTCCCCCATTTTGATTCCTACTTCAATCCAGATTTTTATATATGTACATTGCTTACGTCATTGGTGGTCTTTGACAAAATAATCCCTTTATGATGAGTTTTGCGTACTTATTAATCTAACAACAAATATATAATTGTTTTTTTGTAATAAATTTTCCATATTTAATAAACATTGAGAGATGCGATTACATATATCATTCTGAAGGATTCACATACATCTACTGGAGATAATGTTTCATCACTATTTATGTATTTGTGTTTCCCAAAACCCTTCTACATTATTTGATACTTATTACTTATCAATTTCCCATACAATTCCATTTATTCTCTAATACCAATTTAAATTCAATAACAATTATCTCTATAGTTGGATCTACAAATTGAAAACATTTTTTATATGGAATGTATTTCAAAATGAAATTCTTCATTCAATTTTGAAGAATCCTTTGAATTTACTACTTATTAATAGGTTAGAAGTACATCATTCTCTAAGATTAATTATTATTTTGACTTGGTGATATAAAAATACTTTCTATCTGATTCCACAAAATATATAATAGGAATATATAATACTTTTCTCTCGACATCATAATCCTCTACCACGTTACCGTATTCTGATTATTCGTATAAAAATTATTTTTCTTCTGGAAAATAAACATAAAAAATTAAATATTTATCAATCTATTTCCACATAAAATGTGTTCTATTGGTATAAATTTAGTATTTCATTCTAAAAATAGCATTTAGAAGAATATTTATATATAAAATATTATTTATTCTCTATAATATGTTATATAAATATAGACTTCAATATCATAAATGTTATTTTCCCCTATGATATTATATAAAAAACCTTCACATTTCTATACAATTGTATTTGATAAATTCAGTTTCTTAATTTACCACAACATGTATGGAATCCCAAATTTTTCATTATTTGGAACATGGATTCTTTCTATTCTACATTCTTTAATTAATATCACTAAAATTATATTTTTTGGGTGTCTTGATTTTTCATCAATCATCACATGTCCAAAAGGTCTAATTAATCCTTTTACAAGAACAATTCACCAAATATGTCTAATGTGGTAATTTTGGAAACTAGTCCACACTCCTTTAAATGATCTATGAAGGCTTGGTTAAAATATTCTCCATCATGATATAATAAGAGTTTCTTGTTCTTATTAACATGTTTGTTATAAATATCATTTTATGATACTTTAATCATGCTAATGAAATATGACACACAACAAATTAAGTAGATAAATCAATATATAGTATAGTCATATGTAAATTTAATGATTTAATGAAAAATAAAATTTGAATCCATTTCATATAGACCACATACCTCAATAATAAGAACATAAAATGGTTTATTATCTCTTTCAACATTCTCAAAAAATAGTTATAGAGTTATTTTTTTGTTTAATCAATCATGGAAGTCATCCAAGGTAGTTCTCTCAAGAGATTCTAAATACTCATCTTGAAACAATATTCATAATTTATTCTCGTTTACATTGAAATACTTAATGTTCCATAAGTAGGTAGGACATTATAATATGTTGTTGTATCTATAAATTATTTCCAAATATAGATTTTATACTTCAAGGATATATAACGCATTTTTATGATGATACATATGAAAATAGATGTTATCAATATACATTAGAAAATGTTATTTACAAACATGAAGTATAATCTCATCACGACTAAAAATGACATTTATATTGTAATTCTAGAATTAGATTGTAAAAAATTATATTTATTCATTACATGTACCATAATCTTATTAAATGTTAGATGACTATCTAACTATATTAACTATTATAGTCAATTACCATTTTATACAATGATATCTGCTTCACCTATTGAAATTTTCTAGAATGTAAAATTTTTAGTTAAATTGATATTTTGGGGCTTCATAAAGTATCCAATATACAACTTTTAGAAACAAAAAAAATTTATTTCAATGAAAAATAAATATGATGTGTATTTTTGAACATTTTTCATTTTATCACACTTGAAATAATTCATCTAGTTGTCTTTCCTACATCACGGAATGAAGAATATGTCCTAGTAATTTTTACCCCTCTATATCATAGTATTTCTGAAGGGTGGAATAATAGTTTCATTGAAAGAATCTATATTTTGAAACTGTTTTCATTCCAATAATTTTATTTTTCAAATAATTCTACTACTAGATAAAAATTTAAGAAAATTTGTGAAAGACATAATGAAAAAAATATGATTATTATTTTCATAATTATAAATACAACATCTGATGCAATGAGGTAATGGGGAATGAATTAGATCTTAATCTATTTCTTTTTTACTTTAAAACCCTAGGTCACTAGGCCTCCAATGTACCAGATCATCAAGCATACATGATATCACATCTGATTCACTTAAAATGGACTACATTTATTCATAGAACTAGATCCCATTATTCTCTTGTAGAATATATACAATTTTCAAAGAAACACCTTAATCATGAATTTCTTCCACTCACTAAATATAGATGAAAACATAAAACACTGAAAAAATATTTTATCATCCATTCACATTAGAAATCTATCATTATCTTCCTTTATCTATTTTTTGAACTCTATGTTGTACATTGGGATTCTATAAAATAATTATAAAACACTTAGTGAAGTATAATTTTAATTTTCTTATTCCACAATATGAATTTATATATGATTATGACATCCTATTTTTACATTTTTTATCATAATGAAGTAAAATTGGTTGTGGTTTCTATATGTTTTAAAAAATATGTTTTAAATACATTATCCTAATTACAAGTTATAATTGCAAAATTATAAAATTTTAATATCTACAACTATTTTATCAAATCCTAGTATCCCTCAACTACGAGACTAAAAACATACATTCAAATGAGTATTCTAGTGGAATGTATCTTTTAGTATATCACTTTATTTCCAAATCTATTGAATTACCATGACTCCAATATAGTAATGAAGGGTTATGATAGTTTATTAAAATTAACTGAAGGATCCATGAGCTTTTCAGTGGTGTCCCATATCCAGAAACAAATCTCTTTTCATTTCTCAATTCATTTACATTATAGTTGAAACATGCTATCTATAGATACACTATTTCTATCAACATTAGTTACGTCTATCTACCACTCTCATATAAAATCTCTAGTTTCAAGAGGTACCCTACACTAGGGTTGAAAAGTATCATGAGGATACACTTTTCCTTTTAAATTAAGATACATAAAATATTATAAAATATAATAATGGTGGGATGTTATGTGTGGATCATCAAAATAATATAAATTTTAAATTATAAAAAACATAAATTCAATAACTAAATAAAATAAATGATAATATATACATGTATAGGTTTGTATTAGCTCATGATCTATAAACATGTATTATTAGTTTGATATGAAATATTAAATTTTCTAAAAATTCTACCGATCGATATTTTTAATAATTTTACATTTATTAAAATATTAATATTTTATTATCTATATTCCACATATCAGTCAAATTGATTTTATAATATCATAGAAAAATAATCGTAATTTAGGAGAAAAAAGTTCATAAATTCTAAGTATTATTTTGACCAAAATCCAATATCTTGAAACTATTTTAGGGAATATGTTGGGATAGTTGGATGGGATGGCCGAAACCATGATGAATTTTATCCAAATATGGATTCAGAATCCTATATGGTAATATATATTTATATATATAATATTATAATATTTAACATATAAATTATATATTATAATATATAATTAATATTATATAAATATATATTAGGTGGTTCCACCCTAACTAATAGAGGGGGATAAAATAATCCATTTCCCAATAATGGGAAAGAATAATTGGTCCACATCCATTTGGGTGATGAAAAAAACTTTTTCTATAAAGTATTCAAACTGAAGTATTTTCTTCGTCGTTTTTTTTATTTTTTACAAAATGAATTAATCTTCCTAAATTAGACTATATAATAAATGGAATGCTCCAATAAGAATAAAATATATTTTACTATATTAAAATATACTCATAATGTTCTATAGTAAATAAATTCATCATAGTGATATCCATTATAATAATTAAAAAATTAATACATAAATTTTCATAACAATTTGTAAAGAAACCCCACTAGTAATTGATAGCCAATACCCCAAGGATATTAACTCCGATCCAAATGTTTCCAATAACATTTGAGTGTTTAAAATTTATAATTATGAATCATCTAAATTTTAATTGAAATATTATATTTTTTGGTTTATATAATTATATGTTTAATATTATAACATTTGAAAGAACTTGGGTTGGTGTGGAATTGTGGAAAGCATGTCATTTTTTTTCAAATTCAGGATAAAAATAAATCCAAAAAACAAATTCACTAGATTTCAAAATGGATCTCATGGAAAAGATTTTTATAATAAAAAATAAAATTGAAGGATTGAATAAATTCTACATTGTTTTTTAATGTCTCAGTTTTGATTCACTAACCGTCAGTGTGTCATGAGTCAATGGTGCTAGGTAATAAATTATTCAGACCATCCAAATATTTCCCCCAACTCATTAATTTTCAATCATTAATTCATGTGTTATAGCGAGGGAAATATAATATCTTTATGGAATCCCTTTAATCAGGTGAAGAACACAGACTTGGTCGACAATATGCCATCGATCCGACCATGCCTTTTCATTAGAATCAATCAATTATAGCATGAAAGGATAGAAAATTGAAAATCAACCACTAATTTATCCAACATATGGTTTTCGTATTTCATGATGCTAAAATGATATTTTATAAAATAATGAAACCATAAAAAATTCCTCCCTGGTCCCTGAAAGGAAACATTAATTTTATATGTTTTTGAACACTTATGACTCAATGAACTATTCATATATCATAGAAATATTTTATCAGACAATTTTAATAATTTAACATATTTTTTGATAATATTTAAACCATTAACCCTAACTATATTCTCACCAATAATATTAATGATCATTAGTCATGATATGTTTGTTATAAAAATTATATTTTTCATATTATGTTTAATTATAAAAAACATCCTAATACCTTCATAAATAAATTTAATAATAAATATTATAAACATTAAAAATATAATTAAATTATAATTATTTTGATCGATCAGACTATGATGTTCAGCGGATTCTATGTGGTGTCCAACTATGTCTTAAATTCTTATTCATCCAAGAATGTGGAACATCAAGATACCTTTAGTGTGCGACCACTGAGTTACCTTTCTATTTAATAATGATCCCAACCCATATACAAAGATAATATAATTCAAAACCATTATGGTACCTATAATGAAAAAAAATTCACAACTATGACTACCTATTTGGAACAAGTTCTATGTAATAAACCCTATTTTCCTGTTGAAATATCTTGAATAATGATGAACATTCATTTCATTATTTCATTGTTTCATAATATATTTTTTAACTGTATGTGTTGGACATATGTACATATATCGTGGTTATATATTTAATTATGGTACTACCATCGTTGTTAAAATGTGACCATGAGATATCTCTTTGTAAACACCCAAGATAAAAAATGTATCATTGTCATTCAGTAGATGTAATTTAACCATAAATTAACCTAAAAATTTAAAAAATAAAATGTCATGAATTTAATGGTTATTTATATCAATAAAAGTACTCAAAAAATTATTATATGTTTAAAATTATCTCATTTTATGAGAAAAATACATAAGACTAATTTTTAACAATATCCTATGTCACCCAAAACATATATTGTTCCTATATGCAAGTCAGTCCACATCAACTCATCTGCTTGAGATTAGTACTTGTGAACATCATGTGAAAAATTATACCTGAATAAGAGCACAAATAACATGATTTTAAAACATAATCCATATACCATTAGTATGATTAATCTACCCCAAAATACATATGTTTAATATTATTACCATAGTTTCTCAATGAAGTCATTATAGTAGGAAATGTTGTAAACTTTTGATATGAAATGTAATCAAAATACATTTTTATATGAATAATGGATGAAGATGTGTGAAATATATTATGGTATGAATACACACATGTATATTTAAATATATATATATATATATATATGTGATGGTAATTATTTTACATAACAGATTTTTTACCCGGTCCACCTCTCATAAAATCTTATAGTATCTGGTGAGAAAATGGTGATATTGGAGTGAATTCCATATTTTAGAGTATGAAATGGTATTTGATAATACCTACTATTATTAAATATATTTATAAATTTTCAATTAAAAAATTATATGTATATCCTAAGGATGAGAATATAACTCATGCTTGAGGAAAAAATATTATAAAGATGATATTATTATAACTTATGAATAATTATATTATTTAACTCTTATTCCCAAAGACAATGAACATATAATAAGATGTTATATATTATGTATATTCAATATATTACATATTAAAATCTATCTAAGATTAATATATCATATACAAGGTAGGTGATATTACTTATTTTTTTTACTTAAGAGGACAATATTATCCATTGTATAAAAGTTTACATATTGGTTTTTGGATAAGGAAAAACCTTATTTCAAAGTATAAATATGTTAAATTTTGAAATTCTATAATGAATAAAACTATATGTATTTTGGAAATAATATTTATGGAATTATTAAAAAGTAAAATATATTAAATATTATTTAATAGATTTTTCATGCGAATTTTGAAAATGATGAATTTTTTTAGATAAATATATTTGCTATGAATATCGCTATGGTAAAATATATTACTCATGGGGATAAATATGCTATTAATTTTATTCTTCATTAAATAAACTCAAATGAGGAAGAAAAATATTATTCATCACATAAAAATGTTACATTGTGTGTCTTTCCTAATGGAATAATTTGATTTATTATATATATATATTATGTTTTGGCTTTATGATCAGGATAAAACTATTAAATGTAGGGGAAATACTATATATGGAGTTTTTAATATGAAAAAATGTATAAATGGTTTAATATTGTGCTATTTTAAATATATTATTCCTGATTCAATAGTTATTTAAATTTTATAAAATAATTAATGTTATCCATGGTTTTCCCAATTGTTAATGAAATGTTAAAAGTTTATATTATGCGAAAAATGGTGTTTCATGATAGGAATATAATGAAATAATGTAACACCCAATGCATCCATACTATGTTTCACTTTGAGTAATATAATAGATTTTTATGTATGAAACTTCGAGTTCTAACACACCACTACCAATCAAAGTAGCCATTACGAATAGTAATAAAAACTTACTGAAAATTTATAAAATTAATTTTTCCAAATGGACTTCATTTATTGATTTTGAATATAAAAATTAGTTTAGGGAGAATTTTTTGTATTTTTCTGAAATCATTCAATTTTTGATAAATAGGGAAAAAATTGTGTAATTGTTTAAAACCAAAATTTTATTTAAATAATTAGTTATATTATATCAATTTATATAAGGTAAAAATAGATATATATACCAATATATTTTCAATTTAATTCATTGGAGTAATTTTTTTATAATATTAGATATATAATATTTTATTGAACTTTTTACCATCTTTTACCCACATTCTAGGCGCATTTACAAATTGGAATAAAACATAATTTTACTACTTCAGTGAATTGAATTTCTAAAATCTGAGAGACATGGTTGATATCTGTATATAAAATTTGGTTCAATAAGATGATTTTTTTTGGTGAATAGTAAGTTTTGACTTTTATTTACCACTCTTAAAAGTAAATAGGGAAAATAAAGGTAAAAATGATATTATAATTACCCTAACACATGTCCTCATTCTATTTGATAAATGTATTTCGACCAAAATCAACATTAAGAAAATATATGATCATTTTGGTCCACTTCGATTAGATATGGACATTTATTATTATTTTATTTAAAGAAGAGTTACAAGTGATTATTTCAATGTTTAATAACTAAACCATTTTTACTAGGTAGTTATACATAAGATAAATTAGAATATAAAAATTTAGTAGAAATGTAAACTTATTTCCTAAATAATGGTATATTATTTAAAATTTTAGACACTATATAAATAAATTTATTTATGACATAGTGATGATGCAGTAATTAAGATATTAATGAAATATTAACATAATTTATGTAATTAATATCCAAATAAATGTAAATTGAGGATTCTAATGAATATCTAATTTTTTATAGGATATTATGAATTGTTGGGGTTTATTAGTTAAATTTTTTTCGAGGAGATAATGTTGTTATGACATTCACAAAAAAATACCAAATATTTTCATATTTGACATAAATGGGTTTTTTAAACAAATATTATATTATTAATTAATATGATATTCCTAAAAATCTAAGGATTGGTAAAAGGACATAGATAAGGTTTTATATATCAATAATGAAACACTTTGGGTTCCCTTTCCTTTTTATAGTATGCATATTAAACATTCATTATATTAATTTATGAATACAGGGTAAAAGTTAAACTATTTAACTTTGAGTTAAATATAATGGATAAGGTTGATATGGAGACCTAAAACTTTATAAAACCTATTGGTTGAGAGTTTTTAGACCCATCACCAACTTATCCATTAAATAATTCTTTTATGACCCACTATAAACCTAATATTAATGTATAATAAAATAATATTTCTTGTTATTCATAAAGTGACTCTCACCTCTCTTACAAAAGGGTACATCCCCTTCTATCCAAATCACACATCCAAGCCATTTGGCTTGGAATCACCCTACTCAAATATCATCCCAACTACCCTCACATAGACCTAGAGGCCTAACATTTATGAGAAATCCAATCTATGGATCCATTTTGATGATCTCAAAAGAAAACACCTGAAGAAGTGGTAATAATTTCACAACCTATTTCAAATTTTTTTTTTCATCTTAAAAATCATCTTTCATTTTTGTTTCAATCCAAATGAATAATTACATTACATTATACATACTATGATGTTATTTTAAATAATTTACAACCAATTTAATTATTCTATAAATCCTATGAATTACAAGTTACTATACGTGTGTACGTTCGACTTACCGTCTCCATGTCCTGTTGTAGTTAGTTATTCAATCACATCAATATTTGAATGTGTGTGTTAATGAGTATAACTGACATAAATAATAAATATAACATGTTAATTATTTTTTATATATTATATACCATACAATTATGTATGATTTAACCATCAATAGAATGATATTGATGCTCGTCCGTACGTACATATTATAATCTCCCCAAACGCGATGAAATCATTTCCCCATCATAACCATTAAAGAATAATTTTCATTTTATGAATAAAAATAATGTTTAATAATATAATATCATTCAGGATATGAATCATATACATCCATTAAATAACAAAAATGTCTTATGTAGCCAAGCATATAATTGAAACAAAATCAGTTAACACCCGAAACAGTGATACTACTAAACTATTATTAACAAATCAATATTAGAAGAACATATATGATATCATATTTATGTATGTGGTTATAATATAATTTAATAAAAATATTTATACTATCATATAAGAGGTTAACATACCCTCAATCAATGAAAATTACATGGTATGGGTATATTTTACTATGTCATTATTATCTAAGGTTGTTTATATGATAGTATCTGTTGGGACCACTTTATTATCCACTTGCATGATTCTTAAAAATATATCTCAATACATTTTTGCAATTTCCTAGATTATGGGTTAAATTCATTTATACCATTTTCTTACTTTTTTTTAAATTAATCTTTCTGTCGCATTCCAAACATGGTATTTTTTGACCTTTTTGAAAAATTTATATAAGAATGATTTTTTAACATATAAGGCCGGTGTGACTATTTTCCACTGTTATAACACCTTTAATGATTCACTTATAAAATTAAAGTAATATTTTCAGAATAAATGATTTATTTTATAATTATGTGATTATTAAATTATTTAAAAATATAAAGAGATATTTCACTCAAAAAGTTTTGTGGACATTCTAGAATACTCTAGATGTAATGACGAGAATGAAAAACATTTAAGGGTTTCTTTGAAAACCATTAAATAAATGAAACTATATGGAAAATTAAATAAGTGTTATTTTTGTTTGTAAAAAATTTCATTCCTTGGTCACATTTTCCCTAAGGATGGCATAACTATTGATCATGATAAAAATGAGGTTGTTGATGACTGGCCAATAACGACAAATATAACAGAAATTCATAGTTTTATTAGTTTGTAAGTCTATTACCAGAGGATTGTTGAATAAATTGAAGGATTATCTATTCCACTAAAAATGCTAACTCGAAACTGAGTTAAATTTATCTTGGAAATAGAATATGATTTTTTTTCATGAATTGAATATAAGATTGGTGAATTATCCATTTCTGACCCTCCCTTCCATAAGTAGTGAATTGTTCATTTATAGTGATGCCACATTGGAGGGACTTGGTTGTGTTCTGAAGCAGAATGATCTGTTAATTGACTATTCTTTAAGACAACCAAAACCACCTGAGTTAAAATATGCCACAGCTAATTTGGAATTGGCATTTTTGGGGTTTTATTTGAAAATTTGGTTACATTTTTTGTATAGAGATTAATGTCAAATATATAGAAACCATAAAATTTTGATGTATATATTTATTGATAAAGAGTTAAACATGTGGTAGAGAAGATGGATTGAATTGATAACTCTTTGTGATTTCATAATCAATTACCAACCAAGAAAAGAAAACAATGTGGGGAATTACGTTTGTCAAAAACCTCATGCATCATTAAAAATGTTTTGTTTGGAACATGACCCCTTGATTAAATATTTCATGAATTTTGTCTTGGATGTTTTTGGTTTAATAAATTTCAATGATTTTTTTCATGTTTAAATGAAATAATCATTATGAGATAAAGTTAAACATGTGTATAAGGAATATCGTGAGTTATAGAAAATGGTAGAATTGGTAAAAATGGTAATGTTACCAGAATTTAACCTTCATAGAGATTGTTTTTTGAGGTTTGGGAAGACACTATGTGTTATTCACAATTCTCAATTGATGAAAGAATTGATATATTAATCACAGATCTATCTTTTTTATGATTATCCTTGAGGCACAATGATTTATAGAGATCATTGAGAGTATTATTGGTGGGATGGAATTAAAGTAGATAGTTCATATTTTATCATGAAATATATAACATGTCAACATATTAATGTATAGAAGATTTTGAAGAAGTAGATTCTTCAGCCATTGGCATCTATAGAGTGGAAATAAGAAGTTTTATCCATGGACTACATGGTGGTTATACTAAACACTTCTCGAGGATACAATGAAATATTGGTTTTGTAGATCGAATGAATAAATCATCTCATTTCCTTCATTTTGAAATGCAGTTTTAATGGATCTACTTTCATGATTATAACATAAAGAGATTGTAAGGTTATATGGAGTTCCTCTTTCCATTTCATCTAACCGTGATCCCAAGTTTACTTACAACTTTTTTAATGTCATTTAAGAGTCATTGAAAATTGAATAAAATTATAGTACAACGTTTCATCCTCAATCAGATTGTCAATCAGAATGGATTATTCAGGCATCAGAGGATATGCTTCAAGATTGTTCAATGGACTACCCTGGAAGATGGGATCATCATATGTCATCATTTCAGTTTTCTTATAATAAAAATTATCATTAGAGTATTGAGATTATACCTTTTGAGGCATTATATTTGAAGTGGTGTCTAACACAACCTTTTTATGATGAAGTCGAGGAAAGAATGATTATGGGACCATAATTAGTGGAGGAAGTAACTAAAAAGTGAAGATGATCTCACAACACATGAGTATAGCTTTGAGAATATATAAAGGTTATGTAGATAATAATATTAAGGAAAATCCTTTAAAAACAATGATCATGTATTTCATAGAATTTCACTATTGAAATGTTACTGCCATTTTGGTAATGAAATGGATGGTGAGTCCATGGTTTGTTGGACCTTATAAAATCCTAGTGAAATTTCGAACGGTTTTCTATAATGTAGTATTTTCTATTATTTTATCATAGGTTCACAATGATTTTCATGTTTCAATGTTGTGAATGAATATGACAGATGCATCTTCTATTATTATCTCAGAAGTAGTTCACATGGAATAGGAACATAGTTTTTCAAGAGATAGTAGTTATGATTCTTGATCATAGAGATCACATATTTCAGAATAAGGTAATCAACTAGGTAAATGTTTTTTGGAGAATCCACATGGTAGATGAAGCACTGTGTGAATCTGAAAACGCTATAAGGGAAAAGTACCATAACATTTTTTAATATGTAAATAAAACTGTGACGAATAAATTTCCAGAATGTGGGGACAATGTAACTACCTATGGATTAAAAAGTTAATTAAAATTCATGAAACTTTGTTTTATTTCGATTATTAAAACTTTCCATAAAACATAATTATTCTACATCTATTATTTGAATTACTAAAAAAAGTCATCTACGTTTGTGATCAGTATGTTATTTGGAGTATGATAAAGCCAACATGTTTTTTTTGTGAATATTTAAATACCCTTATGAATATTAAAATGATTAGTTATATATCCCTTATTAATAGTAAATCATATTATTATTTTATTTCTTATGGTTATAAGATAAATAGATCTTGGTTATTTTTTCATGATGCTACAAAATGAGTTATTGTTTTAAAAATGTTATTTCTGAGTAAATTATTACTTATTTAGAAATTAAATTAATATTAATAAAAAAATTATTTTCAAATAATGGAGTTATTTTTTGAATTATACCCGTTGATAATTTTTCAAGGTGTATTTTTGGGATTTTTGTGAGATTGTTGAATTTTTGATGAATAATAAAATATGATAAATTAAAATCAATGATAAATACCTATTTTATTTCATCATAGGTGATGAAAGTATGATATAAGCATAGTTGGGTAGAACATAATGATAATATTACTATTTGGGACCACATTAATAACGAATTTTCATTTTCTTGAGAGAAATATTAAACTAATGATTAAAAAAAATGAAAAACTCATACTCTCCTACAATATAAATAACTCCATCATTCCTCTCAATCTCTCAAACCTGTAAATCCCTGATAATTTTCTATGTTCCAACCAATATCTTTCCCATGGATCTTACCCACATTGAAGGCCTTCCAGTCTCCCCAAAAGGCCAAATTAAAAGGACTTAAAAATAATTTTATGGAGAAGAGATCAAGAGGGATGAATCCTCTTTCATTTTCTTGTTATTTTTTCCAATTAATTTATTTTATTATACTAGATTCACCTCCCCTTATCCACGAGTAATAAAAGAGCTATTTTGATATATATTTAAAAATTTTATCTTGTTTATGGAAATATTCTCAATTATTCTTATTCTCCTCTTCCTCTTATTCTAAAAATAAAAACAACATCCATGATGTGATGATTTACCAAAATCATGGATATTGTGTTTACAATTTCTATTACATTCCTCAAAACTATTCATATAATAGTTTTAATGGTTGTAACATAATATTATGTGTATTATATATCCCCATTCATGTTATTTAGTAAATATATATACATAATATCATGTTATATAATGAAACTAGTTCGTGATTAACAAAGAACCCCAAAAATGATCTAAATAGATATCACTAATGATTTTTCAAATTTTTAATCCACATACAATATAAAAAATGGGTCATGGAATAATTTGATATAATGTAATATTATGAATACAATTTCATTCCACTACATGAATCTAATTTACATATGACTTGAAAATAAAATACAAACCGATAATGGAAATCATGTAGAGAACACACTAGAAACAATGGAATGAACAAAATACTAATAATTAAAAGATAAAAATATTATATGAAATGATCATATAAGGTTTTACAAACATGAATGTGTTTCATTATGATATTAATATCACTCATATAACCATTATATAGTAATTTTAAACATTTTTAATATAAGACGAACATGTGGTAATGTAATTCATAATCCAATTTCTTATCTTTAGGTTAACCTTCTATGTTATCCATAATGGGGTATTATGATTATTTATGGGTTGGATTTTTTTTATATTATGTTGTATTGTTTATATTTATAGTTCATACATATATCCATTTGTTTTAGTTAATTCTCAATCACATTATATATGTATGGGTCTTTCCTTTTAAAATCTTTTTAAAAGTCTCTTTAATAAAATTTGGAAAGACTGTAATATATATTTATATATGGAATTACTGTTTCCTCCAAGTGTGATAATAATTTATCAAAGTTATATGTTACTCGGAAATACTTATGTTGTGATTAGCCCATTATATACCATGACATGTTTTGTTAAGCCCGTTATAGCTCAAGATTTTATGAGAGAGCCCCATTATATCTATCCAATGTATTGGGTACTCCAGGGATAGAATTTGACCAAATTGTTATTCCATGTGTGATGGTGAGTTTAACGGTGATATGTAAAACAATCCAGGAAATATACATGATGTTTTTATTCTTGTAAATGAGTTTTTTTATATATTTTTTATTGGTTTTTATGTTATCGCCTGACTACAGATTCCTTTCAATATATCCCTTTGAAGTGCACTGTGTTGCATTTGTTGTCAATGAGGTATGTTGTTGTCAAGGAATGAATGGATGGATGTCAAGGAGTTTCAATATGTTAATGACAAAGGATGTGATGGTGATGGTGATGAATGGAGAATGGCCATGGAACATAGAGGAATGTCACTTAGGAGATTCACTAAGTGACATAGGAGATGTTGTGGTTGAAACATTCTCTATGAATATCAGACGATTGTAGAACTGATCTTAATGTTTCAATACATGTATCAAGATGATACTAAGTTACACCACTTGAAGAATGGATGATTATGGAGCATCATCATTACATCTGACGATTGATGAGCTGATCTTTAAGTTCCAAGAACTTGTATCAAGTGGATACAAAGTCACAACAATGATATAAGACCATGCATTTTATTGACAATGCATGAGGAGTTAGATGATGATCCATACACAACTTCTAAGTGGATGAAGTGGAGTAAAGAAGTCCATGCACTAACACTTAGTGCATGTGAATCTAAAGAAGTTCCAACTTGATCTCTGATTAGATCAATGAAGTACGTTGATGAATTTATGTGATTCAGGAGCTCTGTTGAAGAAGAATTCCATTCCTAAGCAATGAATTCATGTTGAAGAAGAATTGGAGGAATTATAATGAAGAAATTAAGAATTCCATATCCTAAGTGAAAATAATATGAAAAGAGAATAGAGGAATTCTTAAGAAGAAGAAATGAGGAAGAAGGCTTGAAGTGGATCTATGATATGGCTTGATTTCATGGAGGAATTTGTTTTTGACAAAGTCTTATTCAAAACATAGCCAAAAATTAGGCCATCCATGGGCACCTTGAGGGTTCAAACCCAAGGCATGTGGGCAGTAGGCACCATGCCCATGGGGGAACCCGTGGGGAAAGCCCAGGGCGGCAGGGCCACGCAGGGGTGTCACGCTCGCGCGTCAGGGGCGAATGGAGCACGCCCGGAGTGCATAGTGGGCGCTAGTGGCGCGCCCAAGAGTGAGGGGTGGGCGCAAGAGCGCGCCCGCAGGGAGAACATGGTGCGGGGTGGCACCGTGGAGGGAGAAGTTCAACTGGATATCTCTGGGAGCGGCTGGTTGATAAACCGCGGAAAATCCGCTCGGAGATTCGATGTGGGACGCGCAAATTTCACCGGGAGCGCATCCTGGCCGCACGATCGATCGCGCAATGGATCGCAGCTGCTCATCTGATCTGCCGCGCGTCGCGATCTAATCCAGCCGTCCGATGTATTTCAAACTCCGGATCCGACGGTTGAGGAGTCATCCTCTACCATGAGCTCGCCCGAGGCCACCCGCGACTCCTCCTTCGAACCAGGCGCCTCCCGAGGACGGATTTCGAGCTCCCGACCAATGTTGTTCAAGATGAAGGATCCATTGAGCTCGTTTGAGCGTAACAAACACATCCATGCTTAAAAAGGTGTTTGCATGGAACAAATGAGAGAATTTAGAGGATGGACGAGGATAATGAAGTTCCGAGGCCATGAGTTTATATTCTGCATGGTTTGGACAGAAGGAAGGCTGTGCATGCGTTCTAAGTCGCATGCACGTGAAGAGGAAAACAAAGAGAAGTGATCCCGCGTGAAACAGAAAATAAAAAACGGGATTTGCAGCTCGTTTAAAGATTTCAAAGATCCGAAATCTTCGGGAATTTAAGTTGCAATCACGCGGATCATGGGAGGCATCTCTCTGCCTATAAAAGGAGAGGCCGAGGCTCTGTTTATGCTTTCTGATCCTTTGTTGAAAATCCGAAGTCTCGTGAGTGATCTCTTCCTTGCGAAGAAAGAAGCCTCGCACATTCTACTTGGGTGGCTGAGGTTCCTTTCGCGCACACTTTCATGAAAGAAGACGAAGGATTCCCTGCGCGCCTTCCCCTTGTGCGGTAGGAAGACCCGAGGCCGCATCACTTGCACACCCCGCGGTTGGACGAGGTCTTGCACGGCCCTTGTGCTTGAGGTTTGCGCGGTAGTGGCTACCCAAGGCACTTGCGCGCCGCTTGTGCTCTTGCACCAAGACGATTGTGCCTTGCACCCATTGGACTTGTGCACATTGAAGAAAAAGGAAGACCCAAGGCTTGGAGCCTTGCACGGCAGTAGTGAAGAAGAGAAGGCCGCTTGCCTCTGTGAAGAATAGTGGCCGCACCTAGCATTCCTCCCTTGTGTGCATAGTAAAGAGAATACCCTATAGTGTGTGTGATAAATAAAAGGAAGGCCGAGTCTTTGCCTCGTGTATGTGCAAAGTGAAGGAGAACATTTACGGGCAGTGGGTGTGCAAGGAGGAGTGGAAGGCTGTGGCCATAGTGTGTGCATAAGGAGGAAGACTACACAAAGTAGTATGTGCAATGAAAGAACAAGGCCAAGGATAGCACCCATGTGGAGAAAATTTATATAATTTGTTTGTGCTTAACAAGTGTGAAGGCCAAGCTCAAGTGTGTGCCAAAGTCAAGAAGTTTTGTGTGCAAAGAGGCAAGAAGGCCGAACCTAGTGTGTGCACTAAGAACTGTGTACAGACTTAGAAGAAGAGGAAGACTCTCACACTAAAGTATAACACACATTTATGTGTGTATTCAAAAGGAAAATGTGTGTGAAAGAAAAGGAAGGTGTGTTTGCTAAAAGTGTTTTCACCTTTTGAGGGTTTATCACACTAAGAGAAGAAGAAGGGGAGTGCATGCTTGCATGCATTCACATGCACACGTGAACAAAGCCAAATCATCTTGTGTGCATTTGAGTTGTCCAAGACCAAGAGTTCTTGAAGAGAATTGAGAGGCCATGCAGTAAGTGCATAAGGAAGCATAGAGGCCATGCACTCAGTGCATGAAGTTGTGATGAAGTCAGACTGAGGCCAGACTGATGTTAAAGATATTAGTTGTCTGAGTATTCAGTAATTGAGAAGAGCCTGATCAACAGAAGTGATCAGAAGATGCTGAGAAAGACCAACATACCATTTTAGAGGTTGTTGAAGTTTCTTTAAGAGAGAAGGCCAGGTCATCCTTAGAAGAAGGAGATAAAGCCTGAGCAAGACGAGAAGACCTGATCAACTCAAGTGATCAGAGGTACAGAGCAAGGCCAGCAGTCTTTATCCCAGACTGCTGAAGATACTAGAAGAATCTAAAAAGAAGAAGAGCTACTCATGTGACTCGAGGAGCCAGGAGAAGCCCCCTGTGAGACTCAGGGGGGAGGAAGTCTTTAGTGGGATTCTGGAGCAGGCCAGTGGGACTCTGGTAACACTATGGGACGCAGTATAAAGACCCTGTTGTGGGACTCAGGAGATATACAGTGGGACTCTGTATCGACCATTGTAATACTAATAGATTATAATAGAAGAAACCATGGTGGGGTGTTTAACCAACATGGCAAGGACGTAGGCCTTTGGTGTCGAACCTTGTAAATCCTTGTGTCCTGTGCCTTTAAATTTACTGTATTACTCGAGGAAAGGCTGAGAGATACATGAAGAGTGCATCGAGGCCTTAACAATCCATAGAGGTTTCCTTTATAAAGAATCAATTTGTAAAAAGTTTTAAAGGATCACTGATTCACCCCCTCCCCCTCTCAGTGATCACACTGATCTAGGCACTTCACCCTTATTGATATTTTTGTGATCATCCCAATATTGTATATGTTTTTAATATGTAATAAGTTTCTGTAAGAGAAATAGTGAAGTAATATCAAATTTAGTGACGATTTTTCAATGAAATTATGTATTTATTTATATTTTATATTTTTGGAAAAAAATGGATCCTATTTTAGTGGTATCCTCATGTATGGTTGTGGGATGTTATGTTTGTTTTATGTCCTGATTTCCCAAAGACTATAAACCAGAAAAGACCCTCAATGTTTTAAAATGTATATTGTTTTCTAAAACACAAGAATAAGTAATGTTTTATGGTTGGGTCCTTATAATTTTTGTCATGAATACATTATCATTGTAAATTCAAAACATGTTAAATATAAGGGGAACCCTATTTGTATAAGGTATATATAATAATATGGGATTTTATTTGAGGAATTAAATGTGAATTTTTTTCGGATGAAGATATGATTTTGTGGATGATTTATAGTTATTAATTTTTTTTGGAAATGTCTATCTTATCATAGTGTTTCCTTCGTTTTAGAATTTTTTTAGTATATGTTTTTAAGAGCGATTGATTTAATTTTGGGATAATTGGTAATAATATTTCGGATGTCCATGTGACGAGATAAATCTTATTTTTTTGGGATTTATTCTTATCCTATAAGTATTTTAATATTGTCAATAATTTTTATTTATTGATGATCTATGCTAGACTCTATGTACTAATATTGAATTTTGGAGATTATAGTAGTTTTTCTTAAGATAATGGTTTTATTTTTGGATAACTGTATAATATTTTCCGAATAATTTTACTTTTGATAATTCCAAAAGTCATAATGAATAAATTTTAATCTTTTTTATATTATAGGATTCACTGTAAGCTGATTATAGTGCATTATGCGTGAAAAAATCATATTGAATGATCATTGATTGGAGAAAATTATGTGTTTGTTATTGAAATTGATTAATGTATGATACAATTATAACTGAATAACTATATATTATTTTTATTGTAGTATATATAACAATGGAATTCCTCATATTTTAGAAAATCTATTTGGATATAATAAGTTTCTCTATTTAATTATCTTATTGGGATAACAATGAACTTTTAAACCCTAACAGATTTCATGTTTTGTATGTTGAACATACTTATGACCACATTCCTTATAACATTAGGTTATAAATTGAGAGTTATATTTACCTTAAGTTGAAATGATTTAATTCTTTGAATCCTAGATATGTTCTATTCTAGATGTCATTCATACTATATGTTTTTTATTTAATAGAATGGTTTTATTATTATGTTTTAATATGGGATTTCAATAAAGGTATTTGTAAAATTCACAAAACTTGTTTTTTATTCCAATTTCCAACTTCATTGGTTCAGTTTATTAAATGTGAGAGAATGTTACTTCTTGTTATTTTATGAATAAACATAGTACTTGATAGCATATATGATACACAACATCGAGCTTCGACAAACAAGTAAATATTATTATTTTAGTAAAACTATTATAACCTACCCATCAGATGAAATAAATAACCCTTATTAAATTAAGTTTAAAAATAGTTTTTATAAATGAGTATATAAAGAATTATTTTTTCACCAAATAATTATATATGATATTAAAGGATATATATTTTTCAAAAAAATAATTTAAATTAAACAACTATTTTTAAAAAAAAAAATAAAAAAAATCTTGTTTGAATATATTAATGATATATATATATATATATAATTTATAACATAATATTTAACAATATTTATATTTGTTTTCTAGTTATGATATAAAAATCAATTTTATTTTACACATAAGATGTTGAATTTTATCAAGGTACTTTTACCGCGTTTGGAAGGTGCACATGTATTAAAAGTAAATAATAAAAATTTTCTAACATATATTTCATTAAATAAACAATATTTTTGAAATAGTAATTTTATAATTAGTTTGGGTCAATATTTGGAATTTGTTTTTGACAATTTTCAATTTTCAATTAATTTTGAAAATTTATGATTTTTTTGAAAATTATATTATATATTTATAATTTTCACAGTAAAAATTATGCTCTTAAAATTACTGTTTTTTAATGTATTATATACCTTATTTTATTTTAAAAACATTTTATGTTTAAAAAGTTGAATTTTTCCAAAAAATTGCTTTTGGTTTCATTTTTTATATTGAATTTTCTATTGAAATATTCAATTTTTTTCATTTTTTAAAATATTTATTCAATATTTTTAATAAGAATAAAAAATTATTAAAAAAATATTCTATTTTTAACAAACATATATAGTAAAAATATAAATTTTTATTACCTCGATAATGGGTAAAATTGGTGATGATGTTTAAAAATTATACGATTAAGATTTTATATAATTGTCAAAAAACATTACATAATTCATTTTATTGGGGAGTTTATTAAAATAGAATAATTTTTAATATATTCTGACAATTTGGGGCCACATGTATAACTCTAAGACCTATATAGTATTTTATTTTATGAAATGAAGAAGTTGTCTCACTATTGATTTTAATATGTATATCAATTTTAATAAATGGTCATACAGAATATACATTCAACCATTAATATTATAATTAATTATAAAATCAGTATTTTAACAGTAGTAATTTTATTTATTTTTATGATAAAGTATCTATTTGTAAATGTATTTTACTATAAAGATACAATAATTACTAAATAATAGTAAAAAAAATTACAAAATTTAAAACTATAAAAATAAATTAAATTTGAGATAATTAATATCATAAAAAATATTTTATTTTTGTGCTGAATATACTATGGATTTTTTAAAATATTCATTTGAAAAATATTTTTTATTTATTATTTTAAAAATTCTAATTAATCAATAAACTCAAAATTGATAGTAGTGATATTTTAAAATTATTAATATAGTATTAATTTATATAAAATTAATTTAAATATTAAATTCAGAAACATAATTTTTATACAATTGAAATTGTAATCCATGATTCATTTATGGGTCTTTCAAAATTATACAGTACTCATATGAATACTTAAATAATAAAATCCATGATGTCAAGGTAAGAGTAAGGGGGGTTAAATATGTTTTATAAACTAATGATAAATGTAATAATGTTACCTACACATGTAAAAAAAATTATGAGATTATTACGACCCCTCATAATCATTTATTTGAAAATTACTAACAGTTCATCAATTTTAATATGAATCGTAATTTATATTAATTTTATATTCTGAAAATTCACTCAATTTTCATCCCCTAATAAATTGAATCATTAAAATATAATATTTTCATTAATATTTAACAATATAAAACTTAATAAATCATAAAACATTAATATAAACATGTATCCGAACATAATGAAAATTGAAATAATTATAAATCCATAATGGTGGGGAAAATCAAATATCCTAGAATTTCTTTAAAATGAAATGATTAATATCATGGTAACTCTATCAACATTCTAACTATTTGAATCCCAAATGAAGACACATTTGTTACGAACACTTATTACAATTTTCCAAATCATGTATAGGTTTCACATTCTACTGATCTCCCCCCCATGATAGTAAAAAAAATAAAACATAATTAAAAAATAATAGAGAAAAAATATCCATAACTATGAACTATAATATATATATGTAAAAGTGAATACTATGAAAAATTACATGTCCTGTTTCATAACAAAATATGGTAAACATACACCTATAAATGATTAACCTCTATGAATCACCAATTAATGGGTCATATCTACCAAATATCATAAATAACACGATAAAACATCCCTTTTGATAGAGATTTTTCAGGAAAATACTAGGGTCATCCCAGAATAGGGAACCTATGATAGACCATTCTATGTACAAAAATGGATTAAAAAACACCATATGTTGGAAAAATGGCCATGGGAATCGATGAAGTACCTGATTTATTTACATAAAACACATTATAAAATGGATCTATTAAGAAAATGTTTATCAAATAACATTAAAAAATAAATAAAAAATATAATAATTCATCATCCAAAATAATAGTAACAAAACATTGATATATATATATAAAGTGGATACATGAGTTTGATAAATAAAATATGAGTAATTTTTATTGAGTTAGGCCAAGGAAACAGTAATGGGTGTCAATGATGTAATATTAGAGGTGGTAGACTGTAAAAAAGATTAAAAACAAGATGTATACCTATATTATATTCTTAAAATTAAAAATGGTGTTTATCCTATTAATGATGTAAATAAAAATATTTTTATGAATTTGATTTTTCATATATAAACATTATGTGAAATTATCATCACAATGTTAAAAAATTACACCTTATACAGAAAATATTTTTAGATTATATTTATAAGAAAATAATGTATTTCATAATGTGAAAATTCAATTATCTTTGTGAACTACTTCATATGAAATATTCTTGCAATGAATATTCTCTGAAAACAACTAGAATACATGAAAATGAAAGAAAGAAAACAACACATGGTAAAAAGACAAAACAAAAAATAATGAAAAAACGTAATGACAGGTCGATATGTGATATATATTATATATGACTACTATATTTATTGTTGATAATTATATATAAAGTTAGTTATATGGAATGATCATATATTTCCAACACTAGATGAAACATTAAGGGCCAATCAAAGTTGTTATCATATAACCTATGGATCAAAATTGATTATTTACACTGGATATTCAATTTTTATTATTATGGATAATTCATATGAATCCTAAAATACATTTATTTGTTATGTTGATAACGTCATTTGTGGCTATCTACTGTGTTTTACACACACCCTTCACTAAAATAGATTATTTATTGGTACTCTATAAAATATCATGATCATGGTATATTGTATGTATTTCGACAAGAAATTTATGGTCAAGATTGATACCACAAATACAGATCGAAGATAAGGATCCATGATAGAATTTTAAATCCTTTATTCACTAATTCAATAGATAAATTTTTATAGGATTTATTCTTTTATGAAAATATTTTATAAGGTATAACCTTTTAAATTTTAACATTTAGTACCACCGATAATGTGTGTTTGGATGTTTTTTGGTCAATAAAAACAATTAAACAAATCAGAGGGTGTGGTCTACCAATAATAAAATCATAGACTCTAACTGTTATTATAGAACCTCTAGCATAATTTTAACGACCTGAATCTGGAGCCACATAACGGGTGCCCCGTACTTGGTTCACCACAAGACCTCAAGCGCGTTTCCCCAAATTCTAGATGCTGCCGACTAGCAGCGAGGGCCCTGGTGAGTCGGTGGGACAACTATGCCCTCATTTGGTAAATTATACAACGAAATAACAAACATACACAATAGTGGAATTAGAAAAAAAACATAGAACAACTGAAACTACAAGTAAAAGCAATGTCTGATATAATAATGATGCAGTATGGTACATGTGTCTATGGAAATTAGTAAACAAATCAACGTGCTGAAATACAACTGAAACCCAAGTACTAAAATTTAATAGTAACTCCAGTAGCATCGTGAGCCAAAGCCTAGTCCCATGCTCTCCAGCTCTAACCAGAAATCAAGTACCTAATGTAGAAGGACGCAATCCCTTTCTACACTTACAACCACATAATCTGTTTGGGCCGAAAAACAGGACCCAAATAGGGTGTGAGACTAACCGTAGTAGGAAACAACCACAAGATTTGTGCCCTACTATCGGTGAGTATTAGAGAAAAAGTAAAGGATATAAATACAGTAATGAACTAGGAGCACACCAGTAAAAATCCTACCATTTACCATTCACATTAATTTAATTAAACAACCAGGGAAACTAGCAATGCTCTCTATTCCAAGGTAAATAAAGTAACACAATAGGTAAATCAAAAGACTACCTGAACCACATGTAGTACAAACCCAAGCTTGTTCTTTGAAACGGTGGACTCATCACAACCAACCAAATAAAATTTTACAATGACACTCTAGGAGGATCAACTAGCAGGCCCCTAAAGTCTAGTAATCGAACAATGCACAGACACTATGGGAAGCTATCATGTCGATTCCCCTAAGTTATTGCAATGATAGCTACAGACTCTCTGAGGAATCACTTACGTCTAATTCCTCATGTGGGCTCGATACATGCATAAAAAAAGAACACTCTTGGGATGCACAAAGTCCTATCCCCATAGGTCATGCGTACAAAACTAAAACCAAAAGTCCCTCTAGGGAAGCACTTAATCGTCTATTCCACCGTTGATCTCACGCACCAGGTTCTCACGGCCCCGAGCAATCCAGTCGAGCGTAATTGACCATCAAGAAGCCCTAAGTAAGTTCAAATACTACTTGGATAATAGCTACAAATCATTAAAAGAATTTAACAGCTGGAAACACATACAGTCAGTTATAACAAGTAAACTAGAATTTGCAATAGTGTTTTCCTCACAGGAAAATGGTTCCAAATGGTGATAAACAGCCAAACATGGAAAAAAACCCTTGGGGTGATCCTAAATGTGTAACCAAGAATACATTACTATCAATTAATCATAAAATAACATGAAATATAAGTCAAATAAACAATAGGATCAAAATCCCAATCCTGGGATACCTGATACATGGGTATCCGACACTTTTGCAACCAAAACTCAAAGACACTCAATGTAGGGCAACAAACCACCTACCTTGATGCTAGGAGATTGATATAAGTGAACCACGACGATGGATTCTCCTTAGAGAATTGATGTTCATATAAAGCGTCCAAAATTCTCAACCCATGATAACTTGAAAGCTATGAGGAATCATGAAAAAAGGCTAAAGCAGAAGAGAGACATTACCGAGGCTATCCCAACACAATCGAAGGTGGCTGAAACAGAGATCGGACAGCCGCTCGGGGGCTCATAGAAGGATCACGGCCGTACGGGTGCTATCATCCAAAAAAACCTAGAAGAAGGTCGTTCTGGCGATTAGGCATGACCCTGGTGCGTTTAGTGAAAAAAAAATACACGGCGTGTACTTCTGGGGTACATGAAGTGTCCTCTGTTTTTCCATACATGGCATTAAGTGGCCTCCGCATCACCCCTACACACAGTGTGTGTGGCCCTAACACGGTCAGCACATGACATCGAGTGGCAAAGGAGTACACGGCGTGTACATTGAAAGTACATGGAATGTATATGAAAAATTTCTAGAAAACTCTTTTTTTTCTAAAAAAAACCAGAAAGAAAAAACATAACTGAAACGAAGATCATGGTTCTTACAATATTACCCCTTAAATAAATTCTTCCCTGAATTTCCCTAGCGAGGTATAGAAGAAGAAACCCCGAACAGATCTAGCCACTACGATCGTACATTGGCCTCCCGCTCCCAAGTCTCGTCCGGTATTTTCACGTGCTTCCATAGCACCCGTACTATAGGAACAAACAGGCCCCAGAGAACATTCTTACTGAGATCTACAATCCGGATGGGATGCTCCTCAAATGACGCATCCACTTTGTGGTCAAAATCCTCAGGTTGAAAGACATGTGATGTGTCTGAAAAGTAATGTTGTAGCAGGGAAACATGGATTATGTCATGCATAGCCAAGTACCTCTGAGGTAACTGCAACCGATAGGAAACCGGCCCAACTCTCTCCCACACCTCAAATGGCCCGACATACTGCAGTGAAAGCATAGCGTATCTCCTGATCCTCTTGTGTCCCATCCTCGATGCGACATGTAGGAAAACCTGATCCCTAACCTTGAACTCTAGAGGTCGTCTATGCTTATCAACATAAGACTTTTGTCGAGAGTGTGCTATATCCATCCTCTTCCTAATCAACTCTATCCGCCTTGATCTCTCCTGAACAAGATAAGGTCCTAGAAAAGCTGCCTCTCCTACCTCTAGCCAGCATAATGGTGATCAGCATGGCCTACAGTACAAGGCCTCATAATGTGCCATCGGAATAGTCTCATGAAAGCTATTGTTGTTCAAACGCCCCAAGAGGTATATGCTTCTCACAAGAACCTAAAAAGTCCAAAATGTAATCTCATAGAATATCCTCAAGCACTTGGATCGTACACTCAGACTGGCCACTAGTATGGGGATGGTATGTTGTACTCAAATGTACCTGTATACCCAAAGCGCTCTGAATCCCCTACTAGAATCGAGAAGCAAAGCATGCATTTCTGTCTGAAACAATGGAGTGTGTAAATCCATGAAAACGTACAATCTTTCAGATGTAAAGTCATCCCATATCATCAACACCAATGGTCTCCTTGATCGGTAAGAAGTGAGAATTCTTTTTAGGTCTGTTGACGACAACCCAAACATCATCATTCCCTCGAGGCGACCTCGGAAATCCGGTCATGAAGTCAATCGTGACATCATTCCACTTCCACTCTGTAATGGGTATCTTTTGTAAAAGCACTGCTGGTGGCTGATGCTCTGCTTTCACCTACTGACAAGTCGATCATCTCATGAAGAAATCAGAAACATCTCTTTTCATACCTGGCCACTACTATTGGAGATGTAGAACATGATACATCTTGGTGACGCCAGGAAGAACTTCCCAAAAAGAGGATGGAAGTCCCGCATCAGCTCTTCACGTATGTCTACTGGAACCCATATGCGTCCCTGGTAACAGAAGATCTCATCCTTGCCCACTATTCATCCAGGAAGAGGGTCCCCTCCTGACACACTCTCCCACAGGACTAAGCCCTATGAACCTGATAGATTCCTCATTCGCATCATATCAAGAAAAGTAGAGGTAATAGTCATAGAAGAGAGAAAGGAATGTCCCTATATGTCATGCACCTCCAAGTGCATATCGGATAATAGAGACATATTCATCCACTCGTAGCTGGCCTCCTGAACAGCATGTAACTAAGTCCTTCTGCTTAGTGTGTCTGCCACACCATTGCCTTTCCCAGACATATAAGCAAGCGCAATGTTGAAAGACTGTAGGTACTCGACCCACCTCTGTTATCTCATATTTAAGTCACGATGCATGAAGATATACAAGAGGCTCTAGTGGTCAGTATATACCACAAAATTCTATCCCAACAGATAGTTTCTCCAACAACGCAAAACATGAAAAATAGTAGCCAATTCCAGGTCGTTTGTGGGATAGTTCCCCTCGTGTGGTCTCAGCTGCCGAGACCCGTAAGCAACGACCCCATATACCTGCATAGGAATATCTCATAGCCTGATACATGAAGCAACACAGTAAACAGTATAGCTCTTTCCCCGCTCTGGCAAGACCAGTATCGGTGCTGACGTCAACATACCCTTCAGCTCCTGAAAAGATGACTCACAAGAATCTGACCATAAAAACTTATCCCCCTTCTTGGTCAGACTTATCATCGATTTTTCTAGGTGTGAAAAGTCCTGTATAAACGGCATGTTGTAACCATCCAACCTCAAGAAACTCTGTACCTTGAAGACATTCTTCGACTTCTTTAATTTAACTACCGCTCTCACATTTTCTAGGTCTACTCATTCTCCTGTCTCTGAGATGACATGACCAGGGAAGTAAATCTCATCTATCCAGAAGTGGCACTTTGAGATCTTAGGTTATAACTAATGCTCTCTCAGTGAAATAAATAACATATCATTATGGGTAGCATGGTCGTGTCGAGTGCGAGAGTACACCAAGATATTGTCCTCAAAAACCACCATGATGGAATCCAAGTATGGATGGAAAAATCTGTTCATCAGTTCCATGAAAACTGCTGGCGTGTTTGTGAGACCAAACGGCATAACCATGTACTCGTACAGACCATATCTGCTCCAGAAAGCTGTAAGAGGTATATCTGATTGTCTGACGCGCAACAGATTATAGCCAGATCTCAAGTTTATCTTCGAGAACACCTTGGCTCCCCGAAGCGGATCACAAAGATCATCCATCCTCAGCAATGGATATTGGTTCTTGACTGTCAACTGGTTCAGCTTCCGATAGTCCACACAAAGATGTAAGGTACCATCCTCCTTCTTTGCAAACAACACCGGTGAAACCCAAGGGTAAGTATTGATTCGGATAAAACCCCTTTCCTGCAACTCCTGCAACTGTTTCATGAGCTCTTGTGACTGAGGCATCACCATCCTATAAGGAGGTATGGACACCGATGATGCTCTTGGAAAATGTTCAAGAAAGAAATCTACCTCTCGCTCGGGAGGAATCCCTAAAATGTATTTTGGAATGACATTCAGAAAAAGATAAACTACCGAAGGAAAAAATATTTGAGAAGTCCCCTTTTCATCCAGATATAAACTAGAAATATGGGTTGTAACACTGCCAAACCCATGATTCTCTAGTCCAGATATGCTCTCCTGGACATTGTGAGGAAATTATCTGCCCTCCGGTGATGTGAAACTCACCCTTCGGTGATAGCAGTCGACAAAGGCCTGGAATGAAACTAACCTATCCATCCTGAGTATGACATCACATCCCATCATCTCAAGGACATAAAGATACCACAATAAGTGAACCCACCAACCTCAAGGGGGCACTCCTTGAACTGAGGAAAACTAGTAGTTCTATGTCGCAAGGGAGTTTCTAGTGTCATCATATCCTCAGATGTAAAGATAGTAAGTCTAAGGCTCTCCACAGTGTGCACAGAAACAATGCTATGATAAGCTCTTGTATCGAAAAGTACAGAAGATAAAACTGAGGCTACTAAGATCGTACCTCGAACTGTGGAAGGTCCAGGATCTCTCCCCTGATGAATATGCTCTACCGCAAACGTCTGGCCAGTACCGCAGCCCTGTGCAGTAGCCTGATATCCCGAAGCTGATCCTCCCTGAGCTTGACCACTGCGTCCACGACCTCTACCCTGGACTGAATGACCTAACGAACTCCAGCCCCCAATCTACTGCGGAACTAGTAATCCTGATCCTCTATGAGGAGTAGAAACATATCATTCTTCACTAGCCACTAGAAGAAGAACCCTGCAAAAATGCTACAGGTGACCCATCTTCCCTCAAGATCGGCACTCTAATGGGTCTCTCGGGCACTAAGGATTCTTATTCCCACTCTTTCCACACTAATAGCACAACACCTGGTTTCCAGAAGGGAGATCCCATCTACCAAAAGAAAAACCTCATTTCCTCGAGTCTCCTCAGGTAGACTCTCGGTGGCGCTTTCTACTGTCAGTATGAAAAGAATTAGCCTTGGATGCTGGACCTCCCTAGTCAATAGCCCCAGTATCCCTCAAATTTTGTTCGGTGATCAGCACCTAGTTGACTATAACTGTAATAGAATTCAACTGGAAGACGATCACCTGCGATCTGATCTCAGGATTGAGGCCTTCCTCAAACTTCCTTGCCAAAAATAGCTCTTCCTTTACTAGAATGGGAGTGAGGCACTGTAACTCAGTGAAATGGGAGTAATACTCCATAACCAAAAGGGTACCCTGCTGAAGATTCATGAAATCTATGGATCTTTCGGCCCTCAGTGTCATTGGAGAGAAGTAGTTGTAGAACATACACTGGAACTCGTCCCAAGACATAGTCTGTTGTCACCCTTCCTAGAAACATACAACACACCATCTCTTGGCACGAATCCTGCAGCATGCATGTCGCGAGCTTCACCCTTCGGTATGGTCGTGTCTCCGGATGCTCGAAGATTGAAAGCATATATTCTATACATGATTCTGCAGCCTCAGGTCCTCCGTCCCCTGTAAACATGAGAGGATGTTGCTGCTAAAAAACCCACGTCAGCTCTGCCATAGATGGGGCATGATGGTGAGCTCCCTAGAAGGTCTGCATAAATCTCATGAAACCATCTCTATACTGAGATTCAGAACCAGTGTATGGAATCAATGTAGGTTCCATGTCCGGAACGGTTGGTTGAACTACTGGTAGTTATTGGTCTGCCGTATCAGGCGTACGATAACTACCTGGTTCCTGACGTGCAATGGGAGGACGTCTTGGTGCCAATTCCCTGAAAGGTCAAACACACACATCAGATTTAGGATTAACAATGACATAAAACATAGAGGTATAGACCAGGAACATGAGAGAGAAACACTTAAGTTTGAAAAACAATACTACACGATGTTTCTGTTAAATCCATTCACATGGGCGTGTACTTCACTATTGGCCGTGTAACACCCCAGACTACCCGTTGTGTTGTCCCAACACATGACGTGTAATTGAACTCCACTCCCCTACCCGAGTCTCCTTACACGGCTAACCTACACGGTCCTCTTAATCCTAAACTACACGGCATGTTCACTATTGACACGGAGTGTACTAGACAGGTTCGGTGACCCGTGTAGCAGGTTACACAGCCGGCTACAACACTGACCCTTACACGGCGTGTTACGAACAAACACGGTGTGTATCGGAGAAGATAACACAGACCCGTGTTGTTCGTGACACGGCCGGGTACCTATAACAAGGATACACAATGAGTTTTTACAAAACACGATGTGTAATACACGATCTTTCCTGACCCATGTTGTTAGTGACATGGCCGGGTACACGTTTGACTACCACACGACGTGTACTTAACATACACGACATGTCCCAGAAGACATTCTATAACCACGTGTCTCTGTTCACACAATCAATAACATGGTTTAAAAACTACACGACATGTATTAATAAATTACACGCCTTGTATTCTTTGTTTTTCCGGGCCGTAGCTCAAAAACTGTACCGAACACCAGAAACACTAAAAAACAAACATCTATGTGACAAATGCCAATCCGTGGGGGCCTATAATCCCCACGAATCAATTCTTGGCATCATAACAACACATACAACAAGTAAACATCATAAAAATCCTATGATCCGCCAAATTCCGATCCCCGAGGGCACATAACAACTCTAAGACCAAATTTCGGCGTCCATGATAAATTAACTGCAAAAACGTAAACAACACCATATCAACATAGTAGTATTTATATCACAGAAAATATAACCACATCATGCATAATCTATAACAACATCTATCGCAACATCATGCAATCTCTAATTCACCATAAAAGACATGAAAAAAAGATATGACATGTGATTTCTAAACGAGTCCTTATATTTTTCATGAGATGAAATACCCTCACCTCATCGGGATGCAACAAAAATAGAACAAAAATAATATGAACTGTAATAGCACAAAACATGTGCATCACCCAACGGTGAAATCTAATAAACTGTAAAACTTGAAAAAACAGAAAATGGAAATTACAATGTAATATTGTTTTTCCCTGTACACGAGTTAATTACTCCCGGGCACATTTAAGTACTAACTTCCCATTCCTACCTATCCCTGTCTGTTTTCTCAAAATAGTAAGGCAATAGAAATGAATTAAAACCACATCTGATACCGCTTTGTTATAACCTAAATCAGGAGCCACATAACGGGTTCCCCATACCCGGTTCGCGACATGGACTCAATCGCGTTTCCCCAAATGCTATATGTTGCCGACTAGAAGTGAGGTCCTTGGTGAGTCGGTTGGAAAACTATGCCCTCATTTGGTAGAGTATACAATAGAATAAAAAACATACACAATAATAGAAGTAGTAAAAAGCATACAATAATTGAAACTAAAAGTAAAAGCGATGTATGATATAATAATGATGCAGTATGGTACATGTGTATATGGAAAGCAGTAAACAAATCAACGTGTGGAAATACAACTTAAACCCAAGTACTAAAATTGAATAGAAACTCTAGAAGCATCGCGAGCCAATGCCCGGTCCCATGCTCTTCAGCACCAACCAGCAATCAAGTACCTGAATTAGAAGGGCCACGATCCCAATCCACACCTGCCACCATATAATCTGTTTGGGCTGAAAAACAGGACCCAAATAGGGTGTGAGACTAATCCCAGTAGCAAACCACGACAAGATTTGTGCCATACTGTCGGTGAGCAATATAGCAAAAGTAAAGGAAATTAATAAAATAATGAACTATGAGAAAATCAGTAAAAATCCTACAATTTACCATTCACATTAATTTAATTAAACAACCAGGGAAACTAGAAAATATCTCCATTCAAAGGAAAAGAATGTAAAACAGAAGGTAACTCAAATGACTACCTAGACCACAAGTAGTACAAACCCAAGCTTGTTATTTAACATGGTGGACTCGTCACAACCAACTAAACCAAATTTCAAACTGACTCTCTGGGTGGCTCAAGTAGCAGACCCTATAGTCCAGTAATCAAACAAGGAACAGACTCTCTTGGAATCTATCATGTCAATTCCCCTATGGTCTTGCAACGATAGATACATATTCTATAAGGAAGAACTTGTGTCTACTTCCTCATGTGGTCTCGATACGTGCGTAAACTAAGAACACAATGGGGAAGAACAAAGTCCTCTTCCCATAGGTCATGCGTACGAAACTAAAACCAACAGACCCTCTAGGGAAGCACTTAATCGTATATTTCACCCTTGATATCCCGCACCGGGTTCTCACAGCCCTGAGTAGTCCAGTCGAGCATAATCAACCGCCAGGAGCCCTAAGTATTCACAAAAACTACTTGGCTAATAGCTACAAAGCATCAAAATAATTTAACAGCAGGAAACACATACAGTCAGTTATAACAAGTAAACTAGTAATTGTAATAGGGTTTGACTCATAGGAAAACGGTGCTAAATGGAGATAAATAGCCAAACAGGGAAAAACACCCATGGGGTGATCCTTAAACGTGCAACCAAGAATACATTAGTATCAGTTAATCATAAACTAACACACAATATAAAGAAAATAAACAATACGAAAAAATCCCAAACCCAGGATACCCGATACATGTCTATCCGACACTTTAGAAACCAAAACTCAAATACATTTAATGCATGGAAAAAAACCACCTACCCCCATGCAAGGAGATCAATATAAGTGAACCATGACAATTGATTCTCCTTAGAGTGTCGAATATCTGAGAAAACATCCAAAATTCACAACCCATGATAACTTGAAAATTTGGAGGTATCATGAAACAATGCTAAAGAAGAATACAGAGCTTATAAAGGCGATCCCAATGCAATCGACGGTGGCTGAAATAGATATCAGATGGTAGCTCGGGGGCTCCGAAAATGATTGCGGCCATAAGGGAGCTCTCAGCAGAACGAAACCTAGAAGAAGGTCATTCTGGCGATTAAGCGAGACCCCGGTGCATTTAGTGAAATAAAAATACATGGTGTGTACTTCTGGGGTGCACAGAGTATACTATGTTTTTATGTACTCTGCATTAAGCGGCCTCCACATCACCCCTACACACCGTGTGTGTGTCCTAGACACGTTCCGCACACGGCTTCATGCGACAAAATAATACATAACATGTACTCTGAAAGTATACAGCGTGTACTTCAAAAATTTCCAGAAAACTCATTTTTTTCTCAAAAACGACCAAAAAGGAAAAACATACCTGAAACCAAGATCCGGGTTCTTACAATAATCATACGAGACCTTAACGTAAAATATTAATAAAATTCCATTTCTATGGAGTGATATGGGATAAATATATTAAAATAACAGCTAATTAAAATTACTAAGGGTATGTTTCTTAAATGTATCATAAATAATTTATCTATAATATCATTGTTAATGGAATTATCTTCCACCCATTTTAATAAAACTATTACATTTCCAAATGTTATAATGTTAACCTGAAAAAATTAATTTGTCAATTTTTAACCAGATTTTGTGATAAGTCAAAAAAATGATACCCTATAATAGGACCCCTCCTGTACATACATCAACCATGAAACATTCAGTAGTTTCCTAAAATTTCTATTTATAAATTATCAGCCTAAAATTATATTTAAATTTTTTGGACTAAATCTCATAATAATGATTCACAACTTATTTATTTTTATAAGCCCCTTCAAGAGAAGATTTATGACTTCAACGTATGTTTTATACTCACCATAATCGTTATTATTTATCATTTTCATCCACATAATCCTAAATACAATTATCTATATAAATATTATTTTCTAAAAATTATATAACTTTTAAAAGTGATAATATTACGACAAATTTCAAAATTTTAAATATATATTCTTTTTAAAATGTTCTAATGTGAGTCTATTTTACCGCATATAAATATTATGTGGTAAAAATTATAAAATTATTTCTATTAGTACATATTTATTTAAAATATATATAAAAATTCTTATTTTATTAATTTATCATAATCCAATATTATTTATATTATATGGAATGTACACATATAATTTTATTGATTTTCTATTATAGTAATCACATAAAATGATTATATGTATATTATATATGATAAATCACCATAATTTCTATTAAATGAAGATAACGATAAAAAACAATGTGAAACAAAGATAATAAACCATTATTGACATTTAGAAACATAGGAACCCATGTTATAGGGGTATATAAATGATCTACTTAAAAAAATAGTTCCTGTAAAATTTAATTAGTTTGCAACAAAAAAACTAAATACATAATTCAAAAATGGATAATAATGAATTATAAAGTAATTATATTTATTTAGTTATATAAAAATATCTTTATTATCAATGATATTAAAAAATTATTTTTTTAATAATAAAAATTATGCTGAGTCTGACAATTAATATGTTTGAGGTAATGTTTTCCCATGTCAATTTAATTTCATTTGAGAAAATTACTCTGTTCAACACCAATGTTCTTCTAGGTGGTATATATTCTACATTATGGATATATCATATTATAAAATAAATATAATCAAGGGGGTGTATGGATCTATTTTTGGTTCTTATTTTTTAGGTAATTTTATTTAATTAATAACATTTTTGTGTGTATTTAATTCTATTATCACAATGAAATCAGGATTATATATGAATAAATATAACATTTTTAAATATGCATGTCTTATTTTTCTACTACTCTATATTTAATTCTACTAATGTTATTTTTTAGTTTTACATGATTCATTACCATTTCATCTACATTATGATCATAATCCAAACAAAATGTTTCTTATATGTGGATAAAATATTATCTCTTAATTTCAATAATTAATCATTCTCCTAAATTTCTATGATTCTTAATTTTTTATAATTACATATCCCCACTTCAAGAATTTATTATTTCTATTATAAAATATTTATTCTTTATGATCTCAGAACCCCATTTTGGATATATTATACTCCATATATTTGTTTTAATTTACTAATATTGATGAATATTTTTTCCCTTAAGTGTGGAATATAGAAAATTAACAATTATAAAGACTTATACCATTAAACTAGATGGTTTATGGGAGTTACATTAATATAAATCCTCAATTACTAGAGTAGTGTAATGTTAAAATTCATCTATGTAAGGGTAATATGAATTTTCATTACACTTTATAAGTATATATTTAAATTTCCAATAGCTATATCCTATTTTATAAAGGATATATAAGGTTATTATCCTTGGGTTTCAAGGGTTACTTCTTTTAACTATAAAATATGTATCCATAAGGTTTTTTTATAAATGGTCTATATGGGTAGGGTTATGTTTTTTAATTGACTCAAATTAAATCCATGGCCTACATAATGGTAACCAAATAAAAATACATAAATCCTACATGCTACATAAGGGTATAACTATTTTACACTTATACAACACCATCTTTGGAGAAAATTACATTAATTCACACCTTTCCATCATCATACCTATTCGCAAAGGTAACACATATAATGTGATTATAAATTACCTAAATCCTGGGAATTAATAATTTTTACCAATCAAAATTATATAATAACATTATTATGAATTTAAAACTATCTTCCTTAAATATTGAATCAAAGAAACATTAACTGGCTATTTTAGTTTTTAAGTTTTATGGTTGTGAAACTGTACATGATATTTCTTTATAAAAAAAATTTCAACCTCAATAACTTAATTTTCATCAACATCTTATATTTTTTAAGATCATTATTTCCAATATTAAAATTAGTTGGGTCTTTATTTGACCAATACAATTAATTCGTTTACATTTTAGGACTGCATGATCCCCCACCAACTCTCCTTTATTTGTGGGAGTTATATTTTGAAAGTAAATATCCATTTAGGAATCTATATTCATATTATTATTTATCTTTACTTGTTTTATTTATTTATCATTAGATAAAATCATAAATTAACATAAATTTTTTTAAGTAATAATATATTGTAATTATCATAGTATTACAAAGAATAATTATAATTCTTATTTGTGATCTGTTTATTGACGAATAAAATTATCAGATATGAAATTATAATTATTAGTTAACAATGATACATGTTATATTATTTATCTAATTAAGTTGATAATATAGAAAATATCAAGGATTTTTAATGTGTTTTACCAAATGTGGTATTTTTCATTCATTGGATTAATAATATCTAAGTTGATTCTATTAATCCTTGTTACATGGTTTGATTGTATTACTTCATACAAAACATTATGGTGATATTTTATTGGTGACTCTTGGTGTTATACCTTAATAACCTTGAGTTAGTAGTTTCATTACATTTTTGGATTATTTATATTTTTCAGATGACATGTTTTTTCTTGATAACACATTCTATGATGTGTTTCTAGTAGTTTTTCTAATCACCGTGATTTATCCATGATGGTGATCATTAGACTGTGAATAAAATATTTTGGAATATTTATGATATTAATTGTAGTTCCTTGTTGTGATATGTATTTTTGATGGCATTGAAAATTTTTTCTTATCACACTTCTGGCATTGTGATAATATTTTAACAAATATTCATATAAACACCCCTATGAGTGCGATAATATTGAGTGTTTTTCATGTTCCCTGATTTTGAGACAATATAATTAAATTTCTAGAAATATATTCATGGAAATCCTTATAAAGGGATGATAATAAATGGATGTCTAACTAATTTTAAATTTTCTAATAATTAATAATAGTGGTTGTGGATATCCCAATAGAGGGATGTGCCTAATTTACTAGCAAAAAGATTGACATGCGATGTAGACTTCTAGAGATAATGACCATAATAAAGGTGGGGTGAGTAGTGTAGTTAAAAATGATCACCATTAGGGTTGGGTGTGGATGGTTTCCATAATTAATGTATGTGGATTTAATTTTCCCGGAATATAATATTGTTATTGATAGGAAAAATGTGGGGTCAGGCTTCATGGAATCTATGTTAGTACATGATGACAAGGCATATGAGAAATTTTTTGTTTTTTAATCCATTAATAATTTAATTTCATAAAATATGAAATATATTTATAAAAATTCAATATGTATGCATTAGTGATGTCATATTGGGTTTGTTACACACACTGTATTGGAGCCTTTGTATATGTACATGATTCATATCTAGGGATCTTGTGATGGTAATGGTCCTTATAACATATTGTGGAGGGAGTAGGGGATTGGAGACAATGGATAAAAATGATTATAATCTTACTACAAGTATTTAATTTTCTTTTTTAAAATTATATAATACAGATTGGATTTCAACATTAGGAGCCTCTTATGTTTTTATAATATTATAAATGTTCCATAAAAAATATAGTTCACTAGTTTTCTATATATTTTACAATTATTTTTTAATTATATTATTTTATAATATTATTTATAGTATGATAAGTTCTTGATGGTTTATTCACCCATCAAATGGGCATAGACCACCACTACTAGTCTTTAGCCTCTTGTATATAGGGGGGCCACATTTGATAGTATATGTCACTCTAGTGTAGATATAGTGTATTGGAATATGGTGTTACAAAATGTTATATGATATTTATATCATCATTTCTTTATACAATATCATTGATCACTATTGAAGGGATATTGATGTATGGGACTCAAGTAGTTGAGATTCATGGCGTCCTATCAGAACATGTCAAACAGAACACTGAGTTTCAGTGGATGGGATTTAAATAATATTTTAGGGTAATATTAGGTATATTAATCTATCAAGATTATGAAAAAATGATAAAAATAAATACATATACATTTTATTAGTCTACATATTAGTTATTTAAATTATTACCATGAATTGTTAAATCAATTTTGGTTAATTTGTTTCTATATTATGAGATAATTTTTTTTCAATATTATCTAAGATATTCATTTCTAAAATAATAACTACAACCAAAGCATGTTTTTTTATTTTATGTTAATGTTATAATAAAATACAACCATGGATGGAGACATAAATCATTACTAGGAGGGTTATTCCATGGGTTTTGTAAATAAGGCTAAGGAAACCTTGACTGAAATCACCAATTGGTTATGGTTTATTAAAATGTATTTTATATTCCATAATTCATGTAGCCATACTGAAAAAGATTTTCCATCATGGAAGAATGATTAGATCATAACATATCATGGGCTAGGGCGATCCTTATATGGAGGATTCCAATATTCCACTACCATATATATATGAATTTACTAATATAAATTCCACCATTCCTTCTACGGTTCCACATATAGTATGTACACATTATTTGGGAGCCCACCCAGTTTTTCCTTCCAAGGGATGTTTTTTATGGTCTATGGAGAAGAAAAAAAATTATTCAATCCCATGTAACGTAAATAATTTCATCATTATAGAGGACTATATTATCTTTGTGTTCAGATAGATATCATTGAATAAATATTAAAAAATTGTGAGGATAATATCAAATATGAGGTATAATTGGTTTGTGTTTATTCTATTAGAACATTCCATGTGATGTTGGTGGTCAAATATAAACATTTTATTTTTTAATTCGTATTAAATGCATAACATTAATGGGAAATTTCATTAAGGAGTTAATTCTTCAAATTATATAGGTGGAAGGCCCATAAAAATTCATATGGATTTGTAATATATGATGGTGGTGACTAAATATACACAACCATTCACAATGGTGCTCCGAAAAGCCTAATAAGTCATTTTGTGTCTGAAGGAGGGTATATTTTCAAACCATCACACAACTTTTAGTGGAATTTATATTGAATCTTATTGATATATAATGACATGTGATAGAGAATGTATCCAATGGAATAACACATAATCAATGCTTGGAAATTATTTATCAGCACCTCAGATGGGGGATACTGAATCATAGTGTTTAAACTAGGAACAGTTATGGAGTTATAGAATATTATATCAAAAGATATTGACCAAGCTCCACTAATTAGAAAGCCTATGAAATGCCTAAATTTATTTTCCAAGGAATAAAATTGTCAATTTATGATGAAATTTTTATCGATCAAGCGATCTATATGGGGTTCTCAATCGCATATGTTGATGATGATTCAAATTTATCTTCCATTTCAAATACATGGTTTAAATAATCATATTAGTCATGTGTGTGTAATGTATCATACTATAGTCGATGATGATGATAGACAATTTTATTTATATAGTATTAGTTGACTAGCTAAGCTTTTTCTACCACATTTTTGATGGATGTGTTCTCTTTACGTCGCATATTATCATTTTTTTTCAATAATCTATATACTGGTCCAATAATAATTTATAGTACTTTTGATGAGTGGATGTTTTATATTGAGATAGATATTCTTATTGTTTTTAATACAATTCTAATACTCATGTATTGTGTATAACCAAATGTTTTCAAGAAGTGGATGTTGTTTTTCAAGAATATATTGCATATCATATTATTTATGCCATGTACGTCATCATGTTGTCTACCTGTCCTGTTTTAAAATTAAAATAAAAGATACTATCTTAATATTTATTTAATAAATTATAGTTATACAAGTTATTGTCATGAATATTTACACTAAATCTAGGTTTAATGATCATTTTGACTATGTATGGAGAGTATAGTGGTTTTCAATGATTGATCATACATTTGGATTCCAATAGTGAAAATTATTAGGGCTGGAACTTTGGAAGAAAGATATTTAGTTTATGAAGGGTATGTAAATGTTCTTTGGGATTCTATTTTGAATAAAAAATTCACCAATGGTTCTAATGGATTTCATGAAAATGATCATCCAAAAGTACAAGGGTGTGTTCATCATGGGGTTCATTTATTACATCCTCATCAAGTATGTAAAACATGAGAAGCATGATAATAATTTTGATAAAGTATTTATTATACATTTATAAGTTAGGATTATTCTATAATATATTCATGTAACATATATATTCATGAGGTTATTTCATATGGAATGCCGTTTTGAGGAATTTATATAAGTGGACCAAGGTGAATTTGGGGCAATAATATCATATACACATCCCTAAAATTTGTTCGTGAATGAATAAAATCATCGGTTTTTAGGATATTATTGATAGTTTAACTATAGTTTATCTCCAATACCTGCAACTTTGACTATGTTAGAGATGAAGGATGTGATGTTCTAGTGGTCAAATCAATGTTATGTAGAATTTAATGAGCTCAAGATGAGGTTGAATATAGCTACACAGTGGATACATCCCACACCATGATTAAACTAGGTTTAATACTATGATATATGAGGGCGTTTTGTGGGATATATTTTCATTCCAATAGATTATTTTTTAGTTTATGTGTCCAACTAATATTGATCCCATTAGAAGAATTGGCCTACTCACAACTCTAAGATGGAACCCAAGGTTAATTATTGGAATTATTGGATATATTGTCACATTGGGGACATATTGAAAATGTTATGCATATGACATGTTTTCAATGATTGATTAACTATTATTTATATGTTTTAATTGTGGGTATGTTGAGTTTTATTGGGATTTTCATGAATTAAACCAATTAGTTTTTATAGAATCATCTGAGTTGTTCTTAGTTTTCATTTTTATTCATTACTATGAAATGAATTTATTATAGTAGTTCATAAAAAATTTAATACCTTTTTAATCATCAATATGATCAGGTTGTACAATTTTATATTTTTTCCCATAGAGGGCATGTAGTGTGTGTGCATATAGAGGCCAAATATTGTGTTGAACTTGTCTTATGGTCCATCATGATGGGAGTTGAAATCATTGAAGAATGATTTCATTTAACATGAAGTTAACCAAAATAATCCACTAAAAATATATATCATGAATGAAATGTATATATTAGTAGTGGGATTAATATAAGTAATAATTATGATGATTTAAAATTCATACAATGTTGAGGATATAACTACAACCATTAGTATGAGTTTTTTGGTATTACTGATAATGGAAACCATTCACATATGAAATGCATTATTTACATATTGGAAGTACATTGTTTGAAATACAATGACATTATCACTATGAACAGTCCAATGACGATGAGGTCATAGATCGTGAAATAATTGTGACTGCATGATGAATCAAATCCTATTTTTATATGATAATTTGACCATTAACTAATTTTATTCGATACACAATTATATATACATTATCAACATAAGTTTCAGAAGAATTTATGTTTTTTGGTTTTGGGTTTATTACTCGTATCCTTCACTAACATATAATTTCACATGAATACACTATGAATTGGTATCTAGTGTATGATATGGGTCATATGATGGGGAGTTTAGGATATCGAGTTTTTGATGGATATTTGATGTTAGGAAATCATCCTCCCAGTTCCATTTTAATTAGTTTTATCACCTGATATACTCTTTTTTTCTTACCATAATGGGATCCAATTTATTTATAATTTCATGACATATATTACATAAAAAATTATGAATATTTTGTTTTCCATGTATTTAAATGCATTATTTGTTTATTAATAATTTTTTATATGTTCATTTTTTCAATGACATGAAATTGTGGTTGTAGTATCCCCCCTAATTGAAATTTTAAATATCATAACCCTAGTAGCCCAAATCCTATTGTAAGAGTATTACATTGGTATATGATATATTATTATTCATATAAATGTACCTCAATTTGAAAATAATCCAATAGAAATCATTGAAACCATTATTATATTCAGCCATATATTTTTATGGAATACAGTAATGGTTTTGAAGGATAATGGATAGTCATTTATTGGTATAATATGTTTATACTGATGAAAACCATACTATTAGTACATGTCATATGAAATCCCTATACAAATGGTTTCGAAATTGTATTCTTATATCTAATTAAAATAATACACCTTCATTTTCATTTTCAAACCTCTGATTTATATTTCGAATACCGACCCGATAAGATACAAATAAATTTTTGTAGCATATTATGAAAAATATGAATATTGATATTTAAAAGTTATTTAAATATTCATTTACGTGATATTATTTTAAAAAATAATTCATAAATTTCTTGATTATCTATAACATTTATTTTGGATAACCTCGGTTATACATACTCATATTTTTGGGACCTATATAGATGGCTTTCTACAAAATTGATAGATGTGAAAAATATATAAAATATTTTTCTAAAACTATTCATATTTGGCCTTATTATGGCTCCTATACCATTTCAATGACCAAACCATTACTATAGGTGATGTTATTAAAAATAGTTTTTCAAAAATAGTTGTTGTATGCTCTCTCGATAGTGCATATACCCACATTTATGGCCAAATCGTTGGTATGCGGTCTTTATATAGTGACCGTAAAAATTAATTTGTAGAAATTTTTAATATAGTTCAATATATATAGAAAAAAATTTCAATAGTGAGAAAAAATATTTTTTATCCTTGAATTATATATATACACTTTAAACACACAATATATTATAAAATACTAGATAAAACATTGAATCTTCCATGTGAACAAAAATTTTCACTCTAGAATATCCCTAAATTTATATAATTATATTCATCCTAGCATTTTGTGTAATGGAGAAAAATTATTAAGGAAAGCTCAGGTGATTAGTAATGGTATGTGTAAAGTGGAACAATACATAGAATAAATTAATCATGAATAATATACCAGGAATAAATTATAATAAAATGATGACATCTAAATATTCACCTGATCATGAAGCATTTCCGTAGATAACATAAATATTTAAATGTCTAGTTTACATAAATAACTATTTTCATATAGAAAAATTTCATAATTTCTATCATCTTGAACTTACTATTGATGCCTCATTCCAATACAACTACATAAATTGGTAATGAATAAAAAACTACCCATCCCATTTTATCTCATAATACCTACTGATGAATTGAGTGTATGTAATTTTAGCTCCACCAATATAATAATATTTCTAACTAATTCATCACATGAATAAATAATATAACATTATCATCATTCCATACTAATCAATAACTCCAAATATTCTAAAGAAATTATAAAAAATGTTATTATATTTTCCTGTGAAATAGATCTTAAACCATCCAAAGAAATATTGTATATGGAATCATTAGAGTATATCCACAATAATCATAGAATTTTTAATTATATATATAAATAGATTTAAATGATTATTAGAAAATATTATGAGGAAAATAACCTTTAAACATTGAAATCACTTATAAAAAATGTATATATTTAAAAAAAATCATGGAAAATTAATATTTGAATGGAACTATTTGTTCATTAAGAGGATAATTTTAAATGATTCGAATATATTATATTGGGAAATTATTTTTGATATTTATGTTAAAATATTGACTCCATTCAGAATAATGTTAAAAACTCGAAGGAGACTCATTTGGAAAATGAAAAAAAAATACATTGACAATTTTTTTTAAATTATATCAGTTGTAAAAATTTATTTAATATATAATTATTTAATATTTAATCAATTTTTAATGTATTTTATGAAAAATATGAACATGAAAAAAATATTTCCAACAAAAATACAAAAAATGAAATTTTCCATTATTCCATTAATGTTTTATAACAACAACAAAATAGTTGTAAATGGGAAGGGAAAAATAAATTTATTTTAATAAATATAACTTAATAAAATATTTTGGTTTAAATATAAATCTATAAAATAATTCCTCCAGTGGTTACATAATCAAAATCAATAATGAATTATGATTACTTTGAAAAATAGAACCCATCATCAAGACATCAATCATCTATATTTTTTTAACTTATTTTTTAATAAGTATATATTTTCTATTAATATATTAAAATACCACATTTATATATACCATATCATATAAGATTTACTTATAAATTTTGGTCACCATATATTCATTAATAAATTAACTATTTTGGTCGGTAATTGGTTCAATATTCATGTATATTTTAGTTCTATAGTTTTGGACTTGTACATTGATAATGGATTAATCATATAAATAATTAAAGTAATGATATAAATATAATAAATATTCATTAGATATATTCATATATCTAGAATAATATATAATGAAAGATATGGATAGTTTAATTAAATTATTCATGGAGACTATAAGACATTCACAGTTAAGAAAGGTGAATTTAATTTTAATAGGATGGGAAAAATTAAAGTAATTAATAAATAAAAAATATATAATAATTATTATATAATATATAAAATATATATTCTATACATCAATCCCTATTAAAAACCATGTTAATCAGAAATTGTAAATTGATTAATATTCTTATTTGAGGTGATAGTCCATATATATCCACAGGTAACAACATTATTTTATAGTGGATAATTAATCTAAGAAGGAAGATACTATATTATAAATATGTAATAATAATGGTTTCATAAATATTATATATAAATATTATACCGATCATATAACCATCCATGAATGACGTTGATATAAAAATAATTTTGTTGCTATGTAGAGGGGGTATTCCACACCCACACTTGTTTATTGCAGTAGATTCTTATTTGACATTAAATAATGTTGATAATTATGATTTCATATAAATAATAATTGTTATAAATAACAACATATAATAAATTTTCATTTTTGACATTTACAATATATTGATATGATGTTGAAAAAAAGTAAAAAAGTAAACTGATCAAATAATTTTATTACCACTTATTAATATATTCTTTAAATAACCTCTTAGGGACCCTATGGTTAGTCGTATGTGATGATAATAACCTCTGTAACTAGTATAATGACGTTGATTGGGTAATTTTAGTGGTTTTTTAGTGAAAAAACACAATCCGATAATCTAGTTGAGGTGATGAACTTCTCTTTTAGATTTGGCATGAGTGGAACAATTTTTATTCAATATGTTAAATTATTGTTAAGTCACTATTATAGAAAACTGTCTATAAAATTAATAATATAAAATTATTTTCATGGAATGTATGAAATATAATAAATATATTTAGAAAGGATTTTTTATTTTAACAGTTATCAGTTTCAGATTAAGACCTAATGAACCTGTTTTATCATTATTCATGGAGAGAAACTTTTACTATTTTAAACTATTCACAAAAAATAAAAATCTAAATTATTCATAGTAAAAAATAATCATGATTCAAAATATAAAATCTATTTTATCATATTCCATTCACTTAAGTGGTATAATATAATAATAAATAAAACCAAAATAAACTAACCAATAAGTAGTTTCTTTCCAAAGATATTTTTTTTTACTATAAATGATTCTTCCAAAATAAGAACTAAATTTATTTAAGATGATACTAAATTGATATTAAATATTATAAATTAATTGACATAATATTTAAAACATTTATAAATGATGTTACCAATGTTTTAAATATAAATATATTTTTTCTCAAAAATTAATATATTTTAACTGTACAAAAAATAACAATTTTCTTATAATTTAAAAAAAAAGAAATTTAAGTTAGTTTTGATATTACCACTCACAAAATAATTTAATTTTAATGTTGAAATAAATTAAAAATAATTATTTTTATAGAAATATTAATAAAAACATTTCGAGGTCAATTGTATTTTTAATGAATACAATGAGATAAAAAATGCATAATTCATTTCCAAAATATTTTCATTATATACATAAAAAATATATTATTTCAAAAAATGGGTTCATTACTATTAATTAAACAAATTTAATGGCTTGAATATGAAATTAAATTAAATTATGATTTAGTTTGGATCATGGTTTAATCTATTACAATATATTGATGTAATTTGGGGAATTGAATTATAACCCATTGATAATGAATATAACCTTCAGTATTCTATAAAATGAAAAATTAAGGTTAATTTTTATTTATCACATTTTTAATTTCCCATATATATTATTCAAATTTATATTTGTTACAAAATAATTTTACATGTTGAGTGATATGGTTTTGTGGAACATTATCTTTATGATCTATACTCTCCACTAGTTTTTTTAACAAAAATTTTATCCTTCTCTAGTTTTAGAAAATCTATGTCAGACACATTTAAATGATCAGTTATATTAATTTTATGGACAAATATATGAAATATTTAATTATAGTTAGAGATACTTTTTTTTAAGTTCTCGAAAAAATCAATGATCTCAGAAGGGTCCAATATACCTAGGTATCGACATTGACATTCCTTATGAATATATATTAAATCTTCAAGGGATAATTTCATATAAATATTTTCTTACCAAATTCATAGTATATAGCTCACTAATGACAATAATTATATTAGGGTTGTTGAAATTGATATATGAATACATGTTTATGCATGGAACTATATCTCTTTACTATTTCTTGATACAAAATAATACATAAAATCATTATTTATGTAAAATAATTCATAATAAATAGAGTTCTACACTACTTGTAATAGTAGGAATCATTAAAATACAACTATATAACTGATTGAAATATATTTTTTGAATATAAATACCCCCAAATAATTGTGTTTATCGAGTCTATATATAAAATCCATAAAAAATTATCTAGGATTTTCTTTCAAATAATTAATGGACCTCTTCTACTAACTATATTTATAAGGATGAAAAGAAAGGATAAAAGTAATTATAATATCTAGATATTGATGATGTATCTTTGAGAATAATGAGTTAATCCATAGATCCAGATCTAGTATTTTAGAATTAGGTAGTCCATTCAACATTACCAAATACTTAATTTCTATTCATTAAATAAGACCAAGATATAAATATTTATTAATTATAATGATGTTTCCTATATTCATTAGGTGATATAATTTATTCAACATTTCATTATGTCCTTATGAAATTATTGGATGTCCTAGGAGAATATATATAATGATGTTTTGTAGTTCTAAACTAGTATGGGAAGTTGTGGTAATAACCCCTTGTATTTTAATTAGAACAAACATAACATGAAATCATTCCTTCCATCAACAAAAATACTCTAAAATATCCCATTCCATGGAATCCCTAGTGAAATAATGATTTCCAATTCATTACATCCTCATATACCCCTGATAAATATACAATTATGAACCATGGTCTTCAAAATTAATCACCTTAATCATGTCTCGTTTTGATTGGACATATACATAGCTTCTATAACTTATCATTCCAGTATGACCATCATTGAATGCATAGACATTTTTCACATTACTAAAAAATTCCTCCTCTTACATCTATTTTTTCGTAAACAACTCGTTGTTGTATGTTTGGACATCTATTTGATAATAAATATGAACATTATTAGTTCCCCATGTTTTCATGATCTATATACTAAAACCTAATAAATATTAGGTCTAATTTAATTAGAATGATTTTTAAAAACAAAAGGTCAGTAAATCTCAGAGCATCATCCATCATTTTCACCATCCTCAGTTGGTCTGCTATTCAATATTCATAGCCATTAATCCTCACCAACCATTTTTGAGACATAATAAAACATTTACATGTATATATATATATCATGAATTTATGACTAGTATATATATAACAACATTAAACATAATGATAATTCTATTATAACATCAATAAAAAATTTACAACTTCTTACACAACATCATGAGTCGGTTATTTGTTTCCATTGAAATTTATTTAAAGAGAGGCATATGATATAAAATTGTAAACATCATTGAGGTAATAAAATATTCCCATTATTGTCTCATAATTATAGATCAAAAAACCCTTCACCATTGTGTGTTATTGTAATACAAGTCACCCTAACCAATGATCAATTTAGTTGTATATTTATTTTTCAAATTCATTGATCAATAAAAACACAACCTTCTCTGATAAAAATTTGACATTATAATATATTTTCTTATAAATTATACGAAAAATCATCAAATACATCCACCCAACCAATGAAAAATGTAAATTTTATTTATTATTGTTTTTCCCTATTAATCTATAAAATTTGACCATGATGGCTCCATCAATATACCATTATAATAGATAATATAACAAATGAATGATACATTAAGAATGCATGAATCAATAATTCTAAATGTATCTTAAAACATATCCTTAGTCAGGTTCATTAAAATAATATTAAAATGATATTCATTTTCATTATTTATATATGAATATTTAATAATATCAACTATATAGTCTACAATAATCAAATAAATGTAAAATATAATGTTTCAATTCAACATTACATGGATATATAATGATCATTTTAATGTATAATTTGAATTACAATGAAATAATAATGACCATTCCTCAAAGGGAAGGATGTCTTAGATATATCATACTTATTTATATATTGATATTTAGATATTGATTAAATATCAGTAATGGAAAAATATAACATTCAACATTTTTGATCTACCAGATCATCTGTACTAGGTAGATGCAAATTTCCCTCAATAGTGATAATGTTATGTTATATATTATCAATTCAAAGACTCATTTATCCATACTTGTTCATATTAAAAAAAATAATTGAACCCCATAGAGAATAACTATTTTTATTTCGTCTTTTATCTAATGTAAATTGAGTTTTTTATTTACGTACAACAACCCAATCATGGCATAAAATATATAATAATTGAAAAAGATTAAGTAATAGGTATGAGTTCAATTAAAATACCACATCATTATATGAGATTATAATTTCAATTTCTATATTAATTACATAAAAATATTCATCAATAATAATTTTTTTTCTGGTTGTCTTCCTCTATAACCTTTTCAGATATATATCCCCCAAAAATAGGTTGAAAATCAATATTATTTATGAGAATATATTTGGTGTTATAATTCATGCACTATTAATAAAATCTTGATAGATGATTTTTGATACATATTTTAACTTAGGTTCCTAATAAATGGTTATGGGATATATAATGAGAGATCCAATCTAAACAAAATTTGATCAAAATCTTTTTTAGGAAAATTGAAAATATTTTATTGATTAATAATCACATAAACATATCTCATAGTGGTGATATAGTCATGATTTATAGTTATCCTAACATTATGATTATTCATATCCATATTAATATCTAATCATTTAGTAGTTGATGTGTTACCATTAAAATTTATTTATAAAAAAAGTGTTTTTTGAACAAAAAGAAGAAAATTGAAAAGTATAGCGGATGATATTTATAATTATAACCACATTACATGGAACATATATATAGGATGTAGTAATTTAATTATCATGGAAATCCATTCTTCTAATTTTTTTAGAATGTTCACTATATATTTGTGGAATTGCATGGAGTAATTATTCACTCCAAAAAATTAATACATTGTAGTTTTATGGAATGTCCCATCCCTTATATTCATGAAAATGATGTCCTTTTTCCCAAACATGAATAAATCTTATTTTCTTTATAATCAGTCACTATAGTGATTCACCCACTAGTATAACATGTTGGATTATTCATTTTCCCATTCACCCCTTATCCATATTTCTCTGTTTTCATATTCATATTTTTTTTCAATCAAATCAATTTAACTTGGATAATTCCTATATATCGTTAAATCATATTTATCTATATCATCATATTTGTATTTTTTTGTGAGACTCGTACCATTAATTAGATTGAATGAGTAAAATAAATTAAATTTTTTTCCTTTTATTTATATTTTTTATATAGTTTTAAACATTACATTATGGTGTTGTAATGATATCTTTACAATTTGTATCATTTTAATCTATATGTCACCTTTGACAATAGAATTTTTCCACTATATATTTTAATTTTTATAGAGTAAAATTATTTTATATGGATGATAAATTAAAATCTATCCACTCCATTTTCTCTATTTTATTCAATCCCTTGGTGTTCTAAATGAATGAACACCATAAATGGATATCACCAATAAGGTGACAAAATTTCGTTTACAACAATAAATTCTTTCGATACATCCTATTGGGGTAAAAGACATTACTTATAAAATAAAAAGTTTCTTGTTTCATAATTGATTTTCGGATCCACATAATGAGGGATTTTATTAATGAATTATGTGTTATATCATTTTTAAACTATATCATTAATCATCATGATCCTCTATGGGGTCATGTTTATTAGTCAGAACCAAATTCATCTACCCCTATATAGGTATAATTTTTATAGTTCATACAACATCTCTGGATACATATATATTTCAATGATCATGAGGGATTTCCCTATGTTGATTATGTTCACTGATAATGTTTCAATTCCATATAATAGAATGAATTCCCCATTAAATTTTATATAGTGGATTAGATAATAACATTTTAAATCAGAATGTATAATATTAAAACAAGTGAGACATATATTGTTTTTTTGAATACTATGAATTACAATTTTAAAAATCATAAACATTGTTTATTTGGGAGTATTAAAAAATCCTAAAAATATCATTCCACCAATAATAATTGTTTATAATGATGCTAAAAAATAACCCAATAATTTTACACATGTGTTTCAATTTTCATTTACTGTAATTTCATAGTCCCCATTCACCATAATGAAAAATGAGATATGCATGACTCATTCTATTCAGTGTTACTACCCTGAGATTAATTTATACCAATAACACATCCAAATGTAGTATCAAGACTATGATGTATTACAATGAATAGAAAATAATCTATTCAAGTCCAAAATGATATAATTTTATCTTTTATGTAGAAATATCCTCATATTAATAAATAGGGTTTTGTTAATTATCTATGATTCACTAAATCATGATCCAATGATTTTTACAAAACCTCCCATGATACCAATTGTAAATAACCAAAAACTATGAACATGGATGCAGTGGATAAATTAATAAATTTATACTAGAAAACAATTTTTATGTTCTAATGGAACAAATAGTTTAGTAAACATGGAACAATATTTATATAAAATAATCCCACATAACATTTGAGAACATTAAAAACAATATAGTATTTTTGTTATTGAAGAAAATAATTCCATCTAAAACATACCTATATAATTCATAATAGATATCCTAAAATCATGGGAATATAATATATAAAAAATGGGGTAGATCATATTATTGATAACGGTATGTTTATATAACAATTGAACATATAATAAATAATTCTTGACTAAAATTGAAGAAATATATAATGGTGATATAATTAATTTTATATAATATCATATTCTTGAGGTAGATCCATAGATATCATAACCATTAATATAATAACATTAAGATAAACAATTGAATTCATAAGTATGGAGTACATAATATTGGATATCATAAACATTTCGCTGATGACTCGTTCCCAAGTATTTACAAAAAAATGGAAAGAGCAGAGGAAAAAAACCAACATGTCAATTCTCATGAAACAATCATGTTTTTCTAGTTGGACTTTAATTTTAATCCCCTTGGTCAAATTGATATCTAAAAATAATTCATCTATGGAATAAAAATTATCCTAAAACTATAAACCTTAAAAATAAAAAATTATTCTTTTTTGAGGAAATAGAATAAGGAATATCAATTTAAATAGGGGTGAAACTAATCATGAAATTTCCAAATAAATATATTAGATGGTATTATCATCATATATATTTATTCTTCATTTTTTAGGAATTTTTTTATAAAATATTGAATTTTTTTAAAAAGGAATAGAAAATTTAGTTGGGAAAACACAATTTTTACATTGAAGATAGTTTTATCAGGATACTAAAATAAGTATGTAATTCGGATTATTTTAAATGAACCTTTAATATAGATAATTTAATCTTAATTTAATTGTTATTTATTTATGGAAGTAAATAGTAATCCTGTTGTGCATATTAAAAAAATTATTCCATTTTCATTTTTATAAAATTCAAAAGTACATTTTTTGTAAAATAACAAAATGATTATTTTTAAATAAATTTTAAACATTTCTAAAATAACTAAGAATTAAATTAATAAAATAAATTCTCATAATAAAATAATTTATGAAAATAATTTAATGATATTATGGATATGGAATAAATGAATTTTCTATCTACTAGAAAAATAAATATTATTTTCCTTAAATCCATTATTTTACTATCATGAGAACATAATGTTAGTTAAAATAATTTATGTATTGTAATTTATAGAAATAAATTGATGAGAAAACAATTTAGTAGTCTTAATATAGAAATTTCCAATACTTCCCCCAATGAAATTTTAAATATGAACAATATTAAATAATAATGAGATTGTCAAATAAACCCCTATTTCATGTCTGAATTCTATTATATGTGTTCGAACGTCCTGTATAATAATTATATATTTTTGATAAATTTAACATATAATCATATATATAATTATTATCATATAATATTTAGTTATAACATTGAATGAACTATTTATTGAACATTCTTTACTAAAATAAATGTTTTGAGTAATAACTAATTCTTTTATTATATATGTTTTGTCTTGATAGTCATGGTGTTTGTACTTTGACAATGTTTTAATCATAAATATAAATCTAATAATGATATAAATATAATATTATATATATATATTAATAATATATTAATTATAGGGATGAACAAATGAAATACACCGTTTATGAAGGAAGTAGACTATACATACATGTTAGTGTTGTTTTCCTTTTCTATAAATGGAATGAATGAATGTTAAAAAAATCAGAGCTAAAAATTATTATTATATCATATATTTTATATTATATTATATATTTAATTCATTATAATGATCCATGTAAATCATATCTAAAAAAATGAACGCATCTCTTCTACATGTGGTAGTCTACACATAGTCACGGGTGAGATCATTATATTCAAGTAGATTTGAAGGAATGATGGTAGATGTGACATTATTATTTAAAAAGAATAATTATTTCATAAATATAATAAAAACTCTTATACCCATCATGGTTATTATACATGAATTATGGTGATGGAAAATGAATGGTATCACCTTGTGGTGGTTGATGTCTAAACATATGTGTGAGTGATAATTTTTCTTTCCATTTGATGTTAAGAGTGTGCATAGTTATGGTTTAATACGCATTATGAAAAATATGTATAATGAGTATACATATGAAATTTTTTTATTGAAAAATATATAATTAATCATGGTAAATAAAAAATTTCAAATAATATGATTAGTTAATGTGATTACATCTTCCTTAAAAGATCTAAATTAGCTATCCTTTTAGTGACCATAGGATTAAAATGTTTTGAATAAAAACACTTCCGAAACATGAATATCTATATATGTTGTGGGGTAATTTTATGAAGTGTTGGTCAAGATAAATGATTCAGAATGTGTGATGATTGATGTGGTTTAAGTGCCTCTTAATAATTATGGGGAGTGGAACACATCTACATTGTCATTGTTTCAACATATTATTCTATCAGTATATAGAAAAATTTTATCCATAATAAATCATATAAAATAGAGAGAAATTTTTGGAAAACATTATACCAAACAATTATGTTTTATAATTTATTGCAGTTCATTGTAGCCATTTTCTTTCTAGATTATCCCATGAAAAACTTGTATTATGCTTAACTATAAACAGATTGTTACAATTTTTATTATTAAATATGATAAAAAATAAATCACTCCTTAGGGAAAAAATTATATTAAAATTAAAACTATGAAATAAACATTATTATTTTCAATTATAATAATTGGGAAAAATTTTATTTAAATTTAAAACTGCAGGACATGGAAAGAAAATTGTTTTTTATAAAAAAAATATAGTTATGTATCATTATTTTTATACCAAAATCCAATGTAAAATTCTCCATAATGAAAATAATTTAATTAAAAATTATATAAATAAATTATTATTAATTTTAACACAATTATAATTTTTTTCAACTTAAAATTGTTTTAAACAAAACTACAATTTTCAAATAAATTCTATAATTGATATAATTTATTAAATAATCAATATTCTCACAAACTTCCAAACAAAATAAATGATGACTAATTATGAAAATTATAATTATAACCTAATGATCATTTTATATAGAATTATTTTTCTATGTGGAAAAAAATTAATTATATTTTTTCCATACAATAATAAATAAAAAACATTTAGTGGAAAATGTATTTAAAATAAAAATATTTTAAAAATTAATTATGTACATATTTATAAATATATAATTATTATATAATACCCTAAAACATTTTTATAAATTGATATTATTTTTACTCATTCCATTAATTTATTAACTACTATATAAATTAATTATATATTATCGATTTTTAGATTATAGGGTGGGTTTATTTTATAATGTTGAGGAAATAATATGTAATTTAATGGAAACATATCATAAAGTATGGGTGTGTTTAAAAAATTTATAATCAATTCTAGTTGGAAAAATCTATCATATATGGTGGATCACATGAGGACATTTGGTACTCTACTACAAACCTATTGGTTTTAGTCTAGGGATAAAAAAAATTCTTATTTTTTTACTTTTTTATTAAGATAGTAAAATGAAACTATTTTTAACTTTTTTATATATGCTTAATTTCCCTAACTATATTGATTAGTTTTATTAAAGAAAAATAAATTTCATTATTTTATAGTTATTTAATGTAATTTTTATTTAGATAATCATACTATCTATAAAAAATTAAATTTTTAATTACTTGTATTTAAAATCGATGATATTAAAATACAATTGAACATTCATCTTATTTTTTAATGAAATGTAACAATATATTTACAATAAATTTTATTCAACTGTTTAAACATCTTTAAATTAGCCTTATTAATTAATTAGGATATAATTTACTGGAATTATGAACAATAATTTCAGAAAGGAATTAGTTTTATACTTAATAGTGATTATTATAAATTTAATTTCAACTCATAGTTTAATTGTGATATAAAATAAATATAAAATAAATAATGTACATCTGATAAATCTATACAAAATATGGTACTATATTAATGGTGGTTTTTGAATTATGATCTCCTCTTATATTTTGGGTGGTATTTCTGATATATTCATTTGACAAGAACTATTTATTAAACCCAATTCAAAATTTAATTGGTGGAAAAAATACAACATAGACCTAAAATGCATTTGGTAACAACCTTATAACTCATTAGATGATAAGGAATGAAATGTTACCCCAAACCAATAATGCACTCTATCTATTATTAATATGGGAATTATGAGTGAATTAAATCACCTAAGGGACTCTATCAACAATAACATTAATAATGAGGACTAAAACCAAACCTGAAGGGACTTAATCTACTATGTTTTTATGGTCATGTCAGTGATCCCCAATATAAGATATGATATTCTGTTTCATTTTATAATAAAAAATAGGAATCCATATTTTACATGATAGGCTTATATTGTTTATTTCATGATACGTGGATTTTAATTTTTCTTCGTTAAATGATAATATATCATTATTTTATATAATGAATATTGAATACATTCTAATAATAAATTGACCCTCTAATATTCACTTATGAACATTGATTGATATTTTTTCTATTCACCCCTTACAATGAATATTTACTCACCCCTTCCATTATTTTCATTCCCTTATATACAAACATGATTATTTTTTTCATGTGACTAGGATTGTATCATGTGAGAATATTATTGGTGGGAGATATTTATGATATTATATAGAATTATTTTGGTCTGTTTAAAATTTAAAAAGGTACTGAACCTATAAATTTTATTGTGTGAATTATTATGAGGTGTTAGGAATATTTATTTATGATTTTCTAATAGGAAAGTATTTTATGTATGTGTTATCTCAATATATATTTATTGTCTATAATAAATAACATCTAAAATTTAATTACACTACAAAAAATTATTAACTTTTCTGTTGAATGTTAGAATGATCAAATAATTATTCTTTAGGAATGAAGTCTATAGATTCATTATAAATATTTAAAACACATTTCCATTAATTAATACATTGCACCATTGGGTATTAATTAAGAATGGGTTTAATTTTTTGGGAATTATTTAATGTTAATAGTTATGCTTCCAATGAATTGTTCATATATCATGGTAATTCAATATTAGTAAATCATCTAAATTTTCCAATTTTTATTTGATATTTATAGTATGACCTTGTAATTTTTATGGGACTGTGGATGTGTATCTTTTTTGTAATTGGACTCTTTACTATTAATGACCCTTATTTTCTTGTCAATATTTAGAAAATATTAGTCAGTATATGCATGAGGATGATATTTATTTACTTGAAAACATATATAATTTTAAAAAAATATTGGAGTGATATGTTTTTCTTTTTATTGATGGAAATAGATTGAAAATAAATCAATAATATTGTTGGGAATGTACCACAATTTTATATGGTTATATTTTCTACTCAATAAATATTTATATGGTTAATTTTGATACTAGAGTAGATATAAAATTATTCATTACATTATGTTTGTAAAGGGAGAATATCATTAATAATTTTTTTGTGATGGATTATTTTATTCTAATTTAGGTTGTATTTTTTATCATTTCAATAATATAAATTTTAATTTTGTTTGAGTTATATATTAATAAAAATTAATTTTTTTGATTAATCCTTTTTTAAATTTATTATTTACATTAAAATATAAAAAAAATTATGTGTTTGTATATTAAATTATGTGATTTCATGATCATTAGTAAAATCATTGGCATTTGTTTGATTGGAATTTAAATTTTCAAAACAAATTGTAAAATATTTAATTTAAAATTAGCATATATTCAAACACAAAAAAATAATTTTGTGTTAATTAAAAAAATTATTTTAAAAAATTATTTTGTAATTTTCTAATATTTCTAACTTGGTTCGTAGTCAATGGTTAGAAATTTTCTATGGAAAATAATAAAAGGGAAAATTTTATTTAACCTAGCTTACCCTTTATAAATATATCTTCTATGCTAGATGATGGATTGAGTTTTGATGATGTTATCATAATGCGTCTAACTCCAAATGGGGATATCATCTATATAGAATGGTGTTGAATCAAGAAAATACTACAGTTCCCAGATTTTAATTAATACGTGATGATAATTTTGGGGAATAAAATTTCCCATTAATTTTATTTAATCGAAAATATTTATAATTATATAAAATTCCTCTTTGTTAATACCATCTTCAACATAGTTATATGCACTCAGATATAAGTTAAATTTGTGAAATTAACAATAAAATGTTTTAAAGATAATTTTTAATTTTTAAAAATATTAATTTGATACAATTTTTTTTCAAGTTGTTAATATCCATTTTGGATGATTCTATTACATGATGAAATAAATCCATTTAATTTTTAATCCATAACATATAATTCATAGATCTAGATAAAACCTAGAGAGATGTTTCATGTCCACTATTATTGATATTTTTAACTATTAAATGTGAATAACGAAAAAATACTATGATATATCACAAGACTCCACTGGATGTGGATCAACCAATGTAATACAATTCACATCAAATAAAATTATATGAGACAAAATGAATAGATAAAATAGTATAAATATTTACATTTAACATAAAATATGTCTATAAATATAAAATATTTATATACAACAAGCTATATTTGGGATCATTTTGTTGAGAATATGTGAAAAATCATTTTTCTGTACATAGAAATTTTTTTCATAAATGGTTATAGGTTATCTATGAAAGAGATCCACATTGATGTTGAGTGTTAATGATGGGCACTACAAAAGAATCTCGATTTTTTGATCATCCAAATGGAATTTGAGTGGAAATGAGGCCCTTTCATTAAATTTGTTGTGATTATTTACCTATGAACACTATGCCATATATTATTCATTTCATGATAACCAAATATTCATTTGAGATTCATTTGGATGAATGAGATAAATTTAGTAATGTTCACATATTATGGGGATATAACAGACCAATCATCTTACAAATATTATTACATTATATTAAATATAAATTATTAATACACAAAATAGTAAGATATGGAGGAGTAGATTCATTTTAATATTGGATATATAAAAAAGTAATACTGTTATAAAATATTAATTCTATATTTATTCCTCCCTATTATGGTCTAGGATCTAAAAAAACTTCTATAATAATAGATTACAACCTATTGTATAAATAATAAAAAGGTGTGAATAAAAAATATCGATAATCAAATATACATGCTAAATTATAATTTCATAATAGAAAAATTAAATAACATAATATTAAAATGTACATTAAGATGAATTATAAAATAGAAGAATGAAATACATGGTATGGGTCAATAAGATCATGGGATTATAAGAACGATAAAATAAAAGAAAATATTAAATGATTAAAGTTCCACTACACTACCATATGCATAAAAAATCATATATGAAGTCCTAATGTTGAATATGACTTCCCAATAATCCAATATAAATAATCACATTAGGTTTAATCATTACCCAATTCATTGTATCACTATTCATGAAAACCAATCATATTATATAACTGAATTTGTCTTCAACTAAGGAATCAAAATATAAATAATAATCATAAGAAAATTCAATGTAAAAAAATTGGTAATATTATAAAGTATTGTATCACATCTAAATGAAATATCGTACTGAATTCAATGAATGATGTTGGTAATTAATTAATATATTTTCATAGATAAATATTCTTTCTTAATAAATGAAAATTAATTCTATGTTAGTTAAAGACATAAATATGAGAGGTGATTTAATTTTTCAAATATTTATCATAAATAGTGTATTGGGATAACGGTAATGAATAATTACACAGAATACATGGAATATAATTTATGTAAAATAATAAATTAATTAATATGATTTATTGAAAAATGTAATGTGAAATTTTAGAAACTATTTATTATTTATGTCATTTTATAGGATGACTGATTAAATAGAGTAAGTTATAAAGATATTACATATAACTAAGACTTCTTATTTAATTGTATTTAGAGGGTAACATTGAAAAATAAATATCTCGAACAATGAGAATACATGAAAATTGTATATATGTTAGAGATATATATAACTTTACTGATATTTCTATGAATAATACTATGGTGATGAGTTTTTTAATGAGAAAATTATTTAACCAATATAATTGTGTGTGGAATAGAAATTTCCTAACCATAGGTCAAGATTCGCTATTAACATTCACATGTCATCATAAATTATCAAATTAAATGCATTATATTATTTATTTAGATATGCCTTTAAATATATGTTTTTATTTTCAACAATGAGAGTAAAATTATAGTCATTTAATTGATATATAATAATTTTAATTATATTCCAAGGGTCATTGGATTCATAATTTGAAGGATTCTTTTGTCATTATAGAAACTTTTTTTTCATTTCATATGAGACTACAACTCGTGAGGATAAATTATATTAAATTCATATCCTCAAAAAATTAAATGGTCCTATATAACTTAATTTTTATGATTTTGGATGATTTATTAATTATAAATATTATTTTATTTAGTTAAATCATTTACCAAATTTTACCATCTGTCCTGGACAAGGTTAATTATATTAATTTAAGGAATTAAAATACATTAAATGAAATTATATAGTTTGTAATATATATTATCATATTGTTTCTCGATTAAATTATTTATTATAAAGACATTAATAGTTTTTGAGAAAAATGAAGTATTAATTTTATGGTGATGGTGAATTGAAAATATTATGAAATATGTTTCCATTTTTAGAATCATTAGTGAATGTATAATGAAATATTAATTACATGAATTTTATTATATTATATTTATGTATTTGGAGTCATTATTTTATGATTGATGGAATTCTATTTATATATAATGATGAATAATAAAATAAAACTCATTTTTGAGACTTTGAACATCTGCAATAGATATTTCAACATTGGCCAAGTCATAAAGACCCCTAAATTTGTATTTTGATTAGTCCAGGGCATTATGGATGTGAGGAGGAGGGCTTGGGAGGAATATCCATATATTATAATATTTTAAAATTGATTATATCTTGTTCGTATAAGTTGTGGTATTTATAAGGGGTGGCGAGGTGTGTTTTGAATATAATATTAATCAAATTATAATAGTTTGAGTAAATACTACATATATAAATGATTCATGAAATTGTATATAATAATCTATTTATCTGCATTATAACATATGGTTCTTCACATCATCTATGACTTATTAATTCATATATTATTCTAATAATGTTAAATAAGTATTTTTTAAATTCCATATTCATCAAAAAGTAATCTATTATAAAAAAACAAAAAATACACTCAAAAAATATTTCAATATATATATTTCAAAAATAAAACCCATTTTATGAAAATCTTTCTCTAAATAAAGTATATTAATTTATTATGTCGTTATTAGTTTGAAATATTCTAACATTAAAAAAATGTTTAATTTCCAAACACATTGAAAAATCAGTTATGTTCACATAAAAAAATATTTTCATTATAAAAAATACAAAATATTTTTTATCAACCAATTATATGAATAAAATTTTACTATAAACTTTTTTACCTATTGTACAAATGTAATTTAAACATATTTCTTATAAAAATAAAAAATATATTTGATTATTTTAAAAGATAAATAATTTGTGTCATGATAAAAATTATATATATATCTATTTTATGTGGAAGATAAACATTATATTATAATTAGATATATGTGGATACGATTATAACAGTCATGTTACTATTACTAATTCATATATTTAATTATCAATGGTTATATTTTTGATAACGATATGGGTTCCATGACTTCTATATGTACATTATATTTCATTCATTCTTTATTTAATTATTATTTCCTTAAAGGTTTTATATATACATAATTATTTTTAAAATGACTATCTCATTCAAAATATATTTATCTATTTCTATATTTTTGTTCATCAATACAAGAATTCTGTCATATCAATGATATTTTTTTTAATATTTTATGTGTCTTATTTTCTATTATTTCACTAATATAAAAATTTCAAATGTTTTAGTTATATATATTCTCTAAATTTAATTTTCAAGTCAATATAATAATATTATATTGGTTCTGAATATTTTTTTGTTTTCATTATATAAATCTATGTTTATAAATATATCACCTTTATATAATAATAATGTAAATTACATTAAAAAAAATTAGTTCATTTAATTTTTCTCTGAGTTAACAATATCACTATATAAATTTATTTTCACCCAATATGTTTAGGGTAATTTTTATTCACAACGTCATTAGGTTACCATATCTCCTCAATGATCATATTATACTTTTATAGTAATATTACTCAATTGAGTAGCCTTGGTGAAAATAAAAAATATCTCTTATATCTACAAATTTCACTTGTTTTTCCACATAAGAGAAATAATTCTCCAGTTGTACCACCATTATATTTTATGAATATTAGGTACATGGTATGTAAATACTCAACAATGATATGTGGAAGACATCATGTACTTGATATAGGGTTATTGGGAATTCTATTGGGTGGTTAATAGATCTGATTTGATAAAAAACCTAAAATGGGTTTATGTATCATGTATATAGAAATAAATTTATTCAAAATCCCTTTACATTAATAAACTGGTATATTTTTAGGAACAATTTATCTATAACTACAAACTTCGAGTCTCTTAAACAATAATAAGAATAGTATTCCTTTTAAACTATGAGATTCCATAACATGCATATAAATTGTGTTAACCTTTTTGTACATAATATTTCAACTTATATGAGCTTCCCTTCACTAACATCATTCAATATCATTGGGGTTCTATATCCATTCATGTAACGTTATTCATATGGATCCATCTGGATGATTATTTGAATATATTAATTTAAAATGAATTTTATTAGGCGCAGAAGTTGATGAAAAACATGTTTTATGTATATGAAAAAAGCTATAAAATTACAAAAAATTACATTAATGATATCCATATTTTCAAATATTCTGGGAGTGAAAAGATTTAATGTGTAATTCTATGTTTGAATATAGTTGGATACAATTCCCAAATTTTCTAGCGAACATTAGATCCAGATCATGTACAATATATCGTGTTGTTCCATGCATCCACAATATTTCCCTGATGAATATCATTCCATATTTATAGAGTGATAAGTATAATATATTTACAATGAATGTTTTAGTATTTATTATTTGAAAAATCATAATTATAATAATATTATTTCTTCCATATTTATTTAATAACTTATGAAAAAATCCATGTCCAATTTTCCTATTTTTTATTTATGTATGGTAAGGGTTGCATAATTTTATTTTACTTTTTTATCTATTCCTTCAATAGTTGGAAGACCAGAAATGTTTATGTATACCTTTAATTCTCCTTCTTCATGTTGTCCCACAAAAACATCTCTTATACACCTCAAAACATCTTTATTTGTAGATATTGAATTTTTATGTATGTTCATCATTCATAATTTTATTCTACATCTTAGGTTTTCAATGTATTGAAATTTGTGATTAAAATCATACACTTCAAGCATCATAAATATAGAAATTCATGGATTTCCGTTTCTAATATCATCAAAATTCATCTATATTTCTGCATATAAAATTTTAGTATCCTTTTTCATTTCACAAATAGATAGTTTAGCATTCATTTGAGAATGTTATTATGTTTTCCAGTCCTTTATAAAATCGATGTAATCAATTAAAAGAATAAATATATCGGAACTATCAACCATATAATCAATATTATGGTTGTATGTTCCCTTTGAATTACTGTATAGAAATATAATTCCATTACTAGGTTGGTAATGAATTATGTAGTAATTTTATTTGATCAACTATAACTATCACTGCTGAACAAATTGTTTATCATATAGTTTGAATAAATAATTTTGGATATTATAATTGTTATATATTTCAAATTACTATCCATAGATATAGCATGAAAAAGTAACTTCTAGGAAGATACATGAATCCAACTCTAAATCATGTATTAAATAGTTCTTCTAATATAATTTTGTAAATCTATTGGGGTTTTTTAAAATTTTTTAATTTTTCATTATTACAAAAAAAATAAATTCATTATGGAAAAATTATATTTCATTAATAGTAATTAATATTGTGGTAGTACGTGTCTGGGTGAAAAGACAAAGATATTTAAATTAAAACAATAACTAATCACATTAGTTTGTCTAAAAAACACCACTTTTTTCACGTTTTCTTCGTCAATGACTTTGATAATTTTCAAATGTTACTGAAAAATAGTATACATCACCTAGTAATTCCCTAGAAACCATTGATCTCAATAACATATTTGTTCATATAAACTTTAAAATTACATTTTCCATGAAATGATTCATAAATATTCATTATGTGTAACAATATCCACCATTATTGATACCTCCTCAATCCATAACTCTCAATTATGTTAAATTTTATAAAACATCTCATCTTTCACATTCATTAATATAATACTCAAATGATACCAATATTCTTCCTTACATTTTTAGTGTATGAAAATTTATATATAAAGAATAAAATAATAATTTTATGGTAATGTATATAGAAATTATTCATCACTTCATGAATATTTATATACCATTAGTGATTCTAATGGGAATCACTATGAAGTCATAATTTCTATACATTTTTCTAATGTCATATTGTGAGTCATTTCCTTCCACTCCTTTAGTTGACCATACCTCGATAGAATGTCAAATATATTGAACTAATGAGACCAATGTATTAGATTGAACAAGTAACAAATCTATAACTCGTGATTGATCAAATTTATAATAATCTAATTTTTTTCACTGTAATCAACATAGAGTTGAATTAACGAATAATTCCTCAGGATAAATGGCGTCAATGCACTATACAATGAAGTACACGAGAAAACAAAAATCTTGAACATAATATATTTTGAATACTTCAATATTTATCCTATCTAAATTGTATATATTATATATGTTAAATTGAAAAAATAATGATATCCATGAATATTTTTAACATATAGTTCAATATCTTGATCAGGAGAAAGACAAGGAATCACTTCAAATAATACGTCAATATAGTCCCACGAAATGGAATGTATATTTACATTATTCTATAAATTTTCAAAATAATTTGAGGTAAAAGATATTACTCATTAGGAGATATAATTTATATATATGAGAATACTTTTCCATTTTGTATTCATTAACCACCTTACAGTTGTACATAACTATACGATGATATAGGATATAGTGAGTGATTTAAAAATATGTAAAATTGAATTACGAATTATATAAGTAAAATCAATCCATGCTGATTACAATGTAAAATTACAATGATGGATTTATAATAATAATTTTACAAAGGTAAAGTACACATAAATTAACATGGGAGTGTTTATATACCAGGGATTAAATACTTTACCTCTATTATTTTAACACACATCACTCAATATCCTTATCATGAGGTGAAGTCTAAAATGATCTACAAAGCATGAAAGATAAAAAAAATTGTTGAGCCAATGTGGAATAATATTTTCCATATTTTTTATTAATAACTATCATTCTGTTCAATAAAATAATACATTATAGGAATCTTTATTAGTCATAGAGATAATATAATATCTTCTTTGACCTATTATCCATTGAGTTCATTATCACTGATAATTAGTGAAAACCCTAAGCATATGGTGTTTAATTGAAAATGTATATATTCTATGAAATTAATACTCTATATGAGTATATGAATATAGATAATAATTTCTATTTTCCATCATATTAGAGGTTAGATTCATCTCCTATTGATATTGGCTTGCATGATGACCGACTTTTCATAATATGTAGCTTCATTATGTTCTCATCCTTCAATTTCTAGTGTTCTTCTTCTAACCGTTTTGACACTTGGGTTGTTTGGTTTTTATTTGATCATTGGATTTATCATCTGACAATCCTAAACTAAACAGAAATTTACTGTTTTTGTCCATCCCCATAGGTACAATGAAAATAACCAAACTATATCATGACCATAACTATATTATAGTTAAAAAATATTTCAAAATGAGTTTCTTAATGAGTAAGTACATTTTTATGAAACGAATTTATTGAAAATTGATGTTTAAAAATGGTTATCTATGATTCATATATGTTATATAAAAATAAAATATGATTAAAATATATAACCATTTATTATATATTCCTTTTATAGTGGCCATTAAAAATTGTATATTAAGGGTTATGAAAATATATATTTCACAAGGACAATGGCATTTATAGCCTAAAAAAATTGGATCATACACTTGGAATCACATTTATCTGAGCTTATAATAAAAGTAAAGTAACTAGGAATTTCCCCTTAAACATTACCAAGATGAGTTTTAATATTTAATTAATAAAACTACCCCTAAATAATATAATTTTAAACCCTTCATGATGACCACATAAACCATGATTTCAAAACCATCCCTATGAAATCTTACATTCTGAATCTATACACTTATGGAATTCACTATTATAATTAAGGGCTATGTATATATACCCAAAAAATAGAAATTTTAATATTTATTTTTCTAGAAAATAATTTGAATATTTATCCATTTATTTTAATTCTTTTTTAATGATTAAATAACATGTTTCTGAAAAATTATATTTTGATACGATGAAACAAAATATATATTTTATCGAAAATATATATATTCAATAAAGAAAAAAAATTATGATATAATGAATTGTTGTCATAAATTATATTATAATAAAATAATATAATTAAAATATATTTATTAAATATAAACGATTATAAAATTTAATGAATTCAAATGTAATATTTAGAAGGGTCAAAAAACTATTCTAGTTAAACAAATATTATTTTAAATAAGACTCGATATTTTATATGAAAATATAAATTATCATATTTAAAGAATTATTTTGATAAAATTGATAATTTTTTATGTTAATTTATATATTTTAAACATCCTTGATTATCCCTCCAAAACCTATATTAAATGTTTAGGTTATAAAATTAATTAATTATAAACAAGTTTCATATCCACATAAAAAAGGTATTATTTTAATATATTTGTGTATTAAAGATATTATATAATAAAATAACTCAACTTTTATGGAATCCAAAGAAAAAAACAAGTTATTTATTTGTTTTGATTACTTTTTCATATAGATCCCAAACAATATGTTTATGAATTAGTAATTTTTTCCAAAATATTTTTCTATAAATTAACATACACACCCCAATTCCATTTCACTAAAATCTCGTTTGGAATAATATTACCATTTGATTCCCTCTACAAATCCCTAATATGGCTCATTATGCCCTATATAATCTTTTCCTAAGCTATTACTAGTTCCCTCTCTAATTATGGTATCATTTACTTTTCTTATTTATTCAATCACCATCATTGTATTGTGCCTTTTTATTATAAAGTGTTTATTCGATAATAAATTTATAAACATCCTTATTACTATCATTTTTATGTAATAGTGACGAGAATCTACTTTCACCCTATATAAAAACATTAATTAATCATTATTTTCCCTCGTTATGTTGCTGAAATTATCCTATGATACTCATAACTAAACATTTTTATAGTGAATAGACATTATTATTTCACTATAGGGTGCCCATATAGATATTCCATTCCATATTTAAATGAGGAAATCCCTTTTGATAACCCAATATATTATCAATAATATTATATTTTTTCAATTATATACTTATTTTTAATGAACTACAGGGAAAATCAATTCCTATACATTATATGAATGTGATGGATGTGATTTAATTTATATAACCCTCAACTACTCTGGGAATTATTTTGTTCTAGATATAATATAGGTGTGGTGCTTGTCGGATTATCCTAAGAACACTATGTTATGTTTTATTTGTATTTATCCTTGACTTATGTTTGTGAATTAATGTATTCTATTGTTCCTAATTTCCAATGTTTCCTTCATGTTTTCATCAAATATCATGAACTTAGGTTGAATCTTATGATTATGACTGCATTATATTATCTTGAAATTCTAATTGACTGTTATTTATTACCTTCATCAGGATATTATTACTTTATTCCCTCACTAGGTATAATAACACACATACTTATTTTATTTTTCCCAATTTAATTCCATACAATTTTAGATAATATATGGATAATAAGATCATGGTTTATAGTTTTCAAGAAATGATTTTATACACATGCATCACTTTAATGATAACTTTTCATTATTTAAAAATTACACTAAGAATCACAATAATCCAAATATATATTAAGAGTGTACAGAAGTCATATATAATAAATGATGGATTATTATGTATATGTGTTATAATAATGTGTATCATGTAAAATTATAGAATTTTTCATTGATTAGTATTGGAAAACATTAATGAAATCCATAAGGATAAGCATAAATATACCAAACCATCCTACTTTTTTATGTATTGATTATGTGTTTCCAATGAAATTAAATTAAAAATTGGGTACTATAATAATATGTATGTGTGGATGAATTTCACCTGAGGACAAAAACAATTAATAGTGCACATTTATATGGAATTGATCATATCCTTCTATAAAACATTGTAAACCACTATACATGTGGATTGTCTCTCCTAGAGGATATGATTTGGTATATTTAAAAAATTAATATGAATCATAACTACATGAAAAAGCCTATATATATATATATATGTGATTTTATATAATAAAATAGATTTTATAAAACTAATATTGAATCCATGAAATAAAAATTTTATAGAATATATTTCATTCATGAGTTAACCCTTTATTTCTCTTAGTTCCACCAATATATGATTATTAAATTAAAAATACTCAACCCTAATTTTTTCTACTATTCAGGTCAACTATATTGATACATGAGGAATTGTGCCATGATCCAATTTTATGATAATTTGAGTGGATGTCAAATTGTGATTCTAATCCTGATTAGCATATGAGTCGATAACATACTGAAAATTCTTTTTCAATTAAAACATGTTTTGAAACCAACCATAAATCAAGAGAAATAAAAAAAAATTACACCCAAAAAATAAAAATTTTCAATTTAGGCCATTGAGTAATGAAGCAAAATGGCTATTTGATGATCTATTATTTCCATAAATAAGGAATAATATAATAAATCTATTTAAAATATCATTATCATCCACAAATTATTTTAGAATGAGAAGATCATGTGGGGTGTTTAATATATAAAATGGGAAGATAATCATTGAATAATTTAGGTAAAAATAAAAATTCTGTTAATGGAGATCAAATTAATGGATTTGAATGAATTATTGAGAATATTATTGAACAAATACTTTCTTCGCACTATATAATTGAAAATACAAAGTGAATTACTTATCATTAAGAAGAAGGATGACTATTATATCAAGGTTTATAATACAATCATCATAATTCATTCATTATATAAATATAGCCATGTAGTTACACTATAAAGTGAATTTCACATCTTCATTAGTGTTATAATGTAAAATATTGTAAATTTATTGGGTGACGGTGTTAATGATACCAATGAAGAAATTTCCTAATGAGCCCTCAATATCGAAATAGGGAAAAGCACTTATCAAGAATCACTTTTTACTGGAGAAAAAAAATCAGACAATGAAGTTTCTTTTTGTTGTGATATTTCATAATATATTTAGGGTATGAAATTATATTAACATACTATTGAAATGTTTTTGGAGAAGTATATCATAAATTTCTTAAAGGGGTTAAGAAAGTAATTTAGTTTCAGAATCTAAGGGAACAAAAAACCAATTTTCATAGAGAGAAACCCACCACCGTTATAGATGAATGAAATTTTTTAATGAAACCTTATCTCATCCTTAAAAGTTTCAATTTAATATAACTTGGAAAAAATGTCAATATAATCCCTAAGTCAACCATTTTTAATGATAACTGATAAAAACCACCAAGGCCAAGAGAGAAAGGGAGAGTATATGATATCATCTAATAAGGGGAATGACATCAATGAAATGGTGTCCAAAAATATATTTATTCATTAAATGATATAAAATGAACAATTTTATTCTACTACTATTCATTCAATTAGTCAAACAAGTTTAGTAGAACTATTCAGATGACACCTCAAAATTTGGAAGTCATGTTATTATATGAGATTCAATATGGGTCAATTGTTTCATCTCAAACTAATAAATCATCCCCCTACGCAATTTTTTGTGATGAATTTATATGTAAATATTATGATATACTCTTTCAATGAATTGGATTCCATTATTGTAATGGATCATATTTTATTTACATTGATCCAGCATAAATTACTGTGAGAGGGAAATCAAACCATCAATTAAAAAGCACCCTCTAATATATAAATTATTATAAAGGTGGATGACTATTTTTTGGTTCCAATATCTCTCAAATAGATATTATTTCCTTGGGAGAATATGTATGTAGCTAATGTTTTGTTAATATTGAATCAATTATCTGTGAATACATGACCACTGTAATTGAAATCACTAGTTTGTTTCTATAAGAAATATATGGAATTCCTCCTCGTCTTGTGGTTGACTTATCAACCGATATAATAACCAGATATTCAATAAAATATTACTCGATATAGAATGGCCATTTTTAAACATGAGTGGATAAAGAAAAAATTATAGGATAATATTAATAAATGTTTTTTGTGTTGATGTGCGTCACCGTTGGGTGCACCAGTCCTGATAGTCAAAAAGAATGATGCGTCAATGTGAAAAATCATTATTTATCTAGACATAAATAATATTAGGTAAAAGAAAAATTAATATCTTAATTATATTTATTACTATATCCATAATCTTATTTTTATTCTAGTACTTCTCTATGTTGGATCCTATATTGTAATATCACCATTTTAGGGTTAAAAGGAGGATCTCACATGACTCATTTTAATAGAAGGTTTTGAACATCTTGTTCATAGAAACTAGATTATAGAATCACCAATAATCTATATATTAATATTCACATGATGATTTGATTATACCTGGATTACATAAAAAAGATATCGATATCTTTTATATGGAATATTTTTATCTCCACAAAATACAAGGATGGAAATGATGATATTTAAAAAAATAAATGAATACCATTTGAAATAAAAAAAATTAAATGAATTGTAAATTATTGTATTTTATGATTTATGATATATTATTTGGTATTTTTATACCGAAAAAAATAAAAATCTATGGATACTTCCAAAATATAGGAAAGTGTTGTCTGGCCTAGGACAAATATGATATTAAAACCCACTTGTTCCATGGATTAGTGTGGAATTTTCATCAAATTGTAAGAATATTCTACCAATTTTGCATATCGGTATCCATGTTTTAATAGAAAGTGACTTTTGTTTTCAATACTGATGAATTCATGTAAATTTTTAAGGAGATGGTTAATATTCTAGTCCCACCACTAGCACTCACATTATTAACTAGTGGGGATTTTTTTATCCGTATTGTTGAGTCTAAATATGTATTGGGATTTATATTCTTATACAGTGAAAATTTTATTTATTTCGATTCTAACCAATTAGTGATCCATGAAAATTACTACATAAAAAATTATCTATAATTATACACTAATACATTAACCCTATTTATATTATTACATTATCATTATGGGGAGAAGTGTGAAATATATATGGTTCATAAAAATCAAACTTACAAATTCAAAAAATATTCCTCAATATGATTGGAAAAAGTTTTTAGGGGTAATCAATGATTATGATTTTTTAATATATTACCTTTAAGGGAATGATAACTATAGGTTACGGGCGCAGTGGAAGCATGTGTATGGATGTACCCAACTTTAATTTTACCATTAAAAATGATCCATCTGAGATCTGTCACAATAATAAAATTCAAGATCATCATAATATAATGAAGACCAAAAAATGAAAGAGGGAATTCCCATAACTATATGGAGGATCATCATATGTTGGATATAATTAATTTAATTTAAGGACAAGAATTAACATGATGGAATTGTCTCTAAATTGATATTTCTTTTCATGATATGATGTGATCAGGAATTTTATCACAAAAGCCATGTGTAGACTTTTTATTGTGGTGATACACTCATATTCCACATATCTCTATACATCACCAAAATAACAACATGGTGTTAGTTCAGATAATTATTTTCTTTCAGTGTCTATCCCTGATATCCTTGAGTTCCACTTTCAATGTGCAACATGATCCAGTGGAGGAGGATCCCTCATGTGTCATGACCGCTTTCATGGAGGAATGGAATTCTATATTCACTTTAGGGATTCCTCCAGATCTATTATGCCAAACCATAATGAATGCCTAGGATTAATGCATATAATGTAATTGGGATTTATAATACCTAGAATAATAAAATGTATTAATTACCCAAAGGCATCTATTAATTTTATTTAATTCTTAGTAAGACCTCATTTGTCATAATAACATTAGGAAATTTTTATTACATGACATGATCCTGGAAAATTACACCATATATTATTTAATTTAATTTAAAAAAATTGTCTCACATATTCACTGAAAAAACAACTCTTCGTGTATATATTAATATACACAGTGAGTAATTTTATTTTGTAATTTTATTTATTTCCATCACCACATTTATTTGACCAAGATAAAATACTATTTATTTCTGAAATAAATATCAATGCATTACTCGCTCATAAATATATATACATTTTTCTGAAATATATTCTCTTGGATAAATATTGTCAACATAAATGTGTTTCGGAATATTTGAATAAGTATTAATAAATAATCAGGAATAATCATTATTCACCATGTTAAATGAATATTTAATTTAAATACCTGGACACACATAGTGTGTGACCCTCTAGGCCTCTCTCTCAATGGAATTAGTCAGAGTTTGCTTAGTGATCTAGTTAGCATGTAACAACACAAAAATTAACCCATTGAGGAAAAAGTTAATGCTACAATGTTGTGTCACCACCAACAAACACTTACCAAGTATTCCATTCCATTTAATACGGTATCTACAATCATGTAGGTTGCATTCTAGTTCCATCAACCCATGTGCTCGATTATTCTTTCATTGACATATCAAAATTGAACTCACTCATTCCTTAACATGTACATGTATTTATTTAGGATATATCTATTCTAACCAAGGGTCTAATCAATCAACTTTCATTATTTAATAGAAAAGAAAAATATGTTCTTGCTTTATTTGTTAATGCAATATTACTCGTGAAACACCCAACATTTCCTACCTTACGACGAACATCGTGTCGTCCTTGTTTTCATCAATACAAATAATTGTGTTATTTGTAACAACAATTAAAAATAATATTAAATACTAAGGACTAATACACAAGTCAGCTGATAGGAACATCCAATGACACTATGAAATATGGGTTCCTTATGGGCAGGTATCATTCTCATAACATTCTCCAGGATATTATGAAGGGCGCACACCATCAGAACGTGCCTCAATGTTTTATGAGCCCTCACCCCTAATTTTGTGTATTATTTGTGTCCCTAAAATAACATCATCCGACTATAGAACATATATTTAAGTGCATTTGTATGGCACTTCCAGGTTATCAAGATAACATTGATCCAGTATAAATCATTAGTGCATCAGTTATCTATAGGACATCATCACATGTATTGTCACATAAAATAATAATCAATATATGTTAAGGTAATTTTTTCATATTCAAATCTATGAATACCAGTTTATCATAAAGTGGAATGTATCTAGTTCTTGGTAACTAACTCCAACAAACTCCGATATAGACTATATCCAACTTCTAATAGTATTTATCCATCATGGTCTCACATGAAATTCATGATTCTAATAAGATAAGCCTTTAGTCATGGGGTTCACCATGTTCCATTCTGTGGAAACTCATTTCATTGCAACTTCAAACCTTTGACAGAAATCCTTGAAGATGTAATACTACTAGAGAATGTGCTTTTTCCGTTTATTTGAGCATTGTAAATTTTTAAGAGCCATTACTATAGTATTATCACAATACAATGTGATAGGATCATTAAAATTAGGCACCACATAATGATCCTTTAATAAATACCCAATACAAATGTCTTATGTTGTTGTATCAGAAGCATCTATATTTGTACATGCTACTGCAGAATAGGTGAAAAATTACATCATTGAACACTTCCATCACACAACACCTTTGTTGAGACAGAAAACATATCTTGATTGTAACATTAGATCATTTTGATCTGTCTATAAACCATCATCAACATACCCGCTGATGATAATATCTTCATCTCTTCTATACACCATGAACATATCCATAGTTATTATCAGATACTTAAGAATAGTCTTAACAATAGTCAAATTCTATTCTCCTGGATCTATTTGATATCTACCTACCATGCTTAGTTCATTGGAATCATCATGCCTTTCACATGAGATGGCATACATGATGAATCGTATAGCCGCAAAATATGGTATCTTACTCGTCCTATCTTTATCATGTTATGTCTAAAGACACATTAACTTATAATGATGTACTTCATGTGACACAGGAACCAATACCCTCATTGATTATTCAATACTGAATCTCATTAATATATGGTCAATGTATATACTCTGACATAGTCCATGGAACCTTTTAGATCTATCACGGGTGATCTTGATCCTTAACATGTAGGATGCTTCTCATATGTCCTTCATGGAGAATCACAAGTTCAACAAATCATTAAATGACTGTATGATTGGTGTATTGTTTCCAATAAGTAATATGTCATCAATATATACTACTATGATAATGACCACATTACGGTTAAACCACTTATAGACACATGGCTCACATACATTATTAATGAAAAAAAATTCCTTTATGGCTTCATAAAATTTAATATTCCATGACTTGGAGGCTTTCATTAATCCATAAATGGATTTCTGCAACATGAAAACCCATTTTCCTTCATCTGGTATCACAAATTCATCAGGTTGGATAATATAGACACATTCCATAACGTTCTCATTAAGGAATGATGTATTGACATCCCTTTTCCAAATCAAATTTTCATGGTATGCAGCGGTGTAAATTTTTATTTTTATTTATTTAAATATGGAACCAAGCAACAAGGTATCTTTATAGTCAATTCCTTCACAATTGAAAAATATTATAGCCACTACCATTGATTTATAGGTGCTAAATTGAACCTCCATGTCCATATTTCTATTGAATATGCATTTACATCCAATAGGATTTTCATCAAATGGACCATTGACCAGAACCCATACGTCGTTTTGATACATGGAAATCATCTCATATTTCACAGATTCTATCCATCTTTCTACTTCTGATATCTATATTTCTTCCTTGTAGTAGAGATGTTCATCAATTTCCAACAATAATGATTCACCAACCTCAATGACTAGTAAAAAATTATCTAATGTTCCTTTACAAAACATGATCTAATATACAGTTCATGTGTTTCTAGAACCTCTTCTACGTAGACCTATGGATCATGTTCCTGTACCAACTCTTATGTATCTTGAGCATCAAATTCATCAATGCCAATATTTCTCCCACTAACCGTTTTTAGTATCTTCTCCCTCTCATGAAATACGTAATTTTTGGTGATAGTCACATTCTTTGCTGAAGGGTTAAATCGGTAATATATTTTCATTTACATGGGATGTTAAATAAAGACATACCTCATGCCCAAGTGTTACAGTTTTTTTCCTGATAATCCTTATAAAATTCCTTGCATCACTGTATATGTGTGTTGGAAAAAATGGTTTTGTCTTTATTCAATGACTCAGAGGGAATTCCTTTTTCTTCCATTATTGGTACTCGATTTACTGCGTATACTTAATTTTGTAAATTATATCCCCAATAGGATAATTGATGATCTTCATGACTCTCCATCAACTTAACCATTCCCAAAATGTAGAGGGTACTCCTTTCACTAACACTATTCCACTATATTGTATAGGGAGGTGGGAGTTAAGATAGATTCCCAGTCACCCATAAAGGTAGATGAACTCTTGGTTCAGATATACCACACCTTGATCTGATTGAAGAATCATTATCTTCATACCATGATGATTCCCAAATTAATTTTGGAATTCCATAAATTCCTCTAAAGAGTCATACATATACACTATTATGTGGATATATCTAAAATCTAAACAAATGATCAGTAAAAGTATCATAGTAAGGATATCCACCTCTAACATCTAATACAAATGGTCAACAAACATCTATGTGTACCAATCCTAGAAGCTATGTTTTCATTTTTTCCTATCCACTGACTAGAGACTAGGTCATTTTACCTTGAATGAATGTGTGACATATATCAAGGGGTTTCAACTCAACATATTCTAAATAACCATCCTGGAAATGCTTTTTCATGTGTATCTCATTAACATGACCAAGATAGTAAGGCCACAACTTGGTGTTGAATGATTCATGTGAGTTTGTTTCCTTATCAATTTCCAACACATGGTTTTCATAATTTAATACATACAACCCATTATTTTTATGTTCTATACTATAAAATTAAGTTTTTTTGTTAATAAAACAAACCTTTTTTCCAAACATGAAAATAAATACATTCAAATCCAAACATGATACAAAAATTATGTTTTTGGTAACAGTAGACACATAATAACATTTATGTAAAACCAAAATCATCTTTTTTTTTGAAATGAGAGATTGTAATCACCAATGTCCAATGCCGATATCCTCATTCCATTGGCAGCTTGAGGATCCACCTCTCCTCAAGGAATATTTTTATAACTATTTTGTTCTTGTATTTGAATACATATGTGAGCCCCACAATCTACTTCTAATACCCAATGTGTAGAAATCTAAATATTACAGTTGATAATGAATGAACTATTTGTGTCCACACACTTATGGGCGTAGGTCCTCTTCTAATGGCCTAGTTTTCCACAAGCCAAAGACACCGCCTCATGTTATTTTTACTTCCTTTGGATCTTCCCCTTTTTGGAGAGATTGTGATCATAGCCTTCAGACCATTTATAAATCTTTCCCCCCTTCCATTTCTTTTCATATTCTCGATAATAAATATCGATATGTCAGACCTCATGTCCTTATCTTCCTAGAGAAATATGGTCAGAACATCTGATAACCTCTTATCATTGTTGTTAATGTTGTAGTTAACAATAAATCTAGAGAAGGTCTTAGGATGTGATGATAGGATGAGCTCAGTGCACAAATCATATGGGATCTTAATCTCTAATATGTCCAGTGTTCAATGTATCCAATAAGTATCACTACATGTGGACCATGTGACATAGACTCTCAAATCTCAGTTTTGAACAAAGAAATGGAGATTTTATATCTCTCATGTCTTGTATTCTATTGATAAAGAACCTTAAGGTGTGACCACCTGCTATACACAGACATGTTTTCTTGTTTCTTCAAGATATCATTATAAATGGCTGAAAATGTAAAAAATTGGACATATGTGTCTCTTACATCACATACATTTTCCTTTCATGGAGAATGTTGACGTGTAAATACCTCTGCCACTCCTAGAAATTGGTGCCTGTGAGATAGTTTTCCTTCTAATGTATGGTTCAATGTGATATGTTTGATGTCATTTTTCATCGTGTTTCTAAAAATTATTATGTGAAATTATTTATTACTTTATCATGATAAACCTAAGACATAAAAATTACTTAATACTAATTAGTCTCACACTATTTTATTGAAAGACAAATTTTCTCACCATTTACTAATGAATATATTGTTGAAAAAATATTCTAGTTGCAAGGATTCATATTACCCCTCACATTACCAAAATTATGTTTGGCCAAGAAACTATATAGGTTTTCGGTATGTATTCATAATTCCAACTGCATTAACTCACAACTACTTGATTCACAGAGTGGACTCCCAAATCCTGAAATCCATTTATTTTGGATTTCCTACATTTTTCCGTATTAATCCCACAATGAACTACTATGGATGTCAACAATTGATACAGACCAATTAAAGTCAAACCAAAACCATTAATTACAATTCTCCAATAATTTAAAGAGTCCCTACTAGTGTTTCTCAAGCACTTTGAACTATAGTTCGATTCTAACCAATATTATGGAAGGCTATACCGACATTATATTTCTTTGTGGGGTTTTATCCTTATATGTAAATTGTCCTTTTATTATCTTTTTTTACATGATTCTTAATATGAAGTGGGATATGCGCTTTTGATTTTTTTTATTTTATCTAGTAGTAGATAAAATAATCCAATACCTAGTGGTGAAAATACATTGAACCTTTTGGGTTAGTGTATACAACATTCCACTTGTCCTCCATTTTATCTTCATTGGTATGTTTCACCTCAATAACTAACTTAAAATGCCTCCACCAGGTTGGAAGATCAATCCATAACATATTCATTTATCTCCCAGGTTGGTGTGGAATAAAATGGATTTTTACATAAAAGAATACTTATGTACGAAGGCCCTATATATTAATTTGTAGAAGGATCACAGACCAAGAAATTTATTTTAAAAAACACAATAAAAGAAACCATTCAAATATAATGTTCCTAGTCTAGCTCAGGATCATCCAAACTTGCAAGGATATTTATATATAAATAAAAAAAGAATTCAATTATTTAATTGTTCTTATCTAAGATAAATCTCTCTCAATCCAATGAAATATATTTAATTAATAAATCCATTTATTTTAAACCGTTTTATTAATTTCCAATAGATTCTCATCCATCATAATTTTAAAAAATAAAATCATTTAAAATTATCTTTTTACATAACTATTCCATGGAGGAATCTTAGTAAATTCATGTTCATAACTACCAAATAAGTATAAATTCACATTATGAATATGTGAAATTAGACACACACACACACAGATATATTACTCATATCATGTGTTGTGCTTAATATATATTCCGGGACTATGTTACACATATCAATGGTTTGTATAAAATAAATATAATTTTTAACAAACATTCATAGTTTGGATGAGTACACGGTGTGTAGCTCCAACTACAAGGAGTGTACTAATTTTAACCATCCATCCGTAGTACACGCCCAAGGATATAGATTGTTAGTGTACTTCTTAAGTATTTGGAGTACACGACATTTAAATTGGGACACATGCCATTTAGTATTCACTTTACACAGTCTCCATCCATGAAAGCTGTGTATGAGTTACACGGTCCAACCCTAACCTGATGGGACTACATGCCGTGTCCAGTGGACGACATGGTGTGTAATCCAGAAACGACATGCCACCTATTCATGAAAAAAATATATAATCATTACGACATATAAAAACTCTAATGACATGGAATGGTTTGGAAGACTATACGTGAGGCATTGAAAATTGTCTAAATGAAGTGTACTAACGAATACATACCACGAGTTTTGGGGTTGTACGGTCATAATCCATTGGCTCCTTCAGATGAGACACTTTACTTTATTTTAATTAATGTTAAAACAAAATATTATTTTTGTATGGTGAACGAGAAATGAAACAGGAGGAATAGATCTTGATATTCATATTTTAAAAACGATTAAGATGAAATAAAATAACTAAATTTTTAAATGTGTAATTCATCAACCAAAAACTGAATAATTATAATCATCGATATGACCACTCTGATACCACTTTTAGGTTCCAGTAACAGTGGAAGAACGTGGATGGTTGTACCCAACATTTATTTTAACATTAACCACGATCAATATTAGATCCGTCTTGATAATAAAATTCTAGATCATCAAGATAGAACAAAGAACAGAAAAGGAAAGAGGGAAGTCCCAAAACCATAGATAGGATAATCATATGTTCATTAAAATAAATTTAATTAAAATACAAGAAATTACCTTGAGGTAGTTATCTCTCAGTTGATGTTTCTGGCAAGGATCTGATGTGATCTGTCTTTTCATCGCATAAGCCATGTGTAGGCTTCCTCTAGAGGTGATCCACACATGCTCCACAAATCTATAGACATTACCAAATGAATCTCTTGGTGAAAGAGTGGAAGATCCTTCCCAGGTGGTGTCTGTCTTCGATCCCCATGAGAGCCGATTAAATGCTGATCTCCTTGATCAAGTGGAGGAGGATATCTCCAGAAACAAGAGAGCATTGTGGGAGTAATGGAATTATATCTTCACTTGAGATCATTATCCCGATCCATTATGCACAACCACAATGTATGGAATAGATTAATGAGAATAATATTATTTAGATATATAATACATATAATAATAAAATTAATTAATTACCCAAAGTAATTTATTCATATAATTTAATTCATAGTAATACCCCATGTCATATAATAAAATATGACTATTATTATTATCAGAAATGATCCCATAGAGTTGCACCTATTATTATTTATTTTAATAAATAATATTATTTCTCACAAATTCCATGAATAATCTACATGGCATGTGCTTTTTTTCTATTTTCATTATTTCCTCCACCACAATTATTAGACCATGAGTAATAACTATTTATTTCTCAAATCAATATCACATCATTAATCACTAATAAATATAAATTATTTCACCGAAAATATATACTAACAAATAAATAGTAACAAAGTAAATGTGATCAGGAATCCTTGAATAAACATTAAACCACAATGAATAATCATCTTTATTCAATTTGTTAAATTAATATTTAACTGAGATTCTTAGACACACTTTGTGTGTGACCCTCTAGGCCTCATTCCAAGTGGAATTTGGTGGTGCCTACCTAAATTCCAAGGTTGGTATATAAAAATTCACCATGGATCCCATAGGCAATGATGTTAATGTTGCAATGATGTTTCACATCCTACGGACACTTACTGTGTAATGTAATCTCTTTGTTACGATATCCCTAATAAAGAGGGTTGCATTCTAGTTCCACTAACCCATGTGTTTTATTATTTATTCTTTGACTTCCCAGAATTACAATAGCCAATTCCATTACATGGACATGTATTTTTTTAGGCTACATCATTTTCATCAATGGTCATAAGATATCAAAATTGTTTATTGAACATAAGGAAAAAATCCTTTCTTGCAGTATCTATTAATGTAGTATTACTCATGAAGCACCCAATATATCCTAACTCTATAAAAACAACGTGTTTCAAAGTTTTTATCAATAAATATAAGTGACTGAGTTGTAACAACCATTAATAATAATCTTACATACTATGGAGCAATACACACGTCCGCAGATATGAATATCCAATGACCCTATGAAATGTGGATTTCCTACTTGCAGGTCTAATTTTCATAATATCCTCCTAGATATTACTATGGGTTCCCTACATGAGAAGGTGACTCAATGATTTTTGACTCCTCACCCTTAATGGATTTTATTAATTGTGTTCCTCAAATAACATAATCATGACAAAGAACTTATATTATAGAATAATGTTATGGAACATCCAGGTTCCCATCATAGTAGGGATATTATATGACTCTTTAGTGAAATAGTTTTCATTAGGACATTATCACATGAATTGTCACAATACAAATCAATCAACATGTAATAATTTATTTATTAATATTCAAATATATTTATAGAAGATTATAATAAATTATAATGTAGTTAGTATTAGGCCACCAACTCCAACAATAACAATGTGGATGATACTGTGAGAATAACTGATCACTAAACCATATCCATAATGTGAATTCCACAAGAACTAATAATAATTAACTTATAGAGGATGTGAATTAGTATAATAAAGTTTCCATCCTCCTATAATTATAAAATGAAAAATCAACCGTCAAATAATGGAAGGATCATGGAGGCCCTTAATAAAAACGAGTTACATGGGATGAAGGTAGTGAATATTCAAAAGATCAAAATTAAAAAAATTGAGATATACAGTATCAAACATTCATTATTGACAAAATAACCATAACTATTTTGGGAAATTATGAATGATGTGAATAGAATTTACTTCTTTTTCTTCCAAGATGAACTGGGATGTATAGAGATTTACAGTAAAACATCTCGATTGAAAACATAAAGAGAGAGATTGTTTAGTTTGTATCTCAAATAAAAATAATATTACAAGGCATGGTGAAATGAAATAAGTATAATGTTATAATGGAACTATTTCCAATACTATTTTATAAATTGGGAAAAAATTGTGGATTTAGTTTCACTTCATTAGATGAAACCAAAAGGTAATAACACATTTTTTGGTTGTATTCGGTAATCAAAACGAGTTAGCAAATTTTATTGATATCACTGTAAAATTTATGTATTAATCATATTACCAAGATATATATTGTAATTTGAACAATAAATTAGTTATATCCATTAAAATAATATTCATGTAACAAGAAAATAGTCAATATAAAAATTCCCCTCCACTATGAAAACTCATTGATAACCTTGGAATAACATCAATAGAAACACCACTAAAACTCAATGAACACCATAATATTATATAAAATACATAATAGGTAAACATATTCAATTAAATTACAATCCATGTTCTCATATAGGGTTGAGTGTAATGAACTAATAGCATATCCCATGATCATAGAAATTATAATGTTGAGATATAGTGGAATAATAATGAATTAATATGAATTTATAAGATATATTCATGTACTTAAAATTAAATACCATCCATTGGTGAACTAGTTCAAATATAACCATGATTATTATTACATTATCAAGAATAAAAAGGATGTCATCTATTATTCTGTCTCATAAAAAATATATTCCAAATCACTATATAAACATTATCTACTAAATTTTTCAATATTGAAATATGAAATATATTAAATTATATACAAAACCATCTAAACCAAAAACTATTAATGAATACCGTCAAATATAAATGGGTTATGGATGTGTCCTATATAAATTAATTATAAGAATATTGGACACAAAAAATTTGATTATTGAAACTATAAACCCTTAGTACATATTATGGACTAAAATATATATATATATATATTAGTAAGTAGATGATTACACATCATTATAGGTAAACTATAGGAGGAATACATAACCACAAAAATGGTTTATAAAATATCACCCAATATATTACATAGATCATAGAAATAAAAAAATTAACACCATATTCAATATGTATATAGAGATCATATATAAAAGTAATGTATTAACCAGGACTCTAGTAACCCAAATATTGTGGTCACATTAATACATATATATATAAATATTTAAATAAAATTAATTATATCATTTAAAATTTTAAAAATATCTATTTTTCATATACTTTTGTATGGAATAAATAAGGATAATCTCAAAATCTCAATAACGGTTACATACATTGGTTGATATGAAGAATAAATAACTCCTAATTAATATTTCATGGAAAATGAGAGAACTGAAATTCCATATTATTAATTACTCGACTACCAAGATTATATAATGGAATATCAATTAGGAAATGTAAATTACATAACTCATATACTATTTATTTAATAATTTGTAAAAATGAATATATAAATATAATAGTAATAAAGTTTTAATATGGATAATAATGAACCAATTATCAATATTTGTAAATAAAGACATTATATATATGATCTCTTACATAATGATATCCACACCATCATAACATTGAACCCCAAAATTTAATAACTATTAGGGAAAACCATTTACTATTCCAACTTATTTCTCCCATGAGACATGCTGATACATCAACGGAATAAATAATTTTTATCCAAACATTTAATATAATGTCTGATGAATTCAACATTTATCTTTCATTGACTTTATTCATGAATAAATGTTTTAAATCTACAAATATATATATTTAGTAAATAATATATATTTAACAATATTTCCACAATTAATCAATCATTATTCATTGTAAAATTACTATATATATATATTATATATAGTTCTTGAACTAATCAAATAAATGATACAAATGATATAGATATTTCATATAAATTTATTTTCCTATTAAAATTATAACAAGATAGTGGTCATCTTATGATAAATTTATCAACCACAAAATTTACCAAGAGATGAGGGGTGACTATCTATTTATCGAGTTTATAGTTTTTTTAATAAAACCCTAAAAATTATATGAATAAAGGGAGTGGAAGAGATATATTAATATAATAAATCATAAAATAATTTTCACAATAAATTTATTAAAATTTATTAAAGATGTTACATTTTATAATACCCGTATGATGCTAGGGAATTCTCTTATAGTAATATACATTAACCAAACATCCCTTCTAGATTTTTTTTAAAATAAACTTTTGAAAAATAGTAAAAACGTTCCATTAAAATCATTTGAATTAGTCATTTATAATATAAAATTAAATTAATATAACATATATATAAGAAAATTTTTCTTATTAAATAATTTTGAAAGAACATTTACATAGAATAAAAATATATCTTATTTAAAGATAAATAAAATATATTTCTTATTAAAAATACCTTTTCCTTTATTCAAGAATGAATGAGAAGAAAATTTTGATGAAAATAAAAAATATAAATAATTATCTGAAGTGTAATTATAATATTTGGGCTTTTAATGGAGAAATTATAATATTGTCTAAAATAATGTAAAATTAATCCAAAAATAGATAGAGATTATAAAAAATATTCTTACATATTTAGTAATCTCTAAATTGTAAAACATTAAAAAGATAAACATGAATTCATACATTAACCATCATGAATAAATATTCAATCATATTAAATACATATATGGTTTATTTTATATGTTATATAAATATTTATTTGTTAATATCAATAAATATGCCTTAATGAATTTGAATTTGAGATGAAATCTCTTACCTCAAACCTCTATTTTGTTGGACAGGATTTAACCACATGTTGTATGTTTTTAAATATGTTAATTTTTTTACAAAAATAATATTCATATTCATAATATATATACATACATTTTATTAAATATTACCATTTTTTGTTAAAAATAATTTATAATATTTGTTGTTCTTGTTGTTAATTGCCTTATTTTATCTTCTATATTTTTGGGTGAATGTTTCAGTTATAGTGCATATGATATAGATACATCAAATAAATAATTATATTAATGTTAGTAATATCATATTTTTGAATTATATACCTTTTTAAAAAAATTGTTCAATTGTGGAAAAAAATAAATCACATCATTGCATAGGGACGATAAGATATACATACAAAAAATGATGACGTCATTCCACTAACGGTTTATTGGGATTGTAATTGGATAATATTTTACTCTTATATAATTAATATATTTTCTTATTTATTTAATATATATATATATATATTATTTCCATTTTTATTACAATCCTTGCGTATCAGTGATGGAAAAAAAATTACATCGATTCATTCATTGATAGATTGTTTTACAAACGAGAAATGACTTAGTTTCCCACATAATGGTGAAGGATATTGATAAATATTTTTCGATAATCACAATAACATAACATTATAAAGTAGATACTTCTATTATTATATTTTCTGATTTATAAAATAATTTATGGTTGAAAAAGATAAAAGAAAATGAGAGATATTTTTTATGATGATAACCTTATCATAGATAAATATTAAGGATCACAATATTGGATTTTCATGAAATGAATTTCTAATACTAAGGATTGTTTTGTATTTAATATATGACTAATATTAATTATTATATGTATATTAATTCATATTGTAATATAAATAATATATACAATCCCTTTATATAAGTCATCTTTATAAAATATTTTATTTGATTATATTTTATAGACATTAGAAATATTTAGATCGAAGTAGTTTTCTGTAATATAAAATTATTTTTCTATGAAATAATTCTTTAAAAAAAATTTATCAATTATTAACTAATATGGATTATATATTAATCAAATTGTGAATTATTATAAATTATTATTTATAAAAGGGGTAATGGTTAAAAATCTATTTTTTACTTTAATAAAACATCATAATTTTAAAAGAAAAGATCCAGAATCCATTATCATTTTTGGACTAATTATGTTCAAAATTGATATTAACACTATAAAATTATATTTTTTATTAAAATAAATTTCGAATAATAAATTAATTATAGTTTCATTATAATATGGAGTTTATTTACAATAATTTATTCCCAAGTGACATTTAATCCCTCATATAAAAATTTCATCAAAAATTTCATTCCAATTAATTTATAAAGAGATGATTGGGGATTTACATAACAACATCCACTTTTTACAATGATTAATGATAGTTTTTATGATTTTTAGAAAGTTACATCATTAGTCTAAGAATCTACTTATGCAATAATTTCACTCTATTATCAATAATTTCTATTCCCTCTTCCTAGTAACATAGATCATGTTTTAATTATCCATTATTTCTAGTGTGAATATGTGTTGGGTATAGAAGTTAATTAATTAACTATGTTATATGGGACACATCAATTACATAATATATGTTTGATCGAATTTCCTACTACTAAGACATTGATCTAATCATTTAAAAAAATTAAAAGGGTATGATATGCAAGGGGGTTAATTTTTCCATCTAACCAAACATTATGAAAACCATTCATGGAGAAAAGTTCATGAAAAATTATCTCCAACATGTAATTCCAAATAACTCCCCTGATTACCATTATAAAATTTTTACTACATTAAGTTACTTTAATATGTACATGGATAGTGCATTCCTTTGTAAATGTCTCTTGAACAATTTATGGGATTATATGTTTCAATTCACAATCATCATCCCATCAAGATAGAGTTTTGAATATATTTCCATAATATTCATCATATGAAACCATTTGAATACTCGAATGAGAAATTTTTTATATGAAAGGTCAAAAAATATTAATTAAATATCCCATCTTTTGTGAATGTCATGTTATTTGGACATAAACACGTCATCCAATGATTGAATAGTCTTTAATGACTATTGGTTAGTCTCCTGTTTGTTTGTTGTTCTATGAGGAAATTATATATAATCATCCATTACAATACTCTTCCAAACTTTTGAAGTAAAATGTGGATCATGATAATAAATAATTATAATTGGTCCAACAAAGATTATTACAACATCAATAATATGCATACTATTTCACTCCTCAAGAGGGAAACCATCTTTCAAACAGTTTAAATGTACAAATTTGGCAAGGCCATCAATAATTACCCATGTTTCTTCATTCCTTATTGATTTTTTTTGTAGTCCTTTTTAAATTTCCATTATAATGTCATCACATTTCAATATAGTTATATAAACTGGTTTTCTAATTCTAATATTATGGTGTCTCTAAACATCTACTTATTAATTTCTAAATAATAATGCATAATCTGTAACATCATACTTCATCATAACCCACCAGAAAAATTCTCTCAAATCTCTATACATCATTATGTTACAATGGTTTGTAGATAAATTCATTCTATGAAAATTGATAAAAAAAATTCTTTTCAATCTCGGTTATAAATTGAAAACATAATTCCTTTTCAATATTTTTGGATTCCACATTTAAAAATTAAAATTCCACATTCCCATCAGCCACTTTTTTTTTTATCTTAGGAATATTCAAATCATTATATTTATTATATTTTATCATTTCATATAATGAAGGTTTCATGGATATTATAAAAAAGGAATTATTTAAACCCTTCATTAAAAAATCTGAACTTAATCTACACTAGATCGAGGTTCATTGGATCCCTCCCAATACTCATTGGTTTCAAAAGTCATTGATCCTTCATGGTTAATGAATTAAAATCCTTATTTACCTTCCCTGGGTGGTTGTTTATTGAGAAATAAATGTCTTTAAAACCATCACAGTGGCCTCTTATTGAGAATTTATGGTGAAACAATATTTTTTAGGAACCTATAGTGGGTATATATCTCACATCATTCAATATATGAGATAATTCATCCATATAATCATAGAAAATATTATATCTACAAACAAATGATCATAGGTAGGATAATTTTACTCAAAAGTATTTAACTACTATTCTAAAAAAATAAAAAATTTATAACTATTTAAAAGAACACTACTACATCTCTTTATGATTTCGTCAATATAAATAAAAAAACACAACATTTACGAATTTTAAAATCAAAATTATTATTGACCAATATCATTGCCATTATTTCAAAGAAATACATCACAATCCATTTTCCATATGAACATAACCACATTACATGTATTATTGGTTAATGAGATATCCAATATGATAAAAACATGACAGAATATTTAATATCAACCTATGAAAATAATTAAACTAAATAACTTGTATATGTTCATTAATCTGTTATATTCTTTGACTCATATCATCCTTGTATGATCAATAGTGATTCCATCATTAGAGATAGTATATCAAAGAATAAAATCATTTTTAATCCAGAAATCACTGTAAAAATATTTTATATATAATTATTTTCTGATTAGTGTATCAATAATGACACAAAAGTGGTTAATACAGTCCTCATATAATTTATAATACACTATGATATCATCAATAAATATCCAAAAAAATTACTATGATATTCTAGGAATAATATATTCATTACATCTATAAATGTTGTCTATTTATTGGTTAATAAAAACTTATTTACTAAAAAAACATAATTTCTATACAACATTTTTAATGATGTGCATCGAATGAATAATGATTTAATAATAATTGATAATACCCATAATTAAGGTTAATCATTGAAAAACATTTACCTCCATGATTTTGATTAAATTAGTCATCAATTTGAATATAATGATACATATTTTTATTATTGTAGAATTCATGTCACAATAATCTTTTTATAACCGCTTGTCATAATAATGCTTCATAATTAAGAGAACATAGTCGTGACATATTAATACACTATGGAGAATAATAACCATATCTCAAAAATCCTATAATTTTTATTCAACACCACTACTTACATAGTGTCCATTTTATTGGGATATTTTGATATTAATATTAAATCACAGATCAAAGAAATTGTGAAATTGATGTCACACTATGGGTGAAGTCCATAAAATTTCATAGGAGATACATCATTTAATTGATAAAAAATATTTACGTCCATTATTTTGAGAGTGAAATTAACATAAATTTATTTTTTCTTCACTTGTAAATAATTAGTATATTTTAAAATAACTACTGTGGTGGATAATAAGATGAATCATATAATATGGTATCCACTATAAGGATAATTAATTCTCTATATTTTTCACTAGTTATAATTTATATCTATAAAAAATATTCTTTTCGTTAAATTATGTTAACCATCACATATAATGGACTATATGTATTTCAACCATAGTAATTATAATGAATTTTAAAAAATAAATCATGTTTATATTCCATAATAGGGACTACCGAACATGTCATTTTTGTAGTGTAATTTATAATATGTATTTTAATTTAAATCTTCATTTTTATGGATATATTGAAGTAAAATAAGTTTTTTTGGAAAAAATTTAATATATAAAATTGTGTGATGTTCGAAAATTAAATAATAAATTTCCAAAATTTGATGCAATTATTAAATTACATGGTACAACATCATTTTTTACTTACAACTCAGTTGTAATGACCTCAAATTCATACCCTTCTACCATCATCATTGTATATGGTATGATTCCATGATATTATATATATTTATTTAATATTTCTCTATTTTTTATAGTTTTAGTGATTGATAATAGTGGAATTTGTTTTTCTATGATTTTCAATAGCTATATAACTAGCTTCAATGAACTTTTTACAAACCAACCTTCATGCACTATCGAAGATGTTTACTTCAATAATTTTCCCATTTAATAAATTTCATTATCATTTTTTTATATATTTATGGATTCTATTTTTTAATTTTTATGTGACATATTTTTCTATTTATTTCCCAAAAATATTTAATATCAACCAAATTTGTTGTCCATATTTACAATTGGTAAAACTATTTCATCACATGATAAAAAACTACGATAAGAATGTTTCCATAAATGAATTTACTTATCACCTTCAAATAAATGGTAAATATTTCAGGTTTTATATAATATGTAAACTTTTTTATACCTAGATATGTTTTTAAGGAATTACTCTACAAAAAATTCAGCATACATTTTCATTTGTCTTAATAACCACCACTTAATTTCCTTAATTTTTTCATGAGTGAAATATTCGGTTAAGAATGATTCCAAAAATATCTCAATTACATGTGTTATATTTATTAATACTACATTTTAATCAGGATATATGCCCATAATTGAACAACATCAATATTGAGACGATACTTTGTATGTGTAGCCATTTCATTTTTAACCCTTCTTATTTCCACATACATATTTTTGGTATACCTAATTCATTATTCACAAAGAAATAGATTTTCAATCCCACATACTAATGGTAGATTCTATATCATTATGTGATCCATTAATGGATAATCATGTAATAGAATAAACTGATTCTACCTTATGTAAATTTTATTTATCATAATTCGAGTAAGATACCATAATAAAACTATGATCTGGTCAGATCCAATACCAATTGTATTAGATTTCTAAATTGTTAAACTAATATAATTAAAATGGCTATTGTAGATACCCGAAGCTTGACGTACATGGACATTACAATACTTTTGCGGAATACTTATTACATAAAAAAAAGACACCAATGGACCGTAATAGTTTAGTGCCTTTGGAATCTTGGAACATAATCGTCTAATCTTGGTGAAAGATCCTCAACATCTCCCATAAATATCTTCCCTTTTTTTTCTTACCTAAAACCATTCCTTATATCCTGGGGAAAATAAAACATATAAAGGGTGAGCTCAAATGCTCAGTAAGGGTAAGCATGGATAAAATAAAACAAATCATATACACTTGAACATAAAAACATGAACATAATGTTTAAACATAAAAACCTTGAGCAATGACATAAAACATGGAATTATGTAAGGGATAGATCATAAAGGAACATCAATCATGTTAAAATATCATGGGAATAAAACATGTAATTGTGGCAACCGTTAAGCACATGATATGATTTCCATAGTAGCCATGGCATTGCTGCCAAGACCATCTTAGTGGAAAAAGTCCCTTTCTGAATCGAGTTCACTCCTCGTTCCAGTCCTATAACACTAAAATGGATTAACTTACCATTCCAGCCATGTATATCTCATGAGATATAAATCTTTACCCAATTAATTTGAGGGAGATATAGGTCCCACCTATCTCATAATGAAATCATTCTTACTTGTGCCACAAAATAAACATACATAACCCAATAAATAAAATGGGTTTCATAAAAATCATCCCATCATCACATAATCCATATAAAAGAAATGGATATCATTTCATAATAAGAAAATTGAAACCATGTAAATCATAGAGACATGATACTTGTAACATACACATATGAAATAATGTCATCTTAAATGAAAAATGGTTATGATAAAACACTTGAAATGAATTCATGAGGAAAATAGCCTTTCTTCTTCAACATCATTCTCTTTTCACAAAATGTCATGAAATTTTAAAATAAAAGGATTTTGTTGAAAATAGTCATGAATGCTTTTGGAGGAAGCTTCATTAAAATTAGTCATTATAAAACCGTAAAAATCTGTTCGTGCCATATAAAAAAAACATTCTTCTCGTACTTGTGCAGGAAAAGTCAAAAAGTAACTCGTAAAAGAAAGATTCCATACATACCATGTAGTAAAAGTCATAAATGGGTAAAAAGGACATTAAACATACATGAAACCATTTTTAGGAAACATGGACATGGATGAGAACAATAACCCCAGTAAATACTTACGAATAAACAATCTCGGATAAGAATGAGATTGGAATAATTATCCCTTACCATAGGTCCGATATGCTTCGTATGGATCTGAACCTCATGTATACTTATTTATATAATGTCATTGACTGATTACATAATCATATTAATTTTTATGATATCATATATGTTTCACTTATGACTTTATATTACCCGTTCTTTTGTCAATTCAATGTAAAAGCAGTATTTTGGGTAAAATCACTTCATTTATCATATGTGTTTAGACTCTTCCTTCTTGATATTATTACTTATATACTTATATACATAATTCCATAATGTAAAACATGATTTATATATAATATATATTCATCATATACATATATATTATAGATCGATAAAAGGAATGAAATACACCATTCATGGAGACGGTAGGCCGTACGTACACATGAACGATGTTTTCGTTTCCTTGTTGAATTGAATGAAATTAAATATATGACATACATATATATATATACATAAATACAGTAGCATTATTATGTCATATATTTCATTATTATTCATTATATATACTTTATAATCATTCTTGAATGGTAAAACCTGGAAAATGAATCTCATCGGCTTCGTGAAGACGGTAGTCTGTACGTACACACGAGTTATGATATCATTCCCATGATAATGGAATTGTATTGGAGTGTATCTATACTATTTCAGAATCAATATCACTTTACAATAATCAGATATTGTCATTATTTACACCATTATACCCATCCAAGTAAGGTGGTGGTGGAAATAGATTACACCACAGCGTGGAGACGGTATTCCGTACGTACGCACGCGCGGTGATTTCGTTTTCCTTAGGATGTATAGATGGTGAAATAGGGTTGTTTCATACATATAATAACATATCAGTATATGATTCATAATGATGTTATTACTTTATAATGAAACAACTAAAGAATAAGAAGTGGAAGAAGAAATAATGTTGAAAGAATCGGTAACAGACATTACCTCTTCCTTGAAGTGTCTCTTTGAGACCTCCTCTTTGGTAACTAAAATTGGTCTTTGAAGAACACCAGAACCTCTAGGATGTTTCTATTGAAGTGTAGAAGATAATTTGGTAGGTTTTGTCCCAGATTGGAGGCTCAAAGTGTTGTGAGGAAGAGAGGGATGAAGTGCCCTTTTATAAGGGAGGAGAGAGGTACCTTTGGAAAAACTAAAAATATTATTTTATTATAAAGTAATATTTGGTTTTTAATAGCTCTAAATTGAGTTATTTCAAAGAAAAGGTGGGTATTGGTCGAAATAATCTCATCTAATTGAATTTAGTCAATTTTAGGTTTCTATTTTAACCTTGTCATTTAGATTTAATGCTAAGTTAAATAATTTTACTTTTACCGTGTCTTCTTGTTTGCTTACAGTATAAGGTTAATAAACATACTATAACTAGCCAAAAGAACCCCAAGTTGCTTATTATTAATATATATAACATTATCTAAGTTATTTGGCCGATCCATAGATTTTTAGGAATAAAATAACAATTAATAATATAATATCTGTTTTCAAAACTATTTTGTGTCAATTTTGACACTATTTGGTAATTAATTTTTTTTGAAAATGATAACAGAATTATTAGTTCGAAAAAAGTTAACTAAATCAATACTAAAATGTCATATTAACCTATAAAATTACTTTAATTCATAAAAAGTCTCAAATTACATTTATTTGGGTATTTATAACATCAATTATGTCAATATTTCATTAATAAGATAATTACTGCATCATCGTTGTGTACTAAATAAATAAAATTATTTAATGTCTAAAAATTATAAATAAAATAAAATTATGTATGAAATTGTTTATATTTCTAATGAATATTTATAAGTCTAATTTATCATATGTATAACCCTATATTAAAAAGGTTTTACTTATTTAACTTTTATTTTAACTATTTTAACCATTTTTTAAATAAATTAATATTAAATGTCCTAATCTAATCCAGGTGGGCCTAAATGGTCATATTTTATTCCTAAGGTTGTTTTTGGTAGAATTGTACTTATTAAATAGAATTAGAACATGTTTTAGGGTAATAATAATATCATGTGTACCCTTAATTATCCTATTTACTTTTAACCGTGGTAAATAAAAGTAAAAAGTTACTATTCACCAAAAATAGTTCCATCTTATTGAACCACATTTTAGTCTTTCATATTAACCATGTCTCTCAGATTTATGAAATTACACTCACAAAAGCATTAAAATTATTTTTTATGAAAAATTCAGTTTTTTTAACTACCACTTAGTGGTTTCACTAGTCATCAAAAAATGAACGTTTCCAGAAAAATAACAAAATTTAGGCCTATTCTATATTTGATATTATTAATTAAAAATTTATGTCTATTTTACCAAATTCAGAATGTATCAGTTGCATTAATTAATTTAAAAATTAACCCCCGTTGTCAAAACAAATAGCGCGTTTTTAAGAGATAATAAATATCAAAAGGTTGACACTTGTTTTTGTCTGGTTTAAATGTGAAATTTCATCCACTGACCAGAATTGTAATAAATGGTAAAATTTTATTCTAAATATACTTTAAAACCATTCAAATTAATAATTTATCACTGTTAATTATTTCGATTAAAAAAGTTGTTTTTAATTAAAATTTAGTAATTTTCACTATTCATCATAGTATGAAAGTTATCCGAAAAGTACCAAAATTTTACCCTAAGCTAATTTCAATATTCCAAATCCAAAAATGAAGTCCATTTTGAAAGATAAAATTTATAAAATTTAAAAAATTGGGTATTACTATTCATAACTCCTAGTTCATAATAATATTATAATAATATCACGTTTAGTAAAAAACTCAGTATTGCGTACTACACACACTACCGAGGAAGGTCTTTATTACGTGTAATGCAAGCCAAGTCAGGGATGTGTGTTGTGAAAGTTCCTTTTGGTGTATCATACAAAGGAAGACATTAATGAAATTAAAAAGAATATTTTTCATAAACTCTCGGGGTGTTACATTCTACCCACCTTAAAAAAAAATTCGCCCTCAAAATTCGTCAGGGTTATAAATGGTTTACTACTCGAATGTTTCAATAATAGAAACCCCCATCGTAAAAAGGAATACCAAAACATGGATTTAAAAACAAAAGTATAAAACGTAACGGTTACCCAAATTAACTCATCACTAGGTATTCACGTAGGAGAACATAGGTGAAAATATGGATATGGAAGAAAAATCTAACCATCAAGTTCTGATGGAGAGTGGTAGAGGACATGGCTATGAAAAATCCAACAATCACAAAGCCATAAATTTGTGATGATCTAGGGTACCATCTGATTCATTGGATATAAGGGCAATAGGACAATATTTTTTGTTTTCAAGATCATTTCCCTAAAGTTGAAGAATTTGAATTAGAATAAATACTTACTTTATTTTGGTACAATCTCATTGTTTTTTGTGTCGTGAACATTTTCAACTTCATATCTTAAAGAAATGAAGTTGAATTTGTTATTTGTGAAGTGTTAGCAGATCATGTGATAGAATGACAGGTCATTCCATATGTCTCAAACAAAAGGTTAGCAAAAGTTATTAAATATACATAAGTCGATCTATAGTGAGATTAATCATATATGGTTCAAAAAATGGACTTATACTTTATATATCATACTTCTTAATATAATAATACTAGTTTCCACTAAATAGGGACTTCTTGTAAGACAATGGTGGGTGATAAAGGCTAGTCGCACTTCAGTTGTGGGTTTGATTCCCACAGCCTTGTCTGACGCGATGAGTTGTCGCCCGTCCTGCAGGTTGTCCTTTTTCTAAAACTATATTAATATAACATCCCATCAATAATATCAAAAAAAATTCTATCGTTAAGCAAAACAATCTTATGTCCATCATAATCTATTCAAATCTTTATCTAAAATACTTCGGTCCAAGCTCATAGTATAAAGAAAACGATTACTTGAAATGTCATCAACCAACAATCATTTATCCCCCATTATCTTTTTGGTCACATTATAATCATGTGAATACCATAATCATGTATTCTCATGACAAATGAATACCCATTAAACCTTAGTGAAAACATGAATGCTTTCAAAAGTTAACTCTTTCCACATACCAAAATCCAAAAAAATTATATACTCAAAACATGATATAACCTTCTCCTTATATCAGTCATGAGCTCATGAATACTATCAAACATTTAATATTCTGCTTATCCCTTTGTTATGCGCATATCATCTACTTTCCAATAATACTGGTACCATTCATCACACACATTCAAAACATAAGGAAAGAAAACAGTGTAACAATCCTTAGATGTCTCTTTATTCTATAGTACCATGAGATTACTTATACAACATTACACTTGATAAACATGTAATCATTCCACTACCTTCTTAAACCATTGACCGAGCATCAATAATTCATTCATCTCGCATATCATTTGTAGTCTCTTCATCATCATCAACATAAATATTACCCATATGACCATACTGATTCTCTTCATGAGACTTTACCATAGGGAATTGGTTTTCATAATTCCTGTACATTCCACATTTAAAACATTTAACCATTGTTCATTTCATAGCTATACCATTATCCTCATCCATGGTGTTAACTAGAAATTTTCCTTTACACATACTGGCTTTATATCCTTATTTTCCACTCCCAAATAATCTTCCAGTTCCATTGAAACATTCTCCATGATGCCTATTCCCACATGATTTACATAGGGGAAATTGAACTTTCTTTCCTCTATGATCATCATGAAACTCCATCTTTCTCTTATTAGCCGAGTCAGGAAAATTACCAAATTTGAGTTTATTGATCATATTATGAGATTGTTGATTCGGAATAATAATGATGTTTGGACTTCCAAATATCATTTCATTTGGTTGCTCATGAAGAATATCATTCCATTGTCCATCATATCCTACATTATCGTGAATCTTCCTGTTTCCAGTCATTTTATAAAACCCAAAAAGAATAGTGTGAGAGGGATAAATCATGTTAGGGAAAACAACATAGTAAAGGGGGGGTTCTCTCAATATCTAACATCTTAGGATAAATTATATGATCGTTACTGTAGTTCTATGATTATATCCTATATGTATATTTATCCTTAGGGAAATCCATAGATATACCTTAGAAATATATCTAGGGATCTCACTAACATTTTCACATCCTAGTTTCCAATGGTAGACTAAACCATTCCTCTGATACCAAATGTTGAGACCCGAAGCTTTACATACATGGACATTACATTACTTTTGAGGAATACTTATTACATAACAAAAATAGACATCAAAGGACCGTAATAGTTTAGTTCCTTTGGAAAATTGGAACATAATCTTCTAATCTTGGTGAAAGATCCTCAACATCTCCCATAAAGACCATACCTTTTTTTTCTTACCTAAAACCTTTCCATATATCCTGGGAAAAATAAAACATAGAAAGGGTGAGCTCAAATGCTCAGTAAGGGTAAGAATGGATAAAATAAAACAAATCATATACATTTGAACTTCAAAACATGAACATAATGTTTAAACATCAAAAGCATGAGAAATTACATAAAACATGGAAGTACGTAAGGCATAGATCATAAAGGAACATAAATCATGATAAAATAGCATGGGAATAAAACATGTAATTGTGGAAACCAGTAAGCACATGATATGATTTCCATAGTATCCAGGGAATTACTGCCAAGACCATATTAGTGGACAAAGTCCCTTTCTGAATCAAGTTCACTCCTCGTTCCAGTTCTGTAACACTGAACTGGATTAACTTACCATTCCAGCCATGTCTATCTCATGAGATATAAATCTTTACCCAATGCATTGGAGGGAGATATTGTTCCCACCCATCTCATAATTAAATCATTCTTACTTGTGCCACAAAATAAAAATACATAACCCAATAAATAAAATGGGTTTCATAAACATCATCCCATAATCACATAATCCATATAAAATAAATGGATATCATTTCATAAAATGAAAATTGAAACCACGTAAATCATAGAGCCATGATACTTGAAAGATACACATATGAAATAATGTTATCTTAGATGAAAAATGTTTTTGATAAAAAACGTGAAATGAATTCTTGTGGAAAATATCCTTTACTCTTCAAAATCATTCTCTTTTAACAAAATGTCATGAAAATTTAAAAGAAAATGATTTTTTTGAAAATAGTCATGAAATATTTTGGAGGAAGATTCATGAAAATAAAGGTTTATAAAACCGTAAAAATTCGTTCGTGCTATATAAAAAACATTCTTCTCATACTTTTGCCGGAAAAGTCAATAAGTACCTCGTAGAAGAAAGATTCCATACATACCATGTAGTAAAAGTCAAAAATGGGTAAAAAGGACAATAATCATACATGAAACAATTTTTAAGAAACATGGACATGGATGAGAACAATAACCCCAGTAAATACTTACGAATAAACAATCTCAGATAAGAATGAGATTGGAATAATTATCCCTTTCCTTAGGTCTGATATGCTTCGTATGGATCCAAACCTCCTATATAATGATTTAAATAATTTCATTGACTTATTACATAATCATATTCATTTTTATGATATCATATATGTTATACTTATGACTTTATATTTCCCGTTCTTTTGTAAATTCAATGTAAAAGTAACGTTTTGCGTAAAATCAATTCATTTACGTATGTGTTTCGACTTTTCATTCTTGATATTATTACTTATATCCTTAATTACATAATTCAAGAATGTAAACCATGATTTATATATAAAATATATTCCTCATATACGTACATATTATAGATAGATAAAAGGAATGAAATACACCATCCATGGAGACGGTAGACTGTACGTACGCATTAACGCTGTTTTCGTTTCCTTGTCGAATTGAATGAAATTTAATAGATGACATAAATATATATATAAATAAATATAGTATCATTATTATTTCATATATTTTAGTATTATTCATTATATATATACTGTATAATAATTCTTGAATGGTTAATCATGGAAAATGAATCTCATCGGGTTCATGAAGACGGTAGTCCGTACGTACGCACGAGTGATGATATCATTCCCACGATCATGGAATTTTATTGGAGTGTATATATACTATTTCAGAATCAATATCACTTTAAAATAATTATATATAGTCATTATTTACACCATTATACCCATCCAAGTAAGGTGGTGGTGGAAAGTAGATTACACCACAACGTGGAGACAGTATTCTGTATGTACGCACGCGCGGTGAATTCATTTTCCATAGGATGGATAGATGGTGAAATAGGGTTTTTTAATTATTATAAAAACATATAAGTATATGAGTGATACTGATGTTATTACATCATAATTAAACAACTAAAGAAGAAGAAGTGGAAGAAGAAATAAAGTTGAAAGAATCTGTAATGGACATTACCTCTTCTTTGAAGCGCCTCTTTGAGAACTCCTCTTAAGGAACTAAAATTGGTCTTTGAAGAAGAACATAACCTATAGGATGTTTCTATGGAAGTGTAGAAGAGAATATGGTACGGTTATTTCGAGCTTGAAGACTCAATGTGGTGTGAGGAAGAGAGTGAGGAGGTGCCCTTTTATAAGGGAGGAGAGGGGTACCTTTGAAAAAACTAAAAATATTATTTTATTATAAAGTCATATTCGGTTTTTAATAGCTCCAAATTGAGTTATTTCGAAGCTAAGGTGGGTATATGTCTAAATAATCTCATAAAATATAATTTATACAAGTTAAGGTTTCTATTTTAACCTTATCTTTTAGATTTAACATTAAGTTAAATAATTTTACTTTTACCGTGTCTTCTTATTTTCTTACACTATAAGGTTAATAAACATACTATAACAAGCCAAAAGAACCCCAAGTTGTTTATTATTAATATATATAACATTATCTAAGTAATTTGGACGAACCGTAGATTTTTAGGAATAAAATAACAATTAATAATATAATATTTGTTTTAAAAACTATTTTTTGTCAATTCTGATACTATTTGATAATTGATTTTTGTGAAACTCATAACAGAATTATTAGTTCAAAAAAAGTTGTCTAAATAAATAATAACATGTCATATTAACCCTTAAAATTAGTGGAATTCATAAAAAGTCTCAAATTACATTTATTTTCATATTTATAACATCAATTATATCAATATTTCATTAATAAGATAATAATTGCATCATCTTTGTGTCATTAATAAATTAATTTATTTAATGTCTAAAAATTATAAATAAAATACCATTATGTAGGAAATAGGTTTAGATTTCTAATTAATATTTATAGTCGAATTTATCTTATGTATAACCCTATATTAAAAATTATTTACTTATTAAACTTTTATTTTAACTATTTTAACCATTCTTTAAATAAATTAATATTAAATGTTCTAATCTAATCCAAGTGGGCCTAAATGGTCATATTTTCTTCCTAAGGTTGTTTTTGGTGGAATTACACTTATCCAATAGAATTAGGACATGTGTTAGGGTAATAATAATATCATTTCTACCATTAATTATCCTATTTACTTTTAACTGTGGTAAATGAAAATAAAAAGTTACTATTCACCAAAAAAATATTTTCATCTCATTGATCCACATTTTAGTTCTTGATATTAACCATGTCTCTCAGATTTTCTAAATTCCACTCAAAGAATCGTTAAAATTATGTTTTATGAAAAATTCAGTTTTTTTAACTACCACTTAGTTGTTTCGCTATTTTTCAAAAAATGAATGTTTCCGGAGAAATTCCGAAAATTAGGCCTAATATATATTTTATATTTTGAATTCAAAAATGATGTCTATTTTACCAAATTCAAAACATATCATTTGCATTAATTAATTTAAAAATTAATTCTTGTCGTTAATACAAATAGCGTGTTTTTAAGGGATAATAACTATCAAAAGGTTGACACTTGTTTTTGTCTGGTTTAAATGTGAAATTACATCAAATGACCAACATTGTAATAAATGGTAAAAATATTTTCTAAATATACTTTAAATCCACTCAGAATAATAATTTATTACTATTAGTTATTTCAATTAAAACAGTTTTTTTTAATTAAGATTTAGTAATTTTCCCTATTCATCAGAATATGAAAGTTATCCGAAAAGTACCAAAACTTCACCCTAAGCTAATTTCGATATTACGAATCCAATAATAAAGTCCATTTTGAAAGATAAAATTTATAAAATTTCAAAAAGTGGGTATTACTATTCATAACGACTAGTTTATAATAATATTATAATAATATCGCGTTTAGTGAATCTTGGTATTGCGTACTACAAACGCTATCGAGGAAGGACTTTATTGCGTGTAATGCAAGCCAAGTCAGTGATGAGTGTTGTGTAATATCCTTTTTGTGTAGCGTACAACACAAGACATTAATGAAATTAAAAAGAATATTTTTCATAAACTCTCAGGGTGTTACAACTATTGATTCAATTATGGAATCTAAATTAAATTTACAAAAAAATGGAATAAAATGAAATATAAAAAAAATATAAATTTAAATTCATAATGGAATATTCTAAATCTGTTGTAATAGATAAATAATTGTAAATTTATGCATTTTAAATCAAAAAATTATAACCCTGGATTAATTGGGTATGTTAGTATTTATAAATAAATAATAATGGTTTATAATTAAAATTTTAATATATCAATAATATCCCATTACAGTTTCATACGTTGTTTATAGTAAGGCCCATTGTCTTAACCTAGGCGATGATCAAGTCAACTCAAAATTTTTTTTTTATATAGATATTACCCCTATTTAAAATCGTTCTGAATTCTTGTACACTTTTCTTATATATATATTGTTTTATTTATTGGAATGATGATATAATAAATTCCTTAAAAAATTTAGGATGTTCTTATATAATTATCCTATGTGTATATCATTTTCTCATATTCCCAAATAATATTCCTTAATCTTGTTACAACGGTTAATACTAATATTCTGCTAGTATAAACTATAACAACCCTGAAAACAATAACCTATATATGCTGGTCACTTTATTACATTAGGTCAGATATAAGGGGAAACCACAAAGTATTAATCCATATATTAGTTTTTGAGATCCAAATACATACATGATAAACATTTTTCATTGTCAAAATAATATAAAACGTTTTAAATAAATTAAAATTCACAGTTTTATTCAGTATAATTCAATAGATTTATGATCATATCTTATGTAATGAAACAAGTGTGAGAGAAAATTGTAATTAAAGGTTATATATATTTGTTAGGGCCAATAGGGGCCTATATACCCTGAGAGGGGTGGTGAATCAGGCTATGGATATTCTTTTTCGAAATACTTCCTGCCCCACTGGATCTTGACCACTTTATTACAAGGGTCACTTTGTTTGCTCTTGTTAAATTTTTTATGATCAGTTCTTCTCTAGTTTGCCTGATGATGATGCTTTAAATGCAACTCAGGGAAGTAAGTAGGAAGACACCAAGATTTTTACTTGGTTCACCCGCACTGGGATACGTCCAAGGAGAATAGGCCGACAAGTTCCCGGTCGTACCAAATTCCACTATTTTTCACTAGATGTTGATACAATGTTCGGGCTAGATCACTTCTAAGCCCAGGATCACTGCATTTACAAGTTTAGGGTTAGCTCACTGCTTTCCCAAGGGTCACTCCCTGTTTCTCTCTCTCTCTGGCTCACTACCGGTGGAGAGGATCACCTTCTTCCTCTTCCTAAGCTCACTGCTCTTGGAAGGAAATCGACTCACAGTTTATAGACCTGTAGGTCTCTTCATTTTCATGAATGAATTCATCTTCCTCTGTGTGTAGATGCTCTGTTGAAGTACAACTTTCACTTGTAGATGAATATCTCTTTGCACCGAAGGTATCGGGCAACGTACCAGCTTCCACACAGTCCGAGAAGCACCGCTGGAACAAAACCTTACTTGGCACGCAAGTCAATCTCGGTGCGCAAGTATCGGCGCGAAAGTCACAATGGGCGCAGAAGTCCTCCTCAGACACTTGCGCGACTCAAGATTCCTCAACTCCAAACTTGCGCGACTCTCTTCTTTTTACGCCCAAACCAATATTGGTGCGCAACTGCCAAATGGTGCACAACTTCTAACACCGGCGCACAACTTCAACTACTGGCGCACAAATTCACCTGCGCGACCCACACTCACCACTTGCGCGACCACCACACCTGCGCGACGGGAGCTTGGATTTCTCAAAGTGTTGAACTTCGTTGAAAATGAGGAGGGGTGGTCCAGTATTTATAGGCAATCTGACCACCCTGCGCGACGGCGCACAAGTCACCTGCGCGACCCAGTTTCGGCGCGCAAGTCCCCTGTCATTTTAGACACTTGCGCGACCAACTCCCAAACTTGCGCCAACCTCTTTACATTGCCATATTTTGATCTTCTGATCTTGAAAAACATATGGCGCGCAAGATTCCTATACTCCAAGTCCTCGGCGCGCAATTCCTTTTGCCAAAAACACTTTTCTTCATTTGCCGATTTTCAGGCCCTAAAATTTGGCAAACACTGGAAAACGGTGCCACCTTCTATCTTTTCTTTTGTACCGCCTCCAGATCATCCATTCCTTTTATCGACGTTCTTGAATCAAAAATGGATCGTTGACCTCATCTCTTGAACTCGACATTCCACCATGAAATCCTCTTTGTCAACAAATTTGTATGTCACTGTTTTCCTTTGTCAACAATCACTACTCAGATGTCCACTTCGTCAACAAACACAATCCCCTCAATAATGCTTCAATGATACCTTGAGGGATTTTTGCCCAACAATATTGGCATAAATCCTCAATATATGTGGAATAATAAATGTTGAAAAGTAAATAACTAAAAAATAATATTTAACCATTAACATTACTATAATTATTAATGAAAGAGTACTATATATGGATAATGTAAATAACCAATCATAGTTTCATATTAATCAAAAGCATGGGAAAAATAAATACATTGATAATATAATTGAAATAATATTATGAATAATAATAAATGACATCCAAAAAAGGAAACCCGTAATATTGGATTTCATGATCATATTTATCATGACATCTACAGAATTTGGTTCTTACCATAGTGTAGTTTAATAAAATGGGTGAATACAAATAAAATTAATCAACAAGTTAGTCAAATGAGACATTTTGTGCATAATTGGACTTTATAATTATCGACGTCACCCATAAGATCATATTTAATTTTTTATTTATATATGATTTGAGTTATTTAATTCATAAATTAATATTCCTTATTATAAAAACTATATTTACTAATAGTATATATATTTATCAATATTTACAATGTTTATCAAATACCATTTAAAGTAAAAAATATTTGTAATAAATGTTATATGATTTATTTAATAATAAAATCAGTCATATAAATAATATTGATATTTATAAGACATGTAATTTCAAGTTTAAATTTATCACAATAATTTGATTGTCTCCAAAGAATATTAAGAGTAAAAAATCATCAAATTATGATGGGCAACCATTAGTTCATTATATAAATTATTTTCTCGTTAATATAACATACATTGTTTGAATAAAGGTAATGGAAGTGAAATATAAAAATAGCACTTCATTAAAGTGTAATATTAGTATTAAAGAAAAAAATATTAAAATAATCTACTTTTTTAAAAATAGTTTTGGTGATGGGGAAGTCTATTATTATTATATATGATTGAAGCATCTAATTAGTATTCTTTTTCAAAATTACTAAATTTTAATAAATTGTATAATGATTTCCTTAAGAAACTTTTTATTGACAATGATGACATAAAATTTCTAGGAATAAAAAAATGATAAATAACATGTGTTTTAAAATGAATATTAACTAATCACATTTATTAATGAAAAATATATCTAATTTGAAGAGAAACAAAATGTATTTTTCATTAACAATATCCTACATGATTTAAGTGAAAATGATAGGAAATTTTGGAAGAAAATATTATATCATACAATATATCTAGATGATATAATGTTTATTATAGATAATGAAGGATAAATTACATGATTCCATATTTATTTTAGATGAAATCCAAAAGGAAAGTGAGATTGTAAAATAGTATGATTCCTATATGGTATCTTTTAGCTTATAAACCATAGAAATAATAATTATTAATTGAGCCATTAAACGTCATTAAAAAATACTTCTTTTGGTCATATACCACAAATGTGTAGTATATACACCATATAATAATGAATATGTTCATATTAAAAAATATTTATCAATAATATTGAAATTTAAATGAAATCCATTTCCGGATGCATACATTTAGTTAGAAAATATTTAACCCACTATAGAATTTTTTTTAAAAATGTAAATGCTTTTATCATAAAAATATTAATATTTATAATGTCATATATATCCCAATTATAAAATATCACCACCCTTTAATTAACAATCTTTCTATTATTACTATTCATTCGGGAGTTAAATGACTAGTTTTTCCATGATTATTTTGTCATGATTGATTGGTGTATTTTAAAATATAATGATCCATAATATCTATAATAATATATATTTTAAAATTTACCTTTATTCTCATCATATAATTTTTTGAATCCATTCCTGAATGTCTGATATGGAAAATGAATCGAATAACTTATTGGAGATTGTATTTTGAAAATACCGATGAGATGCAATATAATTCCATTAATTTTTGAATAGATAAGTAAATTGATTATATATTATTTTTTCATAATTAATATAATTTCATATATATACTTTATATTCTTCATTTCAATCATTATACCTATCAATGTGATTTAGTGATGAAAAACAAATTATAACTCTTCTTGTGTCATTAGTCCTATGTATACACAAGCGATGTATTTGTTTCACATTCAATGGAGAATGAGTTAGATAAGTTTTTTTCCATATATATTTAAAAAATATATGTATATGTGAGAAATTGTTTTTATTATATTGGATGAGTTAAAACATGATTTATGTTTTTAAAATAATAATAAAAAATTAGATCATAATTATGATGGGAAACATATGATAGAGAATAAACATTGGGTCTCTAATTTATATTCAAGGAGTTAGTATTTTGGAAAAAATGTAATATAAATAATTTATCTATTTATGTTTAGGAAATATTTTTTCTAGGTTTGGTTGAGAAAAATGGCTTGATTGGTGTGCAGAAGTGAGGGGAGGTAGTGTAGTTTTATTATTGGGGGTGAGCATCATGTTGGTAAATACACAAAACAATTCTATAATAGGTTTTAACTCTTATTTTATGTACATCCAATATTGATAAACAATGGATTGGAGAGAACTAATTCTATATATAAACCCCCACCACAAAAAAATCAAAATATTTCATTCCATTATCCTCTATGTTTACAAACATTTACCATTTCAGATTTTGGAATGGATACTTGTTTTTTAAAATTTGTAATTAATAATTTATGAACAAAATAAAATAAGTTTTATTATATTATATAGAAATAATGATTACATATATAAAATTTTATTTATAAAATAAAAATTATATTCGACCATAAAATTAATTTATACACAAATTTATTTAATGAGTAAATCCACATTTAAACAGTTACCATTTTTTAAATTTTTACTTTTTTAACTATTAATTATGAAAATGTTTTTAAAACGTATTAATTATTGTTTAAAAATACTATTCAAAATATTGAATAATTTATTTAAAATTTAATTAAAAAATGAATGAATTTAAATTGAGAAAACTAGGAAATCATTTCAAAAAATGGTTTTCCAATATATGGGGTTTTCAAGTATTAGATTATCATATGTCAACTATATAACTTTTAATCACCCTTATATGGATTTAAATTAATATGTTTATCTAGATAATGTAACTTCAAATTCAGAGAACCATGTGATTGTGCCACAAGCTAGTTCACCACATGACCTCAAGTGCACCTCCCCATTCACTAGAGGTTGTCCACTATCAATGAGGGAATGGTATGTTATTCATGGGGAGATGATAGCCTCTTTTATCAAAGAAACACTCTATAGAATATAAATAATCTATAGGGGATATATATATATATATATAATGACAACAATACTTCTTCCATAAGATATCAAAATAGGAAATAAAATACTCAACAGAAAGAGAAAACATTATATGCCAATATAAGTTTCATGTGTCTATAATGAACAGAAAGTAATGAAACTACGAATCCCCCAAGAGAGTTCCAAACCATATCTCATCCTATTATCCAAGATGCATCCCAATTAAGAAATCTATCTTAGGTCCCTTTTGCTTATCTTATCCCACACAAATAAAATATATATGGGTACTGATCAGGCCACCCCAATAGGGTGTGAGTAGAACGCACTAGGCCACCAGCAACAGTGTCCAAAACCAGTCCATCAAAATATAGTGTATTCAATTCTATATGAATTAATTACAATGCACAAATAACTGTATGGATCATTAGCATTTATTATAATCAAACTACATATTCTATAGGGTTCCCAATGAAACCCATACACTAATACTAGATTTGTCTCATTCTAGAGCCTGATGTATTCCATATGTAATATAATTTCTCAATAATTTATTATTTTCAAATTCTGAAGTATTCAATGGTTCTATGATATCTGAGTATCTGATTCGGCTCATGCCAATGTTTGAAAATTATCATCTGAGTTCATAACTCGGAGTTCTGTAATTTCCATTGAGTAATATCACAATTAAAATCTATATTTCAAAATATTCAAATATAAAAAACATAACTAAGATGAACAAGTTACCATTAACACTTCTTAATTGAATGACTATTTTTCTATTCTATTTGCTCACAAGTATAATGATCATATTACATTGTATTCTTTTCTAAATAGAATGACCATAATCATATTCTCTTTACTTATTATATTGAGGACAATGTTTCCATTTGTACTTCCGAATTTAGAATAACCATGTCCCCATTATTTTTCACATAATTAATATTTCAATTAATTATCCACTTCATTCTCATTACTAATTAAATAATTAGTTACACGCAAAAATTCCATTTGTTATCTAAAAAATTAACTAATTTCATTAAACCATTAATTATTTAGTCAATTAATTAATTAATATCCCAATTAATATTTCATAAATAATTTTTCATTATTAATTATCTCATTATAATATCTTATTTCCATAATTAATCCTATAATTAATTATCTCGGTCATGTTATCAAAGGCTCATAATTAATCTATAATTAATTATCTCAACATATCCATTTCAATATATCTTAATTAATCCATCAATTTATTATCTAGATTACATCCCCAACCAGTTATAATACATATCCCCAAATTAGTTATCCTATAGGGAAGCCCCTTAGTAACAAAATTAATTCTATAATTAATTAATTATTTCAAAAAAAACATTTATAAATCAATTGGATAATCAAATAAAACCCATTAAAGAAAATTAATTGCTAATGGATAATATCATTTCAACAAATTTTCATATTCATATCAAATTCATGAATATGTAAATTAAATTTAGACCACCTACCTAGATTCGTTGATGGACTTCTACTGAATGGAAATTCCCAAAATCCAAGAAGTACCATGGCCTATATACCTTTTTTGAATCAATATCCTTATATCCAGATCACAATATCATGACAAAAACAATGTAGATATACATATATATTAAAATATCTATATCTCACAATATATGTTCATATAAATGAAAACTGATGATATTCTCCACCAATAGAAGATGGAAAGAGAGGGGAAGGAACATAACAAGCATTGGGATGAGATCCACAATTCATGCGGGGAGAGGGTCTTCATTTTGGGCATTCAATCTTGATGAATAGATTTATTATGTCTTTGGAATTGCTAGAAGTCATTTGGAGGACCATCCCTTAGCCTTTAAAAATAAAAATCCCCAGTTAGGGCTGTATTGGAGGTGAAACATGTCATTACAATTTGAAATGAGTGACATCCTCAATTTTAGGGTTACATTACTATCCTACACATGCTTTAGTTTCATGGTTTGAAAAACCAGGTGATAACCATCAATTAGAAATCCATTAAAGGGGGTCTCACATGGCTACCTCACACAGTTATCCTTACCATTTACCAACCATGTAAATCTTCAAAGCCTAATATTTCACAGCTTTCCTGGGTTGGTCGCATGGTTTCCCCTAAACATGCGCCAACTGTGCACATTCCCATTTTCTAATTTTTATTAAAACTCCACCAAAATGATCCTCATGTCAAAACTCCAAATAATGGTACTTTAAAATAATAAAAATTACATAAATCAATGCATGAGATAACTCTAGAAAAATGTTAGCATCATTCAATATCCTTATCGTATGATAGCTCGTCCTCGAGCTACAAATCCATTCCCTTCTATGATTCTGATCCAAAAGGAATGGTCCATTAATCCCTCATATCTGCTTCTGTTTCCCATATTTCCTCTTTTACATGTCTGTGTTTCCATAACACATGAACTATTATCATGATCATTCCCTGCAACACTTTATCATTGAGATCCAGAACAAGAATCGGGTTCTCGTCAAAGGACACATCTATCTCAAGTCAACAACATCCTCATCGATCTCATGAGAAGGGTTGGGGTGACACAGATGTCATTGTGATACATGGAAAACATCCCATATATAATTTTATCTCTATGAAAGATAAAATTAGTTTGCCACCCTTCTTATTCTCTCTACTATTGAAAATTATTCAACAAACCTGAGAACTATCATCACCTACCTTTATATCAAGCGGTGACCCAACCACAGGGAAACCCGAAGGAATACGCAGTCACCCTCAGTAAACTCTAGGGGCCTTCTATGTCTGTGATCGTGTGATGTGATTCTACTTTGATCCATATCCATTCAATTATGAATCTTCAACAAATGCTCAGATGTCTATTACTTGAATCTTTGTTCCAAAATCAATGACACTCAAACTTCCATCTAGAATAGTAGTGATATACATGTCCTACTATAAAGAGCCTCATAAAGTTCAATTTGTATACATTATTAATAATTTCTTTATAGATGACCTCCAATAAATCCATGTGATTTTACCAAGATCCCCTGATTTCAAGAACACATGTAATGACTTGGAATTTCCCGATAATTTTTTTTAATTTGATGGAATTATTTTGAGACCATAAAATCTAACAGAGCACGATTCTGAGTCCTGGAGTGCTCGAAATGATTTTTCAATGTTTTGTAAAGCTGTAATTAGTGATTTGGAGTGTTTTTCATGAAAAAGTGGAACAACTATTAAACATTTTCTTCAATTAAAAATAAAAGGGCACCATTATGTTTAGGATGTAAAGTCTACCTTAGGTGCGACTTATTATTTTTCAGTGCAGGCCCTAGTGGGAAAACCTGAAAATGGAATAACCGTAATTAAAATAATTAAATAAAATTATTTTATTATTAAAATTCTTATAACTCGCGAATGGTGACTCAGATTAAAAATTTGAGACCATCTCTATACTCATGAGGGTATTCTATCTTTAGGAATATATTAACATTGGCTGGAAGAGGCCACCAATGAATGCATGTTTTTGGCCGTAAATAAAATAATTTAGTGAAAATTATTTTATTTTAAAATCTATATCTTCTAAAAGGTAACATGGATTGAAAATATGAGAGTACTGTTGAGTTCGTTGGGGCATGTTATCCTTAAATGGAGTGTAACCTTTACCAGTGCACATCAATGGTGAACACAATTAATTTATTGAACATTTCTTAAGGTATGTTCAGTAAACGTGAAAGCAATGTTTTCTATCTTTTCAATCGGTGGTCAGATTAAAAATTTGAGGGCACCGTTGAATCCGAAGAGCAAAAATTATCTTAAGGGGTTCTTTACATTGAAAGCAGTAGGGCCAGAGAAACATTTATGTTTTGTGACATTTTAAATGAAATGAAATAAAATAATTTTTTTATTTTATTTCATATCCTCCAATGGGCAGGCAATAGGGTGGTGTCGGAGACGTGTTCAGACAATAAATGGCTTGAACTGCCAACCCTAAGTAATGACTTCATTGGGGAATTAGATAGAATCCTAATTGATTAGCCCCATTAAAATCCAACGTCGTTATTTAACCTCTCCCTCTCTTATATATATAGAGTTTAGGGAGGGGTATCAGCATAGATTCTCCAATAAACAAAGTGTGAAAGGAGAGCCGTAACGCCGAACCCTTAGAGGAAGGATCTGATCCTAGTGGGAGGTGATAGGAAGTAGTAAACCATGAACCGAAAAAAGACGTATGGGTGGCGTCTTTGAGAACCAGTTGGAGGAATGATGAACATGATCCACCATTAAGCATGGATTCTCTCCAGCGTGTTTATGTGGTAGCATGTTTATTTGTTTAGGCATTTTAAATTATTTTCCTCTTACTCGTTCTTGAATAATATGAAGAACATTAGTTAACCCACTAATGGGTTGACCACGATACATTAATTTTTGTGAGAGGTTATTGCGGTGTATTTTGTGTGGTTTAACTTGATTTAAATTTTAGGTGTTTGTTAACCCCTTAACCCCCTCATGTTTTCGAGCTAATGTAGAGGGAACAAGCCTACCAAACACATCCCAAACTCAGCCTGAACCCTCCACTATATTGCTAAATTTTCACCTCCATGGCACACTGACGATGAAACGATACCGAAAGGCTTCCTGGGGATAGAGCGTCAATACAGGCCTCAAAAAGGGGTCACAGGTCATCAGCAACAGAGACCAGCGGAAGGTAGATGAAACACCAGCCAACCGTAGATGACTGTGTAGGGCGCTGAAGTGCACTGCTGGAGAGGTTTTTCAGAAGGTCGGCCTGCAATGGAACCAAAAAGGGTGGGTCATGCACAAGATGTAGTAAGGTTGCACTCTGCGTTGGCCGTGGTGAGACCAGGTGCTTCCAAATTGACTGGAGGCTGGGGGAAGGGGTGCGTACCAGCGGCATGCCAAGCGGAAAACTTGGGGCCCATCGGCCGCGGCACAGAGGACCCACGTCAACACGTGGCTCTGCGTTGGGTCAACCCCCATGGGTTGACCCACTAACATGGCTTTTCGCCACGTAAGCCCTTCCGAGATGTGCCAGATACGGGTATCCCTGGCGGCACGTGCCACCAGGCGGGTCACACCACCGCGTGGCACCACCGGGTCGGCCCAATGGACCAACCCACTACCCAGTGGGCCGACCCGCAGCCCAGCGGCCTGACTCGTAGCCCAGACGGGATTGGCCAGGGCCAACGGGTTGGGTCGACCCTAGTCAGGTCGACCCGAGTAGGGCAAGGTCGACTAAGGTCTATCTGGGTTGGGTCAGTCTGTCAGAGGTGGACCACACCTGAACCCAGTACTGAACAGTTACACAATACATGCCCGAAAAACTAAACAGACATCCGTTTGATGAACCTTCTATGGAGTTGGGATACTTCGTGCCAGAAGATCAATTTGAATTACTACATGATAGTTTTTTAGAATCTTGGACTATGGCCAGGTTGGATCACACCCGAATCCAAATAGTCCCTTGGAACTAAAATAACAACAACGAACTGAATGGGTGTTTAATTGATGTACAGTCCATTGTGTTGGAATCCCTATGACATGATAGATCATTGGGGTACTTCATTTTGAGAATTTTTGCTGGTTAAATACGATTGATGGCTTAGGGTGTGGTTCTCTCAAGCGCGATATGTACGGAACCCTACGATTGGATGCAACTTCATGACTGCTGACCTTTCGACTTAGAGTGAGTCAATGGCCAAGTGGGGATCACCTATATGTGACGCGGCAGACCCATGGTTGGGAGAGCCTCTGTGTGACTTGGAAGAACCATGGCATGAAAAGCCTCTATGTGACATGGCAGACTCACAGTACTCGACAGGAGTAGTACCTTAACAGTCCAAGGTTAGTGTGAAGCGCCGATGTGTGATGTGGTAGGCCCATTGTACTCATTAGAGTTGAATTATCTATATTCCAAGGAGTTAAACACTGTGACTAATAATGTTACAAATTCCTAGGCATAGAGAATATGTGGTTGGCTATCAGCATTTGTAGCGATCTTGTGTGAGTGAGCATCATAATACTATTTCTCTAAGTTGTAAACATGGATTGAGCTGTTTCTATTACTTCGTGCTTTGTGATTGAGATCATGGTTTCTGGTTTTGCTTGTGGAATTATGAGATACCTTCAGGGGTATTTTGGTCCCTACAGAGTATTATTAAACTCACCCAGGCATGGGCTATTCCCACACCTTGTTGTGTCTTGTGCAAACATTGAGAAATTGGGCTGAGGATTGGGAGATCCATGACTAGAAAGTACAAGGTGGAGAGAGGCAGGTGTGGAGTATTAAAGAGTTGATATGTACCTATCATTCAAGTATGATCCTTGGAGGGAAACTCAGTAGATATTTCACATTTTTTAGTTTTATTTATCTTTTCATTTGTATATGTACTTTTCAGTCGTACTTGTACTTTTAGTTGGGGTTGTATTCCTGGCCCTTTTACATTCAGCCCTTCTTTTTCTAAAGAAGTTTACTTCACAGTTGCTTCTTATTGAGTTCTCAGACCAAGTGTTGTACGGGTTTAAAGGCGATGCCTTCCTATTTTAAGGAATATTTCTTTCAGTGCTACTCTCCAGCCCCAAGCCAATGGAAGGAAGCGTTGGGGTAGTCACGACACAAGCCCTGGGGGATGGTTCATGAAAAAGTGGTATCAAAGGAGATTGGTTCTACTGATGAACTTGTACATTGATATTTTCAGTGGGAAATAATGTTAAGTGTTATGAGTGTGGTTTTTAGTTTGAGGAATCTATTTTTGGTGCGGCAGCTGACGTATCCATACACGAGGACCCAAATTATGATTTCTGACTTAGTGCATGAAAAAAATGATTGCATGTGTTTTTCAAATTTTTTCTTAGGATTTCATTGAGTATGTTTACCATGTATAACTTAATTATCAGGACACACCTGTTCCTTATTAGCAAGAATACACATCGAAATCCATCCATGATTCATGAGAGAGTACACGATGATGGCCCACTGAGAAATGAGGCCACGGTGAAGGGACCTATTATGATGTTAGCACTTTCAGGTGGTGCACTAGTAGCACCACCACCCATTGGGCATCAGCTACCACCATGGACACTGGCAGATGGTGCAAGCCGGCTAAGAAAATTGCATGAGTTCTAGATATAGAGGCCTCCTATGATTCAAGGTGAGACAGATTCCCAGGTAGTTGAGGACTAGAAGGAGGTTTTGGATAGAGTTTTCCACCTAGTTGGGACACCAAAAAATTAGATGGTGATCATACCTGCTAGTCCTTATCAATGTGTGACCCGAGGATGGTCCCCATAGTTATGAGGCATTAGTAAATGGAATGTTTCCATTGATGGTACCTTCTGGTAGTGTTCTAGATATATCACTTCCCATTGGTCAGCAGTTACAACCGGTGGTACAAGTAGATGACACATGTAGACTTTGTACCTTACACGTGTTTCAGCACCAGATACCCCTTAGTTTCTGATGTGATCCCAAATCATAGGTGGTTAAGGACTGGAATGAGGAGGTGGCCGAGATTCCATCTAGGAAGGACACCATTTAATCAGATGACAGTTCCGGTAGAGATCCTTTTTTGCACCTCAGGAGGATGATGACAATGTTTAGAATACCATGATCGTGTGAAGAGGTGACTTTTATATGGAAAATATTGAGATCCTTCTTTAGATAACAGGGTATTTTTCCATAATGAGCTAAGGTATTAGAGTTCACTATTGCTTCTACAACTTTATATTGAAGACATGTCAGTTGCTTGGTTTTAATTGAGACGTACCGTCCATCCCAGGTACTCGATAAATATAGTACGTTTTGTGATTCAGGGATTAGACCAATGAGAGAGGCGTGTTTAGGGAAATATGATCCATCAATTTTCCTATATGCCTTCCTACTTATGATAGGGTTTTCGAGAGATCCTTAGTGGTTAAATATTATTCAGTTGTGTGTATGCAGCCATTAAATGTTAATAGTGGGAAAGCATGAAGCTAATTCCAGTCTCAAAGACTTGGGCGTTAAAAATGATTCTGGAAGAAGAAGTAATAGGGATAGATGTATCTGTAGGGGATCATAAGTGGAAGTGGAGCTATGAGAGTATCTTGGGGTGGTATAAATTTCGACATGTTACAACCACCACCTTTTTTGGTCCCCACCAAGCTCAGGGATATGGAGGATATGGGAAGGGAGTAGCTACATATGGTCATGGAGTGTGACCCAATGGCTCTAGGAATGATGTGAGGTATTGCCTGTGTGTACTACAATATTCTGAATTAAGAGAAATAGCTACCAATCATTCTTTCTTTCCATGAATATTTTCCAAGACCTAGAGTTTCCAGTTAAACTGTTGACTCGACCTTCACATCTGGAGATTCCTTTGTAAGGAGACTTGATAATCACAAATACACCGACTGTGTTATCTAACCCTAGATTTGAGAGTTTTGGTTAGAACCTCTGGGTGGTAGCATCGAGCCCTTATGACATTAGTTTGTTTATGGACAGAGCATCCATAGTTAATACATTGATTGACTAAATTAGGAATAAATTATATGGTTTGTATTAAACATATAATGGGGTTTTCCTTGGTTGGAGAAGAAGGAATCCTAGGTATCACAGGATAAAATAATTCCTAGGGGGTGCATCCGATCACTATTGAGTCGGCCAACCTTACCCTCTTGGTAGTATGAGTTTTAAGTATGTGTGCATGAATATTATTTCAATTTTATTGTCATATTGAAAGAAACAAAATTAAAATATATACATATATATATAATCAATATAATATCATTTTTTGTCATATATATCACATTTTTTATTATACCAATAAATAACTCATTCAATGTAAATTTTGAATGAATCAAATGATTTATTGTTGCATTAGTTCACCTAACAAATTAATGACAATATCGTATTACCACAAAATGGAATGCATGAAATTAGGTGTTATAAAATAAATCTATAATAATAATGATATAATATTATATATATATATATATATATATAGATTTATATAATTTCAAAATTATGTATATGATTATTCCCAACCACAAAAGGTGGTAATTATAAAACCAATTACGTCATATTTCTAGGAGGTCAAGCGCCATATACGCGAAAGATGATTTTATAACCAATTTGATGGATGTGTCTGAATTTTATCATCATAACCATTATATATAAATAACTTATTATATTTATTATATTTATTATTTTATATAATAATGATATAAAAAAATTTATGGACGCATAGAAGAAAATAAACTAAAAATGATTTTAGAAAAACAATCCCTATTTTTTGGTATCCTGTAAAGGTTTTCTTTATGACCCTCATGTGATGGAATTATTAACAAGTTAGAGATTCTTGTATGTGTATAGAGAATTTCGGTTTTCATTTGGACTGGTATTTGTTGAGAAAATGGTCTGAGGGGTGTGATGAAGGGGAAGAGGGGGAGGCCTTTTATAAGTAGGGTGAGTGGAAAACATGAAAAATTTAAATAGGGAATTATAACCATGTCTTTCTTTGTTAATTGGATCCAATAGTAAACCATAATTTATAATGGAATGGATAATGTCACAATATTTATGTAAAATTGGTTTTAAAAATGTTTTTTTGAAAATATTGGTCAAGTCCCTTTATTAAGTAAAAAATACAAACCCATTTTATAAAAAATTAGTAAGGGGAGAACACAACCGAGATGAAAAACTGAAGGCGCAAATAGCCTTAAAATTAATGAGCCAAAACAAAAAAGGCCAAAAACCAATAAATAATATTTCTATGGGAAAAAACACACATCTAGTAAAGAGAAGCCGTACATAGCGGAATTCAGCTCTGAGGGAGTGCACAGGCTCATGTAGCTCAAGGACATGCGACCGAGGGAGGAAAACCTTACTAGTATAGGGAAGAGAACAATAATGAATGAACACATGTATCTCTCCTGCATGAATTTTGATGCCCCCAACACCCAATCGATGTTTTCCCAGGGCCATCGAACATCAAGAGATTAACCAGTTGATTCATCCATGCCACTTTTATGTCTCCAAGAAGCATACCTCTATTTTGATCAAAGTGAAATTATACAATAAACAAGCCACCACATCCCATAGAAACACTAAAAATATGCTCAAACTTTGAAAATATACTAGAAAATAACTAGAAAAGTGAGACATATCAAACATGGAAATAAATCAAACCAGTCTAAAAGACGGAAAATTGCTTTTATCCCATTGAAAAATTGAGATGACATCATCTTGAATTTGATCATTCCAAGAAAGGTTCCCCCATATTCTCCTTTATTAGCATACTATCATCTAGAGCATTTCCCTCCCTAAAATAAGGGGTAATAACGAATTCAATTGATGACACATATTGAAAAACAATTATTCCATCTATTTACAATCCTATAATAGTTGTGAGTGGAAGAAGTTCTTATTTCTTGAACAACCATGGGGGAATCACACTCCAACCATATCCTATTAAAACCCTCTACTTAAAAAGAACAAGAGAAAAAATGACTCCTAACATCTCATCCACAAGTGAAAAGAAAATACCACAAGAGCTGAAGGAGCAACCCAAAAAAACACCAAAATTATTCCTGAAAAAAACAATAACACGTTGGACCTAGATTTATTATAGAAGAGCCATATATATTAATTTTAATCCATCCATCAAATGGAGTATGCCAAAAAAAATTCCATAGTACCCAACTGAGGGAGAAAATTACCTTTAACCTCCATACACCTAAGAATTGAAAAATCATGCGTGGAGTTGTAACAATAAACACTACGAGGAAGCTTTACATTTTTTAGGACTGAAAAAATTCCAGTAAGGAAGGCATGAGGATTGAAACCAACTCCATCATTAAGACCCTTTTTTGTCACCATCCATACGGAATGAATAGTTGCAGCAACAAAAACCTTGAAAAGAATCCATAGTATAGGAAATATTGGAAGGAAGAACATACCATTAAGAATGTCTTGGACAACAAAAATATTATTCATTTGATCCTCAAAAGTTTCCTAATGTGCCTTCTGCATAGTGGATGCTGTAGCGCATCTCAGATATGTGTAATCCATGTCATCTCTATGCTAATGACAGAGAATACAAAAATAACAGAAAGAAATAGTGCAGACCTGTAAATTGGAATCAATAACGGCTTTTCCATGAGCATATGTACACAAAAAATTGATCCCAGGAAAAGGAACGATTCTCCTATTGAACATCCCAATCTATTATAATCATAAAAGATTAGTATTTTCTTGAGTGTAAATGTATTTACATGTGAGAATACTAGAGGGGTGCGATTCCTAGATCCAAAAATCACTAATAAAGGAAAAAAATAATTTTTAATAATCTTTTTACTTGATCAAGGATAATAGAGATATCATATTATTTATTCTTAATAGAAACATCAATATATAGGTTTGAAGAATCTTTACTAAAAGAATCAAAAAGGTGAGCAACAGTCCAATTATCATTCCAAAACATGATATAAGACTCTTTTGAGATAATATATCTAACATTAACATCAATAAGTAAAAATGATGATTCAAAAGAATACGAAATAGTGGAATCCATGTAATTTCTGTTTCCTTTTTTGAGTTGTATAAGGTATCTGGACCTTAGGAAAGCAGTAGCTTCTGAGTTATCATTTATTAATTACCAAACAAATTAATCTTGAATGTCTTGAATAAAATACTGAGAATCTTTTATACTAATCCCCCCTCTAAAATGATTTTCAACCAGTTTTCGAATGCAAAATTACCAATATTCAATATAAAATACTACCAGTCCAAGTAACTTTTTTTATTGACACCTTATTATATTTTATAAGATAGAAAATCCATTTATAAAACATAAATGAATAAAAAAAATATTAGAAATAATAACAACTTTATCCAAACAAACATGACTGTCCATATAATGGGATTTTCCCTTCCAGGAAGCTAGCTAATTCTTCATCTTACTAATAATCCCATAAGAATAAAAAGCCATCAGATAACCCTAGAACATGGGAAACCAAAGTTATGTAAAAGGGATAAAACCTTCCCTAATCCCCAAATCAGTGATGTCTTTTGATTTCCTAATTTGAGAAATATTTTACCAAAATAGACGTTGGACTTACTCAACTAACATGCTATCTAGAAAAATGCTCATAATGCCAAATATATTTCTTAATATTCATGATAATTATTTTATCCCATTAGTGAAGGGGATAATATCATCATCATAATGGAGATGGGTATGAGCAAAGTAACCACGACCAACACCCATAGTCTTCATATTTCCATTCATAACCATGAGATAAAATAATATACTAAGATAGTCTTTTGAAGTATCAAACAAAATCTTAGATAGAGGATCACCTTTCCTACCTCCTCTACTATAAGAGAAGTATCCCTCTGGAAATCCATTCACAAGAACAATGATATGAGTAGATGGAAAAATAATCTTAATATAATTAATGAATGTGTCTTTGAAACCAAACATGGAAATAATTTTAATTATAAAACCGCATTCTATTGTATCATACGCCATTTTAATGACTAATTGAATGGAAATGTTCCCTCCTTGAATTTCATTTTTTGTTGATTGACTAACTCTGAAGCCTTAACAAGAAAATATTGAATGGAAATTCATTTACTGAAACCAAATTTATTATGAGAAAAAATATTATTAGAAATTGAAGCATTCATACTAGCAAGGATATTTGTAATAACTTTTTATAAAGTGGTGATAAGAGAAACATCCCTGAATAAGTGTATCTCATTAGTATTTTCCATCATTGTAAATAAAGAAAGGAATTGATAACTTAATCCTTGATTAAGATGGCCCCATTTGGAAAAAGAAAGAACAATGATACAATCATCATCTTTATTGATCTCCAAATATTTCTGATTTTTTTTTGGAAATATCCATTCGGACTTGTGGAGCTGTCTGACTTACGACGGAAAACAGAAGCCTCGATTTCTGATTCCAAACAAATTGATATAAGTCCAGTATTATCCTCCTGATTTACCAATTTGGGTATAATATCCTCTGTAGGGGGAGATAGTTGTTTATCCATGAAAGAGATCATCATAATAAGATTTAATGTTCTCTAAAAGGTCTTATCTATGGTCCAAAATTTTATCTCCTCTTTTTAGCAATGCAAGAGGAAATAAATTATCCAAACACTTTGAATATTTTTAATGAATTAAGTATTTATATCATTATTCTTAATAATAATTTCACTGAAAGATGATTTTTTTTCATAGCATATTTAATATTTAGAAAATTTTTATTTTTAAGAGTTATCTCAGATTCCAAAGAAACACCCCTAGATAAATTTTCATGGGTACACTACTCCCTGAAAGACCTAAGAGAGTATTCATTATTGGAAATGAACATTTCAAGATGACTAATACTATCCTTACTCCCAATATTATGATTTCCCATGAGGATATTTACTTTAAGAATTCATGAGAAAAAATTATTCTTACAATCTACTTAACCCCAAACATCCTTAACAAGCTTGTCCCATTCTGGATGATGAACACACACATTATCAAATCTAAATGAGAATGGGGATTTATTTCCCTTTTCTGAGATGTAAATTACAATAGGATGACGATAAGAGTTAATCCGGGATAAATACATACAAGAAATAGAATCTATATAACATAAAGAAATGTCATTAACAAAATCCATACCAATTTAACTAGAAACCATACCATTAACACTCCTTCGATACCAAGTAAACATAGCCCCAAAAATATTTCCTTAAAACAACTCATTATCTTCTATACTACCCTTTAATTGCATGTAAGAAATATAACAAGTACTAGGACTCTTGTTTTTATCAGAATTAAGTATCGAGTTAAAAGACCCAATAATAATCCATGGAACATTAATAAAACTTTTGAGAAAACCAATTTGATCACAAACAGATCATCGATCTGGATAACTATTACTAGCATAAATGAATGAACATACCTTATTTATTCCAATATCAGAAATGGATCATGTAATATAATGATTGCTTGAAATGATAAGACAGGATCAGAGTGAGAAGAATGACCCAATACCCAAATATTTTTTACATCTGAAAAAACTGTTGTTAAATCCTAGTAATGTGAACCCCATATTTTCCAATATAGAAAGAAAATTATGGAAAAATATTTTCGGCTCTATAATCCCAATTATAATAGGCCTCTAAATCCTAATATGAATCTTAAGAGACCTGATTGTGGATTCATTATCTAGGCCTTGGTAGTTCCAAAAAATCATCCTTATTTGAATCCCAGTTTGGGGTGGACCCCCTCTTACTCCCATCCACCTCATTCTTTTTAGTAATTTTAGGAGGTCTCCCATCTTTATTCATAGGTAACCCAAAATTTTGAATTTGACTAGTGCTGTCTACAACTAATTTTGGCTTGTTTTCTTTCAATTGAGAAGAAATCAAACCCTCCTTGTCCATGTTTTGAGAAGAATTAAACTAAGAATCCATTATTCCAGATTCAAATTTCCTAGAATCATAGATTTTCTGATGTTTTATAATAGGAATGTCCATATTTTCCTTTCCATATTCACTATGAACTACATATAATTACTTGGGTGGGCATGTTAATTGGGGCATAATTTCTAGAGGAAAAGATATATTATTTTATAGAAATTTCAAATAGGATCTTATCAGTTATGGAAGTAGGAATAACATCTATAATTCTAGACAGAATCATGTTTTCAGAAGGGGAATTCATTTAGAAATGGAGGCCTACAGAGGACCTAAAAGGATGGAAACTCAATACAATGTCTATAATATCCATAGAAAAAGAGGTGGAGATTGATTATTCTTCCAAATATTGAACTATTTTTTAAAATTCATAAAATTAGAATTTGAAAATATATATTTAAAATTAATAATTTATACGGGATGAAAAATTGTGTTTTAATGTGAAATTACCATCAATTTACTATGTTTTTTAATCTAAATTCAACAATAAAATGATTCCAATGAACTAAATTTTAATAATAGATATATAATTTATCCAATATTACTTTAAAAGTAATATCAATTATAATTTTTATTTTTATTTTTTTAGATTAAAAGTTTAAATTCAATTAGAAATTGGTATTTTAAATATTCATAAATAATGAAACATCTCATAAGAAAACCAAAACATCACACTACAATAATTTAAAAAAATTAAATTTAAAAAATGGTGAATATTTTTCAAATAAAATATATTAATGTGTAAAAATTTAGTTTTATTAATGGTTTTCCCTTAAAATGATGAAAAACTACCATTAGAAAAATACAACTTTTTATGCATAAAATTGGATTTGTTATTATCTTATTGAAATAAAATCTATTCGATGATTATAATAAAATATGATTTAATATATGATATATAACTTTATTTATGATAATTCTATTAAATTAATTAATTTATTTTTATAGAAAGAAATTTCAATGTCATATAGTAATTTTTTTTACCACTACCATACCGTTATATTGATTTGTTTTTTATATTAATTTTAAATTAAAAAATAATAATTTAATTAGTAAATATATTTTCATTATATTGTTAATTATATTTTATTTAAAACATATCAAAGAAATAATTTACATTTTATATTATAGTATTAATAAAAATTGGTAAATCTCAGTAATGTTTGTAACACATGTTATTGATGAAATTTTATGTTACATGCAATGAGTGCCAGCTCAGTAATGAATGTGTCACAATCAATAAAATGGATTGAAGATTTTTACAATATTTAATTTATCATAAAATCATTAGGTGTTATATTAATTCATAAACCGAGTGTTCTATCCCACATAATATATTGAATAAAATATTATTCATTTAGAATTATAATGGTGTTTCAAAAATTAGTGTTAAATCACCATAAAATTAAAAGTCATGGGACCCAAATAATTCAAATTGATTACTATTGATACATAGTTTCTAGTTCATGGAATGATCATTAAATAATCTAATATGACATATTTTAATTTAAATTAGTCCATGATGTTTACTACTTGTAGGTTATATCCATCAATTTTTTGGTAATATAGTCTTCTGGTAGTTGGTGTATTTTTGTCACAGTTAAGAAAAAAATTAACTTTTTACAAGAACAATATAGATAATCCCAAACAAGATTCAATAATTTATTTCATGTACTACTTTGATTATAACACCCTATGTTTTTATGATATTATTTTTTACACGAAATTGATTTCAGTTATTGATTTGTTTTTACATAATAATTTTTTATGTAACCATGATAAAAAATTGGAATATTATTTTTTATGTGATATGAATATCCAAGTCACTAGATTTTATTATATATCTTATTATAACAAAATTTTATAAAATGAATTATTTAATTATTATAAAATGATTTCATAATTTATTAATTGATTTGAAATTAAAATAAAATAAAATTATTTTAATGTAAAATATTTATTTTTTGTAAAAATAATAATATGCGAGAAATATTTTTATTATGATATATTAAATTATTCATTTTTAATTAATTTTTTTTGAAATGTATATATTATATATTCATGAAATTGTTTTATAATATATTTAAAATTCATTTAGACATGGTATATGTTTAAACACTGGTTCAATCTTAAAAAAAATATTTTTCAATGGATTGGTGTTCTTAGAACATTAGACAGTTATTTTAAACTAAAATTTTCCAACGAAAAGAAATTAAATCAGGAAAAATAGTTCCACTTTTTTGAATCAGGATATTTAAATTTGGAAAATATGAAACATTAAATATTCATTATTATTTAATGTATCCAACATAAATATTTGACAAAAAATTTGGTTAATGGGAAAAATATTGTTTATTCGTTGTCTCAATGAATGAAAATACCTCTAAAACTTAAATTTAATCAATTATTAGAGTTAATATTGACAATTTACATACAAATATTGAATATTTGTCCACTCAGAGAATCATTTCCTTGATTATGGTGTTTATAATTTTTTAAATAATAGGATAAATATATAATGACACTCTCTTAAATTTAATGACAACAAATTATAATTTTGGGGAAAAAATAAGGGAATACAATTTATAATTTTATTAAAATATTATGTGATTGTTTATATCATCGAAAATTGTTTCTCTTTTTTAATTAACGAATAATTACATTAATTTCTTACACAAGTCCATCATATAATTTTCTCAATTAATATAAAAATTAAATAAATTATTTGAACAATATTAAATGTTATAAAATTTGGATGAATCATTTTTTACAATAAATTTTTTATCTAAATATAACATATTTTTTATGTGGAAGATTCATATTTCAATTGTATTTCTATCACGTGGTGTTCAGTGTAAAATTTAAAAGAATTTGTGTCAGAAATGACATTAATGATATTTCAGATTAATAATATTATTAAAAATATTTAAAAATAAAATAAATAATTCCCATGAAATTTTGGATGATATATGGTCAACAATGTCATGCATTGGAAATTTATTAGACAATTATTTTCTTATATGTAAAATTATAAACAATTATTATTAAAAGATGAAATTACAAAATAAAATTAAATTAGGTTAAAAAAGGAATTAAACCAATATAAAATTATTAAAATGACAACAAAGGATATTAAAATTAATTTTTACATCATAATTTGACCAAATTGTTGTTTTAATTGAATCTGTAGACCTTTTGAATATTATTCAAAAAAAAAGACATATTTTTATCATAATTATTCCTATAATTTAAGGTCATTCTTTTCCGTCCCTCATCAAAGGGACATCACAACTTTCTTTTGTATACCACTTTTACCATAGATATACACGAAAAAATGGTAAATTATCTTGTAAAACCCCTAGAAACATAATATATAATATGTAATTTTTAAAATCCCATTCCATGTTCCGTTAAAAAGTCTATAATAAAAGATTCCCAATGTATTGGTATTCAACGTACAAGACCTCCTTAAATTTATATCAACTTATTCCATATTTAAATATATTGTATTTATTATAAATCAAAAAATTATGTGTCCTTAATAAACTGAAATAATATTATCAATATTAAACCTCTATTATCAATCTATATTTCAATCAAATTTAAAGTGATCATATTACTCATGAATATGTCTAGACTACCCCTTCATTGTAGTTCTAAAATTAATATATCAACACCAGATTTCATGGATTGTTATTTTGACTTATTTAAAATGAATGCAATATATTTTTGAAATTATTGTGATTCTTGAGTTATAATATCAAATATTCCTTCTTTCCTCCCCATCAATTGTATAATGATATCATTAGACGACTATATGTATAGACATAATAATTCACAAAGTGATGTGATTCAATTTTTTTTTCCTCTATATGTGGATAATAATATAGATAGATTTAGTGAATATTTATTATATAAATTAGTTGATAATGACTTTTTATTGGTTATTTCATATTTTACTTTCACTTCTTACATCCATTGAAAGAAAAAAAAACAATGTTCATGAATATGTATGACCAATTATCTCTATAAATGGTGTAACCCATTTTCATAGGTCTTGAATTTATGGTATATATTTTATTAACACATAATGAATATATACTTTATTTATACCATTTTTAATATTCAAGATGTGATTTATCCATTATCAACAAATAAGTACTAGAACTACAGAATAGAAATTAACAAAAAATTAAAATATTTAAAACATGAAAACACATATTTTTATATAGAATTATTAATAAAATGAAAATGAATTTTTAGGCAAGATACTCAATTATATTTAATGTATGTAAATTATTTTTGAATATAATAATAAATTTTTTCTATAGGATATAGGATATATTTTTATGCATGTTGAACCTAAGGTTATGGAATAATATAAAAATATCATTACATATTAGGATTGATTATGTTTATGTTATTTGTGGTAATATTTCAAGATATACCTCACATTTAAATCAAGAAATTTATTCTACTATGGTTATTAATGCATAATAAATGATTAATTTTACCTTTCATCACATCTTGTACACAAGATACTAAAATAACTTATATATATATATAAATCTTAATTTCAATATCTGAAAAAAAAATCATTTATATTACGTGCCCATGATTTGTAACAATGTTTTATATAATTTATTTATTATTATAAAATGATTTTATAAATAAAAATTTATCCATTTAAAAATATTTAATAAATTATATAAGGAATATTATTTCAATTTTAAAAACATGGAACTATTTCCTTTTCACCAAAAATTATATATAACTCAATGATATTCAATTGACCTCAACACCTACAAATAACCGACACAATTGAGTAGAACCCAACATTGCCACTCCTTTTTGAGTCTGGGCTAAGCCAAGAAGTTTGAGATACCTACTCGAAACCCATTAGACCTTTCTAGGTGGAATATCTCGAATAAGAAACACCCAATCATCCTTCCACAAAACCATGAACCTTAAAAATAAACATCAAAACTTCAGAAAAAAATACATAAATTCAATCATAAGATATTAATTTATTGTTTTATGAAAAAAAGTATCTTGAAAAACCATGCGCACCACAATAAAGCCCAAAATATCTTTTGATTCAATTCTCTCCACTCTGGACTGATTTTTTTTTCAATTACAAATCCATTTTAGCACAAAACACCATTTTATATAAGTAACCCCAATATTCTTCTCATGTTCTCTCAGAAAAAATTAACCCACCACTTTTAACATAAAAAAACATATAGGAAAACATCGATCAATATTATATCAATTTATAAAAATAAACAATTTAGGAAACAATAAGTAGATTTAAAAAACAATGACTCAACAAATATAATAATTGATGCCATAAAAATATGTATTTATGTGCCACTCAGGAACCATCTACATGATCCACCAACAAACTATTTAATGATTTCCACATGCACACATGAGTACCCATTGGAATTCCACTTGACTAAACAAGGCTATTCCTCATTCAAACAAAACAATTCAAAGATTTCAAAAACACCTTTTCAAGAACCATTTTAGTGGTTGAATATTATTTTCAAAAAAAATTCCATTCCAAAAATAAATCACATTAATTTCAAATAGCTGAAGATGTTCCTTTATAAATCTGACTTCATCAAATCAATCAAAAAAATTCTATAGAAAAGGTACAAGTAAAACACACCAAAAGAAATCAGGTGAAAACCACATCAATATAAAATAAGAGCAACCCCAATGTATGTTTCCCTTTTTAAAAACCCCTTCCCAAAAACTAAAAACGAATTAAAGATATCGCAAACACTAAATCACGTTGACGGAGAACTAGTGGTTCTGCCTAACCCGACTATATGGTTTAACATATCATGCCCAATGAAAGACCCAACCAAGAGGAGTATAGAACTATAATCTCAGGAATCATATGGGTCAATACACAATCTGAGACCTTGAGTAATATTAGTTTACCCCTACTGTCATCCCCCATCCACACAGACCATATCCAAAAACATAAATCTCAGACTACCCCTACTTAAATATGGATCAGAAAGAGAAAGTGTTCTCAACAATCATCTTTTACCCACAACTCATGTAATAATAAACATATATTACATCAACCTCACTCCTAAAATAATAAGATTAAATCAACCTTATGATACCATTTTTTGATGAGCCTACCTGGGTCGACCCTAAACAGGTCACCCAAGTCATCCCACGATAAGGCCTGATGGGCGTTCCCTATTCCCATGATCTGGAAACTAGCATCAGACATAAAAATTAAATATTTATGAATAATTGTTCCCATAACAAATGAAAAATAAATAACCAAATTAAAATTGTATAAAAAAAGAAAAACACTAGCAGCAGATATAAAAAAAGAACTGGGTGGCAAAGCAAACATCCAAGTGACTAAGTTGGTCACTACCAAACATAGAAGCATGTTCACTGTAAGAGAAATCCAAAAAAAAACTTAAAACTAAAATGATAATATATGTGTGAGCATCGAAATGCTAAGTATGAATGCAAAGATATAACAACACCTGATTACCTATCCATTTTTATGAAATCCAAAAATTTCTTGTTTGAAAATAAGACCTATTATATCTATATTTTTCCATCTTTTCAAATTCAAGTCACAAGTTTACTTTTTTATGGAAATTGCTTTCATTCTAGTATATATTTCAAAATAGTTTCCAAATATGCATTAACATTGCAAAAAAATCTAACAGTTCAAATCAGAAATATGGACTTTTCCATGAAGGAAACAAACGTGAAGCAACAAAAATGAAAAAAAACATTTCACAAACACATTGTAAAAAACGAGAACCATGGGAAATCCCTATGTAGCTAGTGTTAGTTGGGGACCAAGGATCTTTATACCTCAATCAAAGGTGGTATAGGAACCCCGATGATTTACATTCCTATGCACGAGCCACTAGTGGGAAGATACCCATTACATTGTGGTATCCCATCATCACAAATGTTTAGTTAGTTTTGTAGTGTCCATTATTCTAGAAGAAACCATGAAAAACCACTTCCAAATTTTCTGGCATACAAATCCTAGTGTGCCGACCTTGGTACCTTGGTTTCCCATTGTTCCCCATTTCATGTGGTGGTGACTTTTTTTTGGGAAAACATATATATAAATTTCATTTCCATTAAGTAAAAACACTTCTAAACTCTCACCATATAAATCTCTCTTTGTGAGCATCCCCCATATTTCTGTCATGCATTAATGAACAATCCACTTTACAAGGAACATATCACAAATCACAAATTAAAAAAACACATTTTATTTAAAAAAAGGGGTCATAACTCAAGAGAGTCTTTTTATTTTTCTTAAACCATTCTTAATGTACTAAATATGCATAATTTAAAACAAGGAACACATTTTATAAATAATCCACTGAAAGGAAAAATGTCATTGGAAATATTATTTACCAATTCAAAACAACATAGGAAATAAATTTTGAAGTAAAGTAACTTAAGACAAATGGTCATTAGAAATACATTAAAATTCCCAAAACATTTGAATATTCATTTCATGAAAATGTAACCATATTTCATAGCTTATGTATATTTCAGTTATATAAAACATACTTTTTAAAACAAGAATGAAATTATGGAATTAAAATTCAAGGCTTAGGTATGTGAAACCAAACTGAACATTCGGTTCTTGGTAGATTCTAACTAGAAACTGTTGATTCCCCACTAGGAATATGCACTTTCACATACATATATGGCCACCTTGCCCCTATGAACGCACCCACATCTACCTAAACATGTGAAAGGGGTTCCTTACTCGTATTCTTATATGCATATTCTAGTCTACACTCATCTATGTATGCATTTTCATTTATATACTTGGAAACACCTATCACCAAACGTGTATATTCTCTACCATGGTTGAGTATCCATGTAATGAGGGAACCCACCCACCCAAACATATAAACATATATATATTCTTATACATTCTTATGCACACGCAGGTTTTTTTCCATAGACCCAGTTACTCTAAACCATAATTAAGGGACTGCACCATACACAACTAAACCATAAAACATGTTTAAGTACACAAAATTATACAAATAAGATGACCACACACGAAAAATTCACTATTTACACACCCAAATTATATTTCAATACCATACCCACTCTTATACCCTTAAAAATATGATCTGCATCACTTAAATAATATAATAAAACCTTTACAATACATATAAAAACATCCACGATTTGTAAATGTGCGTTCACCCTGAATACACGCTATATCACTTGAAAAAACAAATTTGAAAAAAATACATAACCAACCTATTTGAAACTCACTTTCAAACCATTCATATTAGTAAAAGAACATGCTATTGTAATTATGCAGATTAAATTCACCAAAAGAAAATATTTTCATGAGAAAACACCTGATTTTTCTGAAAGAATTTCTTTCATTATTTATTTTAATAATATATATGCACAATCAAAAAATTATAACAATAATTTTAAAACCATGAAAATAATCAATATTGATGAAAAATTCGTTTCGAACTCATATACATGTTAATCTATTTTCTAAATATACATCACAAACCTTAAAAAATAATTAAACACTTTTAAGGATTTCCACAATAATACCCAAATGAAAGAGACAAATGTTTCAAAATAAAAAAAATACAATTTCATCACAAACCCATATCATAAACATTTATTAATTGAATTTCACATCACCCGATTTAAATATTGAACATTTCAAAACATAATCAAATTAACAAATTAAATCATCTAAGAATCCTATTTCATGGAACCACCTACCTTGTATGTCACAAACCCAAATCATGATGTGAAATTCAACTTCACTACACTCACACTACATGTGATTGAGAACTAATCCTAACCAACAATATTTATACATAAAACCCATCAAAAAATCCCAAAAACAATACCACAACAAAGTGAGGAGACATACCCAGGTCATTTTCACTAGCAGTAAAAGAATCGGGTTGCTAGGGAGTTGGAAGACGAAAGGGGAGCATGGTTGCACAAGTGTGATGGTGAGAGGTATAAAAAAGGGAACACTAGAAAAGGGAAGGTGGTGTGGAGCTATGTGAGGCTGTGTGAAGAATGTAGTTGTGTGAGGTGGATGTGGAATTCTGGTTCGATGTCCGGAAAGGTGGTGAATGGTGGGGTGATATAGAAGGGAGGAAAGGGGGAAGTTGATGTATAGTAGGGAGGGAGATGGGTAAGAGAGGCACGATCAAGGGGGAATTGAATTTTCGATTTACACAAATTTGGGAAAAGTAAATATGAAAAAAAAATAAATTAAATAAAAGAACCTAAAAAACCTATAGCAACTTTATAATAATAATATAAATAATTATAATACCGTAATAAAATATTTACCAAATAATATTAATGTTATAAATTTTATTATAATCAAAATGATATTTAATTCAATTTATTTTTTTTTATTTTTTTCACTTTAATATCCAACTCACCAATTATGTAATTTTCTTTTGAACCAATGGAATGTTGTAAGGTAACATTTGAGAAGCCTCACGGATTTGATGGTTCTCTTCCCACGTATAGATCATTTACAAGTTCTAAATGATCATTTATTAGTAAAATTCAAGCATTTAACTTGGTATGTACTGCACTACATTAAATAATACTTAAAAAATAAAATTATTATGTATGTCTGAATGTAACAATTCCACCAAACAAGACACCTTATGCCACCATAAATTCCAAAAAATAGAATTGATCAACCCAGTATTCCAAGAAAGAAAGTGAGAATACATAAAACAAACCATCAATCATTTAGAGATCTATATCCAAAACTACAAAAACCTAAAACACCATATATATTAAAACTAGAATCACCATGAAAAATAACCAATGACAAAGAACCCATGTAAAAAACATCAATATAAAACACACTGACCCCTAATATAGGAAACAATGAGACATGCTATAGTCCTCCAAGAACACTCGTCAAGTGACCCACTACCTGAGATCATCAATTACCATGGTCGATGTTGGGAGAAGTAGAAACTAGGTGATTTCTTGTCCATGCACAATTTGAAGATGGATTTTCCCCATGTTTTCCCGATGGTGGTCTGCCGAACATATTAGGATTCATTTCTAGAATTGGTTCTCCTTACTAAAATTAATCAAAAATCTAGAAAAAATCAATAACAATGGCTTGAGCCTCTAAGATCCACATGATAAACCAAACAATCACAAGATGAAATGATATCCAAACCAGCAGTTGGTCTCCCCACCATTTTTGAATTTTCCAAACACAGTGACATTCGCATGAGCATTCACAGTTTACTATGAATGATACAGACTGAACTCTTCATCATGAACCCACCAACATGGGCCGAGATATATGGAAAATTCCCACATTTACAATAATGCACAAAAAGGGAGGGTTTTTATAGTGGAAACTCTTAACCATGAGGAAAATCAGAGAGGAACAAGTAAATTTGACAAAACGTGAGATCCTTAAAGACTTGTTCAATTTTGATACCTAACCGACCCACAAGAAGTTAAAATATTCATGATTTTTTCATTTATAGAGATCACTCATTATATTTAAAATAATATGGGATTTATGAACATATTTAAAGACTGAGAGGAACTCTAATAGTATAAGACCGACATAAATAAGAAAGGCCATTATGCCCGTCACAACAAAATGAAGCCTTCAGTGACAATACAGTAATAGGGAAACTTATGTTGTCCCCATCATAACACTACAAACAAAATATAGAAAAAATCCATCCCACATCTGTCGAGTAATGACTATGCACACGATTTACCCTGGGACCTATGGGTGGGGCCCTACTATCTAAAGCATCTACCTCCTCACATTTATAAGTTACCCATCTCCCAATGGAACTTCCTCCATTAGAAAAGTTACCGAAAGACATCTCCTCATGTCCCAAGAGACCTCTCCATCAACATACCAACTTAGATTAAATGTCAAATGACATACAGTTCCCACAAACCACACTAGACATAAGAGATTGATTTTTTTTCCAACACACAGTGTGATCTGATGGAAGGAGCCTTCCAAGAATAGGTCCCTTCAGTTCACAATCCTCACCGGATGAGGATCATTGACGTACAAATATATAAACTAGAGAGACTACTATTACAATCATTAATATGATATCTTCACACTTCCTTGGGGGAACATGAATCTAGATCATCAAATGGTGAACACACCACATTCACCATCTGTGGACTGGTCGAGCACCTAAGAGCTCCACCACATTCCCTCGCCTTCACTTCCATAAGTAAAACCACATGATGACGTTAGTCGTGAGAATCGCTCTGTACATCATTATTCACATTGAAAATGATACATTAACCATTTACTAGTTCAGTCCCACTCCTCCAGACATACAGGAGATAATATAAACCCACATAACATTTGGAGATCCTCAAAAACCATAGACACTCCCAACATTCCCAAAGAACTAAAAAAAATTCAAACAATGTCAATGCCTATAGACATCCAATGACATCGAGTTGAACCCAACTTCACCACTCCATTGATAGTCTAGTATAAAAAAGGACCTAATTTGATCCTACTAAAAACCAATGATACATTTACAATGGTCATATTCCGAAATATAAACACAAAACCAACAATCCATAAGACAATGATCCTCAAACAATAATCATCCACACATTAGAATAAAAATTAAAATATTCCAACAGAAGACATCAATTCATTCTCAATGAAATCAACATTCTTGAAACCCCAATAACTGTATAACAACTTCCAAAGTCTCATTTGTAATCGTTGTCTTCACTCTGGACTCAAACTAATTTTCCAATTACTAATATATTTAATCACAAGAACACATTTTAGAGAATGAAACCACTTTTCTTCTCAGGTCCTCTTGGACAAAATAATCCAAACAATAACTAATATAAAAAACACACATAGGAAAACATCGAGAAATTTTATATCCATTTATCCAAATTCACTTTTTAGAAAACAAGAATTATCTTTATAAATCAATCACCCCCTCAAATATTTCATGATGCCTTGGAAATATGAATTTGTGTTCCATTCAGGAGCACATACACATGATCAAACAACTATCCATTTAATCACATCCACATGTACACATGAGCTTCCATTGGAATACCACTGGAAAAAACAATTCTCTTATACATTCAAAACCAAACTTTTCTATTATTTTATGAAATTTGTTTCAAAAAAAGTTTCAATGTTTCTAACATTATTATAAAAAATCATTCTGTTTCCAAAATTACTCACTTAAATTTCAAATATTTGAAGGTTTTCCTTTAATAAACTGATATCAACATATCCATCACCAAATTCCATAAACATGGTCCAAGTAAAGCACACACCAAAACAATGTGACTCTCACACCATGTGAAAATATATGAAACCCCAATGTCTATTTGAATTTTAGAAAACTCCTTATTGTCAACCCAAAACAAAACCAAGACATCAACTACACTAAAGCACTCAAATAGAGAAGTAATGGTTGTGACTAACCTAGCTACATTGTTTAGCGACCATGCCCTAGGAAATCTCCCAAAACTAGGTTTGTCGAAAAACACTCTCCGATATCACATTGGTTGTTACTCTACTTTAGATTGCACATAGCATCCATTTACACCTACTATAATACCTCATCCATACAGATCAACACCAAAAACATAAATCATGGACCATGCTTGGTTACATGAGAATCAGACTGAACAAGATTTCAAGATTATATTCTGAAACCTATCTCTTATGTACTGATAGTTATATGTCTGATCTACCTGACACATCAAATAAAAATAATAAAACCTCCCTATGATACCATATATTCACAAACCAACCCTGGTCTACCATTAAATGGTCACATATGTCTATCCACGATAAGGCTTAAAGGTCGTTCCTGATCCCAATCGGCTAGACACTAGCATCGAGAATCAAAATTAGATAGTTGGAAATGATTTTACCCATAAAAAAAATGAAAAATAAATAAATAATGTAATCATAATGAACCAAATATAACTATAGAGGAGAAAATAAAAAATAGAACTTTGTAGATAAACATACTTCTTTGTGATGTCGTGGGTCACCACCCAACATATAGGAAAAATGGGTTCAAGATAGATCCAAAACAAAAACCCAAAAAATGAAATGAAAAATTATGTGTGAGGACAGAGTTTCTCAGTAGGAATTAATGATATAACAATGCCTTATACCATTATATGTTTTTAATAAATTCAAAACAAGGTAGTCTGAAAATAAGATATAATAAAATAATATTTTCCCTTATATCTAAATTCATGTCCGAAGTTTACATGTTTAAGGAAACTCTTCTATTCCACTACAATTTTAAAAATAGTCTCAAAAAATGAAATAACATTCCAAGATGAATGAAATATAGTTCAAATAAAAACATGACCTTTTCATAGAAGGAAACAAGAAGGGACAAACAAAAATGAAAAATTCAGTTCACAATAAACGTGCCATAATGAGAACTATGGGAAATCACTAGGAATATAGTGTTATATAGGGACCAATAATCTTAGTGCCTCAGTGATATGTTGCATAGGATCGAAAACAATTTACATTCTTATGTATGAGCCACTAGTAGGGAACACACCCATAACCTAGTGGTCTCCAATCATCACAAATGTTTAGTTAGTGTTTTAGCATCAATACTTCTAGAAAAAATTACAACAAACCACTTATGTATCATCTATTGTACTAGTCCATGACTTCCCACATAGATACCTAGGTTTCCCATTGTTCTCCATTCTAAGTGGTGGGGATTTTCTATCATGTAATCATATATGTACTTATCATTATAATTGAATAAAAAAACACCCACCCTCTCACCACATATCTTCCTCCTTGAGAACACCCCCTTTTTTCATCACACAAAAATTAACAAGCCTCATTAATAGATACATATTAAAAATCTCACATTCAACACACATATCAATATCTAAAACATGTGGCAATACCTCAAGATTGAGTTTTCATTTTCATAATGCATGCCTAAGGGTAGAAACTGACTTAATAACATACAAGGAGAACTTTTAATAAATAATCATCCAAAAGGACAAGTCCCTTTTGAAATATTCATTACCTACTCAAAACGACATCAGATATCACTTTTCATGAAAAGTCACTTAATACAGATGTGCGTTAGAAATACATTTATATTTCCAAAGAAACAAATAATAATTTCTTGAAACATTAACTAGTTTTAAAATCATGTGTTTATATCATAAATATAAAAAAATCTAAAAAATAATGTAATTAGTAAATGAAAAATAAAGTAATAGGCATAGGGGACTAACCTCAGGGTGTAACTAAACCAAACATTCAATTATGGGTGGTTTCTAACTAAAATATGCTTCTCCCCCACTAGACATATAAACTTTCACTTACATATAAGGACGCATAGTACCTAAGAACACACCCACATGTCCATGTAAATGTTCAAGGGGATCCTTACCCATATTCTTATTTTCATATAATAATCCTCCCTCATCTACATATGGATTTTCATATATATACTTGGGCACACATATCCCCATACATGTATATTTGTTTACATGGATAATTGTACATGTAATGGTGGAACCCACATATATATATATTTACCTATCCATATGAAGGAGATTCACCTATGACATGGTGACTCAAAACCACAAAGCAGGGACTACACACTACCCAATTAAACAATAAAACATGTTTATTCACACAAATAATCCAATCTAAAATGCCACACATGGCAATGTAACCATTTACATAGCTAAATAATACTTCAAAACCCTATTCACTCTAACACATTTCAAAATATCATCCAAACCACTTAAATAGTTTAATAAAACTATTATAATACTTATAAAAATAATTCCATGACTCATAAAGGGGTTCTCACCATTAATAAACCCTACATTACATGGAATCCCAAATTGAAACCAGATACACAACAAACCATTTTGAAACTCACCATCGTACCATGAACAGAATTAGAAGAACATTCTACAGTAATAAAGATGAATACAATCAATGAAATAAATGGTTTTCCTAAGAAAACACCCATTTTCACATAATGAATTCATTTTAATATTTATTTTAATAACAAACAAAATGTGCAATAAAATCATGATAAAACTAATTTTTTTCACCGTGAAAATATTCCATCTAAAGGAAAATTCATTTCTAAATAATATACATGTTAAAAAAATGTCAAAATAGACTTTTCACACTATAAAAATGACTAATTAAATAGTAATAAGGATTACTACAATAAGACTCAAAATAAATACATGACTACTTCTAAACGAAAATTGAATGTCAACACACAAGCATGTCATAGCATTTATAAATCACATTTTTCATCACCCATTATAACCATAGAACATATAAAATTTAATCAAACAAAAAAATTAATTCCTCTAATAATTATATGGAATGGACCCCCTGCCTCAAATGTAAATGAAGCTATCTCTTGTTGCAAAAAATCATCCTCACAATGTATGAACCATACTTGAGTGTGAACTGACCCTAAACCACAAAATAAACCAATAAAATCGACAAAAAATCCCAAAAACAAAACCACTTGGAAGGGAGGAGACTAACTTGTGTGATTTCCACCAGTGGAGAAAGGAGATGGGTTTCTTGCGTGTTGAGAGCCGGAAGTGGAGAAGGGATGCGCATATAAACCTGTGAGAGGATCGTCCAAGCCGTTGCTGGCCAAGGGAAGATGCTCTAGAGCTGTAAGAGGTGGAATGTAAAAGGTAGCAGTGAGAGGCAACTTTGGTGTGTAGGTTCAATGTGTAGTCATTGGGTGTGGGGTGGCGTGATGGAGATGGGTGTGAGGTTTTTTTAAATGCGTTTTTTTTAATCTGAAAAATGGGTTAGGATATTTTTTTTAAAAACAAGCTAAAAAAGATGGCATCTATGATGTCGCCTTTGGGTTAGTGTGAAAAGGAAACATCGGTGATACAACCTTTTCTCCCCCATACAACCTTTGTCTCGGATCGATGACATAGAAAAGGCGGCTGGGGGGAGGCCACATTTCACCTCTAAGTAAGGCCAAAGGCGGCTTCTGTGACGCTGGCATTGGCCGTACGCAAATGCGAAAGGTAGTCTCCATGATGCTTCCTTGGCCAGAACTCCCTATAAAAGGGCGGTCACCCCCCCCCCCCTCCTCATTAGATCCTTTCATTCGTCTCTCCTAAATTATTTCTATCTCTCCGTAAAAAATTCATTTGTTGTGTGGGTTTTTACAAAGCTTCATTTAGAGGTATGTTTATTTATTTAATATAATGTTTTTATTTATTTAATTTCACACTTTTTTGTTTTAAATATATCATTTTTTGAGTAGTTTTGGTAGTTCTTAATATTTGGTTATTTATTTTCTATAATATCTTATTCATATATTGAAATATTATTTTTATGTTGTATATATTATGTATAGATTAACTTTGGATTAAGTATTTTGAAATTTTGGTTGCTTAAAGATTATGGGGCTATCTAATCGTTAAAATTAATGTCTGGATACAATCAGGTGGATGTGGATCTAGCATAGATGTAAATAGGTGTAAAACCCGAAAACTCCACTTGGTGATAAACTCGAACGGGAAGTGGTGAACGATAATGGGCCTTGTTGCATCCTGGTTTGACACTCCTATGGAATATTGTTAAGATGATCCATATTATCTTTATAAACTACTAAAATATCTACGAAAAGAAAGATCAAATCAGTATATTTTTAATGAAAAAATGATAAATATAATGTTATTGAATCATATAAGGAAAACTAATTAATGAATTAAAGTTATTATTAGTTAATTATAATTAACTAATGAATACTACTATAATTAATAATACAATAATTCATAATTAATGAACAACTTAATAATATTTAAATAGTGATTATAGAATGATTTATTAGTTAATAACTGTATTAATAAAATCAGTATAAAATGAAAATTATAATTAGTTAAAATTAAATGCTGTAGAAAATGTATTAAAATATAAGGATTATATAGTTTATAAATAACAGTTACTATTAGACATAATTAATTATAAAATATTTAATAAATAAATTGGATTAAAACATGGAACCATACAATGATAATATAACGATACTGATGATCTTATAATGTAAAATTAAGAAGAAAAAACACATTAAATAAAAAGGCACCCTAAAATTACATTCTAATTAATATCATATGGTCAAACATCAGTATCTTAGTTTAGGGTGTATAAGAGAACCCTAAAATTACATTCCAATAAATTTCATATGGTCAAACATTATTCTTTATATTTGTTACACTATCATAATTTCGATGAAAGAAACATTTTAGACGTAGAGAGTCATGTTTTACTATGAGTACTCCAATGGGGAGGTTATTCAAATTGAGCAAGGAGCTTCTTAATGTACAAAAAAAATTACAGTGGTTAGTATAGCTGATTTAGTAACCATAAGTGACCTTCAAAATAGTATTCACGGATCCTTAAATCTGGGACCCGATCTAGATATCATATTTATAAGATATAGACATTTGAAATTTCTATCAACGTTGTGGAATCTATCGTGTCAATTGGTTGCTGATACGCACTGAGTCCAAGCAGTTAATTTATTTTCTCAATGGTCAGATGGTACCATGATAAAGTTATACATTGATGTTTCTACTGTAAAATAACAACATCCACTTATATGAAGACGTATAATTACAAGAGTGGTTGAAGATATCCCACCCTATGAAATTAAGTCAATTCCAAATGATGTAATAGAAGAGGAAAACCTAGATTATCTCCCAAATATACATGTCAATCCATCTTCCGATGAGGTGTTTCGTAATGATGGTTCAGATGGTGACAATAGTGCTGATGTGGAGGGCCCAACAGAAAATAAGGTTATTTTTTGAGAAATTATTATGTTGTACCTCAACCTCGACCTACAATAAATCATCCACCACTCTTTTCATCTTGGTCAAAAGCAATGACACGTGTGCTTGAATTCAACTATAATATTCTCACACCAACTAATGAGTTCCTAGGAGTTATACCAAATAGGTTTAGTGAGGTGGACCAAACTATATATATTGGAAGGAAATTTCCTAGAAAAGATGCGTTAAAAAGCAAGCTGAATACATTTTATATTGAGTGGCACTTCAACTATGTGGTTCATGAATCATGCCATAGTAAATATTTTATATGGTGTCATAAGTATAGGGATGATTGTAGATTTTTCTTGAGGGTGATTCCTGAAATTACATTTGGAGGATGGAGAATCTTGAGGATTGTGGTGGCTCATACTTTCATTTATCCAAGCCTCACACAAGATCATACCTCATTAGTTGCATATTTGGTGTCATCTATAGTTGTTGAGATGATTAGGACATGTAATAATGGCCCAATATCCCTTGTGCAAGAGAGGATCCAACAATCATTCGGTTATAAGACTTCCTATAATAGGGCATGTATGGAGAAACATAAGGCAATTGTGAAGGTCTATGGTGACTAGGATGACTCATATCGGATGTTGCCACAATTTCTAGAAATAATGAGGCATCATAACCAAGTTTTCTTCCATATAGATACAAACAAACATGTGCCTCATGATATCTGACATGATCTATCTCGTGTTCAATTTCATCGGTTGTTCTGGGAAATCCTTCCATGTATCTCCGCATTTCATTTCTGCAAACAGTTCATTTAGATTGATGGAACATTTTTTATGGAAAATATATTGGGGTATTGTTGATTTTGGAAACTCCATATAAAAATTGTTCACCTATTTTTATTTCATTTTCCATTCTAGAGAATTAAATTTATGATTCACGGAGTTGGTTTATGGCATGTATCAGCAACCATTTCACCAACAATCGGGGTATTTGTTTGATATCTAGTTGCCATTGAGTAATTAATGGGGCAATCAACGCATATCCTAATACATGGAGATACCCAAATGCACATCATCGGTTCTTCATTAGGCACATTTCTAGAAATGTACATAACAAAATTCATCAATGAACTGATGAATAAGGAAATCAAGAGGCTCGATACACATTTTATTCATTCTGTTTTACTATTTAAATACAATGTTAAAATCAGTTCATGTGAAATATCATATATTCTTTGAAGCATATGAGTCAGACTAATGAAAGATTGATGAATGTTTTGAATAAATTCGTATGGCCAATCAAGAAGTGTATAATTATATGATGTAGATTCCAAAAGATAAATGGACATTGGCATAAAATGGTGTGAAGAGGTAAGGTCACATGAAAACAACCATTGTGGAGTGAATCAATGGTATCTTTATAGGCCTACACAATCTACGTATAATCGCCTTAGTTCAGGAGACATTATATTGATGCATGAAGTATTTTGTGGATAGAAAAAAACTAGCATCAGAAAAAATAAAACAGGGGATATGATATGGAAGACAATTTAAACGAGATATAGAAAAAAATATTGAAGAAGCTTCTGGTTATCACATTTGTCTCATTCGATGATAAGACTCCCAATTTTATGTTCAAGAGTATTTAGACCCCATCACAAATCGCGTTAGTGAAAAATGGTGGTATTATTGGAAATAAGGAAATGATAATGTGAAAACATTCATGCCTTATGGTTTTCATGTACACATGACATTGCAGCATGTGCCTCTGTTCACTTCTCATGGGATGCATATGTTGATCCAGTGTACCAGATGGATACCATTTATAACTGTTATGTTGCACCATGAACACCTATTGTGGAGTATCTTTATTTCACAATGCCCAAAGGCCAAACGATAGTGAAACCTGAAATGAATCAGTTTCATCCTCGAGGGAGACCGAAGCTGAGAAGGATGTGTTATGAGAAGTATTGGACTCTAGGATAAGGAAGTAGTTTGTGATGCATGATATGTCATAAAGAAGGTTATAACAAGAAACGATGCCTTAATTTTGTTGGGTCGAATTCAAAGTCTCATCCATAATAATGTATTTTATTCACTGTGACATTCCCAAATTGTATACTAAATGTTATTAACCCTTATTCTTTGCTCAGTTTTTAAACACCAAAATCATCTTCTCTTTTCCATGGTTTTTTTGTTAATATATATAGGATACTTAAGTAAACTAGTCTATCACTAAATTATAATTTCATAAAGATTAGCATAAGTTATTGAATACATACAATTAGATAAATACCCAAATGATCACTACTAATTGACATGGTTTATATTAATCCAATCCATATGTAGTTAATCATAAACATCCTCCAAAATATGTCTAACCAAATTCAAGAACCAATATGTTAGATAATAGAACTTATTTCATAATGTTATTCTAGCTTTCAAGAAATAACTTTTGTTATCCTAGGGGATACTCAAGAGGGGGGGGGGTGAATTGAGTTCCTATTACAAATTTATGATTAAAAATATTTCTAATAAATTCCTCCAATTTAAAAAACAAGTTTAACTCTAGTGAATTAACAAATATTATAAGTGTTCAATTAGTTTCTCAAAGATTGATTATTTTTCAGTTAACATAATCTGATGATGACGTTATATTTTGAAACTAACACACTAGCTAACAATAATTAAAAACACTTTCTAGTTCAACTATATGAGTTACTATAATACAAATTTGTATTTCAATGTAATTAGCAGCAGAATAGTGAAAATAATTTAAATAGAAATAATATGCACTATGGTTTTAACCAAGTGGTTCTGTATCAAGCTGAGACTTAGTCTTCTCAAACAGTTTATATAAAACTTTGATCCACAACCTCGATCGGGGTAAACAACAGTACTGAGACTATCCAGGTACTAAGACCTCTACCACAGTTCTACATGGAAAAACTATAACAATATCACACAGGCTATCTAGGTCACACAAGACCTCTACCAAAATTCACAATGGGATACAAGAAGGTTTAGAAAGTTTGGTTGAGGATTTTAGATATCATCCTATTATGCTTATGATAAAATGTGTGTTTATGATAAATAAGAGAACACACACTACTCAAAATGTAAATAATCCAATAAAAATAGAGATAATAAGATTGTGATGAGTTTGGAAAGCTCAATGTGATGGAAATGCAACTCTAGACTTCTTTTGGATTGAAAATATGTTGTTTTGTGTTCTTCTCTAGAATTTGTCTGGAAAATAGTGTATCATGTTTCTGTTTCTTCACTTCCAGGTATGAGTGTTTATCTTGGGATTGCAGTAGTCTTTGTAGCACAATATTGTCCTCTAACTTCCAGGTGATTCCAACAATGTTAAATCTTAGATAATAGAATTTATTTCATAAATATGAAAGTGGAACACTTAAACCATATTGTAATGTAAATTTTATTAACCCAGAAACATGGTTCATAAATGTTAATATTAAAATTTTAATCCCTAAAACCTAAAATCTAAACCCCAAGCCAAAAAACATCTCCCCTTTTCAACAGTTTTTGGTTAAAATATGTAGGATATTTTAGTAAACTATTCTATAATGAAATTATTGTTTCATAATGATAAGTATAAGTTATTGAATACATAGAATTAGAAAATTACAAAAAAATCATTACTAATTGACATGGTTTATATTAATCCAATGCATTAGTAGTTAATGAAAAAACTCAACTTAAATATGTCCAACCAAATCCAAGACCCAATATTTTAGATAGTAGAACATATTTCATAATAATATTCTATCTTTCAATAAATAAGTTTAAATCTGAGATAATAGAGTTTATATAATAAATCTGAAAGCATAACACATAACCCATATTGTAATGTAAATGTTATTAACCTAGAAACATGTTTCTTAAATCATCATTAATAATTGACACGGTTTATATTAATACATTCCATAATGTTATATTAAAATTTTACACTTATGACTCGTTTCATTTGTTTATATGTAGATGTATGATACCATACTACTCACTCGGTAGGATGCCCATATTTCGTAGGACGTTTTTGAGGTTCGTCCATATCGATTGGTGAAGGTCTGTCAAGAACATCATTTTCATCACATGGATCCTACACATGCCATTAGACATTACATGTGTCATGCTGGATTCTATGGTCTTTCCATATTAGATTTCACATTTTTTGATCATTACCTACTTTCCACGCTCGTTGAGAGATGGAGTCTAGATACACACACATTCCACTTTCCAAACATAGAGATGACCATCACCATTGAGGATGTCACGGTGCTTCTCGGTCTACATGTCCACAGGAGACCCATTATTGGACTCACTCATGAAGCTTGTCCAGACCTTGCTCAGCTATTGTTAGGTGATGATATTTTGTCTGACCATAGGGATAAAGATGGATCATCCATATCAATGCCTTGGTTGGAGTAGCAGATTACGCATTTATAGGATGATGATGATGACCATACCATCATATGTTACGCATGTGCATATATCATACGGATCATTTGCGGAACCATGTGTAATGATCACTCAAGGATGCATGTGCATTTGATGTATCCACTGCTAATAGATTACTTTGATCGGGATAGGACATAAAACTAGGGATTAGCTTTCTTGGCATACATGTACGGATCATTATGCAGGCCATCCCATAGGGACTGTAGAGATCTCAGAGGATGTGTTTTCCTTATTCAGATGTGGTCATGGGAGCACATTCCAGCATTATTCCATGAACTAGCTGGTCCTCTGGTCGAGATGGAGGTACTTCAGGATGAAAAGCATGGAAGTTGATATGATAAGTAATTTATATTGTATTTTTATTATACTATGATTTATTGAATATAATTTCTCATTATTTGTCACTATAATTGATGTATTTTACAGGTGGTGTTAGTGAAAAAATTCTGACGTGGTTCCAAGATAGAATTTGGGTGTATATCAGCTAAAGTTGGACTGTCTCTTACCTAATCAGGTACGTATATACTATCTATCACTGTCTAAAATATTTAACAATATAATCAATTTTGGTTTTTAGTTAGGTTTTTTTTGTTGACAAAATCACATTCCATTTCAGTTTTCATGGATTCCATACTGATATATTACAGACCAATTGCCATCATACTACACTGTTGGGATGGTGGATGCTATAGCTGTGGTGCCCCTATTTCACTTCCATATTATTGAATGCCAGCATCCTGACAGACTCATGTGCCAGTTTTTCTATACTTAGCTAATTCCATTACCATCGAGACAGACAGACCGGCTTCATGGGATGAAGCAGACAGGGAGGCTGGATGATGACCAGTCCCAAGTACAAGCCATTTTTTTCGACTGATGGAATAGACATGCAGAGTTTCGTATTTAGGGTCTTCTTGCAAATCAATTATCTCTTTCGAAGTATTTTTACTATGCACCACAGTATAGACTGATGTCTATATAGTATCTTACCCAACCAGATATAGAGATAAAGATGATGATAAGTAAATAAATTTCCAATATTTTTTTATTGAATTATTTAATAATTCCATTTGAATCAATTTATTGGGAAGTCACACAGGGAAGTTTGTTCGTATGAGTGAAGAAGAGGAGGAGAGGGTCTTTAGCCGGGAAGTCGTCCATTATGCAGCGATGGAAGTGAGGGAAAGATTTCATTCCCTTTCCGGGAGCATCTTCACGTGTCCGGCTCGAAGAGAGGAGGTTCATTCCCTATAGGTACATCCTGCAACTAGAGATAGTGCAGAGAAGCCATGACCATGGTGATGTAGATAACATCGTGATACACGTGAGGAATCACATGTTCCACATGCTGAGGTCATCCCTCTAGTAGTCCAGGATCAGCCGATTCATGATGTGTCTCAGGTGGCATGAGATCCATCATTCCTGAAAGGATATATGCAGTTCTCTCCATCTTGGGTTCCAGATCATTCACAGCCTTGGATTCTAGATCCATCTCTGTCTTGGGGTATATCTCCATCCCATTCCACATTCTCCACTGTGATGGAGGAAAGTCCTTCTACCACCCTAGTAAGAGATGAATCTGGATGGTAGTACAAGATGCAGTTGACAGCTCCTCCCACTAACACACTTATGGTGGATGCAATAGTCGGCGTTCCATTGCCTAGGATTAGCCTTCGCCAGGTCATCAGACTCCACTGCGCACTTGACACAGACGTCTTATTCACAGACCACCATGTCGGATGGAATATCCTTACCATAAACATAGGCATTGATTGTACATTATTGTTTACATGTTTTATGTCTCCTGAAATAAAAATACTATTATTAATTGTTGTCGAAGTGGAATCTCAAGAGGGGTTGAATTGACTTCCAATTTAATCAATGTTTATCATTTCATTCATATATGTCTTATTGTTTATATTATATATCCCAACAATGTAACATACATGAAACATTTTTATATTTCAAGTTGCTGGATATGATAGATTATAAATAATTTTTCACAAATACTTTTTAAGAAATTATTTTTATATTGGACTACTAGTTATATCTTTAAGCAATTTTTAAATTTTCATTCATATTGGTCTTATAGTTTATATTATATAGGCCAACAAAGAAACATAATGGAAACATTTTTAATTTTATAGTAGGTGGATTTGAAAGGATATAAATTAATTTTCACCTAGCTATTTTAAGATTTATCTTTATTTTTTACTATTATTAATGTGTTTATGTGATTTTTAAAATATAATTAATATCTTTATTATAGTTTATATTATATAATCCAGGAAATAAACATACTTGAAACATTTTTTAGTTTCATATAGGTGGATTTGTAAGGTTATTAATAAATTTTCACCATGATTTTTTAAGAAATTATTTTTATTTTAGTATACTAGTTATATGTTTAAGAAATTTTAAAATTCATTCATTTTGGTCTTATAGTTTATATTATATAGGCTAGAAAATTCACGTACATGAAACATTTTCATGTTTCAAGTAGGTGGATATGATAGGTTTTAAATAATTTTTCACCAAGATTTATTATGAAATTATTTTTATTTTGGACTACATGTTTTGTGGTTAAGTGATTTTTAAAATATAATTCATATCAGTCTTATAGTTTATATTATATAGGACATCAAAGTCACGTACTTGAAACATTTTTATGTTTCAAGTAGGTGGATATGTTATGATATAAATAATTTTCACCATGATTTTTTAAGAAATTATTTTGATTTTGGACTACCTATTATATGTATAAGAAATGTTTAAAATTTCATTCATATCGGTCTTATAGTTTATATTATATAGGCCATTAAAGTCACGTACTTGAATAAAAGATAAATTAAGTGGAAAGATTATGTTATATATATAATAACCATATGAAAATAATAATATAACATTAAAATTTTAAAAATATAAAAAATAAAAACAAAAAATATTGTTTTAGGGAAAAGACGTCATCTCTGAACCTGCTTTTGTATAATATTTTTTTAATAAAATTAACCCATACCATTTTTCCAAATTTTTTTAAAAAAAAATTTAAAAAGCTCGAGGTGGAACGTGGGGGGGGGGAGTTGGCATAGGGTAGGGTTTAGGGGGAGACATGTATGATATCGAAGGGGGGAAGGGTAAGTAGCATGAAACGAAAGGGGGGAAGAAGGAAGGTGGAAAAAAAGTAAAGAAAAAAAATTAAAAATTAACCCTAAACAAATATAAAAATAATTAAAATAATAATTAAAATTACATAATAATACATTAACAATGATAATAACAATATTATCAATTTTATTATAATCAAAATGATATTTAATTTACATTATTTTTTGTCTAGTTTTCTTTTATATTCACTTTAATAAACATCTCACTGATAAATTAATTTTTCTTTTGAACCCCGGGAAGGTCCTATGATGATGTTGGTGAATACACATAGTGTTGAGGGTGCTCTTCCCATGTGTCAATAATTTCTGATCCTAAAACATTCCATTTTCAAAAAAATGCTTGCATTCAACTGGGTCTGGCATGCGCCTCGGCAATGCATTTAAAATTTGAATAAAATTATAAATTATAATTATTAAAGATGTTCGACTATAATATATATATTACATAAATACCCAACTTTAATTAAAATTATAATTTAATATCAATGCTATCATGTTTTCTAACATGAAAATGTGATGCCTATTTTTTGATTTAACTGTATTAATTCTATCAGCATATTTTGGGGGAACCTAGTCATGGTGTGAAAAAATTTTGTAAGCTAAAATCATGTAATCGGAATGATTATTTTATATTTTACATATTTATTGGTTGTTGTTATTTAATATATCACATTCATAGCTATAAAATCTAACAAGAATATTTTTACTGAATTTAGACTTTTGAATTTATTTGTAATAATATAAACTATTTATACATTTTTAGAAAACAAATTTATTGAATTAATTAATTGAGTAAACATATAAAAATTATAGAATTTTATAAAAAAGGTGAATTTATTTATATATAATAATTTTGTTTTCAAGAATATATTCTTTCCATAATGGTTTATTAGCAGTCACACTATAATTTTATGCTTTATCAAATGGGTGGTACCTGAAGTAGATGTGTTAATACTGAATGTGATGTATACTAAAATAACTATATTCCCATGAAACAAAATATTATTCTACCAGGAACAAAAATAATATAACTATGCATTGGAAAATTATTACAATAAGGACAATGATAAGATTCATTATTTGAAAAAGAGTGAATAAAAATTTGTTAAGTTGTTCATGAGGATACTTCCACCTCATTTTAATGGGTCTGTTGATCCACTGGTTATTGAAAAATGGATCAGTACCACTGAATTTCATTTTCCACTCTCTAGACTACTGAATATGAAAAACATAAATTGATAGTTTATAATGTAATGGTAATGATGATTAATGGGAGACTCATATCAAAAACATGAGATAATGGTCAAAGTTTACTCAATTTACCGTAATGAATTTAAGACCATATTTTCCAGTAAGAACATTTATCATATGTATTAATTGAAAATTGAAATTAATTCATTGAGCTAAAGAATAATTATTATGAATACATTATTTCTTATGATTCATTTTTTACAACACTATATAATTTCATGTATTCTCATCCAACTATAATATAATATTAATCTATTATTTAGTGGCATAAAAATAATTCAGTGATTGAATATATTCATCAGAGATATTAGAATATATAAAGAAATAATATTATTTTTTATGAAGGTGGAAATTGATATTTTATTTACCTCTCAATATCAAATTTTTAATTAGAATAAAAATAAAATAATAATGGAAATTATAAAAATCCATGAAGGAAAAAAGATGAGAATTCCGTTTTCTCAATCTGGGGAAGGAAAAATGTATTAAACATCCATAGTAGATCCTTTACAAGATTTATTAGTGGGATAGTGGGTTATTAAGAAATTTTATATTAATGTTATGGGTACAGTATTTTAGATAGTAATAGAGAGAATGAACCACCCATATTATAGTATTTCAAATTAGATGAATATGGTAATTATGTAATGAATTTCTCAAAAATAATGGTTAAAAAATTGTATTATTTTCACCATATCATATGATGCGAGAAAAAGGGGTATAATATACCATAATTATTGAGGATGTGAGAAATTATAATGAAGATGTGAAAGGTACACTAACCATCATATCTATAAATAAAAATGTATTTTTTATTCAATATCTACTCACTAATTTATATCTGAATAATGTTTAAGGATATCCCAATACTGACTCAAGGAGTATGTGCTTAATTAGAAATGAAAACCCCAAATGATATTATTATCTCATCTCATGTCCCTAATTCTTATCCAATTAAATTTTCTATTATGTGTTTTTTTCAAATCTATTTATTCTCCTTGTAGTTTAATTTTATGTTACCCATAGAGTGGATTTGATATCATTATATAAATTCATAATTAATTCCAAATGAATGAATTTCATGTTTTATGTTCCTAAGTACAATAAAATATTATATATTTTCAATGATAAATATGTTCATCTTATTGAAATTTAATCTTTTATAATGAACATTCATCGTATTCAAAATGTGTTTTGATATGCAATGGTGAGATATAATCTGATCATTGAAATATTCTTATTTTTTTAGAGTTCATTAAAGGTATTCCAAAATATTTTCCAAGTCTTACACCATGATCGAAAGTTTTTATTTAACAATAAATAATAATCAGTGAAATACCATATTATATTATACAATATATAATATCTCCATCATTGTTAATGTAATATAAAAAGAATCTCCATGAGAATCGTGAGAGCCATAACTTGGGATTCAATCCACTAATTAAATCACCCTAATGTGAACATATTCCTAATAATAATAAGAATGATTTATCAATATTCATGTTCATTGATTATCTAGAACATAACAAGTTAATATTCAAGATTTTGTATCATAGACCTTGTAATGTTGATTTTTTGGATCATTTATGGGGAAATTACAAATTTTTTAAAATAATTATTTTATATGGATACCATTAGTTGATGGAGAAAAGTGATTACATTCCAATTTAAACATTCTTAATGAGGTGAGGAAACACTATATTTTATTATTTCCATGTGGACTTAATAATACCCCAACAATATTCTTAGAATTAATGAATATTTTATTTGAAAATTTACATTATAAATCTAATCTAGTATCTTCGGATGATATACTTATAAATTAATAATGGAAATAAGAGAAAAAATATCTAATAATTATTTTACTAATGTCCCTAATGAAGAATAATTTTTATTAAAAAATCTAGAATTGATTAATTTTGGAAAAAAAATTGGATTTTTCATTCATATAATATCAGGTGATATTATTCTTTTTGATCTATAAAATTAATATGTTTTAGAACATTTTCCTAGACCAACCACTATAACATATATCTATATTTATCATGGTTTGAATAGATATTAGCATTATATGTGGAGAATATATCTTTAATTTTTTATTAAATCGTTATCATAAAATGGATGTGATCTATGTTCATTTGGATAGTCAAATATAGGAATCTTTAAGGGGATTGATGTGAGAATTAGTCAAAACTGATGTTCCTAGAAATACCAACATTGGAGAATGGTTTTGACATATAACAAATCATGAATAAAGGGATTAGTATGATTATATATCAATATTTATATTTGACATATCTTATGCATCAAGGAAATCCAATGACTATGGAAATTTACCAAAATCACGATTTGATGTATGTGTCCATAAATTATTCATTAATTATATAATTCTATTATCATTATAGAAATAGGTGTGATATATTTACTATTAATAAATTTTTTATTTATATATTCACAAATAAATTGTTAAATATTAACCAAGTTTAATGGTTAGATGTAATTAAAGTTATGACTACTCTTCACATTACAACTTTGGGAATATGTAATTATTTTTGGATGATCAAAGTCAATAAATTTCATTCCATTTATCAATATTGAGGAAAAAAATCAAATATTTATTGACTTCAAAATTATGGAATTTTATATATTGAAGTATATGGAAAAATAATATCTCAACAAAATAAATGGTAAACCATATACTCATGTAATGGTGAATAATGTTAAAAAGTTAGATATATAATTATAGAAGAAGTTCATAGATTTTCCCGATATCAATGTTGATAATTTTGTAATGACAATGTTCAAGAATGGTGTATGTTTTATATGCATAGATTATTTGAATAAGTAACATTAAGATGAGTGTAATTGTTCATTATTTCTTATTAATTCTGTAAATGAAAAAATAATATGGACCTAAAATTGATTATCTGGTGGGAAAGATGATGGGTGATATTTCATAGTATGTATCTCGATTACTATGATATAAAAATGTTACACACGTGAGAGATAATTCATGGGTATTTTAAAAAAATTGCACATAACAAATTAGATATTTAAATAAATAAACATGGACTTTATCAACATGATCTCTAAAACGATTAATTGTTGTAATTATATTTTTTTTAAATGATATCTTTATTAATTTACCAGAAATTTTTATTTTTAATTAATATTTTTATATTTATCATCATTAAATAATTTACATTATTTATGTGTTAATATTATATATAATACCACGTTATATTATATTTGACTAAGAAAAATTATTAACTCAATGTTGTTTTGAATAATTTAATAGGATCTGTATGCACAGTTGAGTTTCAGTAAAACTTTTCAACCTTAGATAGATTTTCAATCTGACAGAACCATTAAATCCCACGAGGAAATATTGAGGTAATATTATATATGTTTCAATGGCGGTTGGTATCAATTACATCATATAGGCAATATTTCTTATAGAAAAATCATTATATTGATTATTTAGATGCCCCCTTATCACGAAATCGGTGTTATGGATTGTAGAAATAAAATTTGTTGTGATAAATTTGGACTGTGAATGCAATTGAGACCTTATCAATCTAAAGAAATGATATAAAAATTCATATCCATTACAAAAAATATCACAACTAGAATGAGTTGACAGTGAATTATGTTGAAAAAAAAAGTTCAATATACAATTTAATATTTGTGAGAAGGTATTTATTGGAATTTCTCTATGGAATATGTTTATGATATTAGGAACGAATGTAATGTTGATCCTTATGTTTATTTTACACTATGTTGTTCTTGGTGGAGTATAGTAATTATCTTATCTCTTGGGGGTTCCTCTAAAATTATCTAAAGATCACGATGTGTTGCAACTATCATTATTAAGGAATAATATAACTAATGCATAAAATATACTGAACTCATATTGATTTCAACCAGAGACTTATCCTTATAATGAAGAAAAATTACTGGAAATCATAGATCCTATAAAATCTATAGAATATTGGTGAGTAATTGGATTCCAATATTTTTAGAAATATATAACATATTAATGAGGTTTTATTGTTTTTTATTCATACTAATTATCTATCATTATGACTTTAATGTAAATTTAAAATATTATTTTTACTAAATATATTAACATTTTTTATTTTTAATTATATTTTATTAAATTATTTATAAATCATAAAAATATTGAAATATGAAAATACTATGATAAGTGGTTGAGATTTATATCTATTGGGAATGTTGAAGATAATTTCTTACTTATAAATTAAATAATTTCCATTTAATATTAAAAAGGAAATTACTATAGTTCTAATTAAAATTCACTATCCAATTGGTTAGATGAAATAATATGGTTTAAAGTGAAACAAAAAAATCTAAAAATTTAATTTTATGATGTTATTAATACATTATTATAACTTTTTGGAATCTATAATCATGTGTATACATTTTTATTGACAATGAACTTATTATATCCAGCTGAAAAAATCATAGAAAATAATCTTCTCAATTGTAGTACTTAAAATGTAGGGGTGATTTTCATCTTAAAATACCGTTCTAATGGACATTGTAAATGGATCATAAGGTGGTCTCTTGAAGAACATATAATCCTTCTTACCCTACCGATTTCTATTTATTTAATATTATAACTCTTCTAAATCATTTTTATTAATCATAAAATAATATATCATGTCTCAAAAATATAAATAAATTTTATTATTATTATGAGACCACCATTATCCACCCTATTTTCAATCAAATGAAATGTGAAATTATTGCTCGTGCAAACATATAGGCCGCCGCCCACACATATCGATACTGTTCATTTTTCATCACCATTAATAATTGATGTACATTTTGATGGTATTGAAATGTATAAATTAGATTCTAGAAACATATATTATATGTTATTATAATTTTAGGCCAACCATCTTACCTTAATATATATTGAAAAATGAAAACATCACTAGTGCATATGTGTGGACTACCACCTCCATGAAGTGATATGATTCATTTTTTATTTCTCATTTACATGTGTGGTAATAAAGATAAAAAGAATTAATAATGGATGTATATATTGTATTATAACGATTTATAAATGTAGATTATTATATATCATTCATTCATTCCATTTTCCAAAAATATAAAACATATATATTGCGTACTTATTGTATGTCCTCTCCATGAATAATGAAATTATATTGTATATAAAAACATTAAAGGGATGATATAAAATAATTATTCAATGATATATATTATATTTATATCCTGATTAAAATTATAGATATTATGGAACTATGATAACTTTATACAAACCCAACCCACCAAACAGAAATTCATTTAAAAAAAGAAACTGATAACACATAGAAAATTTTATTTTAATATATAATTATTTAAAAATAGGTACTAAAATTTTATATATGTATAAAATATGATATATTAATTATATAAATGATACTATTTTTAATTTACAAAAATATATCTTTATTATAAAATAGTTAATATGCCATTAGATGTTAATGGATGTTCATGTAAAGGTTTTATGTTATAATATCATTATTTATAGAAATTAAATATTATTATGTTTCCAATGATAATTTTTCAAGATCCATCAATCAATAATAGCATAAATATTCTTATCCTTATTTTATTTTAGGAAAAAAAATTTCCATATAATTTTTCTCACTTATATATTCAGGATATGGAAATAATATTTTTTGAAAAAATGAATTTATTTCTCTCATAGGTAGAAATTTATTTTTACTCAATGTCAATATTTTATAAAAACAATTGATATTTTCTTTTTTTTTCAATCATCAATTAATTTCATTTTTTCCATTTTCAATTGTGTCATAATTTAGTTTTCAAAAGAATGTTCTTGTAATTTTCTAAACATTTCATATTGGGAATTTAACAAAAATTGAAAATGAGATCATTATTTTAATGTACCCATAATGATGGTAAAATAATCCTATCCTGAATTAGACATTTTTTAATGTATAAAATACATGTTTCCAATTATTTTTTAATAAAAATAATTTCCCATAATATTTATGAAATAATTATGTTTTAATGAAATGATTACAAAATAAATAGTGTATTTTCATCATGAAATATTCAATGTGATCTTTAAAAAAAAAATCAAATATGTTGAAATCATTTGAGTTTAATGATGACATATTATGTCTATGAATAAATTATACCATCATTATTCATTATATTGATGGTTTAATATTATTTTGTTGAGATTATTTTTAAAAAAAATTGTTTTTCATGAGTTATTAATTGATGCATTTTTGAATTGTTTATGAAACCTGATTCTTTTAAAAGGAATGGATATATGGTGAATGGATTATGTTCATAAGAAAAATATAAAAATGGATCATTGTAATTATATGGGTTGTACTATAATTTTATATCCTAATAAGGTATTATATACATATGGATATCTCTTGAGATAATATTTATTGTAATTTAGAGTGAACAAATTTTTTTCGGTGTTTTTAAAATATGACAGTCCTATGAGTGAACTATGAAAATTAATATGGTGAAATGGGGAGTGATCCCAATCCCCTATGGTAGTCCATCTACATATCCTTTACAATGGAAGTGACTTTCTATGATTGTTTATTTGTTAAAAACTTATTAATATTCCAATGTTATTCTCTCATATCTCAAATTATTTGATTCATTTTTTATTGATGTCTTTTAAAATTTCAAGGATAATTCTATGACTAAATATTATTTTCTATGATTTAATGGACATAGTTTTTAAAAGATAAATTAATTATATTATACCATTTTCCAATTTTATTTTTATGAGATGATTTAAATCACCCCTTTTTACACATACATATCCTCTCAGGTCACCAATCTTTAAGTTTACATTCCCTTTGTTATGAATAATGGTTTTATATGGGGTATTTTTAGGAAGAGTATAATGTCATAATATCTTTATGTGATATTACTAATAAAATTAATTAAATATGAATATTTTCAATCAATTATCAAAACATACTGAAAAATTACTGTCTTTTGTAATTGATTATTTTTGAAATGTAATGAATATCCACATTTATGGGGTAAAATTTGTAAATAAAAATTATAGGTCTCTATATATATTATTGTCATTTTCTATTCTAAAAAATTATTCTTTTATATCATTTATTTATTCCAGAATAGGAATGAAAATACACTTCATTATTTTCTCTTTATCTATATATCATTCTTCCTTAAAAACATTGTCTTCCTCCCACATTCAACACGATGATCTACAAAAAATTAAAAATATAATACAGGTTTCATCTGATTTTAATTTTTTCTCAAAATTTTATTATTTATCATACTATAAATATATTTGTAAATTGAAATAATTATAATTCAAGAACCTAGTATTTATAATTTAATCCATATAAAACCACAATGATAAATATATGCAATTTTATATTTACTTGATTATATATAATTGCATGTACAATATTATTTGACACCAAATTTGGACAAAATTAAATATCACAATATACAAATTATATTTAAAACACATCATATAAGATCATGGATACTCCATTCCTAGCTTGCATCCACATAAAACCCATTAATATATCCAGACCTTATTTCCTCAATAAATATGAATTAATAATTCATGATAAATTGACATTCATCTATAACAGAATCATCAATATTCAAAATGTAACTTCCCCAACCATAATAACCCATATCAACTATCTTACGTCATTACATTTTAATAAGAAACAAAGGAACATATATTTAAGGACAAAACTGTATAGTAATCTTGGTAAAATAGATTCATACATGATTCCGATATTATATGTGAATAGAAAGATTAGAAAATTTGTTCCTAAGAATATCTTTATTATCTCCAGATTATCCTTCAATAAAAATCATTGTACACATCATAGACACAAATAAAATTATAAAATTATAAAAAGTTAAAATAGTCTATATTGATTAAGTGCAGTTTCAATAAACATAATCAATGATTCGAGGTAAATTAATGCACATACATTACATTGAAATAACTTGAATATCATAGTGAATATGTCATTATAATTAACTAAAAAACATTAAATTTAATACATATCCTACCTAAAACAAATGAATATTGAATAAACAATATGGTAGGATAGATAAACAAAAACACATTCCACTTAATCAATTGAAAGACTATCATAATTGGATATGGAATAGTCAATATGTGTAGGTAAATTAATAAAAACATAATATAATTAATTAATAAATTGATAATAAAATGAATCCAGATATAATATCATTTTGAAAATATTTTGGATATTTATAAGTAAATTATTAATGAATAAAATGATTACGTAATTGAATTTTGATCTTATACATCATTAAAACCACTGCATTCAAGTCCTTCCACCAGAGAGTTTAAAATTAATGATTAGTTATAAACCAAAAACATATTTCCCAAATCCTTGAAAACTAATTCATCCCTATGTATTACCAAATATAATGAGGGGTTATATATAACCAGGCCCTAACATTATCTATATGTCCAAATCATTCCACATATCTATAATAATAAATTGTATCTATGTGAAATATCCCATATCATCAAAAACAAATATTGGGAAACTGATACATATTTGTCAATATTTTCCATATCAATGGAATAAAATTATATATAAAATACCATATAAAATAATTACAAACAATTTTATTAGTATGAATTACCATGATAAAATAGTATTGATATTTAGGGGATCTTTAATTTCCAATGGCCACCATAAACTAAATATATCAATTATATGTTAATGAAATGGAATTTTTTTTCTAAAAAGTGAATTTATTACTTTACATGGTAAAAATAATCAAAATCAAACCTTATAATAAATAAATATTGAAATAAAAAAATCTATTGATGAGTTTATATAAAATAATGGTTTACTTTCATTCTAAAATTGAGATAGCATGAAAAGTATTTAAAAATCATTCTGGAGGAATATATCATTTTCATTTGTAAAATAGTATTTTAAATAAACAATTTCCAAATCATTTTATATAGAATTTTCTTTAGAATTTTTTTTGAATCATATAATGGATGTTTTAAATCATTTAGGGTCATGATTTCATTAAATTCCATACATGTAGTGTATGTTAAAACAATGAATCATTTAACATTTCGATAAGAGTCAAAAGGAACTAGTTTTTAAAACAAAATGAATATTCATATATTTTTTTAAAAATACTAAAATGTATGTAAAAATTTAATCATTATATTTTTTATTAATTTGTAAGGTGTTTTATAAAAAAAATTTATGAAAGATATGATTTTGTAAAAAATTTATTTTCATGTAAAGAGATAAATGAAGTCATATTTTAGTAAAAGAATTTTCTCAATCTATTTAAGTACCAATGAATAGATAATGGTACTATTAGTAAAAAAATGAATAAATAGTGTTTAAAAAATAATTCATTTATTAGATGATCATCAAATAATTTACTTCAATTAGAATTCAAGAATAAACATTAATAATTAAAATGAGAATGTCAAATAAACCCTTCAAATTAATATAAATATGAAGTGAGGAGAAATAAATGTATCAGGAATGTGTGGAAAATATAAATCCTAATAAAACATGTGGTTATAAAAAATTTTATATTCAAAAATAATTACACATATTGTCAAAGTATTTCGATGTTATTAAAGAAGTAATATAACCAAATGAAAATATATTGAGTTATGATATTCATCACATAATTGTATATTTTAATACCAAAAACTATTTTTAGAATAATTATAATTGAAGATTAAAAACCATGAATTATTATGGAATAAAATAAATACATGTCCATGGGGATGTATATACACCATATAAAAGAAATTTGTTGCATAATAGTACAATATGCCCCATTGAAAAAAAATTGAGATGTATCCCATTACCACATTACTCTTTTTAGTTTAACATTTTTTATCTTCCTATATAATGGATTTTAGTATTTTATTATGTTTTAATAAAACAATATTGTCACAACCCATCCCCCGTGGCTAGTGATGTGACTACCCAAAGCCCGCCCTGCATAGGTCAGGGGTTGGTGACCATTACCAAAAATGTGTATCCCTAGAATGAGACGGAATTGTCTTCAAACCTGTACAATAACACAATCCAAGAACACAAGAAAAATCAACTATGGAGTAAACTACGATAGTAAAATGTTGTACTAAATGTAAAGGGGATGGAATACAAGACCATCATTAAAGTAAAAGTACAACTAAATAGAGAAAATCTGCTCTTGAATTGTCCACCGTGTATCCTACCTTTTGGGTTGGTACAACTCACGATCTATAGTCACTGCAGAACGTCATGTTAAAGGTCCACCTCTGAGCACCGTCCTATCTGGTTTCTCTCATTCTGAATCAACGTTGTCTATCACCAGCAGAAGACACATTATGGTGTGGGTGTATCCTGTGCATGGGTTAGTATAACAACACTCAGTAGGGACCCTGAGACCGCCAAAGGTCTCTTAGAGTTCCAAAGAGGAATAACCACAAAGGAAGACCTCAAACACAAAGCACAAAACAGTCAACAACTCAACTTTTTTTATATTTCCATTCATATTCTAATGTTATCAAGATATTCTCAACTCATACATGAAGGAAAAATTTCCAAATGTAACAACATGAAGGTAAAAGTACCACATAGGTAACACCACAAAGATAACACCATGAAGGTAAAATTATTGCACATCTATCACCATGAAGATAACACCATAAAGGAAAATGTACCACACAGGTAACCCCATGAAGATACCTCCAGGAATGTAAATGTAAAACACAGATATCACCACAAAGGTAAAAGGCTCTCCTCATTCAAGGTATTAGTGATGTATATAAGTATAGATGATTCTTCTTGAAGCTATAAAATCTTATTCTGTCAAGAGAAACTGATGTGGACCATACGGATATTGACCCACATAGGATCGACATGTACTAACCACCATAATGATCCACATAGGATCCGACCCACCCAGAGTCGATATGTACTAACCCCTGCAATGACCCACATAGGATATGACCCACAATGGATTCGTATGCGATGACACACACAAAATCATTAAGCATTGACCCACACAGGATATGAACCACACATGATTGGTATGAGCTGACCCTTACAAAATCGTTGAGTGTAGACCCACACAGTATGAGTGCTGAACCACATAGGACCTCATTGTACTAACCTCTGTATGATCTGTCTCCAACCTCCGCCTTACTACCAGCCACTAGATTCCCGCTCATAGTATTCATGATTATTCAATAACTTATCCTAAAGCCATCGGTATTACCTCAACATCCATTAATATCCATGAAAAAGTATCACAATGTACCTCTGCGTCACTAGGGATCGAACGCGACAGACGACACGTCAATCAGAAGCCTGGTATGTGACTTATAAGCCATTTAGTTTCGAGGGCCTGGTAGGATTCAGTTTCGAACCAACATGGCTGCACTCCATCATTATCCAACACTAATTTAGTATTCCAAAAGGAATTCCTCACTCCCAGGGTTCTAGCGCCACAGACGGTACGTCAAATAGATGATTGGATTTCCTGTTATGGTCCTTTAGGTGAAACAGTCTTGGAAGGGCCCAGGTCCGGTCAGACCCAGTCGGACTGACACGGGTTGGGCCATCCCACCTTAGTTATTGTTGACCCGATCTAGTCCGAATCTAACACGACGGGGTTGGGCCAAGGCGGGCTCGGCCCGCAGGGCCGTGGTGTGGCCAGGCTCGCAAGGGGGTTTTGACCAGGACCTTTACTGCATGACCCCTTATGCTCGCGCAGCTCGTCCTGATGAAGCATGGCCATCTAGGCTACCATGGGCCAGCCCACAGAGGCCTGGCCCATGGGGCTCCTGTAGCCCTTCCCTTGGAGGTGTTCTCTGATGGGTGCGTGCAGCCTAGACCATGTGGCCGCAACCCACTGGGCTCGAGTGGCCTGGCCCTTGGAGGACCGTCCCGCTGTGCTCATGCGGCCTGACCTATAGAGGCGTGGCCTGACCCATGGTCGAGTGGGTCACTTGGCATGTGATGCCCGCTGGATCGCGGCCCGCCCTAGCTGACCTAGGGGGAGAGTCCCCACAGTTTTCCTGAACGGCCGAGTGGACTTTGGTCTGGTGAGGAGGCAGCACCACAGGGCACTACCTGGTTTCCATATGGGACCCATAGGATGCAGGTCCTTGCTTCTATGAATTTGGAGCCGTAGTATTCTCCGCAGGTGGTGCGCAGTTGCGTGCCACTCAACCTCCTATATCGGCCAGTGCCGGATGCCATGCTCAACCACCGTGGATGAAAATTCATGGCCTTTCTCTCTCAAATTTCACGATGGAACACCACATCACCTTACCTCTAGCTGAATCCTATACCTCTACATCCAACTACAACATAGTGACGCGGCCTCCCCCTATGGTGTGTGATGACGCACTGGCTCTATCATGGCCAGCCATTCCGGTCACTGGTGCCGCTGCACTGTTGATGTGTCAACCGTCTTCCGCAGAGAACACAATGGTAGAAAATGTGGGGTAGTGATCATGACTTGTTTGTTTGGCTCGTGCCCTCCGCGTTAGCTTTCGTGCAAGATGATTGATTAATGATACAACAACTATAGAATTTAGACATTAAATAAACCCTACTTCATGATCGATGGAGAACATAGAGTTCATGTATGAGACGTCATTCATCGTCCCCACAAAAAGCATCCAATGACGCTGATTAATCTTTTTTCCTCGGTTCAGGATTCAGTGGCACTCTCCACTGCTCTCTAGATTCGTTTCCATCCCCCATGTTATTGGTGTTGCGGCACATTATTAGAATTTCATTTCATGGGGAAGTCATGCCATTGCCTCTCCCCAATATCCATATAAATACAAGTGGGGGATGGTGAGTAATGCCAATGGAATTTAATGTTGGTTCATTAAATATGAACCGTCTTAATTCCAAAAGCACTGTTACAAAGGATTTGAGGAGATAAGACATTTAATGGCATGACACGTCATTGGTCCCACCACTGTCACTTGTCCGTTGGAGGTAAAAATAAAGAAAGAAATAAAATAACAAAATTATTTTATTAATCTTTTTAAAAGTCCAAAATATATCTTTACACTTGCTTTCTACGGCCGATATGAAGCCTCCCATAAGCGAATACCATCCCTGTGAATTCAACTGTGCCCTCAGATTTTTAATCTAAGAACAGGTTCAAAAGATTGAAAATTCCGCACACGCTTTTACTAAACCTACCATGAAAAAGATTGGAAATTAATTATAGGAACACCAGGCCTTGGAATCTTGTGCTTCCAATATTTTTTTGACTTGTAATAATTCCATATGATTAGGAAAATTACTTGGAAAATATGTGTCTTTACATTCTGACAACCTTAGTGCTTTTCATGCATGAAAGCCACAATCAAGACTAAAGAATCAAATGGAGGTACTAAACATAAATTTCAGCCTATCACTATCTTTTTAGTTCCATTAGGTTCTCATGCTTCTAGTAAAGACACACTAGAGGTATCAATCATCCATGGAGGACCCGCTACTCTCAATCCTCAATATCCAATGGAACCTCCCTAATCGTCGCCCAGTAAACGAAGTCCAGCTCATTCTGGTTGATGGAATTAGATGGCTCATGAACGTATCTTCTCAACTGGGATATGTGGAAGACGTCATGCACCCTCTCTAACTATGGGGAAAGGGACAAGCGTTATGCTACATCATAAATCCTCGGAAGTATCAGAAAAGGTCTGATAATCCCTCGTGAGTTTTTTCCTCCATGGCTAAATCACTCCAAACTTTACTCAGGTGAGACCCGAAAGAAGACACGGTTTCCCATCTAAAACTCCAAGGGCCTCCATATTCTTTTAGCATAATACTTCTCTCGGATTTGTGCAGTATTCATCCACACTTGGATGATTTTCACCTACTCAGTGGTTTCCAGTACCAACTCTGTATCCATTAGCGCTGACTCCCCTATGTATATCCTTCATAAAGGTGATATACAATGTCGACTATATAAGGCCTAGAATGGTGCCATACTGATGGTGGAGTGATTTTTTTTGTTGTCTGAAAACTCTACCAAGGGAAATTGATCCTCCCAACTGTGGCCAAAATCTAGGATGCAAGCACGTAGAAAGACCTCTAGTGTCTAAATGGTTTTGCTCCGTCTTACTATCCGTCTGTGGATGAAAGTCAGTTCTCAAATGTAGTTGAGTATCAAACACCTCTTTTAATAACATCCAAAAATGGGATGTAAAATGTGTTTCATGGTTAGAGTCAATCATTTATGGCACCCCATGAAGTCATAAAATCTCATATACCTAGAGGCGTCACATGCCATATTCTGATCCATGATCTCGTATGGCTAATAACTGGGCTTACATGGTGAGTCGGTCATTGAACACCCATATAGAATCATGTACCATAGACATACATGAAATACATATCACAATGTTCACGATTATACCATCCCACATCTACTCTGTCACCTCTAGTTGTTGTGCTATGCCTGAAAGAACCTGATTTGTGGTATTCACTTGCAGAAATGTGATTCATTGTGAAGAATACTATGTCACTGCCTTATTCATACCTAGACACCACTGTTGATGCTAGAGGTCCTAGAACATCTTCGCCATACCAGGATGTACCAACAGAGGGGCTGCATGGAACTCCCTCAACACCTCCTCACATAGCACCACTGGTACCATGATGCATCCTCTAAAGTGGATGATGTGTTCCCATCCTTCATTAAATCTATCTTGTTTATGTCATTTGAATATCTGATCATGTCGTGCCTCATAGTCAATTACCACATGTTGTGCCTCCCAAACTCACAGAAGAAGAGGGGGTGACTTTAGTAGACTAGATGTAAGATTATTTATCTCTATCCACAATGGATTTCTAATACACAGCTAGCTGCTCTGTCACCTCACTCAGTAACTCTAGACCAGACCTCTAGTTGAGTGTGTCTATAACTATGTTCCCCTTCATAGGAGTATGCTCCATCACATAGTCATAGTCCATGGGGAACTCTAGCCATTTTCACTATCCCAGGTTTAGGTTATTCTATGATAAGATATACCTGAGACACTTGTGCTCAGAGTATACTGTAAAATGATCACCCATCAAGTTATGTCGCCACATCTTCAAGGAAAAGACCACTGTTCTATCTCCAAGTCTTGGGTAGAAAAGTTCTTCTCTTCCATTCTCAACTTCCATGAGCTATACATGATCTCTTCTCGCTCCTACATTATGACACAACCTTGTCTGGCCCCTACTGTTTTGCAGTAGACTACATACCCAACACCCTCTTCTGGTTGCCTCAAGATGGGGGTACTCATCAGTCTTGGCCTCAGCTCTAGAAAAATCATTTGGAATCTCTCTATCCGTACGAATGGTTGTCTATTCATCGTAATCAATGATTACGGTGCTGAAAATCTGGAATCAACATGTATGAATCTTTTGTAGTACTCATCCATCCCCTGTAAACACCACTCATAGGTCACACTAAGGGGTGGCTACCAAGCTAGCACGACCTCTATCTTCCCTGGATCTACAGAAACTCCAACCTCTGAGATAACATGTCCCACAAAGTAATAATCTCGTATCTCGAACTAGAACATCTAGATTAGACCATAAAGATGGTTCTCAAAGATTATATCGAGAACTATCTGAAAAAGAAAGGAATGATCCCCCTCCTTCACTGAGTACACCAAGATGTCGTCAATGAAGTCCACCACAAAGCTATCGAGGTATGGCTAGAAGATCCTATTAATGAGTCCCATGAACACTACTTGGGAGTTGGTCATATCAAAAGGCATAACCAAGAACTCATAGTGGCCAACCGACATCTAAAGGTAATCTTATGCACATACTCATATTGTACCCTGTGCTGATGACATCCTAATCTAATGACTATCTTCGAAAACCAACAATCTCTCTTAGGATGATAGAAAAAATTATAAATCCATGAAAGTGTATACTTATTCTTCACTGTCACCCGGTTCAGGTGATGATATTCTACATAGAGCCTCAAACACCCATCTTCCTTCATAGAGAACATAATTAGGGATGTCCATGGAGAATCACTGGGAATTATGAACCCCTTCCTCTATAAGTCACAAAACTGTACCCATAACTCATGAAGTTTCACAAGATCCATCTGATATGATGGTGAAGATATTTGTGTTCTCTTGGGATACATGTGGGTGTAAAAGCCTACATCTCATCATGGAGGTGGTCCCAAATATCATCAGGAAAGACATTGGTATACCGGTCCACAACTACATGATAGCTCAGACTCTCAACATAAAATTCTCTAAGGATAAGGCTTTCCAACTAATGTGTGATCTGATGCAACCTCCCCCCGGAAAGTCCATCCATTGCTACGAAGGTTCCCTTATCTTTAGTGAAGGAAAACCTTATCTTATACTTATAGACACACCGCACTTTGAGCATAATATTTCGAATTTGAGCATGGACCATGGATAACCAATCCATACCCAAGATAACATCGTAAGCCCTCGACTCCACTACTAGAAGATCCCATCTGAATATCTTGCCTCCTAGTGAATGATCACACATCCAAAACCATTGTGTTATCATCGAATATCCTCCCATACATGTCTCTAGACGTAATGATTGAGCCAATGACTCCTTCAAAATCTCCAAGCTATGAACCAGGGTCGTGGAAATAAAATCGTGACTACAAGATGTGTCTATACGTATTGCAGCTAGGGTCGAATATCGCATATCGTACATCTAATCATCTCCAGATAACTGTGGAGGTAGGCCTCATCTTCCTGGAGTTGAGCTCTTCCATGTCCTAATGCTTGTTGTGGTCGGGGTGAACCACCTAGAGGTGATGGTGGAAGAAAAATTGAATCTCCGCCCACCGCCTATGGCACATTCAGCAACATTGCCACAACCATATCTCTATGAATCTCCTCGCATAAACACATGCCTCTGCCTCTGCGGTCCAATGACCATTTTTTGGTCGTCCGTATGGTGGGTCAGGAAGTCGTGAGCCATGTGACAATTCCAGCCACACGATTATCACTTTCTGATCCTCAACTCTCCACTTCTATCTCATGATACCCTCCCTACAGACTCTATAACCTGAGGTAGTCCACCCTGAAGGTCTGTCCTACTTGGGCCCTAGTGTCATTCTTCTACTGCCTGCTGTGGATGGCTCCACTACCCAATGTCTGGTGGTGGATCTTGTTGTCGGTGCCTTCTTATCTAATAAGCTTTCAACCAAAAGATCTTTCTCTAGTACCCCAACTAGTGTTGGAATGATGAGTGATATCATCGATGCTCTGATCTCCTATTGAAGACCCTACTCAAATGTTTATGCTCGAATGAAAGGGTGATGTACCATGTTGGGGGATTAACAGGAGAGATCATTGAACATCATCATGTACTAAGCCATGATTATAATTCCCTACTGTAAGTGCAACAGCTCTTGTATAAGCGTTGAGAGTATAGTAATTGTGATAAAATATTCCATGAATAGGATTTAGAATACCACCCAAGAGTGGTTTGTCGCGTCATGTAACTAGAGTGTCAGACTCCCCCATCTCCCAACTTCTACCTGGAAGAGACTGGAAGCTAAGATCACCATCAGATCAGCTAGTGTCCCAGCTATTCAAAAAACTCTGTCCACAGCCTCCAGTGTGTTCTCAGCTACCCATGGATTTGATTCTCCTCAGAACCTAGGAGCACTCTACCTTTGAAACTCATGCAACATGCTCCATCAGTATGTAGATTCTGTTGGTGGGGATGGTGGAAACAGCTACGAACAGGATGTGGGCCTGCTTGTACACCACCTAAAGGTGCTAACACCATAAGATGACCCTACACTGAGGCCTCATTGCTCGGTGGGATATCCTCATGTACTCTATTAGGAGTACTGGAAGGATTTCTACATGGTGGAATCTTGAATAAAACAGGTGCACCGTGGCTAATAAATTATACCTGATGAGATGACTCAAAAAAACATAAGAAAAACTTTTCAGAACACTCACAATCGGTGATTTCATGAACTGGTTTGTAAATAAAAATTCATGGTCCTATTGTATGGATATTTCACCCACTGCAAAAAAACTAGAATCTGAAAACTAAAAACCTTACTCATAACACATAACACTATTTCCACATAGAAAATATCAGAGCCCTAGTTCTTCAGTAGAACTGACTCCTCTGATACCACTTTTTCATGACTCGACCAATAGGGCCCATGCCGTAACTATCCCAAAAAATCTTCACAAGGACAGGGATAAGACAATAGCACCAAAATGTCATATCCCTAGAATGGGAAGGCATTTCCTTTAAACCTGTAAAAACACACAATCCATGAACACAAAAAGATGAAACTACAGAGTAAACTACTTTAGTAAAAAGGTGTATTGAATGTAATGGGTCTGGAATTCAAGCCCAACTAGAATGTAAAACTAAAACTAGAATGAGAGATATTGTTCCTAGATCATCCATTGAGGATCCTACCTAAAGAGTAGGTACAACTCATGATCAGTAGTTACTGCATCACGTCATGTTAAAGGTCAAACTCCAAGCACCATCCTATCTAGGCTCTCTCAGCCTCGATCAACGTTGTCTGTCATCTGTACAATACACTACAAGGTGAAGGAGTACCCTATGAAATGGTGAGTATAATGATACTCAATAGGGACCCCAAACCCCTGAAGATATCCTAGTGTTCCAAAAATGAATAACTACAAAGGAAGACCTCAACCACAATGCCCAATGTGGTCAACAACTCTACATAGATTAATTCTCGCACATATACTTAATATATCTAGATATAATAGTCTCATACATGAGGAAATAATATCACAATGGAAAGACTATGAAGGTATTACCATGAAGGTAAAAGTACCAAAGAGGTAACACCACGAAGATAACACCATGAAGGTAAAAGTACCACACATGTATCACAATGAAGAAAACACCACAAAGTCCAAATTATCACATAGGTATCCCCATGAAGTAAACATTATGAATGTATAAGTAACACACAGGTAACACCACGAAGGTAAAATGCTCAACTCGCACCAGGTATTAGTGATATATAGAAGTACAGATGATTAGTCACGAAGATAGATCATCTTATTCTGTCAAGCGCAATTGCTACTAACCATACGGAGTCAGAACCACACATGATCGATAGGATATATCTCAAGTAATGATCGTCACAGGATCTGACCCATCGAAATTTGATAAGTACTAACCCCCGAAATGACCCACACATGATCTGACCCACACAGGATCAGTATGCGCTAACCCACGCATGATCCTTGAGTGCTAACCCATACAGGATCGTACCCACAATGGATCGATTTGCGTTGATCCACATAGGATTACTGAGTGCTGAACCACAAAGGATCGGTTATGACCTACATAGGATCGCTCCGTACTAACCTCCGTATGATATTTCTCCAACCACAACCTCACAGCCAGCCACTGAAATCCCACCCATATTATGCATGATTCCGGGAGAACTACTCCTCAAGCCATCGATCATACCTCAACCACCATGATGATCTAGAAAGAAGAATCCAAAATGTCTTCCATATCGTAAGGGTTCACACATGACATATGACACATCAATTGGACGACCGATCTATGACTTGTAAGAGTTTTTGTTCCTAGGGCCGGGTTGGTTTCTGGTTCAATCCAACCCGGCTGCACTCCAACATTATCTAAAACTCAAGTGGAGTATACAAAAAGGACAATCTCACTCCAAGGGTCACATATCTCAAAATGGTTCATCAATATGATGCCAATATTTCTTTTTATAGTCCTTGGGTGAAACTGTCCTGGAAGGGCCCGAGTCTGGCAGGAATCTATCTGGGCTGACCTGATGCAAATCGGGTTGACCTGACCTCATCTGAATCTAACCTTGTGGTGATGGGATGCTGTCCGGTCCGAACTGTAGTTTGGAATGGCCCGACCCGCATGGGGACGGCCTGGCAAACTTGAGCAGGCCCCCCTTGCCAACACAGGGTTGGAGTCCCCCTGGTTCTCCCGAATAGCCGAGCAGCCATTCGTCTTGTGAAGAAGTAGTGTCACGGGGTGTTTCCAAGTCACCTGGTGGGACCCACAGTGTGTTGGTCCCTGCTGCCACGCCCTCAGAGCTACGATTTTCTCTTCTTTATGTGTATTGTTGCGTGCCACTCCACCTCTTGTGGCTGGCTGGTGTTGTCCTCCCTCCTCGACCGACGCGACTGAAAAGCTACGACCCTTTCCTACCGGCGGTGAGTAACGACATGCTGCATCACCTCAGTGGGCAGACAGTGTCGGCTGCTCTTCTGGCTACCATAGCATATAATTATGGATTCCACATGCGGCGAGCGATGGTGCACCGCCACCATTGCTGCCGGTCGGGCCGATTGGCGGTGTCACCACTCTTATGCAATGTTGGTGGTCTTACGTAGAGAATGAAAATGTAAGACAAGTTTCTAATGGATCGGGCCTTGTTCGTTTGGCCCGAACCCTTAGTGTAAGCTTGATATAAAAAGTTTGGATTGATGATACATCAACTCTTGAATTTAGACATTAAATAAACCCTACCTCAAGATCGTTGGAGAACGTTGCGTTTGAGGTAGAGTCAGCTTTCGTCATCCCACCAAAAAACCTCCAATGATGTCACCCATTTTTCGTTCCTCAGTTCGAAATTCAATGGAATTTTTCACTGCTCTCCTGATCCGGTTCCGTCCTCCAAGTGATTTGTGTCATGACACTTTTTCAGAACATCGTCGCTTGGTGAAGCCGTTCCAATACCTCAACCCAATCTCCATAAAAATAGGAGAGGGGCAGGGTGAGTAACACCCGTGGAATTTAATGTGGGTTCATTTAATATGAACCATCCTAATTTATATGGTGTTGTAACAAAGGATTTGAGGATTGATGACATTTAATTTCATTAAAATTCCTTGGTCCTACCATTGCTACTTTTCCGTTGGAGGAAAATAATGAAACAAATAAAATCACAAAGTTATTTTATTATTCTTATAAAAATTCCAAAATCTATCATTTTCAACATACTTACTATGGTCGAAGTGAATCCTCCCTTAGCTAATCCCAACATTGTGGATTCAATGGTGCCCTTTGATTTTTAATCTAAGCACCAGTAAAAATGATAGAAAATGATGCCCTCGCATTTACTAAACGTACCTTAAAAAAGTTCAGAAATTCCTTTCGGGCTCACCATGCCTCGAATCCCATGCCGCCAATTGTTTTTGACTCATAATAATTCCATATAATTAAAAAAATTCATTGATAATTCGTGTCTTTATAAATAATATTGTTATTAGCATATATGGTATTTTTATAACATATTATCACCCATTAGATAAAAATAATTCACTATTTTGATTTTTCATGTCGGGATTACAATTTGTTCTGATGTGTTTTTTATTATGAGAGATACATTTCTTGCACATATGATGTAGTTATATCACAAATATAAATGTTATAATTTTATAAATAACATTTTTACCATTATATACAATTTTAGAATCATTATTTAAATTTGATCTTGAAAATTGGTTCATATTGCCTCATGTAGACGGTATGCCATACTTATACTGATCGATGTTTCCATTAGATTAATGGGTGAAATGATAGGGCAAATGGTGATTTATTAATATTATATAATCATCATACTCAATAATATATCACATATTTAAATTAAAAATATCATTATTAGTTATTCTGTACATCCAAAGGAAAAAAATTAATTTCATCTCTTTACAAGGCTATAATCTACAATACATAGGATTGACAAAATTTTATTCCTAATAGAATGGAATGTAAAAAGGTATATATGATATAATAATTATTGAATGGAAAAAAATATAAAAAAACTATTTTAAATCATTTAAATCCACTAAAATATCAATCCTTGTAAATTTTTGTAGGAAAATGAATTATATCAGTTCACAATGTAGTACACCAACTTATAGTTGGTCAATAGTTTTGTATCGGATATAGTTGAATATTTTTTTCCACTAGGTGAAATACCCTGAGAGGTGGGGTGAATTAGTATATTAAATATTAATACATATCATTATTTGGATCTTGGTTTCTTTTTAGAGAAAAATTAATTCACTCTTAATCCTATATCAATATACAATCAAATATGAAATTATGCACATGACACATTGATTCTAACATGGTTCACCCTAACTAGGATACATCCAACGATCATTCAACAACAATGTGTCAATATACCAAATTCATGAAGGCTCATGGCCAATATTGAGTACAATATTTGGGACATATCTTCTATTTCGAGGCTCACTGACTTTATAAGGGATAGGTTCTACTCACTGCATTTCCATGGGTCACTCTATATGCCTCCTTCTCTGGCCCACTACCGGTGGAAAGGGTGATCGTCTATCACTTTCTTTGATCACTGCTCTTGGAGTGGAATCCACCCACCTTTTATGTACCTATTAGTCAAACACAGTTTATGGACATGTAGACCTCTTAATTTTCAAGAAATAATGTATACTCAACAATGTGTATATGCTCTTTTGAAGTTCCAATTTCAACAATAGATTAAGTACACATTCCTAGGAATTGATAGATACCGGGAAATTAACATTCGCATACTTATTGTATAATTTTCAAGCTCCCTTGTGTGATTTTTGAACCACATGTCAAATTGGCGTACTATGTACCGTGAAAAGAACATTGACCACCCATTCCATGTAAAACTGCCTCTTCCGCAAACTTCAATCACATCCATGTACCGCTTACTTCATTCCGCCTCTACGAAATGCCCCACGTCCGCAAACTATTCTCTGTTTGTGGACTACCTTCGCTTTCGCATACTAGAGGCTCACCTCCAAATACAACTTGTAGAACTATCCCTCTCGCGTATTATAGATTCCTCCTTCACATACCAAGTCAAATCCTTCTACGTACCTAACATCCTATTCTGTGTACATGACTTCCTTAGCAGGTTACGAATCCCTGCAAACACCTTCAGCAGAATTACATATGCGCGAACAACTTTATCCTTCTCAACCCCCTTTGTGATTTTCCTTCTGTCTTTTCTAAAATCCGAGATCAAAACGATGTTCAATAATGATATTAAATCTCCATAGTAATAGGTGAGAATAAAAATTCATATATAGACAAATATATCTACTAAATATGTTAATCGAAGACTTACTAAATCTGTAATCTAGCCTTCGCAGCATACCGAACCTACTACCGCTGCGAACCACAAGCCACCCACGAACCATTTTCATATGCGGCCCGCGTATTGGTTTTTCTCCTACGTGGTCAATCTCTTTCACCGATGACTATCCATCCACATACTGCACTACATTACACTGCGAACCGTTTTTGGTTTCATGAACAGCTCCAGCATACCGTTCCTACCGCTCCACGTACCATTCCCACCACTCTACGCACCTTTCATGGTCATCTAACTTTTTCAACAAACCCATCCATACACAAAACATAGCGAGATGACACCTTGAGATATTTTTCCCAATAAATATAATATGGATATAATTAACTAAATTGACATAATATAATCTATGAATATCAGATTTAAAGGTGGTATTATATTTTAATTAGTAAATAATATTTTAATGAGGTTTAAGAATAAATAAAATGATAATTCTTATTTATGATCATTGCCTAATATTTGGGAAACTTCATTTATATTTAATAAATATCAAAGTATTATTGATTACTATTAATTAAAAGGGATCTATAATGATTTTAGGGGATCATTTTTGATATCTATTTTCAGATTGGTTGATCTAAATGGTATTGGATGTCTGAACAGTGAATGATAGGGTGAGGTATTTAATAAGCGGGGGACATGACACACATAGTTTTTTAAAGATTCACTTAAACCATCATTTTTATTTTATCAAAAGAAATAGAAGTCAACCTTCTAGGTCATTATATTCTCTAATGATGGGATATTGATTTACAATTGATTTTAGATTAGTGAGTAGGACATTTTTAAATTTTATCTTCTTATTTTAACACCCAAGTAATTCAGTTTTTACATGATCATGATAATTAATTTTTATTTCCTATAAGATTCATAAGGGTAAGAAAGATGAATATATTATAAAATTTAATATGTTATAAATCAAAATATGATTTATACTTTGGAAAATTAAATTAATATGTTATGGTGATCAAATTTAAAAAGTACATGCTGATGCGATGAAAAAGTGGGATTTCAACTTGACAATTCTTATAATCATAGAATGTTTTAATATACAAAATCAATTTGAAATTGAATCAAAGTAACTAAAATATATTACATTTATTAGAAGTTAACTAATCATATTTTGTTAAAAAAAATTTTTTATCCATGTGTCTTATTTAAGAAAAATGGAACATTAAAATAGATATTAATATTTTTCAATATTACTAAAAAATAACCCTTTACGAAAAATATCGACCAATATACCTAAGATAATTTTTATTCACCATTATAATAAAAATTTCATCATTATATAAAATAAATTTTTTAAATGTGGAATATATTTAAATACATTTATTTATGCATTGCATAAGTAGTCCATATTTTAGAAAAATATTGTTTTTCCGATAATAATTATTTTTCTGACAGAAATTGTTTTCCTTTTGAATGATACTTATTTTAATTATTTTCTATATACAACCATATATTTAAAAAACAGATTTATAATATTAATGGTATATAATTTAAATAATACATTATATTCTATACGATATTATGGCTAATTTAGACTTGGGGTTGTGTGTTCCCCAAGATCATATAGTGATTAGGTTTAAGGAAATATATTTTTATATTTATTAATATCAATGTTGCGTGACTAGTATTCTATTGAATATGATGTTATTGTTTATATTTTTTCTACATAATAATCACCCCTCATTAAATAAATTTCTTCCACTAAATTTTACATTTTTCTCAAAATCAATTGTTTGATATTTGGAAATTTCTTTGATGAAAACTCACATTCTAAAAGGGAAAATAAAAATATCCTCTTAATAAGTGAGAAAGGTAATTACAAAGTTCATATAGATTAATATATCACAATGTATCTAATTTTGAAATCATTAGTAGATAGTGAATATAAGGAAATATATTAAAAAAATAATAATTATAGGGATTGATAGAGGTCATTAATTAAAATAATGTAAATTTTCATTGTAATGTCAAGGACCATAAAAACATAATTATATAATGATTTCACGGAACATTTTATTAATTTTATATATTTGGAATATGATACTATTTTTCATGAAAATTTCATATTTTTTTGTAATTCTTATAATGTAGATTAATATAACGAAATACATTAACTGAATATATTTATATCCCATAAGAACAATATCATTGTTTGGTTTTTCTTTGTAATGCTTCAAATTCATTTCCTACCTAAAAAATTTATATCCAATAAATAATTTATTAAATTAGATTCAATAAATTTCAAATTTATTGGATCAATGGATCTATAAAATAGTGAAATTTCATTCCACCGATCTCCACCTATTTTCAAAATTCATCATATCATGGTCATGTTATACATTTTAGAATTATTAATCCCATTATCATCAATAATGACCCCACCTCTTCAACATTAATATTTTTTCAAACAATTCAACTAAAAATTAAAATAATAACAATAAAACTAGATTGTGTAGTTATTTGTGTTATTACCTTATAATACTTTAGTAGTGGGGTCAATCCCAATGGACATTCCGAACATGAATGGTTTTCACCCATAAAGTAGGTTGTCCTTTTTCTAAAAATTCATCAATATAATTACTATAATTATCCAAAATACTGATTATCCATTATTACTAAAAAAACATGGATAATATAATCCATAGAGTATTCCAATACCATTAATCATAGATATATAGATGTAATCTCATTATTCATAAAATAATATTTTTATATTATAAATAACTACAATGTCTTCCAATTATGGATTTCTAAATATATCATTATACATTTTAAACTCCAATCACAAAAAACCTATATAGGGGTGTTTAACATTTTGAACAAATGAAAAAACATATACTCATAACCCATGATGGAATCAATAAATCTTATGTTATTGAATACATATATACTTATGAAATAGTACACAGTATTTAGATATTTCATGATTCATATAAAAAATACTAATGGTATAAATAAATCAACAATTTAAATCTTTATTCCAAATATATAAACACGTAGTTCATTTTATTTTAACATATGTCCACCCTTTTAAAGGGGGTAAAAATTAATTGATGAATTAACCAAGATAATTTATAGGTTTCCCATTTTTAATACAATTTTATTAATATGGATCCAAAGGATTAGATTTATTTAATACCATTATAAAATTCATTTTTTCATAGAATTTATTTTCATTATTCCCTTATTTTCCACACATATATTGAATTTCACCTTTTATTGAGTGATTTTCATAAGTTTCACTTTACATGTTTCCATCATGATTGAAATTAACCCAATTTTTTTCAATTTAATCCATCACTTAGGATCCTAGAAAACTATATCATTCACTTACTTGGTGAGTCCAAGTGTTTCTTATGGTATAATATATTAATCACCTTTCTAGATAGACGATTTAAATGATCATGATATTTTAAATCATATCATAATACAATTAGGTAACTCATTGTCACCAAATTTTCCTTCATGTTTACTTATAACATGAATCATTTGGGTTAAATCCATTGACTAAAACCAAAAATCATAGATTGAGAAAAAATAACCGTAAAAAAATAGGTAATCATTTATATGATATTTAAATATTGACACCATTTTTTAAATCTATGACTCCTTATGGTTTAATATAGTAAATAATTCTCATCATCTATTCAATTCCTTCATCATGGTTTGTAATGAAAATACAAATTATCATATAATTATCCTTCATGAGTGTAAAACCAATTTCATAATAAGTATCATTTTCATGAAACATGCGATATCCGATCAATGATAACATTCCCTTTTCATTGTTTTTACCCCCAAATTATTAATATTTATGAACTCTTTGCTAATTTAGTATAAATACATGGATGCATTTCTTAGTAAAACAAAATAATATATTCCTTTCAAAAAATGGGTATATTCTGCCTTTCTAATCATCAATGTATATCAAATGGTTATGTTTACTATTATATGTATTATTATATATAGTTCTCATGTTCTCTACTAAACATCCTCTAATACCAACATTAATAGCACATAATCTAGTATCCTAGATGAAGTATCTTACATTATCACTTTGGCATGAGTTACAAGGAAGAAAATCCCAATGGAACACATAGTTTAGTAATAAGAATAAAAGTCATATCCCACATTACTTTTGAATAATGATATTAATGTATAATTTTTTCAAAATATCATTATTCCCTCTAGAATATATTTTTATATCATTTATTGTACACTTCAATTATTATTAATAATTGAAATAAATAAATGTGAGTTAAAATAATTAGTTGGGGTAATGTATATTATAATATTTCATGAATCAATAACAATAAAAAAATATAGAATGAAAAATAACTAAAAAAAGATTCCATTTATATAACTTGACCATTTTAAACTTTATAGAAAGGTATATAACTAAAAACACATGACTTTTAATCCATATCATAACTATAATAATAATATGTTTCATAATTAATATGAGAAGGTAAATAAATGAAATAACATGCATTTTTATCAATAATATGAATTTCTTAACTAGATAAGGCATATGGAAAGGTAAATAACTCAAAACAAATGCCATTTAATCAACAAACAGAAAATGAAATTCAACTAGGGATAATATCATATTGAAAATATTGTTTTTAATAATTATATTATTATAATTGATGTAAATGTTTAACTATTGGTCAACATGATCTCAGTAATCGTGGAATGTTGAGAAAATTTTGTTTTTAATATATTACATTAGAGTATTGGATGAAACATTTTCAAAGAATGTAATGGAGCTGATATAATGTTCCATTGCTGGTTGTGAAAATAATTTAGTATTGACAATATTTTAAATACCTCATGTGAATAGTTTACCTTATAAATAGATTTATTATTAAATGGATGCTTGGACAATAAATGTAAGGCCTCTATTGAGAATAGATAATGGAATTTATATTGGTTTGACTTTTCCATGCAGTGTTTCAGACATTAAATTTGAGTGTAAGGGTGAAAAAATTGTTATCCTAAATTAATTAAATAATTTAATTTATTATGGGATGAAGATAAATATTCATTTTCTATAAATATTTAAATACATGGTAATTTTATGTTTTTTCCAAAACCCTAGATCCGTTAGAGATTGTGTTTGAGGATCGTTTTCATATGAAAAACCATCAAATGGTGGATAGTAGATCCATGTGAAATAGAATTTTATGAACCCACAAATGATAATAACACATATTCATTCATCATAATTGACTAATCGATCGACATGTAGCATGTATTGTTATTTGGATTTATCCATGTAGAATTATTCCAACAAAGAATGTGAATCCCTAAATTAATGATTTGATTTGTGGATCAAGAGTATTTCAGGTATGTGATAGAAATTATCTTGGATTGTTTATTTCCTTATGACTATATTATCATCTTCATGTTTTTAATTATCATGGAGAAGAATCGATAACACCATAGACATTGAATAAGGAGCATTCCTCTTAATTTTTCATTATTAATTTTTTCCACCAATCATCTTTAAACATATAAAATTCCATTACCTTATAGTTTGATGAATACTATTTAATCATCGTATCCATACCTATTTATTAGTGCAACATATGGATTATATAGATCCATATATGACTTAATGATGTGATTGAGAAAAGGTGAAATATTCAGATTAGGTAATATTTCCTCCCATGGATCTTGATATGTAGAGACTGGGAGATGTGATAGATGGATTTCACATGTGTATTGGATGACCATATTCTAGTAAATATTTACCTAATGACTCAGACATACAAGATCCATGCATTTCAGCATGATTCCAATCCATATAAGTGGTTAAAAGAGATAACAACGACACATGAAATAGATCTATGAGTTCTAGAAAATACCAAAATACATGACATAAAATATGAAAATACATTCAATGTGAGAACCCCTAGTGTAAAGATATGGTTTTGTGGAAATGATAAATATCACACAACGTGTGAAGGGAATCCAATAGAAATTGACCCTTACATGGAGGCCCAACATATACCCAGTGAGGCACACAAACACCAAAAAGAATAATCAATCTCATACACACCATTTAATCCTCAAAAAATAATGAAATATGGACATAGACGCAATCAATAGTACATGGGCTTAGACAGACTATGTACCCAAATGTGGGAGCATGTCTTAACACATAGGTAAGACATACTTCGTCACTACATGTGTGAGAATACACAATGGTTGTAAGATGGATTCTTCATATTTGTATAATATCATAGAAATGCAGTCTTCCTTGGTCATCAAAAGAGATATAATCGTAGAAAAAGTGGGAAATATTCCTTATACTGTCAACTACTACACATAATTCATCACTACATTTGTGTGACCATGTGATGTAGAAAATAAAAACCATAGTAACATCTAATTATTTAAATATTGCGACCAGAAATGACTCTAAAAATCTAATAGTTCATTGGTTCCACCCCTTCACATACAGATAGGTGGAGAAACTAGTTATAGAAACATATATCTAAAATATCTTCTTGGGATACCAATACTATCATAACATATTTTGATATATCTTGGATATTCTTGGATAAACATCCCACTTAGATACCTGGGATTCTCTGGTCAATTTCTCTCCCACATAGATGCAAAACCATACAGTCCCATTAATAAATATGATATCATAACCTTCCAAAAAAAATCTACAGGAGGGACCTCTCTATAAATAATCACAGGTACAAACAAGATATATGGGTCTGAAAACATCATACACCTAGCCCTCTCTATTAGTGATGAGGTGACATTCATTTATGAAATATATGAATATTCATGACACCCATAAAATAGTAGATGAATCATATATAATAAGACAATAAATTTCCTTGCATCCTCGGTTTAATGTTTGTCCTCTTATGAGTTTTCTGAATCAACACATCTCTGTTACTTGTCACATTCCATGCATATAAGAAGGATGAATGTCAAAATCCTGAAGGTACGTGACCCATCACCCCTGAATAAGATTCAAATGATGATTTCTATAGATATATTTAGGTATATTATTGTCTGTATACACTATTATGTGCTTAGAATTCATATATTATATCTTTTAGCATTTGTCATGGGAAATAACAATTGCCTAAAGGTCATGCATTTTTTAATTTCTCTCATGATTGATCAACTATAATGATCCCTATGAAAAGAATCAATCCTCCCACATCTGCACTGCACATATGATAATACATGATGCATTATAGAACATTTTATAACATATTATAGGATCTTGTATAATTTTAATTGGTGTGAAAACATGTATTCTATTTTTCTTCTAAATAGAATTTTTGCCTGCATTTCACTATCATATCTGAAGACCAGTATTAGTAAGTCTAAAAATAGGTGAAACAATGATAAAATATCCTGTAATAAATGGTTTTAATATCTATCAAGAAACAAAAAAAATATATATGTTAAACATTTTCTTCTTCTTCGCCCATGAAAACACTACTAACAACTTATTTGGGTCAACATATAGTCATTATTCTGAGACAATATGACACAATAAGTGATCTTTTTTATCTAGTAGTGGAAAATTTCAATCTTAGAATAATATACATTCTCTCTCAATTTAATAAAATTGACGAAAATATGATTATCTTAGTCACTACATGTGTGAGAATACACAATAATTTTATCTAGAATAGCAGTAAAAAAATACATATTGGCGTGGAAAACACTATTCATCAAAGCTGTGAAAAAATTAGGTGGGTTCATAAGGCACAGTGGTTTAATGAGATACTTATACAGAACATATATATTATAGATTTCTTTATGAGGAATGTCTAAAGGCCTTAATTAAACCAGATAATATCCAGATCACCAGTTGAACCTAGAAAACACCCAATCTCCTCTAATATGTTGAATGAGATCATCTATTTTGGGAATATGATACTATTTATTAACCATAATATACATTAACAATCAATATTAAACATATATATGAAGGTTACCATTAGTATTCATGGAATAATGAATTGGTGAATTCCATGAGTAATTATTGTTCCTGATAAATCAATTAGATTCCAGATCTCCTAACAATATCTTGAGCTTTTGATGATTAATAGGTTCCATCCTACATGTAGGAATAGACAGTAGTGATGATATTGAAATTAAATCAATCATAAAATCTACCACTACCTCCTTAGGTAATCCATAAAAATCAACAACAAAAATTCCAGAAATTATCTACTATTAGATGAAATTACTTAGGAGATAATCCCATCTACTCCATGAAATGTCTACAGAAATGGGGGCTCACTAAACTAAACCTGTGATTATCCAGTATGGATGTACCATAATAAAAATTAAAATCACACATGTTTATAATTGTACCCAATAGACTATATCACATTGGAGTGTGCGTGGTTCTCATAATTAAAATACTTTTTAAATTATTATGGAGGAAACCATAGACATAATTATTCCCACAAAAAAAAAATATACATTTAATTCAACGAGGTGTTTGTATGGTTCATATTATTTTTTATGGAAGAAATATAGAGTCATATAATGGTCAGGATGACCAAATTTAAATCATATTGTAGCATTTTGGATGTCACATTATGGATCTCATCATGGGTATTATGAGAAGTAACAACTATAGACACCTCATGTTCTGGTTCCTCATTCGAGCAAGTGATTATGATTTTCGCCATCTGGATGATATAAAGGAGGAGTATACGATTCATATATTTTTCAACATTATTTTAAATGGTTTCATTATACCATTATAGCTACTCTTTTTGTTAATTCACTACATTTCAATTTTTTAATTTTTATTTTAGAATATGATTCGTTTATATATGCCTTTTTTTCTTGTTTGACGTTATGTAGAGAGTTTTCTTATAGAACAATGAAACTGATAAAACATAGCGATTGTGGTTTGTTCATAACAAGAGATGGATAGTGTGTTAAATTTTGTTTATGGTATAATAAAAACTGTAGGTATTCTACATTTTCTTGAATAATATTGGATAACAATTATTTAATGGATTAAATGACACCTTTCAATTCCCAGTTTTTTTTCAAGATGAATAAATATACTTCACCTATAATATTAAATTTTTATGATTTTATAGGTTAATTAGATAATAATATAGATTATACAATACTAAACCTCATTTAGTTGGTTGATATTACATCATTGGTTGTAGGTATGGTTTTTATAGTGGAAAATGTAATGATTATATAAATAGTTATTCTCATTTTATATTTGATTCCAGATACATTTTTTGTATTATTTTTTTATGGTTTCCATATAAGAGGGATATAAAGAACAAGGTATATTTCAATTTATGTTTAAATACCATTTATATTTATTATTATCACGTGAGAAATAATGAAGAGAAAATGCTACTGGAATTTCATAATGAAAATGATGAAAATAATTATTCACATAAGTACCACTCAATTGAATTATACTATATTATATTCTATGAGGGATGATAGTATCTAAAATGTATCATGGATTATAGATAATAATAAAATGATTGGTAAAAAAAGATATCCCTTATTCAGGGAATATATTAATTTTTGTTCATGTAGTATAACATTCAAATTCTGTAATATTTATCTCTGAATCATCAATAATTAATTTCTGGTTTATGTAAAGGATTTACTAATGGTGAATTTAAAGATCTGACTTTGATTTAATATATATTTTATGGATCAATTAATACATAAGATTATGATACATGTGTTCTGGGATATCATCAATCATATATTTATCTATAATCTAACATTGTCATCATGGTATTTGATGATGACATTTAGTATAAAAACAAATTTATGGGTTACATGTCAACAACCAATATATTTCATATTTATATTTGAAAAATATATCTTAATGAGAACAATTCATGTTTTTTATGCTGTTAGGATGATTGATTCCTCAATCATGATATATTTTAGGGGAGAATTTCTATCAATCTTAAGGAAGTGTAAGAAACATTTCCATGAATATGAAATATGAATGTGTATTATACGAGGAATTTTCATATTATTTTAGGGGATTATATGTGTATAATTTAGGATTCATCATTTTTGGTTGAAATTATCAAAAGGATGGCTAAGAATGGGATGAATTTTGAGTTGGACAATTAGTGTAATGTGGAAATCAATTATTATTAAAATTGGAAGAGAAGTCATAAAATATCAGGGATAGGGTTATTCTATGTAATATGGTATAAGGGTTTGTGCATTGTGAGCAGTTTTAATGACGAGAGATTTTTTTTTGCTATTGGATTCATAATTATTTACCCCATGGGGAAAACAGACCTTTCAACAATTAAGAGACACATGAATTGGATCTTTCCATTATTTATCCACATTATTATCACATTGTTGAGATATTTTTCATATACAAAGACAAAAAGAACATGTTGTGAATTTTTTATGCGAGGACTCAAAATTATAGATAATGTAAAAATGATATTATGATTGAAAAAATGTCTTCCAAATTAATCACAACTTAATTGAAAGACAAATAATAAGAGCATATTATAATGAAATATATAAGAAATAAAAAATGATATACCATTAAAATTTATTTTCATTACAAGGTAAAATGTTTTTGTGATTTAATGTTAATAATTGTTATTTAATAAAAATTACCTTATAATAAATATTTTTTAAGTATAATTATGATATTTTTGTAATATAATGATTATAAAATATAATATATTCATATATTACTTCAAAAAAATTTATCTTTTATTATTTTTTTTATCAAAATGATAATTTATATTCAAAATATTGTTTTGGAAAACAAATAATTTTTTTAGGATTTTATGAATATGTAACTGTATAATAGTGTATATCATAAGAAATGTAATATTTTTTATATTAATAATTTAAATATTCAATTTAATATATGCTTTTAATACAGAAATATTATCTCTAAAAATTTTGGAATGAAATTATAAATGAAATATTGATAAAAAATTTTATTTAGTAAATATAAAAAATAAATTGTTTTCATGGTTATGCTTAGTTGTATATATAATTAAAGGATAGATACAATATATTATTTTAATAATAATCGAATTAATTTAATAAAAAATAGAATCTTATATAATATTTTCTTATAGAAATATTTTTACCACCACAATTCACTTTTCCTACAAAATTATTATCATGAGATAAGTGTGTTAATTATAAAATTTAAATTTCAAACCCATAAAAGTTTTATATGATTAAATGATTTTAAAACATTAAATTGTTTATTTTCAACTTGTTAAATTCTACCATCGTAACTAATTTATTAATTTCCTGTTACTATGTTCAAAAATAAAATATTATGGTTAATAAAAATTTATGGAATAGTAAAAAAGTAAAGTGTATAAGACTACAAACATTATTGGATGACTCCAGAGTGATTTTATGAGGATAATATATAACCAAAAATACATAACCTCTAATATATTATATTTTGGAACCATTCACCATTCAATGGTGAAATTTCATTATTGAAAATGTAATGGTTTCTTCCTAAACTACCTTTCACATCACATATTAAAATTTAGCTAATACACAAATTCAAGACTCAAGTATAATTAATATTTTTTTATTGAAACTATTTGATTTTTATTCTAATACCACTAGATCTACCAATATATATTTAAATTATTATTTAGTTTCCTTACAAAATTCATTTCCAAGAATTTTTCAAACTAAAAACTAAAACTTCCAACATGAGTAATAATTACAATTGCACATTCCCTACATTGTATTCCTGAAATAAAATTATATATGATATATTATATTGATATATATATATCATTATTATACATTAATTACAATATATGAATTTTAATATAGTTATTGAATCTTTCCAATCCATTTGGAAAACAATATAACATCAATCGTGCACACATGTGGACTACCACCTCATCAATGTAGTTTATTTCTTCATCACCATCAACTATAATTAGTGTATTAATGGATGTATTTGATTAGTAAATATGGTTTATATGTAATGAAAAAGTAATATTAAATTATAATTTATCATGTACCATACTTCCATATGTTCATTGAGAAAGGGGATTAGTAATAATGCATATAGATGACTACCACATCCATGAGGGGAGAATTTTAATTTTCATTAACTTATTTTATTGATGGTTCCAATATTGGATTAAATGAGGTAAGATAGAGTTTAATACATTATTATAATTTTCTATCAGTCCCATTATAATTATTTGAATAAATTTACCTACGGAATAAATATGGATAATATATCTCCATTTAAGTAAATTTAACAGGATATGGAAAAAGTGTTATAAATATTATGGTATAAATAATTATTAGATGTCATATACTGGTAATATAATATAATAAATATAATTTTCATATGATTTAAATATTTTAATATTTTTCTTAAAATTTAATATATTTTGCTGATATATCACATTTTTTATCATTAACTGCATCTGGAACTAGTGCATCATAACGTCATTATTCACAAGCCATATAACATTCATTCACAAACAAAAAAGGGGACATACATAATAATTGGTAAAATGTTATTATCCTAATTTTAATTTCCTTGGAATGATATAATAGAATCCACTTTGTGATAAAAAAAATTTCTCTTCATGAAAGATCTACATTACAGACAGTTGATTGTCCCGACACACAATAAAAAACAAAAATATAATATGTTAATAAATTTATAATATATTTTTTAGAGTAATTATGATATGGGATATATGTAACACCCCGACCCCAGAAGCCCGGAGGTAGTGCATTATTACCTATTATTGGTATGATTACAAAATATCATGTCTCGAAAGACCGATTAGTTTAGTATCCTTGGAAGTACTAGATACATTCATAAGGTTTACATTACATTATAAAATTAAAAACAACAAAAACATTGTTTCCATAGGTAACACTAAGATCCCATAAACTATCCCTTCAGGTCAGTCATAATATACTTCTTCGCATCCTGGAAAAAATAAAGCATTGAAATGGGTGAGATCAGATGCTCATTAAGGATAAATGATCTAGCGAAAACATTCATAACAAACCATAAACAGTTAAGGCAATTTATAAGACTAAAACCAAATCCTTTTAAACATTAACTTCATCATAATATGGAAAAGATAAAATCAAAATAATTCCATTTACTTACTCACTTGGATATTCTACTAGTCGAATAATCACATACAATATCAATACCCACTTTTATAATGATGGAATGCATAATTCCAGAATTTCATAACCACATTGTCAAGGCCTTGTTCCAAGACTAAAAATAAAATTTTGACAAGTACATGGGCCAAAACACTAGTTTTTCTCATGAGACATACAGATTCATTTAGGAGCTATAGCGGACTCTGCCCGTCACTTACTAAGTCCAACACATTCCTCATATGAAAAGATATAAACATAATATAAACATTCGTATAAAAACTAGCATATGAAATTTCAATACATTATCCCTAAACCATGAATGGTGTAAAAATAACACATCCACAGTCAAACATATAACAAAACTGTCAATACAATATGAATGTTTTGTATCATAATATATCAATTTCAAACCTTTTTAAAATCTATAAAAAGATGTTGACATAGATGAAAATGATTTATAAAACACTTTGAGAGAAATATACCTTTTACATGAAAATATTTAAAAGTCACAAAATTTAGAAATGAAGAAATTTAAAGACATTTTTGAATCAATGTGTCCCATACCACTTCAAAACTTATGAAAGAAATTCACATTTTAAAAACATTCATGTGCATATAAATAAATCCTTAAAACCCATTTTGATAACAAGGACATTAATGAGAATTTTTTAGAAGAATAATTATTTAAAACATTTAAAATGATTTTTAGTAAAAAAATTCCATTAAAAAGTATCCATTTGGAAATACTTTTATGAAACATGGACATGGATAATAAATATGCCCCAGTAGATACTTATGTAAAAACAACCTCGGATAATAAAGGGATTGTGAAATTAACCCTTACCTTGTAATTTTCCTTCGTCGAGGGTAGGTTAACCTCCTATAAAATGAAGAAATAATTGTAATCAAGTCATACAATAATCATATACATTAATATGATATCATCTATGATCTTTTAACAATTCATTGTTAATAATATCTTACTATTATCGTCTTTTCGGGTGTTAACTGATTCATTTTACATTATATTCATTGTTATGTCTATAATGTTTGTTATAGATAAGATGTATCTTATTAATATTATGAATGATAACAAGTCTTTAAAAATTATTTTTAATCATATAATGAAAATTATTGTTGAATTGATATGATGGGGAATTAATCTCATTACGTTAGTGGAGACGGTAATCTGTATATACGCACGAGCGACGATATCATTCTTTTGATGTTAAAATAACATATAATTGGATGTTATATCATATATAGAGAGTAATTATCATGTTATATTTATTATTTACATCAATTACATATCATTATTATACCCAACCAAATAATAATGTATTGAATAAGAATTACACAACAACGTGGAGACGGTAAGTCGTACTTACGCACATATGGTGAATTTTCATTAAAAGGATGGATAGAATAATGAATATTGTTGTACCATATTTATAATAAAATAACATTATATAGAAGATACTGGATATATATTTTCATAATGGAATAAAAAAAGAAACAGGAAGTGGAATAAGAAAGGAACTTGAAAGAGGTGATGAAATATTTACCTCTTCTTCGGGTTCTTCCATTTTATTTCATCAAAAGGTCTCCTTTTATGATGTGAATTAGAGAGAAGGGGGAGTTCTCTTTTATATGAAGGGTGTGGGGCACCATAGGAAAAGCTAGAAATAATATTTTATAATAAAATAATTTTCGTATTCTAATGGCTCCAAATTGATTTATTTATAGGATAAGGTGGGTATTGGTCGAAAACCACTCAACTAATCGGTTTTAGACAGGGTTTGGTTACAACATTAACACCATCTTTTAGATTTTACTCATAGTTAAATAGTTTGACATTTACCAAGACTCATTGTATTTTTATATTATATGGTTAATATACTTACTATAAAATCAAAAGATAAAGGAATGTTATTCATTAATTATAAGCATAACATTATATAAGGATTTTGGCTGAACCTTATATTTTTATAAATAGACTATCAATAAATATTATAATATTTGTTTTAAAAAAAATTTTATGTCAATTTTGACATTATTTCCTATTTTGTTTTTTCTAAACTCATTACAACATTATTACCTCGAAAAAATTCATTTATACAATTCTATCATGTCATGTTAACATATAAAATTTATGTAATTCATAATAAGTCTCCAATTTTATTTATTTGATTATTTATAATATTAATTATTTTAATATTTCATTAATTAGGTAATTAGTACATCATCATTGTGTCATAAATAAATTTAATTATTTAATGTATAAAAATTATAAATAAATTAACATTATGTAGGAAATAATTCGAGCTTTTAATTAATATTTTTATTCGAACTTATCTTATGTGTAACCCTATATTAAAAATGGTTTAGTTATAAAACATTGAATTTAACACTTTTAACTATTATTTGAATTAAATAATAATAAATGTTCTAATCTGATTCATGTGGACGAAAAAGATCATATTTCTTTTCCTAATATTGTTTTTGGTCGAATTAGACTTATCCAAAAGAATTAGTTCTTGTTTTAGGGTAATAATAATATCATTTTTATCCTTAATTACCCTATTTAATTTTAACCGTGGAAAATAAAAGTAAAAAGGTACTATTCACAAAAATTATTTCAGACTTATTGAAACAAATTTTACATACTCATATCAATTGTGTCTCTTGTATTTTTGAAATTAAACTCACATATGTGGTAAAATTATGTTTTATTTAAAATTTTAAATTCTCCTAGGAGGTGGGTAAAAGACGGTAAAAAGTTCAATAAATTTTTTATATATCTAAAATTATTATAAACTGACTATAATGAAATACATTGAACGTATATAAAAATTATGTATCTAATATAAACTAAACTATATTTAAATAAAATAAATAATTATTTAAATAAAAAGTCGTTTTTAGACAATTATTTAGTGATTTTAACTATTCATCAAAAATTGAAAGTTTTCAGAAAAATACTAAAAAATCACCCTAAGATAATTTTGTTATTCCGAATTCAAAAATTTATTCTATTTTACCAACTTCAAAACATAGAAGTTGCATTAATAAATTTAAAATTAATTCTCATTGTCAAAACCAAAAAGTGTATTTTTAAGAAATAATAACTATCAAAACATTGACACTTGTTTGTGTTCAATTTCAAAGTGAAATTAATTACAATGACAAAAATTGGATTAAATGGGAGAGATATAATCTAATTATCCTTCCAAAACACTAAAATTTATAATCCATAACAACAAATTATTTTGATTAAAAAAGTTTTTTTCAATTAAAATATAGTATTTTTCACTATTCACACAAATATGAATGTTATCAGAAAAACACCAAATATTTATTGAAACTAAATTCCTATGCCCCAATTTTGACGAACAAATTTATTTTTTCAAATTGAATATATGAAAGTTTCAATTATTGGAAGTAAAAATGGTTCTCCATTAAAAGGCGGTAAAATTTCATTTTTAAAAAAATACTTCTTTTATCTAAAAAAATAAATTTGTTCTTACATTATGTCTAAGATACTCATAATATAGATTCTAAATTTATAAGGATTTTATAAAGTTCATAATTCAGTTAATACTATTCACAACTTCTTTTGAACGGCTATATTGGTAAGTCGTGGTGCGCTTGAACTCAGTGTTGCCTGTAGTGAATGTTATTGAATTACGTTGAAGAAATAACGTACATTGAAATCTTAGGGTGTCACATTCTTAACTTCTTCATTAAATTGAATCTTCGCCATTTGAAATTTTTCTTCAAAAAAATGTATTAAAATAGAAATTACCTTTGTGGAAAAAACCCACATCGGAAATTGGGTTAATATAATTTAGTTTTAATAAGAGGAAAGGGGGATTTGAAAAAGACACCACCAAATTATGATCATGATTAGTAGTGAATTGGTTGTAATTAGAGACACATAATTAGAGGAAAAACGTAAATATTTATGGTGAGGGATTATGGTCAGTAGTCATAAACAACTGTAGAATTGAGGGCATCAAAGCCACCAATCTATGATGATTTAAAATATAATCAGTTCAAAAAAACATAAGGTATCAGGATAAAAAAAATTAGTTTTAAGATCCATTACCTAATTTTTAAGAATAAATTTATCCATAGAATATTAGTAGAAAAAATATATACTTGACAAGTAAAGTTCCATACTTTAACTAATTTATACCAAAAACTCTTCTTTCAATCTAAAAAAACTATTCTATTTATCATATTCATATAGTGATCTGATAAAATGAATTTAGAATTCATTACCAGAACTTTAAAATAAATAAATTATTCAATCTAGGACATCATGTGGGCCAATGGTATGTGATACGCCCTTTTCTCCCTTTGGTTGCAGGTTCAAGTCTCGCGGCCTTGCCAGCCATGACAGGTTTCCGCCTGACCTCTAAGTTGCCCTTTTTATGGAAATCCAAAAATAATCTCAAAATAGACTTATCCAAAATACATCGGTTCAAACTCATAGTCCAAAATTTATAAGGAAGTTAAACACAATGATGATCCTTTTTTCCATGTAATAACATGTCAACACCTTCGTCCTGTATTCTATTGATACAATACAACATCCTGAATTACCATACAACTTTATTGATTACATTCATGCTCCCTTATTAATTATTGAATACTGGATATACTCCATCTATCAAAAAATGTTGCAAACTCCAACAATGATGGAATATACAAATCATAAATCAGTTTCATGGTAGTCAATATCATCCATTATGATTTATCCCATTAAATCATGTATTATTCCAAAATCCCTACCATAGAATCAGAACCCCATTATGGTTTATCATTCTCTCAACCATATATTTTCCAAATAGTTAACCCCTTATTGAGTCACTTTTCTTGGTTCCACACAATCTCAAGTCCATAATGAAATAGTTCTTCAGTTCAATCATTATATACTCTATAATTTTTATAACATGTACATAATTAATACAATACTCAAAATTACACAGTACATTAATAAAAACGTAAGAAATATGATCATTCCTCTTCATTTTTGGTAGTATCATAACTTTATTATTATCCAATAGCAGCAAATGGGATATAATTAGATGACTTGGACATTTATTCTCGTAGTGTCCCAACTCATTTTAGATGAATCATTGTGCATTTGAAACTTTTTTCTTACCCTTACAATAATTTACTTGGTGTTCTTTTTCTCCACACTTATAACAAACTCCTACTCCCGTAAAGCATTTACCATGGTGATTCTTTCCACAGTTATCTCATGTGGGAAAATAATTCTTTTCCCTCTTCCCTTTATCCATCAATTTTCATTACATCCTTTTCTTCTCTTGCTTCTCTTAAAATCCATAGGACTCAGAGATTTATTTACTTATCTTATTAACACATGATACTATTTCTTCATATGTTGAGAATACATGGGAGACTATTTACATTCTTAATGTTGGCATTAATACCAAGAAATATATGATCCTTTTTACTCTTTAGATAATATGCATAGCTAGAGTTCACATTCCTTCTACTGGGCACCATTTCTATAAAATGGCATACACTAGGTAAGTTCTTGAATTGCAGTGCATAATTCTAAACTTGTAAAATACCTAATGTAAATTGAACAATTTATGGATATAATCTATAATCATAAAAAAAATTTAAGAGGTTTATACTCATAAATCTTTCATAATGATTTTTAATTAAAAAGAGAATTATCCTAATCATATCCCCCGGGTGTGTCGTAACCAGGAGTGTAGCATGACCCATTATCGTGCACCAGTTCTCGTTCAAGTCTATCTCAAAGCAGTGTTTTCGGGATTTACCCCTAGGTACATCTGTGCCAGAGCTTCCTCTACCTACTCATATCTAGAGAGGGATGTATTTCTTGGAAAACGCATAAAATCTCTACTATACCAAAACTCTATGAAGTTATTATATACTAATCCTCAATGTTTATACTTGGTATATGTACTCCAATCAGAGTTTATATAAATAAAGATTGCAAGGTTTGTACAAAAATTTATCTGATTCCAACTGTAACCCCCCGACCCAGAAGCCCAGAGTCTGTGCATTATTAAGTATCATTGTCCTGATCTCAATTTATAATGTCTCGGAAGACAGATTAGTTTAATAGCCTTGTAAGTACAAGATATATTCATAAGGTTTACATTACATCATAAAATGGAAAACTACAATGACATTGTTTCCATATAAAACACTGAGATCCCATAGACAACCCCTGCAGGTTAGTCATAATATACTTATTCGCATCCTATGAAAAACAAAACATAGAAAGGGGTGAGATCAGATGCTTAGTAAGGATAACAATATAGCCGAACTTTCATAAATAAGAATACATATTTAAGGAACTGTATAAGAATATAACAAAAGACTTTTAAACATTAACATGAGTATAATATTGAAATGATAAAATAAAAATAATTCCATTTACTTTCTCACTTGGATATTCTACTAGTCGAATAATCACATGCAATATCAATAGAAACAATCATAATGATGGAATTCATATTGCCGGACATTCATTACCACACAGTCAAGGCCTTGTTCCAAGACAACAAATTAGATTTTGTCAAGGCCTTGTGCCAATATAGTAGATTGTCTCATGAGACATACCGATTAATCAAGGAGCTATAGCAGGCTCAATCCATTAGTTACTAAGTCCGATTCCTTCCTCAGATTAAATGGTTTAGACATAAAATATCAATTCATATAAAATCTAGCATGAGAAATGTAAATAAATTATCCATAAACCATGAATTGTGTAAAAATAACATATCCACAGTCAAACATATCACACAACCTTCAATACAATATGAAATATTTTTATCATAATAAATCAACTTCAAACATTTTTCAAATCCATCAACGGATGTTGAAATAGATGAAAATGAATTGTAAAACTATTTGAGAGAAACATCCCATTTTCATGAAAACATTTATAAGTAACATAATTTAAAAAGGAATAAATTTAAAGACATTTTTGAATCGAAGTGTCCCATACCACTTTGAAATTGTTCAAAGGAATTAACATTTTAAAAACATTCATGTCTATATAAATAAATCCTTAAAAATAATTTTGAAAATATTGACATTAATGGGAATTATTTTGAAGAATAAATATTTAAAACATTTAAAAATTTGTTTTAGTATAAAATTTCCATTAAAAATAATACCTTTTAAACCTCTTTTATGGGACATGGAAATTTATATTAAATATGTCCTAGTAGATACTAACGTAAAAACAACATCAGATAATAAAGAGATTGCGAAATTAACCATTTCCTTGTACTTTTCCTTGGTTGAGGGTAGGTTAAGATCCTATATAATGATGAAATAATTTTTATTAAATTATACAAGAATTATATACATTAATATGATATCATATATTATCTTTTAAAATTTCTTTGTTAATAATATCATAGTAATATCGTCGTTTTTGGTGTTAATGGATTTGTTTTCCTTTATATTATTTGTTACGTAAGTAATTTTTTTTATGAATAGGATGTACCATATTCATATTAAGAATTATATGAAGTCATTAAACGTTATTTTTAATCATCTAATTAAAATTAGTCTTTAATGGATACGATGGGCAATGAATCTCATCGTGTTTTTGTAGACGGTAATCCGTACGTACGCACGAGCGACGATATAATTTATTTGATGTTAAAATAAAATATAATTGGATGGTATATCATATATATAGAATAATTATCTTGTTATATTTATTATTTATATCAATTACATATCACTATTATACCCATCCAAATAATAATATATTGAATAACAATTACACCACAACGTGGAGACGGTAAGCCGTACGTACACACGTATGGTGACATGTCATTCAAAGGATGGATAGAATAATGAATATGGTTTTACCATATTTATAATAAAATCATTGTATATAGAAGATACTGGAGTTATTATTTTAGAATGTAAACAATACATAATGAGGAAGTGGAAGAAGAAAAAGAACTTGAAAGAGGTGATGAAATATTTACCTTTTCTTATGTTCTTCCCTTCTGATTTGATCAAAAGGGCTCCATATGTTGGATTTATGACTAATGGAAGGCCTATATGATGAAGTTAGGATAGTTTAGAGGGTATTTGGGTATGTTTTGGCTGATCCAAATGTCTTTGATGATCTGAATTAGAGAGAAGGGGGGTGCCTTTATATAAGAGGGGTGATGGGCACCTTTGGAAAATCTAGAAATCTTATATTATAATAAAATAATTTTCGATTTATAATGGATTAAAATTAATTATTTAAATTATAACGTGGTTATGGGTTTAAAACCACTCATCCAAAAAAAATTAGATAGGTTTGGGTCACTATAATTTCTTTTTCTTTTAGATTTAACTCTTAGTTAACTAGTTTGACACTAACCATGTCTCTTTGTATTTTTAAACAATACAGTTAATGAACTTACTATAAACTACAAAAATAACCCCAAATGGTTAATTAATGATACTCCTATAATTATATAATTCTTTTATCTGACCCTTAGATTTTTAAGAATATAATATCAATTAATATTATAATAATTATTTTAAAAACTCTTTTATGACAATTTTGACACTAATTGGTGTTTTGTTTTTGATAAATTCATAACAGCATTATTAAAACAAAAAAAATTCATATAACCAATCCTAAAATGTCATATTGACATATAAAATTATCAGAATTCATAAAATGTATCAAATTAGATTTATTTCGATATTTATAATATCTATTTTTTTTAATATTTCATTAATTAGGTAATTACAACATCATAATTGTTTCATAAATAAATTATATTATTTAATATCTATAAATTCTAAATAAACAACCATTATGTAGGAAACATTTTTATCTTTATAATGAATATTTATATTTTATCTTATCTTATGTGTAACCCTATATTAAAAATGGTTTTGTTATTAATCATTGAATTTATCACTTTTAGATCTTCTTCGAATTAAATAATAATAAATGTTGTAATCTAATCCATGTGGACCTAAAGGATCATATTTTATTCCTAAGGTAGTTTATTGTACTAATTGCACTTATCCAATTTAATTAGGACATGTTTTAGGGTAAAAATAATATCATTTTTACCCTTAGTTACCCTATTTACTTTTAATATTGGAAAATAAAAGTAAAAAGTTAATATTCACCAAAAATTATTTTCTTCTCATTAAACCAAATTTTACTAACTAATATTAACCGTGTCTTTTGAAATTTTGAAATTCAACTCACAAATGTGGTAAAAGTTTGTTTTATATAATTTTTCAAATGCTCCTAAAAGTTGGGTAAAAGATGTTAATAAGTTTAATAATGTTTTTTATATATCAAAAATTATTATAAGCTGACTCCAATGAATTAGATTGAACATATATTCGTATTATGTATCTATATTTACCTAAAATAAATTTACATATAATAAAAATTTATTTAAATAAAATTTTGGTTTTAAACAATACCCTTATGGTTTTATTATAAGGCCCCGACCTTAAACCGTAATTAATATTGAATTAAATGAATAAATCACATTGAGGATCATTTCGGGTGTATAGTTTTAGAAAATTAGGTCATAAAAATTACATCTCAAAAGATTACATAGTAGACACTTCTACTAAGCTTCCATAAAATAAAAAAACACTTAAAAAGAAACATGTCTAGTTCCATGTTTTAGATAGCATGTCTTTCCTTGATCTTATCCTTGACCCTATTCATCTTTAAGTCCTGTGGAAAACATTTCAAAAACATGGGATGAACATAAAAATCCTAGTAAAGGATACACAAATAAGGAAAACTGTCAGTTTTTCAAAACAACATGTAAACCATGAATACTTTACCAAAGTAATAGATTTCACCTTTATGAAGTAGTAAAAACTCTTCACTGAATAAAAGACCATTACTTGCACTTTTGTAACCAAAAGTTTACTATAAAACCCATATAAAGAACACATCACATAAAAAGGTAGCTTGGGACATAAACATACTTAAATGGAATAACCATACGGTCGACTTCCACACATACTTAATGGAATAGCCATACGACCGACTTCCATACCCAATGCATTGGAGGTTATAATGTAACCACCCGTCCTGTTATTCACGGCACCACTCGGCATATGGTTTATCACGTAACCACCCGTAAAATATCCAAGCACCATCATTAAACATAAAATATTGAACATATAAACATTTCAATAACAAAATTTCTTTTGCAATCAGAATAAGTAATTCCAAGATATTTAATTAATCAATCCATTTTCAAAAATCATTCAAAATGGATTTTGGAATCAAAGTGTCCCATACCACTTTGAAGATTTTATTAGAATTATAATATTAAAACATTAATGTCCATATAAATAAATACTGAAAACCATTTTGAAAACATGGACATTAATGATAAAGATTTATAATAATAAATCTTTAAAACACTTAAAACGATATTTCTGTTAAAGAGTTTTTAACAAAATGAGAGACTCTTGAATACAAATAATTGCAGAAAAACATTTAATCTGAACTATATAATATAATGAAAATAAAGGGAATCATGATATAATATGTCAAATGAATGTATACGCACCATATAAGAGTGAATTGGTGCATATCAACAATGAAGTCTCAATAGAAATGTAAAATGAGATGAAATCCATTATAAAGAAGGTATCCTTAAATTAAGGATAAATCAATCTCATAATTATGTGTGACAAATATAAATACACCCAATATAAGTGTATATTAAGTGTAAAACAATCAAAGGTCATTCACACATTTTCAAAGGATGACATATTCAATAACTACATGTTGAACCCAAAGAAATCAAAATTTGGTTACGAAGTTCCCTTGGTAAAATTCGACAGCCTAACGGCGTCACATAAAATTTTACAAAAAGGGTTAATGAGACAGATAAAGGGTATCTCATCACGTGGAAATAAAATTTACAGAAATATGGATATATAAGAACATATCCCAACATAATATTATGTGAATTAAAATACATAACAAAAGAAGTCTTTTAAAAATAGGAGGGTGAAAGGTCCCCTTACCGAGTTGGGTAACTTTCGAAAAGTACACCCCATGGAAGAAGGGTCATACAATAAAGATGTAAATATTGATAAATGAAATTATAATACAAAAAGTCTATAATAATGGTAAGTACATACTCCATTCAATGTAAATAGTGGGAAACGTAGCATTAATGTCACAGGAATAAAAGTGAGATGAAAAGTCCCTTACAAAAACTCGGCAGCCTAACGACGCCACTTAAAACATCCAATATTGGATTTATGAGATAAAATTGGGTCTCTCATAATATGAACATAAAAATTAAAGTATTATTAATATAAAATAACATCCCCAAACATAATAAAGTAGAGCTTAAAAGGAATGACATAAAAGAGTGTACATAAAAAGAAAGAGAGAGGTAGGATCTCTTACCTCAAGTATGACTTGTCTTGTTCGTTTCATTATATTTCTGAATAATAAACACTGGAAAACTTATAATTTCTTAAGAATCTCTTTTAAATATTATTATTCAGTTTATATCACATATTATAATGTTATAATAATTGGTTAATGATGTGAGTTCATATTAGACGTTTTTGTCGATGTTTGGTACATGAGTCAAAAATGAACTTCTTTGAAAATGATGGTCCATGTAGTTTTGGGTAAATCATCTCCATAATATTATTAATGAATTAAATATCATATATATCCAATACATATTCATTTTATACTACTCCATAACATTTTGAGATAAAAATAAATGAAGTGCACCTTTCATGGAGACGGTAGGCCGTACGTACGCATGAAAGCTACTTTCATTTCTTTGTCATATTAATGGAATTAAAAATAATTGAGATATATATATTATAATTACAGTATAATATATAAGTAATATAGGTCACATGTGTTCATTAATTTCATTATTTACATATTCCATGTATTGCATGAACGAGTCACATCACTTGAGGGGGAGGTAGTCCACACTTTCTCGTATGAAATAATCGCATTTGCACAAAATGAAAAGAATAAAGGAATGTATAAAATTCATAAGCATATAGAAAACATAAATACCATATATTTAATATATAAATTATAGTTACATAATAATCTCCACCATTAAAGGTGTTAAAAGAAGATTGAACAATCATCGTTTCGTGAGGCAGAAATTCTCCAATCATAGAAACAATATGTTCTTTAATCAGTAGATGAAGGTGTGTGTAATTTTAGATCTAATACTTAACATAAAAACATCCTAGTATATTTAATATACTGGTGTTGTTACAAAATAAAGTAATAAAAAGATTTTATAGGGTTGGAGAAGCAAAATATACAAAAGAACGCAAGTGAATACATTGCCTTAAAATCGAGTAACTCTTCTTGATTTGAGCTCAAAGGCTTCCTTGGAAAGGATTCTGCCCAATGGTGAGACTTCAAGGAGTAAGAGAGGGATGCGTAGAGACAAAATGGGCAGGTTTTGGACGAGCCAAAGGCTTTAGAGGTGTGGGTAAGGTGGTAGAGGTGGGTTCTTTTATAAGAGGAGAGGAGGGGCACTCTTGGAATGTTAAAAAGGCTACTTTATTGTAAAATGATTTTTGGATAAAAAAGGTCCCAAAATTATAAATTTTGAGTATAAGCTGATAAGGGTTCTAAATACACTAATCCAATAGGTTTTTGATATGTTTAGGTCTTGGATTTTACATTATCATTTAATTTTATTTAAATCGTTAAATAATGAGGTAATCGCTGCATCATCATGATTTCATAAATAATTTAACTTATTTAATGTCAAAAAATTATAAAAAAAATATCATGATCTATGAAATCTTCTTATCTTTCTCATTAATATTTATAGTAAAAAATATGACTTGAATAACCCCATGTAATTTTTTTTAGTAAAACAACAAATGTTTGTGACATTTAAATTTTAACTTTAAATAAAAGTTATTAATGTCATTTTCCATCCAAAGTGGCTCCATGGGGTCCCCAAGTTGACCCATGGATTTTCTTGGTCTGCCATGACTCATCCAATAAGGGTAGTACATGTGTCAAGGTCATTTTATATTATTAAAACATTATTTTTTCCTTAATTTACACTAACTACCTCTAATCACGATTAAATACATAAAAGTTACTATTCACCAAAAAATTATTTTAATCCCATTGAACAAAGTTTTACATCTTAATGAAATCCATGTATTAAAAATTTTTTAAAATCAAATCACAAATGTTGTAAAGTTTCAATTAAATGAAAAATCAATTTTTAAACTCCCACTTCGTGGTTTCCCATTAATCTAAAATTGATGTTTTTCAGAAAAATACCAAAAATTCCCCTAAGCTATATTTGATATTCCGAATTCAAAAATGATGTCTATTTTAAAAAATTCAAAAAATATATGTTTAATTAATTAATTTAATAATTAATTACCGCTTTCAAAAGAAATAGCGTGTTTTTAAGAAACAATATCTATTGAAAGATTGACACTAGTTTAAGTCCAATTTCAAAGTGAAAATTAATTCCAATGACCACTATTGGATTAAATGGTAAAAATATATTCTAATTTGACTTTAAAAATAATTCAAAATATAATCTAATCATATAAATAAATTAGATTAAATAGAGGTTTTGAATTAAAATACAATATTTTTCACTATTCATTAAAAAATGAACTTTATCGGAAAAATACCAAAAATTTACACAAAGTAAATTTTGTTGTCCAAATTCTAAAGAAGAAATTTATTTTGTCAAATATAACACATAAAATTGTCAAAAAGTGTATTTAAAAGAGGTTCGCCATCAAAAGGCGGTTAATCGACCTTTTAAAGTATATTAGAATGTTTACTCTTAAAATTTGATTCATTTTCATTATTAATCCTCTAAAATTTATTGTAAAAAGTAAAAATATTTGACAAACATATATAATAATTTTGTAGTTAGTTCCATTCTTTCCCGCCATTACAATGTCTAGGCATTAGCTACCATTTAAAATAATATTATTTTATTATTAGAGTGCAACGTAAGATTTCAAAGGAACTCGTTGTCGCGTATTCGGTACGCCATAGAGCATATCATTCCATTTAAAGTAATATTAATATTTTTTTTCACAAATAGGGATAAATATAAAAATTTCATATTATTTATTTACCTGGGGTGTTGCATCCTTCCCCCCTTTTGGGAATTGCGTCCTCGCAATTTTAAAATTGTGCTCAGAAACATCATTGAATGTCCCACATCGGAACAAGAGTCGGTAAAATAATCACTTTAAAAGAAAAAAAGATAAGTACAGAGGTCACCCGAGCTAACCCATACTATGATTCCATGTAGGAAAACATGGATATGGAAGAAAAAGCAAAGGGTCATGTTCTGAGGGAGAGTGATAGAAAACATGTTTAGGAGAAAGTTAACCACAAGAAAATCACAAACCTGTGGTGGGTTAAACGGTATTCGATTTCCCAGTAGGAAAAGTTAATAGACAACATTTTTTTTAATGTTACTTTTCATTGAAGAATTTATTTTTGATATTAAGGAAACATACTTACTTGTCATGTGGACTTTCTAATTTTACTATATTTCTTACAGAAACTCATACTTTCTCCAAATGATGAGTATTTAGGAAGACTTGTTTACATTAAGAGATCTATAATCAACTTATTGAGAATCACCTAATCCACAAAAGAGAACTATATATTTCCCATGTCTTTAGACAAAAACCAGAACCAGAAACCAAAAAGGTTAGTATGAGATCATATAATCCAAAAAAGGATCATCCTTCATAAAAAGAAAATCTATTCATATTCTCCAAAATTTTTCCAACAAAACGCAATGATCAACAAAGACCATTAGATAAACAATTGTCCATAAAATTCTTCAAAGTAAACAAAACTAAGATTGAAACCCAAATATTTGAAGGATTTAATCACATAGTCTTCCAAGGTAAAAATTAACTTTTATCTCCAAATAACATCAGGTCCTCTAAAATTCTCATATTGAAAAGTAATTAACCTATTCACATATCCTCCATGATAGGTTAATCATTTCCATTGATAACCCAAAATAAATGTACTCTTGATTATTAAAATTATCTAACTAAAAAGAATTAGTCAAACTAACCAGGGGCTTCACGTAGTCCAGTGGTAGGCGATAAATACCAGTCGCACTTTGGTTGTGGGTTCGATTCCTGCAGATTTGTCCGACGCGATGGGTTGTCACATGGTCTGTGTGTTGTCCCTTTTTCCAAAACAATATAATTCTCAAAACATTCCCCAAAAAGAGATAAATAATCAAAAATAACCATAACATAATTTAACCTCACTTTTATCTCAATTCTTTCACTTTCCATCATAACATATTGTAACCAATAATTACCTCAAAACTAAGGATCATATAAACCCAAATGGTTATTTATAACTATGTCCAAAAAAGAACAGATAATTATTCTTTGAATAAAATTTTTATATATCAAACATCAGGGTTACACATACTATAAAAAGTATTCTAATGTAACCCCATCATCAAAAGAGACGTAATAATCTTAATAATTTCACCATAACTCTTAAAGCCCTTACATGTTGACTTCTTACTTATTCAACATTCTTCATGATCCATTAACCATTCTTTTCCAACTTATTCTGAAATACATCGTTCCTACAAACAAAATCAGGAATAATATCCTATGATTCCAAAATATGAAAACAAATGTTAAGAAATAATCCATACCTTTGATTGGTCATTTTCAGTTTCTTCATCCTCAATCGGAATGGAATTAGGTATTGGTAAACGAATATTTGTATGATCTTGGTGATCCCATTCCCGAAACATCATCATAGGACATGTGTTTGCATAATGACCATGCACACCACATTTAAAACATTCAATTGATCCCTTAAAAAGAACTTCTTTCCCTTTCCTCGAGTCAACTGGATGCTTCCTTTTTCAATGGCAGGTTATTGCTTTATGACCATCATTTCCACATCTATAGCATATTTCTGTCCCTTTGAAACATTTTCCTAGGTGTTTCTTTCCACATCTTTGACACATAAGTTTTTGAACACACATACCTTTATGATTATTACATGTAGTTCCTTATGGATTTGTTTCTCTCATATACGATGCCTTATAGAAATCACCAAGGTTTGGGTAGTCAATCATGACTTCAGATAGTTGGTTGAGGAAAAACACAAGAGTTCTCATTGTAGCTCCCATATCATTTATTTTCTCGCTTAGAAAACTGTCATAGTTTCCTTCACATCCACTGTTACTTTGGTGCCTGCTATTTCCAGTCATTCACTAAAACCAAAAAGGTCAGTGTGAGTATATCAAAAAAACCATCATGTACTAATGAGGAAGATAAACACTAAGATATACTTACTCATTCACTTATCTAAAACTATGACTCTTTAAGAAATCCTAACCATTATGGTAATTTCAATTATTCTTAGAGAATACCCTAACCTCTAAATTTCTCTAAACTGAACTTTGATACCAACTATAATGCCCCAGCCTTAAACCTTACTTAATATTGAATTAAATGAATAATTCACATTGAGGATCATTACAGGTTTAGAGTTTTAGAGAATTAGTTCATAACTATTAAATCTCAAAAGATTACATAGTAGACACTTCCACTAAGTTTCCATAAAATAAAAAAAACACTTAAAAAGAAACATGTCTTGTTCCATGTTTTAGATAACATGTCTTTCCTTGATCCCATCCTTGACCCTAACCATATTTAAGTCATGTGGAAAACATTTCAAAAAATTGTGATGAGCATTAAAAGCCCAGTAAAGGATACAAAAAGAAGGAACACTGTTAGTTTTTCAAAACACAAGTAAACCATGAATAATTTACCAAAGTAATACTTTTCACCTTTATGAAGTAGTAAAAAATATTCACTGAATAAAAGACCATTACTTACACTTTTGTAACCAAATGATTACCATAAAACCCATATAAAGAACACATAACATAAAAAAGGTAACATGGGACATAAACATACTTAAATGGAATAACCATACGGTCGACCTCCACACATACTGAATGGAATAGCCATACGACCGACTTCCATACCCAATGCATTAGAGGTTATAACGTAACCACCCATCCTAGTATTCATGGAACCACCCGTCATATGTTTTATCACATAACCACACATAAAATGTCCAAGTACCATCATTACAAATAAAATATTGAAAATATAAACATTTAAATAACAAAATATCATTTTCAATCAATATATGTAATTCTACGATATTGAATTAATCAATCCATTTTAAAAAATCATTTAAACTAGGTTTTTGAATCAAAGTGTCCCATACCATTTTGAAGATTTTATTGGAATTATAATTTTAAAACATTAATGTCCATATAAATAAATACTGAAATCCATTTTGAAAACATGGAAATTAAAGATAAATATTTAGAAAAATAAATCTTTAAAACATTTAAAAAGATATTTTTGTTAAAGAGTTTTTAACAAAATGAGAGACTCTTGAATATAAATAATTATGGAATAAAATTTAAACCAAACTTTATAATATCATGAGAATAAAGGGATTCATGATATAATATTTCAAAGGAATGTATACACACCATATAAGAGTGAGTTGGTGCATAACAACAATGAAGTCTCAATAGAAATGTCAAATGAGATGAAATCCATTATAAAGAAGGTATCCTTAAATTAAGGATAAATCAATCTCATAATTATGTGTAAAAATTTTAAATACACCCAATATAAGTGGATATTAAGTGTAAAACAATAAAAGGTCATTCACACATATTCACAGGATGACATATTCAATAACTACATGTTGAACCCAAAAAAATCGAAATTGGGTTACGAAGTTTCCTTGGTAAAATTCGACAGCATAACAGCGTCACATAAAATTTTACAAAAAGGGTTGATGAGAGAGATAAAGGGTATATCATTACTTGGACATAAAATTTACATAAATAAGGATATATAAAAACATATCCCAACATAATACAATGTGAATTAAAATACATAACAAAAGAAGTCTTCTAAAAAGAGGAGGGTGAAATGTACCCTTACTGAGTTGGGTAACTTTCAAAAAGTACACCCCATGGAAGAAGGGTCATAAAATAAAGATTTAAATACCCATAAATGAAATTATACTACAAAAAATTTATAATAATGGTAAGTACATACACCACTCAAAGTAAATAGTGGCAAACGTAGTATAAATGTCACGGGAATAAAAGTGAGATGAAAAATCCCTTACGAAAACTCGGCAGCCTAACGACGCCACTTAAAACGTCCAAAAATAGATTTATGAGATGAAATAGGGTCTCTAATAATATGAACATAAAAATTAAAGTATTATTAATATAAAAGAACATCCCCAAACATAATAATGTTTATCTTAAAAGGAATGACATAAAACAATGCACCTAAAAAGAAAGAGATGGGTATGTTCCCTTACCTCAAGTCTGACTTGTCCTGTTCGTTTCTTTATATTCCAGAATAATAAACTTTGGTCAATTAACAATTTCTTAAGGACATCTTTTAATTATTATTATTCAGTTTATGTCACATATTATAATGTTATAATAATTTTTTAATAATGTGAGTTCATATAAGACGTTTTTGTCGATGTTTGGTACATGAGTCAAAAATAAACTTGTTTGAAAATGATTGTCCATGTAGTTATGAGTAAATCATCTCCAGAATAGTATTAATGATTTAAATATCATATATATCCATTAAATATTTATTTTATACTACTCCATTACATTTGGAGATAAAAAGAAATGAAATTCACCCTTCATGGAGACGGTAGGTCGTACATACGCATGGACACTACTTTCATTTCATTGACATTTTAATGGAATTAAAAATAATTGAGATATATATATATTTTAAATCCAGTATAATATATATGTAATATTTTCAAATATTTTCATTAATTTCATTCTTTACACATTCCATGTATTTTATGAATGAGTCACATCACTTGAGGGGGCGGTAGTCCACACTTCCTCGTATAAAATTATCGCATTTGTACAACACAAAAAGCATAAAGGAATGTAAAAAATTCAGAAGCATATAGAAAAAATAAATACCATATATATCATATATAAATTTTAGTGACATCATAATGTCCACCATTAAAGGTGTTAAAAAAAAGATTGAACAATCATCGTTTCGTGAGGCAGAAATTCGTCAACCACAGAAACAGTATGTTCTTTAACCAGTAGATGAAGGTCTGTGTAAGTGTAGCTATAATACATTACATAAACACATCCTAGTATATTGAATATAGTGGTGTTGTTACAAAATAAATGAATAAAAATATTTTATAGGGTTGGATAAGCAAAATAAAACAAAAGAACACAAGTGAAGACATTATCTTAAAATCGGGTAACTATTCTTGATTTGAGTTAAAAGGCTTACATGGAAAGGATTATTCCCAATGGTGAGGCTTCAAGGAGTAATATAGGGATGTGTATAGACAAAATGGTCTGGGCTTGGATGAGCCAAAGGCTTGAGAGGTGTGGGTAAGGTGGTAGAGGTGGGTGCCTTTTATAAGAGGAGAGGAGGGGCACTCTTGGAAAGTTAAAAAAGGTTACTTTATTATAAAATGCTTTTTCGATAAAAAAAGTCCCTCAATTTAAAATTTATAGGATAAGGTGATAAGGGTTCTAAATCCAACCATACAATAGGTTTTTTAAAAGTGTAGGTCTTATATTTTACATTATCTTTTCATTTTATTTAAATCGTTAAATAATGAGGTAATTGCTGCATCATCATGGTGTCATAAATAATTTAATTTATTTAATGTCTAAAAATTATAAAAAAAATATCATGATGTAGGAAATCTTTTTACCTATCAAATTAATATTTATAGTAAAAAATATGACTTTTATAACCCCATGTAAAATTAATTTAGTAAAACAACACATGTTTGTGTCATTTTAATTTTAACTTTAAATAAAAGTTATTAATGTCATTTTCCAACCAAAGTGGCTCCATGGGGTCCCAAAGTTGAAACATGGATTTTTTGGTCGGCCATGTCTGATCCAATAAGGGTAGGACATGTTTCCAGGTCATTTCATATTATTAAAACATTATTTTTTCCTTAATTTACACTAATTACCTCTAATTGCGATTAAAAACTTAAAAGTTACTATTCACTAAAAAATTATTTTATTCCCATTCAAAAACGTTTTACATCCTAATGACAACCGTGTATGTTGGATTTTTGAAAATCAAATCACAGAAGTGGTAAAGTTTCATTTAAACGAAAAATCAGTTTTTAAACAACCACTTAGTGGTTTCACTATTCATCTAAAATTGTAGTTTTTCAGAAAAATTCCAAAAATTCACCGTAAGCTATATTTGATATTCCGGATTCAAAAATGATGTCTATTTTACAAAATTAAAAACATATTAGTTTCATTAATTAATTTAATAATTAATTCCCGCTGTCAAAACAAATAGTGTGTTTTTAAGAAACAATATCTGTTAAAAGATTGACACTAGTTTAAGTGCATTTTCACAGTGAAATTAATTCCAATGACCACTATTGGATTAAATGGTAAAAATATATTCTAATTTCACTTTAAAACTAAATCAAACTATAATCTTATCATATAAATAAATTATCTTTAAAAGAGGTTTTGAATTAAATTACATCATTTTTCACTACATTAAAAAATTAACAATATAAGAAAAATACCAAAAATTTACACAAAGTAAATTTTGATGTCCCGATTCTAAAGAAGATTTTTATTTTGTCAAATATAACACATAAAATTGTCAAAAAGTGGATTTAAAAGAGGTTCTCCATCAAAAGGCGGTTAATCGACCTTTTCAAGAATATTAGAATATTTACGCTTAAAATTGGATTCATTCGCATTTTTAATCCTCTAACATTTATTGTAAAAAGTAAAAATATTTGACAAAACATATAATAATTTTGTAGTTAGTTCCGTTATTTCCTTCTCTTACAATGGATACGAATTAACTACCATTTAAAATAATATTATTTTATTATTAGAGTGCAACGTAAGTTTTCAAAGGAACTCGTTGTCGCGTATTAGGTACGCCATCGAGCATAGCGTTCGATTTAAAGTAATATTAATTTTTTTTCACAAATAGGGATAAATATAAAAATGTCATATTCTTTATTTACCTGGGGTGTTACATCCTTCCCCACTTTTAGGAATTGCGTCCTCACAATTTTAAAATTGGTCTCAGAAACATCATTGAAAGTTCTACATCGGAACAAGAATCGGTAAAACAATCACATTAAAAGAAATAAAGAGAAGTACAGAGGTCACCCGAGCTAACCCATACTTGGATTCCATGTAGTAAAACTTGGATATGGACGAAGAATCAAAGGCTCATGTTCTGAGGGAGTGTGATAGAAAACATGTTTAGGATAAAGTTAACCACAAAAAAATCACAAACTTGTTGTGGGTTAAACGGTACTCGATTCCCCAGAAGGAAAAGTTAATAGACAACATTTTTGTTTTAAGTTACCATTCATTGAGGAATTTATTTTTGATCTTAAGGAAACATACTTACTTGTCATGTTGAATTTCACCTTTTACTATATTTCTTACACAAACTCATACATTACCCAAATGATGAGTATTTAGGAAGACTTTATTACATTAATTGAGCTATAATAAACTTATTGATAATCACCAAATCCACACAAGAGAACTATATATTTCCCATGTCCTTAGACAAAAACCAAAACCAAAAACCAAAAAGGTTAGTATGAAATCAGATAATCCACAAAAGGATCATCCTTTATAAAAAGAAAATCTATTCTTAATCTCCATAATTTGTGCATCAAAACCCAAAGTTCAACGAAGATCATTCCATAAACAATTTTCTATAAAATTCTTCAAAGTAAACCAAACTAAGATTGAAACCCAATTATTTGAAGGATTTAATCACATAGTCTTCCAATGTACAAATTAACTTTTATCTCCAAGTAACATCAGTTTCTCTTAAATTCTCATATTGAGAAGTAATTAACCTATTCACATATCCTCCATGATTGGTTAATCATTTCCATAGATAACCCAAAATAAACTTACTCATGATTCCTAAAATTATCTAACTAAAAAGAATTAGTCAAAATAACCAGGGGATTCACGTAGTCTAGTGGTAGGCGATAAATACCAGTCACACTTTGGTTGTGGGTTCGATTCCCACAGCTTTGTCCGACTCGATGAGTTGTCACACGGTCTGCATGTTGTCCCTTTTTCAAAAACTATATAATTCTCAAATCATTCCCCCAAAATAGATAAAATCATCAAAAATAACCATAACATAATTTAACCTCAATTTTATCTAATGCCTTTCACTTTCCATCATAACATATAGTAACCCATACTTACCTCAAAAGTAAGGATCATATAATCCCAAATGGTTCTTTATAACTATGTCCACAAAAGAACAGATAATTATTCCTTGAATAAAATTTTCATATATCAAACATCAAGGTTACACATACTATAAAAAGTCTTCTAATGTAACCCCATCATCAAAAGAGACTTAATACTCTTATGAATTTCACCATAACTCTTGAAGCCCTTACATGTTGACTTCTTACTTATTCAACAGTCATCATGATCCATTAACCATTACTTTCTAACTTATTCTGAAATAATTCTTTCCTTAAAAAAATCAGGAATAATATCCTAAGATTCCAAAATAGGAAAAGAAATGATAAGAAATAATCTATACCTTTGATTGGTAATTGACAGTTTCTTCATCCTCAATCGGAATGGCATTAGGTATTGGTAAACGAATATTTTTATGATCTTGGTGATCCCATTCCTGAAATTTCTTCATAGGACATGTGTTTACATAATGACCATGCACACCACATTTAAAACATTCAATTGATCCCTCAGAAATAACTTCTTTCCCTTTCCTTGAATCAACTAGATGCTTCCATTTTCCATGGCATGTTCTTGCTTTATGAACTTCATTTCAACATCTATAGCATATTTCTGTCCCTTTGAAACATTTTCCTAGGTGTTTCTTTCCACATCTTTGACACATAGGTTTTTGAACACACATAACTTTATGATTATTACCTTTATTTCCATTGGGATTTGTTTCTCGCATATATGATGCGTTATAGAAATCACCAAGGTTTAGGTAGTCAATCATGACTCCAGATAGTTGGTTGAGGATAAACACCAGAGTTCTCATTGCAGCTCCCATATCATTTAGTTTCTCTCTCAGAAAACTTTCACAGTTTCCTTCACATCCACTGTTACTCTGGTGCCTGCAAGATCCAGCCATTTACTAAAACAAAAAAGGTCATTGTGAGTATATCAGAAAAACCATCATGTACTAATGAGGAAGATAAACACTAAGATATACTTACTCATTCACTTTATCTAAAACTAGGACTCTTTCTGAAATCCTAACCATTACGGTAATGTATCTTATGATTAGAGAATAACCTAACCTCTAAATTTATCTAAACCGACCTTTGATACCAACTATAAGGCCCCGGCCTTAAACCTTACATAATATTGAATTAAATTAATAATTTACATTGAGGATCATTTCAGGTTTAGAGTTTTATAGAATTAGGTCATAAATATTACATCTCAAAAGAATACATAATAGACACTTCTACTAAGTTTCCATAAAATAAAAAAACACATAAAAATAAACATGTCTAGTTCCATGTTTTCGATAGCATGTCTTTCCTTGATCCCATCCTTGAACCTATTCATCTTTAAGTCCTGTGGAAAACATTTCAAAAACTTGGGATGAGAATAAAAATCCCAGTAAAGGATACACAAAGATGGAAAACTGTTAGTTTTTCAAAACAACAAGTAAACCATGAATAATTTACCAAAGTAATACTTTCCACCTTTATGAAGTAGTAAAAACTCTTCACTGAATAAAAGAACATTACTTACCCTTTTGTATCCAAAAGATTCCCATAAAACCCATATAAACAACACATAACATAAAAAGGTAACTTGGGACATAAACATACTTAAATGGAATAACCATAAGGTCGACTTCCACACATACTTAAGGGAATAGCCATACGGCCGACTTCCATACCCAATGCATTGGAGGTTATAACGTAACCACCCGTCCTGGTATTCACGGCACCAACCGTCATACGATTTATCACGTAACCACCCGTAAAATGTCCAAGTACCACCATTACACATAAAATATTTAAAATATAAACATTTCAATAACAACATTTCATTTGCAATAAAAATATGTAATTCCAAGATATTGAATAAATCAATCCATTTTAAAAAATCATTTAAATAAGATGTTTGAATCAAAGTGTCCCATACCACTTTGAAGCTTTTATTGGAATTATAATTTTAAAACATTAATGTCCCTATAAATAAATACTGAAAACCATTTTGAAAAAATGGACATTAAATATAATTATTTAGAATAACAAATCTTTAAAACATTTAAAACGATATTTTTGTTAAAGAGTTTTTAACAAAATGAGACACTCTTGAATACAAATAATTGAGGAATAACATTTAAACCGAACTTTATAATATCATGAGAATAAAGGGATTCTTGATATAATATGTCAAAGGATAGTATACACACCATATAAGAGTGAATTGGTGCATAAAAACAATGAAGTCTCAATAGAAATGTAAAATGAGAGGAAATCCATTATAAAGAAGGTATCCTTAAATTAAGGATATTTCAATCACATAATTATGTGTGACAAACAAAAATACACCCAATATAAGTGGATATTAAGTGTAATAAAATAAAAGTTCATTCACACATATTGAAAGGATGAAATATTCAATAACTACATGTTGAACCCAAAGAAATCGAAATTGGGTTACGAAGTTCCCTTGGTAAAATTCGACAGCCTAACGACGTCACATAAAATTTTATAGAAAGGGTTAAAGAGAGAGATAAAGGATATCTCATCACTTGGACATAAAATTTATATAAATAAGGACATATAAGATCATATCCCAACATAATAGTATGTGAATTAAAAGACATAACAAAAGAAGTCTTTTAAAAAGATGAGGGTGAAAGGTCCCCTTACCAAGTTGGGTAACTTTCGAAAAGTACACCCCATGGAAGAAGGGTCATAAAATGAAGATGTAAATACCCATAAATGAAATTGTACTACACAAAGTGTATAATAATGGGCAGTACATACACCACTCAAAGGAAATAGTGGCAAACGTAGCATAAATGTCACGGGAATAAAAGTGAGATGAAAATTCCCTTACGAAAACTCGGCAGCCTAACGGAGCCACGTAAAACATCCAAAAATGGATTTAAGAGATCAAATAGGGTCTCTCATAATATGAACATAAAAATTACAGTGTGAGTAATATAAAACAACATCCCCAAACATATGTAATTTTAGATTAAAAGTAATGACATAAAAGAGTGTACTTAAAAAGAAAGAGAGGGGTAGGATCCCTTACCTCAAGTCAGACTTGTCTTGTTCGTTTCTTTATATTCCTGAATAATAAACATTGGTAAATTTATAATTTATTAAGGACCTATATTAAAGATTATTATTATGTTTATATCACATATTATAATGTTATAATAATTGGTTAATAATGTGAGTTCATATCAGACGTTTTTGTCGATGTTTGGTACATGAGTCAAAAATGAACTTGTTTGAAAATGATTGTCCATGTAGTTATGAGTAAATCATCTCCAGAATAGTATTAATGATTTAAATATCATATATATCCAGTACATATTCATTTTATACTACTCCATAACATTTGGAGATAAAAAGAAATGAAATTCATCCTTCATGGAGACGGTAGGCCGTACGTACGCATGAACGCTACATTCATTTCATTGTCATATTAATGAAATTAAAAATAATTTAGATATATATATTATAATTACAGTATTATATATATGTAATATAGGTCACATAAGTTCATTAATTTCATTCTTTACACATTCCAGGTATTGCATGAACGAGTCACATCACTTGAGGGGGCTGTAGTCCACACTTCCTCGTATGAAATTATCGCATTTGCACAACATGAAAAGAATAAAGGCATGTATAAAATTCATAATAATATTTGAAACATAAATTACATATATATAATATATAAAGTATAGTGAAATCATAATTTCCACCATTAAAGGTGTTAAAATATGATTGAACAATCATCGTTTCGTGAGGCAGAAATTCGCCAACCACAAAAACAGTATGTTATTTAACCAGTAGACAAAGGTGTGTGTAAGTGTAGCTCGAATCATTCACATAAAAACATCCTAGTATAATTAAGATACTGTTTTTGATACAAAATAATGGAATAAAAAGAGGTTATAGGGTTGGAGAAGCAAAATAAAACAAAAGAACACAATGGAAGACATTACCTTAAAATTGGGTGACTCTTCTTGATTTGAACTCAAAGGCTTCCTTGGAAAGGATTCATCCCAATGGTGAGGCTTCAAGGAGTAATATAGAGATGTGGAGAGACAAAATGGGTAGGGTTTGGCCGATCCAAAGGCTTGATAGGTGTGGGTAAGGTGGTAGAGGTGGGGGCCTTTTATAAGAGGAGAGGTGGGGAACTCTTGGAAAGTTAAAATGTTACTTTATTATAAAATGATGTTCGGATTAAAAAGGTCCCACAATTATAAATTTCGATGATAAGGTGATAAGGGTACTAAATCCACCCATCCAATAGTATTTCTACAAGTGTAGATCTTATATTTTACTTTATCTTTTCATTTTATTTGAATCGTTAAATAATGAGGTAATCGCTGCATCATCATCGTGTCATAAATAATTTAATTTAATTAATGTCTAAAAATATTAAAAAAAATATCATGATGTATTAAATCTTTTTAGATTTTTATTTAATATTTATAGTAAAAAATATGACTTGTATAACCCCATGTAAAAATTGTTTTAGTAAAATAACACATGTTTGTGACATTTTAATTTTAACATTAAATAAAAGTTATTAATGTCATGTTCCATCCAAAGTGGCTCCATGGGGTCCCCAAGTTGACCCATGGATTGTCTTGGTCTTCCATGACTCATCCAATAAGGGTAGGATATGTGTCAAGGTCATTTCATATTATTAAAACATTATTTTTTCCTTAATTTATACTAATTACCTCTAATCGCGATTAAAAACTTAAAAGTTACTATTCACCAAAAAATTATTATAATCCCACTGAACAGAGTTTTACATCCTAACTAAAACCATGTATGTCGGAATTTTTAAAATAAAATCACAGAAGTGGTATTGTTTCATTTAAAAGAAAAATCAGTTTTTAAACTACCACTTAGTGGATTCACTATTCATCTAAAATTGAAGTTTTTCAGAAAAATACCAGAAATTCACCCTAAGCTATATTTGATATTCTGAATTCAAAAATGATGTTTATTTTACAAAATTAAAAACATATAATTTTAATTAATTAATTTAATAATTAATACCCATTGTCAAAACAAATAGCCTGTTTTTAAGAAACAATATCTATTAAAATATTGATACTAGTTTAAGTCTAATTTTAAAGTGAAATTAATTACAAAGACCGCTATTGGATTAAATGGTTAAAATATATTATAATTTAATTTTAAAACTAATTCAAAATAGAATATAAACATATAAATAAATTATATTAAAAAGAGGTTTTGAATTAAAATATAACATTTTTCAGTATTCCTTAAAAAATGAACATTACTGGAAAAATACCAAAAATTACACAAAGTAAATTTTGATGCCCCGATTCTAAAGAAGAATTTTATTTTGTCAAATATAACAAATAAAATTGTCAAAAAATAGATTTAAAAGAGGTTCGCCATCAATAGGCTGTTAATCGACCTTTTAAAGAATATTAGAATGTTTACGCTTAAAATTTGATTCATTCGAATTTATAATCATCTAACATTTATTATAAAAAGTAAAAATATTTGACATACATATATAATCATTTTGTAGTTAGTTCCGTTCTTTCCTGCCATTACAATGGAAAGGCGTTAACTACCATTTAAAATAATATTATTTTATTATTAGAGTGCAACGTAAGATTTCAAAGGAACTCGTTGTCACGTATTGGGTACTCCATTGAGCGTAGCGTTCCATTTAAAGTAATATTAATATTTTTTTCACAAATAGAGATAAATATAAAAATGTCATATTCTTTATTTACCAGGGGTGTTACATTTACTATTAATCTAAAATTGAATGTTTTCAGAAAAATACCAAAAAATTCACCCAATGTTAATTTTGATATTCTGAATTGATAAATGAATTATATATCACCAATTTCAAAAAAAATAAGTTTCATTAATTAATATAAAATTATTTCCCATTTTCAAAACCTAAATGCGTATTTTTAAGAAATAATAACTATCAAAAGTTTGATACTTGTTTATGTCCAATTTCATATTGAAAATACATACAATGACCATAATTGGATGAAATATTAAAAATATAATCTAATTATATTTCCAAACCAATAAAATGTATAATTCAACGCTATAATTCATTTTGATTGAAAATGTTGTTTTCAGTTAAAATCTAGTATATTTTACTATTCACCCAAATATGAAAGTTATCATAAAAACACAGAAAAATTATTGAAAATAAATTCTTATGTCTTGATTCTAAATATGAATTTTATTTTGTCAAATTTTTCATATAAAATTTTCAAATATTTGATTTAAAAAGGGTTCGCCAATAAAAGGCAGTAAAATTGCATTTATTAAAAAATACTTCTTTTATCTGAAAAAAATGAATATCTTCTTACATTAGGTTTAATAAAATCATAATATAGATTCTAAAATTATATGGATTTTATAAAGTTCAAAATTCTGTTAAAAGTATTCATAACCACTTTTGAATGGCTTGTTTGGTAAGTCGTGGTTCGTTTGAACTCAATATTGTGTGTAGTGCAAGTTATTGAATTACATTGAAGAAATAATGTACTATGAAATCTTGGGGTGTCACGATATATTTTTATATTATGGATATAATATAATTGTATTATAGAGTTATTCATTTATAAATTACATTATTGTTCTGTATGAATAAATTCAAGGTACTGGTTTCCTGACAAAACATTTCACCCCTTGATACATATTAATTATTAATGATTATGTTTTCCTTGAAATAGGTTATCTAACACCCCATTAATTTATTTTATCATTTTTCTCATTCATTTAATTATATTAGAGACTTTTATCCACATTATATTTTGAATGGGATCTGAATGGTATGTTTCATATGACTGTTACGAAATTTCATCAAAAATTCTTATCTTTGGGATTTTTTATTACTCGTCGAATTTTTAGGTGGTGTTTGCGATAATTAATAAATTTTCAATATAAATTTGTCACTATATCATGTGGTTTTGTGTAAAAATTATCTCAATTTATAATTTTTTTATGACTCATATATTTTCCATGGGCCATAATTAATTATTTTTTTCTATTATATTTATATAAAGATATAATTTATTCTATAATGATGTTATATATTTTTCCACATAATTTTAAATTTAATTAATGTTTTAAACCAAATTTTCCTCCCTACGTGACTCTATTTTTCAATTAAAATAATTTTTTATTATAAATTTTTTTCATTTCATTTAATGGGTTTAATTTCTTTATCCATAGTGCAACATCACGCCATTTTTTCCAATATCTAGTAGAGACATATTTTATTTATTCCTAATTATAATTATATTTATTTTTATTCATTAAAAAATTATTTCATATCCTTTCCATGATCTACTTTTTAGATAAATTCATTTCAAAATATTTAAAATAATATATTTTAGTTATATTAGAAATTATAATAAACACATATTCATTAGGATTTATATATATTATAATCTAAATAATATTATTTTATATATAACACATATATATATATACATATATTGGTGTAGTTAAATATATAAATAAAATTCAATCGTTAAGGTTCTATATCACATGATATGATTATATGTTTTATGTATGAAATGAGGGAAGATTTGTCAAAAAAGTATTTCTATCGCTGAGATGTGGGGTTACTTGATTACATGTTTTCTTAGTGAATCATCATTGAGAATAATTTTAAAAAATTTCAAGGGTAAATTAAATATAGTATGGTTTCATCATTGAAATATTGGTGATGACATGTGGTATGAATTGTTCACCTGTTTATTGTGTGAATAATATGGGTAAAGCTTCGCTCAAATGTTTTTGTATGGAAAAGTGACAAGACTCCTTGTTTGAATGGTTTTATATACATTTGTTTCTTTCATAATACATTATTAAACTATTATTCAATGATGTTTTTTATTTATATATGATTATTATTATTCTCCATGAATCATCTTTAATTATTCTTGATATAAAAACATTTTACAATGGAATAAGTACTTTTTAATAAGATTACATATCCTTCTATATTGTCAATTGGATGACTCAAATGCATCCAAGTTATTATTTTTATTTAATGTATACCCTATCGATATTTTCCCCCATGATTATGATTTAAATCTTTATGGACTCATGATAAGTTTTACCATACAAACTGTTAGAGAACACACTCAGTTTGGGTTTTTCATTTCACTAGTTATGAAGAAATATATAACATGTGTAATTTTTAAATTGGTGTATAGAGGAGTATAATTATGGATAAATTAAATTTTATTAATGTTATTGTGCAATTATTCTTCTAGATAATAATAAATTTTTCATATTATATTTTTTGAATATTTCTGAACTGATTTAACAAAATCATGAAATTAATATATAATTTTTGTTATGAAGAGCATCTGTCCCATTCGTATGAATCAGATAAGGGATTAGAATTTTTTGGATATTAGCTTATTTACCAGGGGTTTAGACTAAATTTATTCCTCATATAATCCAATTATATATCTCTAATCTTAGTTAAATGTAAAAATATTTTGGTGAATTACAAATTCTATGGTTTCCTTGAATGTAAATTCTATTCTAGATAGTAGAATGTTGATATGGTCGTAGAGTAGATGTATATATTTTTAATAACCCTAAATTAGTTGTGTTTTTTATTAAATAAATAATTAACTAGAGAATAGAAAATATTGATAACTATATAACATTCAAGAAACTTATATCAAACTTTATTTTGATAATTCAAATGTTCCCTATGAAATATTGTGAAATATTTGAGCAGATTGAGATGATATTTAATGATGATTTCCTAATAAAAAAATAATAATGAAACAAAATCTATTTAACAAAGAGGGTAATTGGTTATAAAAAGTTATCATATGATAATAAAAAATAGAATTTTATATGGTGAATACATCTTTCAATTTAAGATTCCATATGAATATTTTTTACCTATTTTTTCTTTTTTTCTTTGAATCTTGATAAAAATTCAATCTAATAATTGTATGTATCAAGAATGAATGATATCATAAATCCAAATAAGTTTGAATAAAAAAATTATTAAACCATAGAATATCATAGAAAAATGAGTTTCCAAATATCACCAAACCAAGTGAGTCTATTATCATAATAAAAATTAAATCATAATGCATTATATATTTCTATTAGAAACATATGATTAGGATTATATTGGATATTAGTACAGATTATATAAAATATATAATAATTTTTTATCAATAGTTATAAATTAATAGTTTATAATCATTTATTAAATTCTCTTAGTAACCTAATGATTAATTTAATGCAAATTGTAAATTTTCAAAGAAAAAAATGAAAAAACATGTCTGAAGATAAGTAAATATAATTTTTCAAATGTTGTCTATTTAGAGGTTAAAATGTTTTGAGTGGTTTTTTATGATGTTTGTAGGATAGTATTTCAATCCATACAAATGATATTTGATTCAAGGTATTTGGTAGTTTAATTACATTTTGGAGTAATCGTATATAGATGTGTATGTCATTTTATGAATAGTAAGATAATAATATTTTAGAATGGAAGATATAAAAAATTTAGGGATGAATATATGATTCTTCAACTATTAAATTCCATGTAGATTTAGGTTATTTTGGTAATATAATTTTCATCGGAATATAGGATTATGATAGGTAAATCTGGGGAATAATGTGGTATAATTTTTTATTCATGAAAATAAATGTTTCTAAATGTATCTTAATTTAAAAGGATATATACCTCATTAAATTTTATAAAATAATTTTTAATAACAATATATATATTATTAAAAATAAATATTTTTAATTGGGATGTTGAAATTTATTTAATGGTGTAAAATTTAAGGAAATTAAATTCATGACATTTTATAACTAAGGTTATGATTGATATGATGTGTTACACACTGAGAATAATGTAAAAAATCAAAAAAATTAGATAATATAATTAATAAAGGGAAATAAAAATTAATTTTGAAATAAATTAAAATTTACTTCCTGTAGATTGTAAATAAGTAAATTGGATTAATATTGATGAAGGCTATTTCAATGAAAATCTATTTATATTACCTAAATTAATGTATTTCATAATAGAAAACTAAAATAATATAATTTATCTTTGTTAAATTGTATATTACAATTTAATTACTCTCATATTAAATTTTATGGATATAATTTATGTGTCTTTTCAAAAAAAACAATTTGATTTTTGGGTGAAAATATAGATTTTATAAAAATTATGTTTTTATACCTTTTCATTATGTAACTTTATGCAAGATTATTATAATACATTTTATGTAATAAAACATGTATATAATATATAAAAATATATTATTTAATATATTATTTAAAATTGGAAAATTATTTCCAACATTTTAATTACTAAATAAAACATTTGATTATACAGAATCTATTTTAAATATTTACTTCGAAAACTACTTTTTTTGTTAGAAATAATATTTTTTAATTATTTAATTTCAACATAAAATTAACTATATTTATTATAATTTTTTTTAATTATTATATACATGAATCTCATATTTTATAAAAAATTTAAACTGATTATTTACTTTTCCTGACATTTTTTACATCAAAATTTTTATCTTAAATAAATTCTTCAAACATATAAATTTATTTGATTAAATGATTTAAAAATACTAAATAAAAATTTATTAATTAATTTAATGATACAATGTAAATTATTTCATAAATTTCAATTTATATATATATAAATTAATTATGATGTTCAAATTAAAATTTTTTAAATGATAAATGTTTAGAATAAAAACCCAATATATACATTCAGTTTTCACCAAAATGAAGGGATATAGAGAATATATTCCAACATATAATTCCCCATTAATTTTTAATATTTTAGATAAATTTACCATTGTATGGTAGCCATAAATTTTTTAAAATGAAATATATTATTACAAACTAGATTTATATTCATAGAGAAAAATGAAACTCTTCAAAACATTGAAAGGATATAAAATACTTAAATTTTCATATTAAAAATTGAAAATTGGATAATAATATAACTCATACTAGCATCCAAAATCTTTACTTTAGAATTATCATTCATTAGACAATAATTTCAATGTATATTTAAAAAATTTATCTATATCTTCCCATATTATTATTACAAATAAATACATTTTTCTTTTACACCACTCCTTCCAAAATCCAATCTACCAATATTAAGATAATAAATTATTTATAAAAATTAAATTAAATAATAATTATAATAACTTGTAAATGATTTTTAATTCCTCTCCATCCATGATGAAACACTTTAAATATTCATTATGCTTATGTGAAAACTAACTTCTTGATGAATTGATGTTGTGTATTTTTCATCACAGACTCTTATATATTGTTTCAAGGAAACAATTTATGAATAAATTTATTTTATATGTACCAAAAACAATTTTGGAATGATAATTTCTCAAATATCATAATTCATTATATTCATTGGGAAAATAGATTTTTAATCAGACATATAATAGATTACTACCTCAAAAAACAATGAATATCATTTGACATTACCACCCATCGTTAATGATTCTGTGAATTTATTTACTAAGGATATATTTTGATTATTAAAATTAAAATCTTTTGCATTTGACCAATCAAAGATATACAATTACATTCAATTATATAATAATTAATTATAAAATGGTAACATTTGGAATTACTTAACATCCAATTCATATGATGTTATAATGATTATATCAAATAAAATAATGGAATTTTTGGTATTTTAATAACATATAATAAATATATATATTTATATAGATATTAATTATCATAGAATTGTGCTTCTAATATTTAAAATATTTACTAATATATTACCTTTTCACATTTAAACACATCAAAATATAAATAATCCAAAGAATATTTTTTTGATGAATTCAATATGTACTTCAACAAATGAAAATGGTTCACTAGTAATTATTGAGGTATAATGATAATAATTCCTTCAATTATTTTATAATAGTAAACCTAAATTCACTAATAAAGAATCAATATCGTTTTAATGAGGATTATATGAAATAAATTACTAATATTTCTTTCCCTGATAATGAAAATAAACTATAATAAGCTAACATATTTGTAATAAATGAAAATAAAATAATAAAATAATTTTTATTTTCTATATATTTAGATTATGAAATATGTTATTATTAATGTTAAAACTATTATAGTAGATTTATATAATAATTATGTATGTTTAAATACAAGGTAACAGTTTCATGACTATAATTTTCACAACATGAGACATATTCATTGTCATGTTCTTTTATTACATATAATAATGTAAAAAACACAATATTATATTTTTTATGATTTTCTCATTCATTTCAAGATATTCGATTTTATATTATTTTTTTAACCTCATGGTGGGTTTACTACAATTATTCAATTTTGGTAAGGGTCTTTCTATTAAAATTACACTCTTTGGATATGTTTTGTGAAATGCACCTATTTTTTATGTTTTTTTATTGTACATATATGATATTATTTTTTAAAAATAATACAATGTTAATTTAATTTTATATAAATTAATAAATCTATCTCATTTATGTGTTTTTGAAATACATTTTCATTAAATTGTTAGGTGCTTTCTTGACTCAAATGTTTTCCATGGGTTATAATAATTTCTGATTTACTATTATATTTCATGATTCATATATTCTAACATATCAATATTTTATATTGTATTGAAACAATTTTACTAGGGATATCATGTTTCGCACCATTCTATTCTTCCTTTTTGATTATATTATTTTGTAAAAATTCATTTCTCTTTTGAATAATTCCCATTTTAAGTAGGGTTTTATTCAATATCCATATTTTTACAACAAAAAAATGTCATCATTTATGTAGTGTAAAAACTTATTAATTAGGTTTAAAATTATATTTTTATTCCGGTTTATACATGTAAAAAAAATTCGTCATCCCTCGAAAAATTCATTTTTCAAAAATGTCATATTATCCTATAAAAACGGATCTTCTTTTCCATGAACATGTATTATTAGAATATTTTATTACATTATTGGAATATGTTTTTTTCTACTAAAAGGATTTTAAATTTATTTTTTATTTAATTAATTTATAACAATATAATTTTACATATTGAAAAAATAGTTTTGTAGAGTGACATTCAAATCACTTCTTTTTTAGGATGATATTAAAAAAATATTTCAAATGGAAATTTATATTATGGATTTTTATTACATTTTTCACTGATTATTCTCCAATATTGTAAAATTTCATAAATAATCTTATATGTTATCTTTTTAAATAATATAATGGGATGATATTTTGTTAGGAATAATTTGATCATGCTGTTTTTATTTAATACTATTTGAAAAGTTTATGAAAATCAATTTCTATCAAGGGGATAATTATGATAGGACAATGATTTGAATTTATATGGCACCCATTTGTATATATAATGATGGGTGGGTTCACATATCTCCCTATAATGATTAGTTTATGGTTCTATATCAAATTTTATTAGGAAATGATTATTTAATGAGATATATGATTATTCTTATTAATCATTGTTCTATGAATGATATGTTGGATTATTTTACCACATGTTTGGTATGTGAATGAGTAGAGGGAAGGAGTTGTTATAGGATTAATGTTTTGATGAGTTATATGAAGATTTTTTCTTTTTTTTAGAATTTCATTTAGAATGATTTTTACAATTTTTTAGTCTAAATGAAATATGATATCAATGGTTACATTTATCTATGAAAATGTGATGTGGGGATCTTTACTCAATAGTATTTTTACATTTTCTTCTATCATAATTCTCTCATACATTATTATTGATTGAAATCTATTATTTCATTTTTTCTGTGATTATTTTAATTATACCCTGTTAAATGTGTCCCGATGACCACAATTTTATTTAGTGTATGTTTTTTTGTTAGAGATTACATGCCCATATGCAAGGAAATATGGAAAAATAATAATATTAAATGGTCATTGTAATATGAAATTTCACATATTTCGAGGTTTTTAATTTTATTATTATCTAAACCATCAGTTATGATGAGAAGAATTACCTTACAAAGATCACACCCTTCTTAGTTTTTCCATTACCTAGGTTATGAAGATAAGTATTACTTGTGGATAGTCTAGTATTGAATCATGATGACTTCTATGATAGATAAATGATTTCTAATTAAGATAATTCAGTACATAATTTCCAAGACACAGAAAATTTATGTCCTGTTATTATTCTATTCATTTTGAGTTTTAATTTTATAATCATGTTATTAATATTTTATTTACATTATAAATAGTTTAGATTAATTAATTATCCTAGGTAAACAAGAAACTGTGATAAAGAAATTTGGATGAGTACCTATACAAACTAATATTTTTAATATATAAATATATATCACATTCTAATTCATTATATATCATATTAACCCATGATATATTCATATGGGTTAAGTTCCTTTGATATCATGGCAACATAAAATACTAGTTCAATAAAGATATATACCACCCCCGATTTTGTTATTCATAACTAGAACCCTTCAACAAAATATCTTACATTGTACCTCTCTTCATAAATAGATAATAGAAATATAAAAATGGGTGAACTATGATGCAATTTAAGGGGAACATAGGTAGATATTATTGATCTCATAAGAATTACTGGAGAAAAATTCTTTTATAACATGAGATTAATATTTGAAAACCATTTTATTCATATCACAACATTTAATATTCATTCGAGGAATAAATAATTGTAGTTTTTAATACATGTAACATAGATAAATCATGTAATGTGTTATATTAAAGGTTACGAATGGAATACTTCAAATATATTTTTAGAAAACACATAAGAATTTAAATTAATTTACACATTAGTCAAAGAAGCTTCCAAAACATTCATAATTGAATGGGTTCACTCCACAAACAATCATAGGTGTCATGGTTCACTCTAAATAATGTAATAAAGGAAGAATTACATTACAAAAAATGGTTCTATCTTGAATCAAGTCCAATTTATGTCATGAGATATCTATCTTTACCCAATTCATTGGATAGTGATATCGATACCACCAATAGAAAACTGAATATTTGTCATATATATAATGAAAATTAAAATTGAATTATTTAAATTAAACACCCTAAAATAAAATAGTTTTTATAAAAATTAAATTATATAATATCCCATGAAATGAAATGGGTTTCATAAATCTTTTTATATAGCATAACACATAGAAAAGAATTGGATTTCATTAAAATTTAATAATTATATATCCAATGGAAATGAAATGTATTTGTAATCAATATTTCATCATTAATATAAGAATTACATAGAAAAAATAACAATGGAATCATTAGATCATATCCCTAGAAGATGATAATTTAAATCAAGCGTTGTTTTGAAGAATGAATAGAAAGACCCACAAAATATCAATAAAAATTCATGAAGAAAATAACCCTTTTATTTTTGAAATCACATAAATAATAAAATCACCATTTTAAATGGATTAATTTTATAAATATTGTTAGTGACCTATATATTATTCCTTAAAGAATGGATTTTTCTTAATATATGTAAAATATGTTAATTATTTTATATATATTCAACATCATTTCTCACATTTCCTATAAATTATTACATATACATTATTTAATAATGAATATAATAATAATTCTATATTGTTTTTTAGTCATTAAAAAATTAGTATTAGAGGATTAAAAAATCATAGAAGCGTAAAATACTCCTGAAAACCTTTTTAAAAAATATATTTATTTGGATGAATTTTTTACCCTTTTAGAAAAATAAAGTTGGTTATCTTTAAAAAAACTGACACATGAGTACAAAAGTTGAAGTGAATGAATGGTAAAAATTTATTTTAAAAAATTAATAAAATGAGAAGAATAGTTTTATTTTTATTCAGATATTTATCATAATATTTCATTATTTTAAAGTGACACAAAAATTCATTTTTTTGTGTCTTCTTTACATTGAAATAAGTATAAACTCATATATAACAAATATAAATTTACTACAAATATATATATGATTAATTTTAATAATTATAATATCACATATGATATATTTATAGCATTTCAGCACAACGTATTATCAATAATTATTTATTAAAATCAGTATTTCATTATGATAACTATTTCATTTATAATAAGTATTTCAGATCATTAGTTTTATAAATGTAAAAATATATTATTTCCATAATATACAATATAATAATAATAATAATAATATAAATTTTAAATTTATTAACTGCATATTTATTTATAGTAATTAATATGTGTTAGATAGAAATATTAATTACTCCATTCATGAAGATGGTATGTCGTACTTACATATTATAAATTTTTTTTATTTTTGATTGATAAAACTAGATGATTATAAACAATAATTAATATTTAAATGAAAATTTTTATATCATATATATAATTTATATTCAAAAAATTAATCCTTATTACCATACATGTAATATATAAATGAAAAATGAATAACATTACATTAGGAAGGTGGTAGTTCACACGAATGCATTAGCGACATTGTCATTTAATACATGGGTGGATGCAATGTTGTCAGAGACAATATTTTCATTATAGATTTATAATTATTTCATAAATTTTATATATACAAAATAATCATATCATAATACCCATTTATGAGTTTTGGTAATAAAAAATTAATTTTATCATTATGTGGATATAGAATGAGGTTTATACACACATGCAATATTTTGTCTTCGTATCTAATTGAAAAAAAATAATTATAATGTGTTTTTAATGATTTCAACAAATTTTCAGTATATTTTTAATTCTGATGATATTATTTTACAAAAAATGACATATATTTTTATGAGGTAAATAATTTTAGAAACAAAATTTTCCAGTTATATATATTATCTATTTTTTAAATGAAATCATTTATATTTAGTTTAATATGATCTTTGAGGCATCTTATCGATAGATATTAGTCCTCCATTATGATTATAATGAATTTTAATAAAGAAATTGGTAGAAAATGGGTGTGATTAATGGAAAAATTTTGGATAAATAAGTGGCTGAAGATATTATCATTTATCTTTCTATTGATAGGACCTTTAATATTTTTTCAAAATATTAAATTATAATAAATTTATTTAAAAGAAATTCCAAAAAATATATATGTATTTGATCATAGTGTTGGATATTTCTTAATAAAACCAAATAATTAAATTTATATTGTATATCTGTTCCATTTTAAATGTAATCATTTTCATTAACCCTTAGTTATCAAATTTTTCAATACTAATGGATTTAATTTTTAATTATAAGGATAATGGTGGACATAAATGGATAATTTATAATAGTTTTGGTCATATCATAACCACCATTCATTATTGATCAATTTTTATGATTTTCAAATAATTTATCAATATATTATTTTAATAAAATATAATTATTTTCAATTTCAAATGTATTCATTTAATTTTACATTAATAACATCAATAGAACAAATTAAATATAAAAATAATATTTTAATAAATTCCTAATATGTCATATTCATTAAGAAAATTGTATGATAATATTAATTATAAATATTATATCTTTTTTATTAATTTTAATATCATTTTTACTTTCCAATAAATTGAATAATTAATACCTCTACATTGTGTAATCATTTGTGGTAATTATTTCATCATGATTTGATTTAAAAAAAATTATCATATTGAAGATAGATTTTATATAATCCATACTATTACTCATTACTATGAATTTCGTTTATTTATCCACTGGTTAGTAATAATATAATTATTAAAACAATAGTTTCTCATTTTTGAATTTTCATTAAATAATTTACTTTAATGTTAAAAATTTAATTTAAATGAAAAAATAACCATATAACATAATAATGGATGAGTGTGTATGAATTGTACTCATGAAATAATATTTATACAAGTTATTCGTTCATTATATTGTCATTATAATATTATTATTAACCATTAATTATTTAATTTTCTATTATGACGTGGTAACAAAAATTACTAAGCTTTCTATTAAAAAAGAATAAATATAAAATGAGAATATTTTCAAAATATGGATCCAGAACTACTAATATTAAATCCTAAAACACAATTCCAAAAATTGACGTTAAAAATTTTCATTTCAAATCAATCCATAAAACCACATTCATAAACAATTTTTACTTAAAAATAAAAATATATAAAAAAAAGTATATATACGTACATCAAGAATACTCTTAACTTAAAAAAGCATAATTGGATTACAAAAAAATTATAGGAAATTGTGATATTTTATTATTATACCATAATATAATTTTACATAAATAATTCACTAAATGAATCTAAGGATATAAATAAAAAATATTATTTGTAACTATTCATTGAAAAATACAACAATTTAAAAAAATATAAAATATTCACCATAAGATAATTTTTTAGTTATGATTAAAAAATTAGTCTCATTTAAGAAAATAACATATCAAAATGTTATAAAATGAAATTAAAATTACTTACACAAAAAAATTCAATTTTAAGAAAAAGTTTATTTTTATGGAATAATACGAATTATTAATAAAATTTATTGGCTATTACTAAAGAATTAATAATTAATTTTTTTTTTGATTATTTCCTTGATAAAAATATTTCATAATTTAATTAAAATTATTCATTCCCTGTAATTGAACATCTAACCGATAATTTTCCTATAATATTGTAATATTTTAATTGTATATCTGGGTTCTTTTAAACATGTTGTTGTGTGTAAATATTTATATTGACGAAATGAAATTGTTTTTAGAAAAATATATTTTAAAATAATTGGCTATTATATTATCTCACCCATCACCATTAAATAAATTAGACCCCCATATTTTTTGGGTCATCATAGATTAAATATTTGATAAATAATTGGTTGAAAAAAAACATTATGAAAGAGAATAATAAGACATATCCAAAAATTTTGTAAAGGGAAGAATGAAGGGCACCAAAATACTGGGTTTCCAAATAGGATAACATAACTATGATGTAAAAAGGTGGAGTTTTATAAAAAAATAACACCCAAGGATCAATATTAAGGGATGCAGAACTTGTTCATGAAAAAATATATCATTACAAAAATGTAAACATGTGATGGGTTAAAATAAATTTATTTATTAGTATTAAAATAAAATTTATAACAATTTATATCAAATTAGACTTATTAACATTGAGGTATTAATTTATCATTCATGTAAATCTATCATGGAAAAAACATAAAAAATTTCTATTTTTATCATATTAATATTCTCATGCATTCGACATGGTCGACCAATTTTAGGTTTATTTGTTATTCAAAGATATAATTATTCTAGAAAAACATTTCAGTCTATAATCTCTTTTAAATAAATATAACAACCATAAACCATTCCACAAGACTATAAATATATTCTAAATTGAAAATTGTTAGCAAAGGGTATCCAAAATGATAAATCATACTTTAACAAAAAAATTATAATATTAATGGTTCAAGATAATCTATTATATAGGTAGTAAACACTAAATATGATGAAAAATATTTTTGAATAAATTCAAAAATATATACTATATATGAATATTGTCACTCAGTTTTCAAAATGAACATATCATATATACCCAAAAAAAGTTTTTCATATTCATAATTATGAATAAAATGATCACATATACTTATAAAATCTGGATTTAACAATAATCAATGTAATATAAAATTAAAAAAATTAACCAAACTAGGAATTTAATTCATCTTTATTGGATAAATGAAATAATACATTATGTTATAGATCTCATAAATCTAAAAATAGTAAAATCCATCTTTAATAATTTTATCATCAAACCACTAAAAATATTAATCGTCACCAATACTATCCAATTTACATATTGAATGGCCAATTTTTTAATGATCTCATGGAAATCATTATAAATTAATATTATGAACATATAATGTAATTCATTCACTTATTCATGAATTCGTTAAAAATATCACATTACCAGTAGGTCATGTTTGAAGTATATTAGAACTATACAATATATTCATTCAATAAAAAAATAAAAAAACCTATTGTATAATACATATAAATTTCATATTCTCAAAACAATAGTAAAATTGATAAAAAAGATTCTATGACATAATTCATGAAATGAAAATAAATAAATAATATTAATAAGTCCACTTAATATTTAAACTATTTTCAAGTCATCTTTATCTTATTCTATAATATTTCATTCATGTAATATATAATATTAGTCATATATTATGACTTATCATCCCCAATATAATCATTATTTATATATTTAACCTACTAAATTCTATACAAACATCCAATAACATTCATATATATTTGGTAGACACATCATCATCATTTGCAATATCTTTAGTTGTACAACTATTATGATAATATTCTCAATCATTCCCCTTACGAAATCAATTTTAATAATTTTCATACATTCCACATTTAACATATTCATTCATAGAGCCTCCTATAAAGATATCATTATTCTCGTCCATTAAATTAAAAAAAAAATTAATTTTTATTAAGAAATTACCTTTTTTCTATTATCCATTTTAGAAATAAAAACATATTCCAAATCATATGGTATATTCACTTGAGTTATTTTTTCAAATATCTTTATATATATGAATATAAATCATCTCTCCATTATGGTATGCCTAAAACTTTTTGTTTCTTTTATTCATTTTTCTAGGAAACTGAGCTATGTAGAGGTTGTTAGTATTATTACTAGTTAGTTTATTATTTACAATAATAAGGTTTCTCATTACATCACCCTCTTCATTAGGATACTTTTTGTATAATCATTGTAATTTACGTAACTTTCTACACTAACACAATTCCATTCAGGATATATTTATTGAATAAAAAAATTTAAATGTGTATGCATCATTATATAATAATCTGAGAAAACTATATTATAATATTCGGTCTGTTCATATGATTACTAAATCATAACACCTTCTTCTCAATAAATGGGGTCATAGGTTTATTTTGGAATATAAAAATTAAATACCAAAATACTATGATTTTATCCTATACATACACATATCCTCTGGGTTCTCAATAATGATTTCTCATATTTTTTTAATTAAGATAATAAATCTTTTCTTCTAAAGCAGCCATTGAAACCCATAAATTTAATTCGTAGATGTCACATCATAATTAATTACATAACATAATGATGTATACTAAAACTTATTTTTTATAGTGAATTTGGATACATTGACACATAAAAAGTAGTGCATAAAATATATAAACCATCATAGTCTATGTTCTTCACAACTATAATCATTCTTACCCATATAACACTTAATACCTCTATTAGTAAACTAAAAATGAATAAAAAATAAGGGGCGATCCTTGTTGAATTATAATGGGAAAAAGTCCATGAGCGCATAACATCAAGACAAGGAATAAAATATGTGGCATAAAAATATGCATAGAATATCACATACAAGGTAGTGAAGTATCTTTTTCAAAACTATCATAGTGAAATTTTTTCTCTAACTAAACCATTATTGTGGTAGTAGTTAACATTAAATACAATCATTCATTAAAAATACCTTTACTGAAATTGGTTCACTCCCCATTTTATTTCATTTTATATCACGAGACTTCAATCATTATCCAATGCAATAGAGGGATATTTTGGTCCAACCAGTCAAATAATGAATATCATACCAATTTGTGACAGAAAATCATAATTCATTAATCATATAAAAAACATAGATAATAAATGGGTTTCATATATATTTCATCATAAAATAATCCATAAAAATTATATAGTAATCCTAAAAATTTGATCTTATAAAATCCTAGGTAAAATTAATGAGTTTCTTTAATATTTATCTATAGTATAACAAATGTAAGAGAAATGGATTTCATTAAAAAATTATCATAAACATAATCCATCATGAGAATTATTAATGATGTTATTATTGGATCATTTACCTATTATATAATAAGTTTAATCAATGTTTGTTTTCATTAAAAAATAGAAAATATAATAAAACATCCTTAAAACATTTGTAAGGAATATAATCATTACATTTGTTTTTTATTTTATTTTAAAAAAAGTGCAGTTATAATGTAAAAAAATTTATTCCAATATAAAATATAATCATGTAAATGAATGATCATAGGAAAAAATTAGTAATGATTATAGGAAATCACACTCATGTGATATATGTTTAAAAATTTCTCTTACATAATATTATGGTAATATTAAAAAATCACATTGTTTAGAAAATTAAATAATACTAATATTATAAATATTGTATAAATATTAAAAAACATGTAACGAGGAATATATTAACTTAAAAAATATTTAAATCCTTATTGACATCATTGTTTTTATCATATGTATATTAAATAAGAATGTTTTATGACTAATAAGAAAATTGTTGATGATTTTCCATTAAAAATTTCAGTCTTTTAAATACATAAGTTCAGAAAATTGAAAGAAACATATTTATTTGTATCGAATATAAATAGTACATGAAAATAAATTTGTTTATTTAGAGATATAAGAGATGATATCATCATTGTAAATTTTATCATAAACAATTATGATAAACAAAAGGATTGTAACATAAATCCCTTACAACATTGTTAAATTTTGAATAACAAGTCCCTTGAAAAATGAAATGTATTTGGATATAGGTATCCCATAATTTCCTATATAATAATCATTAAAATAATTTTTTTTTACATTCTATATACCACTAAATATAAACAAGTTTAGTATAAATATTTTGTCCCATATAAATGAAAGTATGATTTATACTCCATAGCCTATATTCACCATGTTTAGAATTAACTATAATCTATTATATCATGAAAATATAATTTTTATATATAGAAAATAAATTAATTATCATACTTAAACATTTATAAATTATTCCTTCCTACCATTTCAATACCAAATTATATAAATATTCAATGTTACAATAGTTTTTTCTGGTTTAAAATTGTTTTAATTTTCAAGGCTTTTTCAATTAAGTAGTTTTTGTACCTATGTATTTAAATTATTTTCATTATCAATAGAATATTAATCAAGATAAAAATATTATATATATTTCATTTATACATATTAATAATCATTTACTATTGTTATTTATAAAAAATTAATTACATCATTGTTGGAGATGGTAGGTCATACGTATGAATGATACAATTTTTCATTTTTTAATTGAAAGAACGAGGGAATGATAAATTATAATTCAAAAATATAAGGTAATTATTATACCTTATATATAATTTATATTCAAAAATCAAACCTCATTACCATCCATGTAAATTATAAATTAAAATCTAATTATAATGCATTGTGTAGGTTGTAGTCTACACTAACACATGAGCGACACTATCGTTTACCAAAGGGTTTGTCAATATCTGGGTAGAAATGATATTATCATTATAGAATTACAATTACATAATATATATCATATAAAAACATTTAAATATTTATTCTAACAATCCATGGAATATGGATATGAAAAACTAATTGAATCTCTATATGGAGACGATAAGACGTATGTACGCACAAGCAAGTATTTAACATCATGTCTGATTAGAAAGACGATTTATAATGGTTTTATTACAATAAAAATTTAATTTATGTGTATTTAGTATACATAATTTTTTATTTTATGAAAAATTCTAGATATCTATATGATCTATATAAGAGTATTAAAAAATTTATCATATTAAGAGATTACATATTATTTTAAACGGCTATGTTATATATTTTTCAAAAGGGCACCAGAGATGGAATTTTTGGAAGTAATGAACCATTATAATGTCTATAGGGAATTATAAAATTTATATTTCTTGATTATGGTCAAGATAGAAGACTAAATTTGAGGAAATGAAGTGACGGTGGAGGCTCCATTTTATAATTATGGTGAGCACACATTATGAATTTCGAAAAGGATAAAATTAAAATAGACCAATTTTATTGAAAAAATATTTCAAATGGACATGAATTCTAAGATAAGGAAGAATATGGTTGTAATAAAATAATCAAATTCAATTTATAGTCGATTCTTTCTTTTATAAGTCTTATCCCTCTTATTAACTTTGTGTTAACTAGTTTTAATTTTATGAGTGGAAATAACTTTTTCAATAATAATAACATTTATGTTTTTACATATAAAATGAATGTTTTCCCATTAACGGACATGTAAATAATTTTTAAACCCTATAATAATTAACACATCCTATTTATTTATGTTAATGAATTGGAAATAAATTTTCTTGTTTTATTTTAACAAAAAAACATTGTAGTCCATTTTGACACTATTCATTATATTTTACAGTAATAACATGAGGATAATGATTAAAATTTAAAAATTATATTTTAATACTGTAATAAAATTATATATCTTTATATAATATCTCTATATGAAATTAATTATCACACATTTTGTAAAATTTGATATTTTTAATATCATTTATATTATATTTCCATTAAATGAATAATTTTTACGTTAGAGATATACATTCATTGAAGCTAATTATGTCATCAAAAAAATTAGAAAAAATTGTTATTTAATATAAATACTTTATATTCTAAATAATATTTATAACCGTATATTTCATCTTTTAATCTCTTCATTTAAAATAATTTAGTTATAAAAAACTTGTGACATGTGTTTTTTTTCATTTAATTACATAAATTTTTATAACGGTCATAATAACATTCAAATGGAAAGAATGAAAAATTACTGAATCATGTATAATTATGTTTGGAATAGATTACATGAATATTATTAAACTAATGATTAGTGTCATAGCATGATCCTTATTATATTATTTTTATTCATTAGTAACCTAATTTATTAGTTAATTTTAGTAACAAAAATTAGTAAAGGTGTTGTTCATAATGACTAAAAATAAGAGGGTAATTTTTTTTTTACAAAAAATTGACCCCATTCATCCATATATGGAATCAATTATTCAAAATTGAGGAAACATATGTGGAAGAATTTTTTTAAAAATTCAATTAATAAAACAATGATACAAAATTCATAGAAAATACCTTTTTGATATTAAATGATTACATACATAATTAAATTATATAACTAATTTGGGAAACTATAATGGTATTTTTTTTAAATTTATAGGAACGTAATAAATTTTAATAATAATCCCAAGTATAATTTTTCATTATAATTTAATTAAAATAAATTAACTTTTTCAACAAATAATATGTATTTATAACTATTCATCGAAAAATCATTCATTTTACATTAAATATTAAAAAAAATAACATAACATAATATTGACATTATTATTTAAATAATTATGTAAATTTTATAAAATAATTTATTATAGTGTTCTAAATATTAGTTATCATCTTTTCCATAAAATACATAAAATTTTTTTTCTAGAATAAGGATTTCTAACAACATAAAATGTATATTTTGATAAAATTTGATTTCTTATCTAGAAATCATAAATCAAAATTTTTTAATTGATTTTGAAAATAATATGAATATTTAATAATATAATTTATTATATTAATTCCCTCCAATCTAATTACTTAGTGATAACTATCATATAGAATAATATTATTTTAATATTTTAACATGTTTCTTTTAAAATAGCTGTGTAGTGTGACAAAATATATTGATTTTAATAAAATATTTTAATATAATATTTTTAATTATTTGGTGAGACAATACCAGAAATAATTGATATAAAGTTATTATATTATCCTGAGGAAGGGAAATTTCATATAAGATTCTTTGAGAGGGATGACCCCAAAGAATATCATCATGTGAGGAATGAAATCTTATAAATTTTATAATTTATTGGTTGATTGATATAAAATTATGTATATAAGGATAGAGAATTATATATTAGTCATAACCTCATAATTGATGGTTTGGGTTAATTTTTTCCAATATCCTCAATTTTTATTTCTTTTGATCTTGGATTGAAAAATAGATGAATAAATATTCCATGGATTTTCCCAATATACTGAATGGGTTCTATATATTAACATATGGGTGGGGATTCCGAATATCATGATATAGGTTTTGGCAAGTTAATCCCTTGTTTCATTCTCCGTATTCATGAAATGGATATTAATATGTTATATTATATGTTTAATTGTTTATGGTAGATAAGTATAACAAAAGTTGTTTCATGGTTAGTCATTAGTGTTCATACCTATCAAATGACAAGGATATTGAAATAATGAATGAATGTAATACATTACCCCTCTATAGTTCCATTTTTATTATGAGAAAATTATGAAAGTTTCAATTTCATGACACATGATAGGATAACGTGGGGTTGCTGTCATAGTGTGGGCAGTAGATGACATGATAATGATGGTTACATGTTCCTTAAAAATTAAGTTCATTCATATGGATAATGAGTTGGGTTATTCATATGATTAAGAGATATATTAGTTTCCTAAGGTTCTGAAAAGTATAGAACATGTTTTGGGATACACATATTATATCGTCATTTTTGAAGGTTTTATATGAGAGATTATTCACCATCCAACTGATGAGTATAATATACCATTGATAAAAATATTAAATTCTACGAGGTTGATCTATAAACATTTAAATATTCTCTAGGATTGGATGCTAAATATTTTTTGAGTTTATTAATGACATATAACAATGTTATAATTTTATATTTCTATATATTTCAGTGTTAATTCATTTGGAACGCTATTTTAAATTGAATAATAAACCATCTCACCCACCCTTATTTTTATTATAGGTAAGGGAGTTGGGGCTTATTGGTTCAATCATTACGACCAATACCATATGTAAGGTAAAATGGATAATAATGTGCCTTGTTAATTCTCATATTTTTGTTTAAATATTGATTATAGGAATATTCACAAAGTTTTCATTATTTATTATCATGTATTCATATGGGTTAACCTTTCCACGTATTATCTATCTTGTTGTGGTCAATGAATTTATTAAAGTTATGGATTATGATTTTTCTTTCCTTCTATGATTTTTTTTTAACGTATGATGTTTTTCATGTGTCATAGAATAGAATGTATGATAAAATCCCAATGAACATAATCAATAGGGAATATATCAAGTTAAATGTTGATGCACCATTTGTGGAGAACACAATGGATATTGAATACTAATGGGAGAAGGTGGTATGAGGGAATAATTTCCATCTTTTTTGTGTATTAATGAATAATAATAATATACTTGAAATGATCTAGGTTATATACTATGATATGAGAACTATTTGTTGATCAATTTTTCAAGGATTCCTTGATGTACTTATCATACATATGAACACAATATATGTATTTTTTGACGACCAAAATAATAATATATAAACGAGACATAATTTTCTTCTCATTACATATTAATTTTTATCGAAGAAGTGTCATAGTTTATCAAAGAATCATTTGTGACTATATATAGTGCACAATGATAACAATGGAATTGTGTCACCAATGATGAACTCGGTATATGTTAGAGGGTGACTAAGTTCCCAGTATCTTAAGAGGAATCCATGTAGATTGTAGTTTCCCATAGTTTTGTTTATTGGGGAAGAACTGGATTACAGTAGTTGTATATAGTACTCGTCAGAAATTCAATGGGTACCAGAGGACCTATTGGGTTTATACCTATTATAATTATTATTAATTTAAATTTTTACCCCTTTACTATATTCGGTCATTGTCCCTAAACCTCAAATCCACCTCCCCTTAAATTTGAATTTTTTATGTCCTCCAATAATATAACATTATTATATATCTTCAATTTTATATACCTATTTTTATAGGGTATGTTTATTATTTCTATAACCATATATTCCCATTATTTCACCTTTTAATTATTTTTCAATATTTCCCATCTCGAATTAATAATTAAATATTTTTTCCTTAAGAATGTTGCATTTATAATTATATCTACCATAAATGTAAATTAATTATATATTATTTTACCTTAAACTAATGGTATGAATTCATAATCATGTTATGAATCTGTTTATTTATTTATTTGTGCTTCAATGCTTGCTGGTGTGAGTGTTTTCCGAGAAATTTGTTTGTTTCGTAATAAAAATATCATAGTGAGATTGATTTAATGTGTATGACCATAGATGGTGTAAAATGTAGTGCAACAGAGTTTTTAGGATGAAACATCACTTGGTGAAATTGATTGAGTTTTGGATATATAAATGGGTTTGATATGAGTAGTGTTAACATTATAAGGTTCACGAAGGATAACATGAGCCTCTAGTGTGATATAAATATGTATAATATTCAAAACTACATATTAATGAAGGTAATATGTGGGGAATAAGGAGTTTATATTTAACACCCCATGTTTTTAAAAAACATAAATGAAATGCATGAAAATAATTTTTATGTAGATATTTAAAACTAGCTATCAATGATAATTTTCTAGCTTCTATGTTCTTAATTTCAAAAAACAGGCATCTATGGTTTTGATCAGTAAGTTATTTGGAGACTAATGGAACCATCATGATTTTTGTAGTGAATAGTAATCCACCTTTATAAATATTCATATGAAAATTAATATTTCCCTAATAAATATTAAATTTTATTATTATTTTATTTCCTTACAGATATAAGATAATGGGATGTTGATTAATTTTTCATGGTGTTAAAAATTTTGTTATCGATTTAAAATGGTAATTTTTGAATAAATAATGATTTTATATAAAAAGTAAAGTAATAATATTTAGAAAATTATTTTTAAAAAATAGAGTCATTTTTTAATTCTAATTGTCGATAAATGGGTATGGTGGTGTATTGGTATTTTCCTAAAATAGCTGAATATTCAGTGAATAGTGAAAATACAGTTTTTAGGATTTAAATATGTTTAATTACATCATTAATGATTTAATAATTATTTAATAATTTTGGTATACTTTTGTACATTAAAATAAGATATGAGGTGTCCCAATTTTCCAATACCATGGGAAAATACCATGGTAAAATTCATGGTTTTTCAAATACCACTAATGAGGTGTCCTTTGGAAGTTAATAATATATTCTCTCATTTTTTCTATAAATACCTACCCATCCGTTCATTCCATACATTCTTAATTCAACATAATTTAATCTTTGGACTTCTTACCTACTTAGAATTACTCCAATGGTGTGTCCAATCCCCTAAGATCCCAACCATCAAGTCAAAGGAGTTACACTTCAAGGTAATAGAATTCGTAACTTCATTCTATTTCCCTTATAGTTCTCTTTAACATGGTATAACATCCATGTTTCAATACCATTTTTATTACTATTTAATTATATCTCCATAAAATATTAGGATTCATTAATGTATTTATTTCCACTTTCCCATCCCTTTTAAATGTTTTTGAAAATCTTTTTGCACAGCCATTAGGCTGTCAAATTTTATTCTGGGATTTCTCAACTATTATTTTACTTCGAGTTATTTTCTCTGCTTATTCATTCCTCATATACCATTATCCATGATACATGAATGATATAGTATCACACACATTCTGTATTTAATCAGGTTTATGGATGATTCGCAACTATACTTCTTCTCCTCACCCACTAATTCAAAAAATGAAAACATCGTCTGTGATGTGCCGATTTACCAACATCATAGATGATGTGATTCCAATTTCTTTTACATACTTAAAAACTATTCATGAAATAATTTTTATGGTTGAAAAATATTATTATTTAGGTATTATATATTTTATTGGTTTCTAGAATCATTTTGTAAACATGTGATTAATTTAAAAAACAAAATGAGTTCATTATGATCGATGAGTCCCCAAAATGACATAAAAATATAAATAATATTTTAACTTATAAATCATTTTAATTTTATCCTTAAAAATGATAAATGATAAAATTATTTGTTTGAAAAATTTATAAATAAAATTATTTTTTGATTCTGTAGTTTCACATTCAATCTTCAAGAATATCCATCATGAACCAATCATGGAATCCATTTAAAGAAAACACCAGAAAATATGTAATCAAAAAAATATTACAAATTAATGTGTTGAATTATGTTTTAAAAAGATCATATAAGGTTTTATAAACATTAATATGATTAATTAATATAATAATAACATTTTTTAACCATTATACAAGAGGTTCAAACACATTTGGATTCAGAAGAACATGAGGTAAGGGAACTCTTAACCAAATTTCCATTTTTAGGTTAACTTTCTACTTCCTTATTTATGTGCTATTAAGATTGTTGGAGTGATTCATTTTTTATATTATGTTGTATTATGTGCATTTATATTGTATCCACATATCCATTCCAATATATTTTTTCACACTCCAATTATATATTTAGGGGACTTTCCTTTTGAAATACATTCTTTAAGTGTCTTTAATAAATTTTAAAATGATAATATATATATATGGCATGATAGGTTTCCCATGATTTCATGTGAATTTATTACCATGATATCGTCCTTGGAATTATTTATGTTCTGTTGGTCCCATTATAACTCAATATATGTTGGGTTGAGCCTATTATTACTCAAGATATAAAGGGTGAGCCCCATTATATCTCTTCAATGCATCGGGTTCCTTGATGGTGGATGTTGACCAAAATGTTATTCCATGTGTAACTGTGAATGTAAGGGTGATATAGTAAATATGTCCAAATATATCTACATGATTTTTCTTTGCATATACTTTTTTATAATAATGGGTTTTTTGGTTTTTATGTTATCACCTGACTAACGATTTTGTTATTTATATCCCTTACTATGATTTATAAGCATCACACTTTTTTAAAACGTTTTTCATAGGATATAAGTATTTTTAATAAAAAGGAGGGAGTTGTGATGTATGATATGGGGTGTTTTCAGAGAAATCATGTTTATGTTTTAATGGTATATAATTTGAAAAAAAGATTACAATTTTAGTAATATCATCTTTTAATGAATGTTGTATGTAAAGTATATAAGATATCTAAATTCATTGAAACGTTAAACCTACAAAGATATAAATTATGTTACAATGTATGTTCTTTTCTAACATTTGGGATTATTTATCATTTTAAGACCGTTTTCTTACACTTGGTATCATAAGATGGGTTTGATAACAATAGTGGTTAATATGTTGTTAAAATAATAGCATAAATGATTTTTACTCAATGGTAATTTGAAATGTTATATAATTTAAGGGTTATGATATTGTACCATCTAAAATATGTCTATTTAGAATGGTTTTCCATAGAAGATACATTAAAGCTAAATTAGAAAGGCACTAAGAGGTTGATGTCTATGTAAATCTGCAGCCTAGAATGGTGGGAATAAGAACTGGGGAGTTGGTGATAGCATTGGATCAGTTGACTCAAGAAATATATGGGGGTAATATCCCTTATATAGAGAAACATTATCTACCCCAATCAAACTATTCTTTTGTGAAGAATTTTATGAGGCAACATCCTCTAACATGCAGTGGAACCACATATCTAGTGATTTATGAAGGATAGATCAATGCTCTAGAAAAGATATTTGATATCATTGGATATTCAGAACATTAAAAGGTAATACTACACATTTTTCATTTGGACGGTGAAGTTGATAAATGGTGGTATCTTGTTATGAATGTGAGAGAAAGACATGATATTAAATGTTTGGAATGGGATGATTTTAAGAGTATTTTGTAGAAAAACATTTTCCCAATACATTTTGACTCAGAATGGAGAAGAAATTCATGGAACTTAAGCAGTAATATGATGATTCCGTGGTAGACTATTATTCCAAATTTCTCAATACTGGCTATGAATATACCAGATTTTAGTTGTGATTATTTTAGTAATATTAATTGATGTTAATCTCATTTGAAACCATTTTTTCACTAATATTTAGCTTAAATAGAGTTTAAAAGCTATGAGAAAATTTTTTATTGTGCGGAAAAAGTGCAGATAGTGTTATCTGAAATGTATGTGCCTCATGATGAAAATAATTGGAAGAGGATACATTGGTAAGCTTTGGGTACGAATTCATTAATGAAATATGTAGGTAATAAAATCAATTCCCATTCTTTTAAAATATGTGGTAAGAGGAATGTAGGTGAATGACTTGTAAATTTTGAGAAATTCTACTGATCTGGAATGTTTGGACGCATGTCTAGTGAGTGCAAAGAAAATGATCCAAAAATTAATGATAAGGTGATGGTGACATGCATTAACTAGAAGGAATTGGGTAAATTTTCTAATGTTGGTTTTATCAGTCAATCAATCAGAGAATCTGTAATATTAGAAGTAGATGGTTATGGTAAAATCATTTGAAACCACTTCACTAGATTTTGAGCTGTAAAATGATGTAGTATAAGGTACACTTTTTATTTTTAGAGATTTTGTAAATGTGATTTTTGATTCTTGGTCTACACATTCCTTCATTTCTGAGAAATTTTCTTAAACATTTTATATTCAACCACATGAAATGAAACTATATTCTATGGTGAAATCACCTGTACAAAATATTGTGGAAAAAAGAAATTATATTAATCTACCTCCCTATGTCTATGGAAAGAGTTTGCCTAAAACATTTTTGTTTTTCTTCTAGTAGATTTTGATGTTTTCCAGGGAATAGAATGCCAATATTTTTATCATTCTAAGATATATTTCCAATAGGAATATGATTTTTTATAATGAATTTCATTTTGGGTACAATAATGAACATATAAAATTGATAATATGTCAGGATCCTAAGAAACTGATAAATGATTGAAGTTAATGTTATCATGATCATAATTTGGAATATAAGTGTATTATCGAGATTACTATTTTTGTTGTGGTAAATGAATATTTGGATGATTTTCATTATTATATACATGATCTTATTCCAAATAAACAGGTTGATTTTATTATTGACTTAGTTCCAAATGTCTAGGAGATTTCTAAAACCCCTTATTGAATTTCCCAAATGGAACTTTTCGAATTAAAAAACACTTGCAGAAATTATAAGATAATAGTTCATCAGGACTAGAACATCCCTATGGGGTTCTCCTAACATGTGTTTTAAGAATAAAGATGGTTAAATGATACTTTTCATTGATTATGGATCCTTAAATAACATTAATGTCAAAAAAGTAAATTTTTCTTCATATCGATGATTTATTAGTTCATGTATATGGAGCACAATATTTTTCGAAGGTTGACCTATGGTTGGGGAATGACCAGTTGAAAGTAAAGGGTGAAGAATTACCGAAGACTATGTTCCATACTAGATATGGTCATTATGAATTGGAAGTTATTTTTTTGGGATAACTAATGCGCCTTTTATATTCATGGATATTATCAATATAATATTTAATGATATCTTGGATAATATTGTGGTTGTGTTTATTGATGAAATTGTGGTATATTCTAGAAGTAAAGAGGATCATGAAAAACATATATGGGTTGTTTTAAAAAACATAAAATTAATGAATCAGTCTGGAAAATTCAGAAAAGTGTGATTTATGGATGTAGAAGATTTATTTTAATGGGAACATTGTATATAAGGATGAAATAATTGTTGATCCTGCCAAAAAAATGATTTCTGAATTTACCAGACCTAAAAATTTTATATATATTCATAGTTTTCTTGGATTAGCAGGTATTTAACAACAATTTGTAAAAAACATTTCATGATTATCAAGACATCTAACTAAGTTAACATGAAAATAGTTTAAATATTATTGAACATAATAATGTAATGTTTTTTTCAAGAGCTGATGAAGTGATTGGTGAATGATCACCTTTTCGACATACCATTCTGAAATGTTGAGTTTTTCATCTACAGAGGAACTTAATTGAAAGGAATGGGATGTGTTCTAATACAGAATTATCTAGTAATTTCTTAGGCATCAAGACAAATAAAACCTCATGAGTTAAATTATCCCACACATGATTCTGAATCAGATGATTTGGTTTTGAATTGAAAATATGATGGAAGTGTTTATACATAGCCAAATATCCACTATATACTGACCATAAAAGATGAATGAATATATTTACTCATATGGAATTAAACATGAAGTAGATAAGATGGATTTAACTGATAAAGGATTATGATTAAACAATCAATTACCAACCATGAAAAGAAAAAAGTGAATGATTCCTTGAATTGAAAACATCATGCACCATTAACCATGTTATGTTTGGAACATGAACCCTTTCATAATGATTATATGTATTTTGGATTAGAAATTGATAGGGAAACAAATACATATGTTTTTTTAGGTTTCAGTGTTATCATTTTTGTTTGAAAAAAAATTTGATAGATCATAAGGAAGTCCGTGAGATGCAGAAAAAGGTATAATTACTTAAAATGGGTACGTTTATGGAATTTAACCATGGTAATGATTGTCTTTTAAGCTGTTTAAAATTTTTATATGTGCCTTGAGATTCCCAATTGAAGATAGATATTTTATGTGATGCCCATAGTTCTTCGTTTTTTGTTCATCATGGAAGTACTATGATGTACAGAGACCTTCAACAATATAACTGGTTGGATGGATTGAAAAGGTATGTTGATGAATTTACAGTGAAATGTTTGACATGTAAATAGGTTAAAGGAATGAATAAGATACCAAAAATGATGCATCATCCTTTTATAGTATAAGACTGGAAATGGTAAAATATATTCTTGAAATTGTGGTGGGGATACCTTATACTTCTCTAGGTAACAATGTGATTTGAGTTATTATTAATCGGTTGAAAAAATATGCACATTTTCTTTCGATTAGAGAAATATTTCATTTGGATCAGATTTCAGAAATGTTCCTCAACTATATTTTCAGGTTTCATGGAATTCGTCTTCCCATCGTATATGATTGGGATCCCATGTCCACATCTAAATTTTTTAAAGGCCTTCATAATTCGTTGGGCACTGAAATAAATTTGAGTAGAACTTTTCATTTTCAATCATATGGGTAGATAAAACGAATGATTAATACATTAGAGGATATGATTCAATCATATTCATTGATATAATATCGTAGTTTGGATCAACATATTTCTTTATTTGAGTTTTATTATAACCAATGATTTCATTATAATATAAAGATGGAAACTTTTGAGGAATTTTATGTGAAGCGGTCTCAAACTACATATTTTTGGGATGATGTTGGGGAAAGGATGTTGATGGGACTAGGGTTAGTAGAGTAAGTAGATTAGAAATTGAATATGATATAGTAGAATATGAGTACAACACAGAGTAGGTGAAAATGTTAAGCATGTAAAAAAATAAAAGTCCTCACATTCAAGGTAGGTGACGATGTTATCCTTAAAATATCACCTTGGAAATGTGTGATACATTTCTGTATGAAATGAAAAATTATTTTTTGGTAGATAAGCCCTTTTTAAATCCAATATAATGATGGATCACATCCTTACCGAAAATATTTTCCTCCTAGTATATCTCTAGTACACAACGTTTTTCAGGTTTTGATGTTGAGAAAGTATGTGCCAGATTCAAATAATGTCTTGATCCCAAAAGTATTATAGCTGTAAGAGAAAATTTATTATAAAGAGAAACCAGTTCAGATTATTGATCGAAGGGATGATTTATTTAGAATAATATATTCCTCTTGGTAATGGTTTTTTGGAGAAACCACATTCTGGAAAAAGAAACATTGGAATCTGAAAATGTAAAGAGGGAAAGGTAACCTCACTTGTATAACAAGTAAAAAAATTTAGATGATGAAATTTAAAGAAGGTGGGGATAAGGTCACACCCCAAGGTTTCAAAAAAAGAAATGAATTACATGAAATATTTTTTAGGTAGATATTTATAACTAGCCTTTAAACATTATTTTTCTGTTTCTATGATTTTAATTTTGAAAAACGGTCATATGTAGTTTGGATTCATACATTATTGGGATTCTAATGGAACCAACTTGATATTTTATTAAATAGTATTTTTCCTTAATGATTAGTAATATGACTAGTAAAATGAAAATAATTAATATTTAATTGTATTATTGTTTTATTTTCATAAGGATACAAGAAAATGTGATGTCAATTAATTTTTTATGGTGATAAAAATAAGTTATTGACTTAGAATTGTTATTTTTGAATAAATTGTGATTTTATTTAAAAATTAAATTAATCATACATAGAAAATTATTTTCAAAAAAGGGTTCTGATTTTTTATTTCTAAACATTAAAAATATGATAAGGTGAATTTTGTGAATTTTTCGGATAGAGTTGAATTTTTAGTGAATAGTGAAAATACATTTTTTATTTTTTGGTAAGTTTAATGACATCATTAATGATTTAATAGTGATGTAATAATTCTGGTAGACTTTTTCATAGTTTAATAGGATATTAAGTGTCCCATGTGACCAATACTATTATTAAATACCAAGTTCAGGCCACTGGCTTTGCAATTACCGCTAAAGATGTGTTCTTTATAAATTAATAAAATATTCCCTCACATTTGTTAAAAATACCTACCCATTCCATCATTCCATTAATTATAAATTCTTAACCAATGAAGCATTAGACTTTTTATCTCTCTATTAGTCCTCCCATGGTCTCCACAACCCTCAAGGTCTCAACCTTCACATCTTAGGAGTTACTCTTCATGGTAAGAGAATTTGCAACATCATTATTTTCCATTCAAGTTTTCTTTTATGTGGGTTAAAATTATTGTTTCAAAACCATTTTCTTATTAAAAAATAATTATATCTCAATACTATTTTATGATTAATTTATATATTATTTTACTCTATCTCCCCTATTATTAATGTTTTCTAAAATCATGTTTTATAGTCGTTAGTTTGTCTGATTTTCATAATGGATTTCTCAACTTTTTGTTCATTTAGAGATCTTTTATTTTCTTATTAATTACTATTCTCCCATTCTCTATGAGGCATGAATGATTCCATGTCATAAATATTCATTATTTTATTATTTTTGGGGAATATTCACCTTTATAATTTTTATTCACGCCATCTTATTGAAGGAATTAAAACATCGTATGTGATGTGTCGATTTACTAACATAGTGGATGATGTGATTCCAATTTCTTTTACATAGTTCAAGACTATTCATGAAACAATTTTTATTATTGAAACATATAATAATTTATTTATTATTTCTTATATGGTGTCCTGGAATGATTTTTTTCACATGTGACTAATCTAAAAAACAAAAGGATTTCATTATGATCGATGAGTCCCCAAAATGACATAAAAAATATCTATTATGTATTAAGTTATGAATCTTCATAATGTTATAATTAAAAATGAGAAAGGAGAAAATTTATGGTTTTGAAAATTTATAAAGACCATTCCATTCCAATTCAATAGTTTCACTTCCAATTGACAAGAATATCTATCATGAACTGATCATGGAAACTATGCAAGGAAAACACTAGAAAATTTGTAAATAACAAAGTCTTACTAATAAATGTGTCGAATGATGGTGTAAAATGATCATATAAAGTGTTATAAACATTAGTAATGTTCATTAAGATATTAATAACAATTTTTTATCCATTTTAAAATGATGTTTAAACACATTTGAATTATGAAGAAACCGAGGTATGGGAATTCGTAACCTAATTTATATTCTTTGGGTTAACAATCTACATCATTATTTATTTATTGTTATGATTATTGGTGTGATGAATTTTTGTTTATATTATGTTGTATTATGTGAATTTATAGTGCATACACATATCAAATCTATTCTATTAATTTACACTCCAATTATATTTTTATGTTATTTCATTTTAAATTCATTTCAAAGTGTCTTTAATAATATTCTAAAAGATAGTTTATATATATATATGGAATTAATGGTTTTCCTTGATTTAATGATACTTTATTACTATGATATGTTCCTTGCACATTGTTATGTTGTGTTAATAAAATTATAGACCAATATATGTTGGGATGATCCCATAATAGCTCAAGATATAATTGGTGAAACCCATTATAGATCTCAAATAAATCGGGTACTCCGGAGGTTGAAGTTGACCAATTGGTTATTCCATGTGTAAGGGTGAATGTTATAGTGGTATGGTAAATATTTACCATAAAAACTACATTATTTTTCTATGCATATGTGTTTGTATTATTATCAATTTTATTGGTTTTTATGTTATAACTTGACTAATGATTTTGTTCTTCATATCCCTTTCTAAGTTGTATACGCATACCAATATTTTAAAATGATTTTACAAAATATAAAGATGGGTAATAGAAATAAGGGAGTCTTGATGATTGAAATGTAATGTTTTCAAATATAACATGTTTATGATTTAATGGTTTATATTTTGAAAAAATGGATACTATTTTATTAGTATCATCTTTGTATGAATGTGGTTTTTTAAGAATTTATGATATCATAATTCATTATATCTCTAAACCCAAAAAGATCTTCAATGTGTAATAATGATTGATGGTGTCTAAAATTTTTTATTATGTAACATTTTAGTGTATGATCCCTATATTATATGAGACCAAGAGGATATTTGTTTTTTTATCTAATGAGCTACCTAGGAGGCTGCATATATTCAATAATCTCATATTTGGACTTGTGGTACTAGAATTGTCATATCAAGAATTCATAACATTTAAACATAAATTTATATTTCTTTCTAGGACTAATGTTTTTTTAACAACATTTTATGTAAAAAAAATTGGTCATTGATAGGCTTGGGAGAAAATCATATGTGAGAGGATAAAGTCTATTTATGATGTTGTGTCACCAATTTGTGAGTGAGAGTATACTGAATTCTCTTGTATTTCCATGGTATTATTTAAAATAGGACAACAACGCTAAATGGTTTTAGTATTATAGGGATAATCAGTTCCACCTACAGTAATAAAGTGTTATTTTATACCCAAATATCATTTTTCAATATGTTAGATGTTATTATTCATATTATGAAATATAACCATGTATTAACATGAATCTTGATCTATCAATGATGTCGATAATTGTTTTTCAACATATATGGAGCCTATATTAATATATGATATCCATATAAATATTTATTCTTGAATTCATATTTAAAATAAATCATTTTATATAGACATATTTATTTATTAATAATGTATTATGGAAATATCGGTGGTTTGATATTTAGTACCTTACAAAAAAAATAATATCAGTATTGTGTGTACATATATTGTGTTTAAGGTTGATCAATGTTCATGGATCCAATGTAATGTTATTGACTATTTGGATCATATTGGGGATAATGGAGGATCTATGAAATTTTTTGATCTTTTTTATGGATTACTTATTTATTATTTGGTATATTTCATATATATAACCATGTTTAAATTATATAATATTTAATATATATATATATATATATGAATGATTAACACCATTTCATTATAGTATGTGATATATTTAGACCACTAGATTCAAAAAAATTATAATAATTTTTTTATTATTTCTTATATGACTATATTTTCGATTATGGTCACTCATATTGATGTCATTATATTCCCCAAATTGGGAATGTTCCATCTGTACAAGTTGGAAGTGTAACAGCCCGAGATTTTATGAAAAATATTCTTTTTTATTTCACTAATGTCTTGTGTTGTACGCTACACCAAAAGGATCTTGCACAACACGCATCCTTGTATTGCCTTGCATTACACGCAATCGCGACCTTCCTCGATAGCGTGTGTAATTCGCAATACCGAGTTTCACTAAACAACGATGTGCTATTAAAATATTATTAAAACTAGCCGTTTTGAATAGTAATAACCACTTTTTGAAATCCATTAAATCTTATTTTTCAAAATGAACTTCATTTTTTGGATTCGGAGTATCGAATTTAGCCTAAGGTGAAATTTTGGTACTTTTCGGATAACTTTCATATTCTGATGAATAGTAAAAAATTACTAAATTATAATTAAAAACAAATTTTTTAATCGAAATAATTAATAGTGATAAATCATTAATTTGAGTGGTTTTAAAGTATATTTAGAATATCTTTTTACAATTTAATACAATGTTGGTCATTGGATGTAATTTCACATTTAAACTAGACATAAACAAGTGTCAATCTTTTGATAGATGTTGTTTCTTAAAAACACGCTATTTGTTTTAACAGCGGGATTTAATTATAAAATTAATTAATGCAACTTTTATGTTATGAATTTGGTAAAATAGACTTCATTTTTGAATCCGGAATATGAAATATAGCTTGGGATGAAATTTTGGCATTGTTCTGAAAAACATCAATTTTTGATGAATAGTGAAACTACTAAGTGGTAGGTTAAAAACTGAATTTTTGCATAAAACTTAATTTTACCGCTTCTGTGAATGGAATTTCGAAAATCCGAGAAACACGGTTAATATCAAGGACTAAAATGTGGTTCAATGAGATGAAAATAATTTTTTGGTGAATAGTAACTTTTTACTTTTTTTACCACGGTTAATAGTAAATAGGGTAACTAAGGGTAAATATGATATCAATATTACCCTAACACATGTCCTAATTCTATTGGACAAGTGAAATTCGACCAAAAACAAACTTAGGAATAAACTATGACCATTTAGGCCCACTTGGATTAGATTAGGACATTTATTATTAATTTATTTAAAGAAGGGTTAAAATAGTTAAAATCAAAGTTTAATAAGTAAATCATTTTTAATATGGGGTTATACATAATATTAATTAGACTATAAATATTCATTAGAAAGATAAAAAGATTTCCTACATGATGGTATTTTATTTGTAATTTTTAGACATCAAATAATATAATTTATTTATGACACAAAGATGATGCAGTAATTATCTTATTAATGAAATATTGACATAATTGATAATATAAATACCAAAATAAATGTAAGTTAAGACTTTTTATGAATTCCACTAATTTTCTAGGTTACTATGATATATTAGTGATGATTTAATCAACTTGGTTCGAACATATAATTCTGTTATGACTTTCACAAAAATCATATATCAAATAGTGTCAAAATTGACACAAAATAGTTTTTAAATCAAATATTATATTATTAATTGTTATTTTATTCCTAAAAATCTAAGGTTCGGCCAAATGACTTAGATAAGGATATATATATTAATAATAAACAATTTTGGGTTCGTTTGGCATGTTATAGTAAGTGTATTAACCATATAGTGAAAGAAAACAAAAAGACACGGTAAAAGTTAAATTATTTAACTTAGAGTTAAATCTAATTGATAAGGTTAAAATAATATCCTAAACTTGTCTAAATTCTATTGGTTGATAGGATTTAGACCCATCCCCACTTTAGCTTCGAAATAAGACCCTTTGGAACCATTATAAACCGATTTTTACTTTAATATAAAATAATATTTTGAGATATTCCTAAGGTGCCCCTCTCCTCCCCTATAAAAGGACACCTCCTCCCCCTCCTCCTCACACCAATTTGAGCACTCAAGCTCGGCCAACCCCTGCCAAAATATCTTCTCCACTTCCCTAGAAACATCCTAGAGGTTCTGGTCTTCCTCAAAGACCAATTCTAGTGCCCTAAGAGGAGGTCTCAAAGAGGCACTTCAAAGAAGAGGTAATTACCGTTACCAATTCTTTCATCTTTATTTCTTCTTCCACTTCTTCTTATTAGGTTGTTTCATTATGAAGTAATAACATCAGTATCACTCATATACTGATATGTTATTATAAGTATGAAACAACCCTATTTCACCATCTATCCATCCTACGGAAAAAGAAATCACCGCGCGTGCGTACGTACGGAATACCGTCTCCACGCCATGGTGTAATCTATTTTCCACCACCACCTTACATGGATGGGTATAATGGTGTAAAGAATAACTATAAATAGTTATTACAACATCATATTGATTCTGATATATTGTATAATTCACTCCAATTCAATTCAATACTTATAGAAATGATATCATCGCTCGTGCGTACGTACAGACTACCGTCTCCACGACGCGATGAGATTCATTCTCCATATTAACCATTTAAGAATGATTATAAAGTATATATAAGAAATAATAATGAAATATATGACATTATAAAGCTACTGGATTTATGTATATATATACATATGTATGTCATCTACTTACTTCCATTTCAAGACAATAAGGAAAGGAAAACAACGTTCATGCGTACGTACGGACTACCGTCTCCATGAACGGTGTTTTTCATTTTATTTATCTACCTATTATATATATATATATACTTAATATATATGATATATAAATCATATTTTATATTCTGGAAGTAAGTAAATCATGATATAAGTAATAATGATGTCAAGAACAACAAGTCAAAACACCTACGATAAATGAAATGATTTTACCCAAAACGCTTCTTTAACATGGAATTTACAAAAGAACGGGTAATATAATGTCATAAGTGAACCATATATGATATCATAACAATGAATATGATTCTGTAATAAGTCAATGACATTATTTAAATCATTATACAGGAGGTTCGGACACATACGAAGCAAATCGGACCTAAGGTAAGGGAAATATCACAATCTCATTTTTATCCGAGATTGTTTATTCATAAGTAATTACTGTGGTGTATTTTATCATCCACATCCATGTTTCATCAATTTGTAATATTATTTCCATCCAAATACAATTGTTTAAATCCATTTTTACCCTTCGGTGAGTTTTTAGTAAAAGAAATGAAAGGAATCTTTTGTCGTTTTTTTGTACGAGGTACTTTTTGACTTTTCCGACAAAAGTACGAAGAATGTTTTTTTTAACTTATACGACATGAATGGATTTTTAAAACATTATTTCCAAGAAGCTTCCTTTACAAGTTTTCAAGTTTATTTTTAATCAACTTCTTTTATTTTAAAGTTGTATGACATGTTATGAAAGGAAAAATGTTTTTGAAGAAGAAAGGATATTTTCCTCAAGAATGGAGTTCAAGTGTTTTATCAAAATTATTTTCCATCTAAGATAATAAAGGGTTCTGTTTTTATCCCTATTATTAAATTGATTTGATCATGTTGTGATGGAATTATTTTTATGAATTCCTTTATCTTATATGAATTGTTTTATGATGTCATGTTGTTTAAGAATCCCATTTTTATTACATGGGTTATGCGATGATGTATGTTTTATGATTATGTGGCACACATAAGAAAGGATTCATTATAAGATGGGTGGGACCTATATCTCCCTCCAATGCATTGGGTAATGATTTCATATCTCATGAGATAGACATGGCTGGAATGGTAGGTTATACCGGTTCAGTGAAACAGGACTGAAACGAGGATTACTCGATTCAGAAAGGGACTTTGTCCACTAAGATAGTCTTGGCAATGAGTCTTGACTAACAAGAAATGATTCTCTATGATTATGTGTGTATGCCACAATGAGTAATGTTTTAAGTTATGATTTCATTTCACTACTATGATTTATCCCATGTTATGAAATTATGCTCTCTTTTGCAGGTTAAGATTTCCAAAAAAATGTTATGTTCTTATGAAAATTATGTGATTGATATTTCTTTTGTTTACCCTTACTGAGCATTTGAGCTCACCCTTTTATGTTTTCTTTTCCCCAGGATATAAAGAAAGGTTTTAGGTAAAAAAAAGGAAGATCTTTATGGGATATGTTGAAGATCTTTCCCCACGATTAGAAGATTTTATTCCGAGTTTCCAAAGACACTAAACTATTACGATCCTTGTGTGTGTGTTTTTGTTATGTACTAAGTATTCCGCAAATGTAATGTAATGTCCATGTACGATAAGCTTCGGGTCTCTACAGTTGGTATTAGAGGAAAGGTTTAGTCAACCTTTGGAAACTAGGACGTGAAAACGTTAGTAAGATCCCTAGAGATATTTCTAAGGTATGTCTAGGGATGCCCCTAAGGATAAGTATACGTATAGGATATAGTTCTAGAACTATGGTAACGATATTAGATTAAACCAAAGATGATAGATATTTAAGTTACTCCCCCTTTATTACGATTTTTGCATCTAACACTATTCTGTTTGGGTTTTAGAAAATGGCTGGAAACAAGATGATTCACAATAATGGAGGATATGATGGACAATGGAATGATATTCTTCATGAGAAACCAAATGAAATGGGATTTGGATGTCCAAACATCATTATTATGCCGAATCAGAAATCTCACAACATGATCAATAAAGTAAAATTTGGTAAGTTTCCTGACTCGACTAATAAGAGAAAGATGGAGTTCCATGATGATCATAGAGGAAAGAAAGTTCAATTTCCCCTATGTAAATAATGTGGGAAGAGGCATCAAGGAGAATGTTTCAAGGGAACTGGAAGTTGCTTTGGGTGTGGAAAAGAAGGACACAAAGCAAGTAAGTGCAAAGGAAAAGGGTCGGTTAACACCATGGATGAGGATAATGGTATTGCTATGACATCAAAAATGGTTAAGTGTTTTAAATGTGGAATGTATGGTCATTATGCAAACAAATGACCTAAGGGAAAGACTCATGAAGAGAATCAGTATGGTCATATGGGTAGTATTTATGTGGATGATGATGAAGAGACTACAAATGATATGTGAGATGAAAGAATTGTTGAAGCTCGGTCAATGGTTTAAGAATGTTGTGGAATGATTACATGTTTATCATGTGTAATGTTGTATAAGAAATCTCATGGTACTATGGAATAAAGAGACATCTGAGGATTGTTACACTGTTGTCTTTCCTTGAGTTATGAAAGTGTATGATTAATGGTACCACTATCCATGAAAGGTTATTCAGATATTTTTGGAATGTAGATGATATGCGCATAATGAAGGGATAAGGAGAAAATTAAATGTTTGATAGTATTCATGAGCTCATGATTGATATAAGGACTAAGTGATATCATGGTTTGAGTATAAATAATTTTGAGGATTTTGGTATGTGGAAAGTGTTAACTTTTAACTGCACTCATGTTTTCACTAAGGTATTCAAGAGAATACACGATTAAGGACTTTGAATGTTTGGAATGTGACCAACAAGACATATCTTGTGATATGAGGGGATCAACGACAATATTAAATCTCTGGTAATCGTTGTTACTATATTATGAGAGTGGACTACAGTATTATGTATAAGCCTAAAGATTAGACTGGATTATGTTGGACATAAGTTAGTATTGTTTAAGGATAGAAGATTTTCGATATTATTGATGGGATGTTATAGTAACGTAGTTTTAGAAAAAGGGACAACCTGCAGGACGGGCGACCGCCCATCGCTTCGGACAAGGCTGTAGGAATCGAACCCACAACCGAAGTGCGACTGGCCTTTATCACCTACCACTGACCTACAGGAAGTCCCTGTTTAGTAGAAACTAGTTTTATCATATTAAGCAGTATGATATATGAAGTATAAGTCCTATTTAGAAACCATATGTGATTAATCTCACTATAGATCGACTTATGTATATAATTTTGCTAACCTTTTGTTTGAAACAGATGGAATGACCCGTCATTCTATCACATGATCTGCTAACACTTCACGAATGAAAAATTCAACTTCATTTCTTTAAGAGATGATGTGGAAATTGTTAAAGGCACGGACAATAGTGATATTGTACCAAAATAAAGTAAGTATTTATTCTAATTCAAATTCTTTAACTTTAGGGAAATGATCTTGAAAACCAAAAATGTTGTCCTAGTTCTCTTATACCTGATGAATCAGATGGTACCTTAGATCGTCACAAATTTATGGATTTGTGATTACTGGCTTTTCCATAGCCATGTTCTCTACCACTCTCCATCAGAACATGATGGTTAGATTTCTCTTCCATATCCATATTTTCACCTATGTGGAAACCCAGTGATTAGTTTATTTGGGTAATCGCTACATTTCATACTTTAGTTTTTAAAGCCAAGTTTTGGTATTCCCTTTTACGATGTGGGTTTCTATTAAAGAAACTTTCGAATAGTAAACCATTTATAACCCCGACGAATTTCGAGGGCGAAATTCATTTTAAGGGGGGTAGAATGTAACAGCCCGAGATTTTATGAAAAATATTCTTTTTTATTTCACTAATGTCTTGTGTTGTACGCTACACCAAAAGGATCTTGCACAACACGCATCCTTGTATTGCCTTGCATTACACGCAATCGCGACCTTCCTCGATAGCGTGTGTAATTCGCAATACCGAGTTTCACTAAACAACGATGTGCTATTAAAATATTATTAAAACTAGCCGTTTTGAATAGTAATAACCACTTTTTGAAATCCAGTAAATCTTATTTTTCAAAATGAACTTCATTTTTTGGATTCGGAGTATCGAATTTAGCCTAAGGTGAAATTTTGGTACTTTTCGGATAACTTTCATATTCTGATGAATAGTAAAAAATTACTAAATTATAATTAAAAACAACTTTTTTAATCGAAATAATTAATAGTGATAAATCATTAATTTGAGTGGTTTTAAAGTATATTTAGAATATATTTTTACAATTTAATACAATGTTGGTCATTGGATGTAATTTCACATTTAAACTAGACATAAACAAGTGTCAATCTTTTGATAGATTTTGTTTCTTAAAAACACGCTATTTGTTTTAACAACGGGATTTAATTATAAAATTAATTAATGCAACTTTTATGTTATGAATTTGGTAAAATAGACTTCATTTTTGAATTCGGAATATGAAATATAGCTTGGGATGAAATTTTGGCATTGTTCTGAAAAACATCAATTTTTGATGAATAGTGAAACTACTAAGTGGTAGGTTAAAAACTGAATTTTTGCATAAAACTTAATTTTACCGCTTCTGTGAATGGAATTTCGAAAATCCGAGAGACACGGTTAATATCAAGGACTAAAATGTGGTTCAATGAGATGAAAATAATTTTTTGGTGAATAGTAACTTTTTACTTTTTTTACCACGGTTAATAGTAAATAGGGTAACTAAGGGTAAATATGATATCAATATTACCCTAACACATGTCCTAATTCTATTGGACAAGTGAAATTCGACCAAAAACAAACTTAGGAATAAAATATGACCATTTAGGCCCACTTGGATTATATTAGGACATTTATTATTAATTTATTTAAAGAAGGGTTAAAATAGTTAAAATCAAAGTTTAATAAGTAAATCATTTTTAATATGGGGTTATACATAATATTAATTAGACTATAAATATTCATTAGAAATCTAAAAAGATTTCCTACATGATGGTATTTTATTTGTAATTTTTAGACATCAAATAATATAATTTATTTATGACACAAAGATGATGCAGTAATTATCTTATTAATGAAATATTGACATAATTGATAATATAAATACCAAAATAAATGTAAGTTAAGACTTTTTATGAATTCCACTAATTTTCTAGGTTACTATGATATATTAGTGATTATTTAATCAACTTGGTTCGAACATATAATTCTGTTATGACTTTCACAAAAATCATATATCAAATAGTGTCAAAATTGACACAAAATAGTTTTTAAATCAAATATTATATTATTAATTGTTATTTTATTCCTAAAAATCTAAGGTTCGGCCAAATGACTTAGATAAGGATATATATATTAATAATAAACAATTTGGGGTTCGTTTGGCATGTTATAGTAAGTGTATTAACCATATAGTGAAAGAAAACAAAAAGACACGGTAAAAGTTAAATTATTTAACTTAGAGTTAAATCTAATTGATAAGGTTAAAATAATATCCTAAACTTGTCTAACTTCTATTGGTTGATAGGATTTCGACCCATCCCCACTTTAGCTTCTAAATAAGACCCTTTGGAACCATTATAAACCGATTTTTACTTTAATATAAAATAATATTTTGAGATATTCCTAAGGTGCCCCTCTCCTCCCCTATAAAAGGACACCTCCTCCCCCTCCTCCTCACACCAATTTGAGCACTCAAGCTCGGCCAACCCCTGCCAAAATATCTTCTCCACTTCCCTAGAAACATCCTAGAGGTTCTGGTCTTCCTCAAAGACCAATTCTAGTGCCCTAAGAGGAGGTCTCAAAGAGGCACTTCAAAGAAGAGGTAATTACCGTTACAAATTCTTTCATCTTTATTTCTTCTTCCACTTCTTCTTATTAGGTTGTTTCATTATGAAGTAATAACATCAGTATCACTCATATACTGATATGTTATTATAAGTATGAAACAACCCTATTTCACCATCTATCCATCCTACAGAAAAAGAAATCACCGCGCGTGCGTACGTACGGAATACCGTCTCCACGCCATGGTGTAATCTATTTTCCACCACCACCTTACATGGATGGGTATAATGGTGTAAAGAATAACTATAAATAGTTATTACAACATCATATTGATTATGATATATTGTATAATTCACTCCAATTCAATTCAATACTTATATAAATGATATCATCGCTCGTGCGTACGTACGGACTACCGTCTCCACGACGCGATGAGATTCATTCTCCATATTAACCATTTAAGAATGATTATAAAGTATATATAAGAAATAATAATGAAATATATGACATTATAAAGCTACTGGATTTATGTATATATATACATATGTATGTCATCTACTTACTTCCATTTCAAGACAATAAGGAAAGGAAAACAACGTTCATGCGTACGTACGGACTACCGTCTCCATGAACGGTGTTTTTCATTTTATTTATCTACCTATTATATATATATATATACTTAATATATATGATATATAAATCATATTTTATATTCTGGAAGTAAGTAAATCATGATATAAGTAATAATGATGTCAAGAACAACAAGTCAAAACACCTACGATAAATGAAATGATTTTACCCAAAACGCTTCTTTAACATGGAATTTACAAAAAAACGGGTAATATAATGTCATAAGTGAACCATATATGATATCATAACAATGAATATGATTCTGTAATAAGTCAATGACATTATTTAAATCATTATACAGGAGGTTCGGACACATACGAAGCAAATCGGACCTAAGGTAAGGGAAATATCACAATCTCATTTTTATCCGAGATTGTTTATTCATAAGTAATTACTGGGGTGTATTTTATCATCCACATCCATGTTTCATCAATTTGTAATATTATTTCCATCCAACTACAATTGTTTAAATCCATTTTTACCCTTCGGTGAGTTTTTAGTAAAAGAAATGAAAGGAATCTTTTGTCGTTTTTTCGTACGAGGTACTTTTTGACTTTTCCGACAAAAGTACGAAGAATGTTTTTTTTAACTTATACGACATGAATGGATTTTTAAAACATTATTTCCAAGAAGCTTCCTTTACAAGTTTTCAAGTTTATTTTTAATCAACTTCTTTTATTTTAAAGTTGTATGACATGTTATGAAAGGAAAAATGTTTTTGAAGAAGAAAGGATATTTTCCTCAAGAATGGAGTTCAAGTGTTTTATCAAAATTATTTTCCATCTAAGATAATAAAGGGTTCTGTTTTTATCCCTATTATTAAATTGATTTGATCATGTTGTGATGGAATTATTTTTATGAATTCCTTTATCTTATATGAATTGTTTTATGATGTCATGTTTTTTAAGAATCCCATTTTTATTACATGGGTTATGCGATGATGTATGTTTTATGATTATGTGGAACACATAAGAAAGGATTCATTATAAGATGGGTGGGACCTATATCTCCCTCCAATGCATTGGGTAAAGATTTCATATCTCATGAGATAGACATGGCTGGAATGGTAGGTTATACCGGTTCAGTGAAACAGGACTGAAACGAGGATTACTCGATTCAGAAAGGGACTTTGTCCACTAAGATAGTCTTGGCAATGAGTCTTGACTAACAAGAAATGATTCTCTATGATTATGTGTGTATGCCACAATGAGTAATGTTTTAAGTTATGATTTCATTTCACTACTATGATTTATCCCATGTTATGAAATTATGCTCTCTTTTGCAGGTTAAGATTTCCAAAAAAATGTTATGTTCTTATGAAAATTATGTGATTGATATTTCTTTTGTTTACCCTTACTGAGCATTTGAGCTCACCCTTTTATGTTTTCTTTTCCCCAGGATATAAAGAAAGGTTTTAGGTAAAAAAAAAGGAAGATCTTTATGGGATATGTTGAAGATCTTTCCCCACGATTAGAAGATTTTATTCCGAGTTTCCAAAGACACTAAACTATTACGATCCTTGTGTGTGTGTTTTTGTTATGTACTAAGTATTCCGCAAATGTAATGTAATGTCCATGTACGATAAGCTTCGGGTCTCTACAGGAAGGTTCTTTTTTAATAGGGAATACATGTGTCCACATTTTGTAATGTCTAAAAAACAAGAATACCAACCTAATAAAATGAACACATTTTATGATATATATATATATATAATAAATATTATCCACACATAGATTCTGGTGCATAAAAACATTAGTCATTCAATTAGACTTAATAAATCATTTCACATACATATGTTGTCCTTTTATGATATTAAATAAATTATAATGATCAAATTAAAGTGAAATATTAAAAAATACATTTTATAAAAACCCATATTTCTTCATTAATGACAATTTGAAGATGAAAAAAATAAAATTTCCTCAAATTCAACACGATTTAAATTTGGAAATGTCATATGGTTCCCCCTTTGGATAAAAATGTAACATATTTAATAATTATATAGTATATATAGAGATATTGTACACAGATATCATTCCATTTTGTTACATTCTATTATATTTTTTGTTAAACTATAATAAATTATATACATTTTAATAACCAATCATTGGGTAAATTTGTTGGGAAACGAACCAATTAAACAATAAAATCATTGGTAATTTCAATAATCACAAACTATGGTGAAATAATACAATGATAATAAATGTTATAAATGTATTTAATAATTGTGTAATTTAAAAAACCAATATATAACAATAATGGATTCATTTAGCTTCATCACGTCATTACATAATGGTCAAAAATTATATAATTAATTGCCATTGAGTTATATCCCATATGATATGCATATTCTATTATAGTTAAAAATTATATGTTTTTCCATTGTAAAATAGATATTAAAAAAAACTACACTACAGAAGTCACCACAATTATTAGAAATTGGAAATTGGAAATTAATTTTTTATATAAAATTCCATATTTTAAATACCGACATTATCAAAAAAAGTTACTATATAATTTCACTGAAACATTGCTTATATATTATGTTCCCAAGGATAATATGGAATGTATTCCCTCTTAATTGACTGTTGAAAATTAAAAAATATATTTATATATTTAGAATCCATATGGGAATTGTTCATGAATCATGAACCTCATCTAATTGGAATTTTATTTTAAATTATTATATTCTTTTATTAAAAAACTAATTTCAATTTAAATATAATCATATATATTAATTTATCATCATTTTTCACATATAATTTCATGGATGAAATATATACTATTTTTATTTATCAATTTAATTCGAAAAATATCTCAATAAACCTTTATTTACAAATCAAAATAAAAAATTGTTTTTAAATTCATAAAAAATTCCATTTATTTAATAAAAATAACATTATATAAAATCATATCAGATACATTAATATGTTATGTTCTATATATCTTATATAATATAAAACATGAAAAAAAATCCTTGTCAAACATTTTTTGTGAATACACATACTTATTGTAGGATATAAAATATATTGAATGTTTCTATCTAACATCTAAACCACAAATAAATCCTTATAATCAATTTTTATATAATTGATTTTATATATTTATCTCTATGGGTATATATATTATTATGTCCCACTACCCCAAAAAATTAATTTATTCTAATATTAGTTGTCTCTAATATACCTCTTGTGAAGATCCTCATACTCCAGAGTCTTCCAACTATATATGGGGGACAATTTTGGTACAATGGTTATACTATAACCTATTTATAGTAAAGTAAAATACAATAGATATAATCACCATTATATATATAGTTACGGAATGAAACGAAACCCATACTTGGTCAAAAAATAATGGAATATATATATTTATATCAAAAAATAAACATATTACCCATTCTAGATTGTCATATAAAAAATAGATCATATGCACATCAAAAGACTAATGACAAAAGACAACAATCAATGTAAAACATAAATGTAATTGATCCTTAGCATGATCATATCCACAGATTATCCATCAGGTTATCCCTAATGATCTAACATCGTTCCAAGAAAAATCACATAACTTAAATCACGAATCATCTTCTTTGTTCTTGAATTACCACAAAAGCCAAACAATAGATTAAGTACAACTCATTGTACCACCAACAATATCTCCCCCATATATAATGAGTCTAATTATGTTTATGTATATGATTGGATACATATAAAATAATTATGAAATTTAAATAAATATTAGTAAATAATCACTGATGAAAATATTATATGGTGACACATGAGATCAGATTATACCACCATCGATCTTGAAGTCCATAACCATTACTGATAATATGGGATTTAGATAGTAGTGTTGTTTCTTTATAAATAACATGGTGAAGATGAAATTAATAGCATCATGACCATTATTTCATGTGTTTTACATATTAGATTAATTAAAAACCTATATTGGTTTTATATATGATTTTTATAACCACCATGTTGTGAGTTTTCAAATCCTCCAAAATATGATATATCAAGGCCTCCTCATATATAGTATTCATGACCTCTCCATTGACTGTATTTAAGACCTCTTCATATTTAGTTTTCTAAATGAGCCTAGGGAAACCCCAAGAGGATACTTCATTTCCATCCCATAGGTTATTTTCACCACCACCTATTATGGTAATTTTTAGGACCACCCATATGGGTGTTTTCCATATGACATAGAAATAGAAAAATATAAAAAACCACCATTTATCATTAAAATTCTTTACTATGTCACCATAATCCTTGTTTTTTCCAATTATGACAACAAAATTTATTTTATAAAATACATAATATCTTGAAATTTATTTTATTTTACAAAATTTCATAATCTTGTTAAACATATACATCAATAAAATTTCACATTATATCATTTTCCCTATCATTTTAAAATTTCTCATCTTTTAACAAGTGAAAAATTTATATCATTACATTATATATACATTTCCTAATCCATGTATTACCCATATTCCATATCAATATATAATTATAATCTCAATTTTTAAATTTATAAAAGGGCCATTTCTTTTCCCCATGACATAATTCAAAATGAATACAAATTCATCATTAATAATTCCACAACTCCCATAAAATTTCAATTCTGTTGAAACATTAATAATATGAATTATATGTCATTATGAAACCTATTAAAATGTATGCCATGATTTTAATATTGGCACATCCCTATGGGACACTATAGAGACCCAAATCTCGACGTACATGGACATTACATTACTTTTGTGGAATACATAATATAGAACAAAAAACTGACACCAAAGGATCATAATAGTTTAGTTTCCTTTGAAACTCAAAACATAATCCTCTAATCATGGGGAATGATCTTCAACATCTCCCATAAAGATATTCCTTTTTTTCTTACGTAAAACCTTTCTTTATATCTGGGAGAATAGAAAACATATAAAGGGTGAGCTCAAATGCTCAGTATGGGTAAACATGAAGAAAATAAAACAAACCATATACATTTGAACATAAAAACATAAACATAATGTTTAAACATGAAAATATTGAGCAATGAAATAAAACATGGTAGTACGTAAGGAATATATCACAATGGAACATCTATCATGATAAAATAGCTTCGAAATAAAACTTGTAATTGTGTCAATACATTAATCACATGATATTATTTCCATAGTATCCAAGGCATTGCTTCTAAGACCATCTTAGTGGATAAAGTCCCTTACTGAACCGAGTTCACTCCTCATTGCAGTCTTGTATCGCTGAACCAGATTAACTTGAAGTTCTAGCCAAGTCTATCTCATGAGATATAAATCTGTACCCAATGCATTGAAGGGATAGTTAGGTCCCACACATCTCAAAACGAAATCATTCATACTTGTGCCTAAAAATAAACATTAAACATTAATCATAACCCATAGAATAAAATGGGTTTCATAAACATCATCCCATCATAACACAATCCATATATAAAAATGGATATCATTTCATCATAAATAAAATCAAACCCTGAAAATAATAGGGACATTATACTTGAGACTTGACCATATTAAAAAATTCAATCTTAGATGGAAAATAGTCTTGATAAAACACTTGAAATGAATTCTTGAGGAAAACATCGTTTCATCTTCAAAATCATTTTCTTGTCACAAAATTACATTAACTGTTAAATGAAAAATATCTTGGTGAAAATAATTATGAAATATTGTAGAGTAAGATTCATTAAAATAAGGAGTTTTAAACCCGGAAAAATACATTCATACCGTATAAGTTAAAATAACATTCTTCTCGTACTTTTGCTAGAAAATTCAAAAAGTACCACATATGGTAAAAAAAGAAAATTCTTTCCAAAACACAAAGTAAAAGTAAAAGAGGGGTAAAAACGACTTTAAACATACATGGAATAATATAAAACACTATATGGAAAACATTTTTTATGGACATGGATGAAAAATATAACCCTAGAAAATACTTACGAATAAACAATCTTGGATATGAACGAGATTGGAATAGTTATCCCTTACCTTATGTCCAATTTATTCCATATTTGTCCGAGACTCCTATATAGTGGGTTTAAACAAATTATTATCTTATAATAGAACCATAATAATATTTATTATATCATATATTATTCACTTACGACTTTATATTATCCGTTCATTTGTCAATACCATGTTAAAGCAGTGTTTTCGGTAAAATGGTTTCATTTATCGACCGTGATTTGACTTGTAATTATTAATATGATTACATAGATAATGATTACTTAAATACAGTAAATAAAACATTATTTATATATAATATATATTTAGAATATAAATATATATAATATATCAATAAATGGAACAAAATACACAGTTCATGTAGACGGTAGGCCGTACATACGAATGAATGTTGTTTTTCGTTTCCTTAGAGAATTGAATGGAATTAAGTAGATCTCATACATATATATATACATAAATCCAGTAGAATTATTATGTCCTATATTTCATGATTACTTATTATATATACATTATAATCATTCTTGAATTATTTATAAGGAAAATGAATCTCACCATGCCGTGGAGACGGTATTCTGTACGTAAGCACAAGTGATGATATCATTCCCATATTTATTTAATGGAATTGTAGTTGGTGATATAATATATTAGAATTATTTTGATGTTATAATAATCATATATAGTTTTCTGTTACACCATTATACCCATCCAAGTATGGTTGTGGTGGAAGAACTGATTACACCACTCCGTGGAGACTGTATTATGTACGTACGCACGCGCGGTGATTTCGTTTTCCATAGGATGGATAGAAGGTGAAATAGGATTGTTTCATATTTATAATAACATATCAGTATATAAGTAATACTTATGTTATTAATTTATAATTAAACAACTAAATAAGATAAAGTATAAGAATAAAGAAACATGAAAGAGTCGGTAAGAGAGATTACCTCTTCCTCAACGAACCTCGTTTAAACTTCATCATAGGGCACTAGAGTTGATATTTTGAGAATAATAGAACCTCTATGTTATAACTATAGAGTTTTAGAAGAGTAATAGGTAGCGGTTGGACTACCTTCAAGTCTCAAAAGGGTGTGAAGAGAAGAGGGAAGGGGTGCCCTTTTTATAAGGGAGGAGTGGGGCACCTTTGAAAAAACATAAAATATTATATTATAATAAAGTCATATTCGTTTTATAATAGCTCCAAATTGATTTATTTAAAAGATAAAGTTGGGATGGGTCGATATTATCTCAACCAATAGGTTTTATACAATTTTAAGTTACTATTATAACCTTATCATTTATATTTAACTCTAAGTTAAAAAATTTAACTTTTACCGTGTCTTCTTGTTTTCTTACACTATATGGTTAATAAACATACTATAACAAGAAAACGAACCCCAAGTGGTTCATTATTAATATATATAACCTTATCTAAGTCATTTGGACGAACCGTAGATTTTTTAGGAATATAATATCAATTAATAATATAATATTTTTCTTAAAAACTATTTTATGTCAATTTTGACACTATTGGGTAATTGATTTTTTTTAAATCATAAAAGCATGATTAGTTCAAAAGAGGTTAAGTAAATCAATAATAATATGTAATATTAACCGAAAATATTAGTGTAATTCATAAAAATTCTCAATTTAAATTTATTTTGGTATTTATAACATCAATTATGTTAATATTTAATTAATAATGTAATTATTGCATCATCATCGTGTCATAAATAAATTAAATTAGTTAATGTCTAAAAATTATAAATAAAATACCATTATTTAGGAAATATTTTTATATTTCTTATAATGATTTATAGTCGAATTTATCTTATGTATAACCATATATTAAAATGTTTTAGTTACTAAACATGGATTTTTAATCTTTCAACACTTTTTTGAATTAAATATTAATAAATGTCCTAATATAATCCAAGTGGATCTAAATGATAATATTATCTTCCTATGGTTTTTTATGTTCAAATTATACTTATCCAATAGAATTATAACATGTGTTTGGGTAATAATAATATCATTTTTACCCTTAATTACCCTATTTACTTTTAACCGTGGTAAATAAAAAATAAAACTTTATTATTCAACAAAAATTACTTTTATCTTATGGAACCACATTTTACTCCTTGATATTAACCTTGTCTCTCACATTTACAAAATTCCACTAACATAAGTGGTAAAATTATGTTTTATGTAAAATTTCAAATTCTCTAAGGAGATTGGTAAAAGATGGTGAAAATTTCTATAAAATTTTTATATATCTTAAATTATTATAAAATGACTCCAATGAATTACATTGATCTTATATAGATATTATATATCAATTTTGACCTAAAATAAATTCAAATAATATTAATAATAATTAAAATAAAAATTCGGTTTTTAAATAGTATCCCAGTGTTTTCACAATTCATAAAAAATTAACAAATTTCAGAATAATACGAAAAATTCACCCTAGGATAATTTTGATATTCCATATCCAAAAATGAAGACCATTTTGAAAAATAAATTTTCAAAATGTGGGTATTACTATTCATAATAGCTATTTTATATAATATTTTAATAACATATCGTTGTCTAGTGAAACTCGGTATTGCGTACAACACATGCTATCGTGGAAGGTCGCGATTGAGTGTAAAGCAAGCCAAGTCTGGGATCCATATAGTGAAAGATTATTTTGTTGTTTTGTAGAATAGAATCCAACCATATTTCATTTATACATTGAATATATATCTATATATACCCTCAATGTTGCATAGAATATCTTCTGTCAAACGAACATGAAATTTTTTGTAACATGAGCCAAAAATAGTGTTGTGTATACGGTGTTGCATATAGAACAAGATAATTTTGGCGTCCCGTAAAACACAAGACATAAATGAAATTCAAAGGAATAATTCTCATAAAATCTCAGGTTGTTACATTCTACGCACTTTAAAGTGAATTTCATCCTCGAAATTCGTCGTGGATATAAGTGGTTTACTACTTGAATGTTTCATTCATAGAAAACCACATCATAAAAAGGAATACGAAAAAATAATTTTAAAAAGAGAAGATAGAATCATAACAGTCACCCAAAGTAACTCAGCGTTGGGTTTCTACATAGGACAACATATGTGAAAATATGTATATGGAAGATAAATTTAACCTTCGAGCTCTGATGGAGAGTGGTAGAGAACATGTCAATGAAAAATACATCAGTCACAAAGCCATAAATTTTTGATGATATAAGGTACCAGCTAATTCATTGGGTATGAGGGTACTAGGAAAACGTTTTTAGTTCTCAAGATCATTTCCTAATGTTGAATAATTGTTTAACTAGAAGAAATACATACTTGATTTTGGTACATTCTCACCGTTGTTCGTTCCATGAACAATTTCCACTTTAAATCTTAGAGAAATGAAGTTGAATTTTTCATTAATGAAGTTTTAGCAGATTATGCGATAGAATGAAGGGTTATTCCATCTGTTTCTATCGCAAAAATTTTAGCACAATTTATTAAATATACATAACTAAATCTATCTTGAGATTAATCATATATGGTTTCTAAAATGGACTTATAATTCACATATCATAGTGCATAATAAAATAAAACTAGTTTCTACTAACCAGGGCCTTCCTGCAGGCTAGTGGTATGCGATAAAGGCCTATCGCACATCAGTTGTGGGTTTGATTTCCACAGCCTTTTCCGACGCGATGGGTTTTTTTCGTCCTATGGGTTGTCGTTTTTTCTAAAACAATACTATTATAACATTCCAGAAATAATATCGAAAAAAAGTTCTATCTTTAAAGAATACTATCTTATGTCCAACATAATCCATTCCAATCTTTAGGCTTATCAAAAATACATTTGTATTATCTCGTAGTATAATGAAAATTATTACTTGAATGGTCAAATAACAAGAACTTGAATACCATCATTTCTCCCCCATATATCATAAGATTTTTCTCAGTGGTCACATTCCAAACATGTGAATTCCATAATCATGTATTCTTTTGAAACATGATTTTCCATAGAACCTTAGTGAAAAAATGAATGTTGTCAAATGTTTACTCTTTCCACATACCAAAAAAAATCCCAAAAAATATATCTACTAAAACCATGATATCGCTTTGTCCTTATATCAGTCATGAGCTCATGAATACAATCATTCATATTATATTCTTTTTATCCCTTCATTATGTGCATTTTATCTGCTTTCCAAAAATATTTCATCACTTTTCATGGTTACCGGTACTATATAATTATTGAAACCAATACATATATATTCCAAAATTCCACAATACAATAAATGAGATTCCATGATACAAATATAAAATCCCATTAAATAAACACATAATCATTCCAAAAAATCATTTTCATACTCAAAATCACAAATAGTGATCGCATGTGACTTCCCTTTATCATTTTCCTTATGAGGTTTCTCCCGTAGATCATCATTAACCCTTGTATTAGGACATTGATTAGCATAATGTCACATTTCCATTCACTTGTAGCATTAAAGTGTTGGTGGTGCGTTCTTTGCAGTCTTTTCTTTATTCACATGTATAGATACCCTTTTCCCATTACATTGAAACTCAGCTGCTTGATGACATTCTTTTCAACACTAAAACATTTTTTAGTCCGTTTAAGACAATCTTCACCATGATTCTTGGAAAACATTGAACATAATGAAACATTAATCTTAATTTCAATATTGTTTTGAGATTTTTCCAAGAACTACATATTTAGTTTCTTGTCAAACCCATGATATGGATATGTAACACCAACTTCCAGTTCTACCTTGATAAAACAATTCACAATTTCTTCATAGCTACTGAAGTCTTTTATAGCTAATTCGCTTCGATGACTTGGTTTTAAGCCACTGAAGAATCGGTCAACTTTAATTTCCTATTGTATGATAAAGCCAGATGCATACCTTGCAAGCCTCGTAAAATTCTCTTTGTATATAACAATAGATTCATCATCCTTTTCCTTAAGCTCATGTATCTCCATTTCCATCATTGTTTGATGATTATTAGGGAACAACTTATTGAAAAAAATGTTCTTGAACTTGTCCCATTCCATGGATGATCTTTCATCTTGGGGACTTGTATTCTTAATTAGTGTCCACCACTGGTCTGCTTCACCTTCTAATGTGTAAACATCCACAATGACTTTTTCATGCTCTGAACAACGATGTATGGAAAATATCTTTTCAATGATATTGATCCATTATTCAGCAACAAGTGGATCAAAAATCCCATTGAAAGAAGGTGGATGTTGCCTCATAAAGGACTCAATAGAATATTGTTCCCTTATCTTCTCATTCAGAAGTCCAGAATGATTCATAGCTTGTGTAAGTATAGAAATAATATTTTTCATTCCATTTCCCATAACATTTGGTTGTTTAGGAGGAAAACCATTGAATTTTCCATTACATTGATCAACACTGTTCTTTTGGGTTCCATCCACCATCTAAAACCAAAAAAGAAAAGTGTGAGAGGAAGAAATCATTCTTGGAAAACAACTTAATAAATGTGGAGTACTTTAAATATCTAAAATCATAGATTTAATTCTATGATCGTTACCGTAATCATAGTACTATAACCTATAGTTATACTTAACCTTAGGAACATCCCTAGACATACCTTAGAAATATCTCTAGGGATCTCACTAAAGTTTTCACATCCTAGTATCCAAAGGATGAATAAACCTTTCCTCTAATACCGATTATAGAGAACCAAAGACTGACGTACATGGACATTACAATTCTTTTACGGAATACTTAATAAATTAAAAAAAATAGACACCAATGTATCGTAATAGTTTAGTGTCTTTGGAAACTCGAAACATAATCTTATAATCATGGTGAAAGATCTTCAATATCTCCCATAAAGATCTTCCTTTTTATCATACCTAAAACGTTTATTTATATCCTGGGGAAAAGAAATCATATAAAGGGTGATCTCAACTTCTTAGTATGGGTAAGTATTTTGAAAATAAAACAAACCATATACATTTGGACATAAAAACATCAACATAATGTTTAAACATCAAAATCGTGAACAATGACAAAAAACATGTCAGTACGTAAGGCATTTATCATAATGGAACATCAATCATGATAAATTACCATGGAAATAAAACTTCTAATTGTGGAAAAACATTAATCACATGATATTATTTCCATAGTATCCAAGGAATTGCTTCCTAGACTATCGTAGTGGAGAAAGTCTCTTACTAAACTGAGTTCACTCCTCAATCTAGTCAGGTATCACTGAACTGGATTAACTTTTCATTGCATCCATGTCTATCTCATAAGATAAAAATCTTTACCCAGTTAATTGGAGGGAGATATAGGTCCCACCCATCTTATAATGAAATCATTATTAATTGTACCCCAAAAAAATATTAAACTTTCTTTATAACCCAAAGAATAAAATGGGTTTCATAAACACCATCTCATCATAACATAAGCCATATATAAAAATCTATATGATTTCATCATAATCAAAATCAAACTATGTAAATAATATGGACATTATACTTGAGAAATGGCCATATTAAATAATTCCATCTTAGAAGATAAATAGTCTTGATAAAACAATTGCAATTAATTCTTGATGAAAATATCATTTCTTCATCAAAATCATTTTCATTTCAAAAAATTCAATACACTGTTAAAAGAGAAAATTAATTTTTTGAAAATAATCATGAAATATTTTGGAGTAAGCTTCATGAAAATAAGGCGTTATAAAACTGTAAAAATCTGTTCATGGCGTATAAGTTAAAAACACATTCTTCTCGTAATTTTTTTGAAAAAGTCAAAAAGTACCACATATGGTAAACAAAAGAATGGTCCCATCTATAACACAAAGTAAAAGTCAAAGTGGGGTAAACATGAATTTAAACAGATATGGAATAATATTAAACAGATTATTAAAAACATTTTTATGGACATGGATGAAAAATATAACCCCTTTAAATACTTACGAATAAACAATCTTGGATAAGAATGAGATTGGAATAGTTATCCCTTACCATATGTCCAATTTCTTATGTATGTGTCTGATACTACTATAGAGTGGGTCTAAACATATTGTTAACTTGTAACAGAACCATAATAATATTTATTATATCATATATTAATCACTTACGACTTTATATAATCCATTCATTTGTCAATTCCATGTTAAAGTAGCGTTTTGAGTAAAATCGTTTCATTTATCATCCGTGTTTTGACTTTTAATTATTAATATTATTACATAGATCATGATTAATTAATCCAAGAATATAAAACATGATTTATATATAATATATATTCATAATATACATATATATTATAGATCTATAAATTGAAATAAATACACCGTTCATGGAGAAGGTAGGCCGTACGTATGCATGAACGCTGTTTTTCGTTTCCTTATTGAATTGAATGGAATTAAGTAGATGAAATACATACATATATATATAAATAAATCCAGTTTCATTATTATGTAATATATTTCATGATTACTTATTATGTATACTTTATAATCATTCTTGAATTGTTAACATGGAAAATGAAGCTCATCGCGTCGTGGAGACTGTAATCCGTACGTACGCATGAGCGATGATATCATTCCCATATTTATTGAATGGATTTTTAGTAAATGATATAATATCTTATAATCAGTATGATGTTATAATAATCATATATTTTTTTCTTAAAACCATTATACCCATCCAAGTAAGGTGGTTGTGGAAAAACTAATTACACCACGTCGTGGAGACGGTATTCTGTACGTACGCACGCGCGGTGATTTTGTTTTCTATAGGATGTATAGATGGTGAAACATGTTTGTTTCATATTTATAATATCAAATAAGTATATAAGTAATACTTATGTTATTACTTTATAATTAAACAACTAAACAAGAAGATGTATAAGAAGAAAGAAACTTGAATGATTCGGAAGAAGAGATTACCTCTTCCTCGATGCACCTCCTTTAAAATTCTTCATAGGGAACTAGAGTTGGTATTTTGAGAATAAAAGAACCTATATCATATAACTAGAAATGTTTCTAAGTGGAATTCGAATGGTTTGGCCGAGCTTCAAGTCTCAAAAGGTTGTGATGAAAAGAGGGAAGATGTGCCCTTTTTATAAGGGAGGAGAGGGGCACCTTTGGAAAAACATAAAATATTATTTTATAATAAAGTCATATTCGGTTTATAATAGCTCAAAAATGATTTATTTCAAAGATAAAGTGTGTATGGGTCTAAATCCTCTAAACCAATAGGTTTTAGACAATATTAGGTTACTATTTTAACCATATCATTTAGATTTAACTCCAATTTAAATAATTTATCGTTTACCATGTCTTCTTGTTTTTTTAAACTATATGGTTAATAAACTTACTATAACAAGCCAAAAAAACCTAAAGTGGTTAATTATTAATATATATATCCTTATATAATTCATTTTGACTAAACATAGATTTTTTAGGAATATAATATCAATTAATAATATAATATTTTTCCTATAAACTATTTTATGTCAATTTTGACTCTATTGGGTAATTGATTTTTTAAAATACCATAACAGCATTATTTATTCAAAAACAGTTAATTAAATCAAAAATAATATGTCATATTAACCTATAAAATTAGTGTATATCATAAAAAGTCTCAAATTAAATTTATTTGGGTATTTATAACAATAATTATGTTAATATTTAATTAATAAAATAATTATTTCATTATCATTGAATCATAAATAAATTAAATTATTGAATGTATAAAATTTTTAAATAAAATACCATTTTTTATGAAATTTTTTATCTTTCTAATTAATATTTATAGTCGAAATTATCTTATTTATATCTCTATTATAAAATGTTTTATTTATTTAACGTTGATTTTAACTCTTTTAACTCTTCTTTGAATTAAATAATAATAAATGTCCTAATCTAATCCATGTGGACCAAAATGATAATATTATATTACTAAGGTTGTTTTTAGTCGAATTATACTTATCCTGTAGAATTATAACATGTGTTAGTGAAATAATTATATCATTTGTACCCTTAATTACCCTATTTTCTTTTAATCAGGGTAAATAAATGTAAAATGTTACTATTCACCAAAAAATATTTTTATTTTTTGAACCACATTTTACTCTTTGATATTAACCGTGTCTCTCGGATTTATGAAATTCCACTCACAGAAGCATTAAAATTATGTTTTATGTAAAATTTTAAATTCTCCTATGGGGTAGGTAAAAGACGGTGAAAAGTTCAATACAATTTTTATATATCTAAAATTATTATAAAATGAATCCAATGAATTACATTGAACTTATATAGATATTATGTATGAATTTTGACTGAAAAATAAATTTAAATAAAATATATACTTATTTAAATAAAAAGTAGGTTTTTAAATAGTAACCCAGTGTTTTCACTATTCATCAAAAATTGAATGTTTTCAAAAAAAGACCAAAAAACCACCCTAGACTAATTTCGATATTCCGAATCCAAAAATGAAGTCCATTTTGAAAAATAAAATTTCAAAAATTATGTATTGTTATTCATAACAGCTAGTTTATATTATATTTTAATAAATATTATTGTTTAGTGAAACTTGGTTTTGCGTACAACACACGTTATCGTGGAAGGTCGCGATTATGTGTAATGAAATCCAAGTCAGGGTTACATATAGTAAATGCTTCCTTTATTGTTTTGTATAACAGAATCCAATCATATTTCATTTAGACATTGAATATATATATATATATATACAATCAATGTTGCGTAGAATAACTTCTATCAAACGAACTTGAAATTTTGGGTAATGTGAGCCAAGAATAATGTTGTGTATACTATGTTGTGTATAGAACAAGATAATTTTGGTGTCTCATAACACACAAGACATCAATAAAATTAAAAAGAATAATTCTCATAAAATCTCGGGTTGTTACAGACACCATTAATCTTACAAGGAATGGATATCAGGCTTAGTAATCTAGTTATCCATTTTTATTTCATCTTTTAAAACACAGAAATACATTTTATTTAATTTTTTGTATCAAGAAAAATAATTACATGTATTTTGTCAAGATAAAGAATATTAGAATATAAAATTTAAATTCAATGTCATTTATTTAATAAATGAAGAGGCTTCACTACACACTGACACATTATGTTAATGTTATACAATGTGGTAATGATTATTGTACAACAATATTGACCTCATAAAAATCTACATATAAAGCATCATCATTTTGTTTCATAAAAAACCCATGGGAATGATGATATTTAAATAATCGATACAACATTTAATATTATAAATTAATAGTATAGGCACACAGGAAACTAGTTGTAGTGAATAAGGAGAAGAAATAGATTCATATAATTACCTCTATATTCTAAAAACCATTAATGGAACTCAAAAAAGCCATGTATCAGCTGATATCATCCGTGGAGATCAAAAGTGAGGGATAAAGATGAGTCGATACTACTATCCATGTGGAAGAGAAAAATTCCATTAAATTGAAATATGGGGTGGCCTATGGTAAATTGATGTGGATATCATTATTTAAAAATTGTACACGAGTCCACCAATAGGAATAATATTGTATAAATAACTTTATGGTCATCATACTTCCCATATAGTGTGAATGGATTTCCACATGAAATTTCATGTATATATATTGTCTACCCAATGGCACAAAAGCAATATTTTAGTGGACCCCAACCATTTCTAAACTCTATGAATGTTTCTAAGATCTCATTGAACCCTTAGACAACTTCTATCACTTATGAATACATTCTTGGAAAATTATTTACATGTCTCAATAAAAATTAAAAATTACATATACCATTATAATGGTTTAGTGAGTATCAAATTTCTTCTCAAAAATCACATCTTCTCTTCAGGAATGCTTATAAAAAAATTAAATTAAAAGCGGGATGGAATAAAAAAATTGAACCACTTAAAGAGAAAAATTAATCATTTGACAATTTAAAGACAACCCTCATTAATAAATCACATAAAATAATATTGAAAGTGGAAAAAATGTACTAAAAGAAAAAAAATTAAATGAAAATTATTTCATACAGATAATATAACATTTAAAATGTAAAAAATTATTTTTTACACTATTTTAGTAAAAAAAGTTATTATTAATAACATTATTATATATAATATTTCAAATAATATTATATAACTAACTCCATTATACAATAAATATCTTCCATTGATGAAACATATGACATGAAAATATATAATAATTTTTCTCTACACATATTTCTCTATCCCTTAGTAGATGGTTCATCACTAATAAAATCTGAATTCATAATATTAATTTCATTTTAAAAAAACATCTATAAAAAATCAATTTTTTACTTTTATGGTATGAATATAATAATCTATAATATTTTACTAATGATTCTCATGCATTTCCATGAATGAATATTCAATATATAAAATATCAAAGAAAATATTAATGTAAGAAAATATCATATGATAAATTAATATTATTAATCCATTTTAATAAATTTTTAAATTATATTCATAAAAAAATTTGTTTTCAATCCAATGTTGAAAACTATATATACCAAATAATTTAGAATATATAAATCAATTTATTATATCATTATTATGAAATTAAAACATTTATAAGGAAACACCTACAAATTATTCACCTTTATATTCTGTGGTTTATCAATTAACATATAATTATAAAATGAAAATCATGATAATGACATTCAGAATGTTGAATACCAAACATACTAAATTAATACCTATATAAATGTTTCATTACAAACCAATGTAATCAATTTATGAATTGCATCAACTATCTATACATTAACTATAAAACTACTTCATATAAAATATATCATAGTGGAAGGTCGTGGATTATACCCCTATAATAGTATTGATGGTGTTTTCCTCATTAAAAAAATAAAAATAAAAATAAACTATAATATATACTACCAGAAACCACTAAGGAAATTAATTATCATGTTATTTAGGAAATAGATAACCCATTTTATGGGAAGAGATTCAAAAACACAATCCATTTAAAAAATTCCATAATAATAATTTAATTAAAAATTATATATTATTTATATGATTAAAATAGAAAAAAATTCATTAAATTAGAATTGAAGCAGCAATTTGTTTTATGTATCTAATCAAATAAATCATTTAAGACTGTATTTTAAAATCCTTAAATAAAAACCCACTATTAGAATAAAAAATAGATGTCATTTTTTGTTAAGGTTTTTATCTAAACAGTTAATTTTAAAAACTATAAATATATATTAAATAATTCAAGTATAATAATAAATTTAATTTTAAATATATATTTAAAATCCATATTTTTATTAGATAAAATATTATTACAGTTTTTATATGATTCCTAGATAATATTTTCATTTTTATGTTAATATAATATATTGTTGTTTTCAGAACATAAATTATATAATGATCTATATTATCAAAATACTAAAGATTAATAATATTGATAACATTTATGTATAAATTATACATATTATAAGTTTTTAACATAAAATTATGTAATACTGCATACCATACTATCCATTTATCCTTCCAAACATTTAACTCCATGAAATTGGAAAACATGGGCACTAGTGAGTGACACAGAACCCATTACATTTTCAAAAAATCATGTTCGAAAAATATATTAATAATTAATGGGGTAAAAGAGGTGATTCAAAATTATATATAGTGGTTTGGCCCTGATTCTACATGGAATAAAGTCTTTCAAAAAAACAATGAAATCACATCCAATTAAAATGAGCATAAGAAAGAATATATTTTTTGACTTTAGAACTAAAACATGTGGCAATGTCATGAAATTATTCATTTAGTAAATATTATTCATACATTATAATATTCATCTCCATGTATATTCTCAAAAAAACTAATGGAATACATAATTATTGGATTAGTGTTGTGATATTTTTTTGAACACATCCCTATTTTTATACAACGTCTCGATCGTTATGAAAAATCAACGATATTTAAATTTTTATTAGAAAATTCAACAATATCACCAACACTATAAATATTTATCATGGTGGATTACACAAAACACCCTTTCAACAAATCTATAATAATAATCCACACAACATCATTGACCGAAATATTTTTTTTTAAAATTATTTAAATAAATAAATTATAACATTAATAAAATCAAAAAAAAAACACTGAAAATATTTTTAACTCATAAACATGATTAATATTATATATTAGTACAATATCGTCATAACTTTTAAATAATCACTAATTTTTAAAATTCGTGTGTAATATCATCTGTTTGGTTGTATTTATTAATTAATTTTTATTTTTAGTATTTTGAATAAATCATGTAACTGAACTAATATTTAACATCAGATAACAATGAATAATATTTCTTTAATTCTAGATTAGGGAATGAATATATATAAGATAATATTAAATTTATAAATTTTTTTTATTTTTTTTATATTTTCTACCATTATATAGAATTCATAATTATATAATGAAATTTATAAAATTTCTAAAATAAAGGATAATGGGTATTAGATTAATTGAAATTTACAAAATCCAAAAAATTATTCTTGGAAAAATAAATGTTATTAAAATCAAAGAATCATGTCTTTGTGAGTAACATAACTTTTAGTCATATTTCTTAACTATATTCATTTCAATATAATAACATTTATTCCTTAAAAAAATATTTTAAACAATTTAAATTCATTATTCATTTGTTTATATTTTATTGGTATTGATGGAATGTTGGAGAACATTAAATAATAAGAGAAATAATTGAGAAAAAATTCATACTGAGAAGAACTATTCCACATACGACAACTGGAAAAATGGTTAACAATTATACTCAAATTTCCATGGCTAGAAATATAAATTTATAAATTATTTTAGATTATTTTATTCCACTTAGATCTAACACCCATTATTTATTATAAAACCCATTTTGTTTACTATTAATTTAACTTTTATAATCTGAATGAACATGTATTTTTTTGAATGATCAAAAAGATAATTATTCACTATTATTATAAAAATTATATATTTTTAACGATTTAATTTTATTTATATATTAAATAATTGATTTTAATTTTTTTTTAAAAATATCATAATAATCATACTTTAGAAAACACCTAAAATTCATCCAAAATAATATCTATATCATTTCTAGAATTTCATTGATTCTAATAAGAATTATATTGTGCATTATTTAATTTCACATAATTTAAACCCAATTATAAATCCTATCATTATTTATCAATTAAAATCATTATAAAAATTTTTATTCAAAACTCTCCATTGAAATATTTTTTTATAATTCTTAAAGTAAATATATTAGTATGAAAAAAAATTCATTTACCTAAAAATACAAAAATGTATTTCAACTGTTATAAAAGATCACTTTTTTGGTGGAAAACATGGAAATATATTAAAATAATCCATAATATAATGGATTAAAATTCCCATATTCATGGGAAATAAGAATTGGTATCATAAGGACTAAATAAAAGATTATATCTCTAATGGAACTTTTTCGCAGCTAATAAATAGTATAATCACTTTATCAATCAATAAAATTTATATTACTATACTATAATTCCCAAAGTTCTTATAATGAATAATTTTTTAATACTTCTTGTATTTTTTGAATTTATTAAAATAATGATTTTATATGGGAATCCTAATGATCTTTGTAAAGACCTGTATTTCCCTTGGAATTTTTTTTAATACATGTGAATTTTACGAGCCCGCAGTTTCTGACGGCACTTGATTCTGAGGCCCGGTGTGCCTGGAATCAATTTCTGAATATTTTTTCTCATACGTTCAGTAAACTTATGAGCTGGATTTTATAACTCTTGAACTGGTGCTCGAATTTGAATTTTTAGGGCACCGTTGAACTCACAGCATCAGTGATTTCTTAGTATGACCTTTACCACAGTTGCGTTTTAACGTGATTGGAAGATAGATTTTTGGATTTACCACGGGGCCTGGCAGCTGTAACCATTCAGCCAGGCCACACGGCCAGCCGGGCCGGGCCACAGGGCCAGCCTGGCCGGACCACATGGCCAGCTAGGCCGGGCCACACAACCAGCCAGGCTAGGCAACATAGCCAGCTAGGTAGGCCCACATAGCCCACCGGTCTGGGCCGTACACCCAGTCGGGCCGGGCCACACGGACAGTCGGGCTGGGCCTCATGGCCAGCCGGGCCGGGCCACACAGCCAGCCAACTGGGCTGGGCCGCTATTGGGCCAGGCCACCTTCAGGACAGGCAGCCCCTTCTGGTCGAGTCAAACCCATTGACTGGGTTGGACCCCAGTCCGGACTGGGGTCGGGTCGGGTCGGGTTGGTCCAACTGGGTCGGGCCGGACCCGAACCCGCCTGACCTGATTACACCTAATCGCCCATAACTCAGTCTACAACTGTCTGATCATCGAAACATCTACGAAGATGAAAAGCATGGAATGAGAATATTACTTTGGAATATCCCACGTGAGTTTTGTAAATAGTTGGAGTATTGTTGGGTTGATTTGAACCTAAAAATCAACTGGGCCCCTCGGATAGAAATACCAATAACTCGCAAACCAATCATCCTATTGACAACCGTTTATTGCGTTGAGACTACTATTAAGTGGTGGTAATTTGAGATACTTCCATGGGAGCCTTCGTGACATCTAGAGTATCGAACAGTAGCTCCTGGAGAGGATTTTCCTGGAGACGACCGTACAGAGTGCGGAGAACGAAGAGATGACAGACCTAACGACTGGTTGACCGATTCTACTCAGAGTGATTCGACTAGCCCTGTGGGGAGCACCTTGTAGTTGGCGGAAGACCCATGACAGAGGAGCGCCTGGTATTTGGTAGAAGACATGTGGTACTCGATAGGAGGGGTACCTCTACAGGCTATTAGTGGGAGCGCCCGGTATTTGGCGGTAGACCCAGAGCGGACGTAGCGCCTGGTAGTTGGCAGCGGACAGAGCACCTGGTACTCGATAGGAGGTGTACCTCAACAGTCCAAGGTTATTGAAAAGTTCCTTTGTGTCATGACAGACCCAATGTACTCAATAAATAATGAGTTCTCCAGAATCCCTGGTTTCGACAATGAAAACCTGGTTTGAGCCGAGTCAATGACTTTTCAGTTTTCCTCATGGTTGAGATGGGTTACATAATAACTTAGGTATATGTAAGGGCATATACCTATGTAATGGTTATCCTTTAATTATAGACTTGGTGGTTTATCCTTGATGTATTTTTTGAGACCTTGGGGGTCTCTGGGTCCCTAATGAGTTTCATTATACTCACCCCAGCATGGGTTATTCCCGCACCCTGTTTTGTTGGATGCAGACTATGGACAACGCTGATGGAGGTCGAGAGCACCAGTACTGGATGGCACCTGGAGGAGGACCATACAACATATCGGAACATGGTGGAGTCTAATATACGTGGATTGTTGTGGAGGAAATCTATACCTACCCTTTAGGTAGGAACCCCGACGGACGATCCATGAGCTCCATTCACCTTTCAGATGTTTGTCCATTTTTAGTTGTACTTTCTTTCAGTTTTATTTGTACTTTACAGATGGGATTTTATTCTGGCCCACATTAATTTTAGTACACTTGTTATACAACTTTTACTTATTGTTTTCTTCCTCTTTTACTTTGATTATGTGTGTCTACAATTTATAAAGACAATTCCTTCCCAGTTTTAGAGAATTACGCCTTTGGTGGTAGTGGCCAGCCCCTGGCCTATGGAAGGTGGGATTGGGGTAGTCAGTATATGGACCCCAGGGGATGGGAAGTGACAAATTGGTATCAGAGGGAGGTTGTACCGTATAACAAATAAATATGTTATTTCATTTCAGTGAAACAATAGTGTTATGGGTACCGAGTGTGGTTTTCAGTTTTGGGAGTCCAGTTTTGGTACGGCGGCCGGCATATCGATACACCAGGTCCCTGACAACTTATTCCTGACGTATTGCACAAAAAAATTGATTGAATGTGTGTTTAAATAGTTTTTCCTTAAGACATATCAACCAGGTTAGCTCACCAGGTATAGTCTTTTGAAAGTGTCATATCTATTTCGTTCAGGATTCCTCCCCACAGAAGAGTAGCTAGATCCCTGAGAGTTGTACATACTGACTGCCCGCTGATCGACGAGGCCTAGGTACAGCGAACTCTTCTAGTTGAGGCACCAGTGCAGGCACCAGTAGTACTACTACCTGTTGGGCCACCGATGCCATCAGCCCTAGTAGTAGAGAGTACATGCCGATTGAGCGCGCTGCAGGAATTCCAGTGCCAGATGCCACCCAGGATCAGGGGATAGGTGGACCCACAAGAGGCTGAGGATTGGCTGGAGGCTGTGGTGAGAGTCTTCAGGATAGTAGGGACACCAGAAGACTTTATGGTGATCCTTGCTTCCAGCCTCCTTCTAGAATCAGTAGGCATATGGTGGAGCCTGATGTTCCAGGTACACGATGAGGCGACACTTCTATGGGCAGACTTCGAGAGCCTGTTCCGAGTGGAGTTTGTACCAGTACATGAATGTTTCCTCTGACGATGTTCTAGGACTACCTCCACATAGAGAGGTATACTTCTACACTGACATGTACCCCGAGATGGAACCAATATGTACTCCAGCATATCGGATTTCTCCTGCTGAGCTTCATGAGCTGTGGGTACAGTTGGACGAATTGTAGCGGAACAGATTCATTTGGTGCAATGTTTATACCTAGGCAGCCTGTATTCTGTTCTCCAAGAAGGTGTATGGGAGCATGAGGCTCTATGTCAACTATCATCACCCGAACCAGGAGGCCGTGAAGAACAAGTACCCAATATCGAGGAATGACGACCTCTTTGATCAGCTCAAGGGAGCACAAGGGTTCTCGAAGACAGACCTAAAATCAGGCTATCAAAAGCGCAGAGTTCGAGATGAGAATGTGTAGAAGACAAACTTTAGGTGTCGTTATAGCCACTATGAGTACTTGGTTATTCCCTTCAGTATAACCAATGCTCCAGCAGTGTTCATTAGTCTCATGTACAGGATCAACCATCCTTACCTCAATATCATGGTCATAGTCTTCATCGACAACATTCAGATTTACTTAACTACAGAGGAGGAGCATGCCTACCATTTTCAGGTAGTACATGATACATTTAAAGAGCACCAGTTTTACGGTAATCTCTCAACGATCCAGTTTTGGATTCGAGAGGTTCACTTCTTGGGACACGACATCTCAGAGGATGGAGTTGTAGTGGATCTAGTAAAGATCGAGGCGGTACCTGCGTGGGAGCCACCCAGTAGTGTGAGAAAGGTACAAAGATTCCTTGGTTTGGCTGGCTACTACAAGATATTCGTTCTTGATTTTTCCATAGTTGCAGCACTGCTATCAGCCTTGACGAAGAAGGGGAAACCTTTCATGTGGTCAGAGAGATTCTAGCAAAGCATTCAAGAGCTGAGGCAGAGGCTGACTAGTGACCCCATCTTGAGGCTTCCAGAGGGAGGCATAGGGTACGTAGTCTACTTCAACGCATCAGGTACTGGACTGGGGTGTGTCCTGATGCACGAGTAAGCTATGATCACATACAGTTCTCGGCAGTTGAGACAACATGACCATAACTATGCTACCCATGACCTGGAGTTAGCAGAAGTGGTCTTTGACTTAATGATGTGGCACCACTATCTGATGGGCGAACATTTTACCGTATACTCTGATCAAAAGAGTCTCAGGTATATCTTCTCTCAGAAGGACCTGAACAAGATATAGTGGAGATGGATTGAGTTCCTCCAGGACTATGACTTCGAGATTGTCTATAATATTGGGAAGGGGAATGTTGTTGTGGATGCGCTCAGCATGAGGACTGGTATACAGATTCCAAGAGAGGAGACAGAGTAGCTAGATGACTTAAAGATATCCATTGTGGATAGAGTTGGAGCAGCCTGTCTAGAGTCTCTAACAGTCACTCCCCAACTTATTCAGCGAGTCAGGGAGGCAACGGATGGGGATACTGACTGCGAGATGCAACGTGCTCAAATATCTATAGGGCAGAAACTTGATGGATTTCTTGAAGTTTGGGAGCACTTCATCCTCTTCAGAGGATGTACCATGGTACCAGTTACACATTAGGAGGAAGTGTTGTGGGAGTTCCACACATCCTCTCTAGTGGTACATCCAGTAGTGGAGAAGATTTACCAGGACCTTTGATGATAGCACTGGTGGCCAGGTATGAAGAAGGCAGTAGCGGAGTTTGTCTCATGGTGCCTCACTTGTCAGAATGTGAAGGCAGAGCACCAGGTACCAGCAGGCTTGGTTCATCCCTTAGATGTCCCAGAGTTGATGTGGGATGGGATATCCATGGACTTCATATCAGGTATTCCACATACATCCAGGGGTGAGGACTCAATTTGGTGATTGTTGACCGACTAACCATGTCATCCCACTTCCTACCGATCAGGGAGTAGGGCACAGTAAAGATCTTGGGACACTGATATGTACATGAGATAATGTGTTTTCTTGTAGTACCTTCCATTTTTTTGTCTTTGACCATGATGCACGCTTCACTTCCCAACTATTTAAGGGGTTGCAGGGGGATTTTAGGACACAACTACTTCTAAGAACTGCCTTCCATCCTCAGACAGATGTCCAGACCGAGGGGAACATTCAGACCCTCGAGGACATTCTCCATGCTTGTTTCCTCGAATTCAATCATAGCTGGGGGGGGCACCACTTACCATTAGAGGAATTTTCCTACAATAACAATTGTCACTCCACCATAGGTATGGAACCTTTTGAGGCCTTGTATGGTCGGCCTTGAAGATCGCCACTATGCTGGAATGACTCAAGGGAGTCAACACTAGTGGGACCAGAGATGGTATTGGCAACCACAGAGATGGTGCAAATCATCCAGGGGTATATGAATACTGCATAGAGAAGGAAGAAGTCATATGCTGACAGGAGGTGGAGGCCGCTGGAGTTTGAGGATGGTGACCACGTTTTCCGAAGGGTCTCACCTCTAAAAGGACTACATAGATTTGGTCGAGGCGGAAAGTTATCTCCATGGTTTATTGGACCTTTCCAAATGCTCAACATAGCAGGCGAGGTGTCTTACCACTTGTCTCTTCCATCTCAACTGCATCGGGTGCACGACGTCTTCCACGTATCTCAACTGAGAAGATATTTGCATGACCCATCCCACATCATCGACCATGGAGTGTTATGGTTCGATGACATGGAGGAAGTCACAGTGGTTCTAGTGGAGATTTAGGATCGACAGGAGTGAGTCCTACGTGGAAGGTCGATACATCTGGTCCGCGTCCGTTGGATGCACAGGAACCTCCAGCAGAGCACATGGTAGCGGGAGGCTCAGATGCGTGATCATTACCACCTATTGTTACCATAGTTTGAGTTGTAGATTACGTGGATGTAAATCCCTAATGAGGGGAGAATTTAAAGACCCGTATTCCCTGTGTAATTTTTTTAATACACGATAATTTTATGTGTCCGCAGTTTCTGATGGTGCTTGATTCCGAGGACCGGTGTTCCCAGAATCAATTTCTGAAGTTTTGTTCGGGTACATTCAGTAATCGTACGAGTGGGATTTTATAACTCTTGAACCGGTGCTCGTAATCAAATTCTGAGGGTACCATTGAACTCGCAGCATCAATGACTTCTTATTAATACCTTCATCGTAGTTGCGTTTTAAGGTGATTAGAAGATATATTTTTTTATTTCTTTTACAAAGTTAAATAAAAATATGGCGATATCTTAATTTTATTTTATTTCATGCTGGTTATAAGCTCCAAGATGAGGTTAGTGGTGGGGACCACCACACCATAACCTCCCATTAGAGTTTATGGAGGTGGGGCCCACCAACACATAACCTCCCTGGGGAGGACATTTAGCGTGGGGACCACATGCGCTTCATCCCGTTGTAACTCTCAATAAAGTGGGTGGGGGACCCCTGAACTTCCCCCAAAAATTAAATGTCCCAACCCACTTAGAATTAATTGAACCCCCTAATTTAATTAATTCATCTGTTGAATTCATTTGAATTTTATCCAATGATTAAATAATAGACAAAGCTATTATTTCAATTGGTTGGAAATTCATTTTGGTGGGGCTTGAGAGATAACATCATCTTCTCAATGAAGAACTCAAAGAATGCTCCTTCCACCGAAGATCGACGAAAACCATCTTCTTCCTACTTCAACTGGGGAAAGAAAGGGAAGTTTCACCCACGATGAATACTGATGCCATCCTCAACTTCTTCTTTCCCTATGTCAATTAAATGACGCCATCCTTTCCCATGACTTTTTCAACGAACAATTGTCAAGAAATATAGGGTATTTGAGTTGTTTTGTTTCAGTTCTATGTCGATAATATTTTCATATTCATTATGACAAATGTTACCTACATAACATGGGGGGTTCAGACCACACCAACACGGACAACCCTCCCACATTCGATGATCTTGGTTTTTGACGACGTTGGAACGGACCGCAGCGAACAATGGTGGCTGACTACGAGCTGGTCGTGAAAGAAACTGGTGGCATAGTGGTCGTCGGGTCACCAAGAGGGTGTGACACCGCCTCGCTATACAGAGGAGGGTCGTGGCCATGACGGGCCGAGGCAGAGTTGCACAACGACTTCACGCCGCGCAGAGGGAAACATGAGGCCGCGATCAAGGTGGGCAATAGAATAGGGGCGTGGTGTCGTCGCGGCGCACCGGTGGTGCAGGACCATGGCCAGGGTAGGCCAAAGCGGGAGTGCAGGGGCTCGACGCTGGTCCGCACCGCCGGAGAACGCATGTGGCCTAAGGCTGCTGTGGACAATGGAGGACAGCTGGTTGAGCTAGCCATCGGTGCGCGCTACCCAGGCGGGACCCTTCAAATCCTGCAGTTGCAGGGGACGGCGCCATGCGCCGACCATTATGAAAAATGGGGGGAAACACCCCCCCCCCTAATGGCGTGGCTTGCCGAGCTATGCGGCCAGCCCGCTGTGGCCAGCTGGCCAGTCCACATGGCCATCCGGGCTAGGCCACATGCCCAACCTAGCTTGGACACACAGACAGTCGGGTCGGGCCACACGACCAACCAATCGGGTCGGGAAGCTTTCGGGCCGGGCCGCCTTCGAGTTGGGCCACCCCTTCGAGTCGGGTCAGACCCACAGACCGGGTCGGACACCAGTCCAGACCTGGGTTGGGTAGGGTTGGGTCGGTCCTACTGGGTCGGACCAGACCTGATCCTATCAGACTCGATTACACCTAATCACCGATAACTCAGGATACAGGTGTCTGATCGATGAACCATTTGCGGCGATGAAAACCTTTGAATGAGACAATTACATTGTAATAGATCACATGAGTTGTGGAAACTATTGGATTACGCTTGAGTTGGTTTGAACCTAAATACCAATCATACCCCTTGGACGGAAATGCCAATAACACACAGACTGTGTCGTCTGGTACGTAGAGACCCCTAAGATGTGGCCGTCCTTTTAGATACATCTACCTTATACTTCGTGACATCTGGAGTATCGACTAGTAGCTCAAGGAGCAGATCCTCCCAAAGAAGAGCATACAGAGTGCGGAGACCAAATAGCTGATAGACCTAATGACTTCTTGACCGATTTAACTCATAGTGATTCAACTTGCCCACAGGGGAGCGCCTTGTAGTTGGTGGTAGACCCATGGCGGAGGAACAACTGGTATTTAGCGGTAGACCCAAAGTACTCGATAGGAGGAGTACCTCTGCATTCTATTAGGGAGAGAGCCCGATATTTGGAAGATGTCCCCCAACAGACATAGCGCCTTGTAGTTGGCAGGGGACCTGCAGTACTCGATAGGAAGAGTACCTTAGCAGTCCAAGGATAGTGAGAAGTGCCTCGTTGTCACGACAGGTCCACTATACTCGATAGAGGAGGAGTTTTCCAGCATTCGTGGTTTCGATAAAGAAAAACATGGTTTGATCTGAGTCAATGAGCTTTGTGTTTTCCTCATGATTGAGATGGGTTACATGATAACATAGGTATATGTATGGGAATATACGTAAGTAATGGTTATTCATTTATTTTATACTTTGTGGTTTATCCTTATTGGATTTTGTGATACCTTGAGGGTCTCGGGGTCTCTACTGAGTATTGTTATACTCACCCCTACATGGGCTCTGCCCGCACCTTGTTGTGTTGGATGCAAACGATGGACAGCGCTGATGGAGGCCGAGAGCACCAGGACTGGACGGTACTCGGAGGAGGACCCTATGACCTATCGGTACACGGTGGAGTCTAACATACGTGGAGTGCTGTAGAGGACCTCTATACCTACCCATTAGGTAGGAACCCTGGAGGACGATCCATGAGCTTCTTTCACCTTTGAGTTGTTTGTCCCTTTTCAGTTGTACTTGCTTTCAGTTGTATTTGTACATTTCAGTTGAGCCTGTTTTCTGGCCCCCATTACTTTCAGTACACTTGATATACAACTTTTTCTTAGTGTTTCCTTCCGCTTGTACTTTTATTTGTGTGTGTCTATGGTATATAAAGGCAGTGCCATCCCAGTTTTAGGGAATTACGCTTTTGGTGCTTGTCGCCAGCCCCTGGCCTATGAATGGAAGGATTGGGGTAGTCACAATACGGGCCCCGGGGGACGGGTCATGACAATCCCATCCATCATGAATCCATGTACTTTATTCTTTATATTTTTGATTTTGTATTTTTATAAATATAATATTTATTTGAATCTCTAGATAACTTATATCATTCATTTAATATAATTTTTAAAAAATTTATCATTTTATTCAAAGACTAAACATTGTTTGGAAACATCATATACTATATATATTATTTATAAATTTGAGTAATCAACTTATACTAATTGAATTTTGATAAATAATTACATAAATCATATAGTTAAAACACCATCCATTTGTGTATAATTCTAAAAACAGAGGAGAGATTACTATATTGAACATCATAATTAATAAACTATATTTTGTATTTTATTTATATGAATGTTATTTATTATAATTCGTGAAATTAGACTAAATTTATATAGAATAAAATAATGATACACTAATGAGGACAGAATTTATACTCTATATACATTTTAAAATATAATTATAAAAATATGATGCTAAAATTTTTAACAATTATTTTAACTCTTTCGATTTATTTTTTAAACACCAATAAACTTTATTTATTATGAAATTATTTAATTTTTAAATATAATAAGTATGTTTACCTTTTTTATCAACATTAATACACTCTCTATTAGGGATGTGATGTTAAAAAAATAATTCTATATTAATTATCCATTTATTATTAACAGTAATTTATCCCAGGATAAGTTCAAATGGTATCAGTCATAAATTATATGTGAGGCACTTGAAATATTATGCCTCTATGATTTAATTTGTATACCGAATTAAAAATTATAGCCATGAAAAATATTTTTCTAGAACTTTTAATATTTTTCATTAATTATTATATTTAAATTCATTATAAACTCTAATGATAATATTACTGACATAATCCATACATATATTTCGAAACACGAGGGTAATAAAATTTTTATTAATTCAATGATTTTACTATATGTGAAAAAAATATTTATGAATCATAGTGTGATATATCCTAATAAATATTGGACATTTTTATATTTTACTATGTGAGTATTAATAACATTCATGTTATTCAAGTCAATCCTTATTATCCAATCTGTAATTTAATGTAAGTTGATATTTTTAAAAATAAAGGAGTAATTATTATTCATTAATGATAAAAAGACAATACAATATAATCATTATGAAGGGTTGTTATAGAAGAAGAATATATCATTAGAATTATTAAAATGGAACTATAATTGAAAAATTAAAAAACAATAAAATATTAAATTTTATTGAGTGGAATATATAATTTAAAAAAAAATGATACTTAATTATTTAATTGTGGAATCTATATTAATAATATAATAAAATGGAACATTAATTGAATAAAAATAAATGATAATTATCTTATAATTAAATTAAGTCAATAATGTTATATTTTTTCTTAATCATATTTAAAAATAAATTTTCATAAAAAATTCTTCTCATCAATAAAAAATATATATTTCTTCAAATAATTTTATAAAAAAATTACCGTATAATTTTAGAAAGACAAATCATATGATAAAGGATATTGGGAATAATAAAATGAACTATTCTCAATTGAAAATAGGTATTAATGGTGAAAGAATATATAAATTATAGAAAAGATTATTATAAAATATTATAACCCAACACTCAAATATATATAATATACATTTATTCCATGGATAATTTATTTAATACATTAATTATTGAGTTCAATGAATTCATTGATAAATTTTATATTTTTATTTTACATCCTGATTATGAAGATAATAATTGAAAAATATAAATCATATATAAAAATATAATGATTATTATAATAAATGAATAATTAAAATTGTATATTAAATAAAAAATATTAAATTTAAAACATCTTATTGAAAATATTCTATTTGATTGACAAATTTCCATGACCTTGAGGAGAATCAAATTTCTATTATATTTCTAAATAAATCTATATAATAACTGTTTTTCATTACGTAAATATCATTGTTATGAATTTTCCAAATTTTGGTCAAGTAAATTTGATTAAATATATATTCAATCATTAAATAATATAAAATAATATGGATTTTCATAGGCAATTATATCCTTAGGATGATTTTGAATAAATAATCTGATTGAAAAGAATTTTTTGAACCTAAATTGTCTATATTCTAGAATAATGGAAGATAAATAAATCCTAGTAAAAAATATATTCATCATTGATATATATATATATATATAATATTTTGTCGTACTGGAATGAAAACATGAAATGAAAAAAATTACCCAATATACTGAGTTGTAGGCATGTTTCTAAAAACAATTTATTATTTTTGTCAATTCACCTCAAATTTATTAAATGATTATAATATTTTGAAAATGTTTTTATCATCTCATTATATTGTTTTAACGATTTCGATGTAAAATTTGGTTATTATTAAAATAATTATTAAATTTTAAACCATATAAGTCATTCTCTAATAATTACAATATATATATTTACCATATAATTATATATGATAAATTCTTATAGATTATTTGATGCATTTGTGAAATTAGTTTTTAACACTTTTGTTGGAGTAAAATACATATTAATCTTCTGATACATAATTATATGTCTACAATAAAACATTTTAGAAACATTTCTCATTTATTATTAATTAGGATCGGGTATTTTATAATTTATTATTACCAAACTTCTTTTCAATACCTGATGAAAACCATATAAAAATATATAAACCATGATAATATTAAATAATTTGACATATTTAACCATATCCCATAATATAAAATATTTTATTTTGAGAAATAAAGGCGACAATCTGACTATCACCATCAAAAAATGAAACAAAACTAATGATAAATAAATCCATATATTTCTATATTTAAATGAAATTATCATTAGGGCATATATTCCGATGTAAATATATTGATAAGTCATTTGTATCCAACATCATACTAAAACTAGAGAAAACCAAACACATTATAAAGGAAATAGAATATTTATTTTATTTATTATTCAAAATAAATATCTATACATCATTACAAGTAGAATTTCAAGAATGAAATACTACCATTACAAAGTGAAATCGATTTCCATAAGTATGGAGTCAACTATATGGGGAAGCAATAATTACGCTACTAAAGATTAATTAGGGTAGTCCGAAAAGAATATATGAGATCCCACTCTAAAAATAGTAATTAAATAAGAAACAACAATAAATTAAAATAAAAGAATTAATGAAATTATATATGTTTTAATTTAATATGAAATTCAAAAATATAATAATAAAATGAATATCAAGTATTCATAGGGATTAATCACTAATGACTGGAATGAAGGAATATGAATAGTCCCTGACATCATGGAATAATATCACTATAGAGGGATTAATGAATCTTACTTAAAAAAATGAAATTTTTTATAAAATAAATATATAGATAATCAGCCAAAAAATAAAAAATATTATGAAGAATATACTTTAAAATTATAAACATATCTATATGGTGAAATTAAAAACCCTATTCATGTTAGGAACCTGTATTATATCTATCAAATCAATGATATATTATTGATGTGATTAACATAAATCAAATGAAAATTGAAAAAATGAATAAACAACCACAATGACCACTAATGTTTATCATAAAGCCAAATAAGTGAAAAATTAAATTCAAGTAAAAGATGGTTCAATGCTAAATAAACTATCTGAGTATATTAACTCATCCAAATTCATGAATTGAAATTTAAACCACTCATGTTGAATTATATTAATTTGTTTCCCTATCCCAAATAGTTAGTTTAACCATAATTTTTTTTAATTAATGAATTTTCATTCACAATATTGATCTGAAAAATTTGTTTTATAATGGAGAATAAAACTTTGGATAATTATGGGATGTTATGATTTTGGTTAGTTAAACTAACAGAGTACATTAGATGATAAATCCAACAAATAGATATTTATAGATTAAAATATTTTAACCTATGAATTTTGAATTCATTGGGAAATATTTTTTTGATTGTGATAATTGTATATATATATTCTTTGAGATAAAATCATGATTAATATATAGATATGACACTTAATTTAATTAATTTAATTAAAATTAAAATTTTTATAATATTATTAATGATGAATATTTCAATTTAGTAATCCAAATTTTGTTGAAAGAAATATTAATTAGTTTATTTGTATTTATAATTTTTTATATGATATATGAAGTTTTAAAACCATAGTAATTTTTAAATTTATTTATAAAACAATCAACCAACATTTTATGATTTACCTTATGATTTCCAGACACAAAATTTAATCAAATTTAGTTAGTAGATAATAAATATAGTAAGCAATTTATTATTACAATCATAAATATATTTTTCGATTTGAATATTTGAATAATGAAATTTTTGAATGATCCATTTTTATCATTTTGATTGAATTTATTTTCATCATAAAATCATATTCAAGGAATACTATTTTAATTTTTAGATTTATCATTAAATATATGGATTATATTTTTCAGATAATCCATTTAGTTAAAAATATATATAGTTATGATAAATTTAATATTATCTATGTCTTTTATTTAAATGAATAAAATTATTATATTATTTATTTGTTCTATATCTAGGTTTAGTGATATCACAATGGTATCATAATGGTATCCCTATTATTTTTTAAAATATTGTATTAGTGTTTTATATTTTTTTCGTGTTCCAATGTGTTAATTATATTGAGAATTTTTATAATATAAATATGTAAATATATTTCATGATAACTAAGGATAAAATTATAATATTTATTTATTTATATAATTTGAGAAATTTTTTGATCCCCTATTAATCATCAATGGATTTTTTTTCATTAAGTATGGATTCATAGAATTTAAATAAAAACATTCTTAAATCATTTTCATTTATTGATATATAGAATGAACTGTTATAATTAACTCATAAAAGTTCAAATACTTATGTGTTTTCATGTATAGTTAATTATAATCAAATTGTGCTGATACTTTTTTTTCAGGTTGATCAAAAATTAAACGAATAAAAATAGTTACTGTGTTGATGTGAAAATTTTGAGTATCTTATTTGACTAAAAACAACTATATTGTCCCATATTTAATAATAAATTAAACTATAAAAATGTATACTTATTCACACCCCAAGTTAAAAAATTTAACCATCTCACTATATCATTTAGGAATATATTTGATAATGAGACTAAAAGGGATGTGATTTAAATTATTATAGAATATTACATATCAAATAGAAAAAATATTACCCCACATATGTAATAATATATGATAATATAGTCCTAGATAGTGGATATTATTTCCAAAAAAAATCTACTCATGATGAGTACTATATAATCATTAATAGTAATTTTATATTGTCACCTCAATGACATTATAGAAACAATTATCTCCATATATCATAAATGATGATAGAATTCACAATATAGGTAATTTTAATTTGTTTAACTACGAAAATTGATTTTATAAGACTATAGAGATGGAAATAAAACGAAATTATTATATCATTGTAAATAACAATATCATGAACAACCTTTTTATAATAATGGTTTTGATGAAATTCTTATAATTATTGAGATCTACTATTTTTGAATTGTTTCTTACTCAAATAAAATATATCTTTAAAATTTATTATTCATAAATGTTTCAATAAAATTAGTGGTAATCCTGTTGGACATTTCAAAATGATTTTTAAATATGATGTGGAATGGCTAGTCTAGATGATACAATTCCAATATATTTGAGTCACTGTATTGATAACTATTCAAATAAATGAAATTGAATGTCATAATTTATTATGAATATTAAAATTTCATAAATTTGAGAATCTAGATATGATGTGAAATATAATTCAAAAATTTATGTAGATTATATTAGGGGGATATGATTCATAACTAGAAATTGAAAAAAATTTAAAATCACAAAAAAATTAATAAATTGATCTGAAGAATATAATGAAAGTCATTTCATTGAAAATAGATAATGTATTAAGAGATATAATGGGGAATTAATATCAAGAGATAGCTAGATCATATAGGATAGATGATAATGTTCAAAATACAATGATTTTTTAAAGATCAATAATAAGGGGAATACAAATATGGAATAACATACTGATGATTAAGAATGTCTTTTTATAGTAGATCAATTTTAAAAACAATAATATTACCTAAAAATTCTTGTAGTTTCGTAAAATATCATCATATTAAAATTTTAAATTGATTAATATAATAATATTAGATTTACAATGAAATAATCATAAAGACTTTGTGATGGACTACTATTTATTTTTTTCATACCATTATGATGTTTTGGATGGAGTCAACAATCTACGATTTTCCAATATTATTTATGTGGGGAAGGTGAAATTTCAAACATATTACAATAAGGTATAATATATTGACTATATTATTATATAAAATAACTAATGTTATTATTGTGCTTAATAGGGTTTATAAAAAGTATTCATTTTTTATTACAAAATAGAAAAATATTTATTTGAAAAAGATACAACTTATCAACCCTAAAATGTACATAGGTTGGTCATACCAAATCCCATATTACATAGGAAAAATATATAATTGAAATTAAAAAAATAGGATACATGATATAAAACATTAACACAATTTATAATCTAATATAAAAAAGAATAGTTAAATGTTGATACGTAATGCGGGGTGAAGATTAATACATCCATAATATTTTTAATCATGAAATTGACCACTATTATAACTTTGTAATAACACCAAATAAACACCATGTTCCAGGAAATTACCATATAGTCTATCATTCCGTATAATTATTTCACCACTTTTTGGTAAATAATGACTTTAATTGATCTACATTATTTCCCATTATCATTACAATGATTACATATTTTTTAATTATCTAAGGTGTAAAATGTGTGATTTCAAGACTCAATATGATATAATAATTTCATTCTATGCACCTTATTAATTTGAATGTAATCTATTTTTTAAAATTTATATAAAATATACCAATTTCTTAGAATTTAAAAATCATGAGTAATGATTCAGATAGGACAAAAATAAAAAAACATTTAGTCAAAAATAATCTAAATGAATCTTAATTTCAAAGAATTCATAACCTTTAACCCCCATTCTATTTTTATTGTCTAAAAAATGGGAGTCATGCTGACTATGAGTATTAATCAAACGGGTATTTCGATTTTACAGTGGGTTGGAAAACCCAATTCCATTTCATCAAAACCACTGAACAAAATGAACTAACCACACATTAGTATAATTTTTTAACATACGTATAAAAATATTTATTCACTCATACTTATAATATATTTACAATTTTGATTCTAAAATCTCACATAATAAATATTAAAATGTATCAATAATTATTAAATTTTCAATAATATGTTTCCAAATATAATCTAATAATGAATATAAGTTATACATTTTTTCTTATGAAATTATTCATACATATAAAAAACTATTTTTCTCATTTTGATAAAAATATATCAACACTAAAAGACACTATCGATGTCTATATATACCAACTATAATTAAATTATTTAATTACAATGTAAAAGAATAATAAAATAACAATTAATTTCTATGATATTTTTTAGACTAATTCATGTAAAATAGTTTACTTACAATGACCGTTTTTATTATAAATAATCATTCCATCATAACTAAGATACAAATTGCACATAATATTTCTTTTACCAAATTGATGAACAGACATATTTCTTTATCAATAAATCCAAAACACATTATAATATGGTTTGAGTTTAATATGGTGTAAATTAAAATAAACCATGATATGTGAGATTTGTAGTTATACACATTTAATCAAACACTATAAAATAAATATATTATAATTGGAAGGATATTTAAGGGGGATAATCACCCAATGGATACCACAAATCCACCCTTAGTTGTGATTCCCTCATATTAGAAAGAGATAATGGGATAATAATCACTAAAAATGAATAAAATAGATGTTTTAGGGGACATAATAGGTGAATTAGTGGACCAAGTACATAGTACTAGAGACATTGTGAATAAACATTAATTATATTCCAAAAACATTTATTACATAAAATTAAATATTCATGGAAAATATAATGTGTTTTGTTAACATTTAATATACTACTATCACCAAAATAAATAATATACATGGTTTCTTGATAACAATGGATAATCTACAAACAACACATTTATTAGAGTTATTTCAATATAAATAGCTATATTATAATTTATATATCCATTATTTTCATGAAAATTAAAATTAATATATATAATATTTTATATAAATCATTACATTATATATAATTTTGTTGGTATTGTCACCTTGTATAACCAACATTTAAATGTTCGAATTTGTTCCCCGTAACTATGAGAACATTGATGTGCAATGGAAATATTATTAAATCTGAATCATAATAACATTTATACCAGTGTATAAGGATATTGATGATGCATATTATCTTTTATTATATAATTGAAATATGTTGGGAGTTCATTTTTTAAATATATATAATGGAAATAACATTGATTAATGATTGTGTGGATAGAAAATTATTTTAGAATTCCTCAATTACTTGATTAATTAAATATTATATACTATTATTATGTGGAATGGTATATAAACATTGTTTTTTGTATGAATACATATGATCATTCATGAGAAATTTTGTGGTGAAAACCAAAATATACTATATGTTCCCAGAGAAGTTGGATATGTTTAGTGTGTCTGATTGGTAAATTATTTAATGAATATGTTTTGAAAGTTTTTTTATTTTCCATCATTTTTCAAATCTTAATCTCATTGCATTGATTTGAATAAAACTATAAAACTAAAATCTATTTACATAGAATGTTAAATGGGTCATTTTATATTTTCAGTGAAATAAGTATCTATTTTATAGGTTATTGACACTAGTATGAATCCTATTATAGTGATGTAATGAAACCCAAATTATAATTAGTAGAGGGTATTTTCTTATGGTTGTTGATGTTGTTTGATTAAATTTTTCTAATTGGGGACCTTTGCAAGTTTTTAACCACTGATATTCGAATATATGAGAACCCAGGTTACTCAATATAAGAAGAACACAATAGTGTCATTCCATAAGTGTATTTATTTACTAATTTAAATTAAATTTCTACATAAATTTATTGGACAAATTATTCACCAACATGAGTAAATATATAAATTCTGTATTTATTGATCAAATATATTTGATTACTAATTAATTTCTGTATAATATGAAAATAAATTTTTATTCTCAATGAATGGAATATGTGAATTATTTTTATATTGAATGAATGAAATTTATTATTTGGGGTTTAGTAAAATTGTAGAAGGAATTGTAGATATTGTTAATGGGTCTGATTGAAATAATATATTAATTATCATAAATATAAACATTAACTAAATGAAATAAATTATTTCTATATTATCCATAAGTTATCCACACATCAAGAAAATAATATATAAAATATTATTATTTGATGTGGTGGCACTTAATATTAAGATATTTTTAAAGCATTATTAATGATTATTTATTATATATCATTTACCTGTAAAACCTAGTTAAAAATATATAGGGGTTATATGAAGGTGGTCAACAATGATTCAACCCTATAGAGTTATATACATAGATATATTAAATATATTTTTCTATCAAGATCAATAAAATCAGCTTCATCCTCCCTCATCTCTAACATTCATGAGATAATTAAAATCAATCCTTCTTACCTAATGTAGTATGTTAGAATTCAATTTGAGTGATGCATGATGATTGAAACTATTATTAATGAACTATAAATGTACTAATTTATTCATAAAGTAGTAACATCACCCATAGATCACTAATATAAATATTTGATCCTAGGAACAAAAAATGAAATAGAAATATGTCTAAAATTACAATTGAATAATCAATACAATATTTTAAATAGTATTTCAGAATGGGAAAATTATTTCATTCAAATAAATAATAATATTTTCATGATTTGTACTCTCTATAAAATTCAGTGTTATATATGAATTTATATAGATATATATTTTTCAGGAATTTTATTTCAAATTGATATAATTAGTTAGATATATATTTAATGGCCCATAAACTATAACTAGATAAAAATTTACCAATACATTGAAGAGAAATATATGTTCAATTTTGTAATTCACCCTATATTATTTCCAATTGATATAAGTAAAATCCAGGCCTTGTTCATAATTTATGACGTACTATAAGTGATATTCAATTTTATCAAGGTCCAAATATATACCAATTGATTTATTTTACATTCATTTCTATTCATATATATTTTAAATTAGTTCATTATTTATAGTAATTTATTATTAATAATAATGTAGAATTTTGATCTTTATTCACATTTATGCAAGATGAATAACATTAAAAAATGATTAAAATTTAAAGAATCCATTTAGGGGAATTTATTATTCTAGATACATAAAATGGGGATACAAAATGTGTATCCCAAATATATGCATGTTTTATCTTACATCATTACACCAAAAAATCGATGATGTTATTTTGACATGGAATATAATAATTTATATCTAGTTTCATTAAAATATACATGTTTACTAGGCAATAATATCAAAAAACATTTTGTTTGACTGAATGTGTAGCTATAATACACATCGTATATTCCAATCAATTTCATGACAAAAATCTCGTGGTCAGTTATGCATTCAAAAATTATTACAATGTGTGATGGATCGACAACCACAAAAAATCATCTTCAAATGAAATGTAGAATGTGAAAAATAATACTAATAAGTTTACATAGATGAAATAAAAGAATATCCACATTGTATATATCATGAATATTTCGTAGAGATATTTTTGGGAATCTCTACAACTATCCACATAGAATACATTATATCTTAACAGTGAACTATGTAATTAATTCAATCTAAAGAGAAAATTAACTATATCCATAAAATAGAATAATACTGATTATGTTTTTTTTTATTTATTAACAAGACACCCAATTTTATAGAGTTTAATTATTTTTTAATGCTATATTGAACTCCACATATAATAAAGAACTGAATGATTTTAACTACCATAAATCATTATGTACTCTACTTGCATTAAATGTATTATAAACTATATAAATTAAATGTGTATGTGTTCCAATAAATAATAGTATGTGTCATGTAATTTTATTTCATGTACATTTATTCTATGTGATTGTACATGACACGACCACAGAACATAAATGTCACTTTGAATAAGAAGATGTAGTGTTTCTTGATTGTTCACAATTTGTACATAATTAATTATAAATAAAATAAAATTACATAACATGATTTAAATTTAAATTTATAGAATCACTATGAATATTAGGATTGATATTTATATAAATGAGTGAATTATCTAATAAGGTAATTAATTTTTTTGGAGATTTATCTAATGAAATAACATGGGAAATAAATGGGGGTTCTCTAATTGACAATCTAGTTCATGTGTGTTACTGATCATGAGTTTTTATCACCCATTAAATATACATTTCATTATTTAATTTAATTTTATTATTATTATTAAATTATATTATGTAATGTGTGTCATCACTCTCACCTCCATTGTGTAATGATATTTATGTCCACAGTTTCCATTTGGTAAACCCAATAACAATTCAATGATTTTTTTAAAAAAAGTCTATTTTTATATGAATGTGTATTTGATAAACATCCATGGGGAGGAGGTGGTTTATAATCCAATACAATAATAAACCATACAATAAGATATTCTAGTTAATGTTGAAGTATAATAACTATATGAAAGACTATAACATTGTTTTTTACCAATGGTAAAATATTTATTTATAATTTTATTAATGTATTCATCATTACAATCATCCTGATAAAAATAATTAAATAATTTTATTTTTAGAGAATTCAACATAAAATTTTTAGGATAATATTTCCTGATATTATTCCAGAAAAAATTAACAATAAATAATCATGTTACTAAAATATCTATATTATGATGAAATTCATTAACAAAATGTGGTCACTTAGTCAGGTAAAATACACATAAAATAAAAAACGATTTTTGAAGTAAAAAATAAAAATTTTTGTGAATAAAAAATCACTATATGGTATTAATTTAAATTATACTTTTTATTTCCATATTTATAATTAATCCATAGAAACATGTTTTTTATTATCAATGGTATGGGGAAACACTTTTACCAAGTATTAATAATGATGGTTTGTATGTAATTAATGATTTTATCATCAATAGATGAATCATATTAAAAAAATTTATGAAGAACTAATTTGTTGAATAAATCTGAATCAACATTTCTAGAATTCTGAATGCTCTCATGTACTCCTGAACAAGAAAACACACTGTGTGGAATACAACAAACTTAAATACCATTATGTATTATATTTATATCTTCGTTATTTTACAAGAAGGTAATTATATATAACTAATACTATAAATTCAAAATAATAGAATATTACATGTTCAATGGTGATGAATTACTAGATTTGATAATTTAATGTGAGACATTTAATATGATTAAATTATTACATCTGTAATAATTTTGGACTCATGTAAAGTGAAATGAGAGGTCGAAAACTCTTCGACTTGTTATCCCTATAAAAATCAATATAAAGAAATTATTTATACTATTATTAACATATATGAATTTTCCATGTTCATACATATTATATTAATCCATGAATCAAATATTTATATTTTTCAATCCCTTGTTTCATATTTTCATATAAAATTGTTGACTGATGAAGAGATCACTATTTATAAAAAATTCACCAATGTTGGCATATATATCAAATGGATTGTTCGATAATCCTTTTCTAGTGGGCTATTTATTATTCATTATAATGTGGATTCATATAACTTATAATATAATACTTGAGATCGTTATTGAGAGAGAAATTGAAAATATTAGTTTCATATATTCCATTATCTCCTCATGAGTAAATATAAGTACCAAATTCAAGATGGATCCCTATAAATAAAAAATATTGTCTATATTATTAAATTTAATAGTTATAGGGTTTAGGGTTCAAAAACATTTCACACGGATCACATACATACTAAAATACATGATATTGTCTGGATAATTATTGTGAATTTAAATATTACCAACAATTAGTATACAATCATAAATTTTCATACACATCATCACCATGTAAACAACTGTAGTAATATTGAATGATTTATATTGTTTTTATTATAAATTTATGTGAAATGAAATGATTCCTGAAATTGGATCATAGTATAAGGTAAATTGAAAAAAAAATTCCTTGAAATAAAAAATATATTGTTAATTAAGGGATCATGACGTTTTATATTATTAATATGTGATGAAGGGTCATTAGATGAAAAAACACACCACAATAGGGAAGTGATGGTATGCTTCTACAAAATCCAATTCAACTAAAATCTATCTATTTTTGTAAATTATTAAATTAAATAATACTAACTATCCTCACATTTTTCAACAGTTATGAACTCTATGTAGATTAATAAAATATACAGTAGAGGTGGTGGATCATGATGTATCAAATAGAGATAAAAATTAGTGTTGTTATTTGATTATTTCACTTTATATTGATTACTTGAATTTACTTGGTATTGAAGAGATAATATTATCTTTCATCTATTACCAAAAATGTCATTTTTATTTCTAAATAAGATATATATACATTTGTTCTCTATGTTAAAATGAAATTTGAAGTGTATAAATTGAAATAATTATTTAGGGTATTAAATTTTATATCAATGTCCTTATGAAATGGATTACATGAACCGTGTAATGGAAATTGAAAAAAAAATAAAGATTAAATGGACCATTTCAAACCAAACTATATAATTAATAGAAACATTATTGAATCGATATATACATAACATGATTTTATAAATATGATAATTTTGACTATTTTTAAATAAATTTATTTTATAATATGGAAAGGTTTTTTTATGTAATGTTGTATTAAGTCCCATTTAGTTGAATGTGTGATAACCATATAAAGGGTCAATAGTAAGTTCATACAAGTGTTTCAACATAATTTCCATTTTTGGGTATGGATGGATACTCATAATTTATATTTTATACTAATAAATTTATTCAACATGGATTGGTATACATAGCGAGGAATAATGTATACTATTTTGAGATATTTAAGGAATATAACAATGAAGTAGAGATATAAAATGTGGAGAATGGAAAAAATCATCACGCGTACTGATGTGACGAATGTCATTAAGAAATGTTAACAGAATATCTATTGGTGTTGGATATACTTTATCATAATACTCCTTTAAATATACTATAATTAAATTTGGTAAGTGAAATGTGGAACAACACCTTGTCATAAATTTTTAGATAAATTATGATCCATGAAAGGAATATATTATCCTTTTGTTGGTATACATTACATATAGTGGGAATCATAAAAAATAAGTTCCAAATAATTATAAATGATATAATTTTTATTGAAATTAGTGTGGATGGAAATCCATGTTCTTGATCGTACAATATTTGGACTGTAGAGAGACTGTTATGGCCATGTAACAAAATTTGCATCCAAGGCACAAAATCCATATTTGTATAATACACTATAATAATAATGGGATATTACATATATGAGTATTAATATAAAAAGGTAATAGTGGAGAAAATTCAAGGATTCTAAAGAGATAGAACATCCCAAAAAATCATTTTGAGGTAGAGGTAAAAGTCAAATAATTCATTTCTAAAAAATGTTTTTACATTGAATCATATTTCTGAATGCCATGTGGATGATATTGAAGTGACAAATAGTAACAACCCCAACTCTAGTAACCCAAATCTCATGTTTAATATATTATATTGACATGTGATATATGTGATTTAATCATAATTTTCCAATTAGTTTAGCAGTCTCAGGAGAGTATAAAAATAGGCGATTTCTATATTATAATTAAAAAACAATATAAAATCTTAAATAATATTTTGTATCCTTGAAATTTATTTTAAATTCCACTAATAAAATCAAGTGGAATAAAAAACATAACAAAAGGATATAATAGATTCATTTTATGTTATATCATAAAAATTTATCTATCTTTTGTTAGTAATGAATATATAATTCAACATAGTAGTTAATATTAAAATATTCCATTTAATTAATATCATATATTTGAAAATATATCCATTGAAAATAAAAAATTATAAATTACATAAAAGAACAGGGAGTTTATCTCCTCCCTGTGTCTCTATCCGATGTTAATGTGTTTTATTTGGAGTTTAATCAGCCCTATAATCATGTTCATCAGGTTTTTTATGATAATGTCCAGCTGCATTTTGATTTCCCTGATGATGTTCAATCCATGGAAGGATAGACTCTATAGGTTCTTCTTGAAAAACAGGTTCCTGAAGAAGATATATCTTTTACTCATGTCCCTACACATATGGTTGCCTAGAAAAAGTCTCTAAATGAAATAGTGGTGGGACTTGGAGACTCTCCAAATAAATTCATCGAAGTCTCAGGTGTATTTTGGTCTGATAATACTGGGGATGATCAAGAGGATGAAGATTATATTGATGGCTCTGATATTGAGGTAGTTATAACTGAATCTGAAACACTTCATGAAGATAATAGAAAAAAGGAAATGGGAAATGATAAAAAAATAAGTTACTAAGGGTGGGGCACAAACAAGGGCCATGACAACCCTGTATAAATGAAGATATTTTCATGGAACTGTCAGGGGCCTAGGAATCCTCCAATGTTCAATGCCCTTAGACATATTGTTAAGACCAACACGCCACTGATTATTGGTTTAACTGATCCAAGGATGAGATTTGTCAATTGGAAAGAATTTCAATGGGAATCCCTCTGTTATTCGTTTGTCAATCACAATGTGAATGAGAAGAATGTTCAGAGTATTTGTGTTCTGAAATGTGACTCCGTTAATTTATTTTACTATACCCAAAGGAATCAAATTGTTTCCGCCTCTATTGGATTTAATGGGACTATCTTTATGGTGTCTTGTGTCCATGTTGTGAACTATAACATGAAATCGAGGGAATTATGGAGTGAAATGGTGTCTATCTCATCACAAGAACCCTACAATTAGATACTTATTTCTGATATTAACAATTTTTTAGAGCCTGAAGAGAAAAATGGGTCCAACAATAACCTGATTATAGCCAAATGTTTTTCTCAATGTATTGACAGCAATAATCTGATTGAGGTGGTCAGGGTTGGTGCTGATTTTACCTGGGGCAGGTACAATCATATTGGGAGGTAGAATATTTAACTAGATAGGTGTTTCTTTCATGTTTATGACAGGAATGACTCCTGCAGTGCTACTGGTATTTTTCTCCCCAAAACCTACTATGATCATTAATATTTTTTGGTTGACATATCAAATGGTGATAGTCATATGGCCCTTATTTCTTTTAAATTCAATAATGAATTGCTTGTGATTCAAGGGTATAGAGAGAATGTTCTGGCTGCCTGGAATTTGTGGACAATAGGATCTGCTTCCCACATTCTTTTTTAAATAGAAAAACACTAAAATGTGGCTAAAGGATTGTAGTAAACGTTCTTTCTATATGATAGATGAGGATATCAAAGCTGCTGAAGGACACCTTCTTAACTGTTAGAATTTAAATCAACTAAATTCCATGCCATCTTGTCATGAAATTCACGACTTTTCAATGCTGTATGAGCTACTCAGCATAAATAAAAATATGGAAAGTTCTATTTATAATGTCATATGGTTAACAGAAGGGGATAAAAACTCTACGTTTTTTCATCGCCTTCATAAGTACAGGAAGTTCAGAAGGGGAGTTTCTACCTTATAGATTCACGGAAGAATATTTACTATTGAGAGTGAAATCTCTTATGCGGTTGTCAGTTATTTTTCTGACCATTACTCTGATCATGGGGAAGACAGATCACATATGATGGTTCAAAACATTATCCCAAGCATTGATGATCAGGTTTGTGGGAAATTTGTGGAGATATCTAGGGGAAAGGAGGTTCGGGATGCCCTGTTTTCTCTGAATATTGATAGTGTTGCAAGTCCTGATGGTTTCACAAATAATTTATTAATATTTAACTATGATATTATACATGATGAAGTTAACAATGTAGTGAGGGGGTTCTTAATTTATGCTTCCATGGATTATGGCGCTAACTCCAATTTCATTTCTCTTATTCCCAAGAAGGATAGTGCAATTGATATTAAAGACTTCAGAACAGTTTCTACCGGAAACTCTATTCCCAAGATTATCTGTAAAATTCATGCAACTAGGTTGGGAAATGTGGTTAAAAGACTCAACACCCCAAATCAATTTGGGTTTGTTCTAGGACGGAGTATTCAAAATTTTATTTTCACTAACTCTAAATGTGTCAATGCTTTGAGAAAGATGTTGAGGCATGGATGCTTTGCTGTGAAAATTGACATTTCTAAGGCATTTGAAACTATGAAATGGAGTTTATTTCTGTCTATTATTAGAATGCCTAGACTTGATACATATTTATCAATTTGATATATTATATTCATTAGAGTTCCAGTATATTTTTCCTGGTTAATGGCTCTCCAAGGTGCTTCTATAAGTTCTCCCAAGGATTTCGGCAAGGGAAACCTCATTCTAGACTATTGTTTTCCCTCACTAAAGATTATCTAAGTCTATGTGTTAATGAACTTGTTCATGCCGGTTTGAATAATTAGATTAAATTTGGAAGGGATATTTACGCCCCTACCCACCTTCTTTATGTTGATGAAATCCTTTTATTTGGTAATGCTGATAAAAGGACGTTGTCGTCAATTAATGCCATTTTCATTCATTATGAGAATGTGTTTGGACAAGATATTAGCTTTCAAAAATCTTTTGTGGTATTTTGGGAGGGAATATTTTATTAGTAGGCAACAAAAAATCACATGTTCTCTTGGAGTTAAGAATGGATCATTGACTTTTAGCTATCATGGTGTCCCTCTTTTTGGGGGATGTGTGAAGAGGTGTCATATTGAATCTATCTTCTCAAGAATTATTTCTCAGATGGCATCCTGGAAAGGGAAATATATGTCCCCATCTAGAATGATCTGTCTTTTTAATTCAGTGATTACATCAATGATTTTTTTTTGTATTTTCCATTTACCGGTGGCCTAAGATTCTTCTTAAGGAACTTCAAAGGCTTATCAGAAATCTCATATGCACTAGCTCTATCTATGAAAGGAAGTTGATTGTTATGCATGGAAGGATTGTATTAAAATTTTCAATATGGGAGGTCTTGGCAATAAAGATCTGGGTCTATTCAATGAGGATATTATTAGCTAGTTCTCATGGAGTCTCATCACATCTCATGACATTTAAATGGAATTTCTTTCAGCCCGGGTCACCCCTAGAAATTGGGATGGATTTTTTCACTATCTTTCTTCCTCGTTATGACCTTATTTTAAATAATCCTTACAATAGATTATGACCTACTTGATGTTTTTTTGTAGGGACTCTCCCTTGAATGCATGAAGCACACCTTGGCTAACCAAACCAATTCAAGTGGATTCTAACATTCCATATGATATATTGAATCAATAGAATTCCTCATTGTATGTTACTAAAGCGGGATTATATTATTTTAACCCTTTTTAGATTCAGACTGAAATTCAAAGATATAAATACATTGATAGTGATATTCAGATTTAGAAACCATGCCCCAATGGAATTCTTAATACTTGGGCGCTGTATCACTTTCTATGCGCTGGAAAAACTAGAGATCCTTGGTGGCTTCTTTCTTATTAGACCATATTCATTCCTCCTGCTAATTTCATGCTTATTTTGAGGATATGGAAATGAAGGCTACCTATTCAGTGTCTTCTCCAACTGGTTATGATACAACTAGCTTCGGCCAGTTCTCATTTTATTACTAATGTATTATCCATTGATATTATTTTCGTACATTATTCTCTTATATGAATGCTATGAAGGTATATTTAGGATATTATAGGTTGATGCTCATATTTGAGATTGAATGAATGACTCTTTTCTTCCAATTTGGATGCTCGTTGCAGTGATCAGGTCCGGAATCTCTTTCCGGAAGCTGTTGCAGCAACAATTGGTTTCACATGGAGAGCTCGAAATGATCAGGTGTTAGAGAATGTCAAGATCAATTTTTAGTCAGGTTTTTGAGCTATTCATAGGACATTTTGTACGGCCTCTATGGTATAGGTTGGATGCTTGAGAAATGAGTTTGATAATCTTGTCATTCTGAGGAACATTGGTATTTCTAGAAGGAAAAGAAAACCAAAGGTGATGAATTCCATGTTGGGGATTCCTCCTATTATCTCTTGGATGAATGTTAATATTGATGGGGCAGTTCCAAGTGCTCCTGAGCCTTCGGTGTATGGTGGGGTTTTTCGTACCTATCGAGTATTTGTTATGGGCTATGATTAAAGATATCACATATGCAGTTCATTGTGGTTGGCACTTTCTCTGGTTGTAATTAGAATCAATGGTGGTCATTGACATCTTCAAGAGACGGTCGAAGAATGTCCCATGGGTGATGTTGCCTTCTTGGATTAAATGCTTACAACTTCTTGATGGTGTTATTCTGGATGTGACTCATATTTATAGGGAGGCTAACCAGGTTGCTGATGCTTTTCCTAAGAAGGCTATTGCCGAGATATGATGGGAATGTTCTTTTATGGATCTTGATTTTGGTGTGCATCTTATTGCGACATATGCACAAGGAAATTTGTTTACTAGACTTTTTACACCTCCCTTTTAATGTTATGATGTTGTCATTTTTTTTCAATAAAATTTGGAATGTGTGTGTCTTTGACATGCTCCTAGGCCATTTGGGTAAGGATGTGAATAATACTAGATGTCCTTATATTCCTAGAATGTCATATTTTTATCACATTTGGAGTCATTCCATCTGTGATTTGTTCAAGACACATGAATAAATATGTAGATATACACAAAATATTAATCTAATTAGGGAAAAAAGTAATATCATGACACCAATGGATGCATCAATAAAATCATATATAAATATTCTTTTCATATCAAGAAAATGATTCTTATAAATTCCTCCTATACTAGTTCAACCATATAATAGAAAATACTCATGAATTATTAGACAATAAATATCTATAATAAATCATGAAAACAAAACATTAGTATTCACCCTATAAATGAACTGATATTATTAATAATATTCTTTAAAAAATACCATATATATAAATTCTATTCTATTAAGATAATAATAAATTATTAGAAATTATATATAATAAATCCATGATATTAAAATATAGATTAGAATCTGAAAAATTATGAGTAATGAAAAATGGATACTAATAAAAACATGATTAGAATAATGTGAGTTATCACAAGATAATATAGAATACATATATATGTAATGTGTGATGAAATAATATATGTTCATCAAAAACAAAGGTTTATTATATAGGGATATATTTTTATTATTAGAGAGACAAATGGATTTGAAATATTAAAAATATTATTCTAATAATATTTAAATCTTTTATGTATAAAATTTGTAATATGTCATTTCAATAATTCTTTAAAACATTTTAAACAATAATCTATCTTCATTAAAATATAAATGATAATAAAATTTAAAATAATGGAAATGGATATTATTTTAAAAATTTGAAATCATTAGATTATGTTATATATAAAATTACCACCCTATGGTGTAAAAAATACATAAATGACGTATAAATTAACATGAATATTGTTTTATTACATTTTTAAAAAATTATCAACATCACAATAAAAAAATTATCAATTATCCTTTTAAACATATGTAATTAATGTCCAAGGGAGTTGGAAATACAATTTCCCTTGATATAGATTTAGATAAAATCATCAATAATATAATTTGAGGAATATGTATTTGGATTAAAATGACCCACAAATATAAAATAAAATAGGTCATTTTGGATGAAAAACAATCCTTCAATCAGTGAGTTACAATGACAGGAAAATATGGAATAAACATAGAAAACCATTATAATAAATTATTATAAAAAATATGTATTTTTTTTATAAAGATAATCTAATTAGTAAATTTTATTTTCAATTAAGAGTAATAAATAAAATAAATGAGATTTTTAAGTAGTCATTTATGTACTTATTGAGTTTTCAAACCTAACCCCAATAAAAGTATTATTTTGAATTGATTTTTTTAATAAAATATAATGTATGAAATGATATATTATGATAAAGTGGAAATAATAACAACATAAAAGAAATTAGGTTTATAATATAAAATGTGTTTCAATGGATATTAAATATGATAGGAACCCGTAAATTGAATCCATTCATTGTCAAGCTTGATATATCCTCATGAATAATCAATTAATTTTTTTTAAAATAATTTATTGAGGATATATTGTATATATATTCCATTTTTATTGTCCTTTTATAATAGTTTCTTATATATTACATTAATAGATAACGCATACATCACCCACTTAATGTTATTTGGTCACTTTTATAGAAAATAATTATGTATAATTACTATTGTGAATGGTGTTGTGATGTAGTTCCATAATATATTAAGTGTCAATGATTTTTTTATATAGTATTTTCTTATTATTATAAAATTTTAAAACTATCTATGAAAGGACATATATTAAAATAAACTATTTCATTAATAGAGGCTGTAGTATGCACATACAGCTGATAAAATTTTCATTTTCTTAATGCTTTTAAAGGTTTAAAATTATTTTTTGATGAGTAATTAATAAATGAAATTCATACCATCAATATAATATAAACCGATTAAATATATCCTTTTTAAAATCTATTTAAAAAATAAATGAATAAAAAATCACATTGCTTTGTAGAGGTAAAAGCCCATACTTAAGAATGGGGAACATTATCATATTACATGATATATGAGACTAAAAATTTAGATAATATTTTACTTCTATAAAGTGAAAATAATATCATAATTTTTTTTATATATAAATGAAATACAATTTTATAATCATATCTTTTATCTATTGATGAGATATGATTTTAATTTTTTTTGTTTGGGGTAGAATACCCGTTTTCATGAATTAAGTCTTTAATTTATATCAGTTTGAGAAGAGGATGAAAATAAACGTTGCATAGAAATAATGAAATTTTATTATTTATATTATACTATATTAATTTTATGATTATGGATGCAATTAATTTATTAGGCGTTAGAATTAGAAATTAATTTTAAGGAGTCAATTAAAATGGTTAGATATTCTTTGGGAAACCTCTTCTACATACACATTAGGCCTTATAAATATCGTTTTTTTAGAGGAAGAAGGCCACAAGTATGTGGCTAAGGATATTGGGATTATATTTCGGTATGTACTGTCTATGTTAATTGGATCATGTTTTTTTGTGAAATGTGGTGAGGAGGCAACTTTTTATATCTTATTTGGGTTGAAAACATGTAAATACATGATAATTATTATATAACATATATATTAATTGTTAAATGTACCTCCATATTTTCTATGTCATTAAAATAATATTTGTATGGAATAAATTTAAAAAAATTAATAGCAGTTACATATTAGTGTTATATTAGTAACTGATCTATTTATTTTTTCCTTTTTATTCCACTTTTTAGTTATTCATGTAGTAAAATTTATATAATGGATACTAATCATTATAAAAAATGGAAATAAAATTTTAATAAAATTATGAATCGTTATGTAATATATGGAATAAATTTTTTGAGATTTAAATTCTTGAAATAAATATAAAATCCTTTTAATATTTTTTTGTAATATTCTATTAAACATTATTTTTTGAAAACATACAACTATATCAGTTTAAATTATTTTAATCCAAAATCATGACTAAAATTTCTTCCTATATAATTAATTAGATAAAATGACATTAAAAGAATATTATTTTACTTTTGAACAAAAAGATGAATGAATCCTTTTAAATTATTTTTTAATTGTAAATAATAAGATATATTATAATTTTAATAGAAATATTTCATAGGTTTCTAATATTCCCAAAAATAGAAAGAAAATTTGTTTATTCTTTTTGAATATTAATTATATTACATAATAAATATTTAATTTTTCATTTAAAGGGGATTTATATGTTCTCAATAAAATTATATATCCTCATAATTAAATAAAAGTGTAAGTAATAATAATACATGTATTTTTAAACTATTCATGAAAAAAAATATATTTATAAAAAATCTCAAAATATGACACTATACCAATTATAATTGGTTAATAACAAAATAAAATCTAATTTTATGAAAAAAAACTCTTAATGTAATAGAAATAAATATATTATAAATGCATAAAATTTAAAAACACATTTTTTGAAAAAATTAAATTTCAACTCATAAAATGATTTTCACACCATTAGATTTTTTTATAACAAAACATTGATAATATATCCTCTATTCAATAACCACATATGTTTTTGAAAATTATTATTATACATGATCCATTAATCTTGTTATTTAAAAATATGGATTGATTGGGAAAAATTATTGGGATTTCTTGTGTTTGAAAAGAATGTCATTCTATATGACCATAGCATTTTTTCATGAATTAATTTTTAGAAAATTGTTATTAATGTCATTTTTGATATTGTTTTTTCTATTTTTATTTCTAATATATTCCCCTCAATTCAATAGATCTCATTTGAAATTATAAACATTATACTCTCTCAAATGTTTGATTTTGTTGGATATATTAGTATTGGTGTTCCAAAATTTTCATATGTGACCCAAAAACATTATTCTACATGTATCTTTTATATACATCTCTTTTACATTTAATGAAAAATTTAATTATATTGTCTTTTTTCATTATGTTGAATCATATTATTTTTAATGATGAATACTAGAATTGTTTCTCGAACAAAGTATGTTTTTTATATGTTAATGTAATCCCTAGGATCAGACTTATGCCTCTAATGAATTGCAATTATATCCAGGTTTTGGACCTAAATTAACCATACCTTGAAATTATTATTATCAAATATCATTTATATCTCAATTATAATGATATATTAATTATTTATCAATCACCATTAACTAATCATGATTATTTTTCAAAATAGTAAATAGATTTCATCACTTAGCCATTGTTGGAAATGGGCATAAAAAATGGAAGAAATATTGGCATCTACTTCATTGACATGTATTCGGAAAAGTTTTTTCAAATGAATTCTTGAGGCGTGTAATTCTAGAAATATAATTTTTTATATGGACTCTCCACCGGCCACTTTTTTAAATATATTCCTTGATAAAATGAAACAAAAGATAGGAATCTTTAATGTATGAACTAGTTTTCCACAGGTTCAAACTGTGTTTCTATAATATATCAGGAATTCTAGTATTATACAATTTAAATAAATTATTAATAAATATATTGTTTATTGTCTAAACTAATTTATGTTAAATTTGAAATTAAATATTATTAAACTAAAATATTCTATTTTCAATAAAAAAATAAATTTTGAATATGTTAATTTAAAATATTTAGGTTATATATATATGTATTATTATAACGACATTTTAATTATTTTCCATTAAATAATATTATTATATTCTTATTAATAATCAATTAACAAGATATATGTTTTTATTTCACTTTTTATATATTAGAATAATTTTATTTAAATTAAAAAGGTGATTATTAATATATAAGAAATATGTTAATAAATTCCAAATAACTTTTTTAATAATACTGAATTAATAAATATTATTTTTAATATTGAATTTTGAAAATATATTAATGATGGGTAAGTATAATATATTTGTTTTCAATATAATAAATACCTAAATAGAAATTATAAAATTTTAATGTAATATAATATTTATCACAAAATTCCATTGAAATGAATATAAGTGATTTATATAAATAAGATATTATGAAACTTATATTAAAGAATAAAAATTCTATTTTTAAAAATATACTGAATCAGATATAATTATATTAATTTGTATAATAGAATAAATTAATAATATAATATAGTGTCTTGCTACATAAAGAAAAGTTCATTAAGGTATAAATAATTTTTTTTAAATTAAAATATAAAATTGGATGTCTCTAATTTTAATTATTAGTTATTTAGAAAAATTAAAAATTATTTTTAAACAAATTAATAGTATGAAAAAATATTAGTGTTGATAAATAAGAAAATGTTAAATATATATTAGAAAAATAGTAATAATGTTAATGAAATATATTAATAAATTATAAGAGTTTCAAAATAATAATTATCGAATTTAATCCATAAAAAGTTATTTTTCATAAAAATGAATGTTAATTACTTTTTTGAAGTTATATTTCCAATAACACGTCTCTTTCAAGAGTAAGGTTCTGGATTTATAAAGGCAGTAGTTTCTATGTTGTGGTAACTTGCCCAAATCACTATCTAGGAAAATGTAAACACCCATGAAATAATCACATGTAAGGGTAATGACAAGATGAATAAGGGAAATGTATGGCTCATGTAACGGTAAACCTGAGCATATAAAAGGGTAACACATGAGCCACATAATCTATATAATGGTAGCACAACAACCATATATGGAAAGCCCATGCCTCTTATATATTATTTAATTGTAATTTAATCAACAAAACAATATCATTCTACTCACATAAGGGAAAAATAACCCTTGTGTAAATGTATTGTCTAGTTTTAAAACACATTTTATGGTCACAATATAATTAAATAAGGCTACCATGATAGTTTCAATGTAATTTAATGGTAACCAACACATTACCAAGAAATATATTTGTACAACACACTTACATAAGAGTATGTCATTTAATCAAAAAATAATGTAATGTTAAATTGGGACGTTAATAAGGGTAAAAGAAACATAAAAAGGGAAATATAAGGGTATACAAAAACTCACAAAGGTGTAGAAAAACCACATTAAAAAGTATCATATAGTTTTAAAACCAGTGTAATTTTAAAATTGAATCCAGTTAAAGGTAAATATACACTTCAATAAATAAACCTACTACTACATCGCCTTTTTCAATAACATGAGATTATTATTGTATATATATTATTTTACTTGACTTTAATAAATATATCATCCTCAATGGATGTACATGACATTTTTTTACAAGTAAGATATTGAATAGATTGTTATGATCTCAAAAAATGAATTTACTTATAATATAATGCTAATTTTATTAGTGTGTTTTGTAATCCAAAAATTCTCAATCATTATAAAATCATTAATTTTGGTGGATTATTGGATATTAAATGGGTAGAATTATTTAAAATAGCGATTTTTGTGGCTATATGTGGGAATAATTTTGTTAAAATTATATTTAATATAAATATTTATGTAAAATATATTTTATCACATCTATAGTGAATTAGGAACTTAAAAGATCATATAAATAAAATATAAATATGAATATATTGTTTATGATCATATATATAAGATAAAATTACACGTCTCTATTACACTAATCATGACTCTGCAAACTCTCTACCAAAAAAACCCTCATGTCATTTCTCCAATCTCATTTTTCTAATATGGATTGAGAAAATAATATATAAATTTAGTCTATTCATTAAATACCTTTGGAGAAATAAAAGGGGTTTTAAGATATCTAAACCACATATTATATCATAATGATATTTTTAACATATATTTTGTTGATTAATAAAAAATTATTATATGTGAAAACATAACAAATTCATATTTTTTAAAACATGTTTCATGAATGTGAAAATTGATTTATTCAAAATTCATTTTCAAAAACACTATTTCTATGGAGACTCATTTATTTTAAAATAATATTAAATATCTATATCCAGAGTAATATGTAAAAAATTATTTCATTTTCGAAAACAAATTTTATTTTATGGTATAATGTTTTCATTAAATGAATATTATTATAATGTGGAAATGATTTTAAAAAAATTATATTAATATTTAAACAACACACATAATGAATTGAGAATGTTCTTCTTTGTTAAAATTATTTTCAGAAAACCATTATTCCATGGGAGTTTATTTAAAGAGATTCGATTTATGATCTCAAAATGGGTTAAATTTACTAAATTAATTGTTTTTTACAAAAATTATTTCCATATTTCCATCCAAATAATCATTGATTAACATTATTGTATGTAAAAGAAGACTATTTTTTCACAATCTGTTAATTTTTTTAGAAGTGTTTTCTAATAATTAATTTTTAAGAATAATTTATTAGTGTTTCTTATGAATTTATCTAGATTAATTCCAATCCATATGATAGAAATGATTTTTTAACTATGGAACCATTGTTATGTTTATTAGATATGTAATTACATTCCTCCTTGAAAATAAATTAGACAGATGTGATGTTTTTTATATGTTATGTAAAATGGATTTATAATTAGAAATGTATTCTGAAAATATTAATTAAATTAAAATTATGGCACATAGATATTATGATGATCAATCAGGAGTGAACCCTTTACAAAAACTGGACATTGTTATAATGTGATGTTTAGCTCTTCCATTATGATAGGGATCACATGGTTTTCCTAATTTTTTCAATATTATTTTTAAATAAAAAATATATATTACATTAAAAATTCAGTATTAATGTATCAAGGAAAAATATGGATTTATTTCATGGATATTATTTTGGAGGAATTTATTTGTTTTAAATTTTATTATTTCTTTTATTTATTTTGAAAATTTCTCCTTATGGGGGATTTTTTAGTTCGTATATTTTTATTTTGAGAAAAATATATGTTTTATTAATAGTTTGATTATTATTAAATTATTTGATACAATAGGTATTCTTTTAAAAAAACATTATATTAATTTTAAAAGGAAAAATATTTCATCTCATGTTTTATGACAACTTATAAAGATATTTTTACCACCACTATTATGAATATATTTTTGATTGTTTTGATAATAAATAAAATATCAACGGGGAATTTTCTTGGTTAAGATTGTATCTTGAGTGGAACGTAGTAATAGTTTATAGAGTATTTTATGAACATAATTTTTTTTACTAATTATCTAAAATAATAAATGTAAATGATCCCTAGAATGTATATTTTTCTTGTTGTATTTTTTATATTATCATTTAAAAACATACAACATGTTATACAACTGGATTCGAGATTGCTGATCTTTGGTGCCAAATGTTTTGAAAGAGTAATGTTTTTGGAACGTTTGAATGTCATTATAATAACAATTAATGATAGTTTTACTAATTAATTTGTTTGGAGCGATGTCATCAAGAAACGTATGTTATTCATAGTCAATGATATATATTTTTATCTTAATATTCGAATTTTTGTATACCATTTGTTGTAATAAAATCATAGGGTATTTTTGTGACATTGTGAAGTAAATAATTATATCTTAAAGTTTTCAATTTTGCGGACATAGTTTTAATGTTATATAAAACCGTTAGGGAATAACTGAGCTTTGGTATGGATGTTATTGAGGTTAATTATGAAATGAAATATTTTAAATAGACAACTAAATTTATTATTATTAAATTGATTTATATGGGTGGAATGTAACATGATAAATATAGTAGTGTTATTGAAATTTTAACCAATAATATTAAATAACATAATTAAAAATAAATTATATATATATATATATATTAATATAATAATTCTTTAACAAAAATATATTTTTTTCAATAAATAAAAAAAATTATTGAAGATGATAATTTAAAATAATCAAGATATGAGAATATATTTTTAACTATATTTTTATTATTATACCAGAAATACTGTGAATATATTTGTTAAAAGGAATGTCACATTTAATATTTAAGAATTTCAAAATTTATACTAAACGATATTTTTTATATCAAAATGTTGATTATGAACATATGTGTAATTGGATAATGAATAACATAAAACTTATTTAATGATATTAAATTAATAAATATTTTTTAAGTAAACTATAGAAATAAAATTAATAGTGAAGAAAAAACAAATTAAAAATTTATAATATAATTAACTGTTAAATAAAAAATATAAAATGATATATTAATATTCAATTTTCCTAGAAAAAATAATTATTGTAGATGAATACATGTAGAGTATATTCATAAAATATAATTACAATTATGTTGAATAATATTAATACAATTGATATCAAAATATTTTTTGAGTGTAATTATATTAGATTTGAACATAACATATATTATGAAAACGGATCATTATCATGCTAAGTGAATATAATTATAATATAATAGAAATATACATTTTTTGAGATTCTAATTTTATAATTTATGTTTATAATATTAATTAAAATATTTTAAAAGAAATTTGAAATTTTTATGACAAATTAATATAAATATATGGGAAAAAACAAATGTTCATAAATAATATTCTTTATGATACAAAAAATATATTAAACTATTATTAAAATATATTACTATATTATATATGTTTTATGATAATAAATGGTCGTTTTAAGACATAAAATAGGTTCATAAATATAAATTTTATTTACATATGTAAATTTATTTTATTGATAACACATCACATTTAAGGGTATGTCCATAGATATGTAATGGTAATGTTATCAGTGCAACGGTAGAACCTTCTATATAAGGTTATCATGCTCAATGTCATGTAATAATAATTTTAATTACACAACCTTCATCTCATGTACATTTGATGAATAGATGTGTAAGGTTCCTCCAAGGATCACATAAAGGTACGTGTGATCATATGTAAGGGTAAGTAATGTGTTACATACACTATAAAAAGATAATGTGATCGCTACATAATTGTATCACACCAATCTCATACATTACGTAAATGTGTTTTCAAAATGAGTAAGCTTAGCATACTACTCAAGTAAGGGAACATCTACAATGATGTAAAATTTCTATTATAAAATTCATTTGGTGGGGCACACTATTATAATTTATGTGTATTGATGAGGTTATGATGCCACATAGGGTTAACCCACACATTATGAAGGTTGTGTAAGGGAAAAACACATAAAAGTCATGAGTGTGTGTATTCTGAATGAAATTGATTTAAGGGTGATGAGGGAAATGTGTAGGGGAAAAAGGTTATCCAACAGGGATAGGAAGTTTAAAATAAAAACTCATTTAGGGGTATGAAAAACCCATGAAATTGTAATTTCGAGTAAAAAACTACCATAAAGGTGTGATTAATATTGTATGTAGGTGAATGTTTACACTCAGACGTAAACATACCAACTTTTTGACTTCTACCATATCTAATTATTGTCGATGTTTTTATTTTATCATACCTAAAATTAAAAAATAAATTAATCACATGGGACTTGTCATGTCCATTTTCAGAAGGGGTATGTGGGGTGCCTCACTATACCAACCACCAATAGGCCATGGGATGGAGAATGGATTCGAATAGGTATATCACTGACATGGGGGTCATATGCCACTTTACCTATACACATGAACACATCTACAAGCCAATAAAATTTAGAAATTTAAAAAAAAATAACAACCTTGCATACATACATCTAAAAATTATAACCAGAGTATGATGGAAGTAAATGTAACTAAACATGTCAAAATATAAGTCTACCATAATGTGTGAGAATAATAAGTCCAACATGAATAAAAAAGGGAATAAATTATGAAATCCACAAAAACACACTTATCCCAATCTAATTACACTAATTTTTTTGTCACGGTCCGTCTAAGAGTATATCGAATGGATGAACATCGGCACAATAGACAACACGTGCGGTGAAATCCTATACAGGGGTCAGTATAAAAATACTAATTAGGAAACCCCAGAACCACAAAGCATATATCTAAGGAAATATATTCAACTATAAACCTGTATCTATTTATAATACATATAATAATGATATGTAAATATACTAAAAAATGATAGATAGTAAAATGGTAATTCACAACCATAGTATACTAGCCCTTGGATCATGTCTCGGGGGATTCTCTAAGATAACATCATGGTTAGCCCAGTATTGTGTCAAATAGAACTGATTACATTCATCTATGAAGTATTTCTCATTGGGTGTATTCATGAGAAAAAACACTTATAGTAAAAATCAAATAAGATTCATATATAGGGATCACATTAATTGCGATGCAGTGATACGAGAAGACTCAATTTAGAGTAAACATCTATATAGAAGATAACCACTTGTGTAATTTTGGTTATAACTATCATAATACATCCACATAGGGAATGAAGATGAATAGAGGATCTCATTACAGGACTCTCAGAGGATTCCAATGACTTAGTCTAGGAATTTCTATTGATGAGATCATAGTCTTAATGGTTGGAAATCATTGTATAGTATCATTCATGTAAAGGTTAAAGGTAATGGACCCTAATTAAACGTTTCTGGTATTTAGATGAAATTATATTCTATCAATGTATACAATTTAACATAGCAAGTGGATGGGTTAACACTCCATTTCACTTGACCAAGGGTTCTGCCCATGTAAATTACCGGTGTAATCAAAATGTGTTTCTAATAAAGTACATGTTGTGTTTTAATCCCATCTACACTACCTGTGTGGCATTAAATGGATCTTCATATGTACTATTTCCAACACAAGCCCATATAGTGGAGTACACACCATTAAGGGAATCATTGTACTCATCCCCATTTTTTTACTCTCCATGTTACTTGATAAGTCACTTAGGAGATGTCACACACTGTTTATGCCACTCCACACGTCATGTGATAAATTTCTCATACTCGAACCCCTAAAATCCACTCATGGGACCCCACACTCCATGTAATCTTGAAATACATGATTTTTGGAAAAATATTTTCAAATAAATCCATTTTCATCATCAACACGTTCTAGCTGATTCTCCTCTCATCGATCTAGCAATCACCTTGTCCAAAAAATATAGATAAATCCTCCTCATGTCATGCCATCACTGAATCAACAATATTTCTAACATATATCATCTTCTTAATAAATATAGTCTTCATTATTACCTACAATAAAAAGAAAAATAAATTAAGTACCAACTTTCATCTTATTTATCTCCTCATCGGTCATCACAACACTGCCATGGGGTTCCTATCTCAAATATATGATATTGGATGATTGAACAATGAAAAAAATTTCCCAACGAACAATCGATCTAGATAATTTGATTCATCTGAGAAATGAATAATACCCATAAAAATGATGGATGGGGGGATAAAATCACTTGATTATATTAGTGTAATGAACCTTGATATTTTTAGGGACGGTCTTGATCCGTCTCCATTATAGCTAATATTTATATAATTAAATCACAATGTTATTTATCATTTCAAAACCATAAAAATATACCCATATCATATAATGATCTAATCATGGATAAATTTTTTTATTAATTGATTTAGATTATATATATATATATAATGAAAATGGGAGATATCTAAATAAAACACACTTGTACCTCGATTTGTATTAGTTTTTAATTATGAACGATGAGGAATTATTGTCATTTGCTTGATCTATAAATTCTGAGGTGTGTAGAACATATATTCATGATTCTGTTGTCATTCCCCTAAGGGGAATCCATCAATTCTCTCCAAAATCTCTATAACATCTCTAGGGTTATTTGGATAACACAAAATATTCTCTATAATTTTCAATTTAATGGGCATCAATCAATGCATTAATACAATTGGAATAAAACAATTTATTCAATTATTTTTTCCATTTCCATGCTCGTGATGCATTTCCACAAAGTTTATATGACTAATACTATTTCATTACTAGGTTGAAAATCATATTCTAAACACAAGATAGCCTTAATATTTCTTTATCTGATAATCCAATTAGATTTTTTTTCCAAATTTATAGTAAAACGACGTCGTCATTCTATTTAATATATTTATTATATTTCAATTATTTATTTTGGAAAAACATGGCCTCATAATTTCTCACAGTCTCATTGTATTCCCTAAAAAATAATGCATATAATATTAAAAAATAATACATAGAAAATTAAAGAAATTACATTGTCTCCAATGTGGGGATTTACATTCCCAAAATGAAAAAATTATGTCTTCACAAAGAGATGTGGGTACTGAACACAAATATGAATCACCCATTCCAATGTTCCCTCCTATAGATTCTAATTCTGGGTCCATATATATACAAAAAAACTTTTAATCTAAAATTATCCACTCTATCTAATCCATGATCACTATTGGGTACACATAAAATTTTTCTCCATCCTCGATGTCCAGCTCACCCCAGTCAATAACTTGTATTGGGTCATGCATGAACCTCCTCAAATACGACACATGGAATATGTTAGGAACCATATCCAATAGGAGAGTTATATCAAAGTGGTATTCCACCTCAACAACTCTATGCAGCATTTTGGAAGGGCCAATAAACATCAAGTATAGCATTCCACCTTGAGAAAATTATTATAATCCACATCGAGGTGAAATCTGTTAAAACACATAGTCTTCTTCCTCGAACACCAAAGGCCTTCATATCCTATACAGATAATATGTATGATGAATATGTGTGTTTTCATCTTCCCATGGATGATATAAACATTCATTATAATTTATAGTACCATTTATTTTCACATGAGTGTTGACTCTACAAGGTCATTCCAAAAATTTGGTGACATAGAGGGTTTGCTGTACAAATATCAAAATGGTTCTATAATGATTGTATAATAGTAGCTTCAATTGTACACAAAATCTACCATTGGTTGGTGATACTCATAAATATATAAAATTTCCTTAATGAAAGATCATTTCAAGTCCTCTATGACTGGAATGGGATGTTCATTGTGGCCATTAGTTTGGGGGTGAAATAGTGTTTTCAAGCATAATTTGGTTCCAAACACAATCTTTAATCCCATAAAAAATTGAGATGCAAGTAATTAATCATGACCAGAGACTATATTTTATGGAACATCATGGAGTCAAACAATATCTTATACATAAATCCTTACTATGTTCTCTTTGAAACACTATTCTCAGACGTCTAAGAAGTTGTTCATCTAAGTGAATTAGTCCATGATCACCCAGATGGCGTCGTGTTCCATGGATGTACAGGGAAATTCCATTACATGCTCTGGATATCTCATACCACATCCACTATATAACCTCAAGTGTTTAATAAAATCCATATATAACATGGTGCTCAACATTATTTTGCAGACATGTTAGGTATCAATTGATAAACACTACAACTCCTTTCATTATTCCTTATCACCAAAAATAACATCAAAGGTCCTGGTACATCTTTTCCTCACCTGTATGTATCACCAATTGAGATTTATGAAACTCAATTATAACCTCACCTAAAAATGGCATTGGAATCAATGTGTATCCTATGAAAAAAATGATATTCTACCATCCTTTATGAAATGCATAAAAATCATCATAGGTGTATATCAATGAAAGTAGGGTATTGCAGTCAGTATTCCCCTGATGTGACTCCCCAAATCTCAGCCCATGTAGATGGGTGAAAACCATCAAATAGAGTTATAATTCTTTGTCTCAATCCATATGGGATGACTGAAATTAAGCAAACTTCTCTGATGCCTTGTTCAACAACTATGAAAAATATCTATTATTGAGTTCTTCTGTTACAATGTTCCCCTTACAATGAGTATATTCAATGTCCATGTCAAAATACTGTAGGAACACTCTCCATCACTATGAGGTCTTGCTTGAGATACACTTAAAACTGAGTTTTTAGGGGGTTATTCAGTATTGGGGAATTTTTAATTCAATTTCAACATGTTATCCCTATTGTAATGCCCCGACCCCATTACCTAGATTTGGTGAATTATTTTAATAAATTATCATTATTACAAAGAATCAAGTCCTAAAGGACCGATCAGTTTAGCAGTCTTGGAATATAGATTACATACATGAATGTTACATTAAACTTAATAACATACAAAACAACATAAATAATCCTTTATGAATGCCATTATTCTCTTGGCTTAACCCTACATATCAATCACAATACACTTCTTGGAATCCTGGAAAAAATAAAACATAGAAAGGGGTGATCTCCGATGCTCGGTACGGATAACAATACATCAGAGAGATTCACAAATAAGCATAAACATTTAAGGAAATGTATAAATAAAACAAAAGGATTTTAAACTTGAATTTCAGCATAATATGGAGAAAATAAAATTATGTAATGTCATTTACTTATTCACTTGGATATTCTACTAGTCAAATAATCACATGCAATATCACTAACCACTTTCATTATGATGAAATTCATAATGCTAGACTATCATAACCACAGATTCAAGGACTTGTGCCAAGACTACAAATAAGATTTTGTCATGGACTTGTGCCAAGATACTAGTTTGTCTAATCAGACATACTGATGCATCGAGGAGCTATAGCGTGCTCCACCCATAACTTATTAAGTCCTATTCATTCCTCATATGAATAGGTTTAAAAATAACATAAACATTCATATTAAAACATCCATTCAAAATCTCAATACTTTCTCCATAAAAAAAGAATAGTATAAAAATAACAAATCCATATTAAAACATATCACAAAACCTTAAATACAATATGAAAGATTTGTATCATGATAAATCAACTTCAAAACATGTTTAAAATCCATTAAGGTATTTTAACATAGATGAAAATGATTTGTAAAAATCTTTGAGAGAAATACCCCCTTTTCATGAAACCATTTGAATGTCACAAAATTTAGAAAGGGATAAATTTAAAGAAATATTTTAATCAAAGTGTCACATACCAGTTTGAAACTTTTGAAAGGAATTAACTTTTTGAAAACATTCAAGTCAATATAAAAAAATCCTTAAAACCCATTTTGATGTCATGGACATTAATGAAGAAGATTTAGAACAATAAATATTTAAAACATTTAAAATGATGTTATAGTAAAAAAAATCCCCTTAAAATAATCCCTTTGAAAACTCATTCATGATACATATAGATGGATAATAAATATGTCCCAGTACATACATACGTAAAAAAAATCGGATAATAAAGATATTATGAAATTAACCCTTACCAATTTGGTATCTTACGAAACATACTCACCATGAAAAAGGTATCATAAAATGAATATTTAAATACACATAAATTAATGTTTATGACACCAATGGTAATATTGGAAATATGGTACGAATCTCACGGGAATAAAAAGTGAGATGAAAACCCCTTACCTTGCACTTTCTATTAGTTGAGGGTATGTTTAACCTCATGTATGAAAAACATAGTATGTTATTAAATTATACCAGAACCATATTAATATTTATGATATCATACATTATTCATTTATGACTTTTTACTACCCATTTAATAATAATTTCCATGTTAAATTAACATTTCGGGTAATAATCTCTTTCTTTATCGTATGTTTTTTAACTTGTTACTCTTGATTTTATCACATAGATCATGATTTAAATAAATAAATAATATAAAACATGATTTATATATCATATATATTTAGAATAAAATTATGTATAATATATATATATGTAAAATGGAAAACACTGTTTTGGAAACGGTAGTTCGTACCTACACAGAAACGCTGTTTCTGTTTTCATAAAGTATTGAACAGAACTAAGTGAATAAAATATATATAAGTACACATATATATATTTATATATATCTCCAGTAGAATTATTATGTCATATATTATAACCATATTAGTAATATTTATTCTCATAATCATCGATGAATGGTGAATGTGGAAATAAATCTCATTGCGTCGTGGATACGGTAATCCGTAGGCACGCACGACTGACAATATTATTTCCATAAAGGTGTGGAATTGGATGGTATATTAATTTTAAATAGAAATTATCATGTTATTTGCATTATTTATGTACATATTACTCCTCATTATATCTATCCAATTAACATATTTTTGAATAACAAATTACACCACGGCGAAGAGACGGTAAGCCGTACGTACGCACGCATGGTGACATTATCATTCATGAGATGGATAGAATAAGGAATATAGTTGTGAAATATTTATAATAAAATCACAGTATATAGAAGATACTAGAGTTATTATTTTAGAATATAAATAACAAATAATGATGATGTGGAAGAAGAAAGGAACTTCAAAGAGGGTGGTGAAAACATTAACTCTTCTTCGGGTTCTTCCGTTTTATTTGATCAATATGGCTCTTTAGGTTGGATTTATGATAAAACTAAGACCTCGAGATTGATGTGAGGGAAGTTTATAGAATATTTGGGTTGGGTTTGGCCGATCCAAAAGGCTTTTAAGGTATTAATTTGAGAGAAGGGGGAGTTCCCTTTTATAAGAGGGCTTAGGGAGACCGTTGGAAAAGCTAGAAATATTATTTTATAATAAATTAATATTCAGTTTCTAATGGCTAGAAAGTAATTTATTTAATTTTTACGGTGGATATAGGTCATAAACCACTAAACCAATATGTTTTAAATAGGTTTGGGTCACTTTATTAACCTTATATTTTAGTTTTAACTCTTAGTTAATTAGTTTGACGTTTACCATGTCTCTATGTATTTTTATATTATATAGTTAATAAACATACTATATACTTCTAAGAGACCCCAATGTGGTCCATTAATGATACACATATCATTATATAATTCTTTTGGACTAAGCATAGATTTTTAGGAATAGAATATCAATTAATAATATAATATTGGTTTTAAAAACTCCTTTATGTCAATTTGGGCACTACTTAATAATTTATTTTTGTAAAACTCTTAACAAAATTATTAATTTGAAAAAAATTAATTTAAGAAACCCTAAAATTTCATATTAACCAATTGAATTCATGTATGTCATAAAAACTTTCAAATTATATTCATTTTAACATTTATAATACCAATTATACGATTCTTTCATTAATAAGGAACACACTGCATCATTATTGTGTCATAACAACATTTAATTATACAATGTCTAAAATTTATAAATAAAATACCCTTCTTTATAATGAATATTTATAGTCCAAAATAAAACATATATAACCCTATGTAAATTTTGTTTTGCTAAAAGATATATTCTTATGCCATTTTTGTATTTACTTTAACTTAATTAATATAAAATGTCATTTTCACTCACAAGTGGCTCCATGGGGTCCCAAAATCGACCCAAAGATGCCCATGGTCAGAAATTTATTAACCAATAGGGTGAGGACACGTTTTTTGGTATTTTAATATGATTATTGTAATATTCTGTTTACCCTAATTTACCATATTTACTTATTAACCATGGTAAATAAAATATTTACCGAATTAATTAGTAAAAATGTCTAAAAATAAAAGTTACCTATTTACACAATTTGGACATCCTGATTATATATATGGAATCCATTTTTCTAAATTCAAACCACATAAGTGGGAGAATTAATTTAAAATTAATTCATTTGTCAAAACAAAAAGCGTGTTTTTAAGAAACAATATCTATCAAAATAGTGACACTTGCTTATGTCCAGTTTAAATGTAAAATTATGTCCAATGACCAACATTGGATTAAACGTAAAAATAGAATCTAATTATAATTTAAAATCACTCAAATGAATATTTTATCTCTATTAATTATTTCGATTAAAAAATTTGTTTTTAATTAAAATTTAGTAATTTAAACTATTTGTCAAAATATTAAAGTTATCAGAAAAGTACCAAAATTTCACCCTAAGCTAATTTTGATATTATGAATCCAAAAATGAATTCAATTTTGAATGATAAAATGTATAAAATTTCAAAATGTGGGTATTAATATTCATAACGTCTAGTTGATTGTTAGTGGTGTGTGTTAGAACTCGATGTTGCGTATAACAAACGCTACTGTATTATTCAAAGAGAAGCGTACTGTGGACGCATTGTATGTTACATATATGCATCATATACCCATTAGGCTCTTGATTCTATTTTTATCTTTTCCACATCATATTCATGTATCTGGTTGTGGTAATGATAATAATTGATATTTTTAAAATGATTACTAGTCAATAACAGTAGTTATTACTTGGATTGATCTTGAAATAATCCTGACCAGACAACCACTAAAAACATAACCATTTTTTGGTTAAAATGAGTGGGATACACCCATTCACTCATGTGGAACATTGAAAAAAATCCAATAGTGCATGTTATGTTTCTCTTTGTGGGATCTTTAAGTTTCCATCCATGATAGTATTCTCTTAGCTTATACAGTTTTAAAACTCCAAGAAATTAATCAACCTATTAAGCCATGTACGATGTCACAGTTCTTATTTTTCATCCACAACATTCTTCTTCACGTTGTTCCTTACACATCATCATTGAAGAAACTCTTATTAATTCATCCCTGTAAAAAAAATTATCGGTGGACCAAATTATATGTATACCAGCAACAATAATAGGAATTTGATTTGGAATGATGAACACTAAATCGTATCCTACCAAAATTATAGTCTGATGATAATAATTTGGTCATAAGATCATCTACTACACTTTCATCTTTCTTATTCAGTGAAAAACCAACTAAACTAAGATCTCATCTTATTTTTTCTAGAATCACATAATTAAATTATGATTATTAAATCAATTAAGATTAACTCAAAATATAATCCTCCAAATTAATACAACATCAATAATTAAATATAGACTATCCATAATCATCATCTTCCAAAATTCATCATCCTTTGTAAATATATGACTTTAGGTGAATTTCACATTCTCTAACACATATTAAAACATTATATTGTTTCTCTTCTCTTCCCATTTTTTATCAAATAGGAAATCATATAGATTACATTGTGAAAAACTATGGTGGTATTATGCCCATGGACATGTTCACAGAACTGTTCTTTGAGATACCCTATAAATGTATGATTTTACCATGCACCATGTGTACTCTGTTCATCTTCTACAAAATGTTCATTGAGGGTGTAAAAATCTATCTCATGTACATGATATTTTATCCTTCATTAACTTTTATGATTTCACCCCAAATTGAGTTGCACTGAATGGAACATTTTCTTTTCAGACAACCTCTCATTCAATGAACCTCAATTACATCAGGGGCAACTAATGCCCCGTGTACTGTTTATTCATCATGGACCTCCCCTACTCTGTGGATTACATATTATTTATGGGGAACCATTCCTTTGATGTTACAATTATTAATTTCCAAGCTACCTCCATATTTGACGATTTCTCCTCTTCCAGAAACAAATTTATCATTTAATGAATATTTTGACCTTGAACGTCTTCCCTTCAAAGAATTTCCCCTCATGAACTCATTCAGACTTACCATAATTCTTCTAGCACTGATGATTTCTTATAATAAAAATTTCCCTCTAACATAATTATGTGATTAGGTTCCTTTATATAGGCTAATAAATCAAAGAATCCTATTAACTTAGTATAACCAAAACATTAATGTAGTTCAACCTTCTCCACTGATTATGCTCCTCCCGTAATCCATTTTTACCTTGGGATTAACGTAACAACATTCTCTCACTGCATATTAAAATGACTTCTACAAATGGATCACAACCTATTATCCACAAACAATAGACTTCCAATTGAAAAAAATCTTCTTGAAAACTCTGAGCCAGCCAGGAACTATTTTCCCTATGCGGTCAGTATAACATTCTGTTTGGCCTTTATAGTATTATTAAGAATAAATCATCTATTTATGATATTCTTTCATAAGGCGTGTATCATGAATTTTCTATATAAATTATGATATTTATTAAATAGAATGAAAAAATCATTTCCATATTTATCTTGGTGAATTATTAATCAATGACATCAAATATCATAAAATTAATACATAATAATTCTATAGGAATCACATTTAAACTCAAAGTCTTCAAAATATATTTCATGAATTATATAGACTTGTGGAAATTGTTCGGGAACCATAATATTCAGAACCATTAATTCATATTGACCTCAATAATATTTCCATAGGATAATGACCACCATTGGCCTGAAATGAAAATTAGTTGAGTTCAAATACAATACATACATATTGTGGGATCTATAATCACCTATATCTCTAGTTGAGATCCTTTTTAAAAATAAAACACTAGTGATCATTGTAGTTGATAAACCACTTTCCCATCAGGTAGTGTTTCCACATCATCAAATCAATTATTAACAATGGTAATTAATTTTCCAAGTCCACAGAGTTCTACTAATGTGGTTTAGTATGAACCATAGTTGATCCCTACATGATACTACATCTGAACTTAACCATGCCTAGTTCCTAGTGAATCAAATAACACTATGTAATCCACACCATCTATTGTGAATCACATGATTGGAGTGTTCATCAAAATCCTCCTCCACTATTGATAATCTTGTTGACACATCTCTATCCACACGAACTTATACTCTTTTCAAGTCAATTTTGTGATGGGTGATGATATCCTAGAGAAATATAGTAATGAGTCTATTGTAATATCCATACAATCCAAAGAAACCCCACACATTCATTACACTCTTATGTGGATCCCACACTATCCCTGACTCATCCTTTATAAGGTACTCATCTACACCATCTACTGAGAAAACATGTCCCATAAAATGGATTTCATATATCCATAACTGAAACTTTAATAGATATATGGAAATCTTGTTCTCTTACTCGTCATCAAAAACTATCTGTGTGCATCTTGCATGCTCACCCTCATATGTCGATTAGATGAAGATCACATCGTTGAAGACTACCACAAACCAGTCTAAAAAGGCATGGAAATCTATTTTATGAGTCCTATGAATATTAATGGGGCACTTTTAGTTCGAAAGGTAATCATCGAGTATTCATAGAGGCCATAGATAAATATTAATTCCTTATTTTGTGTATCATCTTCCATTACTCATAATAAGTGATAGTCTGATCTGATTTCAATCTTTCAGACCCATCACACCCCTATAAAATGATCAAAGAGTTCATCGATCCTCGATAGTGGATACATATTCATAACAATCAGATAATTCAAGAATTTGTAGTTTCCACACAACGTATTTCTATCTTTTTTTTTGAAAAATAATATCAGGTTGTCCAGGTTCAAACGATGGATATATCAAATCCATTCATCTTCAAGACCATCACTTACACAGGTAGCTTGAGAATTTCGATCAGAGCCATATAATATGTTGGTGTGGATGTCTATGTCATCTCCACGTTTTGATCAATGCATAAATCTACATCTCATGGTGGACGTAAACCAATAACATCATCAAGGAAGATATCAACAAACTCTTCCAACATTATAGTAAGTTATTAATTTGTAAGATCTACTACATTAATGGTAAGGCTTTCCAAATAATGAGTAATTGGCTGAACCTTCCTATATATCATACCATTATGAACTATATATGATTCATGTTAATCGACAATGGGAAACCTAGACCTATCATTGCAGACACACTGAACACTTTACCTAAAACTGTCAATATGGGAATGGACTATTATTATCCGAACTATACCATTAATTATATTGTAAGGACTTGACTATTCTTAAAAGGGATCCAAAAAAACTATCACCTCTATGTGTATGGTCGTAATGTTACCACACATGTGTGATCATAGAGTCTTCTCTAGTAGGAGCCTCTAATAGTAAGGTTCAAGTGGTCAGTTCAACCTTACTCTCAATGTATCGAACCAGAATTATGGTTTCAAAATAATTACAATAACCTATGTGGATTGTTACTATAGATAATTAATAAAATAAATGGATCGTACCTCGAATCATCTCAGAGCCTTTATGTTGTAATTCTATATTATCTAATGTTATCACCTTCCATGTCCTTTGTCTCCCAAATCCTGGAATAGACTACTTGGTGGTGGTGGTGGTGACTTGTCAATGCATAGACCACCTCCTACTACTCTCCCATCACATTGACCATGTCCTCCTCCCTGTAGACATTCATGCTCCAACTTATTCCTCTTACATGGTGGAAAATAATGGTTTCTATTTCAATAGTATGGAAGGTAGAACAATCATAGGAGTGATTTCCCCTGCTATAACTTATGTAGCCCTCCCTCTCTTTAGTCTAACTGGACCAAACCTGTTTGCCCAGAACATAAAATGATCATTCCTAGAATATCCTCCTAAAATGCCTTCCAAATTTAGTTCCATGATACCAACATATGTTTTCTACTACCATGTTCTCTCCTCCTACATCACCATTACAGAAAACTAGCTATTGTATCTTCTCAACCGTGGAACTCTCAAAAACAAAATCACATTCAAGAATACCAATATTTGTAAGAATTCATATAAGGATAACAATATATTATATATATCTACATAGATATCACTCAATGGTATGATCACTGAAGAACATAACCCAAACCATACACATCTAGTACCTCGATATGTTGGTAAAACATGATAGACACTCAGATATTTTCATGTTTCCCACCTAGAGCTACAGAAGCTTTTCGATACATAAATCCATCTTCACAGTATGTGAGATCTATTCTCTAAAAAGTTTTCAGAACTCAATCCATGAATGATTTTCCTCATCATAATTATGTATTTCTAAACCCCAACATCACCCTACCATTCCATGATTATGTCACACTTTGAAGGACACCATTTAATCTGTTAGTGTCCCCACTAGAATGGAATCTCGATCACCACATCAATACCATACCCATCTACCTATGGGTTGGGTTTTACTAAGATTTTGTGGATCCTATACTTATGAAACTCATTAATAACACTCAGCATGCACACAAAAACCATCGGTACTATGGGTACCACATTCTACTCTCCAGGTAGTATGGATAGTGCATCACCAATAGTTAACATCTCAAGAACTGGTCCACAAAATAACAGTTGGTCACTTATGGTATCATCCATTTTAACATCTTGTTTAATCTTAGCTTGAATATTTCATGGAGGAATACTAATAGTAAAAATTATGTTCCACACTCAATGAGTATATCTAAATAATTAACAAAAGAAGGACACAGAAACACAACTCATTCTTATATGATGCATGTACCATTGTTTTCCATGGAAAAATTGGTCTCTTGTGATTATCGAGAAGTATGTGATCAATGTCATGGTGTATGGATATGTCTACCATAACACCAACACCTCATTGTGTAGCCATAATTCCAAACTAGAAACACATATCAATATTTAATTAAACAAATCTATTAGAATCATTGTCATAATGTATAACAAGACACTCTAATACCACTATGCCACAACCCATCCTAGATGTCCATATGATGTGAATCCCCAATCCCGCCTCCAATAGGCCAGTGGATGGTTACTACCATCGAGTATGTATATAATGACCATTGGAGTCCATAACCCATGTAAATGTACACATGCACACATCTCAATTCATATAAATATGAAATTAAAAAAAACATAAATAAAATGCATGAATATATTTATATCCCATAAATATAGTACAACAATAATTTTAAGAAATAAGGATTTTCCGAAAACAATCCCACTATGAAGAGTGTAATACACTTGTCCAACATGAAATAAAAATTTATTATTGACTGAATGTCATATGAACACAAATCAATTTGTCTGGTTTCATTAAGCCCCATTTTCTATTTGATTTTCTAAGATTATTTGAATGGTTGATGGTCTGCCAATTCATGACATGGGTGGGAAAATCCTATGCATGGGTGAATACAAAAACACTCTGCAGCGACCCCCGAAACCAAAAATCATACAAAAATGGAAATAAATTCAGATCTAGATAGGTATATTTTTATAATAAATATATTAAGAAGATTGAAACATACTCAATAAGGGCATATATATTAAAGGTACATCACAACTATAGTATTCTAGACCTAATACCCCATCTCTTGGGATGCACGAAGAACTCATCTAGGAGAACACACTCTGATGTCTGATAGCATAAATGACATCCGTATGAGAGGTAATTTTCATTCGGTCTCATCCTATGAAACAACACATTGATAATCTTAATAGAATATGTTTCACAGATGAGGTTCACTTACAAGTCCCTGGGGTGATACAAAAAGACTCAATCTAGATTAACTTACTATGTAGTAGATCTACATATGGATAGTGTTTGTTGTATAGATACCAAGAACACTACCTAGAGAATAAAGATGAATAGAGGATGTGGTTCTTGTCCTATCTGAGGAATTCCAATGACGTTATAAAACAAATCCAAAGGAAGGGATTGTAGTAATAAGATTTGGAAATTATTCAATAGTAACCTTAAGGAAATGATATAAGGAAAAAACAATAACGACATGTATCCATGAATCATTGGAAAAAATATTCAATCCATGTATAAATGAGTACATAGTGTCTGGTGGGGGTCTCATGTTCTTCCCCTTTACCATATGTTCTTCCCATGTAAATGAACCATGTCATCAAACTATCTTTATATAGAAGTACATGTCATGTAGTCATCCCATGTACACTACTTGTGTTCTAGTACACAGTTTATCCCTTGTACATGGTCAAACCCAAGTCTATATAGGGGATTACATTCCATATAGGAAACCCATTACCCCTCCTCAAGTTTTGGAATCACCAAGTAACTTGACGATTATTAGGGGAGAGGTCACATTATATGTAAGGTGAAACCACAAAACATGTGATACTTATCTTTTACCAAAACCATAGCCACTACACATGGCGACAAAACACCCTATATAATGTTATTAGATTCCATATGCATCGAGAATTTTTGGCATAGTGGAAAGAAACCTGTAATACTACATGAAAAATTTTGGTTCAAAACCCATTGGGCACAGGTACTATAACAGTACTGTAGCGGCACTATAGCAGCGGCGACACTGTTCATCAGCGGGTACTGTAGCGGCGACTAGATCTGTAGCAGCGGGGGTACTGTGCGGGTACTGTAGCCGGTAGGTTACTATTCATAGAATGTAAACTGGGAAAAAAATTTGGTCATACGGGCTATGTAATGGGATACAAGACCACTGGGCCTTCGGGCTATGTAATGGGTTTCCCTCTACCCAGTTAAAAGATATATTTTCTTTGATTTAATAATAAAAATGAGGCTTTGGCCCCAACTTAAAAAAACTGTAGATTGAGACTCACTGAGCCATGAAGACACCTCATCAACTTGATTAAGGCCTTCAATCTGCTCAGAAATGATGATCATAGTTGTTTTTCACTAAAATTTGAAGAATAAAAATCAGGTATCAACTGTCATCTGATTCAACTCCACTTCAATCGCCATAAAATTATCATGTTATTTTGACCCCAGATCAATGATATTGGATCATTGTGTCAGGGAACCCGTGAAAAATGATTTATAGATACAGATAAGTCGAGTCTCATAAATAATAATGAACATTCACAATGAACGATGCAATGGGTAGATGATAAAATGAATAGAAAATATGAATTAACCATGATTTATGTTCATGTAAATCTAGATCTGTCCCTATTAGAATGAAATAAAAATAATTAAATTATGAAGATAATTATAATGTTATAACCCCAAAAATAAATCTATTGCACATACTAATGGATGTAAAGATCAGTTAGTTCACTGATTTAATCATGCTCGTCATTGGGATAAATAACATAAAATAACTCTAACTAAAACAAACACCCTACTTCTATTTAGATCAATCTATAATGAAGAATGATGTGGGGTAATTATCCTTGGAAATATCTGTAGAATTTTTTATGTATCTATCATTGTTTTGAAACCTAGTCACTATTCACCAGAGAGGAATATATCAATGCTCCCCAATGGCTCTCTATAATATCCATGGTTATGTGGATATACCTAGAATGTAACCTTCATTTTCTAATTAAATACATCCAATCATTGTTTCAATCAAATTGGAAAAAAATAATTAATTAACTTATTTTATTCAATTCCATGCCAGCAATGAATTTTACACAAACATACTATGTGAACAAATGTTATGTTGTTCCATGGGTAATTCCCAAATTATAAACACAAAAATTCCATCATATTTATGATTCAATGACCGATTTAGATGTAATTTTAAATTTCTAGGAGGTCTTCATGAACATTATATTTAATAATGTTAATATTTATGAAACATTTAATCCGAGAACATATGACCTCATAATTAAATACTTTCTTAGCACAAGTTCTAAAAAACAATCCATATAATATCAAAAAATAATACATGGAATACTTGAGAAATTACAGGATCTATGTTCCACATTTCATAAAATAATATTAGTACTATAAAATAATTAACTACATATAAATGATTAAGTTTATAATTTTTTTTCTCATTGACACTCTATAAACATTTTATAATCAACCATAATGAAAGCTTCATGTATCAATATTATTGAATATTAAATGGTTATAATGACCTCACGGGAGGATTTTTGGGGACATATGCCGAATAGATGATAAAATGATTTATATATAATATTATGGTTCATGTAAAACAAAAGATATCAATCCTATAAAATGTAAGGTAATATAACCTTCATATATTTAATAATTTGTTATCAATAATTTGTTTTAATTCATTTATATAAAAAAAACCTCTTCTGACTGAAAATACGACCACCCATATAATTAATAAAACTAACTTCCTAATTTCTTTAGATAATGAAATACATAAAAAAACCCAAAAATATTCAAAGGCCTAGTTTCTATGTGTAATTAGAAACATAAAATATAAAAAAGAAACAAGAATACAATGTAATTAAATCATTTTATGATAAAATTAATACGTTTTACTAAATATTCATATCATGAGGAATAAGGTGTTTGTGAACTATAAACATTATCATATAATCATTATAAAAGATGATAACATCAATAAAACATCAAATTGAATCAAAAACATAAAACTAGACCTTATTAAAATATTTCAATGATAAACACTAATACATCATAAAATAATGATATTAATATAACCTCATGGAAACCATAAATGAAATCTCATGAGAAAAAACAAACCCCTATTGCATTATAGGGCTCTATAATTCATGGCCCACCAATTGAATTCATCTCAGGTATAGGAATTTTTCAACTACATTGATCATACAACATAATAACTCCTTTCATAAAATTAACCCCACAATAATGGAGTGTGGTTTATATATATGGATTTTCATAACCAATGAAGGATACTAATAACTAGTTGAATATTATTCAGTGTAAATGGGGATAGGTATTCCTGAAAAAACTGAATGGCATCAAAAATATTCTTATATTTTTTTGACAACACAATGGGTGTACAAAAGGTGTTTTGGAAGGGGTTAATAAGAGTGAATGGTGTTCTACCATTTAATTGGAATACTAATTACAATAATGGGGTGTGTAAAAAATAAAAAATGGTCAATTGGAATTCAAAATTGGATAATACGATGAAAATACTTTAGAAAAATAGAAGAGGATATTATCCCTTACTTTGAGAGGGAAATATTAAAGGATTAAGTGGAAATTATAAAGACAGTGGGATCATATTAGGTGGTATTAATAGATGGATATGGAGGGGGAAATAAACATATTTGAGTTTTTAATTATGAAAAATGTGAGGTTGTTTTGTTATTATAGTAAAAGTGGAAATTTCTTTAATAATTTGTAAAAATTGGTGTTGTAGTCTACGTGATACAATAAAAAACAAAAACCATGACAATATATTATCATATGGATTCATACATATATGATATTTCTTGAATATGTTTGATTTATTAGAATCTAAATCCTTAAAATATATTATTATCGGTCATATAAGTGAGTGATGTTTAGAAATAATTGATTTTAACACATTAAAATATATTATATTCATTGGAAGACTCATTAATGAATTATTATATTAAATATATATAATAAAAAATATTTTTATAATAAAAAATAATATATTATTTCATGGATAAGATTAATGTATTTATTACATCATTTTTGGACCGTAATGATGTCATAACACATATATTGTCTATATAACATATTTAAATTAAACAATAAATTTCAACCGAAAATAAAATTAGGAAAAGATCAGTATTGGATAATTTAAATGTGATGAATTCAAGGAAAAAATATTTATATTCTCAAAAAATTCCAAATATGGGAATCTTATATTTTTATTAAAAAAATTTATTTAGAGGATTATAAAAGTTATTTTAATAAATATCACATTCTTAGCATTATAAACTTTTATTGGACTTAATTAATTTGGATTATCATTTTTATTTAAATGGTTATTGACTAATTTGAATTTACTTTCAAATATATTTTATTTCAATGTAAAATGCATAATAAATCAAAAAATGTATTAATTGGAACTATATACATCTAAAAATACATATTTGATTCCATATATTCAAAATATAATTTATAATGATCTAATTAAGAAATAATAAAAATTGTGGTAATAAAATGATGTACATATTAAAAATATGTCATTAAAATGAATGTATACAAATTCATATTACAATGTTATAGATAAATAACCCATTTTTACAGTATCATACTATCTATGTATATGGTATCTAATTTTGATGCAATCCTGGGGTGTCTTGGTTAACACTGTTTGGGGGTGTGAACTATTTTCCCTCTAAATTATTTTATAAAAAGTTTTCCATTAGCTTTAGTTGTTTAATTTCGGCTTTTTCTTCATCATTGGAAACTCTGATTGATTCCACCTCCCTTGAAAACACCCATAATTGGGTTTCCTAGCATATGATAATACTACTCTACGAAATCAAAAATTTATTATGTGAAAATTTAATTTTTTCATTACATTTAATATAATATAATCATAATAGTCACTATTAATACCCTATATAATTATCATAAATATTAATTAATAGAATTTTAAATATAAAAATATATATTTTATAACAATTTAAAATAGGAAATGTTGTACTTCTAATATCAATTAATTTTTTAAATTATAAATAATTTTTCATCTTAAATTATTATTTCATTTATTAATGTTTGGTTCAATACATTGTCCCCAAACTCATAAATATTCCCTTGAATTTTCATTTAATACATTAAAATATATTATTATTCTAATGTTTAAGAACGTCATATACTTCCCATTTTTCAGCCTAATATTTTAGTTGCACCAATACACATATACTTACGTGGTTTTATTTTTTATAGAACTTTTATTCTAAGATCCAAAACCTTAACACCATGTTCCACCTAAGAATGAGCACTCTCAAAATATATGACCTCTAAATAAAATACATTTTATGGTTCTAGTATATACATCATCAAGAGGTATACATGGAATACATATTGTACATGAGACATCATAAGAGGGATTATTGGTTGAAAGGAAATTATATTATTTAATATAGGATTCCAACGTGGTCAATGCATAAAAATATAATATCCCCCCTATTCGTGAATGTCAGGAATTTGTTCCATTGTAATTTATGATGGAATTCCTTATATGTTACCTCAAACCTCAGGTCTCATGAATTATTACTGGAATATATTTTCTATTGAAATTTTTTATCATTCATATTAGATTGAATGGTTAATTCCTTCTCTTTCATCTCTTGGTTAAGACAAAGTCACATAAGCTCTCTCTCTCTCCATCTTCCTGACAACACATTTTATTCTAGCCGCACAACCCATGTAGAGTTTTGTATGTTTCTTTTAAAAATATATAATAGTAAATTTTGTGAATTTAGTGCCATATTATTGGAAGGATTTGATCTTAAATCCATGGAAATCTATTTAATAATAACTCATTATGTCCTCTAGTGTTTGAATATGGGTCATATTTTGATTATCTAAATGAGGGTGATAAACATTGATGATATGCGCCACTGTATACGATGATTTCTAATGAAATATAAAAAAACTCAAGGTAATCATGATATCATGATTTGATATATTATAGAGTGGAACACCTAGTTTTCTTAAACACCATTATGTATATAATAGTGAGTTGGTTGTTAGATATATCATCCATAATAGTAATGAATAAAATAGGTTTTATAAGGTGAGTGACTACCATACAGAAAAATTGATTAAAATTATATTTCATGTGGAGTATAATTAAAACATCAATGGTTATATTTTCCCATTTATAAACTATTATGTTTAATGGATTAATTATACCCACAAATTTTTTCAATTCATCCATTTCTTGTTGTAAAACTATTCATTGAGATACAAATCTTTCAATATCAATCTTATGTTATCCAAGTATATGTTTTTCATAAAATATCTATACTTTATGCTAAATAATTTACTTATAGTGAAATATAAGCTATGTTCATTATCCATATGTTCTCTCCTATGTTATTGGTTTTAGGGAAAACATATCTGGTTTCCAAACATTATAAATCTATCATCATGAATGTTTTTTTCAGTATCATTTCTCTACCTTTTTCTATAGGTCCTCATAAACATTTTTGGCCTCCTCAATCCTATGAATAATTTGTGGATGGTTAGTTATTTGACCAATTTTATATTTAGATCCTTTTATTATTCTTATGTAAATCATTTTAATTTCCACAAATATAAGATCCCTTTCATTCATCATTTGAGATATGGCAATGTGATAATTTTTACATAAACCATCTTCCACATTTTTCCACTTCATATAATGGAATTAGATCGAACAATAATAATCCTTTAGGAACTCTATCCACAATCTTTTGACCATATTGAGCTCATTTTTTGGGGATATATTTATATGGAACTTATGATCATTTTATGTGTCAACCATGTGCCTATAGCGATAATATTTCCAAATTCCTAACTGTAAGTTCATTGAATCCAATAATAGATCATGGGATGACCAGTTTCACTCATGAACATATACCAGGCTAGAGTCATTGGCTATACATTTCCATGTTTATTTAGTACATATAACAACCAATTTTGGACACATCATTGTAGATCACAAATTCTTCCAACTTTTGGATAATGTGTGAAAAAGGTACTGCTATTAGCCATATAATTGAGTCTTTAAAGAACTCCTCACATTAATTATTCAAGATAGTCATCACACACATACATGATTTTCTTTGGTAGTGGATTTTAAAAACGTGATAATTTTATAACATATGAGTGATATTTCTCAGTTAGTATAAGAATTCAATAAATAAAATTCTCTTATATTGTTCTAGGACATTCTTCGATGATGAAAATTTTAATGGATCCACTAATATCAAATTGATTTTTGTAACATTCCCTTTTATTTTATACATCCTATATCAAAAATTAAAATTTCATATACTTTGAATAAACTATTCCTTTCATGAGTTCATTATTATTGCATTCAAATTATCCTCAGGTTCTACTATTCATTAGGAGTAGATAAGAATACATTCAATATGAAATACCTAATATTTATATTGCTAATACCAAAAAAATATATTCATTATTATGATGTTGATATCTATTTAATTAGAAAATCCAAATTACATTTTTGTGATCTCATAATGAATGCACATTATATGGAATATAGTCTAGATGATGTCCTCTACCATCACCTTATTTGGACGACATCCCTATCAACGATCCACTATATATAATTACTCACATTAATATAGCTAATATAATAATTAATAAATCAATGGTAAAGGATGAATACTCTTTAGTTTGATATTGTTGAGATAATCCAAATAAGTTACAAGGCATGTTGACTCATGATTCTTGTTGATTAAAATTATCGGCGCACTCCAATGTGATGAACATGTGGTATAAACCCATCATCTTGATTCCAAAGAAGATACTTATTCAACTCCTCAATTTCATCAATGGTCATTATCTATTGTTTCATAAAATATTGAAATATCCATGTATAAGCCTTACATAGAAATCAACCTCATGATATATAAGAAGACTAATAAATTATTCTAGAAACACATTATAAACTTCCATTACAATGGAAATGTGATCAATGATTTATTTTTTCATAAAATCAATCATTTTTTGTAGATATTTATTCTTATAAATAAATAATTATCATTCTTACGATAATGATAAAAAAGAGTATTTACCCTCCTCCTAGTTGTTTTATTCAATAAGAGGGTCATTCACAATGCACATGATTATTTTTTTATCTTGGAATTTTTAATTTCACCCGACATAAGGAAATCCAATACATTCATATAATTTAATCTAATTCCACTAAATAGAGTATAATAACATTCTTTAAGAGTCTAATAATTCAAATATGGATATTGGAGTGGGTTTAAATTTTTGATTACCTAATTTTCTAATTTATTGTTTCTATTAATTACATTACTTATAAGCATTGAGGTGGTCTTTTAATTGTTATATTAGACATGTGTAATATAAAAGGGTGTAAAGAACTAGGTAAAATAATCCATTACTCCACTAATGTATTCTATTTATAATCTTTTAAAATATCCGAAATACACATATGGATAAGGATTTTAAAAATAATCATAATATTAAAAGGGAAACAATAGGTATTTAAGGGATAACTAAAAAACTAAAAATATTTCTTAAAAAATGAATTTATTATTTTTATTCCATGTTTGAATTTTATATTTAATAATATAATGTTTTATGGGAATTTGTTTATCCCTTAATTGTTCATTTTAATGATGTTATGAATTTAAAATATCATATCCGTAAAGAGTTTCAAACTAGGTGGGAATTAAAACCCGTTTCTCAGGGATCAAGTGAGGACCATGTTGATTCCACATGTTCCCTTTAAAAGATTATTACACATATGTATAACACTGAATGACCTATATCGACTTACATTATACAAATACAGATTCAATTTTTTGTAATACAATTACTCTATTTTATATCCAAAATATAGGGTTCCATTCCTTTTATCAATATAACCTGTAATTATTTAACTATGTCCCCCAAATCATAATCACCACATATATAAATATATTTATAAAACCCCAAATATTACAAATCATATAATTAATAAAAAAATATTAGTGATTGATTACATAAATACATACATAATAGAGCCCCTAAAGGGAAAATTTTTAAGTGTCTTTATGTAATTGGATATATCACATAATTACATGAAATATGGATACCAGAGCATTATTAAAATATCATAGAATTTATCATTAAATTGTAATGGTCTTATAACATTACTCAATATATCCATGTGTAATACATAATAAAGGGTTGAGTTATGAGTTCCTCTGATAGAATAAAAAATTAAAAACCTGAAAAATGATAACATGTTAGTAAAAATTCATTTAAAAATGATATAAAAATTATTGTAATAATAAACACCATCATAGATTCATGATATAAGATGATATCATAAGGATTCTAATGAATGAAAAAACATCATAAAACCTGACATCATAAGCATATGTTAATGATAACTACAAATAAATCATAACATATTATGCCCTGGAAAACCACACATACCCCAAACATGGAATCATATGATATAAAAAATACCTAATTCATTTGATGGATATATAATTATGGGACCAATAATCATTCACAAGTATTTCTATTATTTATAGATCATAAAATATAATAAATATTTTCATCAATATTAACATTCGTGATTATGTGTTTTTGATTTACATATTGTTGAAGAGAATAAATTATTAACAACTAATGTTATCCGAATAATATTGAGATGAAATGGCGATGGGTATTCACTACATAAATATTTGAAATGGAAATTCACATGATAATTTTGGTATCAATTTTTTTATAATAATATATTAAAGGGTTTAATGAGAGTCAATGGGTTTATATTTTTTCTTGGGAATCTAAATTATAAAAAATGGATGGGTAAAAATGATAAAAAAATGGAAAATTAGAATTCAAATGACCATATTCCAATGAGTTTACATCATATAAAAACAAGATGAAGGGCTTTCATACCATTATAAAGAACATATAAATGAATTAATGGATCATTATATGATCTTGGGAACACCATTGGAGAACATTAGAGAGCGATAAGGGGAAAATAATTCTCAAGGGGTTCGGAGTGAAGGGGAGTGAGAGGTTTTGGGGTTATTAATAGAAATGTATAGGTTATTTCATTATATAATTATAAATTTTAATTTTGAATATATATTAGAAGATAATTCCAAACAATAATCATTCTATTTATTATCCCATTTTTTCATTCAATGTGGGTCATTTTTTAAATTTTATATTTCCACGAATGTAACAACATAAAATTAAAAAAAATTATGTTGAAGTGATTCACATCTATAATTAATTGAGTTTATGTTATAAATATAAAATATATTTTTTATGTTTTATTAATGGATATTAAAATAAATTAAATAATAAAAAAATTATTTGAAGGTGAAAATATTATTTTTTCTTAGATAACGTTTTTATTACGTCACTATTGTGGCAATTTGGTGTAATAATAAATATCATATAATTATAATGTATTTAATTTTTACCCAATCAATATTTTGTTAATAAAAATATAAATAGTTATTTATTGTATAATTTTTATGTGATTAATTAAAAAATTACATTTATTTTAACAAAATAATTCACTAAATATGTTATTTCTCTCATATAATTAGCAAACACTATAAAATAAAAATAATTATTCTTTGTTATATTTATAACACTAGGACCCATATAAAAATAACATATAATTAATTAATTTATATATAAATTTATATTATTATTTATTTTTATCGAATATTATTATTTTATTATATATCATTTAGATAAAAAATTATGAATTTATGACAATAGTGTTTTAGTTGACACTATAAATTTCCCAAATATAAGATTTTCATTCTTTAAAAGTTAAATCAATCATTTTTCAGACTCATTGTATAATCATAAATAATGTAATGTTAAAAAATTGATATATATATATATATATATTGATATATATATTTAATCATTATTTTTTAAAAATGAATGTTTTGAATATAATATTACTAGCTTGTAGATACATAATTACTTATTACACCAGGGTATTCCGTAAGTATATGGTCTGTGATATTGGTGCTTTCTTAATGTGGATCAATGATCATGGTTTGGGTTTGCATTTGGATAAAATTGATAATTTCATGTAAATGATTTTTATTTAGTTTTAGTTCAATAAATTATCATGTGGTTTTCAATAGAAATGGGCAAGGATTCCATATCACATGGGAGATCCAATAAGTGGGATTCATATTGTATGACAATTCTTTTTTAGGTATTTTCCTCTTTCATATTATAAATTATTTTCTTATTATTTCCATTAATATATAGTAATAATAATGGTAACGTTATAATATATTTTTAATCAATAGTTATTATTCATAACATTATTTCAAATATAAAAAGCTCTATTTTATTCCAATCCACAATATTTAAAGCAAAATTTGTTTTCTATAACTAAATTTCATAATAATGAACATATTCATTATAGTAAAGAATTACATTTATAAATGTCTGGTTCATTATAGAAAAAAATTGACCCTCATCAAACTCTCAGATTGAAAAAACCAGCATTATTATTCTCAACTCTCAGTTGTGTGAGAAGAATAATGAAAATAAGAGTGTCATTTAGAGTATATATGAGGAATCTAATATAATAACTCCTTGGTTTTTTTTCAAAGAGATATTAAAGGTGGCAAGTAATTTCTTATAATATTACTAATATATCATTTCAAATCTTCATAAAACCCAAAGTATATGGGGAAAATTATATAAATGGTATTTAAAAAAAATATTGTACATGAATATTTTTTATGGAAAATATATTTCCAAAAACCCAAATTATAATATATATTTTAATAAAAATAATATCCATTATCCCAAAATATTAATCATACATATTTTCATCCAAAAATTATATATTTGTAATTGTGAATTATTTTGTTAATAATATTTTATAAAAAAGGGATAATATTTAAAAATCCAATTTCATTATTTTAGGAAAAACAATAGTTTTAATGGGAATTGTTTTTATTAATATAATATTTTCAAACACTTTATTTAAGGTGTGTTTGTTTAATGATTTTTTTTATAATTTTGAGATTATTTAAAATTGATAAAATTATTATTCTATGAATGAAATGATAACTTAAATTTTCTAGATTTCATTTATGATTACAAGTAAATTATGTCCATAATCTATATTTGAATACAATTTTCCAAATATATAATTGAAGTTATTTTCTGATAGTTAAAATTTAGTAATTAATGATATGAGATTTAGATGATTTTTTTGGATTATTTATAATCCTTGTGAAATCATTAAAATATAATATATGTAATATTTGTTATTTTTTTTGGGATATGAAATTATTTTTATCATTGAAAATATCTAACCTGGATAAAATGTTTATTGGTTGTTTTTAGGGTATTTATGTCTTAAATGTAATGCTTTAAAAGAAGAATTTAATTAAATTTTTTAAATGGAAATTATGATGATGATTTGTGAGTCAACTCACAACATCAAGGGTATATGGTCCTAATGTTATATTTAAGTCTTTAATACTAATAGTGGTCTCATGGTTTTCATAAATTCCTCCAAGAATCATTATATTCCATAAGGATATATTATTTTCAAAATTAATGTTTTTAATTATTATGGATGAATAGTTATTTATTTCATAGATATTATATTGGTAAAATAAATGGATTTATAATGTAATTTGTCTTCTCATTGTATAGTAAATGTATATATTATTTTGGATATTGAAAACACAATACTATTATTTTGGGAAAATTATGTATTATACAAAATATTTATTTTTCCCAAAATAATTGTATGAAAATTAATTTTTTAACGACTTTTGAAAACATTTTATATATAAAAAATATTTTCCCATTATTTTTTATAACCATTACTATGAAATTTTGTGATCTCCACATGTTTTAAAATTCATTTCATATGTTTTTGGATGAGAATAGAATCAATGGTTATTTCTCTCAATCAACATTCTACCTCAACTAAATCATGATAAAAATTTATGGAATGTTGTATAAATATTTATATGTATTAATAATTTCAATTCCCCCCAAAAAAATAATGAACATTATTCGTGTACAACATATTCCACATATTAGGATTGTTGTTTTATCATTAAAAAAACACCTTGTTTTAGAAAAAGATCCCAGAGAATCGTCTTTAGTTTTCGTTGTTTTTTAATTCATAAAATTAATCAAATTATTGTAATTATTCAATTATATTGAAGAACAATGTTAAATACTATTTGGGGACCCTTGATACAAAATTTTACATGATATAATTCTTCAATTTTATTTAAATTTTTGATCATTAATGATTTTGATCGCATGTGTTTGTGTATGTGTAGACCATCTTTAATGATATGTGATTCTATGATTATTTTCATGAAGTTTTTTCCTATGATTTATGTTCATTAAATGTTTATACATGATTATACCGTTTCCATATGTTTACATTACATGTGTTTCTTATTTATACTCTTCCTAAGTGTTGGTATTTTTTCTATTTCATGAATTTTTTGGGTTACCAAAATTGGTGGACCAATATGATATAACTATCCATTTGTAAGAATTTAACATGAGATGAAAGGACTTTAATTCTATATATATTTATTTCTTGTGACATGCTACCTGAAATATTTTTCTATTCCAAGTGATAGGACTTCTTGATGCATTTTGGGTGTCGAATGTCATGATCTGTCAAAGCCTTTGGGATACTGAGTTACATGATTCATCGATTCTTTAAGGATTCATTGTGGTGTTTTTATCATTATTGTAGCTATTTTGTGGATTATTCCCTCATTACTTTTGATTATCCATCCAGTATGGTGCCGAATGATGAGAATTGTAGGCCAGTGGTTGATAGGTTATGAAAGAAATTAATGTTGTATTATTATTTTCATTTTCATGAAAATTTATAGTTATTATGAAATAAATATTTTATAATAGTAAATACATGTGATGGATGCGTTATTGGTTTCGACCATGTATTTATTACTCACCTCAAATAGGAGAATGAAAATGGACACAAAGTCATAATGTATCTAGATCTATGTAAGCGAGAGTGTTCATTGGAAGATAGTTGAGCATATGAGTATAGTGGTTGGAGTTGTTCCAATAATGACTCTAGAGGATTCCTTATAGTTTATATTTTTTATATTTTACTTAAAAAACATTACGACAAATAATAAATTAAAAAATGTCATAAAAAAATTATGGCTCTCAAACATTAGTCTCCTTTGATAGAAGCAAATGATTTCATTGGCATTAACACCATCTCTAACATAACATGTACATAAATGTTTCAAGACTATAGCGCATCTACAAAATCCTAAAACAATAAAAAATTTATTTATATAATAATATTAAAAGTTTGGGTTTTTTTCTGAAAAATAATATTTTAATGTAATTATTAGTAGTTAATAATTTTAATTTTGAATATAATATATGAATAAAAATAAATATTTGTAAATAGTAATTCAATTTTTAGTTTTAAATAATTCTAATCCCAGATAAATATATAATTAGGAAAAATTTATTATAACTGTAAAATTTAAAAATTTTAATAATATTTTTTAATAGTAAAAAAATTGTATTTTAAAAATTAATATGTGGTAGTTGTAATATTAAATTGTAATAATATTTACTAAAATAAAAAGCTATCTTATTCCAATAAATTATAAATAACAAGATATTTATAATTATAATTATTGAAGATATATATCACATAATAAATAATTAAAAAATTATTGATACTTATAAAAACACTCATTTATTAAGTAATATTATTAAATAATTAACTATTTTTATTTATTATAATTAAATTCTAAATATTAAATAATTGTTATCATAAATATGAAATAATTATCCTAAATAATGTTAAAATAAATTAGTTTTATTTTTTAACAAATTAACTGTGAATTATTAACTACAATTAATTACAGAAAACTAATTAATAATTTATTTTTAATTTTTTTAAACAATACCTTTTAGATAATTTTTTGACAACCCTAATTTCAAAATAATAATATTAATTATGAAATAAATTAATTTAATTTTTAGGTATTGAATAAAATTCATAAATAAATATTATGAATATAAATTTATAAAAAAAACATGGATTTATAAAAATTATAATTAATATTAATAATTATAATCAATATTCTATGGAAGTGAATTTTTTTATATATAGTTATGACAATTAGTTAGGTAACACGTATATTAAATAAATTTTTTACATTATTAGTATAATAAACACTGAATATAAAAAAATTATTTATGTTAATAGAAATATATAAATCAATGAGAATAATTATTTTTTTAATTCTTAATAATAATGTCTCATCCCACTGTATTGAGTAGAAATATTAAAATCCTTTCGAGACCACCAACCACCGTACTAGGGAGTAGTATAATTCATGTTAAGGGGATCCTCCATAGGTGATGGAACCTGGACTATTTACTACTCAATAATTTGTTTTATAAGATTCCATTGGAATAAAAAAATATGTGAACCAAATACTCATTCCATTATTTAAGTCATAAAATCTTCCTACTGATGAATTATCCATATGGCCTTGTAGGACTCATTTAAAAAAGATGACATAAGGGTAAACGAGTCTTGATCTAATTTTTGAACAAATATAACTAGAAATATATTTTGATATACTAGTATTAGGAATGGATACCACTCCAACTATTATACATAAAAAATTACATGATTCTATATTTCATGATGTGATTCCACTTTCGTGGAACAAAGGTGGTATCTTTTTTTTCCAACATGGTCTACATCATTTCCATAAAAACATATCAACATTATTATCAACTAGAGGAAGAACCTCCTCTCTTTGTGTAGTTAAATCCTCTCTATGAGGATGATAATCAAGGATAATATCAAGAAGATCCAGATATGACAGAATCATGAACCTTTTTATAGAATTGTTTTTTTTACTAAACACCTCTCCCTCCTTTAAATATAATATATGGGAAATATACTCTATAGGATTATGTAATAAAGATTTTAAAACTAATAAAAAATAATAAGAAAAACAGAATATTATAGTGTTATTGATGTTTTAGATCATATACCCCACTACACCATTTTGTAATAAAGAATAATAAACTCGTTCTATAACATTGATCATTATAATTTTATTTTGGAAGATGATATCTCAACAAAAATATTACATAAATATAAAAAAATTAAAATTGATCACTGATTTCAACAAAATTTTCAAGATGTCATCACTAATTTACGTCATCCATCATTTTCAACTTCATGGAATGAGGCAATTATACCATTCAGGGTGATAATTGATTATGTTTAACCAACCCTTACCAATTCATGAATCTATCAGTTTTCATGCACAATAGTATATATTTTTATTAACAGAACTCATGTAGGGGAATTTTCAAGAATGATAGTGAGGTATGTAGAAATCTAGTCTATCATTTCATATAATTGAGGCTTGTAATTTTGAATTGAAAAGTGAAATTGGATAAATATTATATTAACAATATAGATGAATGGTGATATTACGAAATTTAGTTGTCCACATATGGATGTATATCCGTTCATCAATAGGAAGTAGACAATCCAAATGGGATAAAATGCACCAATATTATTTCATTTGTTTCTAAAAATATATTTTCATAACTCTAATCATATTGTAAAACATTTAAAGTCGTAAATAATAAATTAATAACAATAATAAAACATATTTACATCATAAAAATCAGAGATGAGTGACTATATCATAATCTATATGGAGTTTTAATAAAAAGCACCTATTACAAGAAAAACACTATAAAAAAGGGGGAAATGGATGGGATATGCTCTTAAGAACACACAATAATATGGATAAAACATCCCTAAATATAATTTCAATCTTATTATCACATAGTTTATAATGAATTATATGATTATTCCATGAACAAAAATGAACTTGGGTATATCCCTGTCTAGTCAAAGTCCTATAGTGTCCCCAAAAAACTCTTATGGATTTGTATAGAATATTAATGAATACACACTATCCCCAAAAAGATATTCAAGATATATGAGTAGGCATGATGCATGATGGTTTTATCATCAGTGTTGGTAGGTAATTTTGTGTATTGTATGTCCCTAATTCTCATAAAATGATAACTGTCATTCATAAAAGTATATTATACCATAATGTTGAGGCTCAAAATTCACTTTACAATATCATGAAAATATAAATTTGAGGGACATAAAAATTTACTTCACAAGATATGGTTACTAAAGATAACATCCATATACTACGGGTTGATTTACATCTCTACCTGGGGCATTGGGAATGTATGAGTCTAATGTCTCCATCATTGTGTGGGGGAATAATTGAGGGGATGACCCAAAAAATTAAAATATAATATAGTGACTCTACATATAACAACACATCATATGTATAACATAACATTAGATTGAGGTGTAATGTAATGATAATGGGGTCCCATACGCACCATATCCTATCCGACATCATATATCGATAGCACCTCACATGAAACAAAAATATAATACAAAATCAGTATAGTAATATTATCTACCTACAAACATAAATATTAAATCACTAATATGTATGTATAAAAAATAATTATAATTTCTATATTCATTAATATTTTATTATTGGTATATTTTAGGATATAACAGTTTTGTAAACACCAATTTACATTTATTATCTCTGCTATATGGATTATTTATTGTCCATAAAATAGTGTACTATATTATACATATTGATTTTTCTTGACACATTAGTTTAATCATTTTATATTGACATTATTCATGAGTACATATAAAAATAGATCATGTTTAATTAAATCTTCCTTTTTTTAAAATTATATTATTCTAAAAAGACACTATAAGAGAAAGTTGTAACATATTAAAATGTCATTAATAATAAATATATTATATAAAATTTTATGAACATGATGTTTTTCAAATTCAAAGGTAATACATATTCATAATATTTAAATTAAATAACATAAACTAATTGAAAAATACCACAAGTTTCAAACCATTTCCAACAATAATCATATTAATGAAGGCTTATGATAGAACATTATTTTTTGGAAACAAATAATCAAGGATGGAAATGAGAAAAAATTCCATCAATGTTAGTGAATAACATAATTTTATGACAATTCATTTGAAAAGTATTTCTAATCATTTCCTGGCCATTTTCAGAAGGCCAGTCTATTTCATTATAAATCATGGTAGACATTATTCAACCTAATTGTTGAAAACTATTTTTGTTAGGTGAAAATTTCAAATAATCATTTCCCATCGAGAAATGTTGAAACACTCAAACATTCATTGATTTTTCACTATATATGTTATAAATGGAGCTGATAAATAACACTGGATCAATATAATATTCCCATTAGACATTAACATTGCCACATAAAATAGTTTTTTTCATGCATGTAAAACCTAATGCAAATAAATTTCCATAGTCAAAATGGATAATATATAGTAAAAAATTCAAAATAATCTTATAACACCAACTATAATGTCATAAAATTCATTCCAATTAAATCTAAATTCTTTTTAGTGGAATATTGTCCCTGAAAGAGTTGAAACATCATCCATGTTCCTATCAGTCTCTTAATCGAATTGTGTTATATATCATAGTCTTAGGTAAAACCCATATGATTTATATGTTATACTTTACATAATGTAACTTACATAAAAATTAAATATATTTTTAACTATGGTGACAATTGGTAACTTCACAATTCCATATAAGCTTCAATTTACGGACCACATTATTTTGATGTCATTTTTCCATACATATTCCACTCACCATCATCCAATTCACACTTCAATTTCATAATTATCATCTTAAACTCCCTAAATTTCCATATGATTTTCGTCCAATAACTACTCAATACATCACTAATCATCCATGTATTCTATATTAATGTTATTTTATGATATATAAATTACATCCATAATTATTTTTTAAGAGTAAAAATTATAAAAGGTATTTATAGAAAACATGTTTATTTTCATCATCTTAACTACATTATCAATTGTTTTTGGAACATTCCTAGAAATTTGTTTTATAAAATATCATTATTGTGAATTTTGGGACCTCCAAATAAACATACCGTCGTTGATTTCCTCATTGATCACATGGTTATGATTATATAAAAAATATGAGCACCAAATAGTAACGATATTGACTTAAAAAATTCAAATTAAAATACTTCATGATTAATTGATTTACTTTTCACCTATTGAAAAATAAAGAACCATGTGATTATGTTTACTATCTGAGGATAGCTCATTCAATAATATAATGTGTAAATTTCATCATGAAAATTTCCCTAAATTTTACTCAATAATTTTTAATAATTAAATTTAGAATTAAATGGAATGAATTCTTAGAAAAAAGGAGAAAATTTAACATGACAATTATTAAGTTAGTTATCAAAAGACGCATTTACATTCTAGTAATGTTAGATGTATAAAAATTTCACCATAATATGGATATAAATTAGGAATGTAGTTGATATGATTTATCCTAATTGGATTACAAAGTGAAATTTTCTTTCTTCCCCATTTCATTACTTTCAAATATAAATTCACATAAAGAAACTATTTGTCTATCATATTCATTACAAGGGATACAGTCAAATCATTCAAGGTCCTGGTAGTCTCAAAATTAATATGTAACAAAAAATCACACGTTAAATGATATTTGATTTTCTTCAAAATTAGGATGAATGGTAGTATAATATGCATCAATATTATAAACCCCACACTATCTAAATGAAATATTAGGACTCGCCATTAAGTGAAATCTATAATCATATGTTATTTCATAGAATAAATGATATTGTATTTATTTTTTTAATGATGAACTAATTACTTATATTTTATCTCAATATGATTTCAAACTAACATAATTTTTATGGAATTTATTATTATAAAATATAATTCATCATATTGTGTTGTGTATATTTGATCAAATATACTCTTCAACCCCTGGAAAAATAGTTTTAGTAGTGATAAAATTTTCGTCAAATTGATAAAAAATCCATAGATTTCTAAAAAAGAGTAGATAAATGGTTGAGTTATCATAATTTGATGATTATGTGAAACTGTACATTTTTGAGAAACTTCTTATCCAACATCTCTATATTCCTCCATGTCATCAATGTTTTTTACATTTTATTCTACCTTAGATAATTTTCAAATTCATAATTTTATTACATCATATTCATGTGATCAGTTTTATTTTCATTCTCTATATGATTTGGAGGTGTCTCATAATGTTACTTTGGATGACCTTTATTGAATATTTTATGACTCTTTCATTAAAAAATTTATGGTTGTTGATGTCATATAAAGACCATTATGAATTTCTACATAAAAAAATTATGATTGTGTTTGTTAAATATTTATTTTTATTTTTACCAGTTCTCCTACTTATCCAATCTATATGATGGATTTCAAAGCCTATCTATAAATTGAATATATATGTGGTTAATATACATGATCATAAAATCATGTCTAAGATTTAATAGACCGTGGATTCCATAATTATGTTCATTTAGGGTAACATTATATTTTATGAAAATAAATTATAATAGTTTTCTATTTTATGATGGCCATTTATTAGATTAAATATATACCTTATACAATTATAAAAATAAAATTTATTATATATGTAAACAATAGATTTTGATCACGATTATAATAATGAAATTATATTATTAATGGATAATAATCATGTAATTTATAAAATATAATAATCATGTGAGGAATATTCTGGATACAAAAATATAATATGTTGTTAAATGGTTTATTATGTGAATATAAATAATATAAATCAGATTCCCATGGAGTGTGAAATCATGTGTTTAATTAGGCCTCTTCAATGTGTAGAAGGTCATAGTTTGGTCATTACCAAATACTCAATTTTTAGTGGTAATTAACCCTTGGTATAATTGTTTTAGGGCCTTCAGTCACTTTTTTTGTCTATATATTTAATTAATTCTACATATAACCTCAAAATAATTTATTTAATGGAATTTTTAAAAAATTTATTTTGATTATTATTAAACCATGTTTCATCAATAATACATCATAGTATAAAAATTAATACTAGTAAAGGTTTCTACATGTACTAATAAATGATAATGTTACTCATCTAATTATAATCCATCAAAACATCAAAATAATGTGTATACTTAGACCACTTTTTTATATACTATGTGTCAATTGATTTTAGAACTACACATCCAATTTTTGGGTTATTAAAACAATTTTTACCTATTCCAATACCCAAATAAACATTTAATTTTCCATATATTTCATTTAATTCAAGTATAAGCATGTAGTCATTACTTTAGTAAGAGTTTTGAATGATTTAATTTGCTTCAAACTATTACAAAGGTTTTCCCTATGTTATTGTAGTATGATATATAATAATACTAATTATATGTAATAGAATTGTTCAAATATAATTGGAAAAGTATAACAATATCCCCTATTTACTTTTGTATAATGTTTTATTTTAGGCCCCTTAATTTGGATCAGGACCCATATTATGATTTAGTTTGTCACATATCCTTTTTTCTAGAGTTATTATCGGAAAATAATATTTTTCAGAGCCTATGTCCACATCTAGTATGCACATATGTTGTTTTTAACTTTGAAAACAAAATTATCATTTATTTATTAACTGGTTGACTTAAAATAATCACTATAATGAATAATCATGTTGGGTTATATTTTGAAGAACTGTGAATTTTTTCTTATTATTATTTTAGTAAAAAGAATCTAATATATATTTGGACTATATGAATTTTTTTAAACATTTATTACTAATTATGTTAGTAATCAAATAATTTTTATTTAGTTAATATTTAATAAACTTATAATGATAAATTAGTCATTATTAAATATTTTTCCAATCTTTAGTTACTAAATATTTTTTCTTTAGTTTATCAACATTTAATGTGTAATAAATTAATATTTAAAGAATAATTTACTATTATTTTGTATGTAGATAATTTTTAGATAACCCTTTGTAAAATGTATGTTAATAATATGATAAACATTAGTTAATTATTATTAATTAATTGCATAGTACTTTCATACTTAATATCTAACTATTATCTAATCGTTACAAAATCAGGTGTCATTCATTTCTTAATAAATCATTAATTATTACTTAGTTAATAGTTATAGAGTAGTTAATTATTAGTTACACTTTTGATAATATTTTTTCAGTCATAGAATATTTTTAGTAAATAATTACATAATTTATCTCAATTATTAGATAAATATTAGTGAATAATGTATGAATAATTTGTTAATTAATTTATAATTACTTTTTAATAATTACATATTCAATATAATAGTTATTGGAATTATAAATTTAATAATATGATTATAATTTGTTAATTAATAGTTAATTAAATTTTAAATATTTTTATAAATTATAGATATGATAAAATCCTTATCTATATAAGATGAAAAAATTAATAAGTCAAAACATACTAGAAAATAAGTTAATTAACACCAAAAAAATAATGAAATAATATTAGAGAAAGGGTAATGATATGTTATTAAAGGGTTATATATGATATTATAAATATTAATATGGTTCATGAAAATTTGATAACATGATTTTCACCATTATACAAGGGGATAAATATTTTTCAACCAAATGGAAGGGTAAGGTGATGGATTTAATCTATATTTCATTTCATTGAGGAATATTATAATGTTATGAACCTAATTTCTTATATACATTTTTCATCCTATCTGTTGAAAAGTTATATCATTAATAATTATTTATTCATGTAATTCTGTGGTTTAATTAGAATTGTTTCATTTATATGTGTTTTTATTAAAAGTTACTAATTGGTAATGAACTTTATAACTCCATTGCATTTCATTGGGTTATAATAATTCCTTATATTCATTAATTTTACATGACTATGTGTATAATTTTTTATCTAATTTTTTATTTCAATTTTTTCTATTTTTATTTAATACTCATACACATAATTAACTTATTGGATAATTATATCTTTTGTATTACCATTGATTCTTAGTATTATTTCACAATATCATTATAATTGAGGTCTTTATTCAAGAATTTCCATTAAACGTAATTATATGATAATTTTTAATAAAACATTTTATTTTAGTCTCTTTTGGCGATTCATGACATTTTTCATCTGATAATACCATTTCCCACTCATTTGTACTTAATATTATATAAAAAATGTTTTAATAAAATCTATCTTCATTTACCTCTTTGGATGGAAAGTATTTTTCTTATATAACCATATTTTCTAAAAATGGTTCAATTTTTTTATTCTTCTAAAATTGATATATTAAAACAAATTTTTATACACTATTTATTTTTGAGTATTGGTTTTATATAAATCATCAATTATTCATTCCAAATATGGAACTTTTATATCCTTTTTATAATGAAAAAGAAATATTCATTTTTACCTTGTTTGGAATTACTTACATCATTTCATTTCTGATTACTGTTCTATTTTATTAATCAAATTTCATATAAAATTATTTTTATAAAATTCTTTTCAATAATTTTTTTTCAAAAGAATCAAAATGTAAAGGATATATTCCTCAATAATGTTTATATAAATGTATTTTTATAATAATTATATACCTCAATGTAGATATCCATTATTGTTACACAAATGGATACATGTCATATTGTTACCATCTATATTATACCATTGTATTGTTTATGATTATTTTGACCTAGCATATTATTGACATTCAGATCCATGAATGTCACGACCCGCCTTCACCAAAAGGGAGGGAAAGGACAGCTGATTTCTAAGCCCTTCCTTATTTAAGTTAAAGGAGAGATAATGAACCCCGAAAGCCGCCTTCTATAGGTCCCGGAGTGGCGACTAGCACCAAGGGTATAGAAATTAAAAACAAATGGAAGGCAATACCCCTTTTTGTTTTATAGGATCCGAAGATAAGATAATGAAACCCAACAACACCAAAACTAAAAGAAAAGTAAAGACAAAAGTCAACCATTCCAACATGCATGTTCCAAATGTAAAATCCACAATGTACAAAAGTGACTACAAGGGTAAGTACCAAGGAAAGGAAAACAACAACTGCAACTGCCCCAAAGGTCTGAGCTAGTATGGTCCTGCACGATCCCCGAAGTCCTCCTAGGAACATGAAAGCAGTTTTATATACATAGGGTGAGCATACAAGTACACTCAGTAGGGAAAACCAAATACTCTCGTGCATAAGTGGGGGAACGTACTAATGTTCCGTGTGAAGCCAACAACCAACACTATCAAGGAGTTCACCCAACCCACTCACTGGCTACACTCACCAAATAACGCAAGTCAAGTAATATATATAATATGATCACATTGATGTTTGGGTACCCCACGCCACTTTCCCACAAGTTATTGAAGACATCTTACGCATCGGACCAATCCTGCCATTCTCACCGCAGTCCCAATGCCACACCCGCCCACACACGCCTGGGCCACAACCGCACGCAGTCCCACTGCTGAATCCTGCCCGAAAACACCTGGGCCACAAATTTCACACGTAACCACCCCTGCAAAAACCTAGGACAGAACAACCACCACCACGCCCGAAGACACCTGGGCTAGAAGATCCACTGCCACACCCGAAGACACCTGGGCCTCATCCTAAAGACACTTGGGAAACCACCTTCCCGCACACACCTGGTCCTACCACTACACTACCCTGCCTGAAGATTCATGGTCTAATAATGGACCTCAGGCCATCACAACCTGCCGGAAGATACTTGGGCTATCCTGGAAAGGGAACAGAAAAGGAGCTAATAACCAGCCACAAAGTGTATTGTTGGGAAAAACACCCTCACCCATGAAATGGGGGTGTTCGGCACTAAGTGTTCAACTTGGATGGGGCGAAAATAAGAAAAAAACTACAAGTATAAATATAGGAAATAAGCACTCCCCCAAGTTTAGGTTTTTCTTCAGCCGGCCTAAAGAACGCAGACATCACTCATGTTCGAGTCACAACTCTCGCCAACAAAACCCATTTGTACCATTCGTTTTTATGTTCAGTAATGATGTTTAATTATGTTCTACACCTTCTTGCGGAACTAACACCATAAGCACAAACTAAAGAAAAGAATCCATCCAAACATCAACTTAAACATTCACACCCGGTTCTCTTGTAAAGCCACAACAACAAAGGGATAAGTAAGATCCCTAGAAGTAATGGAACCAAAGAAACACCCCCACCCCCCCCCCCCCCACCAAGACACTACCCCCTGTCCCCCAAAATGGTTTCTCATCAACAAAGGATCCCACCCCAATTCGTGATGTAGACAAGGTAACCACCCGATCATAAGACTCACTACCACTGAATCCAAAACAACAGGGGATCCCATCCCCAATTTCAAAACCACCAAGAGTATAAAAATAGGGGTTCCCATCCCCACCCACATCCCCAGTAATCGGCCCGTAAAAGAAAACAACCAAACCACTACCATCAACACAAAGCAGGGCCATGCTGGTATTTTCCGATTTATAAGATTTAACATACTCTATGATTTCAATTTCTGTGTGCTTAAACCAGGGTTTATCACAGAATGGTTGATCCTGGTGCTTTTATTTTATTTAGCTAGCTGTTTGTGATTAAACAATTTCTTTTTAATAGCAGGAGTTCACAACCACAAACAAGCCATTTAAAACATCACCAGAGGTTCATTAGTGCACAGAGAAAGACCACCAATGGCCATGATTTTCAGTAGTCGTAAGCCCACACAATTCAGAATAAGATCATAACATAATACAACATCAATGATCACAACCCCCCCTTCTTTCTTTATAGAATACGTTCATTATCATTGTTTAGGCCTGGTTTATCCAATTGTATAGTATCAAAAGCACTCACACCCCGCATGATACACAAAAACGGAGAGACTAAGGAGAAATTCCCTAATTGTTGATCAATGATCGATGCTAAGGTCGGGCGCTGAACTTCACGAATAGCGATGCGGCTCGTCCGAATGAAAAGATGCTCGTCGAAGGCTTTCTAGCACAGGGTGATCGATAAAAGCACCTAGAAGTACCCTTTTTTTTGTTTTTAAAGGCGGAGTAGTTGAGATAAGAATACAAAACCGCATAATGAGCGGGGGTCATGGGTTAACCACACGGTTGAGACAACCCACACGTCATTAGTGGGTCCCCGTGGTTTAAACTGATGCACTCTAGGTTAATTCCATAAAAATTTAATTAAGCGTCATGAATGGGCATTACATGGATTTAAAACAACTTAAAGGGGTCAAAATAGTGATTTTAAAACAAAATTCTCACAAAGAGAGCAATACTGGGAAAACACCATGGGGGTAGGAGAGAGCCACCAGTAGACCGAGATACTGGTAAGCTGCAGCCCCCGGTAGACCGAGCTACCAGTAGGCTGCAGCTACTGGTAGACCAAGCTACCGGTAGGCTGAAGCTACCGGTAGACCGAGCTACCGGTAGGCCTACCGTTAGGCCAAACTTCACTGAGATTTCCTGACCAGAACACCCAACACGATATTTTCACAAAGTAATGGACCCCAAAAACCCGGGCCATTACATCAGATACCTCTTAAACGATCCTCATCCTTGAGAATCAAAACAACCCATAAGGAAAGAGAGTGTCCGAACAACCACCTCGAAAGATACCTCTTAGTAGTGAACCTCATTGTTAACTGAGAACACTTTCCTATCAAGAACCAAGTGACATAACATGTCAAACTGCCTAGCCATGTGGGTTGGGGAGTCTCCTTCCCCATGTTATGATACTATCCACTTTGGGCGGCACTGACTCACCCGAATGGGTTTAATCGCATCCACCTTAATGCGTATTGATTATGGGTTGGGTCCTCCCCTCCCCATAAGAAGGGATTTTCACACACAGTAATAGGAAAGAAAACCAATATCTCATAGCCAACAAGGTAAAATTCCCTACCACAACAAGTATATGATACAGAACATCACAAACTCAAAAAAAACTCTGGGTACTGGGCACACATTTGTGCTTCCCTCTCCCACATACTCTCCTCAAGCCCACCATGTCTCCTTAAATCACGAACCAATGGAATGTTTCAACCACAAAGCCCCTTTTCCATGTGATCCTCGATCATCACTGGTCTCGCCACAAAAGTCATGTCATCCTCAATGTCCAGCTCTCCCCAGCCGAGGACGTGTGAATCATCATGAACATACAGACGGAGCTGAGACACATGGAAGACATCATGTATCCTCATTAGCGGCGGTGGTAACGCTAGCTAATAAGCCAGTTCAATGACCCGCCGCAACACATCGAAGGGCCTGATGAAACACGGAGAAAGCTTAACCCCCCCTGCCGATCCTCCGTTGTCCGCACCGAGTGTAGACCGTTAAGAACACGTGGTCTCCAACCTGAAACTCCAAGGGCCTCCTCCAAGTATTAGCATACGTCTTCTTTCAGTCCTGGGCCACCTTCATCCTTTCCTGTATGAGCTGAACCTTCTCTGTCGTGCTCTGCACCACCTCCGGGCCAAGGATGCCTGCCTCTGCTACTTCGTTCCAACAAACAGTTTAACGTCATGGCCTCCCGTACAAGGCTTCAAACGGGAACATACCAATGGTAGAGTGGTATCTATTATAATAGGAAAACTATATCAGGGTCATGTATCGTACCCATGATCCTCTTGAGTCCATAACACATGCCCGAAACATATCCTTCAAGGTCTGGAAGGTGTGCTCTGTCTGTCCATCTGTCCGGGGATGGAAAGTAGTGCTAAGCCGCAGCTGGGTGCCAAAATCATGCTGCAATCCTCTCTAGACTCCCATGTTAAACCATGCATCCCTATCTGAGACTATAGACCCCCGAAACCCGCCTTCTATAGGTCTCGGAGTGGCGACTAGAACCAATGGTATGTAAATTACACACAAATAGAAGGCATTGCCACTTTTTGATTTATATGATCGGGAGATAAGATGATGAAACCCAAAAATACAAAAACTTAAAGAAAAGTAAAGACAAAAGTAAACCATTCCCACATGCATGTTCCAAAAGTAAAATCCATAAAGTAAAAAAGTGACTACAAGGGTAAGTACCAAGGAAAGAAAAACAACAACTACAAATGCCCCAAAGTACCAAGCTAGTATTGTCCCGCATGATCCCCGATGTTCTCCTGGAAACCTGAAAGCAGTTTTATATAAGTAAGGTGAGAATACAAGTACACTTTGTAGGGAAAACCAAAGACTCTCATGCACATGTGGGGGAACATACTAAAGTTCCATGAGAAGCAGAAAACCAACACTATCAAGGAGTTCACCCATCCCACTCACCGGCTACACTCACAAATTAATGAAAGTCAGGTAATATATACAATAATAGCACATCGATGTTTGGGTACCCCGCGCCACTTTCCCACTGGTTATTGAAGACATCCTACGCATCGGACCAATCCCGCCATTCTCACCGCAGTCCCACTGCCAGACCCACCCGCACACACCTGGGCCACAACCGCATGCAGTCCCACTGCCGAATCCTTCCCGCAAACACCTGGGCCACAACTGTCACACATTACCACACTTGTAAACAAATAGGCCATAACAACCACCACCACACCCAAAGACACCTGGGCTAGAAGATCCACTACCACGCCTGAAGACACCTGGGCCTCATCCCGAAGTCACATGGGAAACCACATGCCCGCACACACCTGGGCCAACTCCCACACTACCCTGCCCAAAGATTCCTGGGATAATAATGGACCTCAGGCCATCCCTTCCTGCCTGAAGATACTTGGTCTATCCGGGAAAGGGAGAAGAAAAGGAGCTAACAACCAGCCACTAATAATAGTGTTGGGAAAAACACCCTCCCCCCTGAAATGGGGGTGTTCGGCACTAAGTGATCAACTTGGATGGGGCGCAAATAAGAAACACAAAACTACAAGTATAAATATAGGTAACAATCACTCTCCCAAGTTTATGTTTTTCTTCATCCATCATAAAGAACACAAACAGCATTGAAGTCTGAGTCAGAACTCTCACCAATAAAACCCATTTCTCCCATTCGTTTTCATGTTCAGTAATGAAGTTAATTAAGTTCTGCACCTATATAGAAAACTAACACCATAATCACAAAGTAAGGAAATTAATTCCACCAAACTTCAATTTAAACATTCACACCCGGTTCTCTTGCAAAGTCACAACAATAAAGGGATAAGTGAGATCTCTCGAAGTAATGGAACCAAAGAACCCCCCCCCCCCCCCCCGAGACACTGACCCGTGTCCCCGAAAATGGTTTCTTATCAACAGAGGATCCCACCCCAATTCGTGATGTAAACAAGGTAACCACCCAGTCTTAAGACTCACAACCACTGAATCCATAACAAAAAGGTATCCCATCCCCAATTTCACAACCACCGAGACTATAAAAACAGGGGATCCCATCCCCTCCCACATCGCCAGTATTCATCCCGTAAAAGAAAACAACCAAACCACCACCACAAACACAAAGCAGGGACATGCCGGTATTTTCATATTTATAATATTTAACACAGTCCATGATTTCAATTTCTGTGTGCTTAAACCATGGGTTACCACAGAAGGGTTGATCCTGGTGATTTTAATTCATTTAGTAGGGTGTACGTGATTAACCAATTTCCTTTTAACAAGAAGAGTTCATGACCACAAACAAGCCATTTAAAACATCACCAGTGGTTCATTAGTGCATAGAGAAAGACAACCAATGGCCATGATTTTCAATAGGTGTAATCCCGCACAATTCAGAATAAGATCATAACATAAAAAACATCAACGATCACAACCCACCCTTCTTTCTTTATAGAATCCATTCATTATCTTTATTTAGGTCTCGTTTATCCAATTCTACATAATCAAAAGCAAGCCCACCGCACATGATACATAAAAAGGGATAGACGAAGGAGAAATTTCCTACTTGGTGATCAAAGATTGATGCTATGGCCGGGCCCGGAACTTCACGGATAGCGATGCGGCTCTTCTAAACGAAAAGCAAATCGTCGAAGGGTTTCTAGCATAGGGTGATCGAGAAAAGAACCTCAGAGTACCCTTTTTTCATTTTTAAAGGTGGTCACAGTTGAGATATGAACAAGGTACCATGTAAGGAGCGGGGGTCGTGATTTGAAAACGTGGTTGAGACACTCCACACGTCATTAGTGGGTCCCCACGGTTTAAACTGACGCACTCTAGGTTAATTCCTTAAATATTTAATTAAGTGTCATGCATGGGCATTACCTGGATTTAAAACAACTTAAAGGGGTCAAAATAGGGTTTTTAAACCCTAATTCGCGCAAAGATAGCGATACTGGGAAAACCCCGTGGGGGTAGGCGAGAACCACCGGTATAATGCAGCAACCGATAGACTGAGCTACCGGTAAGCTGCAGCGACCGGTAGACCAAGCTACAAGTAAGATGTAGCCACCGGTAGACCGAGCTACTGGTAAGCTCCATCTACCGGTAGACCAAGCTACCAGTAGACAGAGCTACCGGTAGACCGAGCTACCAGTAGGCCCGCTACGTGTAGGCTAAGGCTATCTGTAGGCCTACCGTTAGGCCAAACTTCACCAAGATTCCCAGATCAGAAATCCCAACATGAGATTTTTACAAAGCAATGGACCCCAAATACCTGGGCCATTACAGTAAATAATTTTCCTATTTATAAACTGACATTGGAGTTATTCACTTTACGATGATCATTGGAAAAAAAAATTCTACTAAATATCCACATCATTTATCATGGATTGTATTTTTGACCAATCCATATAACATTTTATCATCTTTAATTTACTTATATATTTATTTGACTGATTGGTGAAATGAAAATAAATCCGAATCATTTACTCAATACAGTTACTTGATAAGAATTTTTTAACCTCGATTAAATTGGTTATTCAATATTTGAGGATATCATAGGAAAAGTATGACATGGGTTGGGGAAATTCTAAACCAAACCTTTAAGTTCATTATTAGCTTCATATGAATAAATTAGTCACAAAATTACTTTAATGTTTGTTACAAAAATATTAATACTACTGAAAATAGATCGTGATAGTAATGTCTGGGAAATGGTCTTGATTCAAATATTATGGGTACTTCCTAGAATAATATGAACAATAATGAGGTTATATCATGATTATAAATGTATCTTGTTCCTAGTAAAATGAAGTCCAATTTTAAATCATATTATGTATTCAGAGTTTAGTTATTATTATCCATGATACATTTACTATGACATAATATATAGATGAATTTTATTCTTAGTTTATTATGAATGGGATTGTTTTCATTTTTTTAACATTCCACGATAATAACAAATTAATATTTAGGTATTGATTCCATGGAATGTGTTCTATTTTATAGACTATTCCTTATTGTTTATTCTTATTGATTTATTATTTCTCTCAAAATAAATTATCCATACTGAGCATTATAGATCAACATTATTTTTTTGTTCCCTAGGATTCCATAATGTGAAATTATAAATATATTAAAGAATATTTTATATTTCATAATGTTATTATCGAAGAAAAAATATGTTTTGTTGTTTATATTTATTTTTAATACAAGTATCATGTATTTATCTAGTTTACAAAGAATACTAAACTAAACAATTCTTTGGGGTTTAAAAATTTTATTTCTGCCAACCTAATTATAGTTGACAACAAATTCATTCTATATGAGTCAAGGTTGCTATTGTTTTTATGAGTGAAATTTCAATATAAATATTTGGATATATATTTACAAAAAACATATATTAGATAACATAACACTATGATATACTTTGAGGATATGTTTAAAAAAATTCCTAATATTTTCCTAAGTTATAAATTATGTAGTTTTCCTATAAACACATCCCTATTTGGATACTACAAGTTGAGGTGTTTATAGAATAAATGTATTAAGGGTAAATAACTTCGAAAATGATGAATCAATATTGACTCATGTGTAACATAGTAGAGGAAATTATGCCACATAGTTTAAAACTTCCAAGAGATCTTCTTAGGATAATTATATTTTTCCTTAAAAACCAATATAAATGATTTTACTAATAATTAAAAAGAATGAACTTGGATAAAATTTGATACAATGAAAGAACTTACATTGAAAAAATTTATTGAATTATTATTATTTTGAGATTCATGAATTAAATTGTAGAATTATTTTATAGATAGATGTTTGGTTGCAAGAATCATGAATCATATATTGAATATACTAAATTTTAGAAGAAATTGTGGAATAATTAAAATTAGATTTATATATATCTATAACTTCAATAGTTAGTAAATTAAGATTTCTCAAATTTAAAATGTCATAAAAACCTTGTTTTATGTTTTATACGATGATATTACTTCAATATTAATGATAATTTGTGGAAAATTTATGGAAATATTATTTCATAATGAAAATGATATTTGAGGAATAATGAAATGAAATTTTGTATAAAATGTTTTGAAGGATTCGATAGCTTTCATATTTATTAGGATCATTAATTACACTGTTATAATAACCAAATATGATTTTTAATATTTGTGAAAAACATTTGTATTGAAAACCATAATGAAATGGTTATTTATTGATTAATTTTATATCATGGATTCCCATCATACGACATGAAAATTTTATACAAATTATAAAAATGTATGTTTTAAAAAGAAAAACGTGAATGTATGGGGATAACTCATAAAATTTGATGAGGTAGTGGTGATTGAACCCATGAATGATGATGATAAGGCTTTAACATATACCACTAGCCCACATGATGTCCTGGTTAATATAACTTTGTTTGTTGTTAAATATTTTGAAAAATAAATATTAATAATGAAGAAGTAGTATTTACTTTTTTATTTAGAGATTAAGGTATCATCCATATTAGTTTTGTAAGATATATAGTGACAGACAGAAAAACATGTCACTCTTTGGTTACCCATATGATCCCTTAATTGTGATATTTTTTATTGTAGGCACAAATGTTAATTTATGGATCTACATTTCATCGAGTAAAGGATAAGTTGTAAATTTATTAAAGCACAAATATAAGATGATTTATATATGAAATGTAAATAGGGAATGTAAGTATATTTCCATATATTATTAGGTAGAAGAAGAATTACTGAACACTGTGAAGGATATATTAAAATAAATGTAATAATAATAAATTATTATTTTTTAAACTGAGCGACATTTAAATTGTTAAATATTTATGTATTGGGAGCCCTCATATTTCCATTGATATTTAATTTTTTTGTAATGAATAACATCAATCAGTCTATATAATTATTTACACTTTTTTAATAAGTCTATATTTTCACTTTCATCATATTTTATCTTATGTAGAAAATGAGTTACATGTTATTTTATTTTATAATTTTATTTCCCATTATATATCATTAAGTGGATATTTATTTAACCATTTCAGAATGATGGTTTTCAAAAAATAGAATTTTGAAATACCCCATATTGTATTACAATGATCAGGTTTACATAATGTATAATTATTTTATTTAATGTATGGAGAATGAAAAACCCTAAAAATTATTAATGAATAACATTATATTTAAAATAATTTGTGACATGAAACATTAAGTGTTGAAAGGAATATTACATTCAAAGACATTAAGAAATATTTAGTACTATATTATGATTTAATAAAAAAAGAGTTCAATTATATTATATTCAATAACGAATTCCATTGATAGAAAGTTTTACACGCAAGGATGATTTTTACAGATACTATAAGTATTATTATTTAAAATGAAAATTATCTCCTAGTCATTAATTTGGTTGTAAAAGATATGATAAACTTTGTAAACATAATATATGATTGAATTCAATTTGTTTTTTATTAATAAGATTTTAATATTGGTGCCAATTGAATATAAAGAAATTTTTTATATAAAAACTATTCTTCGGTGTCAGGGGATATTTCTATTATTAAATTAATTTAATTAATATTTTTAAATTTAAAAAAAGAATTTATATATTAAATATTAAAAAATATATATACATTCATTCTATCTATTTTATAGGAATAATATAAGAATATATACAATTATATGCCTAAAAATTGGTAATTCCTAATGGAAATTTTACATTCCTTTAATGATGCATTGTTATAAAAACAACTTTTGAATACATTATATATTTTATTTTAATAAAATAAATTAATTTTTTTTATAAAATATTCCTCAATTATATTATTTTTAATATTTGGTATATTTTTGAGAAGTTTCCTTTTTGATGAATATTGAAAAACAAGGAATCTTAATTGGAAACATACTTTTCCATTAAATAATTTATAAAAATACTATGTATTTTTATGTTTTTATTAACATCATCTTGGATAAATTAATCTTTTATTAATGAAATTTAAGTATTTTTTTCATTTTTTATTGAATTTAAATATAATAACATAGTAGACTTTCGAAAATTTTATGTTTAAAAACTCATTTTGTCATCAGGTATGTGGGATAAATTTTAAAATATTATTTTACAATTATATGGATTGAATATTGAAGAATCGATAAAATATTTAAGATAATAATAATTTATAATGTATAATAGTATCACAATTTTGTTTAGGAAATATATTAGGGAATGTTATGAAAATTAATTACAGTGAGTAACAGAAAAATGTTTTTATCAAGGGACTAAACTATAATCATGAGGGGTTAAATTACATGGAAATGTATAGAAACATATATTATGTCCATATTTTCATTATATATGTAATATTATATATTTTTCAGTATTGGAGGATCATTACATGGAAAAAAAGTTCGGTGGAAGTATCACATTCAACAATTTACAAATTTACCATGCACCACTCGTATAAATGGCCTGCCACTCCCCCCTTCACTACACCTCTCAAACCGATGTTTTCAACCTTGAAATACCAAAATAACTACCCAAAATCAATACATTCATCTATAAATCATTATCTTGTCCATAAATCCATAAGAGGAATTATTTAGTAGAAATCAAAAGAGGATACCGAAAAAATGTACTTTTTTTCTCAAAGCATTTTTATTTTCATTCCATATCCACCTCATTAAATTGATTTTATGTAATAAATATATAATAAAATATTTATCCAAAATATATTGAAATTTTTTATGAATTTCTTATAATATAAAAATCCATGAAAATCCATCAAATGTGTCATGAAATCAGCATTCATGTGAACAGTGGACTACAGCCTAGTGATCATATATCGTTATTTTTTTCATTTCCTCCTTTTAATGATTGGAATAATTATTAAATTAATAATTTTTTATTATATATATGATATATATTATTCTTTTTATCATTATATAATATTATATTTCAAAAACCATCATGATTTCCATTTTGTGAGATTGGGATAACACCAATCGTCTGTACGAAAGACCACCACCTTCCAATGCATTGGGATTCATTTACACATTATATGGAATGTATTAATGATGAGTATAAAAGTATATGTAATATATATTTTATAAAATTAAATTATAATGATAATATATATATATATATCAATTATTTTTATCTCTCTGAATATGATTAGAATATGGAAACATCATTCATACATTTGTGTGGCCCACTATCTCCATGGACAATGTATTTAAATTTCTATCAATAATTATTATAAATAGATATAAATACATATATAATTAATATATATGACAAATAAGTCCTGGTTTATATTCTATAAATTAGGAAATCATTATCTATATAAGAGGAATAAAGAATAACATGTCAAAACATACTGGGAAAGCAATACAATTAACAACAAAAACGATGAAAACAATGAACGATTATTATTTTATGGGTAATAATATGTTATTAAATTATAATATATGATATTTTAAATATTTACATGTCCCTATAATATGTTAATATGATAATTAAAACCATCATATAAGAGGATACATAGTTTTCAACCAAATTAAGCACAAGGTAAGTTAATTCATCTAAATTTTTTCTCATTATAGAATATTTTAATTTTATTTATCTAGTTAAATTTTCATAGTTTTTATACTTCCTGTTGAAATTTAATATAATTATTATGTATTTATTCTTATTTTTATTCTGGTTGAATTTTAGTTATTTCATCTCTGTCGAAATTAATTAAATGTTATCACGTGGTAATGAATTTTATAACACGATTTATTTTCATTAGGAAATATTACATATTTATTTTAATTTATATTATATTATTATGTGTATAATTTATAGTATTTATATTATTTTTTATATCCACTTGTTTTATGTGATCTAATGTAAAATAAAAGTAATCTATTCGTTGATTATTTCTCGCACCATCATTACTATGATTTTAACTGCTTATTGGTCAATCTCATTCTAATCTTGATTCTATATTAATGGAAATACATTATATAAATTTATAAGTTCATTTTTTAACAATCCTTTTAGTTTTATTATTCATAAGTTAATATTTATCATTTCGAAGTCATACTACCATTTTTTTCAAATTCGTAATAAATATAATAGAGAATTTTTTTTAATAATATTCAGCTACATTTTTCTCTATGTTCCTAAATTCGTTTTCATATAAAACTATGTTTTCTAAAAAGTTTTTCAAAATTGTTTATTTATTCATTTTATAATTATTTTATGAAAAGAAATTTTTACTCATTTCCTATTTTGGATGAATGTCAAATGAATCTTCTTATTAATCTATGAACAAGAGTATTTTATATTCAGTTTACGATCTAAAGGGAATTTTATATTTATATAATAATTAATTACCCTTAATAATGTCATTAAATCATCATTTTGAATTTTTGAAATATATTTTAAAAAAATTATTTTGTCATTTTATTTTAATTGAATATTAATTTATAAAAAATCAATATGAAAAAGTTTTTTTTCTATTGAAAGTTTTTAAATATATTTTTATGGTAATTAAATTTTTCATTGAAATCAATCCTTACTCTTATTAAAATGGGTATATATCATATTGATATCATCCTTATTCTTCATGTAGATGAATTATAGTTTTTTTTTGAATATTGATAGTATTGTTATTCACTTCCAAGAATAATTTTTGTAGTTGTTATAATACCCTTATGTTATTCACTTTATAGTGATATATGAGAATCAAATTTCTCCAAAATATGCACATTATTTATCACCAAAATGATTATTTCTAAAACTATATACAATTTTTACATATGTTGTTTACTTTAAATGTTATTTGATTAATAGGGTACATATGGATAAATCGGTATCCTTTCCTCAATAGGGATATTCTATATAGAATATTGTTCATGAAATGAATCGATTAATCTATATTTGAGGTATGCATTATATATATATGAAACATGTTGGGGAGAATTTCATGTATTCCCCTTGATGCAATGGTAGTCCAATCTGAAAAAAATAGATGGAAATAAACCATTCACATTTGTATCCAAGATGTATAATTTTTCAAGAGGATATATCTTTACAGTGGTGTCTTTGGAAATTTCATAACAAAAATAAGACGGGTTTTACCCACTATTATATAAACAATTTACAAAATATATACTAAGGGTAAATGTATCATGTTTATAGGAAACATACCATCCATTACTAAATCATTTCTATCATTCTAATTTAATTATAAAAATACATGATATTCTCAATTTGATAAAATATAAGGATGTATTTAACAATAATTTTATTGAGTAAATTTTAAGTAATTATGTTTATTTAAATTTCAATATTAATTTTTCACATCCATATAAATATTGATTACTTGGAATGTGTTCGTAGTTTTTTGTTTTTTAATTTTTACTATTATCACTCGTTAATAATATATTCCATTTTAAATAAACCTTACAAATCATTTTATTTCACCATTATTTTCTTTTCTTTACCAAGGATTCCATTAATTTAACTAATAATGATATTTATGGATAATATACATGGAGTAATGTTATTAATGACAAACAATTATGTTGTAATTGGTGGGGGGTCATTGGTTATACAAGAGTCATGTATGTATCTAGTTTAACCTGACTACAAAAGTGACCCATTATATTGGTATCCTAATATTGTATATAAGAAAACGTAATGGTGGTTGGCATTGGTTCCAAGATAATTTGGTTGTGGTGGCTATATATAATGAAAATATACTAATGATATTTATAATAGACAATTACTGAGGGTATTTTTTTCAATTTTTCATGGTGTACATATCTCTAATAAAAAATTTCGATAAAGGAGAGAGGAGTCCAACTGGATGAAAATAATCCCTTCGATCTATGATTTGTCTAGAAATGTATTCCATGTAGTATACTAGGATAGAAGTTTACCATTACTTGAGTGTGCTATGTTAATATCATGGTGACCGAAGAAATTTCCATTGGATAGTTTTTAAAATTATTATAACCAACATTTGAAATATTAATGATATATTACTCATTTATAGAGAAAATGAGAAGATATTATATATGGGATATATAAAATTATGTGTCTAAACATATCTAGAGTAACATAAATCCAAATTGGGATATACATTCACTATCTGGTATGGTTTAATGACATATATAATATCCATGAATGTAATTTTCACTTAATCAATAGTAATTTCAATGTATATTACCACATTTGATGTAGTAAAAGAATATGATTAAATATGAATACACATACAGTAACATAATTTTATGCCTATTAGTATGGTTTTCATCACATTATAATATGATAATAATGATATTTTGTATCTTTTGAAGTATCTAGTGTCACGTCGGTGAATGAAGGACATATATTTTTAGTATCATATCTTGAGTGAATTTTCATATAGTGATGATTTCATGTCTCATAGTAAGACAGGTTTCCATGGAAATCATTGAGGAAAACACGTTGGTCATATACCACTATCAGTAAAACAATAAAAAATATCGGAGGGAAAGTATACTCAAAGTTTTTTCCAATTGGTTCTAATGCATTTTGGAGTCTTTGAACGTTGGTTCCTCAAAAAATATTACATTACAATTTTTATTTTATATATATTCATATATTTAAAAATTATAAAATTCCATATCTAATATATATTATTTTTATAAACAAAAATTATATGGTAATGTTCTACTGTATCTTTCACATTGATAATTCCATATTTGATAATTTATATGAATAGAACTATGATTTCCTATTATGAATTTATTAAACATATAATATTTGGAAATTACGTCATATAATTGGAGAAATATGAATTTTAAAATCATGTTATATACACTCATAAGTAGATGATATATCATATAATAAATTTCACAACTTCAAATATACATGATAAGGATTATGAGTACACATATAAATGTAGGAATTCCCCATGTTTATGTGTTATTGGATATTATATTCATCAAACCAGTACAATAAGCCATTGATGATAATATTTTACACAATAAATATCATGATATGAAATAATTTATTCATTTATGAATGTTGTGATGAATTTTGTTCATGGTGATTTGGTTTAAATTGGTTACATTATATGTGTTTTGTTTTTTCTATGTAAATAAAAAATGTAATTATTATCTATGTGTTTATATATATGATTGACTAAAAAAAATTGATTACAATAAAAATATATAAATAAATTCCTTATCCATGGGGTATTGACTAGTTCATTTTAGCTTTTCATTCATATGATTATCATGTATATAGGTTGATAAAAATATTATAAAACCCAAATAATAATATATGTGGTTTTATGGAATATAAGTTAATTTCAGTTATTTATATGTGGTTATAAAATTTAATCATTATATTATTCTTAATTGTGGAATTTTATAGTTTCTATACACTGATATTAGACATTTAATCAAAAAAATTATTAACACTAATGAATAATCCTTGAGGATGACATCACTAGAATTTCCAATGATGTTAATTAAATTCTATTATGAATTTAATATTTTGAATAAATATTATAATCCATACTAATAATGATTATTAATTTAAATTTTATTGGCACCATATATTTAGTCACATAATTATCACTATTTAATATTAAAATATTAATTTTAGTTTAAGATCTGGATTATTAAAAAAGATTATTTAACAATTGAATAATATTAATACATGAGGATATATAAATAGGGATGATGAAAGGTGTACTATTTTAATGGGAATAGTGGAAATGAAAAACTAATTATCATTTTAATTAATATATATTTATTTAAATAAATATAATAAATTATATGTGTGAGTTTTGTGCACATCGTGCAAAAAGTATTTTTTCAATTAGTATTAGACATGTGATTTTCTATAGAGTTAGAGAATATTAAAGGCCTTGGTGAAGTTTTTTAGTATCTAACATTTCTATATAAATACTTATTAGTATTATTTTCATGTGTTATATGACATTCATGTAAAGACCCGTAAAATTCAAGGGTTATTTTTTCTTAATTTTCTTTGGAATTTTACAAGAATGCGGTTTCTGACGGTACCTGATTCCGAGGCCCGGAGATCCCGGAATCATTTTCCGAAGTTTGGCTCCGGTACGTTCAGTGAACGAACGAGCGGGAATATCTAACTTTTGAACTGGTGCCCGGAATCAAATTCTGAGGGCACCGATGAACTCGCAGCGCCAATATTCGCTTAAGGGGACCTTTTCCGAGGTTGCGTTTATTGCGGGTTGTAAGTTAGTTTTTGGGTTTTAAGAATAAGTTAAATAAAATTTGTTGAATACAATTATTATTTTTAACTTGTTGTTTTAAAACCTCCCAAAGGGAGTTAGGGGTGGGACCCACAACTACATAACCTCCCTTGGGAGGATTAAGTGTGGTGGGGCCCACACGAACCCCAACTCCTCATCTTCTCTCAAAACTCCCCTATAACCCCTTTAATTAATGTTTGACAACTTGGTTTAATTAATTAAGGTGGGTTGATTTGAATTTCAAACTTTTGAAATTCAAGTTGATGTTTGTGTAAATAAAATAAGCCTTAGCTTATTTTATTTTGGTTAGCCATCTTGAGAGGATTTGAGAGCTCCTTCTTCTTCTTCAAGAATTGACGAAGAACATGAAGAACATTCAAGCTCCGACGAAAAACGCCACTCCTCTCTTCTTCGTACCCGGTTGTTTCCGAAGATCGATGACGCCTTCCGTGTCAACGAAAGGGAACGCCGCTTCCTCCTCGGACTTCCTTCGTCGGATTACGAAGATTCACCAACGACGTACCTCTTCGTCAACGGAATTGACAAACGTTTACCGCGACGCCCGACCTCCGTGACGTTGTCTTCCGTGGGTCTTTGACGATCATTGATCTTGAAACTGAGGTAGGGGTTTGTTGTTGATTATTTATTTACTCTCGTTCTTGGTTCTAGCATGATAATCTCGTGGATAAATATTTAAGGGTTATTATCTAACGAGAGGGGGGTCAGACCGCACAAACACGGCCAAATTCCCCCTCCTTTGCTCGTGAATATTTTAATATTCTTATGGATGAACGAGAAGGCGTGGTGCCGTCGCACCATGCAGGAATCGCACGGCTATAGTTGCGCGGAGCCGTCGCTCCGCGCCGCGGAAGTTTATCAAGAACGCAACGCCGTCGCGCCGCGTTAAAGGGAACCAAAGACGCCGCGGCCGGAGCGGGGCCGTGGCAGAGGGAAGAGATACCGTCACACCGCGCCAAATGACCAAGGCCGCGGCCAGTTCCGGGCCGCGGCGGAACGAGAGGACCGGCGGCTAGCCGGGCCGCCAGTGTCGGATGCCGGAAGGGGGGACCGTCATGCCGGTCCCGTTGAGGAAGAACCGGCCGGCCAAGTTGGGCCGGCCGGAAGGGAGAAGTGTCGTGGGAATTAATTCCCCCGGCTGGCCACAAACTGGCCCCCCATAAAGGGGGGGCCGCAGTTACACCAAGGGGGGGGGGGGGGGCAGCACCCCCCCCCCCGTTTTCTTCCAGGCAGGCCCCCACGAGGGGGGCTGGTTTACTCCAAAGGCGCGGCTTCAGCCGCGCCGCTAGAAAGGAGGGGCGGGGGCCTTGCCCCCCGCACGTGGCGCCCGAGAGGCGCCCAGGCCGACCCGCCGCGCCGCCTGTCGGGCCGGGTCGGACCCGGGTCGGGTCGACCCGGTTCAGGCCGACCCAGGGGGGGTCGGGCCAGGTCGGCCCGAACCCGGACCCCCCATTTTCGAATCGATTTCGTTCTTTTTCCCATAACATTAGGTACGGACCTCCGAATGAAAAACTGTCAGCGGCGATGCGATCCTTGGATCGAGATGGTCGATTTGGTATATCACACTCAATGTTTCGAAATACTTTGAGTTCGGCCGGGTTGGTTCGTACACGAAACCAATCGGGCCCTCGGAGCGGAAACCCTCATATCTTGAGCTACGGACGTCCGATTGATGTGCCGTCAGCTTTGTTGTGTTCCTCTTAGTGAGACAGATCTTTTGGCATATTCCGCCCGAGGTTTGGACGCAGGTGGAGTACGGTCGGGTTGGTTTTTCCTTAAAAAAACAACCGGGCCCCTAGGACGAAAAAGCCAATAACTCTCAGACCGGTCGTCCGATCGATGCGCCGTCTGTTGCGTTGTGTTCCTGTTGACGATACGAAACTTTTGGATACATCAACTCTGGTCTTTGTGACAGTTGATGTATCACCCTCTCGGCTTGTGGAGCGGACCCTCCTGAATGAGCTTGCTGTGTGCAGGAACCCTAGTGCTGGCTGCGACTGTGACTACTACTGCTACTGCTACTGTGACTGCGACGACGACAGTACAGAGATCCTGTGTGGATTCGACGATGACTACAACACTCAGCGATCCTACGTGGATCATTTCTACAGGTCTTGTGTGGGCCCGATCCTGTGTGGGTCTTTACGCTCAGCGGTCCTGTGTGAACCAGCTCCTACAGGTCATGTGTCGGCCCGATCCTGTGTGGGTCTTTGCGGGGGTTAGTTACCTATCGACCCTTCGTGGGTCTGACGACTTAGATGGATCAGAGATCATCTTTATCGTCTTTCGATGAAGTATACCTGTGTGAGCTGAATCCTGTTGTTTTCCTGTGTGGATTGTGTTATGCTATCCTGTGTGGATTTCGTTTTTATTTGCTGTGTGGAATACGTTTACATTCCTGGGTGGACTGAGTTGTACTTGGGCTCGGAGGTTAGAGCGTATTGTAATTGATGACTTAGGTATATGTATGGGCATATACCTAAGCAGTGTCGGTTGTTACTTCGTGTTTGTATCTTCCTTTTGTGGTTTATCCTTTGTGGATTTTGGGAGACCTTCGGGGGTCTCGGGGTCCCTACTGAGTAGCTTATACTCACCCCTGCATAGGCTATGCCCGCACTTCATTGTGTTGGTTGCAGACGATGGAAAGTGTTGATCGTGGTTAAGGCTCGCAGAGCAGGACGGTACCTGGAGGTGGACCACTGGGCGGGACGTGCTCGGAGCGGACGGTGGGACCCGAGGAGCAGTAGAGCTATCTGTACCCACCCTTCAGGTGGGATTTCCAGTGGACAGCTTGGTGTAGCAGCTTTTACTTTACAGTTGTTGTTTTCCCTTTCGAGTTGTACTTTACTTTCAGTTTGGGTTTGTATACTGGCCCATTTACTTTTCCGCACTTTCAGTTGTACTCTGTTTTTACTTAGTGTTTACATTCCGCTTGCTTACTCTGTGGTGTTTTTTTACATTACAAAGGCAATGCCTTCCCTTTTTACTGGGATTTACGCCTTGGTGCTAGTCGCCAGCCCCTGGCCTATGGAAGGCAGGCTTGGGGTAGTCACGGCATGGACCACGAGGGCGGGTCGTGACAAATTGGTATCAAAGGAGTTCGGTTCTACCACGAACTCTGACCTTTTCTACGTGAAGCATAATGTTTAGCGTATTGAGTGTGGTTATCAGTCCAGGGAGTCCAGTGTTGGTGCAGCGGTCGACGTATCCGTACACCAGTACCTTGACTTCTGATTTCCGACTTAATGCACGAAAACATTGATTGCGTGTGTGTTTTAAAGTTTTCTTTGTGATTACTTTATATCATCTCACCAGGTATACTGTTCTGACCGTGGCGCACCTGTTTCCTTTTCAGGATGGCCCCACGACGGCAGCCAGCTAGGGTTCCGAGAGTCGAGTGTGACGATAGCCCACCGAGCAACGAGGCCTCGGTGCAGGGCCCTCTGTCAGCAGTGGCACCGGCGGTAGCTCTACCCGCCGATCCACCGATGCTTCCAGTACCAGCCGCTGACGATGCACGTCGTCTCAGCGCACTGCATGAGTTTCAGCGCCAGCGACGACCCAGGATTCACAGGGAGATAGATCCCCAGGCAGCTGAGGACTGGCTGGAGGCAGTGGTACAAGTTTTTAGGCTAGTGAGGACACCTGCAGACCTCATGGTGATCCTCGATGCGAGCCTACTCCACGCAGCAGCGGGCCGATGGTGGAGCTTGATACTCCAGGTGCACGATGAGGCATCCCTTCTTTGGACGGAATTTGAGAGCCTCTTCCGCTCGGAGTTCGATCAAGCCACCCTTCGTGCGGTGCGTATCCAGAAGCTTCTTCAGCTGCGGCAGGGCTGCATGACGATCGCTCATTACTCGGCGAGATTTACTGATCTCTCGCGCTACTCGACCGACATGGTACGAGACCCATTCTTCCGGGCCCGGACTTTCGAGCAGGGGTTGAGACACGAGATCAAGGCATCGCTGCTCTCCCTCAGCATACCGACTCAGACAGGAGTACTTGAGAGGGCCCTTCTGATCGAGAGCTTCCTTGCTGAGTCTACACCAGCGCCGAGACCCACCGCAGGGCGGCACGTGGCAGAGTCATCTGCAGCAGCCAGTCGACGGATGACTCAGGGGTTCAGGAAGACCAGAACTTCAAGAAAATGACCTCAGGACACTAGCTCAGCAGTTTGGGGCACACAGCGAGGAGCCAGTCTTTCGAGAGGCAGGCAGTGCTACTCGTGCAGCGGGCAGGGCCACATGGCTCGTGACTGCCCAACCCACCGTGCCGAGGAGCAGCAGATGGTTGAGGGACCACCGAGGCAGAGGCAGAGGGTCGACCGCGGTGGTCCGCAGGGAGGAGGCAGACGATGCAGAGGAGCTGGCCGAGCAGCAGGTGGTGGGCGACGCTTTGAGGCTCTATCACCACCACCACCAGGAGGTCCACCCCGACCACAGGGAGCAGGCGGACAAAGACATGCATAGCTCCAGGAAGCAGAGGCCTACGACTACGGCGCACCCGAGATGATTCGAGGTACTATCTATGTCTATTCAACCCTTGCTGCAGTACTTATAGACACAAGAGCGAGCCACTCTTTCATAGACGATGCCCTTGTTCGGAGCTCGGAGATTCCGACAGAGCCGTTGGCTCGATCCTTACGGCTAGAGACTCCTATGGGAGAAGAATCGATGATTACGCACTGGTGCCGGCAGTGTGAGCTTACTCTAGGAGGCGAGAGCTTCGGTTGGGATCTTTTTGTAGCAGCGTCAAGGCCTTACAATGTCATCTTGGGCATAGATTGGCTATCTATGGTCCATTCACAGATTGACTGTTTTAGGCGCAAGGTGCGATGTGTACGCACCGATGGGAGCAGGTTCACCTTCACCGGTGAGAAGGGAGCCTTTGCAGCACAGGATGGACTTCCGCGGAGGAGAGGACAGCCCATCACTCATCAGTTGGCTAGCCTCATCCTTGGAGCAGTTGATGTGCGGAGTCCTGGTTTTCCTGCAGTGGTGGATCCGTTTGCGGACGTTTTTCCCAACGACGTTCCAAGGCTACCTCCTCGCAGAGAGGTAGACTTTTATATTGACTTGTACCCCAGGATAGACCCGATATCCACTCCAGCATATCAGATGGCCCCCTCCGAACTTCGAGATCTACGGGTACAGTTGGAGGACTTGCAGGGCAAGGGGTTCATCCGACCCAGTGTTTCACCCTGGTCTTCCCCGATATTGTTCGCCAAGAAGGCGGACGAGAGCTTGCGACTTTGTGTTGACTATCGTCGCCTGAACCAGGTGACGGTGAGGAACATGTATCTGCTACCGAGAATTGATGACCTCTTTGATCATCTCAAGGGAGCACGGTGGTTCTCGAAGATAGACCTTAGGTCAGGCTATCATCAGCTCAGAGTCAGAGACGAGGATGTGCAGAAGACGGCCTTCAGATGTCGGTATGACCACTATGAGTTCTTTGTTATTCCTTTCTCCGTAACCAATTCTCCAGAAGTGTTCATGGCTATCATGAACATGATCTTTCAGCCATACCATGATCGGTTTTTCGTGGTCTTCATCGATGACATTCTGATTTACTCTGTGACTGAGGAGGAGCATGCCTATCACTTGCGAGTTGTACTAGACACACTCCAAGAGCACCAGCCTTATGGTAAGCTCTCGAAGTGCCAGTTCTGGATACGTGAAGTCCACTTCTTGGGACACGTTATCTCTGAGGCGGGAGTTGCAGTGGATCCTACAAAGATCGAGGCTGTGTTAGCATGGGAGCCACCCAGGAGCGTGACTAAGGTTAGGAGTTTCTTGGGACTAGCTGGATACTATCGGAGATTCGTGCCAGACTTCTCTAGAGTTGCAGCACCACTCACAGCTTTGACGAAGAATGGGAAACCCTTCGTGTGGTCAGACAGATGTCAGCAGTGCTTCCCGGAGCTGAGACAGAGATTGACTAGCGCACTTATCTTGAGGTTGGCTGAGGAGGGAGTAGGGTATATAGTTTACTGCGATGCATCAGGGACCGGACTCGGTTGCGTCCTGATGCAGGAGCAGGCAGTGATCGCCTATGGATCACGACAGTTGAGGCCACATGAGCAGAACTACGCTACCCATGACCTGGAGTTGGCAGCGGTGGTCTTCGCTCTGAAGACATGGCGGCACTATTTGATGGGCGAGTGCATTACAGTCTTTTCTGATCATCAGAGTCTCAGGTATATCTTCTCACAGAAGGACCTGAACCTGAGACAGCGGTGATGGATCGTGTTCCTCCAGGACTATGACTTTGAGATAGTATATACTCATGGGAAGGGGAACGTAGTAGCCGATGCCCTCAGCAGGAGGACAGGCATTCAGCTACTTGAGGAGGCGACGGAGCAGCTAGCCTCTTTGCAGATATCCTTCGTAGATAGAGATGGAGAAGCCTTCCTTCAGTCTCCTACTGTCACCCCTCCACTAATACAGCGGGTCAGAGAGGCACAGCGTGAGGACGCTGACTGTGAGACACGGCGTGTATAGATATCATCGGGACAGGCACCTGATGGTTTCTCCCTTGGAGCAGAGCACGACATCCTTTTTAGAGGACGTACCATGGTACCAGTCTCTTTGTGAGAAGAGGTGTTGAGAGAGTTTCACACTTCTCCTGTGGCGGTACATCCTGGAGTGTCGAAGATGTACCAGGACATCAGACGACAGCACTAGTGGCCGGGCATGAAGAAGGCTGTAGCAGAGTTTGTTTCTCGATGCCTCACCTACCAGCAGGTGAAGGTAGAGCATTAGTTACCAGCAGGCTTGGTACAGCCCTTGCAGGTTCCAGAGTGGAAGTGGGACGGGATATCTATGGACTTCGTGACTGGACTTCCACGCACCTCCAGAGGTCACGACTCCATTTGGATGATTGTTGACCGACTCACCAAGTCGGCACACTTCTTACCCATCAGAGAGCAGGGCTCAGTGGAGAGCTTGGGACGTCTCTACGTTCAGGAGATTGTGCGGCTCCACGGCGTGCCATCATCTATCGTCTCCGATCGAGATTCTCGCTTTACTTCCCGGCTTTGGAAGGGGTTACAGGAGGCGTTCGGGACGCAGCTACATCTGAGCATAGCCGTTCACCCTTATATGGATGGTCAGACTGAGAGGACCATTCAGACTCTCGAGGACATGCTCCGCTCATGTGTCCTCGACTTTGGTCGTATCTGGGAGGACCACCTACCCTTGGTGGAGTTTGCGTACAACAACAGCTATCACTCCACAATCGGGATGGCACCGTACGAGGCGTTGTATGGCCGACCTTGTAGATCTATTTTGTGCTGGACAGACCCTGGGGAGTCAGAACTTGTGGGACAGGAGATGGTCCAGGCCACGATAGAGAAAGTCCAGGTCATCCAGGAGCGGATGAGAACAGCTCAGAGACGGGAAAAGTCATACGCTAACAGGAGGCGGAGGCCACTAGAGATCGAGGATGGCGACCACGTCTTCTTGCGGGTCTCACCTCGACGTGGTATACAAAGATTTGGCCGTGGCGGAAAGTTATCTTCGTGCTTCATCGGACCCTTCCAGGTCCTCAGCAGGATTGGTGAGGTGGCTTATCGCCTGGCTCTACCACCTCAGTTGCACCGGGTGCACGACGTCTTCCACGTATCTCAGCTGAGGAGATACGTGCATGACCCGACGCATGTCAATGACCATGGGGAGCTTGACATCGACGATGGGGCGACATTTACGGAGGTGCCGGTGGAGATAGAGGATCGACAGGAGTGGTTCCTACGTGGGTGATAGATTCCTCTTGTGCGCATCAGATGGAAGCACGGGAACCTCCTGGAGAGCATTTGGGAGCGGGAGGCTCAGATGCGTGCTCAATACCCTCATTTGTTTCCCTAGTTTTTGATGTATCATTACAGGGACGTAAAACCCTGAGGTGGGAGTAATGTAAAGACCCGTAAAATTCAAGGAAAATTTTTTCTTAATTTTTTTTGGAATTTTACAAGAACACAGTTTCTGACGGCACCTGATTCCGAGGCCCGGAGTGCCCGGAATCATTTTCCGAAGTTTGGCTCGGGTACGTTCAGTGAACGAACGAGCGGGAATTTCTAACTTTTGAACCGGTGCCCGGAATCAAATTCCTAGGGCACCGATGAACTCGCAGCACCGATATTCGCTTATGGGGACCTTTTCCGAGGTTGCGTTTATTGCGGGTTGTAAGTTAGTTTTTGGGTTTTAAGAATAAGTTAAATAAAATTTGTTGAATACAATTTTTATTTTTAACTTGTTGTTTTAAAACCTCCCAAAGGGAGTTAGGGGTGGGACCCACAACCACTTAACCTCCCTAGGGAGGATTAAGTGTGGTGGGGCCCACACGAACCCCAACTCCTCATCTTCTCTCAAAACTCCCCTATAACCCCTTTAATTAATGTTTGACAACTTGGTTTAATTAATTTAGGTGGGTTGATTTTAATTTCAAACTTTTGAAATTCAAGTTGATGTTTGTGTAAATAAAATAAGCCTTAGCTTATTTTATTTTGGTTACCCATCTTGAGAGGATTTGAGAGCTCCTTCTTCTTCTTCAAGCATTGACGAAGAACACGAAGAACATTCATGCTCCGACAAAGAATGCCGCTCCTATCTTCTTCGTAGCCGGTTGTTTCTGAAGATCGACGACGCCTTCCGTGTCAACGAAAGGGAACGCCGCTCCCTCCTCGGACTTCCTTAGTCAGCTTACAATGATTCACTAACGACGTACCTCTTCGTCAACGGAATTGATGAACGTTTACCGCGACGCTCGACCTCCGCGATGTTGTCTTCTGCGGGTCTTTGATGATCATCGATCTTGAAACCAAGGTAGGGGTTTGTTGTTGATTATTTATTTACTCTCGTTCTTGGTTCTAGCATGATAACCTCGTGGATAAATATTTAAGGGTTATTATCTAACGAGAGGGGGGTCGGACCGCACAAACACGACCGAATTCCCCCTCCTTTGTTCTTGAATATTTTAATATTTTTATGGATGAATGAGAAAGTGTGGTGCCGTCGCACCATGCAGTAATCGCAAGGCTATAGTTACGCGGCGCCGTTGCGCCGTGCCATGGAATTTTATCAAGAACGCAATGCCATCGCGCCGCGTCGAAGGGAACCAATGACGCCGGGGCCGGAGCGGGGCTGCGGCGGAGGGACGCGATGCCGTCGCACCGCGCCGAATGACGAAGGCTGCGGACGGTTCCGGGCCACGGCGGAACGAGAGGACCGACGGCTAGCCGGGCCGCCGGTGTCGGATGCCGGAATGGGGGACCGGCCTTGCCGGTCCCGTTGAGGAAGAATCAGCCGGCCTTGTTGGGCCGACCGGAAGGGAGAAGTGCCGGGGGAATTAATTCCCCCAGCTGGGCACAAACCGGCCCCCCATAAAGGGGGGGCCGCGGCTACACCAAGGGGGGGGGGCAGCGCCCCCCCTTTTTCATCCAGGCAGGCCCCCACGAGGGGGGGGGGGGTGGTTTCCTCCAAAGGCGCGGCTTCAGCCGCGCCGCCAGCAAGGAGGGGCGGGGGCCTTGCCCCCCGCACGTGGCGCAAGAGCGGCGCCCAGGCTGCGCCGCCGCCGGCCGGGCTGCGCCGCCGCCGGCCAGGATGGGTCGGACCCGGGTCGGGTCGGACCCGGTTCGGGTCAACCCAGGGGGGGGTCGGGCCAGGTCGGCCCGGACACAGACCCCCCGTTTTCGAATCGATTTCGGTCCTTTGCCCATAATTTTAGCTACAGACCTCCGAATGATGAACCGTCAGCGGCGATGCGATCCTTGGATCGAGACGGTATATTTGGTATATCTCACTCAAAGTTTCGGAATACTTTGAGTTCGGCCGGGTTGGTTCGTACACGAAACCAATCGGGCCCTCGGAACGGAAACGCTCTTATCTTGAGCTACGGACGTCCGATTGACGTTCCGTCAGCTTTGTTGTGTTCCTCTTAGTGAGACTGATCTTTTGGCATACTCCGCCCGAGGTTTGGACGCAGGTGGAGTACGGTCGGGTTGGTTTTGCCTTAAAAAACAACCGGGCCCCTGGGACGAAACAACCAATAACTCTCAGACAGGGCGTCCGATCGACGCGCCGTCTGTTGCGTTGTGTTTCTGTTGACGATACGGAACTTTTGGATACATCAACTCTAGACTTTGTGACAGTTGATGTATCAGCCTCTCGGCTCGTGGAGCGGACCCTCCTGAACGAGCTTGTTGTGTGTGTGAACCCTAGTACTGGCTGCGACTGTGACTACTACTGCTACTGTGACTGCGATGACGACAGTACAGAGATCCTGTGTGGATTCGACGATGACTACATCACTCCGCGATCCTACGTGGATCTGTGTTATAGGTCCTCTGTGGGCCCGATCCTGTGTGGGTCTTTGCGCTCAGCGGTCCTGTGTGAACCAGCACCTACTGGTCCTGTGTGGGCCCGATCCTGTGTGGGTCTTTGCGGGGGTTAGTTACCTATCTATCCTTCGTGGGTCCGATGACTTAGATGGATCAGAGATCATCTTTATCGTCTTTCTATGAGTATACTTGTGTGAGCTGAATCCTGTTGTTTTCCTGTGTGGATTGTGTTGTGCTATCCTGTGTGGATTTCGTTTTTCTTTCCTGTGTGGAATACGTTTACTTTCCTGTGTGGACTGAGTTGTACTTGGGCTCAGAGGATGGAGCGTATTGGAATTGATGACTTAGTTATATGTATGGTCATATACCTAAGCAGTGTCGGTTGTTACTTCGTGTTTGTATCTTCTTTTTGTGGTTTATCCTTTGTGGATTTTGGGAGACCTTCGGGGGTCTCGGGGTCCCTACTGGGTAGCTTATACTCACCCCTGCACGGGATATGGCCGCACTACATTGTGTTGGTTGCAGACGACGGACAACGTTGATCGTGGTTGAGGCTCGCAGAGCAGGACGGTACCTGAAGGTGGACCACTGGGCGGGACGTGCTCGGAGCGGACGGCGGGACCCGAGGAGCAGTGGAGCAATCTGTACCCACCCTTCAGGTGGGATTTCCAGTGGACAGCTCGGTGTAGTAGCTTTTACTTTACAGTTGTTGTTTTCCCTTTCGAGTTGTACTTTACTTTCAGTTTGGGTTTGTATACTGGCCCATTTACTTTTCCGCACTTTTCAGTTGTACTCTGTTTTTACTTAGTGTTTACTTTCCGCTTGCTTACTCTGTGGTGTTTGTTTACTTTACAAAGGCAATGCATTCCCTTTTTACCGGGATTTACGCCTTGGTGCCCGTCGCCAGCCCCTGGCCAATGGAAGGCGGGCTTGGGGTAGTCACGGCACGGACCACGAGGGGGGATCGTGACAAATTAGTATCAATGGTGTTCGGTTCTACCGTGAACTCTGACCTTTTCTATGTGAAGCAATAATGTTTAGCGTATTGAGTGTGGTTATCAGTCCAGGGAGTCCAGTGTTGGTGCGGCGACCGACGTATCCGTACATCAGGACCCTGACTTCTGATTTCCGACTTAATGCACGAAAACATTGATTGCGTGTGTGTTTCAATGTTTTCTTTGTGATTACTTTATAGCAGCTCACCAGGTATACTGTTCTGACCGTGGCGCACCTGTTTCCTTTTCAGGATGGCCCCATGACGGCAGCCAGCTGGGGTTCCGAGAGTCGAGTGTGACGACAGCCCACCGAGCGACGAGGCCTCGGTGCAGGGCCCTCTGTCAGCAGTGGCACCGGCGGTAGCTCTACCCGCCGAGCCACCAATGCTTCCAGTACCAGCCCCTGACGATGCACGTCGCCTCAGCGAACTGCATGAGTTTTAGCACCAGCGACCACCCAGGTTTCGCGGGGAGATGGATCCTCTGGCAGCTGAGGACTGGCTGGAGGAAGTGGTACGAGTTTTTAGGCTAGTGAGGACACCTGCAGACCTTATGGTGATCCTCGTTGCGAGCCTACTGCACGCAGCAGCGGGCCGATGGTGGAGCTTGATACTCCAGGTGCACGATGAGGCATCTCTTCTTTGGACGGACTTTGAGAGCCTCTTCCGCTCAGAGTTCGTCCTAGCCACCCTTCGTGCGGTGCGTATCCAGGAGCTTCTTCAACTGCGGCAGGGCAGCATGACGGTCGCTCAGTACTCGGCGAGATTTACTGATCTCTCGCGTTACTCGACCGACATGGTACGGGACCCATTCTTCCGGGCCCGGACCTTCGAGCAGGGGTTGAGACATGAGATCAGGGCATCACTGATCTCCCTCAGCATACCGACTCAGACAAGAGTACTGGACCGGGCCCTTCTGATCGAGAGCTTCCTTGCTGAGTCTACACCAGCGCCGAGACACACCGCAGGGCGACACGTGGCAGAGTCATCTAAAGTAGGCAGTCGATGGATGACTCAGGGGTTCAGGCAGACCAGACCTTCAGGACACTGGCTCAGCAGTGTGGGGCACACAGCGAAGAGTCAGTCTATCGAGAGGCAGACAGTGCTACTCGTGCGGCGGGAAGGGCCACATGGCTCGTGACTGCCCGACCCACCGTGCCGAGGAGCAGCAGACGGTTGAGGGACCACCGAGACAGAGGCAGAGGGTCGACCGTGGCGGTCCGCAGGGAGGAGGCGGATGAGGCAGAGTAGCTGGCCGAGCAGCAGGTGGTGGACGATGCTTTGAGGCTCTGCCACCACCACCACCAGGAGGTCCACCCCGACCACAGGGAGCAGGCGGACAGAGACATGCACAGCTCCAGGCAGCAGAGGCCTACGACCACGGCTCGCCCGAGATGATTCGAGGTACTATCTATTTCTATTACACCCTTGATGCAGTACTTATAGACACAAGAGCGAGTTACTCTTTCATTGCCGCTTCCCTTGTTCGGAGCTCGGAGATTCTGACAGAGCCGTTGGCTCGATCCTTACGGCTAGAGACACATACGGGAGCAGACTCGATGATTACGCACTGGTGCCGGCAGTGTGAGATTACTCTAGGAGGCGAGAGCTTCTGTTGGGATCTTCTTGTAGCAGCGTCGAGGCCTTACGGTGTCATCTTGGGCATGGATTGGCTATCTATGGTCCATGCACAGATTGACTGTTTTAGGCCTAAGGTTCGATGTGTACGCACCGATGGAAGCAGGTTCACCTTCACCGGTGAGAAGAGAGCCTTTGCAGCACAGGATGGACTTCCGCGGAGGAGAGGACATCCCATCACTCATTAGTTGGCTAGCCTCATCCTTGGAGCAGTTGACGTGCGGAGTCCTGGTTTTCCTACAGTGGTGGATCAGTTTGCGGACGTTTTTCCCGACGACGTTCCAGGGTTACCTCCTCGCAGAGAGGTAGAATTTTATATTGACTTATACCCCGGGACAGCCCTGATATCCACTCCAGCATATCGGATGGCCCCCGCCGAGCTTCGAGAGCTACGGGTACAGTTGGAGGACTTCCAGGGCAAGGGGTTCATCCGACCCAGTGTTTCACCCTGGGCTTCCCCGATATTGTTCGCCAAGAAGGCGGACGGGAGCTTGCGACTTTGTGTTGACTATCATCGCCTGAAACAGGTGATGGTGAGGAACAAGTATCCTCTACAGAGAATTGATGACCTCTTTGATCAGCTCAAGGGAGCCTGGTGGTTCTCGAAGATAGACCTCAGGTCAGGCTATCATCAGCTCAGAGTCAGATACGAGGATGTGCAGAAGACGACCTTCAGATTTCAGTATGGCCACTATAAGTTCTTGGTTATGCCTTTTGGCATAACCAATGCTCCAGTAGTGTTCATGGATCTCATGAACAGGATCTTTCAGCCATACCTTGATCGGTTTGTCGTGGTCTTCATCGATGACATTCTGATTTACTCTACGACTGAGGAAGGGCACGCCTATCACTTGCGAGTTGTACTAGACACACTCCGAGAGCACCAGCTTTATGGTTAGCTCTCGAAGTGCCAGTTCTGGATACGTGAGGTCCACTTCTTGGGACACGTTATCTATGAGGCGAGTGTTGCAGTGGATCCTGCAAAGATCGAGGCTGTGTTAGCATGGGAGCCACCCAGGAGTGTGACTGAGGTTCGGAGTTTCTTGGGACTAGCTGGATACTATCGGAGATTCGTTCCAGACTTCTCTAGAGTTGCGGAACCACTCACAGCTTTGAAGAAGAAGGGGAAACCCTTCGTGTGGTCAGAAAGATGTCAGCAGAGCTTCCATGAGCTGAGACAGAGATTGACTAGCGCACCTATCATGAGGTTGGATGAGCAGGGAGTAGGGTACGTAGTTTACTGCGATGCATCAGGGACCGGACTCGGTTTCTTCCTGATGCAGGAGCGGGAAGTGGTAGCCTATGGATCATGATAGTTGAGGCCACATGAGCAGAAATACGCTACCCATGACCTGGAGTTGGAAGCGGTGGTCTTCGCTCTGAAGAAATGGCGGAACTATTTGATGGGCGAGCGCTTTACAGTCTTTTCTGATCATCAGAGTCTCAGGTATATCTTCTCGCAGAAGGACCTGAACCTGAGATAGCGGTGATGGCTCGAGTTCTTCCAGGACTATGACTTTGAGATAGTCTATACTCCTGGGAAGGGGAACGTAGTAGCCGATGCCCACAGCAGGAGGACGGGCATTCAACTACTTGATGAGGCGACGTAGCAGCTAGCCTCTTTGCAGATATCCTTCGTGGATAGAGATGGAGCAGCCTTCCTTCAGTCTCTCACAGTCACCCCTCTACTACTGCAGCGGGTCAGAGAGGCACATCGTGAGGATGCTGACTGTGAGACACGGCGTGTACAGATATCCTCGGGACAGGAACCTGATGGTTTCTCCCTTGGAGCAGAGCACAAAATCCTTTTTAGAGGACGTACCATGGTACCAGTCACTTTGCGAGAGGAGGTGTTGAGAGAGTTTCACACTTCTCCTTTGGCGGTACATCCTGGAGTGGTGAAGATGTACCAGGGCCTCAGAATACAACACTGGTGGCCGAGCATGAAGAAGGTTGTAGCAGAGTTTGTTTCTCGATGCCTCACCTGCCAGCAGGTGAAGGCAGAGCATCAGGTACCAGCAGGCTTGGTACAACCCTTGGAGGTTCTAGAGTGGAATTGAGACGAGATATCTATGGAATTCGTGACTAGACTTCCACGCACCTCAAGAGGTCAAAACTCCATTTGGGCGATTGTTGACCGACTCACCAAGTCGGCACACTTCTAACCCATCAGAGATTAGGGCTCAGTGGAGAGATTGGGACGTCTCTACGTTCAGGAGATTGTGCGGCTCCACGGCGTGCCATCATCTATCGTCTCCGATCGAGATGCTCGCTTTACTTCCCGGCTTTGGAAGGGGTTATAGGAGGCGTTCGGGACGCAGCTACGTCTGAGCACAGCCTTTCACCCTCAGACGGATGGTCAGACGGAGAGGACCATTCAGACTCTCGAGGACATGCTCCGTGCATGTGTCCTCAACTTTGGCCGTAGCTGGGAGGACCACCTACCCTTGGTGGAGTTTGCGTACAACAACATCTACCACTCCACCATCGTGATGGCACCGTACGAGGCGTTGTACGTCCGACCTTGTAGATCTCTTTTGTGCTGGACAGACCCTTGGGAGTCAGCACTTGTGGGACCGGAGATGGTCCAGGCCACGACAGAGAAGGTCCAGGTCATCCAGGAGCGGATGAGGATAGCTCAGATCCGATAAAATCCATATGCTGACAGGAGGCGGAGGCCACTAGAGTTCGAGGATGGCGACCACGTCTTCTTGCGGGTCTCACCTCGACGTGGTATACGGAGATTTGGCTGTGGCGGCACGTTATCTCTGCACTTCATCGGACCCTTCCAGGTCCTCAGCAGGATTGGTGAGGTGGCTTATCACCTGGCTCTACCACCTCAGTTGCACCGGGTGCACGACATCTTCCACGTATCTCAGCTGAGGAGATACGTGCATGACACGACACACATCATTGACCATGGGGAGCTTGACATCGACGATGGGGCGACATTTACGGAGGACCCGGTGGAGATAGAGGATCGACAGGAGAGGGTCCTATGTGGACGATCGATTCCTCTTGTGCGCATCAGATGGTATAACGGGAACCTCCAAGAGAGCACTTGGGAGCGGGAGGCTCAGATGCGTGCTCAGTACCCTCATTTGTTTCCCTAGTTTTTGATGTATCTTTACTGGGACGTAAAGCCCTGAGGTGGGAGTAATGTAAAGACCCGTAAAATTCAAGGGAAATTTTTTCTTAATTTTATTTGGAATTTTACAAGAACATGGTTTCTGACGACACCCGATTCTGAGGCCCGGAGTGCCCGGAATCATTTTCTGAAGTTTGGCTCGGGTACGTTCAGTGAACGAACGAGCAGGAATTTATAACTTTTGAACCGGTGCCCGGAATCAAATTCCGAGGGCACCGATGAACTCGCAGCGCCGTTATTCTCTTAAGGGGACCTTTTCTGAGGTTGCATTTATTGCGGGTTGTAAGTTAGTTTTTGGGTTTTAAGAATAAGTTAAATAAAATTTTTTGAATACAATTTTTATTTTTAACTTGTTGTTTTAAAACCTCCCAAAGGGAGTTAGGGGTGGGACCCACAACCACTTAACTTCCCTTGGGAGGATTAAGTGTGGTGGGGCCCACACGAACCCCAACTCCTCGTCTTCTCTCAAAACTCCCCTATAACCCCTTTAATTAATGTTTGACAACTTGGTTTAATTAATTAAGGTGGGTTGATTTGAATTTCAAACTTTTGAAATTCAAGTTGATGTTTGTTTAAATAAAATAAGCCTTAGCTTATTTTATTTTGGTTAGCCATCTTGAGAGGATTTGAGAGCTCCTTCTTCTTCTTCATGCATTGACGAAGAACACGAAGAACATTCAAGCTCAGACGAAGAATGTCGCTCCTCTCTTCTTCGTAGCCGGTTGTTTCCGAAGATCGACGATGCCTTCCGTGTCAATGAAAGGGAACGCCGCTTCCTCCTCGGACTTCCTTTGTCGGCTTACGAAGATTCACCAATGACATAACTCTTCGTCAACGGAATTGAGGAACGTTTACCGCGACGCCCGACCTCCGCGACGTTGTCTTCCGCGGATTTTGACGATCATCGATCTTGAAATCGAGGTAGGGGTTTGTTGTTGATTATTTATTTACTCTCGTTCTTGGTTCTAGCATGATAATCTCGTGGATAAATATTTAAGGGTTATTATCTAATGAGAGGGGGGTCGGACCGCACAAACATGACCAAATTCCCCCTCCTTTGTTCTTGAATATTTTAATATTCTTATGGATGAATGAGAAGGCGTGGTGCCATCGCACCACGCAGGAATCGCACGGCTATAGTTGTGCGGCGCCGTCGCGCCGCGCCACAGAAGTTTATCAAGAACGCAACGTCGTCGTGCCGCGTCGAAGGGAACCAAAGACGCCGCGGCCGGAGCGGGGCCGCGGTGGAGGGA